>CM032482.1:18957679-20241464 GCA_019059595.1 Marasmia exigua
ACTCTATGGTATTTGAAAGCGAAAGTGTTTTTTTTTGTCATTTTTTTTTTGTTAACAGACAGTTTTCATTTACAATTCAAGATTTTCCTAATGTAAATATTAGGTAGTATTTTAAAATTGAAATATAAAATAAGAGCCTAGGTTTACTTATTAAATAATTAGGTGAGAATATTTCATGAGCTTTGATTATTTTACTTATTTAAAACTTTATCGCACAAAACGCTACAATAGGCGAACTTAATGCCCAGGTGCATTCTCTACCAACCTTTGGGTTATGCAGATAGGACAATGGACTTTATCTATTACAACTCTAATTGTATCGTTTGATACTCAGGGGATATTTATGTATTCCGTCTCCGTTGAGCTGTATCATTCGGGAAGTCCTGAAAATAAATAATGGCGCCACTGCCCCTCACCTCGTAGTGGTATGGCAGCTCCATTGTTATGGCATGCGAAAATCTTGTAAGTTCCTAAACTACCTATTCGTCATCGTCGCATTCCATCTGGTGTAATTGTGGCCAAGCATTAACCTATAAACCAAAAAAATCATTATTACTTTTTTATTTCATACATATCCTAATTATTAACCGTTGCAAATATATATATACCACCCTTAGTAAAATACCAACCTAACTCAAAATTGTAGATATTTTTAAAGCAATTCTTTGCAATTTATTCTTGAGTAGTCTTGAGTAAATAACGCACTTCAAATGTCATCTCGTGTTCATACGTGAGTGTACCTATTTACTTAACTCAAAATTGTTGTAAGATGACCTTTCATCCCTGGATTTTAGCCGATACTATTTTCACTTAGTATCTATATTAAAATTTTGAGTTAGGTCGGTATTTTACTAAGGGTGCGTAATATATATATATATATATAATATATAATATATATATATATTCCCTTTCCGTTCATCCGTTCCCTAAAGGCGTTCAGCTTGGTGGAGCAGACAGGAATATAATCTGAATCCGCTGGTCCACTAGCACAGGTCATCGCTATGAACAAAAGAAAAACAATAAAAAGAATACCAAGTTCCGTCAGTTTCCTCATAGCCTCACAGCGATCACCTTCAATGAACCTACTTTGAATTGTAATGTCACTTTTAACTTTTCCTCTTCCTAACATTGTCTGTGTCCCTGTGGCTGTGAGCATACAGTAACTTATATATATGTATAGAGGCATCAGTCAGTGCTAGCGCCACCTAGAGAAAAACGACCAATACTCAACGGTTCTGCAGTACCACCACCTTCGAGAATCAGTCAGAGAGACGGTTAAAGTAAATATTAGAAGTAATTATATTAGCTATATTCCTAATACCTTCTAGTTCTCTGGTCTGACGTAATTGTTTCGGAAACACGCTTTACTAGCGCGATGTAAAAATGCATAGTGACATCTGCCGAAAAAACGCGGAACCATCTGGTTGATTGCTTTCTAAAGCTACATCTGCTTTTTACAAGCTCCATCTAACGAAAACCGCAGAACTATTTTTCCTTTACCAAGGAAAGGACTAAGTGACCCTGGCTGTGAGCTATGGCATTATTCTGTGCTATGGTTGTGGGTGCGTCGTGGCCGCACTTCGCCTCACATGATAAGTGCTCGAAACTTTTAACGGTGTTTTAGATTGTTTCGAACGAAAACGCTATGCCAAGATAGCCTTACACGTGCAGGATATTATCTTGACATACTTTTCTATGGCAAACGTTAAAATGTTTTGCATGCAAAAGTAAACAAGAATAGTACCTAATCTGAGTTTTTTTTACTTACGTTCCTTATATACTAATCGGGAACTATCATTAGTTCGGGAGGGTTAGGGGGAAACTCACCCTATTAAAACTCGTCCCAGAATTTTAGGATATTTTTGCTGGCCACTGTGCGCTTTAGTCCGGTTATAATTTTAGATCGCGATTTATAATAAGGTGGATAAGGTTTCAGGTTTAGCACAGGTTTTAGTTTAAAAAAAATCAAACCATACTAATAGCTTAATAACAGGCAAACTTACCCTAAACCACGTAGACGCAACTGTAGACCTAAATAATATGTAAAGAAAGTCACAATACTCACTAATAATAACATATTTAAAATATTCAATAGTATCAATTACTTCATCCTAGTTCAGGCAAAGAATAAGCTAGGTCTAGTATTATATTAAGTTTTTATGTAATAAGATTATCTTAATAAACATTTTTACTGATTTTATTTTTACTGAATAAACATATTTATTTATCTTAGCGTTCATTAAACTTACCTTATGGTGTGTTATGGTTTTCGAAGAACAAATGAAAATGCACCTTGGCGTATACTACATAACATTGTCTCTTGTCAAATGCTCAAATATTTTTGAAGCTGACTGTACAACTTTATAATAGAAAAAAAAACTCGAACAATTGAGTAATAAAATAATACAGACATTTCGACAGATAAAAACATAACATATACAAAATGTAACATTAGTTTGTAAGGTGTATGTCCTGTGGTTTGTCCTAAATAAATAAATAAAAATAAAAAAGGAAATAACATAAAAATAAAGTAAAACACATTAAATGTACTGGTTACTATAGAAAAGTATTAAATGTATATATTTTAAATTCCGCTGTTGATTCTGATATCCGTAACACAGGTGCTTGAGCTACCATCTCGGAGTCAGATGTATCTGATGTTATGAAATATTTATTCATTAATATACAAAATGACACAGATTTTGGCACAAAAAAGATTCCAGTATCTAGTAACACTATACAAAAAATTAAGTAAATTATGCTAAAAGCACAATATTTCTTTGATCTGTGCTAGAAATCCTCTCGAGCCCAAAGACCTAAGTAAATCAAGAGTCAATGGCATTAGCATATACTGTACCCAAGTACAGTCGAGGAAACTGAATGATGTCATAATTCTGATATTAGTCATTTACCAACATACAATTTATGTCGGGAAATGTCTACGCCCTCAACTGATGCAAGTAAGCAACTGCTTCCTTGCATCCAATAAAGAAACATTTATCTTTTAATTTCACAACATCACATACATTGATCTGACTCCGAGATAGGTAGCTCAAGCATCTGTGTTAAAGATATCTGAACCAAAAGTGGGATTACAAATTTATACATATAATACTTTTCTTTTGTAATACATACGTATAATACATAGAAACACCTAGACCAATACAAACAGACATGTTCATGCACACAAATGTTTTTACTGTGCGGGGATCAAACCTGCAACCCTTGGACCAAAGGCAGCGTTCACTACCACTGTTCCAAACGGGTCGTCACAACATCATCTCTTACATCAGTTGATGGCGAACCATGAAATATTAATCGTACAATATACTACAATATAATTATTTGTAATCTTTATATTTGACATTGGCGTTAACATTTTTATAAATTATAGTATTGGACGTGTCTTAATATGAATAGTCAGTCTTATTTTTCCCTGTGGAACATTTAAATAAAAGGTCTTGAAAATCTCTACTAAACTTTCCCATACTTGAGTTTGTCACGCACAATTGAGAACTATTTAACTGCTTACCATTCAATTCCTCGCCTGTACACACGGCGTCACGTCACCCTTGTTGAACTTTGGAAACGTCCTTATGTCTGTGGGACAAGTATATTTTTGGACTTCGGGGGATAACTCGACGTGACGCCGGCTGTACAAGCTGCATAGATGACCTTACGGGCACGGCTCAGCATTCTTGCTAGTTTAGATTCCCAGACAAGCTTTTATAGGCTCTGCGTAAGTTGTTATTAGTTGCAGAAGCCCTCTTTAAAAGGTTAATTAATGTTTAAAATTTTACAGTTTGGCATTAATTCAATCCCGATTTTTAATGGGCTTTTCTTTCTGGGGTTAGGTTGTTGCTTCAAAGCGCAGAGGTAAAAATTATGTAACCACTTTGTTCGTTCAGGCTGTATTACCGGTACCCGCCAGAGAGCCGATTCTCGACGTGTATAACGTTTGAATCGACTTCATTAATTGTCATTGTGACATTGTCAAAAATCAATTGGAATTATAATCTCATATGCGCGAAAGATGCCCCCTGGAGTTTTTTTTTGTCTCAATTGCACTAGATATGAAATGTGAGCCCAAGTTGCTTTAACACACTACTGACCTGCCCTGGCTTAGCACGGGTGCAATATTATGCATGTGTTTATTATAATACTTACATACATATAAACCTTTGTTTGAATTACTATATTTAAAAAACCGCATCAAAATCCGTTCGTAGTTTTAAAGAGTATAATTTTACCATTTTGTTTAAGTTTTATCGTCGTAAAGTAGACTTGATTATTTAAAAAAAAAACTTTGAAATATTAAGGAAACTGCGCTATTCAATTGCTAAACTATGTATAAAAATCTTGCGTTCGGAACCCCGGTCGGCATGTCAGACTTATCAGATTTTCTAGACGGCACTGTAACTTATACATTTATTACAAATATTTTTACTAAATCTTAGAAGGCTTAATAAGCAAAACCTACAAATTCACCGAAACCCGCCGTAATCCTAAGCTTTATCCGATTTTAGTGTAGAAAAACAAGAGGAAGTAGGTATTCCACGCGCCTACATCATTTAATCATTATAGTGCGACTCGAAATTGATATTCAAATCATAAAAAAAGTATTGTGAAATAGAAAGATTCATCGATCATGTTTCTAGTCGTAGCAGCAACACTATTCGTTCGCGTATCTCGTTACAATATTCGTCTATACATTTAAATAATTAGCATTTACTAGCCTAACGATCTCACGGTATTAAAGATTATGTTCAGTCAGATAGTTAATGTTAAATATTAATATTAACATGTTGAGATAAAATGCGAAGTAATAATTTTGTAAATGTTATAAAATCTTAGCAAGACGAGATAATTAAGGATGATTTAAGAGCTTACTTTAAAAACTGTAGATGTAACGGAAAAATCCTGTTAAAAACAATATGTTAATGAATATGCCTACAAATAAAAGTCACGTTAGTTATATCACTTACTGCCTACTAGATTTATTGTAAATAACTCAAGAACAGTTGAATTAATTTTATTGATGACCTGGAGCCCAATCATTCTCGTGCTCGTGATAATTTGAAAACATGGCGGATATCACCTGGAGCCCAATTCTCGTGCTCGTGACATTTCTTTTCATACGATATATATCACCAAAACATAGTTTTTTTGTATGATTTTCAAGTGATATCCGCCATGTTTTTGAAATGTCACAAACCCGAGAATTGGGCTCCTGGACCCCAATTGTCGTGCTCGTGACATTTTATCATACGACATATATCACTAAAACATAGTTTTTTTGTATGGTCTTCAGTGATATCCGCCATGTTTTCAAAAGTATCACGAGCACGAGAATTGGGGTCCTGTAGTCCAATTCTCGGGATTTTCAATATGAAAAAACATGGCGGATGTCGCATGAAAACCAAACAAAAAACTAGGTATGTTTTTGTATATCGATTTTCGACTAATATTGCAAGCAAAATTGGGCTCCTGATCTCTAATTTAGCTGATATTAAAAAAAAACAAAAATACTCTATTAATAGTTACAGTATTTTTAATTTCAAGCCATAAGTTAAAAGTCAAGACACCGGGTTATAAATTTAAAAAAACTAACAGACGTTTATATCTTATTTAAGGCCTAAGAGGATCAATATATCACGTCCGCAGGCCTTTGTATATGTGTGTGTAGGTACAAAAATTAATTTATGTAAACGGAAGTCGTACAGAAACTGGTCCTTGATCATCACCTGGTGCGTACCCTACTTTTGCTGTACCTTTGTTGTGCCACAGACGAAGGTTTTTTTTTCAATGCGTATTATGCTAGGAGGTATAAAACTTTTTTAAACATACTCGGCATTACAAGGCTTTACCTACTTAGCTTTAAAAAAAACTATCAAGTGCGAATCGGGCTCGCTCTTCGAGGGCTCCGAACGTATCCTAGTTTAGGGAACGAATCACTCAGTTTTCCGTTATTTTTCAAATTTTGTTCAACTCTCTGTATTATTCAGAAATAAAACGTCTTAAAAAATAATTTACATTTTATACTGTCCACATGAAGCCAATTTATGATACTGCACTTTACTTTTAAATTTCGACCCGCTGTAAAATTAAAATCCCTTATTTTTTCGGATTTAATTACAAATATACAGATTTTTCCCTTTATGTTCTATAACAATGTTCTTGCCAAATTTCAAAGCAAAATTTCAAAGGAAATACCTTTAAACGGATTATTACAATTGATTTTCATGTTATCTAGTAGAATTTACAATCGGAAGGAGAAAATAGTCTAACCCATGAATTCCGACTGACTGGGTATCACAATTTTAACAATTTATCGACGGACTACTATCTCGCGAGATAGGTGCTCGCATTACAAAGAACGCTAAACTGTTAACTATCATTGTAAAAAACAAAGGCAGTTTATTTAGGATCCTGGAACTTCATCTACAAAATTAATTGTACTATACCTAGTTAAATATTAGTTATTCAATTATAATTAAACCGTTTTAAAAATATACACTTAAAAGCAGTTGTAAATGTCATTACTTTAATGTAATTCTAAAACTACCGGCTCGGCGAGTTATCTTTATTAAATAATACTTAAACAAAAACCAATTAATATGCAAACACTCTTTTTACTGTTTTGTTAAGACCAAATCAGAGTTGGTCTACAATTCGGATAAGGAATACGAATTTAATGATTCAAATGTCAATTTAAGATTTCAAAAATCAAAGTCCCATTCAGCGAAACTTAACTATCAATCAACTTCGCCTCGGCTTTTATCAGTAAACCTCTAAAATTAATTTGTTTAATAATTTCTAGCCTAATCAATGCAAATATGTATGTTAAAACTGATCTGACAAACCGATCACGAGGCTGTTTACCCTGTTTTAACAACTTTCATAGGCTCGATTCAAACTTTCGGATAAATCGTAAGAGAACGGATCATGAAATCTGATACTTGGTTACTTAGATCCGATACAGTTGTGAGCTTGAATTTCCCCGTTTTGTAAGGTTGAAGCCCTCGTTCTAGTAGGGTTATCGTCTTATATAGCATATTATTCTTGGTTGTGTCCAAAGTCGTTGCTTTGGAGCCTGGGGTACGCTATGCTTGGACCATGATCCAGGATTTGGGGAAACAGATAATTAAAATGAAGCGACTGCCATCTGGCCTTTGTAACCAGACAAAGGAGACACATTTCTGCCGACGAAGAGTTTTAGAAACTATTAGAAACGTGTGAAACCACACGTTCTAATAGTTTCTGAAGCTCTTCGTCTGCAAAATCTTCACGAGGAATTTCCCTCACTGCTGAGCCTAAAGGTAAGAATATGTACATATACTGAAAGAGGAGTATGGTCGCATTCGAACCTAAAATTTGGTCCGTGCCTCCGGCACTTATCCACTGAGCATACCATCATCTTAATCGCTCGCCATCGCTCTTAAAACCTTTTTAGTAGGTAGGTGTATGAGGGTTTAATTTTAAAGGTCATTTCAGTTAGCAAGGATACAATTTTTTTATTCAAAAAAACCTGCATCATTCTTACACTTTTCAGTTCAATTAACAATTATACGCATGTCTTCTTACTGATTTAGAGAATAGAGGCACCGAAGTTCCCCAGACAGGTAAACCGACCACCTAACAAAGGGCTTACGAGAAATGAATTTGCAGACCTTTTGCAACTGTTCGGGATACTAAATGGTGACAAGGAGCTAGTAGGTAAACACTAAGCTTCACAGTCCAACCCATTAATGCAAAGAAGCTTGCACGTCGATTTTAACAGGCTGTACTTCGGATAGTGAGTTTCTAAGCTGGCTGCACGAGCTCATTCCGCCATCCCCTTTTTACCATGGAGAAAGCATATGTACTGTAGGTTATCATCATTTTTTGGGCAATATACCTCGATTTCGTATATAAAGCTCTTTTCCTCCTCCCTCGTGATGCGCAGCTACCAAGGAGTGGAATTGCCTTCCTGTGCCTCTTATACCAATGACAATTAACCTCAACATTTTAAAAGCTAGAATGAGCTGAATAGGTTGCACCGTTGCGCTCAACTATTATTAAATCTGTGGTTGCACCTCTGTAAGATCGCTCCATCTTAGTCTTCTTCTAAACTCTAGGGTTCAGTGTGAAGCCAAGATTTTGTTGTCAAAAAAAGATTTGCGAGAGTACATTCTGAAAGTAGTGATGATCTTTATTATCGTGTGGGCTGTTGAACCCCGCTTTTCGAGTTTCAAACCTCCCTGGCGGCCTCTAACATGGTTGGATAACGGCTACTACCAAAGTAACGGAAACGACAGCTTAACCTGCCATCCGAAGCACGGAACCATCATTATTTTGAACAATCATCTGGAGCTTCTTAGTATACAAATTGGTAGGTATGTCGCCTGGGCGAGAACCTTCCAGATTTTGGACACAATTCGTCTCGAACAACTCTCTTAGCCATTACACGGATGCAATTACGGCTGATGAAGCCAATACATCTAGCAATGCTGTTGTTACGGGTGGTCAAAATAATTAAATGCGGCATTTTAACTTTGAAGGTCGAATTTAGTC
Organism: Marasmia exigua; assembly: GCA_019059595.1. Taxonomy (NCBI): domain Eukaryota; kingdom Metazoa; phylum Arthropoda; class Insecta; order Lepidoptera; family Crambidae; genus Marasmia; species Marasmia exigua. The sequence continues at coordinate 18,966,233 of CM032482.1, forward strand.
TGAAATTTGTAACCCACATATTATTTTTACAACCGTATGTAAATTAACCGACAAAGGACGTCCAGTTTCGGCGTTATTCGTCAGAAAGCCATTCTCTAAGTGTCCTTCGTTCGGTCGTAAGCTATACGGTACGGCCGCATATCGGCTGCATATAGGTGTGTTACGTGTGGAACCGGTCTGCGCGCGTCGTGGCTCCATCAAATCGGTCACAAACCCACAAAACCAAGACTTTCTTGACAAAATCAATCAACGTGCCTACGTACCTATCACACGAACTTTCTTTTTGCTCCCGCAGCGAGTTTCGTTACATCCAAACGCGGTCAACATTACTTTACTATATGTGGTTGTTTGTCTACCTACCCGCCAAAACGATTATTGGAATAATTGTTTTAGATTTTTGCGCTGTACGACTTTAATTCATATTTTATAACCTTAATGAAACATTCTTGACTTCAATAAGCAATAATCTATTAATTACGTCACATCTTCGTAGCCATTTGTATGGAGCGTTTTGGGTTTGCCCAAAATAATGTGATTTTAAAGTTGTGATATCTCAGGTAGTTTAAATGAGAATCAAGTAATTCTTTTAACGATGTTTCTATCTTTGAGAGGTCTTTTGATTACAAAAATCAAAATAAAATAGTCAAATACCGTATTGTTTTAGATTTTTGCGCTGTACGACTTTCATTCATATTTTATTACCTTAATGAAACATTTTTGACATCAATAAGCAATAATCTATTAATTATAACCACTTACGGGATTAGGAAGTTACAAATTTAAAATCGGTTGGTCCTTGCTGAAAACTTCGGTACCTAAGTGAAATTTTGTCTATGCTCCTCTTTTAATCTCTTTCCTTTCACAAGTCATGTTTGTCAGACAGTTGTTTTCTTTTACTCCATATGAGACTTTATCAGAACTTTTAACTTGATAAGATAAACAAATAGGGGCCTCACTATGTGCTTTGTACAGCTGTGCCTCTATTGAACTGCCCTACTTTCGTAAAAGTTCCTATGACAGTTTCTATAATAGATACATCTACATACTCGTTATAATTAATAATATATTGCATAAACCATTTGGGATATTTAGATTAAAAAACAGGTTTAAAACAATTTCTTTTAAAAAATTAGGTTGGTAGATGTCAAAAATTGTAACATGCAAAGATCTTTGAAAGTTAAGTGCAGTTTATGGACTAATGGAACCTTAAATTAAGCCAACCGTTTCAAAACGCATCCATTAATAAGGGCTGCACTAATTACCTCTTGTTGTTTTGGTCAAAGCACTCAAGCCTAAGGTACTGTCAACTCATTGTGTTACACGTGGGCAACACGGAGCTTATGTAATAATAATAATATATTATCGGGCATGTTATTGTCGCATCGCTCTGCAGCTGTTCAGGAAATGAACGCACCGGTCGCCAGAGACAACAAAGAAACTTTTTGTGTCTGCAAAAGACTGGCCGGTGAGAAAGCGGCGTTCGGAGTTTGACGCTGTCAAAGTTAGCGAGGGAAATTTTGAGTTTTGGCCTGCTTTGGATTAGTAAGTTCCGTAAAGGTAAAGATGCAAGAATATAATATTCGATCTTAAGTGCTGAGAACTTAATCTCTGCCTTAAAATTTACAACTGTTACGATTAATATTGTAACAAACTGAGTTACAACAAATTATAATGAGTAAATTCGTTGCTAGGAACATACAAAAAGCTGTTAACGTAAATAATAAATGTGACGGTAGTTTTGAAGGAAAATTGCAACGTCTTTTCGAAATTTAAAAATTAACAATCGAGATGATCATATTGAGGGTAGATAGATATTCTATAAAAAGAATGAGAATTCAACATTTTTCTTACTAGCTATTTATCATGGTTTCTAAAATGAGTTACGATTGGCAAAAACAAGTACATAAGCTCAAGCATTATACTTAACATTCTGAGCATCAATAGTGTAGAATGACTGTACAAGACTGAACAAGGAAAACGGTGCTACTTTCAAAAGTCGAACAAAGACCTCTATTTGATTGGATAACGTGAAACGAGCGAAATAACACATGTGTGCGAACATATAACACAGCCATCATCTCGAGCGATATTACCTGGGTTTTTTACCACGTGCGCTGCAAACCAGTCGTTCCACCCTCAGCGGGGACCACAAGCAGGCCGGGATTGGTGCAATTTGAAATATAAAACACAACGTTTACACCGAATCGCGTCCTAAGCGTGGCCACCGCAGTGAACGACCGAGGCACCGACCGCCTAACGGGACTGCGCGCCTCGGATGCTGAGCGGCTGAATAGCGGTCTTCGACGGCCGGCCGGCCCGCTTGGATAGGCCGGGACTGGTGCAATATCGCACATGTACCGAATATAGCGCCAGTCACCGCCCATCCACACGGGCCTGGGACAAAGGACGCCGCTCCTGCGCCGCACCCAGCGGCAGACGTCGTAGCTTCAACTTGCACGCACTCAACGGAATTGTTACGCGGGTATTTCGGACGCGAGGGCACGTGTGCGCCGGATGGCGGCGAGCGACGGAGTGGCGAGCGGAGCGGGGAACGCGACGCGGGCGCAGCTGGCGCGCCCCCGCTGCCCGCACCCCTCGCCCCGGCCCTTTATCGTTCTGGGAAGTGGTTCCCGAGCTTCCCGAATGTGTTGCCAGTAGATAACTCCTCCAGTAAACGTGGAGACACAGCTGGGTCAGAGAACCTGTGAAAGTTGTGGTCCTTGACATCGCGCATGGACGTGGTGCGAGCTTTTCGCTTAGTTCAATCGATTGAAAGTTGTAATATAGTTAATTGTCACGGTCAGCTGCATGGGAGAAGCGTGTTCATCCATTATTTTTTTTCTATTTTAATTGACGGCAAATGCATTTATTTACCTGACACATTTGGAGATTTTCCAAGAAATGGATGACGCATGTTTGTTTTGTGTAGGTAATAGGTATGACTTAATTTAATGGGTTACCTAGTAATTTAATCAGTGCGATAGGAAATGAATAATTAGATTCAAATATTCATTATCACACAACAACACATAAATCCACCTGACCCTAAAGTAGCTTTTCTAGTGCCCAAAGATTCAGTTATAAAATCAATTTCACCTTTCACAATTCGCAAATTATAATTTCTTTGTTTGCCTTGCCTAATGTGGACTGTTAGAGTGTCAAACATTTCTTCAGCTCCTGGTTTTATTATAAAACATTTATCTGGTTGAAGTTTAGTAACACCATAAAAAAGATAAGATTTCTTCTTAAAATTACATAAGAGCATTGTAAGAGCTGTATATAAGCCTATGCAAATAAAGCACTTTTGAATTTTGAATAAATTTTATCTTTCTTTGTTGAATTATTATGGATGAGATTCACAAAGGCGTATGTAAGTTCGTTTAGTCATTCACTAATTTGACTAATTCATAATACTTCGTTTTAAAATTAATGAGACCATATATATATATTAAAAAAAACATTTTTATAATATCGGGTTCACATACATTTCGGATAGATTTTTCTGTGAAAAAAATTGGTACATTTTGCCAATATTCAACTTTAAATCCAATTTTTTTTCTGTCCTAGCAACCCCGCGTATTCGACATTCAAACCGTCTATCCCGCACTACCTGCGCGCGCAGCTCGTCCAGGAACATGGTTGGTAGAACAGCCTCGCACGAGCCACGTGGTGATAAATTACTAATTATTCATGACACAAGTTTGTCTATGACACCATATAATTTGTCAAAAAATGGCGCCAAAATATTTTTTGTGAAAATTCGCGGTAAAACTTTGAAGAGTTGGCATGTTAATAATAAAGTTAAGGCACATACAGTATTTAGTAAGTAAATGAGTAAACATTTATTTACCACTTACACGAATACAATGACAACAAGATAGGTTATAGGTCATAGGTATTTAGAAGATAGGTAAATATGGCGTAGGCTCAGACAACCGGCCAAGAGCGAGTCGGACTCGCCCATAAAGGGTTCCGTAGCAACAAGTAAGATATATGGAGGGTAAATTGCGGTTTACGGTTTATAACCTATCAAAAAAAACTACCTGCTAGATCTAGTTCAAACCAATTTTCACTATAATTAATCAAGACGGGAATTGCCTAACACGATATTTATTATGTGATACAACATTGTGTACTCACATATTTTGCTCGACGTTTCGGCTACTTTGCAGCAGCCGTGGTCACGAGCGGACGACATTTTACCACTTTGGGAGCGTCTCTTGCCAAAAGTAAGTATTAAGTTTAGAAAAAATAAATATATTTGACACACGTATGGGTTTGATGAAAAAAAATTTAAAGTTTCAGTTCTAAGTATGGGGACCCCTCTAAAAAAATTTTTTATCCTATTTTTGTGTAAAAATCGTAATGCGGTAAAGAAAATACATCTATTTACCAAGTTTCAATATTATAGTTCTTATAGCATCGGAAAAAGTGTCTTTGACATACGGACTGACGGTAAGACGGACAGACAGACAGACATGACGAATCTATAAGGGTACCGTTTTTTTCCATTTCGCTACGGAACCCTAAAAACGGTAAGTAGGTACTTATTTATTTATAAGATAAAATGCAACACCATGACTAATAAAGAACATACAATACACTACCAAAGATAAATAACAGACAGAACTTGCATAAGTAAATCTATCGACACAAAAATTATTTTAAAAAATTAGGTTTGTAGTTTGAGTAATAAAATATAATTATGCTAAGTAGAACCACGTTATACTTATTGTTCTTATAATAAAGTCCTCCAAACTGATATTTCGGTCATGCCGGCCAATCTCACTGATCAGCCATCGACGCAGGACATATTATGGGGCACAAGTATTTGAGCAGACACAAGTGCACTCTCTATTCCCGTACCTTCTTATTTCGATGGGACACTAGTGTGACTCGTTCGAACAGGAATTAGGCGCAGGACCAACGGCTTAATGTGCTTTCCGAGGCACGGGGGTACAAGACTGCTAACTTCCAGACTCCGGGCTAACACAGAATTTCTTAACAGAATAACTCAGGTACTAACAAATTTTGGCCCGACACGGGGATCGAACCCGGGACCCCAAGCGCAACCATCGCATTAAAGTGCGGACCCGACTAAAGATTGCGCCACCGAGGCAGTCAGTTCTTATAATAATAAGTAGCTAGTTTAACTTTTTAGATTTTCTTGAGTTTAAAATTTGAAAAACCTACGAACTATCTACCTTCAAATAATAGATTTCTACCTAGGTAAGTGGCCTTTCATAAAATTTAAACCAAGTACAAAAATTGTAAAGATAGTTCTGATATTACAAAAGCGGTTGTAATAGTTTACAACCTCTTTTGTAATATCCCTTATCTTCATCAATGGAAGCAGGTAAGTAAGGCAGAGGAATAACAAAGCACAGATTAAAAACCATTTTTGCAAACAACTTAGGCGGCGAAATTCGTTCCTTTAGAACAAAAGGAAGCTACAATACTCTTCCCAAGTTAAATAGTTACTTTTCTTACAGTTTATCATACTAACATAAGGTTCAAATTAGTATGATTCGTGAGTTAAAATATATTTGTAAAGTTACGGCCTCGACGTGCTCCTAAGGCGATTCCAAGAAACATAAAAGTATTTATTCCATTGAAATTTTTGCACACAAATATAAAGTTACCATTGTTAGGACCAAAGACTAGCTTGAGCTTACACATTCTAAAAGTCAAATTTAATAATAGTTGTTAATTTGCGTTTCGTAAGCTCGGCAGGTTTCATAACGGACGAAATGGCCATTTTAGTTGAGTCACGGCCTTCTGGACTACTTTTCGGGGATATACTGTGGCTGTGGTACAGACAGCCACATATACAAATTTCCTCAATTGATATCGATCCAAATTGATTGAAAAAATTTGACAGATTTGTCCATGATCCAGACACAAGACAAACTTATTAAGGTGACGGTTAGGGCACACTAGCGACGCCAATCGATTTAAATTAGCTACTAAACCGGATCTATTTTAAACAATTTCAGGGTTACAAGCACTCGGGTAACACTTTTATTAAGTAACCATAAAAAAAATACGCGTACGCGAAAAAATTATTCACGCCAAAAGTACAAAAACGGACCCAACATTTGTGCATGGTTATTTAATAAATAGAATAAGTGTTGGCCAAGAGATTGTAACCCTGAAATTGTTTCAAATAGATCCGGTTTAGTATCTAAAAATTAAAATCGATTGGCGTCGCTAGTGTGCCCTACCCGTCACCTTAATCACACGAATGTTTGTATAGAGTGGGAATCGAACCCACGTCACTAAGAATGACATCGTATCGTGTGCCTTCTTACAGTGTGGTTGAGGCCTACTTTCTCTTCTGTCTTCCACCCTCTTTTCTTCTCTTCTTAGATTTAGTATTTTACCACCGCACCGTCCGCCGTCGTCAGAACGTCCACCCTCACACATTGGAACCCAAACGGTCTCGCACAGTACGGTTCCAGAGGAATTTCCTCCCGCGAACGCTCCGGCTGTGGAATGAGCTGCCATCAGAGGTTTTCCCGGGGATATACAGCAAGAGGATCTTCAAAAAAGGAGTGTTAAGGTTTTTAAGGAGTCGGCAGCGCGTATGCAGGTCCACTGGAGTTGCAAACGTCCATAGGCTGCGGTAATCGCTTACCATCAGGCGAGCCGCACGCTTGTTTGCCACCGACGTAGTATAAATAAAAGCTTACTCAGGGCGGCATCCTAAGTCTATGAAACTACCTTTAGGGTTTTGCATGTCCCACGTCCTACAACGCGGAGCCACCGCGCCTGAGGGCTAATTTTAAAAGCAGACGTTACGACCGAATCGGAGTTTCCCTCTCTTTCACACGCGCTGGGTGTCTCCTTTGTATGGTTGAGACAGGTATATTCTCGTTGGCGGACATCCGCCCGGGGAATATCGTGGAGGGAGGCTTTGGCTGTATCACCATGATATTCCCCAATATGGGCGATGAGGGAGAACCGCAAGGGGTTTAGTAGGTATGCCTTTGCCTGGCTTCTCCTTGGGAGAAGCCCCCCGCCAAAGGAGAGCCCCACATAACCCGGCCACCCCCCGGTGGTCTGGTATGCATAGTCGGCTCATCTCTTGAGCCGGCGGCATTCCCCCTGCGAAACAAAAAAAAAAAAGGTATATTCTCGTACGTTACGGGACGGCTTTAAATTAAGCCACCATGCTTCAGCATTTTGTCGTATAATAACGGTGAACCCTAGGCGACTCTAGATTGCATAATGCATTTATTAATTGCATTCCATCCTATCGCAGCCTTGGTATGGCGCTATCAATTAAAAGCCTAAGTGCAGTGTCACGATTGTTCCACGGTATTCGCGTAGGATTCACCTCTGACACGGACGTAGTGATCGTCAACCTTTTCGTGTACGGACAGCGACACATGTAGTTAAAACTCCACCGAAGTTGCGAGTGTTCATGGGCGGCGGCAATCGCTTACCGACAGATGATCCGTCTGCTCTTCTGCCACCTATCACATGAAAAATATAAATCTGTAAAACTTCTATCAACTCTCACTTTACGTTCGCTGCGTGACGGAACCAGACCAACTGAATCATGTGTAATCATGATTCAGTTTCAGGAACTATCCGAAACTTGCAGGTTTCCTCACAATATTTTCCCTCACCGCCGAGCTAAATCATCATCATCATCATTTCAGCCAATTGACTAGACGACCACTGCTGGACATAGGCCTCCCCCAATGTTCTCCACACGGTCCGCTTTGTGGAGGGCCTGCCACGGCTGCGACTTCCTGTACGTGGCCTCCACTCGAGACCTTTCCGCCCCAACGGCCGTCTGTTCTCCTCGCCATTGCCACTTGAGGCATGCAATTCTTTGGGCTATGTCTGTGACCTTAGTTCTTCTGCGGATCTCATCATTTCTGACACGATCACGCAGGGAGACTCCGAGCATAGCCCTCTCCATTGCTCTCTGGGTGACTTTGAGCCTCCTTAATCGGCACATTGTAAGCGGCCACGTTTCGGTTCCGTATGTCATCACTGGCAACACACACGCATTGAAGACTTTCGTCATGAGACACTGCGGTAGATGGGCCGAAAATATGCTGCGTAGCTTCCCGAACGCTGCCCAGCCGAGTTGGATTCGTCGATCGACCTCTTTCTGGAAGTTGGACTTACCAAGCTGGACTTACCAAACTGGACTTTTTGTCCGAGGTAGATGTACTCGTCCACAACCCCCAGTATAAAGCTTCCAACCTTTACAAGAGTAGGTACGACATGGGAATGGGACAATGCTTGAAATACGCACATAGATTTGAAAAATCTAGAGATGCATGCTTGCACTCGAACTACGACCCCTTGCATGGAAGGCGCGTTCTTATCCACTGAGCTACCATCACTTTGAAGAAGGCTCTGCGCGTGTTCTGAAAATCATTGAAATATTAACTGGAGACATTAATTACTCCGTAATAATATCCTCCAACATTATTAAATCTGAGCCTCCAACCGATTTCGGCTAAAGCGGCCAATCTAAACGATCAGCCACTTACGCAGGATGTATTATAGTGCTCAAGTGTGTGCGCAAATACAAATGCACTCACTATTCCCTTGCCCTCATATTCCGATGGACACGACCGGAGATGGATCGGGTGCCATCCGCCTTATTATATAATCGCGATCTAATGTTATTACCGTACTAAAGCTCATGTCATCCCTTTCCAACACGCAATGTCAAAAGGGGCTGGCACGTATTTTGTTCCGGGACTATCTATATTTACATAGGGGTTTAATTTAAAGCATACGTTACGACCGAATCGGAGTTTCCCTCTCTTTCACACGCGTTGTGTGTCTCGTTTGTCTGCATGCGCCAGGTATATTCTCGTTCTTTACGGGACGGCTTCAAATTAAGCCACCTGGACCAACGACTTAACTTGCTTTCCGAGGCACGGGGGTACAACACCGTTCCAGCCTCCGGGCTGACACAAAGAATTTCTTAACAGAAAAACTCAGGTACAAATTTTGGCCCGACCCGGGGATCGAACGCGAGGACCCCAAGCGCAGCCGTCGCTTTGTGCATCGCACTACCCACTGCGCCTAAGAGGCAGTACGTATTATTGTAAAATCAGCTTATTCAGATGACGGGTAGGGCACAATAGCGACGCCAATAGATTTTAACTTTTAGCTAAACTAAACCGGATCTACTTTAAACAATTTCGGGTTTACAACCTCTCGGCAAACAGTTATACTATTTATTAAATAATCATGCACAAATGTTGGGTCCGTTTTTGTACACGAAAAATCGATTCACGCCACAAGTGGCCGCTTCTGGCGGTAATACAAAATTCGAGTACAAAAGCAGACCCAAAAGTTAAGTATTGGTATTTAATATATAGTATAAGTGTTTGCCGAGATATTGTGACCCCGAAATTGTTAAAAAAAGATCCGGTTTAGTACCTAAATATTAAACTCGATTGGCGTCGCTAGTGTGCGTTACTCGTCACCTTTAACTTCAATTTAGTCACAAAGTTTATGCTATACCAAGTATGTTATTTTTCCACGGACTTACGTTTCTGCCTGACGGCCACTCATCCCGGCCAACTGGTTTGAAGACGTCATTAGAGCGATTACGGTAAAGTTCATCACTGACACGTTACAAATATAAAAAGAAAATGCTAACATTGATCCGACCTTTTATTTAAATTGTAAATATCAATTTACCGTGGGCGAGCCGCGCTTCGGTTTGAATGGGCCGTATCAAACGGAGTATCACACACTATTCTATGGTATCTAAATTTAAGCCCTCTGTTTTGAGTGTATTGTACCTCCTACATTTTATTTCAATAATTTTATGCATAGTGCCTCTTGGCATTATGCTGAGGGTCACCTTTTCGGCACAAAAGTTTCTTTTAGTTCTAAGATAAATGTAACTAGTTTTAAGTTGTTTCTGAATGAATATTTTCTATTCTATTCTATTCTATTCTCTTACACCTACCTTCTCGACTACCACCTTCAGAGAAGCTGAATTGGCTGAAAACCAGCGCTGTCTTGGAATGTCTCATTCAGTGTCAGCACAAGCTGAGCCACTTGCTTTTGCTTAAATATTACCTATGTACTTACAAACTGTGCGGATAAAGAATGGGATCAGAAATGGCGGCGCATCTATTCACTTCTCGCTCGCACACTATTTGCGTCTATACTCGCACCCCACGAGTGCAAGTATAGACGCAAATATGTGTGCGAGCGAGAAGTGAATAGATGCGCCGCCATTTCTGATCCCATTCTTTATCCGCACGGGTGATACCACAAAGTAAGTACTACTTTACCTACTGTTATGTTTTTTATACAGGTTGTATCTGTGAACATTTACATCCTTTTAAGGCGACGCGACGATAGCCCTAACTAGCGACACCATTCGTTTTTAATTGTTAGCTATTAAACCGGATCTATTTTAAACTATTTCGGGGTTACAACCTCTCGACAAACACTTATAACTACTTATTAAATAACCATGCACAAATGTTGGGTCCGTTTTTGTACGCGAAAAATTGACCCACGCTAAAAGTGGCCACTATTGGCGGTAATACAAAATTCGAAAGTAAAAGCAGACCAAACTGTTAACTATTAGTATTAAATAAATAGTATAAGTGTTTGCCGAGAGGTTGTAACCCCTAAAATCGTTTACAATAGATCCGGTTTAGTAGCTAAAAATTAAAATCGATTGGAAAGAAAGAAAGAAAGAAATAATATTTATTTAGTGACACAAATAAAGTAACAAAATTACAAAACATTATTACATCTATAAAATTATGTACAGTAAAAGAGATAAAGGCAATAATAAAAAAAAATAAAAAAAAATGTGTCACCAAAAAGGTTTGCACTCAGCATATGTCGAAGGATTGGCGTCGCTAGTGTGCCCTACCCGTCACCTTAAAGGTTTGCAGCGCGCTTGTGACTCCACTGGTGTTGCGGGTGGGCGGCGGCAATCGTTTTCCATCAGGTGATCTATGTCTCTCTGTCTGCATATCACATAAAACATTTTTGGACGAGTTCCCACTGGTTGGAGACCGCTGCTGGTATCGGTGGCGCCCAGTCAGCACGCGGGCAGTCTAAACATCCTGCTCAGCCTCCGCGGAGACAGCCGATACACGATACTTTATAGGAAGGGAATGTTCAGCTGATTGTATTAAGGTTACGGGTAGGGCACACTGGCGACGCCAATCGATTTTAATTTTTAGCTACTTAACCGTATCTATTTTAAACAACTTCTTTTTTTTTTATATGAGAGGTGGCTAGACGAGCAGACGGATCACCTGATGGTAAAGAATTCCGCCGCCCATGGACACCCGCAACACCAGTGGAGTCACAAGTGCGCTGCCAACCTTTTCCCCTTCCCCCCATTGGGCCTCCGGTAACCTCACTCACACGGCGAAACACAGCGCAGGCGCTGCTTCACGCCGGTTTTCTGTGAGGCAGTGGTATCACTCCGGTCGAGCCGGCCCATTCATGCCTAAGCGTGGCTCTTCCACATGTAAACCACACTTCGGGGTAACAATCTCTCAGCAAAGATCTATAGTACTTATTTAATACTTATAGTTAACTGATTGGTCTGCTTTTGGACTCGAATTTTGGATTACCGCTAAAAATAGCCGCTTTTGGCGTGAATAAATTTTTCGCGTTCAAAAACGGATCCAACATTTGTGCATGGTTATTTAATAAATAGTATAAGTGTTTGCCGAGAGGTTATAATCCCGAAATTGTTTAAAATAGATCCGGTTTAGTGGCTAAAAATTAAAATCTATTGGCGTCGCTAGTGTGCCCTACCCGCCACCTTAGCTACTGGCTTTCGTCGCGGCGTTACCCTTGTAGTATTCGTTTTTGTTCATCCCATAGGAATCTGAAAAAATTCAGGATAATAAGTCCCAAGATTACAAAAGCTACCTTTCCACAATTTTTTTGCCAAATCGGTCAAGCCGTTCTTAATAGTGTAACTAAAACTTTTTATATTGACTAGTCATCATAATCATCATTTCAGCCAATAGACGTCCACTGCTGGACATAGGCCTCCCCCAATGTTCTCCACACAGATCGGTTCTGTGCCGCCCGCATCCAATGGATTCCCGCGATCTTCACCAGATCGTCGGTCCACCTTGTGGGGGGCCTGCCACGGCTGCGACTTCCTGTGCGTGGCCTCCACTCCAGGACCTTTCTGCCCCAACGGCCGTCTGTTCTCCTCGCTATGTGCCCTGCCCATTGCCACCTGAGGCATTGGCTAGTAAGATAAGATAATTGTTTATTACTAACTTACTCCGATGGCTCAGCGACCCAAAGTGTGTCTTGGCCTTCGATACAAGACTCCTCCACTGGTCTCGATCATTCGCGGTTTCACGCCAGTCGCTGACTCGTATCTCGCGAAGATCTGCCTTCACAACGTCATCCCAGCGATATCTGGGGCGGCCGACCAGACGTCTAATTGTTTATTAGGTACCTTAAATTTATACAATACAGATTTACAATGTAAAATACAATTCAAACAATACCTTTTCTTTCCAAGGGAAAACCATCATGGCCGTCACCTTGCTACATGTAGGGAACAAGGTGGTGTGTGGGACTCAAACCCTAACTAAAACCCCTGGGGTGTCCATCTCCGCGCAATCGCGGTCGGAATCCCTACAGCCGGGGCTAGACCGTACCGCTGTACGGCTGATTAGCGAATTGCGCTCGCCGCTTCACCCCTATCTGGCGTAATACAGCCCTTCAACGCTGTACGACCTACCAGGACACCCAGTAATGTCGTCCCCCGCGGAGTCGTATGCTGAGCCAGCCACTCCCCAGAACTTAACCTAATAGGCCTCCGCTCAGCATATGTCGAAGGTACGTTGTGCTCGCCGCGACGCTGATCTTCCGCGGATGGCTTAGAGTCAATCGTGTTCAAATAAAATAAAATCAAACGTAGCTTACTCACTAAAATTATAACATTTATAATCTCACTTTGTTTCGGAAAGAAACAACCGAAGACAGATTTCAGAGAAACGGAGTTACAAAGTCGTCATCTTCCGGACTACTTTAATCCAAGACCCGGCATTCGAACCCGAGACCCCACGCCATCCATTACTAAGCTAGGCTAGCTTTTTACTGCGGCTATTTTTACTGTCCAGCAATTGACTTTGTTGATGTGCATGCATTTTCCGTCTGATCTAATTTCACCAGATTGATACCTAGTACCCACTTCTTTCTATTATTTGAGCCTATCTCCAAGAGATTGCTTGCCATTACAACTCGTAGAAAGAAACGGTACCTAGAAAAGTAACTAAAGAACGGTACCTTAAGAATCTAAGGGCGGTGCAAGATGCGAGTTACACGCATCTTGTTTTACGCATAGATACAAAGAATACAAAAATATAAATAATAAAAAAATATAAATGTGGGAGAGCCACGCTTAGCATGAATGGGCCGGCTCGACCGGAGTGATACCACTGCCTCACAGAAGACCGGCGTGAAGCAGCGCCTGCGCTGTGTTTCGCCGTGTAAGTGAGGTTCATCAACGTCATCGTCAGCCCATTTAAGTCCCCACTGCTGGGGCACGGGCCTCCTTCAATCACATGAGGGGTAATTGCCATACTCACCACGCTTGGCAGACGGGTTGGCGAGGGTTTTGATATAAATGCAGAGTTTTCCTTCTCTGGGTGCTGGTGATCATGCCAGCAGCTTTACCTTAGTCGCCTTTTACGAAACCTCGGTAAGAGGGAGGGTGGCCTATTCTACTCTGCCAGAGACCACACGGCGTGAATGAGGTTACCGGAGGCCCAATGGGGGGGAATGGTGTCGAGCTAAGTCGAGTGACTATGTTTAAGTACCTGAGCTGTATAGTCACTGAAGACTTAAAGGACGATTGTGATATTGAGAGGGAGCGTAGGGCGTTGGCAGTGAGGGGTAACCTGGCCCGCAGGTTTGCAGGGTGCACGGATAGTGTAAAAATCACACTTTTCCAATCTTATTGTCAATCGTTTTATACCAGCGGCCTGTGGGTTGACTATAGCCTGAAAGCGTATAACGCCCTACGTGTCCAGTACAATAATATATTTAAAGATGTTGGGGCTTCCTAGGTATTGTAGCGCATCTGGTATGTTTGCTGACGCACATGTAAACGACTTTTACGCAGTCATGCGGAATAAGATGGTGGCTATCAGAAAGCGGGTGATGGGAAGTTCCAATACCATTCTTCAGCTGTTTTCCGACCAATATCACAGTCCATCCATGCAGCATTTGGCCTCAGCACTTATGGGAGTTAGCTGCTGTGTTTACTAAGGCTCGTCGTATTGCAATGTATGTACTATCATTTTGTGTTATTTATTATGTTAGTGTAAATTTGATTGAATTTGAATTTAATTTTAATTTTATTTATTTATTATCTAATATTTCATCATCATCATCAGCAACCCACACTCGTCCACTGCTGGACATAGGTCTCCCCTAATGCACGCCACTGCTCCCGATTTTCGGCCACTCTCATCCAGCCCACCAGCCAGCCTTCGGATGTCATCATCCCATCTTGTCGCAGGGCGTCCTACACTACGCTTGCCGAGTCTAATATTTATTCTAATGTCATTTAAATAATTTTTATTTTAACTTTTTAATTTTAATTGTAATCTATTTTTAATGTTTAATATAAATTTTAAACTGAATGAATAAATACAAATATACAATATAAATGTGAGGATAATATGACCATGGTTAAAATAAATGTTTTTTTATTTATGTACCATTAGCTCGGTGGTGATGGAAAACATCGTGAGGAAACCTGCACGTTTCGGATAGTTTCTGAAACGTGTAACCATGATTCACTTGGTCTGGTTCCCTTGTTAAAGGTTTGCGACGGTCATACCGTACCGCAGTCACTTCATTCTAATAATAATTATCAGACTCACCAAATCCTGAATCGTTATCTAATAGTACCCCGGGCTCCAAAGCGTCAGCTTTGGACGCAACCGGGAATTACACGCTAAGATAAGAGGGATGAATCCCACTGGCCGAATGGTCTGCGCAAGCGCTGGCATCCATGTTAGCCAATCGCTGCATATTTATTCTGTGTGGCTACTTAATTCGCTAATGCTTCCACATCCTACAGCCATGACTTATCCATCCACCTATGATTTATTTGCCGACATGACTCGCCCTGGCCGAGTCGGCGCCCGCGCTGGCCTCCTGTCACCAGATGCGCGCGCAGATGGCCGCGCAGCTGCGCGCGCACACGCCACAAGACCCTTGGAGCACCTTTTTCTTATCCCTTTGTGTGTGGAGATTGATCATTTGTAAATCGCTTATTGATTGCCCTTTAGGTCGGGTTTGTAGGTAGGTACAAATACATCAGTTGCTAGGATTGGTCTTTCTTCATCCGGTTTCGCCCTAATGACGTTTGACATTCATGTGAATATATTGTTTTAAACTTTCATTGTCACTAACATTAGAATAGATAAATAGATAGATAATTAATTTATTGCATCAAAGGACACACATGCATATATAAAATTTTAAACATTAAAATATAAATACCTTGTAAAATAAAGAGTGTGGAACCCTTTCCTAAGTGTTTTGCATGTGTGCCGCAGCAGTGCAAGTGGGCTAATGCTCGGTGGAGTTTTTGTTCAAAGATACAGTCAGAGAGCAAAACACTGATTTTCAGCTTAAGCCCTGAGAGTACACGTGGCTCACCATAAATACCGAGTCATGTCATTGGAAGTAGGTACAATAATGGCTAATTATTATCATCTTAATATCATAATTATGTCTAATTAAATTAAAATTGATGATGCCTTATATAATAGTTAGTTATTTATGGGATTTCTACAATGTACGTTATTTTTTAGTTTCCGATATCGTTTATCGACCGTCACTTTACTCTGTGGCCGTGCCGAGTGGCGCTTGCAACAGTGCCGAAATATCGGAAACTCAACAATAACGTACCTACATGGTAGAAATCCCGTAAATAATATACTAAGAATCATATGAAGTCATTTTATTCAAAAGATGAAACACTAAAACATTCAAATTCAATTTACAATTACTCAACGTTATGGTGTAGGTATATGCCGCAGTTGGATTGTATAATCCGCCGTATTAAATCACGGCCAGCTGTTATCAAAAACAGGGATTTAAAATGCGGCGCGGTTCAACGATTAGCCTGATTGTCAATCTTCAATAAGGCGGCCTAGGTTTAGCCGGATCGGCAGACGGGTATGCATAAGGCGCCGCCGAGAGGTGGCCACCGATCGGCCAATTGAACATCGGGCCGGCGGCATTCCCCCAACGCAAAAAAAAAAGTGAAGTTTAGCCGCATCGTACTACTTACTAGCTCTGAAACTCGGTCCTTTGTCGATAATTATTTTACTGTTCTACATTGAAAAGAATAGAAATTCTTTAATTGCACCTAAAGATTGTTCATAAATATCGACATATTTGATACATATTTCACTCGTAACTTCGCAATATACTTAGCAACACATTTTCTGTATCCAGCGCCATTTTTGTTGTTAAATTAAGCCATTTTTGTTGTCATGGAATTACGAGCAATCAGAAGAAATCCTTAGAATAAAATCCTAAGTTCTCCAACAGCTAATCAACTTGCCACACCTGAACACTCACACATTCCTACTCTCTTACACGCAGTTTCGCAAAGGACAGAATGTTTGTAATTTGTAATGTCTAGCCTGATAATGTTGTTATGTTTGTTCCAGACCACATATCCATTCTGACTGTTTATTTTAATTATATTAACAATAGTCTTATCCTAGTGTTCGTTTTAATTTAATATTTTTAAATTTATGTCCTTGATATTTTTAAAATCAATTAGAAATTATATAACTCAATATAATCATAATAAATGTACAATATATTTTGACAATAGCCAATCTGTATCTAAGGTAACGGTTATTTTGGCCCCCACAAGACAAGCTCTGCCTAGTGTGGGAGTCACAGAAAATGTATCTACAATGGCTAATTATTTCTTTTGGTATATAAAAGTATTTCTTTTTATTTTTATTTTCAATCAGCGCTACCGGTGTTACGAATCGGAACTAAAAACGAGGCGGCTAATTTCTCGCTTTATGACATTATGGCTAGCCGTGTTGAATGACGAATGGCGCCGAATACATTCCGGTCATTTTTTATTCAGCCGCATTCGATCCGGCTAAACGTTGAACCGCTTTATTTCAAAACGGCCCTGTTTTTGATAACAGCTAGCCGTAATGTAATACGGTGGATTCTACAATGTGACTGAGTCATATACATATATCAACATTTAATTTAGCTCTAATTTTCTTTATGAATGAATGAATGAATGAATGAATAAAATTTTATTTGGTAAACACATCACAAACATAGTACAAGAAATTATAACCCAGAAGTAGACCTAATGTGGTAGGTAACTCCATCAGGGTACAGTTAGTTTAATAATTATCATGAACAGGAACAGCTATGAATGAATTAAACACCTCAATGGTGTAGCTGTAAACCCGCAGGTCACAGGTTAAATAGTAAGGTACTAAATTGAAGAAAGCGAGTATGTGTATATTAGGTACAGACGGCATCAGACCGACCCCAGCAGTGCAAAAATAGCATTTGTGTCTCAGACGTAAGGACAGTCAAAAGTCCAACAAAGGTACAGAGAACAGTGCTTTGGACGCAACCGGGAATTACACACTAATATGAGGATCAATATGCCTTTTTGGACTATAGGCTTTGACCACAATCGCTCCTCCAATGATACGCGATTGCCTAGAAGATTCGTGTTCACTTTAAAGATATCCAGATCATAGTGGTCAGGAAAATATGGCCTCGGCAGGGAGTTCCAATACTTCATGCTTGATTAACTAAAATTGTCAATATTCGCAATAAGTAATGGAATCACCCTTTCGCGGCTTCGCCCTGTGATTGCGAGGCGGCGCGGGCGCAGGCAGACGCAATGTGCGCGCTCACCTGTTGCTCACGCGCACGCCCACCGGCTTACGAGCATGTGTTACGTTTTACCCAGTTTTACCTTATTTTGTTGTTTGATGGACGCAAATTAATGGTGAATAAAGGCGTGTTCCGTTTTATAAATAAAGAGTTTCCTGATGAAGTTATTCTGGCTACTATATAGCGTCTGACAACTTACAACCTAGCCGCAAACTGTAGAGCATTCCCTGTAATATAAGTATTTTATCTGATAAAGGCCATTTTCATGGGGCACGTCGACGCTAGGTGATCATTTGTACATCCCCTAACCTTTGCACTCCTACTCACAAAAGATGAAACCATTAGCGTCAGGATGCCTTTCGGATTAAAATTCCTGGACCCCAATTCTCGTGCTCGTGACATTTATTTTCATACGACATACATCACTAAAACATAGTTTTTTTGTATGGTTTTCAGGTGATATCACGAGCACGAGAATTGGGCTCCTGTAGTATAAATAGGTATTGGCTCACGATAACCAAAGGCGTCTCCCCAGCACTCCCAAACTAAATGGACCCGATTCAATCAAATTCTTTATTTGCATAGGCTTGTACACAGCACTTACAAATCGTCATACATTTAGGTCATAGGTTATGGAAACCCTACATTAGACCGCGTCATATGTTTCGGAATCCATGGGCGGCTGCAATTACTTACCTTCTGATGATCCATCTGATGCAGCTGACGCCCTGTTGGTCAAGATCTCGGGTTCGATTCCCGGGTCGAGCAAAAGGTATGTTTCGAGTTTTTCGAACATAGCATGGGTTTGTGTCAATTCGCATTAAGCAAGCGTGGTGATTAAGCCTAATCCCATAATAGTAGCCATGACTTGAATTCTCTGATGGAGTCCTTTGCCCTGCAGTATAGGCTGATACTTAGGCGATCCATCTGCTCGTCCGCCACCTATAACATAATAAAACAGATAAAATGACAATCTACTGTGTATTGATTCGTGTACATTATGTCGTGTGAAAGAGTATTGAAGTTACTAGTCACTAAGCAAGACCTATCCGTCGTACCTCCATTGCCCCAATTCGATAACATCGCTGCCACCTTCGGCCGTCAAATCCTCGCACTCCCGCGCACGGACAGGTCGCAATCTGCCCGCGCAGCTGCGTGCTGACAGCTGCGCAGCGCTTGTGCCGGACACCATGACAAATGACCGAATAAGGATATGTGGGAAATATGGATTAAGCTTTTAATGTTTATGGGTTAGCCCACCAGTACGAATTGACACGCTGATATGATTTTTCAACATTTACCATGTTTTTAATATAAATAAGATTTACCAAGTGAATGGTGCAGTCGTAGAAGTACGAATCGGAAACCTTTACCATCGAAACTGGTAAAACCATTGACTAAGTATCTCTAGGTAAAACTTAGGTTTTACGGTTAAATCTAAAGATTTACCATATATGAGTACTAATATTTTAACGGCACTTATTTCATACCATGCTTATGTTGAGTCTATCCTACGTTATGGTCTCTTGGCATGGGGAAATAGTACAGATTTCAGTAGGGTCTTCATTGCGCAGAAGAAATGCATCAGAGCCTTGGGAGGAATCCCATCTGATGAATCGTGTAGACCGTTATTCAAAAAGTTTGGTTTATTACCACTGCCTTCACTATACGTTCTTGAAGTATGTATGTTTGTAAAAAAACATCATAATTTGTTTAAAAAAGCTTGTGAGTTGAATTCTCGAGCTCGTAGAGATCCTGAGAGACTAGTTCTGGAATGTGTACCTAAGTCGACAAAGTATAACCGAAACTGTGTAGCAATGTGTGTCAAAATATACAATAAAGTACCGAAATACCTGAAATCTCTAAATACTAGTAGGTTTTCAGTAAAACTGCGTGAATGGCTTAGAGCAAAAAATTATTATAGTGTAGATGAGTTTCTTAATGACAAATGATTGTAAAATCGGAAATAATAGCACAATATTATTTAATTTAGGACAATGTGAATTTGCTTATGACACGTAAAATGTACTAATTTGTTGTTTTAGTTATTAATTATTTGATTTATATTTTCTATTGCATGCCTTTATAACTTTGGCAAATTGTGAGAGTCATTGTTAATGTTTCCACCTACTGTACCACATTTTGGGCAATAAATGATATTATGATTATGATTATGATTATGTATAACTACATATATGGTAAATCTTTAGATTAACCTAACGGTTGAGCTTGTACGGTCAGCTTCAAAAGTAGCTTAACACTTTCGTACCATGTCGAAGTATTTTTTTATGTACCTCTTAGAAACTCACTATAATAGGTAGAACAGTACTAAAGTGTTAAGCTACTTTTGATGCTGACTGTACTTCGACATCATCATCATTTGGATGGTGCTTGAAAATTGCAGTTTTAACGCCAGAATACTCAAACACACTTAAATATACTGTGTCACTACAAAAAACACTTAAAAGTATATAAACATCTATAAACCTATAGAGAGTTAATATGCAATTTAGGCGGCCTTATCACTGGGAGTAATCTCTACCATTACGTATTAGGTAAATAACATTCGATAGAAGTGGGCATATAAATAAAAATATTTCACAACATGACATACATTAGGTAATCTAACTCCGAGATAGGTAGCTCAAGCACCTGTGTTACGGATATCAGAATCAACAATGGGATTACAAATATATACATATACTTTTCTTTTGTAAATGCATACTTATAATACATAGGAAACACCCAGACCAATACAAACAGACATGTTGATGCACACAAATGTTTGTACAGTGCGGGGATCGAACCCGCAACCCTTGGACCAAAGACAGCGTTCACTACCATACTGTTCCAAACGGGTCGTCATATAGGGCGGCGCCTTCTGAATATCTACATAAATGATTATCTAAATTCGGTAAATTAAAGGGTTGGCTCTCTCTACTATAAGGTTATTGAAGCGAAGTATAATCCTAAATTAAAACTCAAAATCCAAAAGGATTATGAGGGTTAAACTTTCGTAGGTCGTTCCAACAGCATGGCCACCCTATCGCACATGCACAACGCGCCGGCGCAGCGCGGAGGAAGCTCCGGACGATAGGCGATGCGACGAAAAAATATGAAATGCCATAATTTTCCTTTGATTAAAGCATTTTAGACTTGCGTAGTGTGGACATCAATGAATTTTGCCGTGTGGTCCCGGGCAGAGTAGAATAGGCCACCCTTACTCTTACCGAGGTGTCGTAAAAGGCGACTAAGGTAAAGCTGCTGTCATGATCATCAGCATCCAGAGAAGGAAAACTCTGCATTTATATCAAAACCCTCGCCAACCCGTCTGCCAAACGTGGTGAGTATGGCAATTACCCCTCATGTGATTGAGGGAGGCCCGTGCCCCAGCAGTGGGGACTTAAATGGGCTGATGATGATGATGATGAGTGTGGACATCAGATATTTAGAACCGGCCGAGGTACGCAAATATTTCGAATATGAATAATGAATGTGCGCCTTCCAAACGGGGAGGTCGAGGTCGTAATTCGAAAAAACCTCTCGATTTATCAAATCTATTCCCGGGTTTCTACCATCAGCACAGCGAGGGAAAACATCGTGAGAAATGGAAACCTGGTAGCTTAATTTAAAGCCGAGAATATACCTGTCGCATCCAAACAAAGAAGAAACACAGCGCGTTTGGACGGGAGAGAGGCTCCGATTCGGTCGTACCTTATGTTCGGTTCGCGCTAATGCCCCAGGTCGTTTACTTTAAGGCTGTCCCGTAACCAACGAGAATATACCTCTCGCATCCAAACAAAGGAGACACATAGCTCGTGTGAGAGAGAGGGAAACTCCGATTCGGTCGTAACGGCTGCTTTAAATTAGACCCTCTGCACGTTTCGGAGAAGTAATCATCACCATCATCATCAGCCCATTTAAGTCCCCACTGCTGGGGCACGGGCCTCCCTCAATCACATGAGGGGTAATTGCCATACTCACCACGTTTGGCAGACGGGTTGGCGAGGGTTTTGATATAAATGCAGAGTTTTCCTTCTCTGGATGCTGATGATCATGACAGCAGCTTTACCTTAGTCGCCTTTTACGACACCTCGGTAAGAGTGAGGGTGGCCTATTCTACTCTGCCGGGGACCACACGGCACGGAGAAGTAAGTAGTTTCTCAAAACTGTGGATACTGAATACCCACAATTGACAACATTTCAATGGCTTGGCTTTTAAAATAGATAAACGAACGAAATCAACGAGAAGACGAAAACAATACGAGCAATAAACAATATTTGTGCTGGCTGTCAAACTGACACTTGTTTTTTTTTCACCAAGTTATAACAAGTAAACAAGACACAGTTCTGGGTGTAATGCCCACGAAGTTATAATACTTCGTGGTAAAGCCCCTCTCTTCGATATTTGAACATTTTCAAAATATAAAAAAATATTTTTTTATGTTTGCTGCTTAAAACCTCTAACCGGTTTTAGTACCTTATTGAAAATGAAATGTTATCAATTGTTAAGATAGGGAATCTGAATACGTAACCACCTATTGGTCTGGCTTCCCTGAGGATCGCAAACGTCAGACGGCAGTCGCTTCATTGTAATAATCAGACTTCCCAAATCCTTGATCATGGTCCACGCCTACTCTGCGCCCCTCTCGACATAGCTTAGGGGAGACTCGGCCTGAAAATTTCAAGATATTTTTGCTGGTAAGTGTGATAGGTAACTTAACCTAACCAACATTTTTGTCGTACCTAATATTACATACTGAACTCTGTAAAACAAAAAATATTCGTTAGAACAGTGACCAGTAAAAATATTTGAAATTTTCGGCCAAAATATTTTTTCTTTTTTTTTATGACATAGGTGGCAGACGAGCTGACGGATCACCTGATGGTAAACGAATACGGCCGCCCATGGACACCTGTAACACCAGTGTAACAACAACAACCAGTGTAACAAATGCGCTGCTTACCTTTTAACCCCCCTTCCCCTGGATGCCCCCTGGATGCTTTCCACCGAGTTAAGCCACGGTTGTCGCCGAAAATTATAATTTTATAGTGACGGTCGCTTGATTCAGTAGATTGGGTTGCCCTGTTAAAGGGTTGCGAAGGTCAGACGGCAGTCGTACCAGACTCCTCAATTCCCTGAATCACGGTCTAAGCGTACCCCGGGCTCAAATGCGACAAGATTGCTGCGTGAGTGAGGGTACCCGAGGCCCAATCCGGGGGAAAGAGGGGGTGTAAAAGTTGCCAGCGCACTTAGACTCCATTGGTGATCCGTCTGCTCGTCTGCCACCATAAAAAAGAGGGGTAGGAGTGATAGTCGCTTGTCGATGCAAAATTAAGCCCCGAAGCTACATGAGGGCGACCACTAGTATTGCTATACTATAATTTCCTTATAGCGACGGTCGCTAGCGTCGAGTGCACCATCGGCGGTTGGCACGTGGGCAGCTAACGGTCGGCCTGGTTGCGACCGGTCCGCCTCGACACCTCGCCGCGAACGCGAGCGAACCCGCGGGCGAGGCTTATAGCGCAACTTATGTCAAGTCAGAGTATTGGAGGATGTGTTTCGCAGATCAAGTGAGGGTCGGAGTCTTGAGGAGTGAACTTAAACATTGGCAGTTGTAACTTTTCTACTCAGATACACTTCGTCGCTCAATTCAATTCAGTTCAATTCAATTCAATTCAAATTTATTTATTTATTTATTTATTATTCAGACACCTTACACGCTAACAAAAATTAATCCAAAACGCAGTAAAAGGTTAGGATACATTATTACATTACGGATAATTTACAATAAAAAAGCAGAAGAATACAATCCTTGTCAAATTAATAATTAATTACAACTAAAAAAAGCAATAAATGAGTCAAAAGAAGCAAATTAAAATACGCAATAGAACAGTAAAATCAAATAAATAAAATAGAATTAAATTAGATTTTTTTAATAAAATGTCAATAGTATTAAATATGTTCAAATGCTTTATTTCTAAGAGAATGGTAACACAATTGTTCTTAATTTTAATCTAAGTACAGCATACTCTGCCATTGCTGGCGTAGAAATATAAATATTATAAATAAATATTTCACAACATCACATACATTGATCTGACTCCGAGATAGGTAACTCAAGCACCTGTGTTACGGATATCAGAATCAACAGTGAAATTACAAATATATGTATCCATATAATACTTTTTTTTGTAAATACATATTTATAACACATAGAAAACACCCAGATCAATACTTAAACAAATATATTTATGCACAAAAATGTTTGAACTGTGCGGGGATCGAACCCGCAACCAAACCTTGGACCAAAGGTATCGTTCACTTCCACTGTTCCAAACGGGTCGTCATTATAGGTAATAATAGTTTACAATTCATTTGACCGATTACAACAATTATAAAATCCAATTCAATTAAAAAAAAAATTAGACATTAAATATTTATCTTTCGTCGTCTCTATGGTCAATTCATAATAATATATAGTATAAATAGATCAATTCATAACATTCATAAGACTCCCCAATCCTAAATCATGCATGCAATTCGCGGAAGACCAGGGTCGAGGTGTTCTTTGGAGCACCTTGGCATCATGCTGAGTGGAAGCCCTTTTAGTGCTTGATTTGTTTAAATTGTATAAGCAATAAATAAATCCAATCAATGTTAGCATATCCCGGGCTCCAATGGACAACATTTCATATTTTTAACATGTGCATATTGTTTTTTTATATGAAAATAGACATAAAATGAACGGACCCATATTTTTTCTTTTTTCAAAATTTGTCCATTTTCATGCATAAAATAATTATTAAAATTCTTTATATTCTAAATCGACGTAAGCGCCAAATGACGTCATCGGACGGCTGAATACAGCGATATTCCTTTGCTTATCATTGTTTTAATAAAAAAAAGGTACTACTGTCAAAGGTAAATAATACTAGTGTCAACATTGTCAACGTCATTCATACATTCAACGTTGACAAGTTGTCTTTTTTTTGACAGTTGCATGTCATGGGTTTGGCATTTCGTAAATTTAAAACTATAATGTGCTAAGCAAAGAAATATTTTACATTCTGCCGTCCGATGACGTCATCTTACGTTTTTTAGTTTTTAATTTTTTTCTCAGTAAATAAGCAATATAAAAAAATAATAAATATATATTCGCGCAGCGGAAAAGTAAATAAAGAAATGGTATTTTTTGTTTCAGAGCTTAGCAATTTTGAAATGTTGTCCAATGGACAACATTTGGTGCAACCAGTATTTGCACGCTACGATGAACAAGATCATAGCTAAATTGCATGTTTTTCTTACCTGCACAGATGGCGTCAGATCGAGTCAGCATTGCCAAAATAGCACTTGTGTCTCACACATAAGGACGGTTCATATTCCAACAATGGTAACTCCACATGTCGTGTGTACACTGTAAGTGTGACTCCTTTGTTGAGAGTAAAAAAAACTATCACTGACGTAAGAGGCTTGTAACCTCTTACAAGACCACCAAGGCTTGCCTAGCAAATCATCCAAAAATTGGTGTCCAAGTGGTTTTCGACGACAAGTCCCGTTGTTTATATTTCCCATGCTCTTGTGGCTGATTTACTGGCCGGCATAAGCGTTGCGTTTCAACGCTGCGCCGGAGTGGGGTCAGATATCAAAGAATGTGATGACCACAGCCGCGGGGCACAGTCTACCGGACGGCAGTGGGGCGTGTCGGGGATTTTGATAATCCGACCTTAACGAGATCTGCAATATATCTTCCTCCTCCTCATCTTAGCATATAATTCCCGATTGCGTCCAAAGCTGTCGCTCTTGAGCCCGGGGCTCGCTTGGACCATGATTCAATATTTGGGGAGTCTGGTAAATACAATGAAGCGACTGCCGTCTGACCTTCGCAACCCTTTAACGGGAGAATCAGACCAACTGAATCATTTACACTTTTCAAAAACCATCCGACACGTGCAGATTTCCTCACGATGTTATCCCTCATCTCCGAGCTTATGGTAGAAATAGAAGAAGTAGAATAGGGTATATGACTAAGCTCAAGATTTTACAAAATATAAATATTTTATCAAAATATAGGTCAATATGTGCCAATGGCAAAAATTCTCAATTAAAAATATAACGTCTAATATAACCACTTGCTACCATCGCTCTCTTATCTGCGAGATATCTTATGTACTTACTAAAATTCCAATATAATCGTGAAAAATCATGAAAAAATCATCATCATCGTCATCACTTCTGTTTGTTCAGTGTCTGAGTGTAGTAAATTAACATGTTTAAGTATAAGCAGGTATTATACAGGGACTATCGGTAAACATTTACATCTCTCCACCAACCTTGTGTGTGAACAACATTGGTTCTACGACTTTTGGAAATTCGCATTAAAAAACTTTTCATACAAATTCGGCCATGAGTTTTGATCGTTTTGTATGGGAAGTCGAACAATTTTTCGACAAGTTTCCAAAACTCGTACACATTCGGGAAGTGCACGTGTATGTGTTGTCTTATCCACTCAGCTACGAGCCTAGACATATACATAATAACATACATAATAAAACATGGCCCCATGACATAGGCTGAGTGAGGGCCATTTATGTTGGAAGTCACAACAACACACAATATATATGCCCTGCCTGGTTATTTGTACCCTTTTCATATTGTTTTTTCTTTACTTTGTCTTTTTTCTGTATTATTATTTTTTGTTTGTAGTATTTAGGTATGAAACTGATGTACTTGTACATAGTGTTGTGATGTCCAAAATAATAAAGTTTTCTTTCTTTCTTTCTTCTTTCTAAAACATGAATTATTTTTTTGTCCAGAGTGATAGACGCGCTAACATTCCTATGGAGCTTGAAGCAAAAGTCAGCCAGTCAAAGAAGTTATTGCTAGTCGGGACCGGACTTCATATTCGATATACTCACTTTCAGTACATACACTGTGGCATTAAGCAGTCCAATTAAGCGAACACCTCAAACATAACTGTACGGAGCTACACAAACGGGTGCAACATGTACATTCCTTTAGGCTTCAACTCACCTAGCGACTGTACCAAGTGCGACAAGAATCATTTGGCGTGGGGATGCCAATTACTTGCGAATGTTGTACAGATATGCTGAAATTTATTCACAGGGGCCCTTTTATTGATTACGATTTTTTTCCTGCAAATTCATCATCGTCAGCGTTCATTTAAGTCCCCACTGTTGGGGCACGGGCCTCCCTCAATCACATGAGGGGTAATTGCCATACTCACCACGCTTGGCAGACGGGTTGGCGAGGGTTTTGATATAAATGCAGAGTTTTCCTTCTCTGGGTGCTGATGATCATGCCACCTTAGTCGCCTTTTACGACACCTCGGTAAGAGTGAGGGTGGCCTATTTTACTCTGCCGGGACCACACTTGCAAATTCATGCCCCCCAAATACCCAGACACATCATATCTGTCTTGCATCTGCATCATCTCTCACTTTTTTTTTTCCACAGGTCTACAAACGAGCAAGCGAGTCACCAAATGGAAAGTAATCACGACCCGTTTGGAACAGTGGTAGTGAACGCTGCCTCTGGTGCAAGGGTTGCGGGTTCGATCCCCGCACTGTACAAACATTTGTGAGCATGAACATGTCTGTTTGTATTGGTCTGGATGTTTTCTATAGGTATATTATAAGTATGGATTTACAAAATAAAAGCATTATATGTATATATTTGTAATCCCACTGCTGATTCTGATATCCGTAACACAGGTGCTTGAGCTACCTATATCGGAGTCGGATCAATGTTATCAAATATAATTATTATTATTATAATCAAGGCCGCCCATGAACATCCGCGAAGTCAGGGAGATCGCTAGTGTGTTGCCGGCCTTTTTTAAAAAAGAGTACGCTGTTGTTTTGAAGGTCCCTAAGTCGTAGCCGTCGGGAAACACTCCTGCAGCCAAACCGTTCCGCGGAACTGAGGTACGTGGTGGAAAAAGGTCACTTTAGCGTGTAATACCCGGATGCATAAAAAGCTCTCGCTTTGGAGCCCGGGGTACGCTAAGACCACGATTCAGGATTTAGGAAGTCCGTCGTCAATTTCATCAACAAACATCGAATAATTTATTAAGATGACGGGTAGGGAACGTAGCGACGCCAATCGATTTTAAGTTTAGCTACTAAACTGGATCTATTTTAATCAATTTCGGGGTTATAATCTCTCGGCAAACACTTATACTATTTATTAAATAACCATGCACAAATGTTGGGTCCAACGCGTACGCGAAAAATGTATATTATATGCGACAAAATTATTCACGCCAAAAGTGGCCGCTTTTGGCGTGAATAACTTTGTCGCATACAAAAGCGGACCCAATATTTGTGCATGGTTATTTAATAAACAGTATAAGTTTTTGCCAGGATATTGTAACCCCGAAATTGTTTAAAATAGATCCGGTTTAGTAGCTAAAACTTAAAATCGATTGGCGTCCGCTAGTGTGCCCTAGCCGTCACCTTAAGAAAGAAAGAAAATAAATTTATTAACCATCACAACACAGAAAATATAAATACAGTAGGTATAACACGACACGACACAAATACAAAGGGGAGAGACGATACAAGAAGAGTTGGTGTGGTTGTGGTGGTGAATCAAGTCCCGACCTCAGCATTTGCCGCTACGGCATTATCTGCAGTACCGCAGCAGCGCTGGTATTCTGGTGGGATCTGGTGGCTTAATTTAAAGCGATATCGTAACGTTCAAGAATATACATGTCGCATCCAAACAAAGGAGACACACAGCGCGTGAGAAAGAGAGGGAAACTCGGATTCGGTCGTAACGTCAGTGTACGAGACCGTACGGGAATTGAACTGGCACATCCTCTGCTTGATCTTATTGAATGGGTATTTAACTAAAACCAGTGCACTGTTGGTAACAAAAGATGGTAGCACTTTATATTGAACTAAGGTTTTGTCTTATTGAATCAAAAAAAAATATTACATGCGCGTTGTAAAAATGCACAACGCCATCTATTGAGCCTCTTGGGAACCATTTTTACTTACAACTAAATCATATGAAATTGAACTCTCCTCATAAACAGTCTGCTTTAAATTAGGCCCTCTGGTCACGAGTGAGTGTGTAGGTAAATAACCAGAAATATACAACGTGAAAAAAATTTGCAATAATACCTAAGGGTGAGAACATATATACCTACCGTGTAAAGACTTCACTACCAAAATATGACCATCTGAGCGAAAAAAAATCAGCTGTTCCATACATTATTGACGCGCGAATATTCTATTTAGTATGGAACAGCTGTCTTTTTTTCGTTCAGATGATGCTCATATTTTGGTAGTGCAGTCTTTACACGGTATGTTCACACCCTTATGTATTATTCCTAATTTTTGTACACGTTGTATACACGTATAATATTAACATGTATTAAAAGATGTGTAGACTATATACTATAGTATTATGTGTGTGCTTTACTGCAATAAATTAATTATATATGTATACTAGTGCGGTAATCGAACTTGGGACCCTTGCGCCTCACAATCACAACTGTGCAAAATGGCACCGACAATCAAATGCTTCTATATAATTATTTTGCACTAACTATAAAATGTAGGTACCCCATAAATGCAACATCTCTTTTTGCAGAACCGTTTTTCCGTCAACTTTTTAAAACTTGTTAATTGCAGACAAATTATCAAATAAAAAACAAATACTTAAACCGTTATCACGCTTAGCAGTTACGTTACATAGCGCAACTATAGCCAGTGACTTGTCATATGTACGGACAGACACTCGTTCGACATTCCGAACCAGCGGTAGATAATATTATGATGTGTGGACCTAAATTGAATAGGTAAAGATTTTTTATCTTTATCTTATCTTTTATTTCTACCATTAACTCGGTGGTGAGGAAAAACATCGTGAGGAAACCTGCACATTTCGGATAGTTTCTGAAACGTGTGACCATGATTCAATTGGTCTAGTTTACTTTTTAAAGGGAGGTCAGACGGCAATAACTTTATTGTAATTACCAGAATCCGCTAATCCTGAATCATGGTCCAAGCGTACCCCGGCCTCCAGAGCGACAGCTTTGGACGATGATGAGGAGGAGCCACCCGTGATTCCACCTGCTTTACATCACGCCAGGACGCCAAATTCCATCTACATCACTTGGATACATCTATTTCCACTACAGTGCGTTCCTCGCGTCACTTCTTACCGTTTACAGTTAAATTGTGGTATGTACCTTTTCGTTCGTGTTCCTCTATCGATAGGACCTGAAAAGAAAAGAGTTTGGGCCGACAACGTATCTATGATGGCTAGGGTGTTGCAGATGTGCATGGGTAGCGGTGATGATCACCACCATTTGGTCCGCCTGTTTTCCGCTCTCTCTCTCATTTAATTCTCAAGCAAAACCTCACCTTTATTCACACACACAGGGTTGATTGACCTTCCGCCCAATCCGGGGGCCCAAAGGTTGGTAGCACACTTGTGACTCCACGGATGTTACATGGACATTCGTCCATGGGAGGCGGCAATCGCTACTAACAAGTGATCCGCCACCTCACATAAAATAAATGTTTTGTTACTGACTCTGGTTATACTATAATGATTCGTTATATTTCGGCCATCTCCACATACAGACGGTCGCCCGCGGCGTCAACTCCGTCGCGACCGTTAGCTACTCAGGTATTCTGCTTCTTCAGAAGTTTACATGGAGGTATAATTAATAGCAATTTCGATCGATTTATTAGTAACAACTAGGAATACGTAAACTTGATAAGCTATAAACATAGAAGTTAGTATCTATCTATCTCCCTAGTTATTATCTTTATGATCATGGTAGAATTAGATAGATTTAGACCCAATTCTAAAGTAATTAAAAATAATTGATAGGAAAACATTATTTTACTTTACTGTTAGTTCTAGTCCCTGAAGATTTTCTTTTCATAGTGAATTTATTACGAACTAAGCTAATAATCTTTCCATCATTAAATCCATTGGATGCGGGCGGCACAGGACAGATCTGATCGGAGAACTTTGGGGAATTGTCCAGCCGTGGACCTCTACTGGCTGAAATGATGATGATGATGAAGCTAATAATTAAAAATAAGACATACTTGTGTGTAAAACAAGCGGTCGCCCACGACTTCGCTTGCTTTAAAACTTTCAACTCTCGCTCATCCCTTTTTCGGAACTCCTTTCTTACACACACGCTTTTATCATAATCCAATCCGCATATTCTAAGCACAGCAATACTGAAATAGCGCACCGTTATTAGGACACCTAAACTATCAGTGGACTTAGTGTAAGTAGGTAGGCACCCGTATCGATTTCCGTCTGATTTAAAGATTAAGATGACGGATAGGACACACTAGCGACGAAATTCGATTTTAATGTTTAGCTACTAAACCGGATCTATTTCGGGGTTACAACCTCTCGGCAAAAACTTATACCATTTATTAAATAACCATGCAAAAATTTTGGGTCCAAAGCGTACGCGAAAAATTGAATCACGCAAAAAGCGGCCACCTTTGGCGTGAATCAATTTTTCGCGTACAAAAACGAACCCAACATTTGTGCATGGTTATTTAATAAATAGTATAAGTGTTTGCCGAGAGGTTGTAACCCCGATATAGATCCGGTTTAGTAGCTAAAAATTAAAATCGATGGGCGTCGCTAGTGTGCCCTATCCGTCACCTTAATCAACACATCAATGATTTAAGTAGAAGTCAAAAGCCGCATAAAATTAATTCTTTTCGCAACCTATGATCTTTAATGAATGAATCCACAACCAGTTTGTTTTCCAAAGACGCTACCTATAGGCACAGTTATTATATTACTACATAGTATAGAGTATAAACTGATGACTGCCTATCGTTGGCGCAGTGCGTCGCACTTTAGATTGACGGCTGCGCTTGGGGTCCCGGGTTCGATCCCGGGTCGGGCCAAAAGTTGTAGTTGAGTTTTTCAGTTAAGAAATTTCAAAAGCACGTTAATCCGTTGGTCCTGCGATCCCTCTCCGTTCGTGTCATACTGCTGACCTATCGGAATATGAGGGCAAGAGAATAGAGAGTGCACTTGCGTTTGCGCATCTCTATAATATCCTGCGCAAGTGGCTGATCGTTGAGATTGGCCGGTTTTGTAGCTTAGCCGAAATCGGTTAGAGGAGGATATCATTATATTAGCATAGGCACAGTAGATAAATATGCTAAAGCAGTATCGACACTCCACCAATTTCGACAGAAAGATACCTACATGGTATTTGGTCCTCTTATTTTTTACCCGATTACGACGAAGCAAAAAGGAGGGTTATGATTTGGATCTGTATGTATGTTATATATGTATGTATGGTCGTTCATCTGTTCCCTCATAACTTCTAAACTAGTTATCATATTTGAACAAATGAGGAGGAACAATGTCGTTAGAAGTGTCTTGATTGTCTTCTGGTTATAGGCAACATGACCTCACGTTAAATCGACTACAGCGCCCTCTAGAGGACTTAGAGTAAGAAACTAAAAAAACAATTTTGCTTGACAGTACCGTGTTGGGTATCAAATGAAAGAGCTTTTGTAGCACATTTCAAATATGTAATTTAATTTGCATATCATAAAAATAAAGTAAATAATAATGTAAATGTTTACCGATACACCCTGCATAACAAATTTCCAATATGCGATTATTAATTATGTATTATGATAATAGGCGAGTATCTCGAGTTAAAAATAACTAACCTGTTTATTCAATATTAGTTTATCTACTTTTAGCGGAAATTCAACCCACGACCTTCGTGGCGCGAGGTAGTCCCTGTATTATTAAAAATTACCATACGCGTAACCACTAGGTAGGTACAGTGGAGGACAGATCAAGTTATACAAAACTGTCAAATTTTCTCAATCGATTTCGAACTCAATGTGTAACAGAATAAGGTTTATAATCGAATGAAGAAATTTGACAGTTTTGTATAGCTTGATGTGTCCGCCACTGTACTCTGTTCGTGGACCAATGCATTAAAAGGAGCGCCACTAACACGAGCATTGAGTCGCTGGGACCGTCGTGTTTAGCTGTTCTTTGACTGAATTCACAAAGGCTAGGTACAGTGGCGGACAGGTCATGCTATACAAAACTGTCAAATTTCCTCAATCGATTTCGAACTCAATGTAACAATATAAGGTTTATAATCGAATGAAGAAATTTGACAGTTTTGTATAGCTTGACCTGTCCGCCACTGTACTTTGTTTGTTGTTGGTTTTAGGCCTGCCAGCGTCTGTTTTTTTCCAGTGAATACAATCCCAATATTATCTGAGCGAATAGGAAAAGCTCGCTCCATCGTAGGTTTCCTCTCAACTCTAGAGTTCAGTGTGAAGTCAAGACAGAACCCATCTACAATAAAAAAAAATAGTAAGTAAGTAATCTACACTATCAAATCTGTGACACCATCGCATATCGCGTAACCTGTAATGTTAGTTGCATAGAATAATAACCTCTAAGGTTAGTTACAGTTAATCAAGACGTTAATTAAGGTGACGGGTAGGGCACACTAGCGACGCCAATCGATTTAATTTTTAGCTACTAAACCGGATCTATTTAAACAATTTCGGGGTTTACACCTTTAGGCAAACACTTATACTATTTATTTAATAAACATGCTTAAATGTTGGGTCCGTTTTGTACGCGAAAAATTGATTTACGCCAAAAGTGGCCGCTTTTGGCGTGAATCAATTTTCGCGTACGCGTTGGACCCAAAATTTGTGCTTGGTTTATTTATAATAGTATAAGTGTTTTAATTCTTTTCGCAACCTATGATCTTTAATGAATGAATCCACAACCAGTTTGTTTTCCAAAGACGCTACCTATAGGCACAGTTATTATATTACTACATAGTATAGAGTATAAACTGATGACTGCCTATCGTTGGCGCAGTGCGTCGCACTTTAGATTGACGGCTGCGCTTGGGGTCCCGGGTTCGATCCCGGGTCGGGCCAAAAGTTGTAGTTGAGTTTTTCAGTTAAGAAATTTCAAAAGCACGTTAATCCGTTGGTCCTGCGATCCCTCTCCGTTCGTGTCATACTGCTGACCTATCGGAATATGAGGGCAAGAGAATAGAGAGTGCACTTGCGTTTGCGCATCTCTATAATATCCTGCGCAAGTGGCTGATCGTTGAGATTGGCCGGTTTTGTAGCTTAGCCGAAATCGGTTAGAGGAGGATATCATTATATTAGCATAGGCACAGTAGATAAATATGCTAAAGCAGTATCGACACTCCACCAATTTCGACAGAAAGATACCTACATGGTATTTGGTCCTCTTATTTTTTACCCGATTACGACGAAGCAAAAGGAGGGTTATGATTTGGATCTGTATGTATGTTATATATGTATGTATGGTCGTTCATCTGTTCCCTCATAACTTCTAAACTAGTTATCATATTTGAACAAATGAGGAGGAACAATGTCGTTAGAAGTGTCTTGATTGTCTTCTGGTTATAGGCAACATGACCTCACGTTAAATCGACTACAGCGCCCTCTAGAGGACTTAGAGTAAGAAACTAAAAAAACAATTTTGCTTGACAGTACCGTGTTGGGTATCAAATGAAAGAGCTTTTGTAGCACATTTCAAATATGTAATTTAATTTGCATATCTAAAAATATGTTAAATAAAAATAAAGTAAATAATAATGTAAATGTTTACCGATACACCCTGCATAACAAATTTCCAATATGCGATTATTAATTATGTATTATGATAATAGGCGAGTATCTCGAGTTAAAAATAACTAACCTGTTTATTCAATATTAGTTTATCTACTTTTAGCGGAAATTCAACCCACGACCTTCGTGGCGCGAGGTAGTCCCTGTATTATTAAAAATTACCATACGCGTAACCACTAGGTAGGTACAGTGGAGGACAGATCAAGTTATACAAAACTGTCAAATTTTCTCAATCGATTTCGAACTCAATGTGTAACAGAATAAGGTTTATAATCGAATGAAGAAATTTGACAGTTTTGTATAGCTTGATGTGTCCGCCACTGTACTCTGTTCGTGGACCAATGCATTAAAAGGAGCGCCACTAACACGAGCATTGAGTCGCTGGGACCGTCGTGTTTAGCTGTTCTTTGACTGAATTCACAAAGGCTAGGTACAGTGGCGGACAGGTCAAGCTATACAAAACTGTCAAATTTCCTCAATCGATTTCGAACTCAATGTAACAATATAAGGTTTATAATCGAATGAAGAAATTTGACAGTTTTGTATAGTTTGACCTGTCCGCCACTGTACTTTGTTTGTTGTTTGTTTTAGGCCTGCCAGCGTCTGTTTTTTCCAGTGAATACAATCCCAATATTATCTGAGCGAATAGGAAAAGCTCGCTCCATCGTAGGTTTCCTCTCAACTCTAGAGTTCATTGTGAAGCCAAGAGAGAACCCATCTTCAATTAAAAAAAAAGTAAGTAAGTAATCTTCACTATCAAATCTGTGACACCATCGCATATCGCGTAACCTGTAATGTTAGTTGCTTAGAATAATAACCTCTAAGGTTAGTTACAGTTAATCAAGACGTTAATTAAGGTGACGGGTAGGGCACACTAGCGACGCCAATCGATTTAATTTTTAGCTACTAAACCGGATCTATTTTAAACAATTTCGGGGTTACAACCTTTAGGCAAACACTTATACTATTTATTTAATAAACATGCTTAAATGTTGGGTCCGTTTTTGTACGCGAAAAATTGATTTACGCCAAAAGTGGCCGCTTTTGGCGTGAATCAATTTTTCGCGTACGCGTTGGACCCAAAATTTGTGCTTGGTTATTTAATAAATAGTATAAGTGTTTGCGGAGAGGTTGTAACCCCGAAATTGTTTAGAATAAGTCCGGTTTAGTAGCTAAAAAATAAAATCGATTGGTGTCGCTAATGTGCCCTACCCGTCACCTTAACACGATATTTATTATGTGATACAACATTGTTGTATCTAACTCTAAGGTAACTCTAACTAATGTAACTAAGGTTAGTTGTATGATTTATTGAATAAATAAATAATTTTATCCCTGAGAAACCAAACGTTGAAATTCAAATGTGGGCTAGCAAAGCAATCGACAAAACTGTACTTTGGAAAGGTCCGGATACAGTACAAAAGCAGAATCTTTTACAACACTTACGTTCTTAGAATTGCCCAGGTACCCTCAGGGGTATTGTCGGGTTTTTTGCGCACATTTGAGCCTGCCCTTTTGGGTTTTATGATTTAAGACCGATATTGGAGGATTGTTGTAACTATTCTCTTTGAAACGCGGCCGCAGTTCATCTTGGAGAAAGTTGGGAGCTTTTGTGTGATTTATTTTAGAAAACACGTGTTATTTTTTGGTTGAGTTGTGATTATATTTTAGGTACGTAATTGTACGTCCAAAGCTGTCGTTTCGGAGGCCAGGCTACGCTTGGACCATGATTCAGGATGTGGTATGTCTAAGCAATGAAGCGACTGACCCTCGCAACTTAATCATTGTAAACAGGCTTCCCAAATCGTAGATCATGAAATAATAGAAACTGAAAAAATCTTTAATTAAGTTAGGTCCACTCTATACAGAACACTTATTATGAATGTCAAAAAATGTAACACTAATCTACAACGCGCTGTGGTTCCGTTTATTCCCCATATCCCCTACTATTTGTCCACCAGTGGGGGACAATTACTAAAATCATCCCTTTGAGTTGCTTTGCCCCTCAATGGTGGAAATCTCCACCAAAAAAGTTCCATTGTCCCCACTATATTTGTTTTCATTATCTTTAAAAATATAATCGGCTGGTTCAGAATTTCTACGATGTAGACAGTCTAACTGCCGCACTCAGAGACGTCAAATTAACTTAAATGGTTACTTAAGAAAAAACAGTGACACTTATTTCAATACGCATAAAGACTATCAATAATTAAGTTAATGAACATTTAGGTTAATCACACAATCTTCGTAATAAAATCAAAATTAGACTCCCTATGCCTCTAACTAAGTACGGAAACAAGACAGTACTCTTTAAGGGGCCAAAACTATTTAATGAGTTACTTACCCGTTGAGCTATAGACATGTGAGTGTATGCTGACTTTTAAACACAAATTCAAGGAACACATTATGGAAAAGAGTGCCGGTCGATGATTAAATACATTGTTACTATAAGTTAATTATTATATTTTGTTTGTATTTCTCATTATAAGTGAAATGTAAACTTCTTATGAGAATAAATTTCTTTAAACCTAAACCTAATTCACGTCTCTGAGTGCGGCAGTATGGTTTGATTCTGTTAGACTCTAAACGAACTTTGGATGACAGGCTGAGATGATGTGAATCAGACAAGCCTGAAGTAGGCCTACGTCCATCAGCGGACTGACAGCTGTTTTTTTTTATTTGCTCATAATCTGACCCGCTAATTAAGTAATGAAGCATTTTATTACAGGTATTCTGAAGAACGAAACCAAGTGTATAATTTCTTAGAATGTATCAGAATGTGGCTGAATGAACTTCAAATTACGCGCGATGACGATCAACGGATAATGCGTAGGCGCATGTTAACATCTGTACCATTTTGAACCTTGTGCGGTTACAATAAGAGTCAGTAAGTTGCTGTGGTCTATGGGTTTTAAAGATCCGTTACAAAGTGATTACAGTAGATAAAATTACTTCGCGAGACCAATTGGTGAGACAGTGATTATTTTACATCGCGAGTTAGAAATAAAAACAATGAACGCCGTGAGGTCGAGATTCGTGATGCTCACTCAGAGATTGCTCAGGGATTAGTTCTTGTACTACTTAAAAGTTTTTGGCATTTGTGTACATTTCCAACAAAACTACATTGATTCATTCATTATGCAGAAGGGTTGCGAGGGTCAGGCGACAAACGCTTCGTTGTAATTAACAGACTCCCCAAATCCTAAATCATGGTCCAAGCGTACCCGGGGCTCTACACCGACACAGTTTACTCGTACGAGGTAGAAAGTTTATTGAGAAACGCACAGTTGAAGACTGCCAACCATTTAAATGATAGGCATGGACTCGACCACAGAGTGGAACGATGACGCACTTAATTTTACATAATATTTGGAATTAGGTATTATTTAGGATTCCACTGCCTCGGTGGCGCAGTGGTGTGGTGGTGGTCGCACTTTAAAGCGACGGCTGCGCAAGAGGCCCGGGTTCAAGACCCCGGTTGGGCCAAAAATTCAAAAATTTGTACCTAAGTTATCGGTAAGACATTCAAAGTGGCAGGCCGGCGTCTAGAGGTTGGCGGTCTTGTACCCCCGTGCCTCGGAAAGAACGTTAAGCCGTTGGGCCTGCGCCCAATCCCTCTCCGGTCGTGTCACGCTGGTGTCCCATCGGAATATGAAGGTAAGGGAATAGAGAGTGCACTTGTGTTTGCGCACACACTATAATATATCCTGCGTACGTGGCTGATCGTTGAGATTGGCCGCTGTAGCCGTGGTCGGTTGGAGGATATTATGTAGGTATATACCTACCTAATTCTGTTTTGAAATTCTTCATGCGTTGAATGATTGAACAATCCAGTTGTCATAAACTCTTGCTGTCGGCACATTGTAGCTGCGTCAAGGGTTTGAGAATTTCCTACGGCATCCGCTTACTTATCGCGGGTGTCGACTTACGCTGAGGCTGCGCGCGCGCAGGTTACAAGCTGCTTTTTGTTATGTAAGGCGAACGATTTATTTCTATGTTAAGCTTCCACGTAGCTCGTCATGCAACGAAGATTTTTTCTAGGTATCCAAGAATTTAATAGTACCTACTTTACGTTAAAAATCAATTATATTATGTACTTACAAATATCAAAAAAAAATATATGACTGGCCCGATTGCTGCCAACTATAGGTAGTTGCAGTTTCACGCTATAAGGGTTTATAAGGTTATTGCTGCTATTAACACTTGTGTGTTCAGTGACTGGGTGGTAATTAAGTATTGTAGGTACTATCCGTGCGGATAAAGAATGGGATTAAAAATGGCGGCGCGTAGAGCCGGTACCGTCAGCATTAACGGTTTGAAAACTTATCACTGACTTTTTCAGTATAAAATATCGTTACCGTTGAAACTGTTTTGTTTTTTTTTTTAATAAATAAATAAATGTTATTAATTAAAATACTATTTATGTACGAGTATGTTTCATAGGTTTTATTATTTTGGAGTCTTTTTGACTGTATACATATAAAAAATGTATGAAAATAATTTATGATTTATATATTTATTTTATGATTTATACAGTTGTAATTTAATTACATTAATTTCATGTACTATTCTATATGCACTTCATAACTTTTAAAATTAGTATCTTGAAATAAAAGATTGTAATAAGTATATCTTAACTATATCTATAACCTATTGTAATAATATCTTAAAACACTACCTATACTCAATAAATAACTAACAAAACAATTATTTAACATACAAATTAAAAATAATCTATAACAACATACAATGACAAAATAACGAAAGGTTCAAAACCACGGAAAAACTGAGATTGCGTCTAGCTCACAAAATTGCGAAACCTGACTGATGCGACGGAAGGGAACGCAGTTTTTTTTTTTGCAGTCAGTACCCACGAGTGCGAGTATAGACGCAATTAGTGTGCGAGCGAGAAGTGAATAGATGCGCCGCCATTTCTGATCCCATTCTTTATCCGCACAGGTAGTACCGATTTGAAGTAAGCAGTAGAAGTAGAATTTTATTTGAAAGAAAGAAAGAAAAATCGTTTATTTTTTTGCACATTTACAGTGTTCTCACTACATGCATGGTTCAAAAGAATGTACAAAAAAAAAGAGGTTTAAAATATTACAGGTGTTGCATACAAATTAATGTTAACGAGTGCTAGACACATTCATCCAATTAGTGCATGCAAATTTATTGATTCTTATTTATAAAATTATTTGTAATTCTTGTGTTTTCTGATATTTGTAACACAAGTGATTTGCTACTTAGAATGGAATTAAATCAATGTACTTAATATGTTGTAAGAATTAGTTAATTATACCTTATAAAATATAGGTCCACATTATATATTTGATTACACAGGTTCTTAAAAACTAGTTACTTTGCGTCTTATTCACAGATGTCTGTTAAACCTTTGTTAACTATGTATTTTTACGAACATTTTGTAAGATTTTTATTAGCGAACAAATGTTTATTGAACGTTTATGAATATAATTCTAGACAATATATTAATCGGGCTAAACATATAATTCAAATAATAGAAGAAATCAGAAGGAATATTCCCAAATCAGGTTCTATGTTGAAATGTAGGTATTTCTACAATGACACTGGATATTTAATTTGAATTTTAAAATAACTTTCACTTATTAAGATAATCACCATAGCGTTCTTTCTGGTTTGGTCCGCTATCGGCCTTTTTCTGGGCGGACAGTGGGCCACACGCCAAACCCCTTGTTTGTATGACATTGTCCCCAAGATTTACGTTGATGCAATATGACGCGCAGAACATATTTTTTTATATATTATTTTATTCTTCCAGCCTTTAACTTCGGTTCTATACGGAATTCGCTGGAACTATGCATAATCCAGGAGTTGGTCAGTTAGGTTTGAATTGAAAATATTGCCGTCTCGATCCCCCAACTACCTGGATCAGTTACGACCCCTAAGAAATATGAAGAGAAAGTACGAAATCTTTTTCAATAAGTAGTTAATTTTTACGTTACTGCCAAAAAGAAAATACAGATGAGTTATCGCATGTATCTAATAATGTTTGTTTGCAGTGTGATCCAAACAGTTATTATGTTGTATGTCGGTAAGTAGGGCCACGCAAAAAGACTAAAACGGGTCGATCTTATTTTTATTTCATTCCCATGGGATGCAAGGTCATATTTTGTCCTCGCTCGATACTCAAGGGCACTGCACAACACAAAATGATATAATTTCGTTTTATCATAATACATAATTGAGGTTTGTAAATGTTATATTAATTCATTGTTAGCAAAGAATAAAATCTAGACTTGGTATTTGAGGGCTGTATTGTGCCCTAGCGGATGAGGGGTAAGCACAATAAGCAAATAGGAAAATCGTTAAACCGTCAGATCAAAATTTCGCGTCCGCGCGCATAATAGCGAGAAGGGGTCTGGTTTCCGGACTATTCATCGAGGACTTGTTTAACGGCCCGGCTTTGTCCCGAATTTGCCCCTCGCGTTCCCAAGGCCAAGCGCCAAGGTCAACTCAGCACAGGTGAAGAAATATTAAGCTAGATTTAAGTAACGGTTCTGAGCTTAGGCGTTTTGGCTACGGCAGCTGCGTAGGAAATCGAGAGGCCGAAAAGACTTGCTTTGAATGATGCACACCTGCGTTTCTATGCACGCACACATCCGTCCGTACTTTTTCACTTATCCCGTCAATGCGACAATCGCACAATGCGAGGGACGGGATAAAGCATCCTGCTATAGATACCTGAGATCGCAAAAAACGTCGCCTCGGTTGCCTAGCGTACCTCCCTTGTATGCCAGAACAAAAAAAGGGTTTTAAAATGGTTCGGAATAAAATTGGCTCGGTTCGATGGCGATTTTTTTGCCCTTTTTTAGAATTTTTAATAAGTAGGTACCTGGTATTAAGTAATTCCTCTATTATCGTATGAATAGGTTAGCAGGAACACGCAAATAATCTTGCTTGCTCGTTGCTTGGTTGTTTGTTCTCCTTTAAATACTTTGTAAGAACGAGTAGCCTGCGGCTAGATGAGCCATCTCTTGGGAACGGTTGAGGTCCTTACGACTAACTTACTACCTAGTACAATGTCTAAATAGGTCTCGCTAAATTCACAATAAGTAACTGATGGACTACTGAGAAGTTCCCGGGTTCGATTCTCACGGTGTAAGTTTACTTAGCTTAAAAGAACAGAGTCTTGAATAGCTTTATCACAGAGTAATAAGATACTATGAAAGCACAAGTTCCAATAAAACAATGCAAATAAAAAAATATGTGTGAACCATAATATGGTGCGAGCCTCCTCTGAAATCATCGATAAATTAAAATTAGTATTTACACAGATAGCATATACGCTTGTCTAGTGAAATAATATTCACAAACTAAGAAAATAGGTACTCAAAAATTGTAAATATACTTTTAACCGTGGGTGGCTTTGTTACACATCCACACCTAACCTAACCTAACTACTACAATCTATCGAATTACTTACCTCAATTAAAATGTATCCAAACGTGTTTCAATCCAAAGGTGGGAGAGAAGTGAATATCGAAATGTGTCAGATTTGTGTACATTGATGTGTGGTTGTCCGTACCTACCTATTCATAACTAAACCAGTGCAATTATTTATACAATTTGTTGAAAAAAAAAAAGGAATTTAGTTCAACAGCATTCAACAGCGTTGATCTAATCAGATCGCAGCTGCGTACTCGGGGTCTCGAGTTCGATTCCGAACAAAAGAGTTTTTTGCAGCACTTTCTGTTCAAATGTGTAAATTTAGTTGAGGATTTAGTATTTTTGCATTAATCGCAACTATTGGCTGCTGCGTCCGCCGCGGGACTTGCTTTTGTAGTTGTTGGCTTCTTTTTGATATAGTTACTAGATAAAAATAATAAGGAGATATAGTAACATTCTATTTTATGTGGTATTTTTGAAAACCTAATACAGTGGATTTCATTTATTTTACCTTGGTTGTAGCGATCATTCGTCTATAGTGACGTTAAATCTAAGTCCCTAATGTGCAAACATGGCTATAGCGACTTTGGATGTAACGTGTAGTTCGAGAGTAGCGACTGGTTTTATTGAATAGTTGGTAATAAATTCTTGGAAATCGCATGCAGATGTTGCGTCGGGAGTCGGCCGCCAAAAACACAAGAGCTTTTTTATCTTTTGTATACATAAT
The DNA here is from genome assembly GCA_019059595.1 of Marasmia exigua. Lineage (NCBI taxonomy): Eukaryota > Metazoa > Arthropoda > Insecta > Lepidoptera > Crambidae > Marasmia > Marasmia exigua. The sequence goes on from CM032482.1 coordinate 19,008,992, forward strand.
AATATAATACATAATAATATAACGTACGTTACCGAGTTAAAATGGTTCCGTTACAAATTGATATAAACCATGTACATGTCTGTATCATTTTACCATTGCCTGTAACGACGAAATAACAGTGGTCCCTTCATGGTCGTTATACCACTGAATAAGTATTATGAGCAACATCAGCAAAAAACGATTTTAGTAAACAGCCAGTTCTTTTTGGCTGAAATCTTTGTTTACCCGGGCCATCATCAAGATACTTACCAGTCCCTTCAGCATAACCCAAAGGATGACAGGTAGAGGAATATTACCGACCAGTGCAGTGGTAGCCTTATTTCTCTTAGTATGAATATGGTATACGGGTAGGGCACACTAGCGACACCAATCGATTTTAATTACGATCGCCATACAGAAAATGTGGGTAGACCAGACTATTATTGACGACCCGTTTGGATCAGTTGTAGTGAACGCTGCCTTTGGTCCAACGGTTGCGGGTTCGATCCCGCAAAGTACAAACATTTGTGTGCATGAACATGTCTCTTCGTATTGGTCTGGGTGTTTTCTATGTAAGTATTATAAGTACATATAGTATGTGATGTTGGGTGGGGTACGGAAGGTTATCATCATTTCAGCCAATAGACGTCCACTGCTGGACATAGGCCTCCCCCAATGTTCTCCACACAGATCGGTCCTGTGCCTCACGCAGTCAATGGATTCCCGCGATACGGAACGGACGGAATATAAGAAGCAAATGGGAAATCTTCGTGAAATCAGACATCTCAACAAATGGGTGTGAAATTCAAGTAGTGACATCTAGTGAGTAGAATTTTAACTTTATTCCTAACTTACATGGGATGTGCCGCTCTTGCAAGTAGTGTGATTTTGTACTCGCTAGATTGAGTCGACTACTTGAAAGTATCTCACGGGTTGTTTCAATGACTGCACCAGTTCGAAGGTGGCGGATGGATAGTTTGAATAGAAAGTGCTAGGGCCGATTTTTTGATCCAAAGTCAAAGGTTTTAAAAAGTAACTAATGGTCAAATATCGCCAAAATGTATTTTTTAACAAGAGTTCGCTTATGTAACCAATAGATAAATTATAAGGAATTACGTCACTTCGCCAATTGGTTAGACAGTTATTTAACCAAAAGGTAACTATGGATCAAACAATCAAAATTCTTAGAACTGCCCTGTTTCAAAGAAAATTACCTATTAAACTTCGGAAAACTATGAGGTAACAACTATTCATTATTTTTAGTTCACTTCATAGAGTAAGATAATAGTTATTTAGATCACGTTACATACGTTCATTAATTGTTATTCTTGTTCATCAATGTCAGTTGTTTCTCTAATACTATTTACACAACTTAAGAAAAGCAAGTGAATATCGTGCTAATGTGTGTGACTGTACGTGCACTGGTTTATGTAGCAATAAGCAGGACCATAGATACGTATATCAATAAAGAAAATAAAAAAAAAAAATTAACAAAGTATGTGTGTAGTAGGTATGTATATTATTAAAAATCAAACAACATCTGCGTGTTACCACCATTTATTGGAATTTTCCTAAAAAAATTGAATAAAAAATATTGTATTTCATCAACATGTTATTTTAGAAATGAATAATATACAGTTGTAGAAAACATTGCCCGCTCGTGTCGCTCACGGGAGCGTCGCTAACAATATTATTATTATTAATTATTATTACATTTAGAGTATCGTTCGATAGTAATTTCCAAAAATGTATACTATCTTTTTCAACAGTTACGATGACGACAAATTACCACAACTATAGATGAGAGACTTTCGAAAATAACATACTTGATGTGCTCAGGATTGTGTAAACGGGAGATCATGACCCAGGGGATCCACGGGAGCCGGCCAAACCAACACGACTGACGGTCTAAGACACAAAAAGATATGTGTACGTTTTTGGAAATTCCCCTGAAGGATTAGTTCGGTGCGGGGGGAGCGTCAGTCTCACTCGCTGCTCTTATTCTAGTCTTCGTCTTCGCCACTCTCGGACTCTGCAACAAACAAATCAAATATTCGAAAACCAATGACTTCCTTACCCTCTTTGGGGGCTTAGACCATGATGCAATAAATTGCCAAGTCTGGTAATGTGATGTAACTTTAACGTTTAACCAGGCAACCACCAGATTTTGAATTTTGTGCAGATGATATAAAGGTTGATATAATAAATGGTGTTTAGTTGCCTGGTTAAGGGTTAACTTAAATTATTGTAACCATAAAATATTGACATTTAAGCATTGTTTTGTACGATTTTGTTATATAGATAGGGAATGTGTGCAACGACGGTGGTGCCAACTGGTGATATTCATTTGAACTTAGTAGTCAATGCAAAGTTCACATAGACGGTGGTGCCAACTGGTGCCATCCGTTTGAGCTAAGTAAGAAAAATTTGACCTTGAATCAATACAAAGTGATGCCACCTATCTAGTATATTTACTACACGTCACATATGTACTATTTTTATAAATAGTATTCGGTATCCTCACTCACGTCTTCGATACACAACGCAATCGCTGCTTTACGTCGGTTTTCTGTGAGGCCATGGTATCGCTCCAGTCGAGCCGGCCCATTCATGCCAAAGAGTGGCTTCCCCACGGTTCCATTCCACGGCTATGGCGGCCAATCTCAGCGAGCAGCATCGACGCAGGACATTAGTGCACAAGTATTTGCGCAGACACAAGTGCACTCTCTATCCCCTTACCCTCATATTTCGATGGGACATCAGTGTAACACGACCGAAGAGGAATCCGAGGAAGGACAAACAACATCTTAACGTTATTTCCGAGGCACGAGGGTACAAGACTGCCAACTTCCAGACACTGGGCTGACACTGAGAATTTCTTAACAGAAAAACTCGGGTACAAATTTTGGCCCGACCCGGGGATCGAACCTGGGACCTAAAACGCAGCCATTGCTTTGTGCGACGCACTACCCACTGCGCCGAAAACGAGGCAGCCGAAACTATATCTAGTGCGACAATAACTAGGCATACCTTCTTCAGCGCTCTGCAGCCACTCGACAAACTTCTTCATCTGGTCGAGGAACATCATCTTGCCCTTGCTGGAGTTGGGGTCGCGGTACCACTTGAGGATCACCTCCTCCGACAGCACGTTCGTCTTGTACAGCATCAGAACCAGCTTGCTGAACGCGCGCATGAACGACATGTTCTCGTAGCAGTACTCTTGCACCTGGAAATAAATAGCAAGCAAGTCATTTACTGACCACAAGATAAAAATTGTACACATGTCAAGATAAAACTTTGACAAAGATTTTTTTTGGTCAATAGACTAACGCTTGACCACAATAGACAATCGCGCCTGATGGGTAACTCATGGTCTAGGATGATAAGCGTTTGCCTGTAAGATAGAAACAAAGAAGCAAATAAATAAATGGAGAGAAGATGTAACATCTCAGATCATCCCGTGGGAGAACCATGGCCTCACAGAAAACCGAGATGAAGCAGCGTCTGTGCTGTATTTCGCTGCGTGAGTGAGAGTACCGGAGGCCCAATCCGAGGGAGAGGGGGATTTAAATGTTGGTAGCGCATTTGTGACTCCACTGTTGGGTGTATTTCCGTGCCAGTTAAACTTAAACACAAGAGGTTCAAATCCTCCCACCAATGTACTCCAAAAATACCGTACCGTAAAAACCGTACGAATAATACATAGTGTGAGAAGAGGGTTCCATAAAATACTCAATATTTCTTAACGTTGACCTTTTACAAAAAGCCTTAAGGCGACGGGTAGCCCTAACTAGCGACACCATTCGTTTTTAATTGTTCGCTACTAAACTGGATCTATTTTAAACAATTTCGGGGTTACAACCTCTCAGCACACACTTTTACTATTTATTAATTAACCATGCACAAATTGATTACCGCCAAAAGCAGCCACTTTTAGCGTGAATAAATTTTTCGCGTACAAATCTTGGGTCCGCATTTGTGCATGGTTATTTAATAAATAGTATAAGTATTTGCAGAGAGGTTGTAACCCCGAAATTGTTTAAAATAGATCCGGTTTAGTAGCTAACAATTAAAATCGATTGGCGACGCTAGTGTGCCCTAACCGTCACCTTAAGCTCATGCATTCTTCCAACACGCAATGTTAAAAGGGGCGAGAATAAGTTTAATTCCGGAATTTGTAATAAGGGGGTTAGTATTTTGAAATTACAGATGCCAAATAAAAACTGGCAACAAAGACTTTAGGGCCTATTCTCGTGCACTGTAAATAGAATTCGAATGGGAGGTTTTATACATTCATCCATATAAATGTTCGATATCAATATCATGTCCTGAGAATTGGGGTCTCGTTAATTGACTCGTGAATTGGGTATCTCAAGTTACAGTACCCACAGCGGGCCTCGAATGCGGCATTGTTTCAGCCTTCCATTGCGCAACGTTCGTGCGTAAAACCTCGTGCAGTCACCTCGACCATAGGGCTGCCTGCAAGAACATCCTCAACTGCCCACTCTGGCAAGTTGGGAAACCGTTATTGCCGTGTGGTCCCGGCAGAGTAGTACAGGCCATCCTCACTCTTACCGAGGTGTCGTAAAATGCGACTAAGGCAAAGCTGCTGGCATGATCATCAGCACCCAGAGGAAAGGAAAACTCTGCATTTATATCAAAACCCTCGCCAACCCGTCTGCCAAGCGTGGTGGGTATGGCAATTACCCCTCATGTGATTGAGGGAGGCCCGTGCCCCAGCAGTGGGGACTTAAATGGACTGATGATGATGATGATCTAAAGTTAAATGTCGAAATGCTCTGTAATAAACCACCGAGGACAGTGATCCGTTTATAAGCAAGTCGGTTACTGTCGCACTTTTCGACACCGTGTCGCGCAGCACACGCGGCCCGGCTCTAATTAAGTGCAAGTAGGAAGCCCGAACAGGAAAATTCCGTATTATGGTCTAAAAGACACTTACATCTACCACATATATGCTAACTATAGTCCGATCACGGTTATTTGGTTTGCGGCAAAAGTTGGAACTAACGTTGTTTCCATTACAAGTGTCAGTGCTTTTGACATTTTCGCATAAAAAAATTGTACAGCGCCCCCATGTCAATGTCAGTGAAGTGACTTCTGATCTTGGTCGGTCTGTAGTGGCATACCCACCAAAACATAGTTCTTAAGGTACCTAAGGAGGTATATCATAAGGATGGTATAGCACTGATTGACGTATAAATGACATGAGTCATTGTTTTGAGTATGAACTGTAAGCACAAGTATCAACATTCATAGAGATGAATGTTGATACTTAAAATAATAATAATAAATATTTCACAACATCACATACATTGATCTAACTCCGAGATAGGTAGCTCAAGCACCTGTGTTACGGATATTAGAATCAACAGTGGGATTACAAATATATACATATAATACTTTTCTTTTGTAAATACATACTTATAATACATAGATACTTGTGCTTACAGTTTTGTAGTAATACTTTTCTTTTGTAAATATATACTTATAATACATAGAAAACACCCAGACCAATACAAACAGACATGTTCATGCACACAAATATTTGTACAGTGCGGGGATCGAACCCGCAACCCTTGGACCAAAGGCAGCGTTCACTACCACTGTTCCAAACGGGTCGTAAAATGTTTGTTATTCAATCAATCAATCAATCAAATAATTCTTTATTTGCATAGGCTTGTACACAGCACTTACAAATCGTCATACATTTGAATGATTTAAAACTATTTATAAGTACTTATGTAATAATTTACATGTTAATACATATAAATGTTGATACGTAAAATATACTAAAGAAATAAATAAACATAATGCGATTCTACCACCGGCTCGGAAAGTTGTTTCTGGTCGAGAAGATCCGGCAAGAAACTCGCCAGTTACTCTTTTTAATCGCCAACTTTTTTACAATGGTTTATTATCCTCATACCAAGTCATACAGTCTAATGCAACACAAAATAGAATGAAGCAAATTAAAAGCTAAATATGAGGTAAACCGAAGAGGACCAGTCCCGTATTATTGGCGTACCTTGGTGAGCAGCGCGATCTCGGCCCTGGCGTTCTGCGCGAAGGCGGCCAGCAGCGGCGTGTAGTGGCGCAGGTGCTTGGCCGCCTGCTCCGCCAGCAGCTCCTCCTTCTTGTTCCACTCGCCGCGCGACATCACGCACTGCCACACCTGCGGCACGCCACCGTGCGTCATCCACCCGCGACCTTACGCGCGTGCGCTTAGAGTCCAACCTCGCTAGTCAGGCTGCCATGTCGACACGCGCCGCGCGGCGGCCGCAGGAGACGGAGCGTAGGCCGAAGCACTCGGCCGCGGCGCGTCTCGAGCGGTCGCCGCGCGTCTTCACGACTCGTCATCAAGTTTCATCATGTGCAATTCGGTGGATTATATTGTCGATGTGGTTTAGCTCAAAATGAGGGTACACGCACATTGAAAAAAAAAAAAAAAATACCCTAAGATAGACTAATGAGGCGTTTCCTACAACGGAATGCTCATTCCGTTTTTTCATTTCCATTTTCCAGTAGGTACCTATTTATAAATTTCCAAGTGATTCGCTAGATGGCGCAATCAGTTCCTGTAAATTTTAGGTGTGGTATGATATTTCACGTGGTCCCTAATCTATGGGGAAATTGAGAATGAGAAAATTACATAAATATTTTAATACTTTCTAGTCAATGTCGACTGACCGGATGGCGCAATTGGTAGTGACCCTGCCTCTTACGCCAAAGGTCGTGGGTTCGATCCCCACCCTGGATGATAAACATTCGTGCGTTCATCGCACTTGTGTTCTTTCATGATCACTAACGTTAGAATAGTTTTTTAGGGAATTGCTACAATGTTTGTGTTAGAAACAGTTGCAAGAGCAATTTTCACGGTATAACCATGACGCTTTTAACAGTGCTGAAATATTGGAAACTCAAAAATAAGGTAACATATGGTTGCAGTCCCGTAAAATATACTTATACTGAAAACAGAAGAAGTTTTTGTGTCCCAAAATTGAACCGAGTACTCGGTTTGAGGAACTTTATACCGAGTAAACTCGGTAACTCGGCAAAAGTGGTACTCGACGCATCACCATTAATTACCAGGCTTTACAAATCTTGGATTATGATGAATGATCGGAGTAGGTAGAGCTATTTTTGGTACTTGCGATTTTTTTCAAATAATATGGACATGCCTGGTATCAGGGGATTAATGACATACTTTATACTATTATCAGTCATTTAAGTTTATACATACGAGCATTAACATCATAACTTATTCAAAGATGCTTTGTGATACCAATTAATTAAAAAAGTTCTATTTCTTCTTTCGAAATTCAAGATACATATGTTAGATAGAAAGTAACAAACTGTAAGTAAATATGGTTGTATCGAATGTTTATGGATAAGCCCTTTCAAGATTAAAATGCGTTAAATATTTAACTCTAAATTTATTTTAATCCCAGGATCATAGTCAGAATCTTAGGGCATGTCCATATTAACATGTATGTTTGCGGTCAATGAATCCAAATAGCTCTACTACCTGTGCGGATAAAGAATGGGATCAGAAATGGCGGCGTATCTATTCACTTCTCGCTCGCACACTATTTCCGTCTATACTCGCACCCCACGAGTGCGAGTATAGACGCAAATAGTGTGCGAGCGAGAAGTGAATAGATACGCCGCCATTTCTGATCCCATTCTTTATACCCACAGGTTGTACCTACTCCGATCATTGATCATGATCGAAGCGTACCTCGCACCGAAGCGACAACTTTAGACGCAATTGGGAATCACAATGGGAATTGTCGGCTATTGGTTGGATTGGCCAGAGTACCTAATTTAAAGTAGACGTTACGACCGAATCGGAGTTTCACACGCGCTGTGTGTCTCGTTCGTTGGGTGGGAGCTAGGGGTACTCACGATGGCGACGACCTCGTGCTCGGGGATGGCGTGCTTGGCGGCCATGTCGCGCAGCTCCTGGATGAGGTCGCGCACGGGCTTCTCGTCCGCCAGCTCGTCCAGCAGCGCCTGCGTCAGCTCGCGCCGCGCCTCCTGCCGGACCGCGCCGGACCAACGGTTACAGAGTTTGCCCAATATGCACAGCTGTACCACGTTTATAAGTTACATCGGCAAAATTCGTCTACGCACAAGAGCACGTTAAATCAGATTGATTACGATGGCGAAAGCAGTTGAAATACAGACTTCATTGCGTTACGTTAAGATTATATACAATAAATCTAGAGAGGAATGCTATCTCTCTCTTAACCGCACACGCACCGAGCATGGCGCTGACGCATCAACCAATAAGAAATTGACATTTTAGGCGCGCGTAAATGGAGCGTTGTGATTGGTTAAGAATTTCGAAAATATAACTTCTGCGCAGATACATTGGTGTAACTTATAAAATTGGTAATGTAATAGACTAATAAGATGTCGTTGGAACTGTCTTAAGGCTACATAACGTCACATTAAATTTACTACCACTGCCCTGTAGGGAACATTAAGTAAAAGTCAAAACAAAACATTTTCTTGACGACGTCGTATAAACATTTCATCTCGTGTTCGTCCCGCCTGAACACGAGATGAAATTTTAAATGTGTTATTTACTTAAGAATAAATTGCAAAAGATTGCTATAAAAAATATAAACTATTGATGTCATATAGAGTATCAAATGAAAGAGCTATATTCGAACATTTCAAAATTTAAAAACTAAAACCAGACTACAAAAACTGTTAAAAAAGTAGGAAACGAGAAAATTGTTACCGCTGAAATTATTATAACGTATCACCGTCTCTCGTATACTACCTTCTATAGCAAAATAGACTTTTTTTTCTATAGGCTAACGCTTGACCACAATCGCACCTGATGGAAAGTAACGATGAAGTGTAGGATGATACGCGTTTGCCTAAAAGATGCCTGTTCACTCCTCCTGTTCAATATCATATCAAAATGGCAAACAGAACACTTGCGCGATGCAATCGACACCCAGCGCCATCTATTAGTAATTTTATACAGTAGGCAGTAGTTAGTACCTGCGAGGCCTGCGCGCGGTGCAGGCGCAGCAGCTCGGACAGGTCCTTGCCGGCGAACGACGCCGCCAGCACCTCCTCGCTGCGCCGGTTCAGCGGCAGGAACTCCAGCAGCCTGCGCGCAACCATACGTCTCAACCAACCATCCAGTAACCTACTCATAGGCATAGCCAGCCACGAGCTCAGGGTGGGGCAACAGTCTAAACGAATAGTAACTAACGCACTTTTTGTTTTGATCGCAATAGGCTATTTAACAGTATGAAAAATAAAGATTTATTTATAGTCATTTTATAGCTTTAAAAAGGAATCCTTACTAATATTATAAAGGCGAAAGTTTGTTTGGATGGATGTATGGATGTTTGTTCCTCTTTCACGCAAAAACTACTAAACGGATTTTAATGAAACTTTACAGTAATGTAGCTTATAGATCAGAATAACACATAGGCTATAATTTATAAAGATATTGTGTGAACGCAGACGAAGTCGCGGGCAAAAGCTAGTTAACAATAAAACACATAATAAATATTGAATATTTTCATAGAAATACCCAAAATAAAATTTATTTTGTGCTTGGAACCACGTGACCATAAACGGTTTTGATTTGCTTTCTTTACTGTGACGTTAGGCTTTTGTAAGCAAAACAAGGGACAGACTCAACGCCATTTTGTTTTATCTATGCGGTGTGCTATCGAATATGTTTACAAAAGGTTGACGTCACGCGAATGATTTTTGCTGAATGAAGCGTTTTTGACAGATTAAATAATCCTTACATGTGAAAATAAATATTATTTTTAAGGTTCCTATACACCAATAAATATTATGAGAAGGTTTTTCAAAACAAGTCAAATAGCCTATTCTTCTGTGTCGACTGACCATTCTCGAGTGTGTACTTCAAGTTTTGTATCTAGGTACTTTACACGCCAGAGCCACGGAGGCTCCGCCCACGTGCCTACTTAATTCTCAAATTTTATCTAAAATCATAATTATAGGGAACGTGCACACACTGCTGCCAACTTGTGCCGTCCATTTGAACTTACGAATAGCTAACTAGCAAGCGACACTAATTGATTTAAATTGTTAGCTACTTACTAAACCGGATCTATTTTAAACGGAGCGGGAGTCTCTATGCAAACATTTATACTATTTATTTAATGATTGTGCACTACTTTTTGATCTGTTTTTGCACTCGAAATTTGCATTAACGCCTAAGTGGCCGTTTTTGGCGGTAATTCAAATTTCGAGTACAAATGCAGACCCAAAAGTTAAGTATAAGGATTAAATAGATAGTATAAGTGTTTTCTGAGACGCTGCAACTTCGAAATAGTTAAAAAGATATCCGGTTTAGTTGCTAACAATTTAAATCAATAGGCGTCGTTAGTGTGCCCTACCCGTCTTCTTAATTTGCCCTTTTAGACAATGCAAAGTACTGCCACCTATAACATGCTGGATGTTCCATATTGTAACATCTAATATTGTCTTGATACGGAACCAACTATAACGAGTGGAAGAAGAGAGATCACAGATAGGCCAATTAATAAAGAAAATGTAGCGAGACAAATGACAACACAACAACAATGCAGCGAGCCAGTACAGTACCGCATTTGTCTTCCCTTCGCGTCGTTAGCTAATTTTTACAAAAAAATAAGCATTGTAATTACGAAGGGATTTATAAATGTATCTTTTCATTATTTATAAAACAATATTAAAGCTTTTCTCAGAGTGATAGTAGCTCAGAACGCGCCTTCCATGCGGGGTGTCATGGTTCGAATCCAAGCATGTACCTCTGTATTTTTCAAATCTATGTGCATATTTCTACCATTAGCTCGGCGGCGAGAAAAAAACATTGTGAGGAAACCGTCTCGGATAGTTACTGAAACCTGTAACCATGATTAATTTGGTCTGGTTCCCCTGTTAAAGGGTTGGGAAGGCCAGACGGCAGTCGCTTTATTGTAATTACCTGACTCCTGAATCATGGTCCAAACATACCCCGGGGTCCAGAGCGGCAGCTTTGGATGTACCCGGGCATTACACGATAAGATGAAGAGGAGGGGCAGACGATCACCAGACCAGGTGGTAAACAATTATCGCCGCCCATGAACACGCGCAACACCAGGACAAACCTGGAGCCCAATTCCCGGAATTGTCGATATGAAAAAACATAGCGGATGTATGTCGCATGAAATCCATACAAAGAAAGGTTGTGTTTTAGTGTTATAATTATGTCGTATTATGATGTCACGAGCTCGATAATTCGACTCCTCTCAATTCTCGTGCTAGTGACATTTATTTTCATACGACATATATCACTAAAACATAGTTTTTTTTGTATGGTTTTCAGGTGATATCCGCCATGTTTTCAAAACATGACGAATCAGAGAATTTGGCTCCTGAGCCTCGACCTGTCGTATCTAGGGGACCTAATTTTAAAGCACACGTTACAACCGAAACGTAGTTTCTTTATCACACGCAGTGAGAGTCTCCTTTGTTTGGATGCGACAGGTTTTTTGGTGGCAGACGAGCAGACGGATCACCTGATGGTAAGCGATTGCCGCCGCCCCTGGACACCCACGATACCATTGGAGTCACAAGTGCGCTGCCAGCCCTTAAACCACCTTTTCCCCGGATTGGGCCTCCGGTACCCTCACTCACGCAGTGCTGCTTCACGCTGGTTTTATATTCTCGCTACGGGATGGCTTCAAATCCGTGTCATTTCACTTAGTATGGGAAAAATAATTCAGCGGTTTTCGTTAGATGACGCTTGTATAAAAGCAGATGTAGCTTTAAAAAGAAATCAAGTAGATGGTTCGGCGTTGTTTCGGTAGATGTCACTATGCATTTTTACATCGCGCTAGTAAAGCGTGTTTCCGAAACAATGACCTCAAGTATTATAGTATATGAAATTACTTGTGATATTTTATGTAGCCGTTGAGTATTGGTCGTTCTCCTCTAGATGGCGTCATGCGTCATGCGACGCCTCAATAAGTAACTCTCGGCGCCGGGTACCGACCTGCCCTCGAGCTGGCCCTTCTTGAGCGCGGTGACGAGCGAGGAGATGCCGCGCTCGGCCTTGACGGTGGCGAACACCTCCAGCACGAACTCCAGCGCCAGGTTGTCCTTCAGCAGGTGCTCGTTCACCAGCACCAGCAGCACGGACGGCGGCACGCATCCGTTGCCTGGCAACAAACAATTTACTCATTCAAAGATACTTGATTACATTTAAGGTGATCGGGTAGGGCACACTAGCGACGCCAATTGATTTGTTAGCAACTAATCCGGATATCTTTTTAACAATTTCGAAGCTGCAGCCTCTCGGAAAACACTTATACTATTTATTTAATGCTAATTTATTTATTTATTTATTTATTTATTCAGTCTCACTAACAACAATACATATTAAAACTTATGCTAGGTTATAGTTAAGTTGTACTGCGTCTGATATGTATGTCACTTAGAAGTGAGCACAACACTAATAATATAAAATGTAGGTACATAATTTCTACTATTTCTAACAATGTATAATTTATTTAAGTAAGTAGTATATAGGGATTACTCATTCAGCAAACCATCCAGTATTTTAATTTTGAATTTCCTGTGAGAGTCATTGAAAATGTCCAAATCCTGAATCCTACCTTGTAGTTCGTTATAGGAGTTTTGTAGTCTAATTATTGGTGACTGCAGACCAAGATTGGTGCGGGCAGACAGCGGTTTAAAAATTTTGGTTATTTTGTGCCTAGGGTAATTGTATGGGACTGAGAGGTGAACGCGCTGGAGGAGGCTGCTACATTCTATTTTACCATTCACTAGCTTGTGTAGAAAGCTCATGCTTGATAATAGCCTACGGTTGCTTAGAGTGACCATTTTAAACTGTTTAAGGCGCTGTTGATAAGAGTTTCTATGGGAGAATCCGCTTGTACAAAAAGAAAGATGTCTGGTGAAGGCACGTTGAATGCTTTCAATACGTTGCGAGTGTACAGCGTAATATGGATTCCATGATGCACAAGCATACTCTAGGTGGCTTCTTACGAGTGCATTGTAAAGGATGATTTTGGTGAAGGTGTTAAATCCTTTGGAGTTTCTTTTTAAGAACCCAAGCATCTTGGCGGCCTTAGTGACTACTAAATCCACCTGTTTGGTGAATTTAAGTTGGCCATCAATAATTACGCCTAGGTCTCTTATATTGTCAACTTCGCTGAGAACTTCTTCACCAATGTAGTATGCTGTAGCAAATGGCTTTCTTTTTCTCGCATATTTTATATGAAAACATTTGCTTGGATTGAGCAGCATGTTATTAGACCTACACCAGTTTTCAAGGTTATTTAAATCCTTTTGCAAAAGCCTCTCGTCATCAATACTTTTAACCGGACTATAAATTTTAAGATCATCAGCGAACAACAATACCTTGCAATGTTTGACCTGTGTTGTAATGTCGTTTATGAAAACTGAGAAGAGGACAGGGCCCAAGTGGGATCCTTGAGGGACACCAGAGACAGCGTAGTACGTTTCAGATTCATAGCCACTGATCACAACCTTCTGAGGCCTCTGCGATAAGTAGGATTGAAACCACTTCAATAAAGGACCTTCTACTCCAATTTTATTAAGTTTCTGCAAAAGGATTATGTGGTCAACTCTATCAAAGGCGCTGCTGAAATCTGTGTACACGGCGTCTATCTGCAGGCCCTTATCAATCCCATCTGACAGGTCTGAGATGAAGGTCATGAGGTTAGTCTCAGTAGAACGGCCAACTCTGAACCCATGCTGTTGGTCGGAAATTTTGTTATCAACGAAGCGTGAAAAGAATGGGTAAAACACAGACTCAAATATCTTGGGGAAGCAAGAAAGTATGGAAATAGGCCGGTAATTCTTAATATCATCTGGCTGACCTTTCTTATAGACCGGTACAACTCTAGCCTCTTTCCATGCCTTGGGAAATATTCCTGTCTCCAGCGAACGGTTAAATATTAATGATAGAGGTATGGCGAGCTCCGATGCACAACGTTTAGCAAACAAGGGAGGGATCGAGTCCGGTCCAGCACCTTTTGAAGGATCAAGTTTTTGTATTTTTTTAAATACCATTTTTTCTGTGAATTTAGGGGTAGCCATGTGGTCATAAAAGTAGGAAAAGGGGTTGTTACCTGTTTGGGTGGCCATATTGTGAGAATAAACTGATTGGAAATGCTGTGAAAAGAGATTAGCTACGTTTATACCAGATTGTGCTACAGTACCGTTTAATGTCATTTTGGAAGATATTTCGGAGTTTCCACCTCTCTTACTTTTCACATAGCTCCAGAATGCTTTTGGATTGTTGGAGATATTGGACTCTATGGTGTGTTTATAGTTTCTAAGACACAAGTCATGTAGTTTTTGGCATCTATCTCGAAGTAACTGAAATTCCAATTTATCGCGCGGGTTCCCAAATCTGCGATAGGTTTTACGGACTTTATTTTTTTCCGCTAGCAATTTGATAAGAGATGGACTAAACCAAGTAGGAAATCGGGATCTAGTGGGTCTCTTTAGGGGCACAAACTTATCAATGATATCATTCAGGATTTTATAGAACTTTGCTACCATCATATCAACATCTTCATTACTACATAATTCACTGAACCAATCCACAGCTTTCAGCCTACCCACAATCTCTTCATAATTAGCCTTATGATAGTTACGTCTACATTCCATCTTAGGTTTAAGGTAATCGATACTATTGTAGAAAAGGTTTAAAACAAGACTAGGGTGATTATGGTAACGCTTACTTAAATCACTAAGAGGATTAACAACTGATGCATTAACTAAATTACTTAAAACTAGGTCCAGATATCTATTATCATTGTTGCTTATACAGTTAATTTGATAAAGGTTATTAGCTGAGAGAAAATCTACAAATTTGTATCCCAAACTAGAACTATAATTGGACGGAAACATGTGTCTGTGGCCGTCTTTGACTTCCCACTGAATGAATCCAAGGTTGAAGTCCCCCAATATAACAAGGTCATCGAGCAGATCTATTTTGCTTTCTATGTTATCGAGGAGCCGTGATAGAACTTCTAACTTTACTGGCGGAGGAAGGTAAATGACACAAATAGTAAGCTTTTTAATGGCTTTGTCCACTTTAAACTGCAGTGTTACCCAGAGATCCTCCAGATCAGACTCCCAATTGACTTCGCGTACTGAGGATATGTCTCGCGATACAGCCAACATCACCCCCCCGCCGTCCTCTTTGGTAGAAGCCGAACTATTACGGTCCCTACGGTATACTGCATATCTGTTGTCTATAATTTCATTGTCGTGTATATTAGCATTTAACCAAGTTTCAGTCAATGCAATGACCCTGTAATTTGTGGTTAATACATTTTTAAGCAAACAATTAGTTTTAGTTCTCAAACCTTGGACATTTTTGCAACAACGTTGCCTGTTTTCGGTTGACTGCAGAGACACGCGGGACACTTCCATGTATTTTTTTGTCGTGGTTCCATTGAGGTATATTTATTGTGAGTTACACTTGCACACTCGATGTCATAAGTTAATTTACAGAGTGAGCATTTCAGAATATCCTTGTTAGGAAATGCATTTTTACATCCCGCGCATTTGTTTGTTGTTGTAGACATTTTGAATGATTTTCTTAATTCCTACCTTAGTGTCAACTCGGTAAACTGTTCAGTTGCGTTAAATGCACACTTAGTCGCTCAGATGCAAAATGCGCACTAAATAACAAGTGGCCAGTCTGCGCCGTGTCTTCTGTGCCTAGCGGCCGGAGCGACGTCACAGATTAGGCCAGCGCACGGGCGCACGCTGATATAGTCCGTATGCGCAGCGCACAACCGCGGAACTTGCGCGAACTGCAGTGGTGAATCACAATATGGCCGGTCGCCGGGCACTGTTGTTAGATGATTTGCACTTTGATGTTTTGCATTAAATACCCAAAATCCAGGGCGATAAAGGCGTTTTCTGTATTCACTGACGTTACGTTATAAATAATAACAACGAACTTTGTAGATTAGGTCGGTTTTATAGCAGAAATTACACTTTTTTTGCGGAGCAGTTTTACAATGAATATGAGCGCGACAGAAATCTGTCAAAGACACAACGAGAGTCGGCTTTTGTACTCGAAATTTGAATTACCGCCAATAACGGCCACTTATGGCGTTAATAAAAGTTTAGATTGCAAAAACAGATCAAATAGTACTGCATAATGATCAAATATATGTATAAATGTTTGCTTAAAGGCTCCTGCTCCGATATTGTTTAAAATAGATCCGGTTTAGTAGCTAGCAATTCAAATCGATTTGTGACGCAAGTTAGGGCTACCCGTCGCCTTAATGAGTAAAATATCCGCTAAATATCCTTTTTCTACTGTTTTGTTCCATGTATTGTTGTAGTGATTTCCAACTTCAACATGTCTATCTATTTTGTTCAGTAGGTCCCAGTCTTGCACCCTTACACAACCAACCCGATACGAAAATATTGCAGTGCGATCAATCCGTCTTGGCCTATGGCAAACATTTAGAAAGGAGAAATAATTATTTCGTCTTAATATAAAAAGGTCACAAGTTGTTTATAACATTTATTGATAATACTGGAGAACAGCGCCCCCTGTCAATGCCAATTTTCGGTCAAAACAGCCGTGTCGTTCGATATTGTACATGTACAGTCAACTCCAAAAATATGTATACACTTTAGGACCTTGTCACAATACTTACCTATAAGAAAGTAGAGGTTTACTTTCTTATATTATATATTGAAATTCTCACAACATCTCATACGTTGACCTGATTCCGTACTAAGTAGCTTAAGCACTTGTGTTACAGATATCAGACAACAGAGGAACACAAATATATACTTAAATACATATATTACACCCAGACACTGAACAAACACAAGTGTTCATCGCACGAATGTTTGTCCAGGGTGGGGATCGAACCCCTTTGGCGTAAGAGGCAGGGTCACTACCAATTGCGCCATCCGGTATATTGTGACAACGTCCTAAAGTGTATACATATTTTTGGAGTTGACTGTACTATGATTTTTAATTATGTCATATACACTGACAGATGTTAATGTCTCCCATAAATTTTTTGACAGATACAAAACGCCAAAATGTATGGAAACTTGACATTTGCATCATCAGTTTAGTCCACATAATTAAAAATCAGAGTATAATAATGTAGCGCGGCCAGTGATATCAGGCGTCTACAGAGACGGCCCGAGGATGTTCCGCGCGTCCATGTCGCACCACTTCGACACCACGAGGAGCAAGGTGCGTCACGTGGCTCTAATCGTGTGCCAGGTCCCTAATCATCATCATCTCAACATACTAAGCCCGGGAAACTTGACTATGATCCAAGATTTGAGGAGTCTAGTAATTACAATGAAACGACCGCCGTCTGACCTTCGCAACCCTTAGACAGGGGTATCAGCCAGGCCAAAACTGTCGGTCGAGCTAATGGTAGAAATATGCATATAGATTTAAAAAATCCAGAGGTGCATGATCGGGGATTGGAAAGTACGACCTCCCGTTAAGAAGGCCAACGTTCTTATCTACTGCCCCACCATAGCTCCTTCGTAACATTCACAATAAGGTCTATTTTTCAATTAACTCATCCTTCAATTTCCTAAGTCGGTACAGTCAGCATCACAATGCTGTTAGCGTCCAAACCTACTAAAATATTGAGCATCGCACAAAAACCAAATTTAGCACAATACAATTAAGGTGTACTCTAATTTGATGTCATTTTTCCTCGAACATCAAATGAAAAACGTCTTTGGTCAATACGGTATTTGACTATATTTTTTATTTTTGTAGACCTCTCAATGATAGAAACATCGTTGAAAGAATTACTTGATTCTCATTTAAACTACCTGAGATATCACAACTTTATTACATTATTTCAGACAAACCCAAAACGCTCCATACAAGTGGCTACTGAGATGTGACGTCACAAACAAGTATTTTATGCATTTCATTTTAATTTTGTATGGTAGCTATAAAAAATGTTTATTTTGTCAATAGTTCTATTATAATAGTTGGTGCAAATTGTATGGGTTATTCAATGATATAATTTTTTTTTTAATGATTTCATACTTTTAAAATGGACTTGCCCATGAATCTTTGAACACCGGCTAGATGTTATATTTTTAATTGAATATTTTGGCTATTGGCACTTAGCATTTTGTAAAATCTCGAGCTTAGTCAAATACCCTATTGCTAAAATATTTTAGTGGGTTTGAATGGTAACACCAATTTTGATGCTGACAGTACAATCAGCTGTGAAAATATAGCTATTCAAAGCGCACACGAAAGCGGCCAATCAACCATTTGAAACAAGTCGCATTCGCCAACTGTGAATTCTGAGGTCACAAGTCCCGTTAGAGCCACCGTTACTTCCAACGTCTTTCAGACACATTATACGAGCCTTTTCTTAAATTGATAATCTGATGGTGGCCTCGGCGGCGACAGACTGGTGGCGCAGTGGTTCGTGGGTCGCACTTTAAAACGACGGCTGCGCAAGTGGTCCCGAGTCGGGCCAAAAATTTGTACCTATGTTTTCGGTAAGAAATTCGTTGGCAGCCCGTCTGGAAGCTGTTGGTCCTGCGCCCGATACCTCTCCGATCGTGTCACAGTGGTGTCCCATCGGAATAGGAGGGTAAGGGAATAGAGTGCACATGTGTTTGCGCAAACACTTGAGCACTATAATAATATCATGCGTACGTGGCTGATCGTTGAGATTGGCCGCCGTAGCGGTAATCGGTTGGAGGATATTATAATCTTACGGTTCGTGACCAAATAAAGTTATAATGGATCCAAACAGAAGACATAAGTAGATGATTAACTTGTCTTTTTTGCTTGGTCAGTTATATTTTACTAGATAGTTCATTTTTATTTGCAGAGCTGAACAATTTTATAGGTGACCCTTCGAGCCGGATGATTGTACAACAATCAATCTTTGCTCTAGACTTAAATCTTTGTTTTACATATAAGCTAAATTAATTTACATACCAATCCACAAGGCGGTCATTCGGGCCAGCTTGATACGCTGCAGAGGCTCGAATCCTTTCAGATATACAAGCACCTGAAAAAGATATCAAAAGAATCAGTCAAACGAGACAGACGTGGGTAGTAACAAATACGCCATTAAAAAAATGACACGCTACTCTTCGTAAACTTCGCGCTTCAATTTATAACAACTATAGGTTCCGTGTTACTGTTGGCAGTAAAAATATGAGCCCAACTACACCCAGAAGATTCTAAAGAATTTTACTTTGCAGCACGACCCTACCTTAAGTCAGGGGCGTAGCTACCGCCGTATCTGCCGTATCAATTATACGGGGCCCCCAAAGTGTGTAAGAAAAAAAAAACTTACTAATTTATTTTATTTCAAATTCTATAATGCAATTACTTTTTTCCCGTCTTAAGGGTGCGTTCAAAAGTTAAAAAAAAATAATTGTAAAATGGTTAAATTAGGTTAGATAGATAGATATTCTTTATTGCACAAAAATAAAATACAAGCATGATACAACAGCAACAGACAGTACAATAAGGCGGTCTTATCGCTTGTAGCAATTTCTTCCAGACAACCTTTGGGTAGAGGAAAGAATTATCGTATTCGTATATAATAATAAGGGAAGGCTGTGCAAAGTAGTTTAACAAATGAAATTGAGAATGGCAGAAATATACATTATTTTATATATTAATATTATTACATTACATAAATAATAATAAACAATACATACATACCCAATAATAATATATACATAGATAATTTATAACAAAAATTCAATAAAAATATGTCTTATAGATAGGTATAAATGACCAGAGAGCAGACCACGTAAAAAAAGGAAGAAGAGACAAGCAAAAAACAGTGTACCTCTTTATAGAGATAGGAAGTGAGTTTTGAAGAGAGTGACATGGGACTTGAATATAGGAAGGGATTGTGATAGGTTATGATAAATAAATATTTCTTTTCACAATATTTTTTTTTGTGAAAATTCTTTACCCACCTAAAAGGGCCTCCAAACATGTTTTTATACGGGGCCCCGACAAGGCACGCTACGCCACTGCCTGTAGTATTAATGAGTAACAAAAAGGGTGAAGATGGGGTGAATATTCTTTCCTATTATTTTCTTATAAGGCATTATTACTATTATCTTTTCTTTGTTACTCATAGTATTTAAAGAATGTCTTACTGTATGTCTTACCTTCTTCATTTCTTCTTCGAACATCTTTTCCAGGTATTTGTATCGGCGCATCAGCTTCACAAACACCTAAACACACAATTTACATTACAATGACTGTACAACAGAACATATTTTCGATATATTACCAGCAAATGTCAGAATAGATTGAACGAGTATGGTTTTTCAACATTTAGTTCAGGACTCTAGCCATGTTTTTCATCATGTGAAATTATTTAAGGTCTGTTTCGCCAACGTATGGTATATAATAAATAATTGAGTATTCAGTATTGGGTAAACCGACTAGTGTCGAATAAATGATTCCTTCTCTTCTTATTTTATCTAATGGGTGTGTAAATAAATAAACCTTTAGATTAAACAACTGTGCATCAACTTATGGCAAAATAAAAGGTATTGCCCATGACACAAATATTTTTGAATAAACATTCCCTAATATGTAGTTTAAATTGTCTGGTAGGGCACACTAGCGACGCCAATCGATTTTAATTTTTAGCTACTTAACCGGATCTATTTTAAACAATTTCGGGGTTACAACATCTCGGCAAACACTTATACTATTTATTAAATAACCATGCACAAAATGACGAGTCCGTTTTTGTACGCGAAAAATTGATTCGCGCCAAAAGTGGCCGCTTTTGGCGTCAATCCATTTTCCGCGTACTCGTTGGAGCCAACATTTGTGCATGGTTATTTAATAAATAGTGTTTGCCGAGAGGTTGTAACCCCGCAATTGTTTAAAATAGATCCAGTTTAGTAGCTAAAAATTAAAATCGATTGGCGTCACTAGTGTGCCATGCCCGTCACCTTAAGCATTTTTATGGGCAAGGCATAAGGCAAACTCTATTTAATTGGTTTCATGTCTAACTCACTAATGTGAAACAGATTCTTATTTCAGTATTTCGTTTTTCGATTCATAAAGATAAGAAAATATACTGACCTGTTCAAAGTTGCGCATAGTTTCCATGTCTTCGTTGGCAGCAAATATACAAGTATTAGTCTTCGGGCTTTCGCCGTCCATCGACACGCCTCCGCCGGGCACTGCACACAGACAAACGTGTTAAAAAAACGCATAGCTAAAGAGTGTAAGAGGTAGGAAGAGAGGTTAGTATCAGATATTAACGAACGAATATGTCTCAACATGAGTTTCAGGACTCTAGCCTAAGTGTTTCATCATGTGAAAAGGTCTGAAAAAATGTTATTACACAAAAAAAAGCATTTGTAAGTCATGGTCTCCGGGCCGCCTGTTTTCGGGTCCGGAGAGCGTATATAGCAGACGCCGGCGTAGGAGGGATTTGGAGAACGAGGCCCACCTCAATGAAGCCTACCCGGGAGGCAAAGCGTGCCTTCAAGGCAGCCATAGGGGCAGGTAAGGATAGAGCCAGACAGGAGATGCTGGAGAGTCTTAATCGTGATCCATGGGGGAGGCCCTACAAGGCGTCCTTTAACCGTGGAAGAGCCACGCTTCGCCATGAATGGGCCGGCTCAACTGGAGTGATACCACGGCCTCACAGAAAAGCGGCGTGAAGCAGCAACGTGCTATGTTTCGCTGTGTGAATGAGAGTACCGGATGCCCAATCCGGGGCAAAGGGGGGTTTAAAGGTTGGCAGCGCACTTGTGACTCCATTGGTGTCTAAGGACGGCGGCAATAGCTTACCATCAGGCGATGATGATGATCCATCTGCAAGTCTGCCACCTATCACATTAAAAAAAAACAACAGTGTGTATCGGGCTACTGTTGAACATCTTCGTGCTACGCCATGGATTTCTCTGGCTTTTCTCATTCCCCAAATCGCCCAATGAGGGGGCAAGGCATCCATATTTGCCTAACGATGGCCCGAATTATCTACTTCTCTGTCATTCATAACTAATATATCTGTGAGTCCTGTGAAAAGTGGTACAAGTCGACTTGTATTGAATTTGATTTTCTTCTTGCTACGTCATCACAAAAAATCCTCTATTATTTTGTCTGATCAGACGGGAAAATGGAGGATTTTTTTGCATGACTGATCAGACAGAAAAAAGAGGATTTTTTGTGATGAATTAGCATGAAGATTATCAAATTCTTATACCACTTTTCACAGGACGCACAGATAATAATTCCAGCTAGATGCTTTCAATATATCCTTGTGATTTCCAGACTTCTCGAATCCTGGATTATTGAAGCTTACCTGAAGCGCTAGCTTCAAACGCAACCGGGAAATACACGCTAAGATGAGGATCTTTCATAGGAGACAGGGCCTAGTATACTTACGCAAGAGCCCCCCGGCGATGAGGACGTCAAATATGACCTCCCCATAGCGCCGATAGTCCAGCTTCGAGCCGGCCGCGTCTAGGAACTTGTACGCCGCGTCGAGGTCGCCGCCGGCGCGCTCGAGGCCCTGCACGAGCGCGTCGCGGAACCCGTTCGGGTCATACTTCTCTTTCTCATCTATGAACAAGAGAAAAACAGAGTAAGACAATGTAGAATGTTTTACAATTAGTAACACAAAGCACAAAATACAGAAACCGATAGAGGCCAATCTCCAGAAGCAGCCATGATGCTGACCGCGATTCACAGACATGAAGGACCGACTTAAGGTGACGGTTAGGGCACACTAGCGACGCCAATAGATTTTAATTTTTAGCTACTAACTGGATCTATTTTAAACAATTTCGGTTACAATTTCGTATTACCGCCAAAAGTGGCCGCTTTGGCGTGACAAAAACGGACCCACCATTTGTGCATGGTTATTTAATAAATAATTATAAGTGTTTGCCGAGAGGTTGTAACCCCGAAATTGTTTAATATAGATCCGGTTTAGTAGCTAAAAATTAAAAACGATTAGCGTCGCTAGTGTGCCCTACCCGTCACCTTAAGAGGGGAGAGAAAGCACAAAATAAATACACACGAGCCGACACTAGACGACTGACGTCGCTATCGAATAATTCGTTGAAAGATTCATGACGTATAATAATCGGTTATTATTAACATGGCAATGGGATATCAAATAATATTATTGCATTTATAAGCCTGATGGCCAGTGCAGGCCTACGAGTGCTGACGTTACCGAGCGGCTTTGAAATTTATTCCAAAATAGGACCAATTACAATACTGCTCGAATGACTAACTGATACAGTAGTAATATCCATTACTATAACCGGATTTGGCAAGCCTGGTAATATCGCACAATTGTCCGTGTACACGAATTATTGAAGTTAATAAGAACATTTGGAAGTAAGATCGCATCGCACGACATCTCCAATGGTTTGGCTTTAAATTGTAAATAAAGTTTTGACTTAATGCTTCGTTCATGAAAGTTGAAAGCGGAGCGAAATACCTGCATTACTAAATTTAATCAGTTTTAGTCTTTATAAAACACGCGATCTAATAAAGGTTAAATTATAACATCTAATAACAACTGTAGACTTTAAAAAAATGCTAATAAATACTTCATTATTGAAATACATCTATCATCCATCACAGAGTCATTTCTGGTTGGGTCGGAGCCCGCGGTATGTTTGAACATGATCTAGAATTTGTCAAGTCTAGTAATCACAATGAAGCCACTGCAATCTGACCTTCGCTAACAGGGAAACCAGACAAACTGAATCGTCGCGTTCAGATTATCTTAACATTCAACGTGCAACCCCACGCGCATAGATACAAAAAAATCAGAGGTGGCGTATTCATAATCGAACCTACCTCCCGTTCGGAAGACAAACGTCTTATCCACTGAGATACCAGGGCTCCAAAAAGATGTCGGACACATGAATCGTGATAATAAAACCTCATGGCAATGCGATAAGATAAGGCTCTAGAAAAGTGTTCATGTCATGTGAGATTTACCATAAATAGTCACGTTTATCTAAACCGATCCGATTAACGCTCAAGGTGACGAGTGGTCGAGGATTTTATTATGTAGAAATGTAAATTACTTAATAGCAAGGCCAGTGTCAATGACCACGGTTGAACGAAACACTGGCTGAATTTAGACAAAGTTTCCAATAGGTTTTTTATCATATTATTCCTCATCCTAGCGTGTAGGAATACCCAGATGCGTCCAACAATGAAGTTACAATGAAGCGACTGCCGTCTGACATTCGCAACCCATAGGCAGGGGAACCAGACCGGGTTCTCTATATAACTTCTAAACACTAGTCTTCGAAAATGGATACATCAAAAAAATTTCATCGAAGCCTTCATAGTGCGATGAGTTGTTTCTGCGACTGTTTGTTCGGAGTTTCATTAGATGAAAAATGTTACATCGACGCCTGTATGTACTTATTTACATATTTTTAAACAAAAAATCAGCTACAAAATTAATACAGGGTTGAAACAATGGACTATCGAGGGAAACTACCTTAAAACCTTAAGCTAGAACAGTTTTATATCCTTAATTTTATTAGAGAAATTAAACTGTAAACTTATAATGTACCTTACATTCCTAGGTTTTTTTTTATCTTTTATAATAAATATTGGTGGTACCTATCGATTGGTAATATAAATAAATCTTTTTTTTTAAATCTTCCGGTTCAGTGTCATAGGACTATGAAAAAAGGCTTTGATGAAATGTTGTCGATCTATGTAATTTTCGTTTTGTTTCGATCAAAGTGACTTAGGGAATCCAACCATACCAACTGGATCATACTTTTATCATAATATCCGTACTCTACCTCCAGCCCGCAGTTGAATGGCTGATGTACTCAATACTATTTTACACGATATTGAGAAAACATCTGATTATACAACCTACTTCATAAAACCATATGCAAATACTTCAACGGAATGACCTTGTACAAATGAATAGATTTAAATTGATCTATTATTACAGTTTCATACAGCAAATGAGCTCACCATGTATAAGTGGAATAAATACCTAAAATCATGTGTTGTAAGGGCCCTCAAGGTTCTGATACAACAAGTATAGTGTATGGTTGACCTAGTAACGACCCTTGTACTTTGGATTACAAAGTTTAAAAACTTAAGTTTCCGCGTAAAGCTTCGCCTGGAATTTGTCGATTTTATTCTACTAAGTTCTTTATTTCATTTGTCTTCGTATTTCAGAATGTCTTATGTAGGTACTCCTGATTTTAACTTATCTCTCAGTAAATATCTATAAGTAAGCAGATTTTAAAACCTTTGGATGTAATAGTAAATTGTAAAAACAGTTTACCAGCCGTAACCTCGGAGGCACTGCTCCGATAAGAACGGAAAGCTCGTTACACTACGCAGCTGTATGTAACCCGCCTACACTGGTCTACGAAGGTCGAGGGAGTCGTAGACTACATGCGAAAGGAGTCCAACTGGATGTTGAGGGTCGAACGGTTGGAGTCTCGCCACAAAGTGAACTTTAGCTCATTGGTGGTGAGAGTAACTACCCATTCCCTGGCGACCCTTATTAGGGAGGACTTCTGGCCGCAGGAGAAAAGTCCTCCTGCGGCCAGAAGCTGACTACGAGCTGCACGTAAATTTTAAAAAAGTGCTTTATATTGTATTATGTACGTGGTTTGATGACCCGTTTGGAACAATGGTAGTGAACGCTGCCTTTGGTCCAAGGGTTGCGGGTTCGATCCCCGCACTGTACGAACATTTGTGTGCATGAACATGTCTGTTTGTATTGGTCTGGGTGTTTGTATGTATTATAAGTATATATTTACAAAAGAAAAGTATTATATGTATATATTTGTAATTCCGCTGTTGATTCTGATATCCGTAACACAGATGCTTCAGCTACCTATCTCGGAGTCAGATCAATGTATTTGATGTTGTGAAATATTTATTTATTATGTTAGACTGTAAGGTATTTATTATAAAGGGCCAATGAAATATTTTTGAATGTATCTTGTTACCTGAAATAAATGAATTATTATTATGTTTGTTACTCGTTTCGCAAGATCAGATTTCCAAATTCATCCTTCCTTATTATATACATATGAGAATATGAACAAAACTAAATGTTATATTGATCTAGAATTTGAGTACAGAAAATGGATCATGGTTAGTTACACATTCAGAATCATTATCTCAATTTTGTGAAACTATGCTAAACATGCAGGTTGTTTCACTGTTTTCTCTCACTGAAGAGAGTATCTTACTTTGTGCTGCAGAGCTAGTATTAAAAATGCGAGCATGATTTGAAAAATTCCGTAGTTCGTCCTCGGATAACACAAGAAGATATATTAGATCACAAAGAATAAAAAGAGACACTACATTCCTACATTATCTCAGACCGTACAAGGAAGTCACGGTACATTACTATGCATAGCGTTAGACGGTGTTATCTGGGAAATTCTCGCTTCAAATGATACAGCAGTTTCGTCCACACGTGGCGAGCCGCGTCCATGTGTTCAACATAGCGGAATCTCATACAATTATAAAGTTGTTGAAATTATCACTTGATTATTTGATGAGTTAATTAATTTAAATACGCGATGTAAACAATATTTTTTATCTATGATATCTATCGATAATAATTAAGGAATATTAATTAAGTTGTTTTTGATATCGCATCTTTTTAATGATATTCGTTCTCATGGATGGTTTATGTCAATCATAGACATAGAATCAGAATAGGTCTGACAGTTTTTTTTCTTAACTCCTGCTATATTATTTAGATAACATAAACCTAGAAATAGGCACTCTAAAATGGTATTTTAACTACAGTTCAGTAGATTCCTATTGTATTATCATTTATCACAATTGTGTAACCATTATTCTATTCTTGTTAGCGAAACTGTACAAAACAACATAAGGTTTCTCAAACCAGTTCCTAGTACATACATTATGTATTAAAGAGCAAAAATACTTTATGTTCAATAGGAAAATAATCACTTATTCATCAAACAGTGGGACCTACCTATGCTGAGATTAATATGAACTAGTTTAAATGTATTTTACGTACAGACAATCACACACGTATACTAAAATTTGTCAATTTTCTTCAAAGAACTTTGAACCAAATGCGTTCCACGTTAAGGTGTTCCACGCCAACATACTTGTATTAATTGTAGCGATTGTGAGACAATTTTGAAAAAGTACAACGGTGAAAGTACTTTAACTATTCTTTATGGATTCACCGTTCTACTTGCGGCGCTGCGTCACCTTAAGGTTAGAGTCAATTGGGAAAAACTACAGTATCACTGCCGCACTCAGAGTCGTTGATTAACTTAGTTGGCTCATCATCAGCCCATTTGTCCCCACTGCTGGGGCACGGGCCTCCCTCAATCACATGAGGGGTAATTGGGTCTGGGTGTTGATGATCATGCCAGCAGCTTTACCTTAGTCGCCTTTTACGACACCTCGGTAAGAGTGAGGGTGGCCTATTCTACTCTGCCGGGGACCACACGGCCACTTAGTTGGCTACTTAAGAAAAAATATTGACACTTATTTTGATACGCATAAAGACTACCAATACTAAAGTTAATGAACAGTAGCTTAAATGACGTCTCTGAATACGGCGGTCAGTCCAATTGTCCATACTGCTAAGATATAAGAAAGAGCATAGAATAGATATGTATGTATATCTTCATGCAATACATACATACATATACAAAATAATGTTGGTTTAGACTTAAGGTTGAAGTTTTTAAGCATCTTATCTTTTTATCTTAGCTATTCCCAGGTTATCTGGGGTCGGCGCAATGTCTTGTTGTCTCAGTCATTCGTCATCAAACCACTTCTTTTTCAAGCATGTCATTCTGGACACAATCCATCCATCTCTTTTTTCTGCCGCTGTTCCTCCTTTATCATCATAAGAATAACATTTTTATTGTTATTATAAATACTCTCTCACACATGTCACTAGAGTTCGCAACCCGAGTTACTTTTTGATTTTACAAGTAGACAACGTTGCCAACTAATGCTCATGCGTAGCCGTGTGGTCCCGGCAGAGTAGAATAGGCCACCCTCACTCTTACCGAGGTGTCGTAAAAGGCGACTAAGGTAAAGCTGCTGGCATGATCATCAGCACCCAGAGAAGGAAAACTCAGCATTTATATCAAAACCCTCGCCAACCCGTCTGCCAAGCGTGGTGAGTATGGCAATTACCCCTCATGTGATTGAGGGAGGCCCGTGCCCCAGCAGTGGGGACTTCAATGGGCTGATGATGATGATGATGCTCATGCGTAAATTGTTCAGTTAGACACTTCATGTTTGCGTTTTGCGTAAAAATTTAAATTTATATGTGAAAGTATTACGCACAAATGTGTATTCGTGCGTAATACTTTCCCATATAAATTAACATTTTTACGCAAAACGCAAACATAAGTTTTTCGAAACAGATACTCGGGCCTCCGTAGCAATGGTACGCTTTCTAAAAAGGATGACTTATGTTCGAATGGGTGCATGTACCTGTGGATTTTTCACTACTTGCTTATTTCTACCATTCGTTTGACGGTGAGGGAAAAAATCGCCAAAATACCTGCACGTTTCGTTATAGTTTCTCGATAATAATTTAGATAGTTATTCTGAACCTGTAATTATGGTCCAGTTGAACTGGTTCCCCTGTTTAAGGGTTGCGAAGGTCAGACGGCAGTCGCTTCATTGTAATTACCAGACATTCCATATCTTGGATCACCAAGTGTAGCGGGCTTCGAAGACACCGCTTTAGGCGCAACTGGAAATGGCATACTGAGATGAAGAAGACATCCTCATACATCCTCCTATGGGAAATTCCACAGGAAATCTAATATTGGTTTCGCGATAAAAAAGAAGTCCCAAATCAGCATTGTTAGTGTTCTGTCACCTGACATCGAGCGTTTAGCACCTCCCCGCGAACTGATAACGAGACCTGATAGTGTTTTATGACAACTCGCTAAACTCAGTTAGCGTCTGTATCATAAACCTCTTGAATAAGCGGTGGTAAATATGTTGGATATTATGTCGAAAATTTATCATAATACTCAAATTTCATAAAAACATGCCCACTTCAAGATTCCATTAATAAAAAAAGAAAAAAAAAAGGTTTTATTGCAAAAATGATTACATATTCGCAAAAATGATTATATAAAAATGATCCGTATATTTATGATCGTCTTTGCATGTCAATCAACCAAGGAAATCTTTGAAATTGTAAAAAATATCCAAAAAAATAAATTAAACTTGTCTCATACAAATTAAAAGGTTTGTTAAACTGGAAGTTTAACCTACCTTACAATTTACCTAAAAAGTGACACATTTATAGGTATTATTGGTTACATGGTTTAAAAAGTCCTATAAGTCACACACTTGAAACAGATGTCCGATAGCAGCTGCAGTTTAGGCTAATTGGGTATTACCGAAAAGTGGGGTATTCTGTTCAAAATCTGAATATTTTAAGCCCTTAAACGAGAACTTAGGTTTTTGTTAGGGGGAGAGGTAGGGCATTGAAAGAACAAAGAAAACAGGATGGGATACAAAAGACTTAGTACATCAAAGAGTTCAAGTTATTGTAGATAAGCTCATGTAGCTACCCAATTTAACTGGATGCTAGATTATTAGTCCTGTTGTACTTTTGTAAAAAAAATATTTTCAATGGACAATACAACAAAAAAATTTTGCATTTTTATATGATTTTCGAATAAAGAAAGAGAAAAAAGATGACCCATATTTTTTAGTTAACATTAAATGTGTGTTTTTATTAAAATTTATTTTTTAAATTATTAATTAATATGCCGGAAGTGACGTAGTCCTGAGGCTCAACGTATTGTGATGTTGGTGTAAATATGTCCAATAAAGTTTAGGTGACTTCAAGTTACTGTCACTGTCATTATATTGTCTTGTCATATGATCAGAGATTTATTTTTTAAAATAAATGTGAGCATAAACATTATTATATTAATTTGTTATGCCGAGTGATGACGTCACAGGAGGATGATTACATTTTTTTCTCTCCATAAATATCTGTTTAAAAATTCTGAAATTATTTTTGTTACATTTCTATGACTCTAATCTAAAAATAGTATATTTCATTTCAGAAAATGTTTTTTTGTCGTATTGTCCATTGCACAGTATTAAAAATTAAACTCATATGAAAGTTACTAAAAACTTAAGTGTAATTCGAGATATTTAGGTAGTTAAATATAAAGTAACTGTTTTAAATGATGCATTTATCTGTACAATGATAAACAAACTTGACCTTATTGTCTGTTACTAGTCAATTCCGCAACGCACCCATAATGAATGAGCCAACATTTGGTGATAATTCGCAAAATTAAATACAATTACTGATTAGTGTAAAATTTCATTATCCTAATTGCTAATAATATGGAATTAACATAATTAGACGCTTGTCATCAGTCAATTTGTGTATTAGGAAACTTATAAAGGCAAGGGTGATTAGTGAAAATTGTTTATTGCAAATGATTTAGTAGTAGGTAATTTGGCATGTACTTTCTGTGTAAAGATGCTCAATTTTTTTTAATCTACACTTTAGAATAATAATTAATAAAAAAAAATTATTTTACAAAATTAAGAATAAAAATTGTGTTACAACATACTTTTAACAGAATTAAAGCAAAATTCATGTCTCATACAAATAATTTTAGGCTATGTTGATGGTCACTTCTCATCACCATACTGTAGGCCTGATCGTTGATCACGTCTCATCACCGTACTTTAGTAACAAACCAATCATTACTGTGGAATCTGAATATAATGTAGATCTAAATTGCAAGATATGAAATAATGATTGATCAAACACTGATATGAAAACAAACTACTATTTCATCAGTATTGCGTGCAATACAATGTTTTTCAGATGTTTGTTAGTTGATTTTTTTGTAATAATGATATTTCATATTTATGAGAAAAGACGAAGTTTAATGATCACTGATGATGGATGACATACGTTATAAACACAATAAACATTCTAATATTGAGAAACTATAGATGTTAAATTAGGTTAGGAATTACAATGGCATTTTGGACTTATAAGTAGTTTCTTCTGGAAAAAGTATGTTTCGTTCAACGATACAAACTTAATTGCATAAATCAGCATTAAATTATGTATAAAGTTAAACAAAAACACTCCAGACTGTATTTCAGCCTTCCTTGTTTTCAACAGTCTTGTGACTCAGACATGTGAGTCATTAAGAGCTCAACATCAGCTTTATTGACAAAGCAACTGCAATACTTTAGGAAAACAGAATCATATTCATCTGGCCAATAATAAGAGCAGCAAACGTATGATCAAGTGATCACAATATTGCTAACCTCATGGTGCAAGCCTAAAAAAGGCAAGAACAATCAAAGATTCCAGATACATGTGATGATGTGACAACTAGGTATTGTACTAATTTGTAAAATAAGGCAAACCTCACTCTGACAACTAAGGAATAAAGTATGATTCTCTCTTAGCATATCTTGGAATTACTGCCAATGTAATGTTATGTACATGACCTACTTTACTGACATTACTTCTCAGAGGGAAAATGCCACATAGTAACGATGGCCAAGGCGTCTCGACGCTGTTTACCTGATTACAAGCAAATTATCAAAGGAAATCAGGGAAATTACACAAGAAAATAAATGGAAAACTTACCTCTTTTTCTGGTCTTGATCCGTTGACCCGATAATACTGGTTTTTCTACCTTCTGACTCATACAATATATTGCTGAAACAGAAAACACGTGGCAATTAGGATAATGCTACCGTAACAAGAAAGGTGGTGCCCGTTATACTAAGGTCATCGCCCGCTCTGCGCCTCGGCGCGCGCTCGGCCCTTCGCCCCCGGCCAGGGCGACGCCGCCTCGCTCTACTTACTGCAGAGGTGATGGACCCGCCGAAATTACAAGGATTATCCTTCGCGAAACTTTCGCGATTCGCTAACCACTATGAGTCAGCTAGGAGCACCAAATACAAATGTCCGACGCGAAGCTCCAATGCGCTGCGCAATCTACTATCTATGTGTGCACTGTACTTACGTAGTGACAGGTTATGTAGGAGCCTTTTACTCCTTTTGCGAGTTCACTTGGACTGCGCCTGTTCAGAAAAGAAAGAAACGCTGCGTCGATCTCTATTCCCTTGGGCTAGAGACAACGTGTATGGAGTCGCCGGAAGTCCGGTGCGGGCACGATGATTGATTCAAATCTTGGCCGGAGAAAAAATCCTGTTTAACTTGTTGGGCACAAATTTATGATGACTTCTTTTGGTTTATATGAAAATCTATAGAGAAAGGAACAACTGAAACAGTTATAAGACGGTACAATGCTTAGAAACGACTGATACTGCACATAAAGCGAAACATGAATAATTTTATAAAAACTAATAAAAATTAACGATTTCTACATCAAAATAAATATAAATATTTTAAAAGACGACACAATAAATTTGATGAATTTTGTAATACTTTGTATAAATCACAATTTGAATGGTAGTTATTTGACTAAAAATGGCAGAAAAAACAAAACACCATAGACACTTCTATACAGTGTTCCATTTTATATAAACCAACCACCCAAACGATGACATCTTATCACATCTCATTATCCAAAAATATTTTTTTTACCAATCGTCATTTAGAAATTATTTTTAGTTTTTTTTAATTATTAAAATAAAATGAAATTAAAAAATTTAGTTATGTAAATAAACATGTTTGAATTTCAATGGAAGTAGAAAACGGGTATGTGAATTTAAAAATATAAATGGAAAATTTTGCACAGGAACATTCTTGCAGTCCGACCGATCACGGTTGTTTGGCACGTGGTAAAAGTCGGAACTAAATGCTGTTAGGACATTTCCGCATAGAAAAAACGTTGTACAGCGCCCTCTCGTCAACGACACTAAAGTGCCTTTTGTCTGGTCAGTCTGTTAAAAATGTTTGACAGCTGTCACTGTCTTTCTATCCATCCAATTTACCTATCTATTTCAGCCGTAATTTGTAGGTTGTAAAAGTATTTTATTTAATTTTGATTCTAAATAATTTAACTAAACAATATTATGAGAACACTTTTTAATACTTTTGTGTGACCTAAACATCAAATAGAACAATAAACATCGGTCTGTGTCATAAGAACCATGGCGACTTCCATATTAACAAAGGTAAGTAAGTACTGAGTTTTAAACTTAACATTAGATGAGAACTATTTCACAGTTTTAAATGTGGTAGGTATATCCACTTATAAGTTGAGGGGTGTGCGCTATGCAATAATATATCCCGACGACCCGTTTGGAGCAGTGGTAGTGAGTGCTGCCCTTGGTTCAAGGGTTGCGGGTTCGATCCCCGCACAGTGCTAACATTTGTGTGCATGAACATGTCAGTTTGTATTGGTCTGGGTGTTTTATAAGTATCTATTTACAAAATAGAAAAGTATTATGTGTATATATTTGTAATCCCACTGTTGATTCTGATATCCTTAACATAGGTGCTTGAGCTACCTATCTTGGAGTCAGATAAATGTATGTGATCATGTTAAATATTTATTTAATAAACATAGTCCTATATCAAATCTGAACTTCCTACTTTATTACAAAATTTGAGTACTGGCCAACTTTCTTATAATAATAAAATCAGGGGATAAACTAGGGTCATTCGCAAAATAAGATATAAGTACATCTCATGGGATGTGAAACCCGTAACTACTAATATTATTGGAGACTGAAAGAAAATTGTATCCCAACCTTTTCTCATCCCAAATTTTCCCTCCTTTATATTGCATTTAATTTTTTTTGGAAAAACAATTTCGAACAAAATGTGGATCTCATACCAAGTAAACTAAACAAACAAAACTAATTTAAGAAAGGCCAAAAGGACCAAAGAGTCTGTGGTTGAATTTTTCATATAAAAAAAATCCCAAAATTAGATCTGGATTGTTAGGATATAAACAAATAGCATAAATTACTAATTAGTAAATAAATTTCTGTCCAGATGAGTAGTTTGCGCCTAGCTCCCGCGGCGTTGTACACACAGGCTTCCCGGACCACAATCAATAAGCATTTTGATCCTAAGTTCAAAAAGCTGAGAAAAGAAAAGGTGTTAAGGGTAAAATTGCCCGACTTCAATGAGGACTTTGAGACCATGCCTCGGGAAAAGTTGCGACAGAAGATGAAGGAGCGAGGGGTTTTGCCGCCCAGGCCTTGGATGGAGCGCCCATTTTATATTTCAGCTACAGGTAAATAATCTTACTCATATACAAAAAAAACAATTTTAATTCACTTCGAATTCATACAAAACATATAAGATTGTCAAAATGTATAAAATTGTCAAAATATGCTATAATATTGTTTGCGGATCCTCCTTCTCACGAGCCTCAGCCTGTGCCGAGCGGGGAGCACGCCACGTTGAGCGCCCGCGCGCTCACTTTTTGCGGAGCAGTCGGACGAGCCGGACATCGGGAAATAAGCAAAGGGTGTTATAGGTTTAGTTAGGTGTTCTCGGTATCCCAAAAGTTCTAGGTTCAAATTAGTGGTTCTAGGTTTTAGTTTAATCAGATTGTATTTGCTATCATTAAATCTTAATTTTGTAATTTACTTCTGGTTTGAAAAAATATATATATTCCATTGCTGATTTAGAATGTCGATTTCTACCGTGATTTTTTTCACAAGTCATTTAATACAAATGTCAAATTTCTTCATTTGATTCTGATCTTAATGTCGAACTCATTGGGTTCAATATCAATTGAGGAATTTTGAAAAAATGTAGTAACTTGATGTGAGGTTGTCTGTACATAATCAAATCAACATTACTGGTCATGAGTGCATCTTGTTCAAAGTATTTTTTTAAGGCCCTTAATCTGTTTTATTTTTTTTAAATAGATACAATTGAACTTAATCTTGAAAATTAAAATCATTAAATTAAATTATTTGAAGCATAAATTATACTGCTTAAAAGTTTGTTAAACTGTCATTGCTATGTTTATTTCAGGTGGAGTTTTTGAGCCATATGTACCTCCAGAAGGAGATGGCAAAGCTTCCATAGTCTCAGCAACACGAGCAAAGCAAACAGTGGAACTTCTTGAAAAAAAATCCAAATCCATGCTGGCTATCCGCAAAATTAAGTCCTTCGATGAGGACTTTCAGACCAAAGAGTTTCCTCCTATAGCTCAGAATATTTACATCAAAGCTCATGAGAGTTTGGCCAACGGTGACAAGCATGCACTAAGGTTGTATGTGACAGAGAAAGCATACCCAGAATTCAGGCATAATGCGCATTGTAAAACTATAAGGTGGAAGTTCCTCGAGTCATTAGAGCCACCGAGGGTTGTTCACGCGAGGTGCACAGATGTTGTTAGCAAAGAAAACATTTATGGGCAGGTTAGTCCTACTTACTATAATTAATCAAGACGGGAATTAACGCGATATTTCAGTCCGCTCGTGACCACGGCTGCTGTAACGTAGCCGAAACGTCGAATAAAATATGTGAGTACACAATGTTGTATCACATAATAAATATCGTGTTAATTCCCGTCTTGATTAATTATAGTTATAATGCAACGTGAAAATTTAAAAAAATATTTTGTCCTACTTAGTTTAAATTGGATTCCCTATATCCTATGGTGCCACTGGGGCGAATTAGAGGAGAAGTGATTAGAGGTCAGACTTACTATTTTATACTGCACATATTAGTAAATATAATATAAATAAATAAATATTTCACAACATCTCATACATTGATTGATATCTGACTCCGAGATAGGTAGATAAACAGGTGTGTTGTGGATATCAGATCCAACAGCACAATTACAACAATATATAATACTTTTCCTTTATAAATACATACTTATAATACATAGAAAAACCCCAGGCCAATAGAAACAGACATATTCATGAACACAAATGTTTGTACTGTATGGGGATCACTACCCCTGATCCAAACGGGTCATCAATAATCATCCAATCCTTCAAAAATGCACTACCGATTATAACCCAATTAGTTACGATTGCAAGGGCTATGTGACGATTTGTAACGCCTTATAGTTGTACCTATGATTACGAAATAAATTATTATTCTATTCTATTCTGATAACATCCTCATTAAGGATAGGTGGCAGACTAGTAGAATCACCTGTAGTTGGCATAGTAGAATCACCTGATGGTAATTGCCCACACCTATAGCCACAACACTGGGCATTGTCTCACGAAATGCCTGTATTTTTACCTTCCCCCATCCTTGTCACAGTTGGTTGACATTACTTACTTGTTTATTCATCGTTTCGATTGGCACGAAACCTCAGGTGTTTAAAGACTTTTTTCCACAGCTCACCTAATTAGGTCTGTAAGTGATAGCCGATTTTAAGTAAAATAAACTCCGAAATTCCGGAACGCCCTGTTGGTCTAATGGTTTAAGTACCGGGCTGTGATCTCGGGGTCCTGGGCTCGCTTTCCAGGTCGAGCAAAAAATATGTTTCGATTTTTTCGAACATATAACTCGGGTTTGTTATCACCAATCCGCATTCGGCAAGCCTCATCCCATCATAGTAGCGATAACTTGGTTTCTATGATGGAGGGCTTTGCCCTGCAGTGGGACAGTATATAGGCTGATAGTTTACAAACTAGGAAATTCAGCACTCAGTCCGTGTTCGGATCTGCTGTATCGAATGGTGAGAGTGAACAGTACCCTAAGATAAACAACAGTATCAGTGGTTCTCGTTCAATCAATCAATAAATATATTTTATTTCGTGCTACATTGGGTACAAAGTATCTTAAATAATAAATGTACGTACATAAGATGTTATTAATACAATGTAGCGCCCTGTAAGGGCATAGCAATGTTAATCAGTCATACTTCACATTATAACTACATATTATTATCTTGAATGCTAAATTTTGCTTATTACTAGAATTTAAAGAAATATAAATATTATTGCACTATTTGTTACTTATTTGTAGATTATACATTAAATTTTCCATAAATTATTAGTGATCGTTAGTAGTTTGTTATTATGACCACCTGCTATAAGTATTTGGTCTATGGCAAACCATATTGCAACAAAAAACATTATCTTTTCCAGCTCACAGTCCGGTTCCACACGCGTCAGCAGCTAGCCGTGTACGACCGCTTCGGCCGCCTCCTCCACGGCAGCGAGATCCTGGCCAAAGACGTGCTGGAATACGTGGTGTTTGAGAAGCATCTCTCCAACTTGTACGGCACGTGGCGCATACACGATAAGATCATCCCCGACTGGATGCCGCCGAAGGACCCGTCGCAGCTGACGCGCGTGGTGCCGGCGCCGGAGCCCGAGGCCGCGGAGACGGCCGCGGCTGTCGCGGACGCGGAGGCGCCGGCGATAGCCGACAAGTGAACTTAACTTAGTGTAGTGTATTTAAGTAGATGAATAAAGGTTTATTAACAAAATGGCTTCTTTTTTGTATTTTTATTTTATCTAATAGGTGACAGACGATCAGACGGATCACCTGATGGCAAGCGATTGCCGCCGCCAAGGGCACCCGCGACACCAGCGAAGTCACATGTGCGCTGCCAACCCTTAAACTCCCCTTTCCCCCAGATTGGGTCTCTAGTACCCTCACTCATGCAGCAAAACAGCACAGTGGTGCTTCATGCCGGTTTTCTGTGAGGCCGTGGTATCACTCCGGTCGAGCCGGCCCATTCATGCCGAAGCGTGGCTTTCCCATGGTCGGTGTAACGACTATCATTAAACATCCTTCTAAATACCAAATAGCGAGTAGTTTTGGAAATTTCGTGTACTGCAGTGAGCGACGGCTGCGCAAGAGCTCTTGGGTTCGATCCCCGGGTCGGGCTATAAATATATACCTAAGTTTTCGGTAAGAAATTTTAAGTGCCAGCCCGGAGTCTGGTAGTTAATGGTCTTGTACCCTCGTGCCTTGGTTCTGCGCCCGATCCCTCTCCGGTCGTGTCACGCTGGTGTCCCATCGGATGATGAGGGTAAGAGAATAGAGCTTGAGCACTACAATATATCCTGCGTATGTGGCCGATCGTTGAGATTTCCTCCTTGGTTATTCGTTTTTTTTATATAAATTCATACGTCTCATACATTGACCTGATTCCGTAATAATATTACATCCAGACACTAAATAAACACAAGTATTCATCACACAAATGTTTGTCCAGTGATCGAACCCACGACCTTCGGCGTATGAGGCAGGGTCACTACCAAATGCGCCATCCGTCCAGTCAATTAATTAATGTCAGTTTTTTTGGCTGTCGATATTTACGTAATACCAAGGTAATATTTAAACGGTCAGGCATCGTAAGGGCCAGTTTCTGAATTGAGAATTTGAAGTTAAGCACACTTTAAGCGCAAAGTTTGACAGTTGAAGTATGACTCAACTGTCAAAGTTCGTGCTCAAGTCTTCTTCTTCTTATTTTTATGTGTGGCAATTCACTCCTCATTGGTGTCTTGACAGCACTATCCAGACTGAGAATTATTGCTGCCATTGTCACGTTTTCAAAGTCAAGTCGTGCTTAACTTCAAATTCTCAATTCACAAACCGGCCCTATGTATATGATGAACAAGGTGACATAGAAAAATAAAAATCAAAATCAATTTTATTGCAATATTTAATACTTCGGAGAAGACATTTTTCTTTTTCATTATCCATCTGTGTAACAATAAATTAGCTAGACTATCAGTACCTTAGACTTACAGTACAAACTGTTAGTTTATAACTTAAGCGTTAGTCATTTGCCTGTTCAGTTGTAGATTTGGAATATAGACTTTTATTTTGAATAATATAAACTTTAACGTTATCATTATGAAACGAATTTTTCAGTTTACTTTAAATCGGTTCTTTAGAATTTGGTAAAATTGGTTATATGACGCTTATGTTTTTAAAGGAATCGCTTGTATTTTCCCTTAACAAAAAGTAAGTAAAATATACAGGACATAATGTATCATTATTTTGATATTTAAAGCTCTATTATTTTTAATGCTTAGATACACATTACAGTTTCAGAAATATCGGCACTGGGTGTAAAGGAGATTATCATGTTATTTTAACTGTAGAGAGATTACAAACTCAAGAATTTATTTTATATTATAATTTGTTTAACTACTTATGTATCACCTGAACAGGGCGCCTACTATTAAGTTACGTTAGTGCAGTCTTATTCGCTATGGAAGGCATCAACATTTAATCACAACATATTTACAACTAAACTTGACATATCTCTATACAGTGCAAAATAGAAATCATATAAAAACATGTACATTTTGTTTGGAATGATGTACAAAGTTCATATAGTGTGGATGGCAAATGTTTGTACAAATTGTCAAATGACATTGCAATTAATAATATTTACATTTAGGTACATGCTATAAAATTTATCGTCAAATATTTAAATTTACATCTGTATTTTTTCATTTAATATTATGCAGAACGAATGTTTCTAAACGTAATAATTGCGTGTCTTTCTAAATAATTTCATTTTTAAAGAGAATCATTACAAAACATCAGGAATTTACTTCCAAGTCAAAATAAATCAATCCCTTCGTTGATAACATTTGAATTGTAATCTATTCGTTTTCTGACTAATGTCAAACTGACAGTGACATTTCATACGGTCGCCATTTTGAGTGGGTCTAGGTGGGAGGTCCTCAACCTTTTTGTATATTAAAGACCAATCGATACGGGCGCAAATCATGAACGATCACTATTGAAAGTAAAACCAGAATAGCTCCAAAACACGCTTAACTAACCCCGATTTCTTCCTCGGCGACCGTCTCGGGGTCGACACGGAGCACGGGCATCGGTGCTACAGAGATTCGTACCGGGCGAGTTCGAGATCTCTAGATTAGATCGGCCAGCGTCTGCCCTCGGCCTTCACACCAGGGTGGGGGCGGCGCGCTGCGGCGGCTTGGGCGGCAGCGGGGGCGGCGCGCGGGGGGCGGAAGTGGGGGCTGAAGGCGCAGCGGTCTCCGCGCTCTGGAACCGCTGGCGCTGAGTTTCTCGGAGATTCTCTAGAAAGTCTGCAACAAGATGACGTAATTTGATTATACATCATGTTTTTATTGATATCCCATAATTATGAACAATGGACAACATTTCAAAATTGCTAAGCTCTGAAACAAAAAATACCAATTCTTTGTTTACTTTTCCGCTGCTCGAATATATATTTATTAATTTTTTATATTGCTTATTTACTGAGAAAAAAATTAAAAACTAAAAAACGTAAGATGACGTCATCGGACGGCAGAATGTAAAATATTTCTTTGCTTAGCACATTATAGTTTTAAATTTATGAAATGCCAAACCCATGACATGTAACTGTCAAAAAAAATGACAACTTGTCAACGTTGAATGTATGAATGACGTTGACAATGTTGACACTTGTATTATTTACCTTTGACAGTAGTACCTTTTTTTTTATTAAAACAATGATAAGCAAAGGAATATCGCTGTATTCAGCCGTCCGATGACGTCATTTGGCGCTTACGTCTATTTAGAATATAAAGAATTTCAATAATTATTTTATGCATGAAAATGGCCAAATTTTGAAAAAAGAAAAAATATGGGTCTGTTCATTTTATGTCTATTTTCATATAAAAAAACAATATGGACATGTTAAAAATATGAAATGTTGTCCATTTCCTGTAAGGAACAAAGAGGGAAATATGAAAAAAAAAACAATTAGCTGATCACTTTAGTCGAGAGAGTCATCTTGATTCCTCTCTCGACTACTCCACCGACATAAACGGCGCTCTTATTAAAGAAAAAGAGTTCATCATTGTTGTATGAAAAGGTGATTTTTTTAAATTCATATTTCAACCTATGTTCCTGAAAAAAAAATGCTTGGTTTCATCAGTTTAATTTTCATGAGATTTTTTTAAGACGGTTAAAAACCAAGTGTATATTACCATTGTTTATATGATTATTATAATATTTATAAAACAGGAGCCCAATTCTCGGGCTCGTGACATATATCACTAAGACAGTTTTTTGTTTTGTATAGAATTCATGTGACATCCACCGTGATTTTAAAATATCACGAGCACGAGAATTGGGCTCCAGATAAACGATTGAAACACCATCTATATTATTATTACAAATTTAATTATTACAAGTAGTAAATAATATTTCTATATTATTTATAACAAGGTAAATCCTTCAAACAACGGCAACGCTTCTATAGGTAATGTGAAAACACGAAAAGCTTGCGCGATGTAAGTAATACCTAGCGCTTTCTATAGGTATAAAATGGAACTAATGTCCCGAAATGAAGTTAGGGTGGGTTTTTGTCATATTTAATTGAATTAAAACAGTACGAGTCATAAGAATAAAGTGCACATATCAAAATCAGCGAAATTAAAACCCCGTTTTATCGACGGAAAAAATAAAAATTGAAATTGTAAAACAAATGCAAAATAGATGAAAATAAAATCGCACCCTTAGTAAAATACCGACCTAACTCAAAATTTTAATATAGATACTAAGTGAAAATAGTATCGGCTAAAATCCAGGGATGAAAGGTCATCTAACAACAATTTTGAGTTAAGTTAATAGGTACACTCACATATGAACACGAGATGAAATTTTAAGTGCGTTATTTACTTACCTACTCAAGAATAAATTGTAAAGAATTGCTATAAAAATATCAACAATTTTGAGTTAGGTCGGTATTCGTCGGTTAGCACACATGATCTCAGCTGACGAGATCAAGAGCTCCCCCATCAGCTCCATTCTCGGGTTTATCCTGGAACTGGAGCTACATGAGGTGCTGTAATAGGTTACGGGGCTGCCACAATAGATCATCTACTGGTCGCAGTGGCTATGAGACGCAGGGCTCACCCCA
This sequence comes from Marasmia exigua, assembly GCA_019059595.1. NCBI lineage: Eukaryota > Metazoa > Arthropoda > Insecta > Lepidoptera > Crambidae > Marasmia > Marasmia exigua. Next base: position 19,050,860 of record CM032482.1, read on the forward strand.
TTTCTATCAAATAAATAAATAGGTCGGTATTTTACTAAGGGTGCGAAATACAGATTTTCTTCAAGTTTCACTTAATTATAAATTTAAAGGGGTTAGTTTTCTTGGTTATTCTTGGGTACGGCTTATTTTATGAAAGTATCGTAGTTAGATGGGTCAGTTACCTGGCGGGTGGTGGTGCAGCGGCGGGCCGGGGCGCAGCGCGGCCCACACGCGGTTGGCGCCGGGGCCCGCGCTGCTGGTGCTCTGCAATATTACATCATTCACTGTTATTAATAATTGCGTCTACATTTCCATCCTCACTCTTACCGAGGTGTCGTAAAAGGCGACTAAGGTAAAGCTGCTGGCATGATCATCAGCACCCAGAGAAGGAAAACTCTGCATTTATATCAAAACCCTCGCCAACCCGTCTGCCAAGCGTGGTGAGTATGGCAATTACCCCTCACGTGATTGAGGGAGGCCCGTGCCCCAGCAGTGGGGACTTAAATGGGCTGGCGATGACGATGATGATGCGTGTACATTTTATTGTACTGGGAAGAACTATTTCTATTAATATTTCTTAAAAGGGGAAGACATTTTATACAGCTAAAAATGTATATTAAACGTGAAAGTGTTATATGTATATATTTGTAATCCCACTGTTGATTCTGATATCCGTAACACAGGTGCTTGAGCTACCTATCTCGGAGTCAGATCAATGCATGTGATGTTGTGAAATATTCATTATTTATTATTATTTACTCAACATCCCTAAAAGTGATTCCTGTGAGTCATCATAACCCCCTCTCTGGATCAAACAAATGTTTGAGGACCTCTGACCCACAAAGTAAAATGTCTATATTTTCAAAAATGAAGGAAACATGAAAATCAATGCTACAATGTCAAGTTTTATGTCAAGGTGAAGGAATGAAGGGTAGGGCTCACTAGCGACGCCAATTTTAATTTTTAGCTACTAAACCGGATCTATTTTAAACTATTTCGGGGTTACAATCTCACGGAAAGCACTTTATACTATTTATTAAATAACCATGCACAAATGATTGGGACCGTTTTCTGTACGCGAAAATATGATTGACGCCAAGTGGCCGCTTTTGGCGTGAATCAATTTATCGCGTACGCGTTGGACCCAACATTTGTGCATGGTTATTTAATAAATAGCGTAGGGCACACCTACCAGTCACCTTAATGTTAGCATGTAACCAACCGGGCCGTGATCTTAGGGTCCTGGGTTCGATTCCCGAGTCGAGCGAAAAGTATGTTTTTAATTTTTCGGACATAGCTCGGGTTTGTGATCACCAATCCGCAAATGGCAAGCGTGGTGATTAAGCCTAATCCCATCATAGTAGCGATGACTTGATTTCTATGATGGAGGCCTTTGCCCTGCAGTGGGACAGTTTATGGGCTGATACCAACCTGAGCATCCGCCTGCTTCTCATCGTGCAACCGCAGCGCCAGGTCGCTGAGCGAGTCGGCGTCGTCGTCCCTCTCCGCCGCGCCTAGCGAACCGGGCGCGGCCACGCGGGGGGGTTCGCCCCCCTCCGACACCTCCACGATCTGGAGGCGGGCGCCGTCTAGTTCCTGGGGACAAGGAAACATTACATTGTTTCGTATAAAGCGCCCTCTGGGTTGTGCTGTTGCTGCGGGCAACACCAGCTCCGCGTGTCGTTTTGTAAATTTTTGTAAAGTTTGTCAAAGGCAAAGATAGGCAAGTAAATTTTAAGTTTTAAATTTACAAAATATTTATATAGCAATCGATATTTATGTTATTAAATTTATAGCAACTTTGGTTAAGGAACCATTTTCATAAACGCACTATTTCATATAGCTATCGAACAAAGCTATCTCGCGATGCGCACAAACTAGTGAGGGCTGACGTCACGCCTCGCGTCGCTGTTTGTATGGAGCGTTTTGGGCAAGTCTATTTTAAGTGATTTTCTAATTGCCCTATCTCGAAGAGTTTCCAAGCTAACAAATCCATTCTTTCACCGATGTTTTCACTTTTGAGGGAAAAAATAGGACTCAAGCCTAAATATGTTTGGGTGAAAATGCCAATTTTGTAAAAAAAATGTGGGCATCAGATGAAGGAATGTAACGTTCGTCCCTCTCCATTGCTCTCTGGGTGACTTTGAGCCTCCTTAATCGGCACATTGTAAGCGGCCACATTTCGGTTCCGTATGTCATCACTGGCAACACACACGCATTGAAGACTTTCGTCTTGAGACACTGCGGTAGATGGGCCGAAAATATGCTGCGAAGCTTCCCGAACGCTGCCCAGCCGAGTTGGATTCGTCGATCGACCTCTTTCTGGAAGTTGGACTTACCAAGTTGGACTTTTTGTCCGAGGTAGATGTACTCGTCTACAACTTCCAATGTAGAGCTTCCAACCTTTACAAGAGAAACGATGATATCCACTGGAGAACTAAAGTCACAGACATAGCCCAAAGGATTGCATGCCTCAAGTGGCAATGGGCAGTAGAACAGAGTGGAGGCCACGTAAAGGAAGTCGCAGCCGTGACAGGCCCCCCACAAGGTGGACCGACGATCTGGTGAAGATCGCGGGAATCCATTAGATGCGGGTGGCACAGGACTGATCTGTGTGGAGAACTGAGGGAGGCCTATGTACAGCAGTGGATGTCTATTGGCTGAAATGAATGAATGAATGAATGAACGTTCGTCCGCATACTTATGAAGCGCTTAAACGTACGCATACCTGCATGAGTGTATCAGGATGGACGTGCTGGCCATCCCTCAGCACCAGCTTCTGCCCCGCAGTAGGAGCGTACCGCGCCAGCACGGGCCGCAGTACATGCCGCAGCTTCCTGGCCGCGCGACATCTGACCGCCACGCACCTCCCGCCCACCTCCACGCGCACCACTGCGCGACGTTCCACCACCACCTCGCGCCCGCCGATCACGGTGGAGGGGGCGGATAGATCGACCGTTGTCGACTCGCCCTGGGGAAGAGGAGACCGGAATGTTAATTGTTATATCTGCTACTTGGTGGGAGTCGAAGGAAAATAACCGGTACGTCAGAGCTCGTATGTTCGACTGGGCGCTGCCAGCCGTTCAAAAATATATATGTGCACTTACAACACTCGTAACATTTTTATGCAAGCATATTGGTTAATCGGTGACATGGTGCCCAGGCAAAATATAAAAAAAAAATGTTTTAATAATTAAAGGACGATTACTAGCTCGTAATGCGTAAAAGAGAATATATTTTAAAATGTATCAAATTTTCTCTAGATCTTAGACAGATGGCGCTGTATTATAATTAGTGTGCTAACATTGCCTGATACTTAATTATAGCGGCGTGAGACAGGTGGCGCTGTTAACAAGTATTTCGTTATTTAACACATGTTTAGATACCCTTAATTAAAAACATTAATATAAGGGGGGTTCAAGACCGCCAACTTCCAGACTCCGGAACAGAAAAACTCAGATACAAATTTTAGCCTGACCCGGGGATCGAACCCGGGACCCCAAGCGCAACCGTCGCTTTGAAGTGCGACTCACTAACCATTGCGCCATGGAGGCAGTCATATATTTAGTTATCATAAATGCTAATGTAGCCACAGGTATATACTCTACTATGTCATATAATGTATAGCCAAAATATGCCCAAAAGGGTAAAATGATGTAACAGAAAACTTTTTATAGGATCTTTTTTGTTTTTATATGAGAGGTGGCAGACGAGCAGTCGGATCACCTGATGGTAAGCAATTCCGCCGCCCATGGACACCCGCAACACCAGTGGAGTCACAAGTGCGCTGCCAACCTTTTCCCATTCCCCCCCATTGGGCCTCCGGTAACCTCACTCACACTGCGAAACACAGAGCAGGCGCTGCTTCACGCCGGTCTTCTGTGAGGCAGTTATATCACTCCGGTCGAGCCGGCCCATTCATGCCTAAGCGTGGCTCCGCCCACATTTAAATCTATCTATCTAATTATAATTATTTTTTTTGGTTTTAATCCCGCGCACGGTTACGGCCGCACGGGTGATTCCGCCAATGTCAAGTGTTTAGAGAGACACGTTATATATTAATATTGACCGGTTCAATTTTAAGGATTCCCATCTATTTTGAGGTCTTCTCAATTGTTAGAGCCAGCAAATTATAATACTATTTTACATTCATGAAGGCAATAAAGTATTTGAGTTTGTTTTTAAACCCTGACGCAAAAACGACGGGGTGTTATAAGTTTGACGTGTCTGTGTGTCTGGCTATGGCATCGTAGCTCCCGAACAAATGAACCGATTTTGATTTTGTTTTTTTTTGTTTGAAAGATGAATAAAAAGGGAGTGTTCTTAGCTATGTTGGATAAAAATCGATCCAAGATGGCCGCCGTCACAAAGATTTGGATTTTATGTTTTAACACAACTCCCACAATATGGGTATCATATAAAAGGGCTTGAATAGCAGAATATATTAATTGTGAAAAATTTCAAATCCAAGATGGCCGCCGTCAGAAAAAAATGAATAAGCTATTTGTTGTTCCAGCTGCCTCAATATAGGTATCAAATGAAAGAGTTTCCGTGTGTTAAAGAGTTAGCCGTGTGGTCCCGGCAGAGTAGAATAGGCCACCCTCACTCTTACCGAGGTGTCGTAAAAGGCGACTAAGGTAAAGCTGCTGGCATGATCATCAGCACCCAGAGAAGGAAAACTCTGCATTTATATCAAAACCCTCGCCAACCCGTCTGCCAAGCGTGGTGAGTATGGCAATTACCCCTCATGTGATTGAGGGAGGCCCGTGCCCCAGCAGTGGGGACTTAAATGGGCTGACGATGATGATGAAAGAGTTTCAGTTGTGTCGGGGGTTTTTTAAATTTCCTTTTTTCACTGTATGGTTACCTGGTCGTGATCCTTGAGCAGCACGTCATACGTAGGCGCGGGCAGGTTGCGCCGCGCCAGCAGCTTGTCCACCACGCGGCGCACGGACAGGCCCGCCTCCACGCTCACCACCGACGTGGCGCCGTCGGGCAACACCACGCGGCATAGCGAGCACTGCCCGGCCGACTGGTTCGACTTCACCACCTACCACAATAGATAAAATGTCTTTCATCAAAAATAAAAGTACTACTGTATTTTATTTATGTATTAGGGTTATATGTTATATTTTAACATTTACAGTCTGCCAAGCGTGGTGAGTATGGCAATTACCCCCTCATGTGATTGAGGGAGGCCCGTGCCCCAGCAGTGGGGACTTAAATGGGCTGACGATGATGATGAAAGAGTTTCAGTTGTGTCGGGGGTTTTTTAAATTTCCTTTTTTCACTGTTATGGTTACCTGGTCGTGATCCTTGAGCAGCACGTCATACGTAGGCGCGGGCAGGTTGCGCCGCGCCAGCAGCTTGTCCACCACGCGGCGCACGGACAGGCCCGCCTCCACGCTCACCACCGACGTGGCGCCGTCGGGCAACACCACGCGGCATAGCGAGCACTGCCCGGCCGACTGGTTCGACTTCACCACCTACCACAATAGATAAAATGTCTTTCATTAAAAATAAAAGATATTGCCGTAAGCCGTGTGGTCCCGGCAGAGTAGAATAGGCCACCCTCACTCTTACCGAGGTGTCGTAAAAGGCGACTAAGGTAAAGCTGCTGGCAAGATCATCAGCGCCCAGAGAAGGAAAACTCTGCATTTATATCAAAACCCTCGCCAACCCGTCTGCCAGGCGTGGTGAGTATGGCAATTACCCCTCATGTGATTGAGGGAGGCCCGTGCCCCAGCAGTGGGGACTTAAATGGGCTGATGATGATGATGATGATGATGATTGAATATTGCACCCCCTACCCCTTCTCTACTATCAAATGTCCTTTACCCGAAGGTTGTCTGGTAGAAATCGCTTTCAGCGATAAGACCGCCGAAATTGTACACAAAATTTCTGTAATGCCTAGTACTTAAGTTGTGTATTTTGTGCAATAAAGTATATCTATCTATCTATCTATCTATAAAAGATATTGGGTCTCAAAATGACCGGCCTACTCTTCATGTTGGATCACAAGACCAGCCTTCATACTATGATTTTGCGCAATAAATATAATAATAGGTATTTGCTTAACTTTCTGCCTAGTACGACAAAACTATGGAATTAACTATCGCCTGCGGTATTTCCGGACAAATACGACCTGCAAACCTGACGACCCGTTTGGAACAGTGGTAGTGAACGCTGCCTTTGGTCCAAGGATTGCAGGTTCGATCACCGCACAGTATAAACATTTGTGTGCATGAACATGTCTGTTTGTATTGGTCTGGGTGTTTCTATGTATTATAAGAATGTTATTTACAAAAATAAAAGTATTACATGTATATATTTGTAATCCCACTGTGGATTCTGATATCCGTAAGACAGGTGCTTGAGCTACCTATCTCAGATCAATGTATGCGATGTTGTGAAATATTTATTTAAAAAAAACCTTTAAGAAATGAGCGTATTCCTTAAAGGTCGGCAGCGCATTTGTAAACCTACCACATAACAATAAACAACAACACCATCCATGTGTCCATGGCCGGCGGTAATCACTTAGCATCAGGTGATCCGTCTGCTCGTCTGCCCTGCCCCTATCCCATAAATAACAGTTCTTGCTTAACCCTCACAAGTTATCACATTGTAACAAACCGTAATGCAATAAAATATATTAAAAAAATACAATGAACTAACTAGGTAAATACATGTATGGCTACGACCAATGGATAAAATGGGGACTAGGCCCTTTGAAAAATCCGCTAGATGGCGTACTATAGAACTGCGCTCCATCTACAAGGTGATTGGTTATTTCTGAATGTGATATGTCAAAATATCAATTTATTGAACAAAATAACCAATGCTGTTGAAGTTGGAGCTCAGACGCCACCTAGCAGATTTTCCATAGTTCGATAGACTTGATACCATCTATTAAGAGAGCATTATTTCCATATTATCCTTAAATAATTAATTAATGCACTTAATAATTCTTCGATGCGTGTTCAGATGGTATTTCAACCCAAACCTATTAACCGAGTGAATGTTCTAAATTAATAACTTCAATTCGGGGCTTTATTCTACCAATAGATGGTGCTGGGTGTCGATTACATCACGCAAGGCTTTCGGCCTTTCAATTTACTTAATACGCATTGTGGTCCTGTTAATTAACTAATATAGAAGCTAAATACATTAGCTCTGGTTAGTTTGCATTGCATGCCGCATCGCACCAGTTATCTGCGAGTCATTGTTGGCTCAGGCATCGTGACTAGACTGTGTACGCAGCTTCTCTATCTAATTGTTATTGTATGCTTTTGAGATTTTGTTATGGCTTCAGCATATTGTGACATTTTTTTTAATATAGGTGCAGTTGATGTTCAAATTAGACCCTTGAAAGTAACACTATTATATTCTCAAATATTCTTTCCACATCTAAAAAATGTTATTTATTCTTAAAGTTTTGTGTTTCGAACATCAAACAACAGACGAATTACAAATCCGATACTTAAATACATATATGAACACAGACTCGCAAGTATTCATTCACACGATTCATTATCCAGAACGGAGAATCGTACCGAAGGACGCAAAGGTCGTAAGTTGCACGAGGCAGGGTAACTGCCAAATGCGCCATCAGGCTTCATGATTTTAGGGTTTCCATAACCAAATAAAAGTAACAACCAATAATTTCTTTCTTTTTCTTTTCTTTCTTTTTTTTTTGATTAATAATTCTCACAACATCTCATACGTTGACCTGATTCCGTACTAAGTAGCTTAAGCACTTGTGTAAAAAAAAAAATTAAAATACAAACTACATATATTTTTGACAGATATTGACAGAGACCGCTTAATCAATAGTTGATATTTTAATGGCAATCTTTTGCAATTTATTCTTAAGTAAATAACACCCAATACCAATTAGACCACTGAACGTCGGATTAGTAGCGCGTTCAGAGGTCTAAGTGGTAGAACATTCACCCGGATTGTGGAAGGTGTGGGTTCGAGTCCCTCCTGAACACAAGATGAAATTTTTATGTGTGTTATTTACTTAAGAATAAATTGCAAAAGATTGCTATAAAAATAACAACTATTAAACTACCAACATGTTTGCATCAGATAATAAACTAACTAAACAGCCAACGGCATAAACAGATTACTTACATCAGCCCAATCAATACAAAGCTGCGTGTTATTTCTCCCCATTGTGAAATGTTAAATATTTGCCATTCGTAAACAATCTTACGGAAAATAACTATACTACAGCAAATGTTTGACGAACAAATACTGAATTACTGAGAGCAGAACTATTTTAGCGTCCGCACTCGCTAATTATACGATACGGATGTATTAATCTTATATTGTGTTTATTTGTTGAAACAATACAGTACGTGCGGTAATCTGGTATGCTATTTTGGTGATTTTATTTCCAGATTTTATTATATAATATAATATAGTATAATTATATATAATATATAATTCTCACAACATCTCATACGTTGACCTGATTCCATACTAAGTAGCTTAAGCACTTGTGTTACAGATATCAGACAACAGAGGAACACAAATATATACTTAAATACATATATTACACCCAGACACTGAACAAACACAAGTTTTCATCGCACGAATGTTTGTCCAGGGTGGGGATCGAACCCACGACCTTTTTTCGGACGATTAATCGGAATTTTTCCCTTGGTTAGCGGAAAATTTGTACGTACCTACGATTACCTTATGTAACATAAGTTACTATGATTTATAAACCTATCATACATTTGGGGTTTGTGAACTGTCAACAACGCCATACTTTGTCACCTGTTAATTTCAAGCGTCAAACGAGCTGACGGATCGCCTGATGTTAAGCGATTGCCGCCACTCATAGACACCCATATAGAATCATTGGATTCACAAATGCTGTCAAACATTTAATTTCCTTTTCCTCCGCATTTTTATATGTGATAGGTGAGAGACGAGCAGACAGATAATATGTTCTGCGGCGATGGTTGATCGCTGAGATTGGCCGTCCATGACCGAAATATCGGTTTGGAGGACATCATTATATGTATGACACTATATACGTGACACTATCACGCAAAGAAAAAATTGAATTATACGTATCTAACGTATAATTCCTTTTTTTTATTTACGTGATAGGTGGCAAACAAGCAGACGAATCACCTGATGGTATGCGATTGCCGCCGCCCATAGACTCCCGCGACACCAGTGGAGTTACAACTGCGCTGCTAACCTTTAAACCTCTCTTTCCCCATGGATTGGGCTTGCGGTATTCGCACTCACGCAGCGAAACACAGAACAGTGCTGCTTCACGCCGGTTTGGAGGACATTACTATTATAAGCAAGGTTTGAAATTATCAAGATAAATATGTCCTTTGATAATTATCGAGATAATTATCAAGATAATTATCAGATAATTATCCGATAATTATCAAACAGATATAAGCCTAGTAATCCTTTTTTAACTGATATTACATATCAATATTTTACGTTAGAATCAAGTGATTTAAATAAATTAGAGATATTTTACAATCAAGGTCAACTTTTATTTTTTTATTTTTATAATTTCGTGTATAATAACTTGCAAACCAAAATACGAGCAGTTAATCAACTAATTATATAATACTTTTACAACGATAATACTTGTACTTATTTAATTAGAATAAATTGATGAGTGGAATATCATCTTCATCAACCTCAACTGTGTTAACTGGACGGAGGTTTTCTGTATCTGAATAACAAATGGCAAATATTTTCGATTATACTTATCAAGATATTTATCAACCAATATTTATCTTGATAATTATCTTGATAATTATCAAAGATAATTATCAATGATAATACGGTATTTGACAATTTTTTTTTCATTTGTGTAATCAAAAGACCTCTCAATGATAGAAACATCGTTGAAAGAATTACTTGATTCTCATTTAAACTACCTGAGATATCACAACTTTAAAATCACATTATTTTGGGCAAACCCAAAACGCTCCATACAAATGGCTACAGGGATGTGACGTCACACGACAGTATTTTGTATGCATATCATTTGAATTTTGTATGGTAGCTATATCAAATGTGTCGTTTATGTCAATGGTTCCATTATAATAGTTGGTGTAGATTATATGAGTTATTCAATGGTGTAATTATTTTTTAAAAATTTCATACTTTTAAAATGGACTTGCCCATGAATCTTTGAATGACCATAAAACCGGCTAGACGTTATATTTTGAATTGAGAATTTTCGCTATTCGCACATATATACCTATATTTTGATAAAATATTTATATTTTGTAAAATCTCAAGCTTAGTCAAATACCCTATTATAACTTCAAACCCTGATTATAAGGTCTCTGATCGTGGTCGGTCTGTAGATGGTGAGTGTGGTAACTTACGTCAGTGAGCGGGGGCGCGGGCGCGGGCGCGGGCGAGGGGGGCGCGCGGTCGCGCGAGGGCGCGCGCAGCTTCCACGGCAGCAGCGACGCGCCGCCGCTGCGCCGCCGCTCCGACGCGTTGCTAGCCGACTTCTTCAGCGGACTCGCCTGCGGAACACAGCTCAGCTTAGTCATTCATCATCATCATGTCTTTGCGAGATCCTTACACATCGTGCTTTTTTAACCGATAAGGGAGTAAGTGTAGTGTGGTCCCCGGCAGAGTAGAATAGACCACCCTCTCTCTTACCGAGGTGTCGTAAAAGGCGACTAAGGTAAAGCTGCTGGCATGATCATCAGCACCCAGAGAAGGAAAACTCTGCATTTATATCAAAACCCTCGCCAACCCGTCTGCCAAGCGTGGTGAGTATGGCAATTACCCCTCACGTGATTGAAGGAGGCCCGTGCCCCAGCAGTGGGGACTTAAATGGGCTGACGACGATGAAGGGAGTAAGACTCCCTCATCGAGAATTACCTCGGGCAGATTATGCAATTCGGTAGAAACAACTTCGAGGATGAGGTGAATAGGAGAATCCAGTTAGGTTGGGCTGCATTTGGAAAACTACGTCGTGTCTTCGTATCGTCGATACCACAATACCTAAAGACGAAAGTCTTCAATAAGTGCGTCCTACCCGTCATGACATACGGAGCCGAAACGTGGACACTTATGTTACGGCTGGTCCACAAGTTAAAGGTCGCTGGAACGAGCAATGCTCGAATCCGAAATGAGGTGATCCGGCAGAGAACCAAAGTCATCGACATTGCTCACCGGATGGGCAAGCTTAAGTGGAAGTGGGCTGGCCATATTAGCCGCAGAACCGTCAACCGATTGGGTAAACGAGTTCTAGAGTGGAGACCGCGTCTTGGCAAACGTAATGTAGGGCGCCCTCTGGCTAGGTGGAGGGACGATCTGCGCAGGATGGCTGACAAGAGCTGGATGCGAGAAGCCATGGATAGATCACGGTGGCGAACAATTGGAGAGGCTTACGTCCAGCAGTGGACTGCGATAGGCTTATGATCATGATGCGCCGACTAGACCGGAATGATGACATGGCTTCACAGAAAACTGAAGCAGCGCTTACGTTGTATACTATCCGAAGGGGTAAAGATACTGTCATACTATACTGTGAGGGTACCGGAAGCCCAATCCGGGGGAAGGGAGGGTTTAAAGGTTGACAGAGCATTTCTGACTCCACTGGTGTCGCGGGTGTCCATGGGCCATTGGTCCTTACCATCAGGTGATCCGTAAGTCCAATCCGGGAGTAATGGGAATTTAAAGTCTTCGCTCTGGCGTCCATGGTACCCTTGAGCCATGATCTAGGTCTAATTTTATTTTATTTACAAACTCTTCTAGGGAGATATCATTATCAGCCGAGAGAGATATTTCAGCAGTAGGTAATTTACAATAGTAAATACAATAAAAAAAACAATTAAAAGTAACGGAAACTTTAATTATTATTTATAAAATACAATAGACAAGCGTCTAGGGCACTCACTCAGTTGGTCTCACTGAAAACCAGCGTCATGGCCTTTGTCTGGGCCATGACTTAAGCTGAGTGAGGGAGGGCCATTTATACTAGACGTCCTAACACTATTTATTTGGACATGTTTGAGTATATTTTTCTTTCTATTTCTATATATTTTAAATGTTTCAATGTTTATGCCAAATTGTGTTTACAACTGTTGTATGCCAACCCAACACAGTGTTGGGTTGTCAAGAATTATACATGCTTTCTTTCTATTTATTATGTATTGTTACCTTGCTAGGCGTGTTATGCGCATCTATGACGTCCTGCGGGCAGTAGGGAGAGGGCAGGCCGCACAGGTCGGCGCGCGCGCACTCCGCGTGCACGCCCGAGCGCAGGAAGCGCGGGTAGCTGTCGAACTTCATCACGTTGAAGATCTGCTTCTGGGCCTGGGGGCAAGTTTAGGGTTGATCTATTTGGACTGCAATAAACCTGTACCCCTTTATAGTCTGTAATATGTAGCCTTATTAGACAGCCATTGATTTGGAGTCACAAAAAATATCTTTAGGTCTTAATAAAAAATCTATGGAATAAAACTTGTTAAAACGATAAACCTTATTCTCATGGAAATAAAGGTAAAGTGGCAGCTGTCAAGGAAATCCTAGGGAATGAACTAAACAGAAAAAATACAGTAGGTAGAGTTTTAATTCCAATGTTTACCACTGGTCAAAATAGGCTTGTCTCATTGTACCTGTTTACCTACGATTCATAATGCATTCTATTATTTTGATAGTCTTGTTATTGAAAAGTTTTGATTCTACAACAATAGTTTAAATAACCGCCCATTGTCACCTCTGTGTTTAGAGATGCGTCGATTGTTATGTATTATTTTAGGAAGTTGACATCATTTTCAACAAAAACAAATGGTTTTTCATTACTATTAGTTCTATTAACACACAGGATGGAAAACCAGATATTGGAATTCTGGATGAAAAGTGCTTCGTCCGTAATTTATGTAGTAAGCTAAATTGAAAGGAAATATTTTTTTATTACAGAAATAAGCTGCGCTGTGTTGTGCTTGACGTCTAAAGCAGAAAGGGTTCAAAAGTTGCCAGCATACTTGTGTCTCCGTAAATATATTTTATATTTCACAGTGGGAGAGCCAGAGTCGCCAGAGTGAGAGAGACCGGAGTAATACCACGTCCTCACAGAAAACCGGCGTGAAGCAGTGCATGCGCTGTGTTTCATTGCGTGAGTGAGGGTACCGGAGGCCCAATCCAGGGGAAGGGGGGTTAAAAGGTAAGCAACGCACTTGTGACACCATTGGTGTTGGAGGTGTCCATGGGTGGCGGTAATCACTTACCATCAGGTGATCCGTCGGCTCATTTGCCACGTATTAAAAAAAAATGCGGATGTCTATAGGCAGTGGCAATTGCTTACCAACAGGTGATTTCATAATATTTCCTTGCGTTTCCCGGAACAATGTCACTGGTCATCAATCCAAAGTGAAGCAGGGCGTCCTATACTACTTCCACGTACTTATATGGTATTTCTGCTGTCTACTGACCTGCTGGAACAGGTCCTGCGGCGCCGGCTCGTGGTAGAGCCTCAGGGCAGTGGCTCGCCGCGCCGCCGCGTCCACGTTGACGGGCTCGGACGCCTTCTCCGACAGGTGGCGCTGCCAGATCTCGCTGGCCATCGCCGCGCGTTTCGCCGAGTCTTCGGTGGAGGCGTATTGCTCGCACGACCACCAAAACCTGCGGAAAGAGGATTTAAGTCATATTAGAAGAATAGGTCTCGTTTGAAACTGACGTAAGTGCATTCTACACCTACGCTACGCCACTGTCTTTGTCGTGGAAGTTTACCTGGAGCCAATCGCATCTGAAACCCTACGCTTCCAGCGATCATTCTACCCGCATTTGTAGAACGATCTTCATGCCGCGATTTTCCTTGATCACTTTGACATCGCAACATTTGAAGACAGTCGTTTTCCAAAGTAGACCACGGCATGACTGTATTCTAGCATTGTCGATGCCAATGAGCGGTAGTTGCTATTTACTTGACAAAACCAAATCCTATATCACGGTCCGAGCATACCCTGGATTTAGGCGGCCTCCGTCCGGGGAATCATGCACCTGGCTTCGTGCCCTTCGACACGATCTCCCCCACTAAGGACGATGAGAGAGTGCCCAGGGGTTTTAGTCGGATAGACTCCCGACAAAACCCATCCACCCCCCGGCGGATGGGTATGCGTAACGCCTTCTTTCCCAGGAAAACAATAAAAAGTATGTCTTCTTGTTCCATACGCGCCTGTCATTTATCATCGAATTATCCAGTCCTTTTTCAGTCATGTCATTCTAATGATTTATGATTTCACCTGATGTTCTCAGCAGCGAACTCCTTGTCGAGGAAGTGCGCGAAGGCCGCCGCCCCGGCAGGGTCGGCCAGCAGCTGCTCCAGGCCCAGAGACCAGCGCGCGACGCCGCCGCCGGCCGCGCCGCTCGTCACAGCCGCAGCACCTTCGCTCATTTGCTATAACAATTATAATTTATTTATTTAATCTTATGGCATTTTTAACATCAGGAAACCTTCAGATCAATTTAAAGTGAAATCAAGGACGACTTTATTTTCCTTTCAAAGTGATTAGGCCTTCCTGTGCACCGGGTAACAGGAAGCAGGGAACTTTCCTGATTGTTTCGGGTTCGCTTCAATCATAGTCATAATATTTTATTATTATCTAATATGAACTGGAATGGGATCAGCATGCTGAAGTGGAAAAGGCTGCCCATATCTGTCGAAGAACGGATAACCGTTGGGGTAGAAAAGTTCTTGAGTTTCCCCCATCTAAGCCATTTCACGCCATTTTTTAACTAACTTCATCTTCGACTTGACGCATCCAGTCTACCATCGTAGAGTTCGCGCCACGAATGAAGTCCCGTGATTGGCGCCACTTCTGTCACGTCAACATTCAAATTTGAGCTTTGCTGATATGGACATGAGGAATATCAATCTTTAGTTCTGTATTTAGCCGCGGGACTTATTTTGTGGCGCGGACTCTACGGTGGTAGACTTGATGCTTCAAGTCAAAGAAAAATGGCGTAGATGGGGGGAGGCGTAGGTATATTCAGCGGGTAATGTAAACTTAGCTGAAAACGTTAAATACCTTGTTGTACATGTTCCTGTGGTCGTGGTGGCGGTAGGAGCTGCCAGCCCCGCTGCCCGTCGTCCAGCGGCGGAACGGCGACGACTGCTCGCTCTGAGGACAAACAGAAAAAACACGTTAATCAAATCTCAAACGAGTAAATAAAAACCTAAATATTATGGCTTCTGAAAAAGGAAATTCTCGCTGCCGGAAACGGAATTACAATTTATGTCTCTAATTTATCTTACGAAAAAGTTGAGACAATTTGAAAACAAAAAACATACGATTTATTTATTTTTTCACTTGAATTACAATTTTACAATACCCATTGAGTCGTACAAAATTTAAATATGTAGAAAGGAAATTAAAGATTATTCAAAGGCATTTGTAAGCTCATTAGAAGTGGTTTATAAATATATCACGTTTTACGATCGACAAAACAAGGACGGGTAATCCCCATATGTTACTTGTTATCTAATTTAAAATAGTGTAAGGAAAAAATACTTTCAAAAGAAAAAAAAGAGCTTCTTACTTTCCATAATACAAAAATGCGATCATACATAAATGACAAGATCTTAATAACAGGTAACCCAAGAAACCATTGTATTTTATTGTAATAAAGTACATGTAGGTACATTCTGTGGTCACATAATAACAAATGCAAATATACAAGGAAAATCCGCTAAAATACAGAATGAAAGCGGGCAAAAAACTCAGACTGGGTGTAGACAATCGTACTGAACAAACCGAGATGCTATCGCCGACACAAACGGGCCTTTATTATTTTGCACAATACCTACTTGTAGGTCATCTTTTGTCATTTTGATTGTTGACGACTTAAAGCTGTTGTAAATTTTTACAGCTTAAATTCAAGATGATGCATTTTGATTCCTGAAACCGTTCAGATGGAGAGCTATGTTAACAAATAATTAAGCTTAGCTCGCATCTCCATCTAATCTCAGCGTGTAATTCCCAGTTGCGTCCAAAGCTGTCTCTACGGAGCTTGGAGTACGCTTGGACCATGATCCAGGATTCGGGAGGTCTAGTAATAAAATTAAGGTACTGTTACACGTGCTTATTTTTGTGATTAAAGCCTACTACTTTTGAGCAAGTGCTACTTAGCAGCATGTATGGACAGACGTGCAACAACGACGACAAATAAGCATGCTAATTTTGTAGCATGCTCAAAAATCGCACGCCAGTCGATTTTCAAGCATGCTACCTGTAGTGAGAATGGAAGGGGGAGTGTGATGGAGTGCTTTAGCACAGTGTAAACAGATTTGCTTATTGTTAAGCATGCTAAAATATGGGTAATAGCATGCTTATTGGTAACAAATGTGGACAGTTCATTAAGCATGATTTAATAGCATGCTACAAATGAGCCTGTGTAACAAGTAGCTTTAAGCTTAGCTTGCATAAGGCATCATTATTCATACTTAAACAGTTGCTTTACTGTTGTAGTATTGTAGGCCAACTACGAGCGAGCAGTGACATTATTCTCCATCCATATGGATCCTAATCTACTTTACACTCTGATTAGGCATCGCAACTGTCCACAGGATAGCCTTAATTACTCTAGTGAAATTCTATTTGACAATGTTGTCAATAGGATCTTGGCCTGTACCTGATCTAACGTTTTATACCAAGTGGTTTGCTTTTCGATCGGTCTCACTTTTGGTTGATGTCACGTGGTGCCTATAATATATACCTAGTACCAGTGCCAGACCTTGTAGGTACCGGGCGTACAACAAGATTAAATTACATTAGAGCTCTCGACTGAATAGTGTATTGGTCTACAGAAGAAGATAATTGTCCTCCCAATTCTGAGAACTAACGTACCAATGTAAGCCTATAACTGGTTTAATCTTCAGGCAGGCTTATCTTGATATGGACATCGGCGTCATTCGCGAATATTTACATCTGTCAAGATACTTCAGGCAAACGTCTGAAACTTGATAGACGAAAGGAAACACCATTTTTTTTTCATATCTCCAAGTGTACATTGATTTATTTATTCTAGCCAAATGTAAAATAGAATACTCAGAAAAATGGAAATCTACAAAAGATAATTTAAGAGGCAATAGGGGAAAAAATAACACAAAGTATGCATTATAAATGTATACAAAAAAGTATAACCAAAAAAAGACCTACATTATGCATTGTTTTCAGTCGCACGTATTTTATTTACTAGTCAAGGTCTCATCTAAAAACAAACAACAAATACCATTGAAAACAAAACCATTTTATCCAGAGATTATCATGATGTTAAAACATTACCCGGTTGTGAAGATTGTCGAAATTCAGTTTAAATATTTAAAAAACATGTTTTTTTTAAATCACGCGCTCTCCACTACTCTCACGCTGATGGATGACCCAAAAAATAATGTTTAATGAGAAACGGCTGAAAAGTTTGAGCTAGGGCTACCACACAACAGATACCTATTAAAAACAATCATTTCTTTTTGTAGGACGGTGTTGCATAACATTTCAGACGAGATCTAAAAACAGATCAATAAAAATCATGTGCAGATTATTAAAATTTATTAAATTGATTTTGCCTCACACTAGGGAGTTATATCAAGATGAGAAGATTTTCATGTGTACAAAAGCTATTTCTGATGGTACAGTGCTGATGGTGCTGTATTTCGCTGCGTGGTTGAGGGTACCGGAGGCCCAATCCGGGGGAAAGCAGGGTTTAAATGTTGACAGCGCACTTGTGACTCCACTGGTGTCGCGGGTGTTTATAGCCGCAGCAATTGTTTACCATCCGGCAATCCGTCTGATAGTCTGCCCACCTATCACATTAAAAAAAAACAGACTGACCTGCAGGTCAGATTGTAACATGTAAAAATTATCTTGCTGTTCTAGCCACATTTTTTGATATGAATGTTATTAAAATCTACCCCAGTCCCCCAGTCTCCCCATTTAGCTGACAGCCCTGATGGCGGATTTATTCAAACAGAAAGAGATACCTACAGATACGCGAACGCTGTCTGTATTTGCTCATGTCACGGGAACAAGCCTGATGGACAGTGTGTTTGCCGCGGAAAACCCCACAGCCAAACATAGTGGCGCGATAAAAAATATGTTAAAATAGAGAGAAAGTTCGTTATGAGTATATAAGGTGTATAAGGTGACGGGTAGGGTACACTAGATCCGTTTCAAACAATTTCGGGGTTACGACCTCTCAGCAAACACTTGTACTATTTATTAAATAACCATGCAAACACGTTTTAGGCGCTTGAAATTGTGATGATAATCAATGAGCCCCGACCACTCTGGTCCTACCTTCGTATTCTGTATCCAAAGTACAGCAGTCATCCTTCTTAACTCGTCAACCAGCTTAACGGATCGGTACACGGATGGGTTCATCGACAATCAGTTTGTACAGCATAAAGTTTGCATAACAGAAAGACAGATAGGCCTTGATGGGTTGGGGCACCGCAATTTAATTGTTCTTTCAAATAAGAAATCGGGCAACATTTGGCGGAGAAATCGGTGAACATACATACATAAAAGATAATAAAAAAAAACAAACATACAGTCGAACATAGAACCTCCTCCTTTTTTGAAAGTCGGTAAAAAATCTTGGTACCTGTATGCGAAAAATACCTTAGTTTAGTGGTAACTTATTGTTAATCTAACAAGATATGTGACATTTACGATAACTTAGTACAATTTACGCAATCCGAACCGGCGTCACCATGACGTGTTTTTGGGGAAATTCATATTTTGACATCAATAATTACGTTAAAGATGGAAAATTAGGTCCTAGTTGTAAACGTTTAACGTTTAGTATTATGCCTGTTGTTATAACGTATGACAAAAGCTGATCCCTGATTTATAATATAACTGAGCCGATGGCGCATTTGCTAGTGACCCTTCCTCATTCACAAAAGTTTGTGGGTTCAATCAATCAATTCAATTTATTTATTCGTTAACATAGGTTTATAAAATAGATGTCACATACAGAATTAAGGCCACTGTGTCTAACCGAGATATTGCATACGAAAAATATGCGCTACAAAATGTTAAAATAGTAAAAAAAAAAAAAATTAGAACCATAAATTAATAACAATAAATTATGTAATATATATAATAGAATTAATATTCAAAAATAGCATTATCATTATATGCGTTCGATTCCCACTCTGAACAAACATTTGTGTGATACACTTGGGTTAGTACAGAATCAGGTTAATATGAGATGTTGATGTTTTTTAGGAGTTAGGAGAGTAAAAAAGGTCATCATCATCATGATCATCTTAGCGTTTTGTCCCGTCCCAAGCTGTCGCTCAGAGCCCGGAGTCGGTTAGGAGAGTAAAAAAGGTGATAAAAAAATTATAGCAAAACTGAATTGCATTTAATTAGTTTGCACACAACACGATAAGCCTGGATGTGTGAGATTCATTGGCCCCTCCAAGAATAACAGAGGTCGCGCGACAATTGATTCAATGCAATCGGACCAGGCAGTTCCAGCTGCGATCATGGTCAAAATATACTCGTAACTAGGATATTTGGAACGTCAAATTAAGAATAGGACGCAAAGGCATCATACAGAAAGAAAGGTAGAGTTTTTGAAGATGTAAAAGAGAGAGTTACACATATCTAGAGTCCTAATAAAACTTGCAAAGGTATAAAAACTATTCGAATGACTGTATTTTCCATTGCTAGTCAAAGCTCTCGGATTATCCTGAAAATAGTAAAGTACTAACATAAATAATCACCTGTTCTCTCAACTGCTCAGTGACATACCATACAACCATCTTCATTTCACACAAACCACAAACTACCCACAGAACTGTATCCTTGAGTCAACACACAATTTCTTCAATTGAAACGAACAGTTTAATCGGACCGAATTAATCGCACAATTGTTCTATAGAAGACCAAGTATGTGTTCCGAATTAATTAATTATAGAGGAAATGTTTCGCGAAAAGTCCACCCACTGCGGAGTCCAGAACGCGACTGAGGAGCCCAAGTACCAACCATTATATTTGTAATGATCGCAAGACCAAAATAATTCGGTACTTGGAAGTCATACACTTAGTTCGCATTCATGGCTCCGATGGTTTTGGTCGGGTCGATGCGAAATCACAATAACAATGCGTGTGCGCGCCGCAAACAGCGCGTTTCCGGCGGGACACGGCCATAATGGAGCGAATGACAGTGTGGAGTTTTCGCTATCACCTTGAGTGTCACATACTGGGGAACGAGCCAGAAGCAAGCCTTAATAGTGAGTGATCATGTAAGGTATAGGTAACTGAAATCTATTTGATCAATTTTACCTCAGTCTCCTCAAAATAATGTAAACTATAGATTGCCAAAATGTTTGAGAATGTAAATGCAACGTGAATCCGAATTTGTAGTCTCGGTTGTTATTAAAAGAACTGGATAGAGTCGATATCATGTTGTAGTGAGCACTGCTTCTTAGAACATGTAAAATGTCTTATACCACATTCTACCTACATGATATCATCATTTACTTGCAAAACGAGACCACTCTGGGACCAGGATGAGGGCGCCCTTTTTAGAAAATAGACATTATCTAGACATAGGTTTTAGATAACAAACCGTGTATCGGATCAGAATTAAGGAAGAAGAGTACACTTACTGCGAGGTGAACTGGCGAACTGTGCCTGATAGTGATAGCATAGGTGAAAACATGAAAAGGCAAAGAACAGAGTAATTATATAACGGAGCAAAAGGCTCGAAGACGATTGTTTAGAAATTCCTGAGATAACAGGTATTTAATCAGAGATAAATCAAGTTATTTACGAGTGTGGCACTCATATCTTGAGCGATATTAATCCGAACGATGTATGATTAACTTCATTACGTAGTGATACAGTCTGACTCGCTGATTATCAAGGTGTTCCCTTGTACCTATCATATGTAAAAGGCGACTAAACGGGCCTCCGGAGTATGTACGAATGTTGCCTTTCCTTGATTTTCTTCTTTCAGCTACATTTCTGAGCTGGCCGTGAATATTGCTTCGATCATCATCTTTAAAAGGAAATTTTACCACGCGCGCGACTATGTGTTTTGTAGCTGTAGATAGCTGTTCATACTTTCTATCTGCGTGAGCGTTTTCACTACTAGGGAGTGGCTTGCTTAGTATACTGGTCCGAGAAGGACGACGTCACTGTGTGTCCAGATACGTCGAGATACGATACCTAGAGATGCTGGAGGAGACTTCTATGTGTCTTGAGCATAGGTGGCATGTGGATTATTAGTGATGTGGGACTTTCATACTTTAAGAAAGGCTGCATCATATTTATGACACCTGTGGGTAAATGGGATACATCAGCCTAGTATGGAAACGTGTTCCCAGGTGAGCTTAAATGGTAAACGCGACTGGCGGTACGGTCAAGTCTCGGCTACGAGTATACGTCCGCGTTTGAGATGGACACCCCAGGGGTGCAGGATATCATAGGAAAAGAGTGTAACAACGTAAAGGTGCGCCGTGTGGTCCCCGGCAGAGTAGAATAGGCCACCCTCACTCTTACCGAGATGTCGTAAAAGGCGACTAAGGTAAAGCTGCTGGCATGATCATCAGCGCCCAGAGAAGGAAAACTCTGCATTTATATCAAAACCCTCGCCAACCCGTCTGCCAAGCGTGGTGAGTATGGCAATTACCCCTCATGTGTTTGAGGGAGGCCCGTGCCCCAGCAGTGGGGACTTAAATGGGCTGATGATGATGATGATGATGAACGTAAAGGTTTCCTCAAGGACTCATAAAATAGTAGATATGTCTCGCTGAAACGTTGTGTACGTTGTGACTTCACTGTTTCGTCACTCGTGCGCCGACCGGCGCGGGCGCAAGTAACGAGGGGATGGCGCTGATGTCACGTGGCTGTTAAAGGAAACTGAATACAACACACTAATTAATTTAAGCGGAATGTGTCACTCTCTTGAGTGCATGGTCAGTTCAAATGGTTGAGCATACCGGGAGCCCAGTTCTCGTGCTCGTGATATTTTGAAATCATGGCGGATATCACCTGAAAACCATATAAAAAAACTATGTTTCAGTGATATATGTCGTATGATAATAAATGTCACGAGCACGAGAATTGGGCTCCGGGTCTTTAAGAATTAAAATGTTCATCATCATGTCATCATTGATTATGAAAGAGATGCCATGTATTTTCAGTCAAATTAAGTGGCTTTTACAAGTGACGGATTGGATCTTACAAAAAATTTACCCTTAATGATTTGCTTTAAAGAATTTTATTAAAGTTTAAGCAGCTCTTATTGCGCAGGGTAGTTTTTACTCTTAAATGAAAATACTATACAGTAAAAGTTAGCACGTGCGCATATCCTTCGTTCAATACGTATTAATCTGAGATCGATGTGTTACGTCAAAGTAATTCCCCTGTTAACGACAGCTTAATTACGTGAAATTGATGCGATGAATTATTCAGTTTTAGATCTCGGTTACCTTAAACTGTGTCGATATGTTCAACTGGTATTACAATAGAATATAAAATAGTGTTATAAAACTGAGTAACAATATCTGTCAACATATCTTTTTTATGTAATAGGTGGCAGACGAGCAGACGGATCACCTGATCGCCGCCCATGGACACCCGCGACACCAGTGGAGTCACAAGTGCGCTGCCAACATTTCCCCCGGAACCCCTTTTTCCGCCGGATTGGGCCTCCAGTACCCTCACTCACGCAGCGAAACACAGCACAGTGCTGCTTGACGCCGGTTTTCTGTGAGGCCGTGGTATTACTCCGGTCGAGCCGGCTCATTGATGCCAAAGCGTGGCTCTCCCACGGTTAAAATCAGCATTATCACCAGCCTGTTGCAGTCTACTGCTGGACAGGTCTTTCCAAATGTTCGCCATTTCTACCGATTCGGCTGCTCGCATCCAGCTTCAATAATGCGATATTCGTATTGCAGTAGAAAGAAACAGCTCAAAATATCATTGTTACTAAATAACAAATTAATAGTAAAATAACAGTCTATTCATTATAATTCACAAGTACAAAAAACTAGAATTATTGTATATCAAAAATATAAAAAGGGAAGACAAATTAAATCAAGAAAATCCTGAGAGGCCGGAAACCGTGTAATTTGGCCGGACACGCAAACATAAGCCTATGTCCGGCTTTATCCTGGCGCCTGACAGCCCTATCTTTTGTATGCTGGTTTATTTGGTTTTATGATTATGATAGATTTATTAGATTAGAAATATCATCAATCTTATTAAGACTTCGAGACACTAAAAATTAACAACGAAAATAAGCAATTTAAATTAATTAGCATCAAGCATAAGATAACCCTAATTAAAGTATGAATAGGTATTTTATTTAATTTGCATTATTTGTAATTGTTTTTCAACGATACATTATTTCTATTTATAAACCTTAAATACTTTCTGAAATAATACCACTGTAAGATAATCAATCTTAATTTACTTTAAACGGGTCACTTTATTTCGTACATTTTTCAAAAATCGCAATAAGTTCGCAATCAAGTTAGTGTTACATATTTTTTTGTTGTATGAAAGGCACAATATTCATAGAACTCAAAAATAAACAGTTTATGATATTCCTCGACCATATCATCGTGCACTTTCGTAGGATTCGTGCACTTTCGTAGGATTCGTGCATTTCTTATTGGAGGCATCTAATTACGATTTCATGAAGCACCCTTCTTTATTTTAGCACCCTCCTTTATTTAATTAATTGTTATGTATTTTTATGCTCAAAGTCTTATTTAATTTATTTTATATGTTTAATAATAATACATTAATAGCCTCTCTCAAATTGAATATTGTGTGCCAAATCTTTTGGTTAAATGTGCGTAATTGTACTGTGTTCCATCTTTTGTAACCACATTTATAGCAATAAAGTTATTCTATTCTATTCTATTCTATTCTATTCTCGACACTAGACCTGGCAAAAACTTATCTTTAAGGTGACGAGTAGGGCACACTAGCGACTACTAGGGCGTCGTTAGTGTGCCCTAGCCGTCACCTTAAAAAGATTGGAACATGCATCTGGATCAATGCACAGATGTGGAACAGCGAAACGTTTCATTTGGAACATTCGGCTAACTCGGATCATTCAGCTCGTTCGGATCATCGGATCATTCAGCTCATTCGGATCATTCGGTTCACTCGAACTCGAGATCCATTTGAGTCGAATGATAATGATCGGAGCGAACATTAGAGATTCGGAACAGTGTATCATTTGGCTGAGTCGGATCACTGAGTCATTTCAGTAAAGAGTTACACAAGTCTACTCGACACATGCTGAGTATGTGCCTTTTCATTGTTTATTGTGTACTCCAATTTGTTTTATTTTTAGTGAGATAGTAAATAAATATATTATATTGTATTCTATTTGTCATCGACACACCCATCTCCGAAGTTAAGTAAGGGACTTATTAAGTGATGTTTGTTAATACACATGCGCACGCGGCGTGGCACACCCGCTTGTTGTCTTGGCTCACACCAGTCACAACGCAGACGGATTATATAATTGTTTATTTTATAACTGCGGGTTTGTCACGCTCGTAGCACGGTCTCGCCTCGTTCCTTTGGTAAAGGCCATTGTATCTTCTTCTTAGTTTGAATTCTTTTATCTATTTCGAGAGACACGACAGCTGCCATTTACAGGATAGATATTCTTTATTGCGTAAAACAAAATAAGTATACACAGACCACAAAAATAACAGTATATCATAACATATCACAGTACAAGCACAAGCGGTACAACCTTATAGAAATGTATTTATTTATTTAAGCTCTTTTATTACAAAACACGATATAAAAAAAAGTTCCGGAACTCTTGTTCGAACCTTTGCGTGTTGCAACGATATCACATAAGCTTTAGTACGGTAATAACTTTGAATCGCGTTTTGTTATAAAGCATCAGTAGTCCTAAAATAAATATATAAATAAAAAAAAATGTTTATTATGATCAAAATGATCGTGAAGTTGACGTTCTACATCGTCAGCCCTACATCCGCTGAATGAGTCAGTCATCAGCTGATAATGTGAACTGACCGGTCCTTATCAGTGGCGCTGACGACTCATTTGTCTCAAGCAAACGAGGGTTAACCGTTAACTAAATTAATTAACCGTTATTACATTTGCTTTGCCTTATCGTATTTGTGGGCTATTATGTCCTGTTATCTGAGTTTGATACACATGAAATTGCGGTGATATAGTGAACTGGATATACAGTTCAATATGCCCTTAGAAGCATGCAATCATGATATTATTTTCGGGTGATCTGGCGCCAATTCTCGTGACACTTGGGCTCCACCCAATTCTCGGGTTTGTGACATTTATTTTCATACGACATATATCACTAAAACATAGTTTTTTTGTATGGTTTTCGGGTGATATCCGCCATGTTCTCAAAATATCACAAGCACGAGAATTGGGCTCCTTATATTTTGTCAACATACGATATAATATCGCAGAAACCATGTTTTTTTAATGATTTTCATACGACACATCCACCATATTTTTCATATCGAAAATCCCGAGAATTGGGCTCCCTGTGGTTAATTTTTTTCTAACAGTTTTGTTACGAGTAGGTACTGTTATAGTCCGTAAAATGTAGTTTGATTAGAATAACAGCCGTTGATGGTACAGAAAAATGTTCTTTAGGTCTATAGTAATAAAAATCTACGGTTAAAATTAACCTTATGTCTATCGAAATAAAGGTCAAGTGACAGCTGTCTTTCTAATCGAGCTATATTTTAAAGAGTATATGCGGAGAAAATCAATTTGCATAGAACATCAGGGGCCCAATTCTCGTGCTCGTGACATCTATTTTCATCCGACATACATCACTAAAACATAGTTTTTTTGTATGGTTTTCAGGTGATATCCGCCATGTTTTCAAAATATCACGAGCACGAGAATTGGGCTCCAGGACCCCAATTCTCGTGCTCGTAGCATTTATTTTTATACGACATATATCACTAAAACATAGTTTTTTTTGTATCGTTTTCAGGTGATATCCGCCATGTTTCCAACATATCACGAGCACGAGAATTGGGCTCCAGAACATCACTGGAGCTCAATTCTTGGGCTCGTGACATTTATTATCACACGACATATATCACTAAAACATAGTTATTTATGTATGGATACATTCATTCACGAGAATTGGGCTACAGGCCCCAATTCTGGGGATTTCGATATGAAAAAAACATGGAGGATATCACCTGAAAACCATACAAAAAAACTATGTTTTGGTGATATATATCATATGATGACAAAATATCACGTCCCGAGAATTGGGCTCCTGGTCTTACACAAAATTTTAGGGAAGTCTGTCACTAGAACTGCTAATCTCTCTCAATGTTGAATTTGCGCGTAAATGTTATGTTAATTAATTAGGTACTTTAAGTAAAACTGTATTCTTACTTGAAAGGCGTCCCATTGTTAATAGTACTTAGGTATATATCTAAGTCAGTAATAAATAATTCTATTCTATTAGGTATGTAAATAAAAAGAGGTGTGTTTCAATTTAACTTTGAACCTTATGGCTAGGTTTTAAAGTTGTTCAAGGCATAAGTACACATGGGTTTTTGTGAAAAGATAACTCGTGCCTACAATAATAAGAAGTAGGAAGCTTGATAATTTGGATTTTAATCCGCTAATCCATAATCTGTTTTGAAAATGGGAAAACCAAACTATTTTAATCAATGGAATATTTTATAAATGATAATAATGTTTTGTTGCGTTGATCTAAGACGTTCCATATTGCTTGTTAAATGCGTAGGCTTGACATGTTCTACTATTCTATTCTATTTATAATGAGGTGAATTCTATAGACAGCGATTAAGTTTATAGGTATACCAAAAAGCTTAATACTAGCGAGATTTAATAGACACCCAGCACCATCTATTAGAATAGAACGAAACTATGTCCCGAAACGAAGTTCCGAGGGCAGGCCACTAGTCACAGTACACCTATAGTTGAGGTAAGTCCTTTTATACCACTCTTATGTTCAATATGAATTTAGTTATAATTAGAAACTTTTACCTTTCCTGAGAATCTTCTATAATATAATAATGAATCGCAAAATGTGTTGGTAAGCGTATAACTCAACAACGCCTGGACCAATTTGGCCAATTCTTTTTTTAAAATGTTCGTTGAAGTCCAAGGATGGTTCTTACGGCGAAAAAATCTAATAATTGTCGGGAAAACCCTAAAAACAGCCCTTTTCTTTTTCACATACAAACGTTTTCTAACTAAAACGTAGAATCAATTTGAGTTTTATTGCTATTATATAAAGTTCATATTTGTTGCCACATTACATTTTTTTTTGACAGGACGAAGTCTGTCGGGTCAGCTAGTAATACAATAATTCCTCCTCATTATTAAAAAAAAAAAACGTTCTGCATCTCCGAAAGTTTCATGAAATGTTTTAATAGCCCTGAGTGAATTAATAAACAATGTCATGCAAAACAGGTACTTTGCATGATAACAGACACATCCTGTATGTTAAATGAATGTGATCTGTAAGAATACACTTTGGGACAATTTAAGGTAAAGAAGATAGAAGATTTGAAGGTCGCATCGGCTCGGATAACCACGGGGGAGAGTTCATTGCGCATTCTTACATATTACACTTGAATCTTAGACATTAGCACGGTCCAAAGTTCAAGAAAGGTAACTCGACGTGACGCTATGTGTACATATTAACATTATATGTATATTTTTTTTGTTATGGGCGTCTACCGTGTTAGAATTTATCATTACCAATGTTGAGTGATTAAAGATACACGACACGATGATCAGCTAAAAAGACGTCTAAAACGACGTTAAAAATTGTAAACAAATTGAAAACGACCTTGTCTTTACCAAAATAAATAAAAAAAACAAACGATTATTTAAATTTTTTCTTATCTGCATTCATTTGACAATTTTGATCGATGGTTTGCAATTTAAAACGCAGTGTTTCAGATTCATTCATACATGATATATGTATGTAATGTTGTAGATACCTGCCATTTCTCCCTTCTAAGTTATCAAGAGCAAAAATTGTTTATTTTGGATATTTTACGGAGCAACCTATCCATTTCTATGCAACAAAAACAGTTAACCTTACATTACCTACATTTTAACTTACAAGGATTTATTAATAAATTGAATAAATAAATCAAATGATGTGAAGACAATAAAAAAACAAGGAAATAATTGTGAAGATATAATGATGATAAATTAGTTGGTGTTTTGAGCAATATTATTATAATTAAGTTTTTATATTATTATAATTAAGTTTTTTTCCCGTTTATGCAGTACACAATTATACATACACTCTACATAATGAGCTCTGATTTTCTATACTTGGTTTGAATCATTATTCTTGCAACAAAATGAGGATAATAAAATTGCTCATTGGAATTATTCATATTTAAATATAGATTACTAGGAATAGAGTAAACACAATCATGTATTTGCAATACAAAAGCGAAACTCCCAGTTCTGTGCAATAAAAAATATATCTATCTTACAAAGCAGTATTCAAATAACTAAATATTATGTTGATAGTCGAATGAATGAAAATAACTCAGAGCAAGTTGACATTAAAACAATTTTAAACAGGATTTTATAGGCGTCGGTAAATTACAAAACTGTGTATTCTCTGTGATTTTCCACTGTTGCTGAATTTAAATACATGTTCACTTCAACGTTTGGAAGTTTATTTACACAAGTGTAGTAACGTTGGCTTCACGCACCATACAATTAGGCTCACAAGTAACATAGCAACAAAGACAAAAAATATATACTTACAATAGCTGAAATTTTCGCTATCAGCTTTCCAAAAGCTAGGACTGGTTGAGCAGGCATTTCTCAAAAAGTTATGTCGCGAACTACACTCTTATCTTGATCATAAAAAAAGAAAAAGTCTAATGTTCACAAAGAAAATAAACGGTCCTAATTCACGAAAAATACTGGCCATAAAACCGATAAAAGTAAACAGAAATCTCAAATTAAAATCACTTCAATATGTCAAATTCTAAATTCGAATTATTGATAGGCTCAGATTTGTTAAGCGCGTGCGCTACCCGCGGTTCTCACGAGTAAACTGCCGCTGGGCGGTGCGAGTGAGCCGTGGGCGTACGATTCCTTCAGTAATTTATTCTACGACTACTTATCACCTTATCACTTCGAGAGGTGTTCGCAACTCAGCGACGACAGATACTCTGTTGCAATGCAATTACTAAACTAAACAATACGAGTTCGATAAATGTTGAGCACATATTCTAATTTGATGACATATTCTCACTTCAACAGACACATCCTCCTCAAATTTGTGGGTCGAAATGCTCTAGTAGGTCAAAGAGCAGTTTGACCTCCAACTGAAAACAGTTACAGTTGCCGATAGACTACAATACAAGGGATATTGAAGCGAGGGCTGAATAACTGAACTACAATAAGTGACTGAGGAACTTTTTTCGTCACAGTTTTGCATCTCCCCTTCTTACGAATACAGATTGGTCTATCAGAAGTTTGATAACCGTTTGAGACGAGTCGTGCGACTTTTTAAAGGTTTATTCTCGTTCGATACAGTTTTATTGTAGGGCCCTCATTTACGCAGAACATTTGCACAAATGTATGCAAATGTGTTCTTCTGTGCGTTTCTCACGTCATTTCCTACCACGCACAGTAAAACTGTGTCATCCGTGGTGTTTCCGAACAGATACGACCTGGTGACCTTCAAGAAAAGGGTGTACTCCTTTCTTAAGAGCCGGCAACGCATATGTGATACCTCAGGTGTGGCAGATGTCCATGGGCGGCGGTGATCACTTTCCATCAGGTGTGCCGTCTGCTCGTTTGTCCGCTATAGGTAATGTAAAAAAAAAAAAGTGGGCTCTCTATTCCCATTGAGGTATCCATTTACCTCAATGTCTATTCCCCACCCAGATATGCCTTTACCAGATATGTTGTTTTAACCGTGGGAGAGCCACGCTTCGGCTTAAATGAGCCGGCTCGACCAGAGTGATACCACGGCCTCACTGAAAACCGGCATGAAGCAGCACTGTGCTGTGTTTCGATATGTAAGTGAGGGTACCGAAGACCCAATCCGGGGGTTTAAAGGTTGTCAGCGCACTTGTGACTTACTGGTGTCGCGGACGTCCATTGCGGCGGTAATCGCTTACAATCAGGTGATTCGTCTGCTCGTCTGCCACCTATCATATAAAAAAGCACTACGTTGGTCTGGCTTCCGACCCGCCAAAGGGGTATCAGACAGATAAAGGTACAGTAATAGTAACAATTATGAAAGCTTATCACTTATCACTCCCGTGCTATCGGGACGCGTGGGCGCTTCCAATAAAGGATCCCACACGTTGTATTTTTAGCTCACTTGGCGATAATTTGGTTACGCAAATTCAGATTCCGGCTAAAACTAGAAAAAAATCGAGAATTGATCTTCCAGATAATGTGATTACGAGAATAAGCTTTAATCTGGAACATTATCTGCAGCTTATAGCTGATTGGTACAAACTTCCAGGTACATAAAATAATGTGTATCAAATAATAACTTCGTGCTCCCGAAGATAATCAACCATACAGCAATATTAGTATAAGCCCCCACGGGAGAGAGCCACGCATCGGTATGAATGGACCGGCTCGACCGGAGTGATACCACGGCCTCACAGAAAACCGGCGTGAAGCAGTACTGTGCTGTGTTTCGCTCCGTGAGTGAGGGTACCAAAGGCCCAATCCGGGGAAAAGGCGGGTTCAAAGATTGGCAGCGTACTTGTGACTCCACTAGTGTCGCGGGTGTCCATGGGCGACGGCTATTGCTTACCATCAGGTGATCCTTCTGCTCGTCTGCACATAAAAAGAAAAGAAGAAGAAGCTAAGATGATACAACTGCTTTTCTAAACGACTGTTTGCAAAAAAAAACTCCTTTCTTACGATTTGCTCCGATGTTTTCCGATGCCAAGTTTTGTGGAAGCTGAGCGCTTTTATAATCAGCATTTTAACCGAGAAGGTTCTCGTCGAAATCTATTAAGATTACAGTTAAAGCATAAAAATTATATATAATTAAAATATAATGTTTTTTTTTTATGTGGCAGACGAGCAGATGATTCGCCTGATGGTAAGCGATTGCCGCCGCCCATGGACACCCGCGACACCAGTGATAAAAGCTCAGATATCCACGTAAGCTTTATTGGTCATAAAAAAATGATCTCTAGAGAGTGCTTTTGTCTAAGTTAAATGAAAGTTAATTACTAGACATAATTCATCGTCAAAGCGTACACCGGGCGAAGAGCGACAGCTCAGGATGCAACCAGGAAGTACAAAGTACACGCTAAGATGAGGAGAACAACAGGTGTCTATAAACATTCCTTCAAATTATTTACATGTTTACAATTATACAAATATGTTTTTTTTTTATGCTAGAGGCGGACTAACGAGCAATCGAGTCACCTGATGGAAATTAATCATCGCCGCCCATGAACATCCGCGAAATCGGAGAGATCGCTATGTGTTGCCGGCCTTTTTAAAAAAGAGTACGTTCTTTTCTTGAAGGTCTCCTAAGTCGTAGCCGTCCGGAAATACTACAGCAGCCAAACCGTTCCACAGAACTGAGGTACGTGGTAGAAAGTTCCGGGAAAAACGCACAGTATTAGACCGCCATCCATCGAAATGAGGATGGAATGACAATCGCTTGCGAGTGGTTCGATGTAAGAATTCGGCTGCAGGGAGTAGATCAAACAGTTCTTCAGAGCACTCCCCATGATAGATGCGGTATAGAATGCTGACGGAAGCTATGTCCCGCCGCAATGCTAGAGGATCAAGTCGACTAGAGAGAGTCAAATCCCCCAATGAGTTAAGTCCCTTAATACCCCAATTAATTGAAATTGATAAAAACGTACCTACTTATCGTAATGGAATGTGTATTCAGAGATAATTTCGATTTTGACCTTTTGACTTCCTTTCCTCTCAGATAACGTCACAGGTAGCTTTGCTCTAGCGATGTGGATGATATCTTTCCAATTTTTCCATGCAAATGACATATTTTTCGATATAAACAAGTGTCCATCACTCCGACCCTAATCCAATGCAAAGAAAATGTTGATCCGTTGTTTTGTTGCAGCTTGGAATCAGGACAAACGCCTTGAGAATGAATCACCTTGAAAAACTTTTTATTACACTTCACTAGTGTTGGCGTCCGATGTCAACTGTTGATAGTTTGTCGATTTGTCGGCGACTCAACTGTCTCTAGCCAGGGACCGGAAAACCCCTTTTCAGAGTTAAGCCTAAGATCGATAGGGCAACCCTATTGTTAGCTTACCAAATCAATAGGGTTACCCTATTAATAGTGTAATCTTATTGTATTGATACCCTATTGATCATCTATCTCTTTTTCACGACCTGTCAAACGAACTAACTCAATCCGACCAATCGGTTGCGGCCGTTAGCGAGGTGCGCAATATTGATTCAAATGCTTTGCGCGTAGAGATTAAAATAGCTTGGTAAAACCCTATCTTGATATGGTAAGCCTATTTATAGGATTTTCCGAGATGATAGCGCTCACAGTAATGAATCGGTAAGCATATTGATAAGGTAATCCAATGATAGGCTTACCTTATTGATATGGTTTTTGATAAATCCTAAACCCCTATCGAAAACCCTAATAAGGGTAACCAGTTCCGGTCCCTGTCTCTAGCCGGCTTGTTCCTTTCGCTCTGCGACGATAAACAAACAAACAATCATTTATTTGCATTAAATACGTTGATACAATAAGGCAATAATAGTATTACCATTCTTCACCCCATATATCACGGGGAATGTTCTAAAAATATAATCTACATTATGATGGAATGGATGATAGAACGACAATCGCTTGCGTGTAGTTCGATATAACAATTCAGCCGCAGTAAAAACATAGATCAAACAGTTTTTCAAAGCATTCGTAATATATGGTGTAAAGAATGCTAAGGGAGGCTATCTAGATTCTAGATGGATGCCGCCCATGGACATCTGCAACACCCGGGGCATCACAGATGCACTGAGGGCTCCGAAGCAAGAAATGATTTTGTGTTCGGAATGTTCGGAAACACAATCGTTGGACGCTGCTTCCACGGTTTTAATGTGCGCGGCGTGAAGTGACGTGAGAAACGCACTGTGGTGGAATAAAATGTATATCGTTGATGTGTGAGTTCAACTATCCATACTACTTGACTGAATATCTTCGACCCAGTATACTTGATTGCTTCCTTTAAATACGGACACAAACATGTAATTCATTAGTTCCATTATTACACAATAAATCTTATCGACGCCTCTCAAACAATGCTAGGTCATAAATTTTCTGGTATCATTTGATGGCAAATTGTTTGCTGATAGCCCGGCGCTTGCGTACGTATGCTCTTTGACTAAGTGAATAAATCATAAATGTCATTACGGTGACGTCATAGTTTCTTCAAACAACTGAAGCTAAAACGTAACTTAGGCCCGATTGGACCAATGTTTATCATAGAGTAAATCTTTGATTCTTGTGACGGTAATATACCATAGATTATTCTCGCAAAAAGATAAGTAGATTCTCGATTCTTATTTAGAAGGACAATGTAGGTGATATTTAATCGTGATCCTCGTTTTGTGGATCTGGTTCCCCTGCTAAAGGGTTGCGAAGGTCGGACGGCAGTCGCTTCATTGTAATTACTTCCCCAAATTCTGAATCAGTTTCTAAACGTACCCTGTGCTCCGAAGCGACAGCTTTGGACGTAACCGAGATTTACACGCTAAGACCATCAGGTGATCCGTCAGCTCGTCTGCCACTTATCAAATAAAAAAAATAAGATGAGGAAAGCTGCTTTGACGCTATATCGGATCCGGTTTTCTACAATTTGTAACTCTTGTGAGTTTATTGTAGCCGTTATAAGCTAATAGTCCGTATATGGGCTTCCTGCCAGTGAAATAAAAATAGAAATAACAAGTTGAATCAGCTTCATGGCACTTATCTCGGGCTATTTTTACGCCAGCTATTTATAGTTCTCCGTGATTTATCTAACGAGCTCTGCGCAGGTCGAGGTTGCAAACAAAGCCTTTTTATCACAATAATGAAGATTTAGAGCAAGATAGCACGATAGCAACCGTCGTGTTCGTTGTGTGTCGAATGGTAAAGAAAAATACCTAAGAGTTTTTCAGTCACAATCATCCTGGCAGCGAAAGTTATCTAACTATGTCGGCTTATGAAAAAAAAGGCTACATATTCAATCTCTCTCTCTTTTCGATTCCCTCACCGGTGAGGATCGTGACTCCTTCCGACTCTGTCAACCAGCTGTCTCCATGGGTTGCGTTCCGTTGCTCGGTGCAGGGTTGTGTTTATAGGTATATAGAGTTATTTCGCTATATGGAGCCGAATTCTCATGACGTGATATTTTGTCATCATACGATATACATTATCGCAAAAACGTAGTTTTCTGTGTGGTTTCCGTCCGGTCTGACCATCGCTGGGGACTACGGCCTCTCGGTCTTTTCCTTTCCACTTTCCCTGTCACAATCAGGCGCTCTAAACTATCCCCAGTCCTCCGTGCATGTGCTGATTAAATAGAGCATTTTAACTGACTAATATCCTAAAAAATTCTAAAATGTTGAATTTCTTTTTCTTGCTTCATACAAGGTTATAATGGGATGTGAAAATAGGTAGATTATATTCGCCTTTTCTATCTATGAGATTACTCACAAGAAAAATATAATCTGTAGTAATTTTTTTTATTTCTGAATTTTGTACCCGGCCATTCACGGCACAATAAAAAAATCGTAATCGGTTTTGTGTTTTTTTTTTTACTTTAACATTTTAGGCAATAACAGAGCTCAAAGAAACAACAAAAGAGAAAGCCAAGTGAAGTACTTTAAACATATAAAATTTCGTAAAATTGATATTGTGGGGCGTCACCTCCTGTTTTGCTGATGTCGGAATCAAAAAATTACATAAATAAAATTTCTGTTTTTCCAGCGATATTACAATACGATTGTGCAAAAAATAATGACAGACGATATGTACAGTGTACACAAAGCGTTGAGAACTTTCGCACGTTCAGATCGCTAAATGCGAACTCCTCTTAAATGAACTTGGTTTTATGTTCTATTTGTTAATTAAGTATGTACTATAAAATTGATTACGTGTAGGCTTAATAATAGCATTTCAAAATTCACAACAATAATAATCTCTGATGTTGCTTTTTTAAATCTAACAACCATTTTAACGTCGATGACCCAATCGTTATGCGCGTTGCTTGTCAAGCGCGGAATGCCCCAGGTTAGGTTCCCGGGACAGATAAAATTTCTAATTTAATTAGGGTCTCGGTGTGTTAGTAGAGGATCCCGGCTATCGTCATGATTGTACTACTGAGAAATATGTAGCTTGACACTGGTAAATACAGTGTAATTTATTTTAATCGGGAAACGGATGGTGTCGGAAATAAAAATCCGGATCCTTCAGTGCTTCTCTCCAAGAACTTAGCCACTGCAACGTCATCAGATTGTCTATCTGCGTCGAGGTGGAGGAGGAACTGGGTACCGATTTGTGAAATTTAATGATGATAATTTATTATTTGGGTACATAGCAATTTAAAAGTCATAATTTAATCAAGACTATCATAATGAAATAATGATAGTGAAAAGGCGTGTCTGAAAATATTCAAATGCGTGGGAACATCTCATCGTGGACATAGTCCCATTATGCCAACGTCAATAAAGAACCAATAAAAACATTCACTTAACGAAGGTACCAAAGCTGCATAAGCGCACAGTGCAGTGAGACTTCGATCGATAAATAACTTTGACTTTAATTGCATTTTAATACTCGCGTTCTTATAGCTCATGAAAATTTCTAGTACCATGGAACTAGGAGACGCGCGGGTTTTAAACGGAATGCGCCATTTTCACGAAAAACATTACAGAGTGAGAAAAAGATCTAAAGAATATGCTGCGGTGGATGTGTGGAGATACGAGGAGAGACCGCGCGAGAAACTCACGGCTGCGTGGAAGCGTTCATGTCCGTGATATGGCAGACAAACTGGTACGGTCATGTCACACATATTATCTATCTGACCATGGCACCACCACCGGGTCCCAGCAGAAGAGGTAGACATAAAAAGATGTGGCTTGACATCGTAAAGGATGACATCCGTGCTAATAAACTGACCACTATTTATGTACAAGACCGTGCGAAGTAGA
The DNA here is from genome assembly GCA_019059595.1 of Marasmia exigua. Lineage (NCBI taxonomy): Eukaryota > Metazoa > Arthropoda > Insecta > Lepidoptera > Crambidae > Marasmia > Marasmia exigua. The sequence goes on from CM032482.1 coordinate 19,087,054, forward strand.
GGAATCGAAGTAGGACAGCAGACCCCGGGTTCCAAAGCGACAGCTTGGGTCGCAACCGGGACAAAACGCTAAGATGATGATGTAAGAGACCTTTCCGATCACGGAGCAGCTAATATGATTATACTATATGGCCATGGGTACAACCAGTACGTCATGTAGGTATACTGACGGTTTCGAACGGTGTATCAAGTAGGGTTTTGCATGACATTGCTTTGTCTAGTTAGGGTGCATGCTGCGTATGATTATTTACTGTAGACATAAAATCCGTTCTACTACTATGTAAACTCCAAAATTTTTAATACTAATTAAATTGTACACTTTACATGAATAAGATACAATCAATAGAATGTACATTAAGTTGTCGTCCAACATACAGGAAGTAGCTAATAGTAGGTGCCTACCATAAGCAAACAAATAAGTAAGTTTCTTGGAAAAAAAATGTACTTGAACTCAAGCTAACATACATAGTAAGTATATAATCAATGCAAAGCAACATACATGCTTAAATTATATAACAATATTATTATCAACTATGTATGAGTATAATATGAATGAGAAAACTCTGGGGATAAAGTTTATCAATCAACTGGCATTAGGTAATCTAGGCTCCTATATTTATCTCCTATTTTAGTCTTTTTTTAGCATTCGATAAGTACAATATCTATCACATATGTATGGCATGATGACAGACGTAAATGTAATGCATAAAATAACGTTTCTTAGTGGCATTGAAAATCGTTAGACAAACAATTTCACCAAAGAAACCACACGTCTTTTTATTCATTTGATATTGGCAAAATGTAATATGTAACAGGCACGGATTATTAAAAATAAAAAGATAGATCCAACCAAGAAGGTTATAGATAAAAATAACTTCGTGGATCCAACGGAGTAATGCTGCCAGCATTTTGGAAACTGCCACAGGGTCTACTTTGTTTTAACGTTGTATAATATTGTTTTAAGTTTATATTTTTTGTAAGTCATCGTCAGCCCATTTAAGTCCCCACTGCTGGGGCACGGGCCTCCCTCAATCACATGAGGGGTAAGTTGCCATACTCACCACGCTTGGCAGACTGGGTTGGCGAGGGATTTTGATATAAATGCAGAGTTTTCCTTCTCTGGGTGCTGATGATCATGCGAGCAGCTTTACTTTAGTTGCCTTTTACGACACCTCGGTAAGAGTGAGGGTGGCCTATTCTACTCTTTTTTGTAAGTAATAAGTAAAATTTTAATATTACACAAATAATAAGTTACAAAATAAAAAGCTCGATTAAATCAAATCACTATTTTCTTTTGACGAAAATTCTAAAAATATTTAATGCTTTCTCAATTTAATAAGTACACGCAAGCAATTAAGAATTCAAAATCATTCATTACCCAATTCCAAGGCTCTATACAATTTAAATCAGTACAGGTACAATATACCCGTGCAAGTATCAATTATATCGTTACATAATATAAGGCACATTGGCTGACTCGTAGAACAAGGCCCACAGCTTTCTTTTTGTTCCGCTTATGTAACGCTCAACGAGATGTCAGCCCGCAAACATTGTGAGAGCCTTTCTTTACTGCCCGGCTAATTATTCAGAGAAAACCTTTGCTCACTAACATATACACTTTATGGTTTAGAAGATAATATGCAGTACAGACAAGACTACTTTTTTCCCCCGTTGGAAACCATCATGGACGTCACCTTGTCACATGTAGGGATAAAGGTGGTGTGTGGCTAACCCTAACTAAAACCCCTGGAGTGTCAATCTCAGAGCAATCGCGGTCTCGCATACCGCACTGCCGGGACTGGACCCTAGGGTTGACACAATCTGACTAAGGCCCGATTCGACCAATCTTTATCCGTGGATAAATCTATGGTATTTTTTTTATGTGATAGGTGGCAGACGGGTCACCTGACTGGTAAGCGATTGCCGCCGCCCATGGACACCCGCGACACCAGTCGAGTCACAAGTGCGCTGCCGACCTTGAAACCCCCTTTCCCCCGGATTGGGCCTCCGGTACCCTCACTCACACAGCGAAACACAGCACAGTGCTGCTTCACGTTGGTTTTCTGTGAGGCCGTATCACTCCGGTCGAGCCAGCCCATTCATGCCGAAGCGTGGCTCTCCCACGGTCAAATCTTAGCGTGCAATTCCCAGTTGCGTCCAAAGCTGTTGCTCTGGAGCACGGGGTACGCTTGGACCATGATTCTTGATTTGTAGTCTGGTAATTACAATGAAGCGTCAGCCGTCTGACCTTCGCAACCCTTTAACAGAGGAACCAGACCAACTGAATCATGGTCACACGTTTCAGAAACTATCCGAAATGTGCAGGTTTCCTCACGATGTTTTCCCTAATGATTTCCACGATGATTCGACCAATCTTTACCCGTGGATAAATCTATGGTATAACGTCAGATTTGTACGGAATGACAGCGATATACCATAGATTTAGCATCGAATTAAGTTTGGTCGAATCAGCCTTTAATTACGTTAAGTTTCAATAGAAGAAATTCGACAGATTTTTCTACTTTAATATGTGTCAGTATAGATCAACATACCTTATGATACACATTTGGTACAATATCAATGAGGTGTGAAAAATCTGCTAGATGGAGTACTATAGGAGTGAGGTCCATATACAATGTGATTGGTTATTTTTAAACGTAATCTGTCAAAATGTCAATTTGACAAACTAAACAACCAATGCGGTTGATGTTGGACCTCAGTCCAACAGTACGCCATCTAGCGAAGTTTTCACACGCGAAAACCCTCATTGAATTTTAACCGATAGTAAAAACCACCTTGTGATTTCAAGCGTCTTTAACACTTCACAAGGAATTTTCCAATTGATTCTCTCTCTAATCATTTACATGGCACTCCAAGTAAATGCTTAGAGAGAGAATCAATTAACAAATTTGACAAACTTTAATACAAGTACTTTTTCAACTTGTGGCTTTCTACCCACAAACCAAAATTATTACAAAACATTTTAAGAATAAATTATTCCTTTTCTTAAATGATATTAACGACACGGCTTTTCATGCGTGGTAAATATATTTCATGCCAATTTGCTGAAGTATTTGTGGATTTACATAATTTGTCCAGCTGTATGCGGTACTGCCACTTGTAAATGGTTTAATTTTATTGTGTTTTTATAATTTGTCAGTTCCAGAACGTACAAAGCACCTGGGTACCTACTTATTTGAAAGTTACTTACAAACAAAATAGCTACGTATTTATTTATAGCCTACAGACTTTTATTTCAACAGTCAGCATTATTTGATTTTTACAAATAACACCGCTATTAAAGTTAAATTTTGTAATTGGACAAGCATCATTAATCAATAAATAAACTAAGAATCCCGTCGTACCGACCTTGAAATACCTCCAACGCAAACTCACTTGTAACTCTTATCGATTAATTTTAAAAACTTTCACTAGCACAAACTATTTGACTGCTATCACTGTTGTAATAAGGTTCCGATTCGGTTCGGCACTCGCGTGGTACAGTGGAGACAACCACTGGTGGCGAGGTGTGGGTCCCAACTGGGCTTACAATGGCTCTATGGTGATTCCCACAGAGAGACAATAAGCTAACATCAGACATACAATTAGACACAAATAGTTTTAATTGCTGAAGGAAAAACTGTAGCAGTGGATTTACGATGCAGAAAAAACAACAGAAAAACGCGGAGTCCCGCCCTCTGAAGATCGAGCGAGGAGGTAAATAATTAAATTGCTTTGGAATTAATAGGCTTTGAAACCTGCAATTTCGATAGGCGACTTGTAACTGAATTCATGGAACGATACAACTCTAAACACCCGTGTTTTCTTGTTTACCGTAACACGATTATCACTTGATATGAGCAGGAATGAAGGTGAAGGGGAAGGCACATTAGCTTCTAAACCTGATCTAAATTCAATATTTGCCGAAAGCGTCCACTTTTGGCGTTATTAAATTTTGCGAGTACAAAAACAGACTAAAAGCTAATGCACAATTATAATATTAATATTATACAGGTCTGCAATTGTTAAAAATAGATCCGCTTTAGAAGCTTAAAATTTAAATCAATGAGCGGCGCGTCACATACGCGCCCTCAACCTTAAACTAAACGTATAAATCTAATCAACATCAAGTTAACAAAACGTTGGTCAACACGACATAACCGGGATGTCCATCATGGGAAGTGCTCTGAAGAACTGTGTGATCTACTCCCTGCAACCGAATTCTTACATCGAACCACTCGCAAGCGATTGTCATTCCATCCTCATCATCTCGATGGATGGCGGTCTAATACTGTGCGTTTTTCCCGGAACTTTCTACCACGTACCTCAGTTCTGTGGAACGGTTTGGCTGCGGGAGTATTTGCGGACGGCTACGACTTAGGGACCTTCAAGAGAAGAGCGTACTCTTTTTTAAAAAGGCCGGCAACACATTAGCGATCTCTCCGATTTCGCGGATGTTCATGGGCGGCGATGATTACTTTCCATCAGGTGACTCGCTTGCTCGTTTGTCCGCCTCTAGCATAAAAAAAAACCGGTAGAAATATTTAGCACATTTCTAGAGAAGTCGTTATAAAACATAAATAAAGGTTCTGTGTTAGAAGAATCTTAAATAAATACAAATTCGGTACATATGTATCTAATATACAGGGAAAATTAATTCGAAAGCAGTGCGGTTAATGATTCACTTTTTAGGTAAGCAGCAGAAATAAACACGATGTCATCTTAGTAAATACTCGTAGGTAGGCACAACTTAATTTGTTAAGTTGAGAAGATAAATTACACGAATGATTTTTTATAAGATCATGATGATGCAATCGCGGTATAAATACATGCACATTCCTAAAGTGGTTTTGCAATACGTACTAATTTAATTTTTAGAAAGAAACCCCAAAATACTGAAACACATGTTAGCTTTAGGAGGTGCTCAAGCATACTATTCCTTTTTAATTCAACTTTCTGACAGACAGACGTTAGAAGGACATTCAGTACCTTGGTACGCCTACCCTAAGAACTATTCTAACCACAACTGCGCACAACCCACTCCTTATACTGCTTATACTGCTTTTGTTGCCAATCGTTTCACAGACAGGCCTCAACAACAGAGGCATGTGTGCCCAGGTGCGCGCCTATCAACGCCTGTTGACTGGCGCACGCGCCGCGCAAAGCAGCACTTGGGCAAACAGACATCAATACACCAATTAGACAGTGGCAAACAGCGTGATAAGTACGTCATTAGGTTAAAGTGTTGTTGACAGCTGTATGGTACCAGATATCAAAAAGTAAGGAGAGTGGTCGCATCGACTTCTTCGTGAGGGCTGTCAAACCTGTGCTTAGAGTTAGTCATCGAATGAAAAATATTCAAATACATGAAACTAGAAAAAGAGCGCATTAAACGAAATGTGCCATTTAAAAAAAAAAAACGTCACTGAGTGTGAAAGAGATCATACCGGCCCTGGCGCAGCTTTAATGCATCCCTATACGGGTGCGGTAGAGAAAGAACGTCGCCCAGCACGTCACCCCAGTAGTCTTCGCGCGGTTTATCAAGTATGGCTTTCAAGGAAAGGGCTAAATCTGGTTAGGATGCACGTCTGTGTCAAAATATATCTTTCATAACCTGAGTGATTGGAGTACCCACAAAATTCAGTTTTCTAAAAATCAATCAGTTTAACAATCGGGGACGGTCGTATTCCGTCTTTTGAACTATTTATTACACATTTGATCTCAACAACTATCATTGAAATACAAATACAAATACAAATCTTTTATTTGTAAAACATAGGTGGAATGATACAGGTGTTAAAATGTTTTTGTAAGTGTAGCACTATGTCTTGCCCTTTGTAGGCATACAAATATAGGTATAGGTAGGTAAAGAATTATTTATCATTAATTTTGATTCTGATCAGATTACATTTTTATACAGATTTCAATACTATTTCAATTATACACATTTTTAAAAAAAAAATATTACCATCAATTATACATTCTTACAAAATACAATTCTGGTATTATAGTTTGTCCGTTAAAAACTCCGTCAGTGTATAATAAGCCTTACCTATAAGATGAGCTTTTAATTTTTTCCTAAATATATCAATGTCAGGTGGTCTACTACGCCAAACGATAAACGATATATCGTTCCAATAATCGTGTCGAGGCCTACTATAAGTAACATCGTATCAACTGTCGTTTATACGAATATACGAACGATATTACTTTGACAGTTCTTACAAAAACCCTACTCAGGAGGTCTACTACGCCAAACGATAAACGATATATCGTGCCAATAATCGTGTCGAGGCCTACTATAAGTAACATCGTATAGACTGTCGTTTATACGAATCTACGAACGATATTACTTTGACAGTACTTACAAAAACCCTACTCTAACACAGTTTTTATCGATACGAATATTTGAATTTGACAGCTTCACCAACGTCAAATCGACGAACATTGCTACGACGTCTCTGATGTTATCGTGAAGAGTATCGTTTCGTTGTGATTTTGAATTTAATGACCCATATTTTTTTCTCCAGACTAGTATCTTCCTTTACCACTGTTAAATAGATTGCGGTTGTGGTGACGATTGGATTTGATTTACATAAATCAAGGAATATAACCACCACTGCAGCTCGACATAATTCTAAAACATTAAAACCATGTTTGTCAATTATCAAAAAGAAAAGAACACCCAGATAAATGAATACGGTAAATGCACACAATTGTTAGTTCACTGGTTGATACTCACAAGTTCACACTTTTTATACAAATAAGATTTTTAGACATTAATTTTTTTTTCAGGCATTTATGGTCCACACTGAAGAATAATAAGCCAAACAGCCAATTGTTTTTTAAATTTTACAATCATTCGTTCACGAACATTGGAATAAAACGAAAGTAAATTGTCTATACCAACGATAATCGATACAGATTACGAACATTTCTTATAGTAGGGTATTAGCGAATATTTCGAACAACTGTCGTATCGTTACGAATAAATCGATATCGTTTGGCGTAGTAGACCTCCAGAGTCTCTAAGGGGTTTTGGAAATTTGTTAAAAATTCTACTAGCCATACAGGAGAAGCTATTGTTTTTAGTGCTGTTTTGGTCATAGGAGCACTTAGTTTATCACCATGTCGTCGGCTTACCTTTAATTGATTGGTGGAGATAGTAAATTGTAATTACAAAGTTAAAGTTAACATAATAAAGTAGACAGTTTTTATTAAAATTCACGGTTATACATACCACAAATGAACTGATGTTTAACGAGGAATGAATTCTTACCTGGAAAAATGAAAACCGAAAATTAGTAAAAAGAAATCGATAACAACCGCTACATTTCTTAACAAAATTCACAACCTTCCTCCTAAGGGATCCTTTTCTTTGGCATGATGTGTTTTGTTGAAATAATATCTTTTGGCATAGTCTTGTTACATTTGCCACAATACATTGTTTAACTAGAGAATGAATTAAAACGGGGATTAACGTGACGATTATTATTAAGCCATACATCAGGTACTAAAATCTGTCAAATTAAGAGAAGAGCGTACTCTTTTTTAAGAAGGCCGGCAACAAATTAGCGATCTTTGATCGCTTGATTACTTTCCATCAGGTGACTCGCTTGTTCATTTGTCGCCTCTAGCATAAATAAATAATTAAACCATACGTGAATGAAAAAATTGGACAGATTTATATAAAATTGTTGTGTGGCTGTCCATAGCTAACTAGCTACATAACTATGTATTCCTGCTTGAACTTTCGGCTGCACGTTAGATAAATGGATTTTTTACAGATAAATAGTTGTAAATCGTCAGCAAGAATCTTCATTGCCAGTTATACTACGGTACCTACTCGTATGCCTGCATGAGCAACTCAAATGGCTTGAATGTCTTTTTCCGTACAGATCTAATGGGATCGGGTTCTACGGAATCCTATAACTATGGCTGTGAGAACGCAACGGGTCACGCGTATACGAATGAGCGCGACAAACATGGGGGCACTGTTTTTGCAAAACCATCGAACCGGGTAATCGCTAGAACTTGGCGCACGTTTACACTAGCCAATCTTCATTAGATGTGAACTGTTACAGGGTAAATTGAATTTGTGTATTAATCAATCAATCAATCACACTTTCAAACCGACATGATTGCAGCGCCTGCGCAGTGTTTCGCCGAATGAGTGGCGGTACCGGAGACCCAATTCAAGTGAACGCGAAAATGTTGGCAGCGCATTTGTAACTCTTCTGGTGCACGGGAGGCGGCAATCCCTTACCATCAGGTGACCAGTATGTTCGTCAACCACTTATGACAGTAAATAAAAATCTAGGGCTCTCCCAAATCATTCCGCCATTTCGTGCAATTAAAATCTCCTAAGATCTTCTTCTAGTTCTCTGCAACAATGAATGAATGAATGAATGAATATAATTTTATTGCACTCAAAATGGGCGATCTCTTCCAGGCAACCTTTGGGTAAAGGACACTTGATGAATGAGATACGTTCTAAGACTTGACATTATAGAGTAAGGTGATAATAATACTTAATATGCATTTTCAGTGTAAAATTTTCCTTTGCATGATAAGAAATATCTTTATTTATTTGCGGCTATAACTCGATCGACATTGTATGAATGAACTCTACATTTAGAACAGTTGACATGAATCTACCACTTGATGGACAGCTATGAACGAAAATAGATCATGGACAATATTTAAATTGGTAGATGATACTAGGGTTATTTTAAACTGAAAACTTATGTAGCAATCGACCGGATCATTTCAATAACAAGGCGATTTTTTTTCACTGTTTGACTAATATTTTTTTAATTATAAAACAGTGTTTCTTTTTTTTTAACCAGTGTAACATTTATTTCTTGTAGTTTGCATGCTGAGATTACCTATAATTTTAAGTACAGTTAGATTTAATCAAAGTTATCCACTTTTTTATGTATGTACCTGCTGGAACTTATGTTAGTAATCCAATAAATAAATTAATATTTTTTTCTTTTGTGAATTTGACAACATCAAGAAAGCAATACGAAAATTCTCTTGAACATCATCATCATTTTTTTAGTTTACCCGGTGGAAATGCCACCGGCTTACTGATAGGAGCTGACGGCGGCACCGACTGTCGGCGCCACCTTATGCACTTCCGGGTGCTGGGAGTCGGCCGGGTAGTGTGGGACTCTCCCCTGGATTAGGCCTCTGCTAATCAGAGGCCGTCCAAGGGCCTACCCACTAAAACCAACGGGGGTTTTTCCGTTCAACCCCCTGAAAGTCGGAACGGAATACGGGATCAATGACCACGAAGGATCTCGCCGCGGACCGTTCAGGGCGATGAGGCTCACCACCACGGCCATCATCATAGACCTATCACAATCCACTGCGGTATCTCTTTACACAAAGGATACATCTCGAATAGCATCTGCTAGGCTCTAATAAAGCCAGGGATATCAGGCCAATTAAATTGCCAAAATAAAAAAAAGACCACCAAAGGACTGATGTGAATGGCGAGTAACGAATGAGGCTTCTACGGTTCTACCCTACAATAGCACTAAAAGAGGCCTCTACCCTGCAATGGTATCAAAGGTCGGGATAATGAAGATGATGATGGTGAACTTAATATTTGTTCCGGCTGGTTCATCATCATCATTTCCGATAAAAGACGACCACTACTGGACCTTTGTTCTCCAACAGTTCGGCCCTGTGCCGCCCGCATCCAAGGGATTCCCGAGACTTTCACCACTTCGTCGCTCCACCTTGCGGATCATTGTAAGCGGCCATGTTTCGGTTCCGTATGTCAACACTTTCGGTTCAAACACCGCGGTAGACCGGCCGAAAATATGCCGCGATCCTAGTTGATCGCTCTGCTAAAAAATCACGAATAGCCGGATCACAGTATGGTCGCTCATGGTGAACGGAGCCCTCGCTTCATCGCCTGTTGACACTGCAGCAGACATATCGCATGCTAACTGCATTGTCCCCGCTAGCCGCACAATGCCGCTATGTTGTTACAGTTGGATATAGCCGAGTACTTTTTGTACAACAAATGGCGTAGCGGGGAAACTGAGTTCTAGAAATTTCTGAACAGTTAGTTTTTTACAGAATTCAAACAAAGTAAGTTCACAATACGTTGTTGTCGTCAACTTATTGAAATTATCAATTAGCGTGTTACATCTAGAAGGCCTATTCTCGAGTACTCGACATTGAAGTCGAATTTAGAGATTTCATACATTCGTCCCTACTATCCTCGCTATCCAAAACTATTGCTCTGTCTCTTTCACATGCACCACAATGAATGGGACAAAGCGATAGTTTTCGATAGCGAGAACAGTTTTTCAAACTCATGGTAAGGGTACAGATCTCTAACTCGACTTCTATGTCGAGTGTACGAGAATACAATACTGAATATATTTATTGTTAATCATATGAGGTAAGGTGTTACATATCAGGTAATAGTACATATGAACCCTGATGCGTATAACGATTTGTAACGACATGACAGGCAGAATTTTATTCTGAAATTTAATAAAAAGCAGTTTAAATTTTATCTGTTATTTATATTTAATTGCCCGTCAGTTGCGTCCAAAGGCGTCGCTTTGAACCCCGGCTTAGATTAAAAGGTCCCCGGGGTACGATTTGTGCATGGTTATTTAATAAATAGTATAAGTGTTTGCCGAGAGAATGTAACCCCGAAATTGTTTAAAATAGATCCGGTTTAGTAGCTAAAAATTAAAATCGATTGGCGTCGCTAGTGTGCCCTACCCGTCACCTTAATTTGAAGCCGTCCCGTTACGAACGAGAATATACCTGCCGCATCCAAACAAAGGAGACAGACAGCGCGTGTGACAGAGAGGGAGACTACGATCCGGTCGTAACGTGTGCTTTAAATTAGGCCCTCTGGAATCCATTGTTGGTAAGTCTAATAATAACAATGAAGCGACTGTTGTAAGACATTCGCAACCCTTAGGAAACTCTAAGGAAACCAGACCAACTCGATCATAATTCAGAAACATTATGAAAATAATTGTAGGAATTGTTTGAGAAACTATCCGAAATATGCAGGTTTACTGATTTATGTCCATTTGGTTACCTAAAAAGATTTGAGCAATTCCACGAATGAAATGAAAGATTCTTTACTCAGTTTAAATCCATACACAACACTTGTCACACAGGCATGCCAAATATGTAATTTTCCGCTGATTCGTAATGTTAATTTCTACCGAGAAGAACCAAGAATGGGAAAATGTGAAATCCAATGTTCTTCTATGCACAATTATTTTTTACCCTTACTCTTAACACGTAAAATTAAGACAAAAAGAGTGACCCCTTTAAAAAAACAAGGCAAATTACTAATTAAGGAAAGCACTTCAAATATTTTACATAGTATGTAATAAGCAGTACTTAATTAGTAACGTCATTTACATTGAAACTAAACACAAATTCACCGGATTCCTGTTAGTGCAATGTATTTGAACTCATGACCATATTTACCAAGACAACAGACTGCACAACTGCAGAAGAATTTGAGTCACCGGATCCCAAAACGGTAAGACTGGCAAACACAATTAGATCATTGATGTTGGGTGTTGCGTATAAACAGAATGAAAGAAAAAAAAAATACAAGTTACATAAAAAATCATACGTAGGTAGATACAGATATAACACCTACCTACATACACCTGGCACTCTATGATTCTGATAAGTAGTCCATGTTATAAATAGCTAAGATTTTTGTCCATTAAGTTATTTTGTCCTAAGGTTATGTCAGGATTCGGCGGGTAGGGCTAAAAGAAGCCGCGTGGGCTGATGCAATTCAAAGGTTTTAAATTAGTGTCTAGTGGTTTTTAGTGTGCAAGTTTGGTGTTTATTTGTGCAGTGAAGTGCCGCAAAGTGATCCTAATAATAAGAATCGTTGGATTGTATCGTTTTTAAAACTGCTATTGTGTGTCGAGTGCGTTGTCTCGTGACAACTTGCTTGGACCTAATAGAGTCTTAAAACCCGCGATTGCTTTTAGAGTGATATCCGCTGAATCCGTAGGTCGATAAAACGCAAAACACCGGCGTTTTATTGAGTGACTTTGACTGACTTCGACTGTTGACTACCTACTTGTTCTCAATAAGTTACTTGACATTGGCGAATTATCTTCGGTTGTCCCGCTTAATAATGCCTAAAATCTAAAACATGATAATGGCAGGAGTAATTCTCAGTCGAGAAGTTGATTGATAGCTACAAATAAAATAAGAAGAAGAAGGTTATGTCAAGGCAGACGGATCACCTGATGGTATTGTCGCCCCATAGACACCAGTGGAGTCACAAGTGCGGTGCCATCCTTTAAACTGCGGGACCCAATGTTATGGAGGGAAGACTTCCCCCGGACTGAGCCTCGCTGTACCCCCATTGAAAATCCACGTTGATTCTTTGCTAAGTGAACAAGTGAATAAATTCATGCATTCATAGTTTTAGGATTAATATTACTGAGAATGCTTCTCGATATTCCTTATTGGGACCAGAGTTATAAAATTGTAAACAATCGTAGAAGCTAATAACGACTGACCTAATAATATACGAGATTCTCCGAATGTTGACTCATGGGTTATTGAAAACATTGTTACATTTCAAACCTATAACAACAACACGACGGTTAAATGATTGATAAATAACAATACGGTCTACATGTCCTGAGCAAACCTCATATTTGTGTAACTTTAGTTAGATGATCCAATATAGGTTTGGTCCACTTTATGCTTATAAATAATGCTACAGATATTAATAACGTACAGACAGCCACACATAAGGTCACACTATTACAATCTGTTGAAATCCCTCAATTGATATTTAATCGAACGTGTTTGACATTAAGGTGAGAATCGAGATTAAGTTTTGTATACTTTGATGTGTTTTGATAAAACTTAGCGATATAGGTAAATACGGGATTAAATACTTCCTATTTTACATAGGTACCTACTTTTTAGAAGTTTTCTTTTTAATTTCCGTCCTTCACCCTTCAGGTGACAGGTGTGCTTCGTCATCAAACAAGGACGATTTAGCAATTTTTATATCATATGTACCTAGGTAAGTAACTCACTGTCTATTACAAACCAAATAGGTTTTTTTTTTCACTGTAAAAATGATCATCCCTATTAAAAATGCTGTGCGACAGCAAATATAATTTAAAAAATGTTTTATTTATAAATGTTGTTATTACTTAGTGAAAGCACAGTAAAATAATTAGCCAGTAGTAAGTATTATAGATACTAATAAGTTTATTTATTTTCTCAAATTACAAAAATATAACAATATTTTTTCCAATAAAACTATATTACTGACTGGCGTCCGTACTGGGAAAACCTGTGTTCATCATCATCATTTCAGCCAATAGACGTCCACTGCTGGACATAGGCCTCCCCCAATGTTCTTCACACAGATCGGTATTGTGCCGCCCGCATCCAATGGATTCCCGCGATCTTCACCAGATCGTCGGTCCACCTTGTGGGGGGCCTTCCACGGCTGCGACTTCCTGTGCGTGGCCTCCACTCCAGGACCTTTCTGCCCCAACGGCCATCTGTTCTTGGCACCCCTGGTCCCGGCGCCTCGCCCGCTTCCGTCATCGCCGGCTCGGCCTCCGGTACCGCCGGGCACTTGGGGCCTTTTGTTGATTTTAGAAATCATAGGGGGGGTTTGGGCCTACACCCACCACGCTGGCCCAGTGCGGGTTGGTGGGGAACGCCAGAGCCTCGTCTGTTGTGCAGCAGGGTGCGCCACGTGCAGGTGAGATTGACTTAGGCCCCGTTAGATATTGGGCGGGACCCCTTACACCCCAAACCTGTGTTATAGATTACCAAAAGAGAAGCAATCATATTAACACGATATACACCATTGTTAGTTCTGATCTTTACCTCTGTGAGTACTACAAATATTGTGGTAATATAATTATTTATGTTCAATTTTATTATCTTTAGTATCATGAGATTTTTTTCTTCACAAACGTTTGATATAAGTAATCCTCATTGACATTTGGAAGGGTTGATCCACTGAACATTGCTTTGTCATTCTCGACGTCAACAAACGCGACTAAACTCGAACTTTTACTATCTGTATCAAATAAAAGGATTAAGCTGTGGTTTAATCTTAGTGTGTGGAAATAAGATAGACAAATCCAGATATACATGTCAACATGTCCTTAAACAAAGCCGTACCTAAGCGACTGAGACAAATGTCACCATTACTTGTCATACAAGGTGTTGTGTTAAGAATTTTAGATATAAAATACATTTTAGGTTTTTTTCTAAATATAGGCTAGTCTAAATATAGTAACCGTAAGTTACATGCTATCATATTTATTTGGTAGATATCGTCGTTTATATTAATTAATATCGTCGTTTATATCTGACAAATAGTTTATATTTAAGCTCAGTTTGGGAAACCCTGATATAATTACATTTTATTTTTTAATCATGGAGTATTTTTTACTCATTTATAAATATTTAAACGCATAGATACCAAAACAAAATCAGCGAACATCACATACCTACATAGATTTGACCCCAAAGTATGTACACTTGTGGGATTTATGGGTATCAGAATCAACGGAGGAATCATAAATACACACTTCAATAATGATTTATTATAGCACCCAAACACTAAACAAACAAGTTCATCACACGAATGAATTAATGTCGGTATATCTGTAGCAGATCAATGTACTATGTAACAAGGAAAAACTTTTCTTTAATATCAAGTAAACGATGATAGTATTACAAAGTTTAATATGAACAGTAATTAGAGTAAATTAATACCAGTAGTTTGTATATGGCGCTTGAATCACGGAAAGAAATAAGCACATGGCCCCCTTAATTAGTACAATGTATAGGGTTGTCAGCCGCGGCCGTACAAAAAATACGACTAATAAAGTTTGCTGCCTAGACAATCATTTGTTACGAGAATTATTAATTTCGGTTTCCATTTATTTCTCAATAAATAGTGGATTTTGACGAGTTACAAAGTTTTTGATAGCTCCTCGACGGATAATTGCATTGCAAGACCCTCCTGTCGTAGAGTTTTAGCAGCTGATGATGTTGAAGAATATTTTGCAAAATGTTTTTTTTATTTAGTATTATCTCACCCTGCCAGTATAGTCAAATCTATAATAAGATTAATCTCTATCTATTTGCATGTTACGTCAAAGAGCTTTACTGGAGGTTTAGACTTAGATATCTGGATTAAAGATGATAAATGTGAACGATGAAGAACATAAGATAATTTCCTTAACCGGTTTTCACCTTGAAAACGAACTAAACTGAATATTTCTAAGAACAAATACTAGAAGAGTCCGTCAGGTTTGCGAGTGGTGTAATTTAGCAGGGCGTTCGTGAGTTCAAAATACGTTATAATAATAGGTTTTTACATTATTTTTTTTCAAATATATTTTTAGCACATTATTTGATTTAATAGTATCTTAAAGCCTATATTAGGTTTGTCTAGATACAATAGTTCTCTAGGCAAACGTAAAGCATCCATATAATACTTAATCCTAAAAAATAGGCATTGACAGATATTACTCGTATAACTAAAAAATCTATTGAGCGCGCGCGCACAGCGATAACTCCCGGTATGGCAAATAACTTGACGTTTGGAAACCCTTAAAAGATATACATGGCTGATATCAAAGTTAACATCAAACATTGATCCTTATTGACACAAAACTATACCTCGAAGCGCTAATTAACTTAAATCGTTATCTCCTTTACTTGTAGTCGACACAACAATAACATTTACGGTTTTTTTTATCTCCTTCGCAAATGTATGTTTTTAGGTGTCGGTGCTTTTGTATGAGAGGGTTCTTCAAGCTAAAACAATAAAACATAGAATGTGGAGTTGTAAAGAGATTACCCTGCAAAATTTGCGGCCATTTCAGATTAGATTAAAAAATTTACAATAGCAAATTGAGACTGCCATAAAATGCACATTATAGCAATATTTGTTCAATACTTGAAAAAAAAATCACAAGAAGAATTACCTGGATCATTTTACTCGCCTATTAAGTAACTATAACTTGAAATTTTATGGATTCTGCCCATGAAATGGGACATTACTTTGGCATGATTCACGTATCACAAATTATATATCCCAGATATTATGTTATCTAGAACTAAAAAAATCATCACTAATTCGGATTCCCTCAATCCTAAAACAATGATAATGATTTGGAAATAAACGAAAACGTACCTAATTGTTAAAAAAAAACAAACATCGCATAAAATTGGCTGGCGGATATTCTTAAATAACCATAACTTTAAATAAAATAATCAAACCAAACAAACAGTAAAGAAAAATAAACGTTAACCGACGAGTTGCAAATGATTTTGAACTTAATAAAAAAGATTTTTATACGAAAGTAGAAGCACACCTGTTTAGTTATAAGCTGGAACTTCTGAGGGTACAGCTCCTGGAGTCTCTGACAGAAATGCGCAGCGCTGGTCGCCAGGCGAGCCATGCTGAGAGCTCCCTACTGTTCCACTTCTCTCCGTTCTTCGGAAATCCTCTAAACCCTGCTGACTGTAGCTTCTTATCTTCGGTATTTACTTATCTACAAAGCCACTTGCACTTGTATAACAACAAGAATCACTTTGGGTAACTGCCCTTGCATAATTTACAAAGTTCACTTTTTATTTTGATATCACACCTCACTCTTACCTAAATCTTAATCCTGATTTATCCTTTTACCCTTATCAATAAATTCTAAAATAGCACTTTTATGAAGCTTAGAATCACTTTAGTGTACATTTCTGTATAAAGAAATTTCAATGCCACAACAAAGTTCACTTCGATCTCTTATTATAGCATCTCACCTCACTTCCATAAAAATCCTAATCCTGAAATATCCACTTATCTACAGAGCATTAGCACTCGTAATATTCACTTTCGGGAGCCCTTTCAACATCACCTACAATAACTTCGTCTTCTGTTTTATCTAATACATTAATTATTTCACAATAACATTCAGTATTAGTAGCAATTGTAACTTCACGATTTCCTTTAGTAATGACTTCACAAGTAATGATGTTTGCCGGCGACGAGCTCGGACGAGAACCGAGCACGTACTGACCGGGCGTGCAATATGGAAGCGATTGGCCAACCGACTGCAGTAATGGACTAAACTAAAATCACTGTTGAATGACGAACACAATGTAGAGGGGCGCAGTGAGTTGGCTGGCTTCCATTGACCGGCGCGTGCACATGTTAGCGTACTTTCGCTAATTTCACGATTTAAATATTTAAAAAAAAAATCAAAATCACGATATAATTAAATATGTAATGCGTTATTTAAAAAAAAACTTTGAAAAGAAAACCGCCACTGATCATCTAGTCTTAAACTAGAGCAATCACAGGAGTTTAAGTACTCTATAACGAAAGTTCATCTAGACTTCAAAACAATTTATAATAGTTCAATTTGTGAATTAATTGAGTACCAAACTACAGACAATAATGCATCATTCACTATTAAGGTTGACCATTGACATCGACGAAATCAGCGCCGCAAATAGATTTGTACTAATTGTTGCAAAGTACAACGGTGAATACATATAGGAAAGTATTGTACAAATCTACTGGCAGCGCTAGTTACGTTGATGCATCATCTTAAGTGCATACTTAAAAATAAATTGTAAAGAAATTGCTATAATAATAATATATGAGTTAGTCGATCTAAATATAAATTGACCAAATAAAGACTAAATATAAATTTCAAATCCAAGATGGCCCCCGACGGCGGCCATCTTGGATTTGGAATTTGTCACAATAAATATAATTCTGCTACTCAAGCCATTTTATATGATACCCATATTGTGGCAGTTGTGTAAAAAACATACAATCGATATCTTTGTGACGGCGGTCATCTTAGATCGATTTTTATCCAACATAGCTAAGAACACTCCCCCTGATTCATCATCAAACAAAATAATCAAAATCGGTTCATTTATTCGGGAGTTACGATGACATAGACAGACACGCGCGCGCACACACACACACACACACACACACACACACACACACACACACACACACACACACGCACACGCGCACGCGCACGCACACGCACACGCACACGCACACGCACACGCACACGCTCACGCACACGCACACGCACACGCACACGCACACGCACACAGACACAGACACGTCACAGTTATAACACTACGTTTTTGCGTCGGGGGTTATAAAACTTATCCGCAAGATGCAAAAAAATGTGCTGTATGTGCTTCACTCTTCTAAGGTTTATTATAACAACACCCACGAATAAAATGTCACTGTACAGTCAGCATAAGAAAATGTATTTCTTATTCGAGTTCGCATGTGGTTTGTAATGGCAAAGCACATTAGGGCTTGATAAGCTGCAATAGCAACGGTATCTAGTAGGAGGGCCACTCGAGCTGTTCGTATTAGCGGTAATTTGCCCGGCTGCAGGCGATAACGACCCCCCAAGTTGACGGGATTGCCATGCTGGTAGTAGCAGGGTGGCATCTAGTAACAGATAGTAGGGATGATCGGAAATTCTAATTTTGTCGATAGGAAAATTTGATCTTGAACTATGAAATTATTAGATGTTTGAACTTTAGGCGGCTGCAGGAGATCTGACTCCCCAAGTAGAGAGTGTCATGTTGGCAGTAGCAGAGTGGCAGCAGCATATTGGCAGTAAGATATCGTACTTTAGAGATGATTTTTTATCATTCAAAAGTTGATATTTATGCCATTGAGATTAACATTAAGCTGTTCTAGTTCCTTTATCCCACGGTTGTCTGGAAGAAATCGCTAATAGCGATAAGACCACCGAGATTGTTTACTGGTGCCCATAGCATAAAGGTCTGTAAAAGTTGGTGCAATAATGAGTATCTAACTACCTATTTCGGGAAATTTGGTACCAGAGGGCCATTCTTATGCACTCGACAAAGAAGTCGGAATTAGATATTTCCATACATTCGACCAATATAAATGTCAAATTCGATATCTATCTCAATCTCATGAGCAAAATGCACTCTGGACAATGGTTGTGATGTTATCTTATTTTGTTTAAATTATCAATATCTGTATGGATATTCTGTATTTTCAAGAAGGTCGTATAACTTTCACGCTGATTATTTTGATGATACTATTTCCTATCCTAAATTTGGGAAAATTATAGGCTTGTTTGAAAAAAATTTAGTAAAATCCGGTTTTTTAAGAACAAATAATATTTTAGCAAAACATCGATAGTGCATTAAACCGCAACAGCCATAGCCTAGCGCTAATGTTAATTTGAAGATATCGTGCAATTATACCAAATGAATTATAGACAACACTATACAATGTGCGGAGTTGCTGTCGCCTAAACACACATGTTAATGCAAACAACATATTATAAAACTTCTTATTTACGGATGATCTTCTAATACGAAATAGGAAATGTCAGAATTAGTACTTCATCAACTTTGTATGTAATGATAATGATCATAACTCGTGATTTAGTATCACTAATTTACATGTTGTCGTCATATCATTTAAATTTATTAATTAATTAACTAACAAACAAACAGATGCATTATATTGAAGTTAAATTATTTCTAAAACGTAAGACAAAGTTTCATAACAATAAACCATTTCAATTATAAACAACTTGTTAACTAAATATTTTTATTATAGAAATAGAAACACGCATATTTGGCACAAAAAATACAATAGATACATTTTACAGTTTTGAGAATCTTATACACTATCATCAATCTAGTCTAAGCTATAAACAATATAAATCTAAGAGGCGCCAAAAAGGTCTCCGCTAAGCTATTTGTCGGGAGACTGTCTACAGTGTGTCTCGCCGCTGGTCTTCTGCGGACACCTAACAAGTTAAGATCACTGGTATTGACAGGAAACCAATCAAAAGCAGAAATTGCTTCAGATTGCAAAAAATCAACATTCAAAAAAATAACATTTTCTTTCTATTTTAGCTCTAAGTCTGCACGCCGAAGAATATTAACTACTTATGTATACATTTTGGAACAGTGGTAGTGTACGCTGCCTTTGGTGCAAGGGTTGCGGGTTTGATCCCCGCACAGTACAAACCTTTGTACTGTGCTTGAGCTACCTATCTCGGAGTCAGATTAATGTATGTGATGTTGTGAGCTATTTATTATATAATATTAACTTAGTTTTATCAATTATCATCTCAGCCTGTTATTCCCGGTTGTGTCCAAAACCGTCGTCACTTCAGAGCCCGGGGGGCGCTTGTACCATGATGCAACATTTTGTAAGTCTGGCAATTACAATAACCGCCGTCTGACTTTTGTAACCCTTAGGCAGGGGGACAGACAGACACGGTCAACTAGATCATGGTTACAATTTTAGAACAATTATCCACATATTGCGAAACTATCGTAGACGTGTACATTCCTTCACTTTGTTTTTTTTTTCCGAGTTAATGATAACGGTAAGCGATTAGCGCCGCCCATAGACACCCATTGGCGTCGCAAATGCACTGCCAACCATTAAGCCGCTTTCCCCGGGATTGGGCCCCCGGTACCCTCATTCACGCAGCGAAACAGCCCAGCGCTGCTTCACACTGGTTTTCTGTAAGGCTGTGGTATTTCTCCGGTCGAGGCGGCCTGTTCATGCCGAAGCGTGGTTCTCCCACAGTCAAACATTTTTATACACTGAGTAACCATCGCCTATGGTTCTTGTGATAAAAAATGGCTTGGAAACATTGCCTTGACTACAAATAGCTAGACTAAAATATCTAAACGTTCAGCAAGGTATAACGTTACTGCTTGTCGTTGCAGTAACGCGACCTGCGCACACGCAGCGAAGAGGCGACCGTTCATATGCTAATCTGTAACTACCGCATCGGGAAAGAATCTGCAACGGCTTGTACTTTAGCACAGTGAAAACTGAGGTACGTGAGGAAGAGCTGATCCCACGCCACGACTGCTTATGGCCAAGGGAGAACTTTTCGCAAATTCGACATTCGTCAATTATAATAAGTAAATGCTCATTGAAATGAAGAGTTCTAGGGAATATACATAATCTGATTATTTAATGCATAACTTAAAAAAATACTTAGGTACTAATAAAAATTAACTTGCAAAAAAGATAACTTAAAAAAGTCTTTCCGTTTTTTTCTTAGTAAATTTTTACGCTGTTTACGAGAATTCTCCAAAATTCGAAATAAAATTGACAACTCCTAGACTACACAAAATAGTAGAACAAACATGGGGGTGTTTCGGGTACCCAAGAGTAGATCTATCCACGGACTGTATTTTTATTCTCTCGATAATGAAGTCGGATTTTTGATGCTTTTGGAATGGTAATCCTTTGGCTTACTGTAATTTATATGACTATGACTGGTCGATGCCTATTGACCTGGTTGCTAGTACATATGCCAACAAAACAACTTTCCAAATCTGCTAGAAATGTATTTTATTTGGATTTTTCTTTAAAGGTTCATCTGTCTGCGTCTATACTTCTTTCCAACTTTATTCGTAAATTAGAACTACTAATTTCTTAAATTAATTCAAAACCTTATTGCCATTTTAATGAGGTTGACGATCGATGAATATTTTAAAAATTCTAATTATACCAGCAAGATACGATATTTCACGGTTGTATTTCTTTATAATTTTTACTGTAGCATAGAAAATTAATACAGAATCAGCAGTCTTAAATTGGAAGCTGACAGTTGACACATTATTTGGTTGTCTAAGCTAAGTAATATCATCGAGATGAAGAACCTTTGCATGTGCCAAAGTATCTCAATAAATGCGACGCAAAATAATTTTGCACTTTTTCTCACATGAGGCGTTTAAAGGGAGATCACGTTCAGAAATAAACAAGTAGATTTGTGCAAACACCGCTTAGTCTTCGGGCCTCGGAATATTCTCTTCAATAAGGTAGTGAATTAGTGGTGCCATGCGAATGAGTGGATCACGAGAATTGCTGCCAGTTAGCACCTGGCAGCGGGTGACGAGGAAAATGCTCTGTTTGTGATGATCATACCAAAAGTATTTATTGGATTTATCCGGGATTAGGTAGGGTTGACAGTTAACTTTAATGTTACACTTATCTATTACAAAACACGATCTTTTATAACTTATTACCGTACTAAATAAGTATTTTAGAAAGGACTAGAATGAGTTAAGCTCCGACACATTTCTTACACCGTGTTTTGTGTAAGAAGGAGGTTAAGTATTAGGATTTGATAAGGAGCCGACAAAGATCTGTTGTATAGAGATCACCACTTATCATATCAGACATAATACCTGCGAACACCCCTTACAAAAACAATTGTGCCAACCTTTAGTTTCTGTATGCAAGACCACCAGAGCGGCAGTCATGAAAACATACTACTTATGTCTTACATTTGATGTCCCGCGAGAAGCGCATCTAGGTTGAATTGCCGGTCTGTGTGCTGGGAGATATGGCCTGGGTTTTTTTATGTGATAGGCGGCAGACGAGCAGACGGATCAAGCGATTGTCGCCGCCCATAGACAAGCGCGACACCAGTGGAGTCACAAGTGCGCTGCCACCCCGGATTGGGCCTCCGGTACCCTAATATCACGCAGCGAAACACAGCACAGTGCTGCTTCACGCGGGTTTCTGTGAGGCCGTGGTATTACTTCAGTCGAGCCGGCCCATTCATGCCGAAGCGTGGCTCTCCCACAGTCACGGTCATGGGTTATCGTCATCCAATACTCATGGTAAAGTGAAAGTCCGAGTTTAATGTTATTAGACTAGATGATCGGTGTGAATTGTCTGATGCATTTATTGTTTACTAACTAGCGATCTTTAGTCCATGGTGATACTTAGCCGGGCGGCATCCTAAGTCTATGGTGATACCTAGTAAAAGTAAAGAGTTAAAATCATATTATTAAAAAGTTGCTGAACTTTTCTCAATGTTGGAGTACTACGGTACATCATCATGCGATAATATGCTAGCGGAACCAAGAACTAATGTCTAAAGCCACAGAGCGTGTATCGAAACCGCACAATATCAATTTACGTGATGTAATAAAGTATAGGGTAACTATTTCCATCACACTCGTAATATCATGAAATGAATAGGACGCAAGAGTAGCCAAACAACAAATAGCTTCGTTGTAATCACCAAATTTTTGACGGACCAAGTGCACCCCGGGACCCGAAGCGGCGGCTTTGGTTGGACGCAACCACGCTATGGAAAGAAGAAATCATTTGTGTCTTACAATTTTGATATTTGCATAAATAAAGCGCCTTTAAATTATTTGGTAGTACGTGTGACTGCCTCGGTGGCGCAATGGTTAGTGGGTCGCACTTTAAAGCGATGGTTGCGCTTGGAGTCACGGGTTCGATCCCCGGGTCGGGCCAAAATTTGTACCTGAGTTTTACTGTTAAGAAATTCTCAGTGTTAGCCCGGAGTCTGGAAGTTGGCGGTCTTGTACCCCCGTGCCTCGGAAAGCACGTTAAGCCGTTGGTCCTGCGCCTTATCCCTTTTCGGTCGTGTCACACTAGTGTCCCATCGAAATAAGAGGGAATAGAGAGTGCACTTGTGTCTGAGCAAATACTTGTGCACTACAATATGTCCTGCGTCGATGGCTGATCGCTGAGATTGGCCGCCATGACCGAAATATCGGTTTGGAAGACATTAGTACGTGTGATTTTCCGAAATAATATAAATTCACAATAGCATTTACTTGACTTTTGACCTTTTCAGACACAAAAAGATATTGTCGTTACAGAAAAACTCTTGTAAAATAAATAGCAGCAAGATAAAAATACTAAAAACGCAAAAAAAATACTGTTAAAAATTGATAGGTTCTACTCTTTACATCTAAACATGAGGCAACTACATTTTTTTTTCAGTCTTTTTTTTGTAGGATAAAAAAATACCAGACTTTTATTAAAAAACTGAATGGCTAAACAAGGTAAACAATACCAGTGCCGATGGATCACACTAGAAAATCGTGCCAACACTACGCAGAGACCTAACCCCTGCACCTTTATGACAATTTTTTTTTGTGAGAATGGGAGGCAAATGAGCAACCGAATCACCTGATGGTAAGTGATCACCGCCGCCCATGGACATCAGTCACACCAGAGGAAGTGGAGATGCGTTGCCGGCGTTTTAGGAAGGTATAGGGTCATGGGACTATTTCATCAAGTCAAAGACGTAACAGTGCCGTGTGGTCCCGGCAGAGTAGAATAGGCCACCCTCACTCTTACCGAGGTGTCGTAAAAGGCGACTAAGGTAAAGCTGCTGGCATGATCATCAGCAACTAGAGAAGGAAAACTCTGCATTTATATCAAAACCCTCGCCAACCCGTCTGCCAAGCGTGGTGAGTATGGCAATTACCCCTCATGTGATTGAGGGAGGCCCGTGCCCCAGCAGTGGGGACTTCAATGGGCTGATGATGATGATGATGATGAAAGACGTAAGTTTGTTTTCCTGCATTTAGAGTCGACACCCGCAAAAATTTTATTGTTGGACAGATAAAATTTACAAACAGATATTTAATTCCATCGTCTTACAATGAAACTCGCTCGCTTTGTAAAAGATCGCCCAAATATTATTACGCATGACATCATCAGTCTGTCGAAGCTCTCTTAATAGACCTCATGATACCTAAAAAGGAACAGACACTTGGCCAAATGTATGGAAGAGCTGATTTTTTTGCATTTATCTAACTTGCTATTATAAACTTTATTCATTTTTTATTAAACTAGCTAAAAAACGTTATAAAATCCGTTGCTAGGTTTAGAGATCTAAGGATATATGTAGGGATAGACTGCGAAAGCGACTTTTTTAATACTATGTAGGTGATCTCAAGCGCGAACTATTATGATACGAATGAACAGCCGGTAAAAGCAGTTTAAAAAAAATCGTGGTCATTAAAGGCCTTAATTGTCTAAACCAGATCGGTGCTACAAAGCCACATTAACAATTTAAGAAACAATCAATTGATTTTTAATAGGATCAGGTATTTAAACTGCATACTTGTTAGGTAATAAAATAGTATTTACGAATGAAATAAAATACTGGTTATAAATAACGTTTATCGAAATGAAAAAAAAAATGATGAACTAAATATTTATTTCATCTTTTACAAAGTTAAATACATTTACAAACAAGGGTTGACCTCTTTTATTAAGACATAAGTGCAGGAAGCATCTGTGCCAGAAGGGGCACTATTCCTTAACACACTCTGACATGACATTTTATGGTAAGAAAACGAACGATTCCAGAAAGAAACAAAGAACAGAAAACATACTACGTATACCTGCATTACCTGCGAAGTATTTGAGAAGATTAGTGTGTTATTGTTCTCGTCAATAAAATTAACTGTCTTTTTGTGACTTTGGCGTTTACTTGTAAGTACCCCGTACCCGTAACAATATATTTACCACGTGTACGCTAAGTCATTTCGTATGATTCCAATAAATTTGAGATAAGGATAAACTGCTGCCACTTCCAGTTAAGGGGTGAACAATGCCGACCTTACAAACCTGAATACAATAGATTGGTCTCCCAATAAATGTACGGACAGTCGTAAACAAAATAATATGCATGTTGTGACTTAGCTTAAAGTTTTATTAAAGTTTCGGAAGATATAGATAGATAGATACTCTTCATTGCATAACATACAAAACTTAAAAACTAGGTATACAGAGATACAATGTACAATTTAGGCGGCAATTTAATAAAATGCTGGTAGTTACTTCACCCAGCGAAATACCATTGCGATCCAGCGGGGTAATGCTGCCAGCGTTTTAGGGACTCTGTCACAGGAACCTACACGTGTTTCAATATACTCGTATGTACGAGTAAATGTAGGTTTTAGTTCCGTTTATGCGCTTTCCACAGTGTTTGCTATTCGACATTACCCTGAGTATATTTGTTAAATACACTACACAGTTAACTCCAAAAAAAAATATCCTGAAATACATCGAACCAAATAAACTATGATCTTGGTATTAAAAAACGTGATGTTATTATAAATCAAAATTAATTGATTCTAGACTCGTTATAAAAAATATAAAACTAATTTTCGATAACGACTGTACCATAACATAGAAAGTCAATTACAGGGTGTACAGGGTAATTGAAATCGTGAGTTTTGCTACGTTCGTTGCACATTAGATTTTATTACAAACCACGTATACTACACCGTTACAAACTATTACCGTCCAGAGAAAGACTGTAACAGAAAATCACAAAACGGGATTCGCGATATAGAGTACTCGTATGTACCGTAGAGCAACTTTGACCATTGACCCATACATGGTGCGGTCTCTTTATGGTACTTTTATTGTATTCTTTTTTAACAGACTTCAAATAAAGGATTTTCGACTGTATGTATGGTTCTTTTTATGTATGTTCACCGATTTCACCGCCAAATTAACAATCCCTTTATCGGATCAGTGGTGCAGATTCAAAATTTTAGTGGCCTCTCTTTTAAATCTTGTTAAAGATGATTGTGAAACGAAGCTTCTAAAAATCGCTAATTCTTATTTCTTGACAAATTTTTCATTTACTTATTGCCTTAATTTCGTTACAATAAATAAAAAACTGGTGGCGGCGCCACTGATCCGTAAAAGGGCTCCTAAATATAGACAAAATAATTTTAAATAAAAAGGATTTGTGTTTTTTAAGCTTATTTGGCACACGCCATTCATGTCACAATCATCTCCTATAGCAAGAATCAAATTTATTTGTCCACATTATCCTCAAACCAGTCAATGATAAAAATTAATACAAAACATACTCCGTCATCCATATTGTAGGTATTGTCATTTACCCATATCTTGCACTTTGTTACATGCAATAAAGTATTTCTATTGATACATCCAAAAACATCCGTCTCCAGTTCTCCACCATTAGTCATGTTAACACTAAACTGCGAGTCCTCAACCCAAAACCCGCGCCATCGCGGACGGCCATATTTGGCCCTTGACGTCAACGAGCACTTCACAATGGGTCGTTGTGGCCTATTTGGCCGGACCTGCCGACCAGGCCGCGGTCGTCACGTAGGCCACGCCGTGTAACGTCTGGGAAAACTTTTTCCACCTTAACCTTTATTTTTAAATCGCGATCTAAAGTTATTAAAAAGCGAACAAAAATAAAAATTATTAAAAACCGTGCTAAAGCGAATGTCATCCCGTTCCATTATGCAATGTTAAAAGAAAGGGACTGGCACGAGTTTTGTTCCGGGACTACATTTAGTTCGCGATTTGTAATAATGTTTAACCAACATATTAAGACTAGTTTATTACGCAGTGCGAGCTGCTGCCTAGCCAGTAGACAGCTGCTGGGCTGACAGTTGCGAGCTACTTTCAGCACGTTCGTGCGAGTTACTCTTAAGTGACGTCCAAACAGTGCGAGCTACTGCTTAGGCTCGTCCGCTAGCTCGCACTATGTAAACCAGTCTATAAGCCCCCTTAAAATTAAACCTTATTTGAAGTAAGTAGGTACTATTCTCTAATCAAAATAAAATCTGTCATTTCTCTCGCGGACTTCAAACATGATGATCTTATTGCATGCAAAAGTTACTTCACTATACATTATATACCTACATTTTGCTATAAAAAATACCACTATAAATATTTATTACCATACCGATGCCAATCACCAGACAACCATAGAATATAACAATACCAAAAATAATAAAAATTCAATATTAAATTGAGAAATTTTGATAGGTGGGATGATTTAATAAACCAAAAACGAGTAATTTCTTATAAAAATAGTGATTTCACCAACGCATTCAATTCATATATATGAATTGATAAGATTTCAAAACCATATGTGAGTGTATATAATTGACATTACTCCATAAGTACCTCTGTTTATTTATAAAAGTTATACTCTTAAAATGTCCACTAGTTTTTTTAGTGTTATGTAAAAGTAATATCTAATTATGAAATCTCCTATTCATATATCAACTGTATCATAAATAAATAATTTGACATGACAAAGCATTGTAAAAAAGTGTATGTCTACAACGGGATTTCATAATTGACTGCATTTTTCATCGATGATATAATCAACTAGTAAAATAGCATGTTTTATTACAAATACTAACATTAAGCTCAGCGCCATCGCGCCTTCACACGCGGACTCGACGCTTGACGACTATTTACGATACATAGCGAAATTATCTCTTATCTTCAGACTGACAGGCAATCACACAATACTCTGTCATTATAAATAGTGACAAATTACCCACACGACATCCTTCTCCAGTTGCTGGAAAACTTAAAAAAAGATCCAACAATTTCGTGACAAAACACTATAATTTTATATTTCCCAGCAAACAATTCCTTGTAGTAATGACAGAATCGTATTTATATCAGAAAAAAATCTACTGATCGAGCAAAAAGATGAACTGGCTATCAATTACTAATCTATTACAGTAGATAATGGTAAACTAATCACTGGGCTAATGAGAGGAGGCATGCCTTAGACAGAAGTGGTACGTAAACACGTTCGAGAAATGCGACCTGTAGTTTTCGCCATGAGATGTTGCGTGTTCTTGCCGTTAATAGGGTTAATCGTGTCGTAGAAATTGAAACGAAGATACAAATTGGTCAAAAAATTAGAAACAGTACGTAACTTGACAGGTTAAAATATTGCATGGAGACAAGTGCACTTAATATCTATTATATACGGTAGAGATATGAGAAATTGAAAATTATTCATATTATATTCATCATTTTATAAAGAGTGTTTTTAGACCCACTATAGCGCCGATAAATAATGCTTAAAATAGTGGTGGTGAATAAAACTATAAAACAAAAACAAATATCTTAGCTTCTGAATAAGCACTCATTACATGTATAAAAGAACTCATCAAATACGGTACTGACAAATAAACGTTCCTTGTCAGTTGACATAACAGCTATAAGCTCTACTATCGCATTTTGATTCAATAAAAAATATCTCAAGCATTCAATCAATGTCATTTGTACAGAAACCACCAATATCATTTAGCAAACTATAAAGCTAAAAATAGTGTACGTTTTATCATTCCGTATGAAATTTTACGATCAGCTACCGAGTTGAATTTTACTAGCCGAATCACAATAAAGCAAACTTTTTATTTTGAAATGGTTTTGCGCCTGCGCGAATAAAACTCGTACTAAAAAGTTAACAGCGATTTTCAGCACCACGAAGCTAAAGTTGGCCTTCGGACGGTCCGTTTGTAGAAATATCGGAGTCAATAGGTAGGCTCAAAAAATTGCTAAGCTCTGAAACAAAAAATACCAATTCTTTGTTTACTTTTCCGCTGCTCGAATATATATTTATTCATTTTTTATATTGCTTATTTACTGAGAAAAAAATTAAAAACTAAAAAACGTAAGATGACGTCATCGGACGGCAGAATGTAAAATATTTCTTTGCTTAGCACATTATAGTTTTAAATTTACGTAATGCCAAACTCATGACATGTAACTGTAAAAAAAAAAAGACAACTTGTCAACGTTGAATGTATGAATGACGTTGACAATGTTGACACTAGTATTATTTACCTTTGACAGTAGTACCTTTTTTTTATTAAAACAATGATAAGCAAAGGAATATCGCTGTATTCAGCCGTCCGATGACGTCATTTGGCGCTTACGTCTATTTAGAATAAAAAGAATTTCAATAATTATTTTATGCATGAAAATGGACAAATTTTGGAAAAAGAAAAAATATGGGTCCGTTCATTTTATGTCTACTTTCATATAAAAAAACAATATGGACATGTTAAAAATTTGAAATGTTGTCCATTGTACACTAAGAGTAATGTATGAATAAGAGATAGACTAAAAGAAGAGAGATTTGGATATTAGTGAGTCGTTGGTATGGTCCCCCGACTACCGATTAGGACATTGTATTTGGTAAATTAGACTTGATAATTTTTCCGATATTACTCATAATGTAAAATCGAGTCGTGTTGCACACTACGAAGTTGGGACTGGTTCGCTTGTACAAATATGAGAATTTAGCGGAACAGTGTATCCGTAGGAAACAATTTACAAGATCAAATTGTATACAGGACGCGGGAAGTAAGGCCGAGTGCTCAGGAGATGGAAATTGTCCGGAATAAACTATATAAATTACCCACAATTGTTCAGATAATGATTCTGAACGTGTAACCATGATCCACTTGCTTAGGCAGTTTAAGGGATAGTGAAGGTCAGACGCTTGCAGCTCCAATGTCCTGAACTTAGCAAATCTTTTGGGATCTAAGCCCAGAGGCATATCACTAAAACACCAGCGTTCAGCGCCACATTGAGAGAGTTCGTGGGAATCCAGCGTAACCTTGGTCCTTAACGAACGTGCCAGATTCTGAATCACGCACGTACCGAGTACTACCCCGTATAGAAACAGGAATTAAGTGGTATGTAATAAGAAGAAACGATATTATAAATATCGGTTATGACAAAATTTCATGAAATCAAAGTAACGTCAAATGGAAGTAATTAAATGTAATCAGTTGTTCTTGATAAGCTAGTATACATATTAAAATAAATAAAAAACAAGGATCATCAGAAAAAGCAAAAGTTCAAGCAGATCACAATATATAGATGTCATCATCATCATCAGCCCATAGTCCTGACCCAGGTGTGCCGATAGGGGCTAGTATCTCAAAAACTACGTAGAGACAAACGTAATGAACTCCAAAATCCTTTGTCCCTAGCCACCTAAAGTCAAAGGAGTAACTCGGATCTCTGGATCCACCGCGCAAATTGCGCGTGCGCGCACCGCGTGCGTCAACGCCTGTCGTCTTCGCATACTAATCAGCGACTGCATAAACAATTAATCACAATAGTCACTTTAGTAAGCGCCGGCGGCTTCGTCTGTACTACCAAACTGATTAATTAGAATATCTTTTTAACAGACTTCAAGAACAAAAGGTTATCAATTTGCATTTTTGGTATGTGGGTCGTTCTTCTTTTTTGTGACAATAAACTAATAGATTTTGTAAGCGTGCTGAGCCCATAACCTGTCAGCAGAGTAGGTTTCTCCCTAGCAGCAGATTCGTGTTCAATTACCAGCGTGTGTATTTTAGTACCTTCAATGTTCGATGGCCGTAACAGCACGTCTAGAGACACCCGCGAACCGTCCACAAACAAAAGCAGTTAGCATGAAGTTTCGTTTACCTTTGCAACAATATGGCCTACATATTAACAAAAGAACATGTTTCCCTAATTAATTCTGGTAGTGCCGGACAGTGACAGACTATGGTGACATCTGGACAGAATCCAGTAGTGAAGAGAGCTATGCCATATATTATATGTAGGTATATGGTACAGCAACATAACCGACGCCTGGTTGTACGTCATAGGTCTCGATAGAGGGATAAAGTGATAAAGGATTTGTTTGGACTGCAGATCTCTGCCTCTCATCTTAGCGTGTATTTCCCAGTTGTGTCCAAAGCGGTAGCTCTGGAGCCCTGGTACGCATGGATCATGATTCCTGATTTGGGAGTCTGTAATTACAGTGAAGCGACTGCCGTCTGACCTTCGCCATCCTTTTACAGGGGAACCAGACCAACTAAATCATGGTTACACGTTTCAGAAACCATCCGTTACGTATAAGTTTCCTCACGATGTTTTCCCTCACCGTCAAGCTAATGGTAGAAATTTGGGCCACCACTGTTAAAGCGGACTTCTTATATCGGATGCCAAAATTCACTTTTTGTCGTTAAGTCATCGAAGCAAGCACGTGTCAAGGTTACGATATCTATTTCGTGTGAGACGTCGATTTTGATTTTCATGACACAAGATCTAAAGCTCCTACTTACACGGGATCAGATCGAAGCATGTTATCTGATAGGTATATCTTCGGATATGCCATGCGTCAAAGTCACGAAATACTTTTTTATCTGTATTCAGAGAGGGTCGAGGTAGACACGTGTGGCTCAAAACAAGAAACAATACAAAATTGACGTATATTGAAGCACGTGCGTCAGTTCATGTTCATGTTACAGATACATACCTATAACTAAATTAGAGGGTTGGCAAAGACATGAATGATACTCTCTTCTTCATCGTTTTCTACATTGCTGAGGGCGTGCCTTTCTTGAAATTTCTTTGACGAGGCGATGGAAAGACCTTGTCACCGTCTTTCCATTCTTCTTGTCTTAGGGCAAACGGCAAAATGAGTCCCGTTACATCCCTTATTTGTCCTGACCAACGAAGAGGTGAACGGCCTCTTCGTCTTTTACCATTGACCTTCCCCACAGCAACCAACTTGTCCAATTTATCGGACTGTCTCCGGGCGATATGGCCGAAGTAATCTAGTACTCTTTGGTAACAGATAGTCGACAGTCTGGTTTTGATCTTAAGTTGATCGAGAATGGATCTATTGGTTGGTTCTTTTTTTGGTCCAATGTATTCATAACATTCTTATCATTCATTCTAATGCGTATCATTAATTCATGGATGATACACTTAGTGTTATTAAAGCTGAAGACAGAATTTTACTATCTACAGCAAAATCACTTTGATTCCCACTGAAACTGACATAAATAAATATAATTATTATAAAAAAAAAACATTATAAGTATATGTATAATGCACCTAGAATTTTTGTAGGAAAGATACGACCATGACAAACAATGAAAAAAAAACAGAGCCGAATTATTCCAGCTGAAAACACGATGTTAGAACATGCTCGTATGATATTTTTGGAAGTTTTACACGTAGTTGCAGAAAAGGTCATAAGAAATCAGAATTAGTTAAAACGTCACCAAAAAAGTATCTACATTTTCAAAATTTAAACCTTCATTAGAGTTAATCTTCAAAATCAATGTGCAGACTGTATTTCTTATGAAGACGAAAGTGGGACTAAGATCATAGTTCCTAGATCGTCAATCCAGCAACTCAGATTCCTACTGAATGATGCAATATTGTCTCGTAAAATTTCTTGTCATCCTTCCGCTATTTCAATTACTGGGACAACAACATCAAAGTCTCAAACACCGCCTAGCGTCGCAACACAGTACTCTTTTGACAACACAATAGGTAGTTTAATTAATCCCAATAGACGGCGTGAATCTTTGTTTCGCCAAATATAAAATCATACAGACAGATCAATAAATATTCTAAAATATAAACGCGTCTATTGCCAATAAATCATTATTGTCAGGCCGTAATCGTATTCAGAGATCATTAAATGCCAGTTCTGTCGTTTCATTACCATAATATAAATAATCTATCATGTATTCCAATCAGCAATTGTAGATGTTTGAAGCCTGAGATTTGGATTTATTTTCATACAGAAGACAAAAGAACGCCTTTTGGAAGACATGCAACTCGTACGCTTTGGCGCACTCACCTCCAAATTTTTAAACTCTTCTATACTTTTCGATCTGCTCAAATCAGCAGGTTATCCTTTTCTAAAGTCAATTTATGACAGGCACATCAAAATGTACAGTTCTAAGAGTTAAAAAGATTTAATATTCGGGCGCTATAAGTTCGTTAAGCGCTAATACACTTTGAATAATCCCTGGACTTCCTAGTCAACGCCTCCATGCGTACACGCGTAGAAAAGCACAAGTCCTGAATGCTCTCTCAGTTGCAACTTAGTAAGTGATCGTTGGACAGACATCTGCTGATTACAATAATCAATTATGCAGACATATTCGCTAGCGTGAATACCGTTGACAGTTAGAGACAGTGCGTGAGAAAATCCTTCTGGTTTGAGGTTTAGGAATGCAGTGATGCAAGGGTTTCCAAACTTTAGCAGCTCTTGATAGCACACCCACAACGTGTTTTGTGTCAGTTCCCTAGTCGTCAAAATTGGACACTGTGACAGCTAGTGAGTCAACATGCCATCAAAAAACCCTACAGTAGACTAAGATGAGATGTAGACAAAACACCTAATTAAGTGATTGCATCGCACAGAATATTAGCATCAAATTGAAAAATATATCGGTCAAGATTGACTATAATAATCCCTCTACGAAAACAGGTATTTTGTATCATTAAGTGACCGGAGACTTGTTTTGATGTGTGTACACTTTGGGAATCTCTATCGGAATGAGAAGAAATGCACCAAGGGACGTGGCTCGGCATGACTGCAATGACAATTGCCGTGGCGTGATCGCGGATGATGAGAGTCGACGCATTTC
The DNA here is from genome assembly GCA_019059595.1 of Marasmia exigua. NCBI lineage: Eukaryota > Metazoa > Arthropoda > Insecta > Lepidoptera > Crambidae > Marasmia > Marasmia exigua. The sequence goes on from CM032482.1 coordinate 19,121,166, forward strand.
ACTATTCAAATCATAGCATCCTAAAACGCATGCTAATTAACAGGTAGAATGTGAGAACATTGCGAGGAGAAGCGAATGGCTTAGTGTAGAAAACTAGTATATTGATAAAATGTAGTAACAAATAAAATTTAGGTAAAAACATGTTAATTAATTCTTTTTTCTTAATTTTGCATTCCAAGCGGCTGAATGTTTACGCAATAAATGACTTGATTGAAACAATGTCAAAAAATCGGCATGTGCCACCATTTGCTCGTCTACCGACTATGACATTAAAAAAAATAGAAAAGATATAATTATCAAGTTTCATTCGATTTAATAGGTGTGTAGAATAATTTATTCTATCGATACAGGCATTTTCTTTATCTTTAAGAAAACATTTGAATACTGCTTTAGAGTTCACACATAATTCACCACCTGTGTTAATTTATTATTTACATTTGCATATCAATGTACACTTACTGTTGTACTTTTGCTAGGTTGAAACAGTTTAAAGGAATGAATTACCTGAAACAAGAACACAATAAAATAAAATTAATTGTTACTTAAAATCAGACAATATAAAGAATCACTCTTTAAATTTTTTATTTATATGTTTAATTTCATAAGCTTGCTTGATGCTTTTTTCATACCGGTTTGGCGACAAAATAATATTCTTATGAATCTCAGAAATATTTATGATCGATCTAATAGTATTGATCATAGTGATAAAAATAATCTATATAAATAAAAATGAATTGATGTTCGCTAGTCTGATTAAAACTCGATAACGGCTGGACCGATTGAGCTGATTTTAGTTTTAAAATGTTTGTCGTAGTCCAGGTAAGGTCTAAAAGGTGAGATATTAAACAAAAAGTAGGCGGAACGAAGTTCGTCGAGAGCCATTAGTAATAATTAAATACATATTACGATACACCTTTTGCGATAAGTGTTTATATAATGATGACGATACAATGAGAAACGTACCCACAACCCTAAAGAGTGGAAAAAGGTTACTTAAAAATGCGTCTATCGAGCGAGCTGAAATGATGTTAAATGTAAGTACCTAATGAACAAAACTCTTACGCATGCATTTTTGACAACAAATGATTAACATAACCAAAGTAGAAGTAAAGAATGCACTGACTGGATAAAATCTTGTATTTGCATAATTTTAAAACATTGTTATGACTACTCACACACACTTAATTTTTTCTTTGAAACAATACCTATCAGTGTGTAAAAGGTGTAGGTTAAAAGTTAAAAAAAGCTCAATGAAACGTGCTATACATGTCATATTTTACCATACTTAAACTTTTACAATTTATATTTTATTTTTATTGAATTGTATTAGTTTATTTTTAATTTATTTATTATTGAATTTGAATCGAAAATGTAAATGAGTTTTTAGTTACTTGAAAATAAATAAATGAAAATTTATACATTTAATATGGTGAATCGACGATCAGGTGAAGGTCGCGGAAATCCCTCGGATGCGGGCGGCACAGGACCGATCTGTGTGGAGATGGGGGGATTGGGGGAGGCCTATGTCCATTAGTGGACGTTTATTAACGATGATGATGACATTTAAATATTGGGTTTTAGTTAAGTTCTGACTACTTTAATTAAGTTCTGAGTACTTAAAGAACGAGCTAAATCATAAATAACACAAGTTACTGATGTTCTCTTGTAATAACTGTCACTTCCTGTATTTGACTCCTAGCGCCATGTATTGGTCCCGAAACGAAGTGAGAGCATAATCACTACATTATTAAAGAAGTATGTTAATTATATATAATTAGGGTTCCGTAGTCAACGACGTCATGTCCGGTGTCCATCCGTCCGTTCGTCTCTATGCAGTCTATTTTTATTATTATCTATAATCTTATATCGCTATTCTTGTTAATTGACATATTCCTGTGTATTTAGTAAATTAGGATAGTTGGGCCATATTCGCGTATTTTTCTATTCGCCTGCCCCTACGCACGCGTCGCCTCCAAAACAAACACTTCGGCCACATGTGCGCTGGCGACGATCGCCGCATAAGTCTGTCGTCGCGCCGTTATATCAGCTGCACCTTTTATTTTTTAACCAAACCTGCCGATTGAGAAATATACGTTTTCGTTTACCTTTTTACGTTTCGTTATTTTTTACAAATGTCTGTTATGTTTATTATGTGTTTCTTAGTAAAGACTGGCCGCTTGCAAGATTCGATATGAAATATTTTACCAGATTTTTGAAGTAGCGTGATGATTAAGCCTAATCCTATCATAGTAGCGATAACTTGATTTTATGATATGAGGTCTTTGCCCTGCAGTGAGGCAGTTTATAGGCTGATACTTTGCTTTAAAGTAGATAAAAAAATTAAATAGGTGTTCTAAAAGTTTGGTTTGTTGCAAAGAAGCTGAATTTTAGGTAACTAAAGAATATGATCTTGACCACAAATCTTGGATAAAAAAATATCTAAAATATTATTGAAGATGTGTCACAGCACAGTCAAATAACTTAGACAGCCTTTCAATCTCAACCTATTGGCATGTGATCGCAACTCTTCAAGTGCACTATAACTTTGTTGTTTGTATATTGACAGTTTTGAGAATTTAGCGCTGGGTGGCAGAAAGTGGAATCAAATTTAAAAGAAAAGGCTAGTCTAGTAAAATTAAAACGTTATCGATCGATGCAATTTGCTTATTTGATTTTATTTTGTAGACTTTAAAATATAACGCTTGTCCAAAACCGCACTTGATGGAAAACGACCATGAAGTCTAGAATGCACGTAATATACGCGTTTGCCTAGAAGATACAGAAATTAAAACATTTACACATTTTGACACATAAGTAGATGTTACAATATAGATCGATATCATTTATTGATAGCTAGATAAATATAACTTATTGCACAAAATATACAACTTAAGAAACTAAAGCATTACAGAAACTCAAATGTACAATATCGGCGGTCTTATCGCTGGAAGCGATTCCTACCACCTTCAGGTGAAAGACATTTGATAGTAGAAGAGGGGACGTGTTGCAATATTGAGAAGATGCCTGTTCAGTGTTGATCAAATGACTGAATATCATTCAGGTAGTGAATTGAATAGCGTCATTTTGTCAACTAGCTCTGCCGGCATCTTCAATGGGGGCTATCACGTGTGAAATATCCGCTAGATGGCGTGCTTGAGAATCGACGGTCCAACTTCAACATCATTGGCTGATTTATTCGTAAAAAGACAATTTGTCTTAAACACCCAATCAGCAGCATTACATGTGCGTCTCATGATAATAATATTAATGTTTCCTTCAGTTTACAAACTAAGAAGAACATACTACGAATCTACTACGTAATACATCTACGGACGCACAATTCCCTCAAAAAAACAGTGTTCGATATGTTCTTGAGCTACAATCACACGTACCTGCTGGCGTTTCAAAAACCAAATCACAAATGTAAATGTCTTCCTAAAAATAACTAAGATTAGCCCATTATATCATAATATTTATTCTGAAATTATCTATGAGTTGTTCAATAGTTAGAAGAAATCAACCTACGCCATTGTTCGGTAATAAAAATATCCGATTACGTTAATCCATTATTTCTCAGAATGCTGTGTGACCACCTGAACTTCTTGCAGGATGTAGGCGTAATATAAAAGAGTATGCATAACATTATGTGAGTAACTGAGTACCTTACCACCATACCGTACCCTTTCATTGAATCAAGAACCGAATGGTATACGTTCCCTTTGTTTATTGAATCGGTGAATAGAAATTCGTCTTCATAATATACTTCCATACTAATATTATAAATGTGAGACAGTGCGTCTGTCTGTCTGTTTGTGTCCGTCTTTCACGGCAGAACCGAGCGACGGGTCGAGGTGATTTTTTAATTAGAGATTGTTGAAGAGATGAAGAGTGACATAGGTAACTTTTTGTCTCTTTCTAACGAGAGCGAAGCCGCTGGCAAAATTAGTATTATATAGACCTTGTCCTTAGGTATACGCTTCACCTTAATGTTATAAGGTGAAGGGTATACAACACTAACGACGCCAATTGATTTTAATTGTTAGCTGTTAAACCAGATCTATTTGAAACAATTTCGGGATTCGAGTCCCTCGGCAAACACCTATACTATTTATTTAATACTTATAGTTAACTATTTGGTCTGTTTTTCATTCGAATTTTGGATTACCGCTAAAAGCGGCCACTTTTGGCGTGAATCAATTTTTCGAGTACAAAAACGGACCCAACATTTTTGCATCGGTATCAAATAAATAGTAGAAGTGTTTGCCGAGAGTGCAGCCCCGAAATTGTTTAAAATAGATCTAGTTTTGTAGCTAAACATTAAAATCGACATATCACGTCTGAAAATACCCAATCACCACGCCATCTTGCGGACTTTTCGCAGGCTATAGCCCCCATTGCGACCACTTTGTTTGGCTGATTGCAAACATTGCAACCAATATGCTGTGTTCTCAGGTAGAGTCACATTTGTAACACAACTTTATGGGAAACTAACAGACATAAAAGCCATTTTACTGATTTTTATCGATTGTAACGAAATCAAGACAAAAGAAAAATTGATCAAGACGTTTTAAATAAATAATGATTTTGCACACGCCATTCATGTCACAATCATCTCTAGCAAGATAAAAAAATGTATCTTGCTTGAGATGATTGTGACATAAATGGCAGGTGCAAAATCGCAAATCCTTATTTATTTAAAATGTTTTGATCAATGTTTCATTTATGTCTTAATATTAGCCCGCCTTCACTTCGTTTCGGGACATTAATTCCGCTTAACACCAAAAGATGGCGCTAAATATCGATTACATCGCGCAAGAATTTCGTACTTTCAGATTACCTATAATCGTTGCCGATGTCTGTAAGATTGACCTCTTTATAATTAGTATAGATTACATAACAATCAATAAAAAACTGATGACAACGCAGTGGCGTTAGTAGCGTGTAAGGGCTCTTGACCGTTGACTTTCCACCACGTACCTCAATTCTGTGGAAAGGTTTGGCTGCGGGAGTATTTCCCGACGGCTACGACTTAGGGACTTTTAAGAGAAGAGCGTACTCCGTACTTTTTAAAAAGGCCGGCAACACATTTTGTCACCTCTATCATAAAAAAACCGGCCAAGTGCGAGTCGGACTCGCCCATGAAGGGTTCCGTAGCAGCAAGTAAGATATATGGAAGGTAAATTGCGGTTTACGGTTTATAACGTATTAAAAAAAAACTACTTACTATATCTAGTTCAATAAGGGCGGCACACAATTTACCACTTTGGGAGCGTCTCTTGCGCATAGTATTGTTTAGAAAAAAAAATATGTTAAAAACCTCAACATCATTTTCAAAGACCTATCCATAGATACCCCACACGTATAGGTGTGATGAAAAAAAATATTTTTGAGTTTCAGTTTCAGTGTAAAAATCGTAATGCGGTTAACAAAATACATTTATTTACTAAGTTTCAATAGTATAGTTCTTATAGTTTCGGAGAAAAGTGGCTGTGACATACGGACGGACTAACAGACAGACAGACAGACATGACGAATCTATAAGGGTTCCGATTTTTGCCATTTGGCTACGGAACCCTAAAAAGGTACAACTGGTACAACTATTTCGCACTGAGAGCGAGCGAAGTATCTATGAGTACCTGCTAACTGAGACCTTACCATGAGTTTGAAATACTATCCTCGCTATCCAAAACTATTGCTCTGTCTCTTCACATGCACCACAATGAAAGGGACAAAGCGATAGTTTTCGATAGCGATAACAGTTTTTCAAACTCATGGTGAGGGTACTGTAATACTAATCGTGGGAAAGTTAGTAGACCGCTTACTAAAGAATAACTTGAATTGTATGGGCGAATATAATTATGAATACTGGTTGGACTTTATCCAATAAGGCTAAAAGTGCAAGCTCAACATGTAAATGACATAATGCACCAGAATTCAGTTCTTTTCATTATTTCCTTATAGCTGCATTACATAAATTGCTGTGTTAAAAACTTTGTAAGTTGTGCAATAAAATTCGTTAACGTGCTATATCGTATCGCATTTCGTAATAACTCGTGTCGTGAACTACATATAAGGTCATTGAGTCGGGAACGAGTTAACAGACTCGATCGAATCAATGAACCATAATACTGGGTTCTTTAACCCGAGGTCTATGGAACCCTAAGGGGTCATGAGTGGCAGGAGTCACGAGCTCCTCGGTCCTCAAGCTGTTTAAAAACGATTGCCGAAATACTCAAGCATCTTTAAGCTTTCGAGCCGCTCAAACATGTTGCCTCTGACATAAATTTGCATTGATATAAAATTTGACAAGAAAGATAGCTTGATGTATTTACATCCGCCACCTTTGTTAAGGTGACGGGTAGGGCACACTAGCGACGCCAATCGATTTTAATTTTTAGCTACTAAACCAGATCTATTTCAAACACTTTCTGGGTTACAACTTCTTGGCAAACACTTATACTATGTAGTAAATAACCATGCACAAATGTTGGGTCCGTTTTTGTACGCGAAAAATTGATTCACGCTAAGAGTGGCCTTTAGAATTCTAATTCACGAAGATAATAATAATTCTTAGTAGGCAACTAGTTCCGATAAAAGAAAAGTGGCAACTTGTTAAGTAGGAAGAATATTAGTTCTTTGGCAACTGGCTGCGAATCTCAGTTGCCAATGTGTCCAAAGGGAATCTCCCGCTCTAAAGCTAATTACAACACAATAAGTCAAAATAGTTAATTGAAAATCACGGGTTTTGCAGGAGTCCGTGAGCAGCGGTAATCGCTAAGCATCAAGATTATCTGTCCGTCCCATATCACCATCGATGATATATCGATTTTTTTCACGTCAAAGTTTGGAAATTTAATCTTATTAAACTTTTGCACTTACGATTACAAAACTGCTGTCTACTCAATCGAGTGGAGATAATCCTAGATATCGGTTTGAAGTTCAAGCAAATCTAAGACAGTGCACATTACAGTGAATTTTGTTAAAACTCACAACTAGGAACTTACACCTACCACCAATCTACGGTATCACAAATTCAAGGGGTCGAGGGTGGTCACCTGCCGTGACGGCCGCAGCAGGTGCGCCGGCGCAGGCAGCGCACCCACCTGACTCGGTGCTTTAGTAACGGAACGTTGTCGCAAGGAAAGTAGACTAATGCATAATACATGTACGCCGAGGTTTTATCTCCTGTTTGGGTGGAGAAATGTTGTAGTAATCCCGTAAATAGAAAGTATGTTGTATCCTAAGCTAACATAGATACAAATACAAAAAATAGTAAATTCTAGTGGTTTAAGAAAATAAGATTGAAAAAGACGCTAGCTATAACGACAATAACCATAATATTCATTTGGCACTGTCTGGACATGATTGAATATAGTTTTGTTTTTTTTTCCTTTTGTTTTATTTTTATGTATTTTTAATTGTTTTATGTTTGTTTTCTGTTTGTGCCAAATTGTGTTCTGTTTACAATTGCTGTATGTTCTGTGTTGTGATGTCTATAATAAAAAATATTTTCTTTCTTTCTTCGTTTCTTTCAATACAAAAACCTTTATTTTTTTTTTAATTTAGTCTGCAGAGTCCCACAGCTGGACAAAGACCTCCCCCAAATCCAATGCCTTTACTTGCCATTCTTGGACATACTTATTGAAATCATCACACCATATTTTTTTGGGCCTGCCGCGTAGTCGACGTCCATCATCGGTAAAACCTTTATTATTTACAAATAAAATTAATAAAATAGGTAAGATAACAAACAATTACATGTCAAAGTAAATAAGCTTATAACCAAAGAAAACACGAGAATTTACCAAAGCAAACCGCATACTAAATAAAAGACCAATTGCAGTTGTTTTTTATGTGATAGTTGCCAGACGAGCAGACGGATCACCTGATGGGAAGCGATGCAGTTGCTAATAAACCATCTATGTATAAGAATTATTTACTTTCAGATGCCCATCATCAGTTTGGTCGCCGTGCGGTCCCCGGCAGAGCAGAATAGGCCACCCTCACTCTTACCGAGGTGTCGTAAAAGGCGACTAAGTTAAAGCTGCTGGCATGATCATCAGCACCCAGAGAAGGAAAACTCTGCATTTATATCTAAACCCTCGCCAACCGGTCTGCCAAGCGTGGTGAGTATGGCAATTACCCCTCATGTGATTGAGGGAGGCCCGTGCCCCAGCAGTGGGGACTTAAATGGGCTGATGATGATGATGATGATCATTAGTTTGCCTTGTTTCCCAGTTGCGTCAAGCCATCGCTTTGGAGTACGCTTGATCATGATACATATGGGAACACGGGTGTCTGGTAATTAGGTACAATGAACCCTTAGACTGGGGAACCAGACCAATTTAATTATGATTAAACGTTTCATAGTCAATTTCTAATGGTAGAAAATATGCACATAGATTTAAAAAATCAGAGGTGCATGTTCGGATTTGAAGCTTCGACCTTCCGTTAAAAAGGCGCTCGTTTTTATCCAACCATCGCTCATGATGAAAAGTGATATCAAAATTATCTCCAGACAGCATAAACCGCGTTTTAAACGCGCATACAACGTTGATAATAAACCGTTTTTACCCATAAAGACTATTTATACCATGATTGATGATGTGTGCGAAACGACCGAGTAAATATTTTAATGTCGAGCAGGGAACGTTTTGATTGGCTAAGTTAAATTTAATTTGTGACAAACACTTTTACAAAGTCAACTAAGCGAGAGGTGCTTGGTATGTGATGATCACAGGATCACAGTTGCCAAAGGTATAATGTACCAACACCATCCATATTATGGACTAAACACATTGTACGAAAACGGCCTCACGTGGAATTACCTTTGTTGAGCTTTAGACCCGTCCTTATGTCTGAGACACAAGTTATATTTGCCGTATACAATGTATACTTCATCAGCGATTAAAATCCACCATTGTTTAATTATTTTTTTTTAATTAAAATAAAACATTTTTCGATTTATATAATGTACTCGTAAGTAGGTACATTTAACTGGCCTAATGACACATAAGGTAGTGATACCGCATTATGCTCCAAGGGTCGTTTGTTCTATTTCCACTCTGGACCAACATTTGCTTGATAAACACATCTCGCATTTACTTTTAGGTCAGGTCGTGATGTTGATTAAGACATCATCATCATCGTAGCATTTAGACCCGGTTGCGTTGCTGTTGCTTCGGAGCCCGGGGTCCGCTGAAACTAATGTTGAGGACTAATTATCTAAACAGTTTACTTGATGTTTCGACTGTGTGGTAAAAGCCGTCACACTTTTTTCTATACACAATGCAAGATGCTATGTTCATGAAAGAAGAAAGAGGCATGATCAAAGGATGTTATTAATATACTCATACCTACAATGTTTTAGGCCGACTGTCCAAGTCGTTGAGAATCTATGGTGTACCGGTTTGTACATAAGCTCGTCATGCATTTCACTATACTAGTGCATGTTGAAAATTTCTAAATTGGAGGTTGCTTCAACAGTGTTTTTTTTTTGTTTACTAAGATCAAACATACAATATACAACAACTGTCTTATAAAGTACAAACAGTCACACAATTAACTACAAACTGTTGACTTTTACGTCTTACGTTACGATATACCTAAGGTTCAACATTGTGAAGTAAATCGTGTGGTATAACCAAACCAAAATATTGAATTCAATTTTCAACAAACGGAATAATGCCTAATAATAATACAGATTTACTATTTTTTATTTATGTGATAGTTGGCAGACGAGCAGACGGTCACCTGATGGTAAACACCACTGGATTCACAAGTGCCCTATTAACTTTTAAAAGCCCCCGGATTGGAGGCGGTACCCTCACTCACGCAGCGAAACACAGTAGAGACAGTGCTTCACGCCGATTTTCTATGAGGCCGTGGTAACACTCCGGTCGAGCCGGCCCATTCAAGCAGCATGGCTTCTCCCACGGTTAATAAAATAATTGAAAGTAATAAATAACCAAAATTCACAGATTGTAATCAAAGTTCCCATAGCGATACAGAAACCGATTTGACGGCAGCGCGATTGGGAGTCGTAAATCATGTTGTTGAATGTGGGAAGGACATTTCCGCCGACAATCTCGTCTTAACACAAATAACTTTGCTACTCTGAATCATTGAATGGAAAAGACATTTCCCGGGTACACACTACACAGTCTAATACTTCTTTATTTGGTTTGATCTAAACTTGTGATCTTTAAATCGATATAGGAGAAAGCTGACTGAGCGATCTATCAACGCAGGGCCGAAACTGTAAGGGTTAGAAACTTAACATTTTGCACAGGCGTTCCTAACTAATAAAGGTTTTTTTTTAATTATTTTTTTTAGGATTGGGATTTTTTAGGATAAGGTTTTTTTAATTCACATTTATCAAAATTAGTATTGGTTTCAAAGTTAGTATGAAAAATAGTCTACGTTCGGGCGTCGACGCCATATTCCAAAAAGAATAAAAAATCGTTTTAATACTTCATGTCACTATGCAAAATGAAGTCTTAAAACGAAGTGAGGGCGTGCCACTAGTACGTATAGGCTTAACATGTTGTTTTGGCAACTTTTCATTCCATTTGTAGGCTAGTAACACTAGATTCGACTAATTAGCATTCATTAGATACTAACACAATAATAAATTACAGCTATTGTAATTATCACAACAACCTAAATTACCTACTTAATTATTTAATTTAAATTGTACAACACAAGACACGGACTAATTATGTTAAACAATGAAAGCATTAAGAAAACAATGAAGACGATACCAAAATGCACTAAGACATGAATATTTGTTTAAATCTTAATAATTGGTGAACTAATGGAAACACATTATACGCTCACAACGTAACAAGTATAATAAAACAACAAGCAATGTGCAGAAACACAAAAAACCTGTAGCTAGATTTCAAGAACGTTTTTACGAGAAAAATATGCAAAACCAACAACAGACCAACGTCTGCGCGTGACTCATACAAATGCTTTCTAATGAATGAGAATTGGCCTCTACCGTTCTTATCAGAACTATGTCAACATCACACTGAACAATTATGCAACTTCTGACCTGAGATACAGACAATTTATTGGTTTCAAAGAGAGAAATAGGACAGTTTCCAAATATATGCACGTCCTAGTTTAACACTGAGATATAAAATGCTCATCTCATCACAATAGGATGAAAACTACAAGAAAAAAGAATTATACAAGAGAATCTTAACGATTATAATAATTAAGATGAAGGCACGTTATTACCACGTGTTTTCTATGATTAAAGGGAAGTGTGTGTAATAGACAGAGGCAAGCCGGAAACATCAGAGTCTCCTACCAGACCGGGCATTACAACAGCCGTTATTATGATAATTGAATAGGTATTGATAAGTTATCCGCTGCTCTTTAATCACCTTAACAACTTGGTATTCTCGGCTTGAGAATCGAAAGCATTGAATCGTTTATCATTTGATGTAACCTTTAAGGCCAATATTGAGATATGGTATGAATGAGTGCATATAACTTTTGTTCTATTTTTGAGACTGTAGCAACGGTTCTGTTCTTATTTGACAATTTATGATTGTGGCAACTATATCAATATGTATTTTTATAAAGAGCATTGCTAATAGACCCATAAAATAATTAAAAACATGTTTAAACTTTTCTACAATAATCTCATTTCGCATCGGCGTTTACTGTTCAATGACTTTAATGTTCAGTATTTGAGCTATTGAGTTTTGTTTTCTCTTACATGCTATCCACGACAATCCACAACATACTTTCCACTTAACTCAATACAAAAACATAAGGTTCGTGCACCGAAACGTATGTGTTATGCATAATGAATCACGTCTCTTTGCAGGTGTAAGAAAGTTAGTCCGAATTTCAAGACGATCTAGAATGATGTCCTGTCTGACAGTCTGATAGAAAATTCCACATATCATAAAGATTTAGAGAAACGTTTCATTTTGGCTCCATAAATTCAAAAACCGAACGAACCATTGTCTTCTGTTGCGGCTTGCGCGCGCGCAGTGACATGTACGCGCGATCCATGGCCGCTACGGCACCATTAGTGCCGCACAGCATCTCCGTTGTCCAACGGCCTAGATGTCCACTGATCACAAAGTCACTTCACTCGCGTGTCCACGATCCCCAGGTGATGTGTGTGTGCGTGCCGCGGCCGCGAGCCGGGAACTGCTTGCTGCGCGCGCGCCACGCCCGCCCCTCCCGCCGCACTATTTTCGGAGCCCTGGGTCTTCCCCTTGCTCGCCCTACAACAATTACGCCATATGCGTGACATGCCGTATATGGTGAGTAACCAATAAATGTTGCTAGTTTTGTGCAATGTAGTTTAATGTTATCGTTTCACTTTTAGAAACAATAGGCACGAAACTATAATAAAACTTACCTACCTATTTTAATTTATGTTCGCTTTCCCTTTCCTTTCTTTTAGAGGAGCAACTATGCATTTTCAAATGTTTTAGGTTCATCAGAGATATTACTGCTTATATTATTATCCAGGTCTATTCCTACTAAGTGGTCAATAGTCATTATTTAACTGCATCAAAGGCCCTTAGGGGCTGCGCCCACACGACACGAAGAAATTTTTTGCCTATTCAATTAAAAAGTATTTTTAAATCTAACCGGTACTATGATCAAGAAAGTTACATGCTTGGGTGGTTAACTGATCTTTTGCTCACCCATGTGGCTTATGTTTTAACAACTTTCTACACTCAAAAAGTTCGTTATTTTCAATTCAGAAACACGCTTTTGAATGGAAATCTTGGAGGAAAGTTCATAAGAAAAGTAACCATATGGCAACAGCATAAAATTATATGTCTGACAGACACAGGTAGTAATCATCACTGGACTGGAACCTGGCGGGTAGGACACCGTGTAACCTATGATGACTTAAGGTCAATGAACGAGGCGAGACAAGGTTTGCAGCAAGGGTGTTGCGGCATAAATTAGAGGAAAATATTTTTATCTACATATTTAAAACTATTATTTTTGTCAACAATATTAAACACTAAACAGCTTTGACTATATGATAAAAACACACACTTTTCCTATTGTATCGTAATTTTTTAATCCGTTGAAAAATAATTCAAAAAAATTGGTCAAATGTTTGAATTGCAAGAAAACTCATTGAAGATAAATTCGTGCTTATAAGATACCAATTATTTACGCTAATTTATGCTATAATTAGGCGACAAACCGTTCTTGAACAATTTACATTTCTGCTTATGCAACTATGTACGTGCATAGTTACATTGCAATACACTACGGTACCTTGAAAGGATGAATCAATCTCTCACACTATGTTTAATAGTGTCCCGTACATTGACCGCACGGCATAAGTAAACATACCCGTAAAATAATAAGCTACAACAAGTATATGTTCGGAGTGAAACCTCGCACCTATTCAATGACTGTGGCTGTCTATGGTTAGGATGCTTTCACAGGACACTTCACTGTAGGCTTTAATTGGAAGAGAGCATTAGCTCCAATTTTTGCCATCATCATTTTCAACTTGTTGCAGTTCGCTGCTGGACATAGGCCTCTACAAATGTTCGCCACTCCGATCGGTTTTGGGCTACTCGCATAGGTACAGCTCTTGCCAGCCATCATGCGAAGATCGTCACTCCATTATGGCCTAAAAGCGTCCTTCTACACTACGTGTAGGTTTGGCGGCTAATATGGCCAGCCCACTGCCACTTCGCTTGCTAATCCTGTGAGCTATTGGCGATATTATTGCAGTTTCATTGCTAATTTATCCCACTCACATTGAACAGTGTAGCACGAAGATCTGTCGCTTTGAGAAAGATGGCTGGTGTTAGTTGGATGCAGACTGCGCACTCTTTGGGGGACAAGCCTGCGTTCCACGGGGGACGACGATTGACTGATTGATTTATTTACACTAGAATAACAGCTTCCACTTTAAATTCAAAAGAAGCACTAATCTATCACCGCTCTCGAAAAGGTTAAATATATTAATGTTGATGCTATTATGGGAGGCTTTTGTTCACTAGTGAAGTATGTACTATGCAGTATGTGTTCTTTTATGAACACAGTGTGACCACAGCTTCACATTGCACTTAACTTTCCCTTCTTTTACGGTTTCATTCATAGCCTCAGAGAAAATGTACAGGAATTCTAGGCTTGGTCTGGCTGGTCAAGTGGATGAACTAATCGATTCCTATTAGTAAATCTGTACGAGGCCATTGGTTCTCAAAGAAGCTGTAAAGTCACCGTTGGCTACGAAATTATAAAAATGCAAGAAAAAATTGATTCAAATATCATCCAAAAGTAAATATTTCGTGTCTGTAATGTCCCTCCCGCCGCCCAAGGAGAAGTCAACACGAGTGCAGTCATACCCAGGCCGCTTACAATATGCCGATTTAGGAGGCTTAAAGTCACCCAGAGAGCAATGGAGAGGGCTATGCTCGGAGTCTCCCTGCGTGATCGTATCAGAAATGATGAGATCTGCGGGAGAACTAAGGTCACAGACATAGCCCAAAGACTTGCATGCCTCAAGTGGCAATGGGCAGGGCACATAGCGAGGAGAACAGACAGGCCGTTGGGGCGGAAAGGTCCTCGAGTGGCAGGCCTCCTACAAGGTGGACCGACGATCTGGTGAAGATCAAGGGAATCCATTGGATGCGGGCGGCACAGGACCGATCTGTGTGGAGAACATTGGGGGAGGCCTATGTCCAGCAGTGGACGTCTATTGGCTGAAATGATGATGATGATATCCCCTATCAATACGACTAAGATTTAATACATCTTCTTCCATTAATCAATAATCCATTAAAACACCTCTCATTTATGAATTACAATGATAATTAGCAATGCGCACACGCATATTATCTTCGTCATCATTACCATCATCACTTATGATTTAATGAATGACGTATCATTTCATTCACATTTACGCGCCGTGATTTGTGCATTATTCATTAGCGAAATCTAGAATGCAATTACATAGATACGAGCATTCATTTGCATCATCAAATTTTAATTAAGAAGTTTAATTTATTGCGTAGGTATGCAGTCTCTCAAAATGCAATTAATTTTGACATCACAATTTCATTTAAATAGTTAATTACTTTTCAGCGCATTGCTATAAATAGATGAATAAATATGTTTAATTTAATGATAAAAATTGAAAATGTGTTTTAGTATTATTATAACTTTTTAATGATTCTGAATGACTTGAAGAATCGATTGAGCATTTATTATTTGTACATAGCAATTTCATTGCATTTTTTTTAAAGTATTGGACTTAAATTTTGCAAGGACCGTTAGAGGTCCTTTAAAATAAAAGAAAAGCAAGTCAAACGACCATTCTTTTATAAAATCACTAGCAGCCCGTCCTCATTTCGTTTCGGTAACTCATTTTGCACTTTGACATCAAGTATCATAACGAACTTTTTATTCTTTTTGCAACTTGTCGTCGAGCTCCGAACATAGACTACTTTTTATACTAACTAAACCCCGTTGTACCCCCTTGGGGGGTTAATTTACAAAATACCTTTCTTAGTGTTCCCCTGCGCTACAAATGGAACTCCTATTCAGAATTGCAAGTTTTAACCTAGATTTCTATAGATATACGAGTAAATTACTGGTAATGTAGCTCAATCAATACTAGAGGCATACCTCTCTGCGACTAAAAAACCAAAAACGTGTTATGTGTCTTCGTGACAGCTCATCATAAACGGGTGAAACCGCTTGCATTTGGAGAAGCATTTGGAGCCTAGTTATTTTACGAATCTGTCGTCTCATCTCAGATCGCATGTGTTCTCTCAATTAGCCATAATATGTGTACGAGTACAGCATACCCAATGAGACGTATATAACGTCTTAACACCTACGACAAATTTAATAAGGTCGATAAAATCGGTGCTTTCAATGTTTTAGTTCGTGACTGTACTCGGCATCATAAGAACAACTTAGGAGAATCGAATCAAAAACAAGAAATTTTCAACTTTATTTCTGAAGAATAGGGTTCATTAATCAAGACAGTCAGTACATGTGTCCGAATCAATAAACAAACGGTAATGGCCACCGGTGCGCAAGCGCACGCCAACTACCGGATATTGGGTTCGACTCTGGGCTGGTTTGTGGTTCCTAACATTGCTAGTATGGGTGCGGGGAAAGGAGGGATCGAGAGCAGACCGTAATTGAGGCGATTAAAGTTTATTAGCGTGGTCTAATTAGCGACTGTCGCAGGAAGCTGATGGACTTCATACAAAGGTTTGCCGTTTTAAAGTTTTAAATGTGTAATTATAAACATCGATCTGATTTGAGTAACTTAAGCAATTATGGATTAGTTTAAATCAGTGTTTTTCAACCTTTTTCATGATGCGACCCCCCTGGTATAAAAAAATATTTCGCGACCCCCTTGACCTTCGGCTTGGGAATTTCTTTTGAAATTAGCTTTTCTTTCTGACTTATTTAAGCATTTAAATATCTTGAATAAAAGTCTTCAAGGGCGAAATGAAAATGTCATCACTGCAAAAGACAAAATACGTGGCTTTACAAAAAAAATTGACTTGTGGTCGTCGTCTTTGAACCAAAATAACTTTGATGCTTTTTCGTCGACACAATCTTTTACTGAAGAAGTCGGTTGTGAGGTGAACATCAAGACATATATATCTGGTATGAAAATGGTGTTAGATAATTTGAAAGAAGAATTGTGTCATTACTTCTCAGAGCAAGATATATCGGAGAACACTGAGCAGAGGTGGATCATAAATCCATTTTTGAATGCAGCTATAAATGAGGCTAGTTTACCAAATAAGCTCAAAGAGAATCTGTTAGAAATATCTGCCGATGGGATGTTACACCTGGAATTCAAGTCTTCTAATTTGGATACCTTTTGGCTAATGAGAAAAACAGAATACCCGGAATTGACAACTGAGGCTTTGAAGTGTTTGATTCCATTTGCCACCTCGTACTTATGCGAGTTGACATTTTCATCGATGGCCCAGATAAAAAGTAAGCAAAGAAATCGCTTAAATTTGGAAAACGATTTAATTCTATGTGTCGCATAAACAGATCCACGATGGGATAAATTAATCAATAAAAAACAAGCTCAACCTTCGCATTAACGCGCGTCGTCGTATTTTTTGTTTATAACATATTAAAATGTTTACGAGTTTGTTATGTTATGTTGTTTGTTATATCCTTTTGTTAAAATTATCTTACAGTAAGAGTAATTTGAAAGTTAGAGTCTTACTTAATAAATAAATATTAATTGTCTTTATTGTTTATTTTTTCTAAAGTACCCGACCTCTGGCGACCCCCCTACAGAAGCTTCGCGACCCCCCAGGGGGTCGCGACCCACAGGTTGAAAAACACTGGTTTAAATGATAGGTACGGATACCAGACACCTGAGGAGTGAGCAAACCCAAGGATATGGATACCTTAACGCAACGTGCGCCTGGTCTTAATTTTTTTACGTTTTGCATTTTTTACCCGACTACGGCAAAGCAAAAGGAGGGTTATGATTTTGACAGGCTATGTATGTATGTATGTATGTATGTATGTATGTATGTTCATCTGTTTCCACGTAACTTCTTAACTACTTATCAGAATTCGACAAATGACATATCATTATAAGCGTCTTGATCGTCCGCTGGTTATAGGCTATATGAAGTTTCACAAAATCTAATGTGGCGCCCTCTAGCGGACAAAACATACAGAGTAAAAAAATAAAGTTATGATAAATATGCCGTGTTTGGTATCATTTGAAAGCGCTTGACTTGTACATTTTGAATATATATATATATATATTACTAGCACTTGGACACCAAAATAGTACAAATAAAATAAAAGTAAAAAAACTAAAACCCAACTACGACAAAAAACGTCGCTGAAAAAGTATAAAACAAGCCTTCGTTGTCAATTTATGCAATATTCACTATGTAGAGATAAAATTTCATGTTTGGAAAGGCGTAGTCACACGTTAAATATACTACCCTTTGACAACGTGTGACTGCGGATTTCCAAACATGAAATTTTATCTCTACATAGTGAATATTGCATAAATTGACAACGAAGGCTTGTTTTATACTTTTTCAGCGACGTTTTTTGTCGTAGTTGGGTTTTAGTTTTTTTACTTTTTTACATTTTTTTTTCTGTGATAAGTGGCAGTCGAGCATACAGAGCACCAGATGGTAATCGATAAGATATAAAGATAGGACAAGCATAAGTAAAATAAACTTTAAGCATGTCTATTTATTCATTCATTCATTCTATAAAGTTGCTATGAGTACTCAAACTCAAACAGGTTATTGCATTCATGAATGTAAAATAAGATCTTATACAAATTTTCCTGTATGTACATCATGTTACCCTTTTTGACATATTATATGAATTCACTTATTATTTAATATGTGTAATGTTATATTATTCTCTATTCTCTTCTGATCTATACCAATTATATAATAGCATCACATACATTTATTTAAGACATATAATTTATATAAATACTCAGGAGTGTTTATATCTATAACCTAATTAATTTGATAATTGAAATATTCTGTTAAATTGAGGAGTATCATACACGTATGTCCTACTATAAATGTTACAAACCTTACCATACCAATGACCAATTTAATTTTATAACTTCAACAAGAGTTTAGTAAATATAAATAAAAACCGCATTCAAAAACCAGTGTAAAATAACATTTTTAACACGTTATATACTTTGAGTAACATTTTATAACAGTACACTCGATAAAAGGTGTTACCGAAGTCGGCGCTCAAGACTATCTTCATTCAATTATTCAACAGGGATTAGGCGCCGACTTCAATAACACCTTTTCTCGAATGTACTGTTAAAAATGTTATTTAAAATGTATGAAGTGTTAAACATTAACAGCCTAATGTAAAGTGAAAAAAAAATAGAAGTGTGTTCTTTCAAATTAAAAATGAATTGTGCAATTCGGTCAACACCTTTTTTGGAGTCGGTAAATACTAATAACACAGTAGAAATCACTTGGAACCTGAATAATTTATGAATTCAATAGACTTTTAATCAACTCCTGCGGTTAGCAAATGAAACGCCAAAAAACAGAGTCAATCGAAACATAGGGTTTTGCGCCGATTCAATATGGACGAGGAAAACGCTCCAAAAGCAAAAACAATACCAATCAACGTACCTACAGTCGACAAAGAAAGGGTTAAGCTTTGAACCTTTTCCCCTTTATTACAAATCACGAACTGAGGATAGTCCCGGAATCAAATTCGTGCTGCCCCTTTTAAAATGGACAACATTTCAAAATTGCTACGCTCTGAAACAAAAAATGCCAATTCTTTGTTTACTTTTCCGCTGCTCGAATACATATTTATTCATTTTTTATATTGCTTATTTACTGAGAAAAAAATTAAAAACTAAAAAACGTAAGATGACGTCATCGGACGGCAGAATGTAAAATATTTCTTTGCTTAGCACATTATAGTTTTAAATTTACGTAATGCCAAACCCATGACATGTAACTGTCAAAAAAAAAGACAACTTGTCAACGTTGAATCTATGAATGACGTTGATAATGTTGACACTAGTATTATTTACCTTTGACAGTAGTACCTTTTTTTTATTAAAACAATGATAAGCAAAGGAATATCGCTGTATTTAGCCGTCCGATGACGTTATTTGGCGCTTACGTCTATTTAGAATAAAAAGAATTTCAATAATTATTTTATGCATGAAAATGGACAAATTTTGAAAAAAGAAAAAATATGGGTCTGTTCATTTTATGTCTACTTTCATATAAAAAAACAATATGGACATGTTAAAAATATGAAATGTTGTCCATTGCGTGTTGGAACGGGAAGAGCTTGTAGGTACGGTAAAAACTTTAGATCGCGATTTATAATAAGGTGGTTTATGTTTTCTCATTCAAAATCTATACGATTTATAAAGTATTTCTATAGCCAACAACAAGATTTACAAATAGTACTTGCGCGATTTAATCGTCACCCAGCGCCATCTATTGACATTTACTAATTAATAAACGAAGTAAGGGCGGACCACTAATTAAGGTATGTAACATGTAGTAATGTAACAATTATCTTAAGTACAGACAGGATATGTCGGTAGAAAGTGACACCCTTCTCTTCAAACCCTTAAAGTATTACATAAGCATCGAAGTAGCGCCGCCCCTGTCTCCGGGGTCTTAGCTCAGCACAAGGAAAGGGGGTTAAATTTTACAAAAAAAACCGGCTTATTAAACAAATGCAGAAATGCCGAGCACGCAATGTGACTTTCTATATAAAGTATTAAGGGCGACATAAACACTAATTATTTTATGGGTATCATAATTGGTTTGTGTACTAGGTCAGAGATTGACAGATTTTTTAAATAGCATTGAGAAATAACGGTCAAATGTACCTATGTACAAAATTGCAGCTTGAAACCTGATGTATTATTTTTGTTATGAGCCCTCAGATAGGCAAGTTATAAACCAATCGATATCTTACTCAATTTGTAGCAACTTTTTATTAAGAAACCATTTTCAAAAACGTACTATTTCATATAGCTATCGAACAAAGCTACCTCGCGATGCGCACAAACGAGTGAGGGCTGAAGTCACGCCTCGCCTTGCTGTTTGTATGGAGCGTTTTGGGCAAGTCTATTTTAAGTGATTTTCAATTTGTCCTATCTGGAAGAGTTTCCAAGCTAACAAATCCATTATTTCATCGATGTTTTCACTTTTGAGGGGTCCTTACATTACCAACAAGAGAAAAAAATAGGACACAAGCCTATTAACGAAGGATCCACAAAAATGTCCTTAAATAGATAAATATTAAACAGGCACTCAAAAGACACAAGTATTCATCCTTCGAATGTGTGTCCAAAATGGAAATTGAACCCACGACCTTTGGCATATGTGCAAAGGAAGTCGAAAAGAACAAAGGTAGAATTTTCATGGCGTCTGTACCTCACCGAACTTGATGGAAACGCAATTGTTCAGATGGCCAGATGGCTACAATCTGCGCGCACGCAGCGTGACACTTGCACATTCGACTTTCCACTTTGATCTTTGGGATTCGTGAGAAAATTCAAAGACGACTGACTAGAACAAAAAATATGCCTCCAGTAGTGTTGCATAATCTATGGGCAGCGGCAATCGTTTACCATATTTTTTTGTGTCAATAGGCTAACGTTTGATCACAATCGCACCTGATGGAAAGCGACGATGAGGTCTAGGATGATACGCGTTTGCCTAAAAGATGCCTGTTCACTCTTGCCTTAAAGATGACCAGATTATAGTGGTAGTGGTGGTGGTATCAGGTGTTCCGTGTGTTCGTCTGACACCTATAACCTAACAAAGAAATGTTATTTCAGTGAAAAATTCAGATCTATTTTGATTGATTTAGCTACTAACGATGACTACAAAACCAACTTAAGTGTGTTACAAAAAAATACATACATCCCTAAACACTGAATATACTTGTTACAGTCGGAATTGTCATTCCGCGTACTCGCTCTTGTAACAAAGCTGTTTTTAATTGAAACACGCTGACCCACACTCACCATCAGCGCCATCTATGCTATTAATAATTAAGTACCGTGTCGGGCTCCCGTGGGAAAACAAAACCACTTCATCATTACGAGACTGTTATCGCGGTGCTCTGACCCTCATGTTTACAAGAGCCAAGGGTTGTCAAATAGGGCGGTCATACCCACTAGGGGGCGGTGAAGTCTAAGGCTCAGGAAAAAAATATACTTCATCAATCATATGTAATCAAGATGCTCTGGCCTTCGTGTGTACACGAGATATGGGTTGTCAAAGAGACAGTGAAGCCTTCAGACTCAGAAAACTGTTGACAAAGAGGGCGGTAATGCCTACCAAGGGGCAGTGAAGCCTTCAGGCTACAGAAAGCAAAACCACTTCATTATTAAGAGACTTTTATCGCAATGCTCTGGCACTGGGTGGGTAAGTAAATATTTATCTATGGGACATTCTTCAGAATCAGAATACTTTATTTGCATATCCATATGTATATGTTTATCTTGTATGTGTTTATAAAATTAGGTTCAAAAATACTATGTAAGAAATTAGCAACAATGGCTAAATTGTATCTGAATATATAACAATTTTTTTGGATGTTGTGTAATTAATAGTATCCATCTTTTAACAGAAATTTTATTTTAGGTAAGTATACACTTTCACTTCTATAATTTGACATAGTGTTAGGTTTAAAACCTATCAGAGGTCACATAAAAGTGCATTTCCTAATGCGGAGGGCAGATGTACAAAAAGTTTGAGAGCCACTGTTCTAAACGCCTATTTGTTAAGACAATCCGAAGAGGAAACTATATTTAATTTCTGTTGCATTGTAATACATTAAGACGCTCATTTAGTAATGCGTTTTGACAACAGCCATATTATTATGTCTTTGCGTATAAACGTCTGTAGTAATATTTTATGGGCGTTTAAGTTTATTTACCTACGGTAATTTTCACTGTGAAAATTAACCTATTACAATACAGGTCCTATAACTATTCTACTACTCGCGATAGGTAGTACTATCGCGAGTTTTATTTGGGAACACTTCTATCAGTGGTAAGTGGCATGCTATCATAGACACACTGTACTATGTCATAGAAAGCCCTAATTGAAAAACGCGCGAAGCCGTTAGTACTGGGGTGACGTGCTGGGCGACGTTCTTTCTCTACTGCACCCGTATAGAATCTGAGTCAGGGCCGGTTCGATCTCTTTCATACTCTGTGAGGTTATTTTCCGAAAATGGCACATTCCGGTTAAAGCTGCGTTTTCTAGTTCCATGCATGCTGATTGCTGCCTCATCCTGTACCCCAGTCAATGTCATTTTGCCAAAAGAGGCTGTTTACACTAGAGGTACTAAAAGTACGTACTACTGTAGATTACTGTACTGTACTGTACATATCTTTAACGGTCGATGCAAGTAGTGGGAAAATCATCATCATCAGCAGCAGCCCATTTAAGTCCCCACTGCTGGGGCACGGGCCTCCCTCAATCACATGAGGGGTAATTGCCATACTCACCATTCTTGGCAGACGGGTTGGCGAGGGTTTTGATATAAATGCAGTTTTCCTTCTCTGGGTGCTGATGATCTTGCCAGCAGCTTTACCTTAGTTGCCCTTTACGACACCTCGGTAAGAGTGAGGGTGGCCTATTCTACTCTGCCGGGACCACACGGCGTACGGTGGGAAAATTAGCGCACTTGTAAAATGGCTCACACAATACATGATGCTCAAGATAGATGCCGGGGTTTGTACTGTACGTCATTGACGTTTACAGACGTCTTCAAAGTGCGGTTATGAAATGACATCGATATAATATTAGATAGCTTATGAATGACCACGGCTGTTATAACGCATTCAAAAGAGAACAGAATTATTCAATTCGAAATTAATGTAGCATTAAGTACTATAAAAAGTCTTTAACAGCGGACGATGACGTCCCCTCACAGAATAGCTGTGCGCTAATCCGATTGAAGCAATTGGATCCATTCGAGCGATCCCTCGAAGCCAATTGAAGAATGTGGAGACAACAGCTGATGGGTTGTCGGCCACATCACTCTGGGTCAATAACCCATGCGGGTAGGGTTGGGAGATATCATGTCACGCAAACCCTGGGGTACGGGCATCATTTTGTAGTGATCCTACCTGTTTACTTAGAGAGTTGGGCCTGTATAGAATGAATTAGTATAGTATTGGATTAGGATTGGTCGAATCGGGCCTTATACTACCTGTTAATACCACTGAATTCAAAACTGTTCCATATCTTATCTTATTTGTCCTTATTTTATTCTTATTTATCTTATTTGTGTGCATGGACATGTCTGTTTGTATTGGTCTGGGTGTTTTCTATGTAATATAAGTATGTATTTACAAAAGAAAAGTATTCTTGTGTATATATTTGTAATCCCAGTGTTGATTCTGATATCCGTAACACAGGTGCTTGAGTTACCTATCTCGGAGTCAGATCAATGTATGTGATGTTGTGAAATATTTATTTATTTATCGTTTATGGACGTGTTTTGCTGCAAAACGTACATATAGCTGTAACAAATTAGGACAATCGTTTTCGAATGGACTAGTAAGGCTGAAAAAGGGCCGAGAGATAACCCTAATGGGTCCGGCGTGGGAACTTCCCCTTCTAATGTTACTCCAGATAAGGCCATCTCGTACGCGCTGTTCCTCGAAACTATATCACTTATACTTTGTCGAAACTGAGAATCATATTATACATGGATACAGAAGAATCAATTAATTGGATTTAAAATAACTAGCGTGGACTATGGTGTAATAGTTCGTGCTTGGATTCTCTCAAAAGAATTCACGTTCGTAAGGCCCACGTTCTTATCCACTAAGCTACTTAACGGCCATTGATCGTTCATCGTTTAATTTAAAAATATAATCTGATATTTTATTATTTTAATTATACAATGATTACGTTAGTACATATACCATTTTTTCCATTTATGAGCACTGTTTTCCAATGTGTATCTAAAATTTAATAAAAGTGCTCTAAAACTTTACCAGAAAGGCCACGACTCTTGCGCATTAAACTCGTACAAATTCCTTGGCCATATAAGCCTCACTATCAGGGACCGTTAAATCTCAGTAATTAACGGGGTTGCCATGATTTTACATCAAAAAGAACGCCTTTTTCCCTAATCTTGCTTTTACATCACGTTTACTTTTTACAGGAAATTTAAACGACCGCTCCAATAATATAAGAGTAATCAGGACATATCGAAGGATTTTTTATAAAGCTGTGTAAAATATAATTTCAATGTAGAAAGTTTACGCTACTTGGTATGGTCAGTGGCCGGCACTTTTTGGTTGGGGGCGGCAAAATCTATGTTTCATCCTGGTGGGTGTTGGGCGTGTTTGGGCGGCAAAAAAGTCTCCTACCCCCACGCTACGCCACTGGATATGGTATCAGGTCAATGTATGAAAAATTTTATGAATTGATTTATCATTATTAGAAGAGCAACTACTGAGCTACTTTTCAAGTCACATTTATAATAATGCGAAATGCTGGCCAAGAAGGCTAATCAAAATATTTTTACACCAAAAATAAACTTAATTGTATTTTAAATATGTAAATACCCACCTAAAATTTTGATTTTTTTAAATTAACTTTATAACGTCTTATTTAATTATTTTATCAATGTCTGTAAATAATATATCGACGGAAGACTTACGAATCCTCAAGAGAAGAGCGTACACTTAAAGACTGCCATTGGCGATCTCTCTGATCTCGCAGATGTTCATGGGCAACTGTGATAGCTTACCATGTGACCCGCTTTCTTGTTTGTCGCCTCTAGCAAAAAAAAACGTAAAATAATAAATCCTCCTAACATGCCTAATGCCATTTCGACGGCTAATCATCAAACATACCTACATTCTATTTCCAACACAAGAAAATAAAAAAAACATTAAACAACTTCCCGCAACGGTATTTCCGAACCGATACGACGTTGCGATCTTCAAGAAACGAGTCTATACCTTCCTAAAAGGCCGGCAACGTACCTCCAATCCTTATGATGTGGCTGATGGCGGTGATCACTTACCATCAGGTGATTCGCTTGTTCGTTTGCCTCCCTTCCTCATAAATAAAACTCATTTTTTTTATACAATACCTAAATAAATAAAAGAGCAAGTTCTAAAAATGTGTATATAAATATGTATGCTAATTAGTAATTACATTATACTCCTTTTTCTGGACAGTCGTATAAAAAAGAGACATGTAAGTAAATAATGATTTCTATAAAAAATATCAACTAGAGACATGTAAGGTTTGGCAAAATAAGACACCTTTTCTTTCTATAAATAACTCAGGTATTTCTAGAAAGAAAAACATGTTATGTACCAGATAACAAGTAGAGTTTGTATACCAAGTCTTCATTGATGTCACTGTTCCTGTTACGTCACCGATTCCTAAACTTTTGAATGTCGTGCCCCACTTCGGTTCAGATATTGATTAAATATAATATTTTATTTACTAAATAAAATTATATTATATTACCAAAAAAGATTTAATACACTTTGTCAATAATTAAAAATGTATGAAATATTATGAATTCCTACCTATATTTAATAGGTGATCTGGTCATTTTGTATGGGGCACCCGTAATCCAGATATATTTTCTTGAAGATGTTCCAAAAGGTGCACTTTAAAAGATACTATTTTGTGGTACCTCCGTTGTGACTTATGACACCCATAAGTCACATAACGCCAGGTAACCTATTTACTTTGGAATCAAATCGATGTATGATGAAGATGCCTAGTATTCGTTATAGATTTTTTTAAATGTGTACATGACCTTGACCAACCATAACCTATGGAGCCGAAATATGGGCACAAACCAAAAGCTTTATGTATAAACTCCGCGTAGCACAGAGAGCTATGGAGCGGTCCATGTTAGGCATCCAGCTAAAAGACCGCATTCCCAATACAGAAATAAGATTACGAACCAAGGTGGTGGATATTGGGAAACGCGTGATGTCTGCCGAGGCTGGCACAGGACCGTTGCGAGTGGCGAGCATAGGAGGCCTATACCCTGTAGCGGGATCGAAATACAGGCTGATGATGACGATGTACATGACCTTACTCAACTTATGACGGCAGCCCGTAGGTTTGAGAAACTATGTAAGTATTAGGTAGTTTCAAATTACAATATGGAGACGATGATAAAAGTGAATAACAACTTGTCGTCATCACATTTATCACTATCCGTGGTCTCCGTTTTATTATTAGCTTTTTTTGCTAACTTCTCATACCTATTATATTAATAGATGTTCATTACTATTTTATCATATATTATGTATGTACAGACGGCGCCTGTACCGATTACAGCTATGGCGGCTCTCAATAATTAGTCTCGTACGCAGGATTTATTATAGTGCTCAAGTGTGTACGCAAACACAAGTGCACTCTCTATCCCTTTTTTTTGTCGCTGGGGAATGCGCCTTATGCATACCCTCCTGCTGGGGAGCAGAAGGGTTATGTCGGGCTCTCCTCTGGCGGAGGTTTCTCCTAACGAGAAGCCGGCCAGAGATATACCGACTAAATCCCAGCTATTTTCCCTCATCGCTCTAAGTGGGGAGGAGTCATGGGTTCAAAAGGGCGAACCCTGGAACCATGACCCTCCCCGGGCGGTGCCCGGGCCAGGCGGTTCCTCCCCCAGCTTTGGCGAGAGAGGGGGTAGGGACAGCCGGGAAAACTGAGCCGTCAGCGCACTCTCTATCCCTTACCCTCATAATCCGACGGAACACCATGACCTGACCGAAGAGGAATCGGGGGTAGAACCAACGTTTTAACGTGCTTTCCGAGGCACGGGTTTGCAAGACCGCCATCTTCCAGATTTCGGGCTGACACTAAGAATTTCTTACCGAAAACTTCCGTACAGATTTTTGGCCCAACCTGGCCATTGGGATCGGGATCGGACCCGGTACCTCCTGAGGAGCCGTCGCTTTAAAGTGCTACCCACCTAACACTGCGCCACCGAGGCAGTCACAAAAAAACATAGCGAACATAAGATAATACCAATAAGACCCAATTCCATAAAATTAAGGTCCAATATCAACACAGGCAGTCCACAGATCTTTTACTGATAATTAAATTGAAACATAAAGTGCTCATAAAATGCTCGTACGAGTATAATTAATTTATTTACATTATGCTAATGATCGCTCTTTAAGACATGGCGGTCCTACCGACCCACTTCCCACGGTGTGTCCTAACAATTACTTATAGTTTTTAAACTCCAGACACACCCATTCGTGTTCTAATAGCTGCTTTAATTGCGCATTGAAAGCAAATGACTATAACTACGAATAATTCGTGTAAAATACAGGGTTTATCGGTAAACATTCAACCCCTTGCCTAGCCGTGTGGTCCCCGGCAGAGTAGAATAGGCCACTCTCACTCTTACCGAGGTGTCGTAAAAGGCGACTAAGGTAAAGCTGCTGGCATGATCATCAGCACCCAGAGAAGGAAAACTCTGCATTTATATCAAAACACTCGCCAACCCGTCTGCCAAGCGTGGTGAGTATGGCAATTACCCCTCATGTGATTAAGGGAGGCCCGTGCCCCAGCAGTGGGGACTTAAATGGGCTGATGATGATGATTCAACCCCTTTAACCACGTCTTCTACCCCCACACAGCATTTATTCGTTCTATGACTTTTGGAAATTCGCATAAAAAAATCCAACTCTTCATACAAAAACGGTCACGTGACTTATTATTTTTTTATCATCATCAGCCTATCGCAGTCCACTGCTGGACGTAGGCCTCTCCAATTGTTCGCCACTGTGATCTATCCATGGCTTCTCGCATCGAGCTCTTGCCAGCTATCCTGCGCAGATCGTCCCCCCACCTAGCCAGAGGGCGCCCTACATTACGTTTGTCAAGACGCGGTCTCCACTCTAAAACTCATTTACCCCATCGGTTAATATGGCCAGCCCACTGCCACTTAAGCTTGCTAATTCGGTGAGCAATGTCGATGACTTTAGTTCTGTGCCGGATCACCTCATTTCGGATTCGATCTCGGAGAGAGACGCCGAGCATTGCTCGTTCCATAGCCCGCTTATTTTTTTATGGGGAGTCGAAAAAATTTTCGACGAATTTCCATAAGTCATAGAACCGATGTTATTCAATTACGATCACTTGTTTAACCATACAATCATCCCCGTCTGTCAAGGTCAAAACCAGCGCTGCAGCGGTTTCAAGCAGCACATGGTGAGGTTGGACCTTGTTGAACATTTGATTCTGTTGGTAATCTCTCATGCAACAGGTGACCTACTTATTATTTGTGCCTTTCTGTCTTATTGGTAACATCTTATTGTAATTGTATTCGTGTTTGTGGTCAATAATTGCGTTACTTATTCAGAATGGTTGGCAGAAGATGTAAACGTCAACCGATACACCCAGTATTATAGAAGAGACACATACAACAAAAGGTTCAGCGGGAAGCGATTTGCCTCCACGTTCATAATGCGGTCTGCTAAGGAATGGAACTCCTTGCCAAGGTCTGTTTTTCCGGATCACTACAATCTGGATATCTTTAAGGCAAGAGTAAACAGGCATCTTCTAGGCAAACGCGTTACATCCTAGACCTCATCGTCACTTTCCATCAGGCGAGATTGTGGTCAAGCGTTAGCCTACAGTTCATAATAAAAAAAAAAGTGTTATGTTAGAGTCATTATGAGGAGTAGATTTGAGTGTACGACTTTGTTTCTTCATTATGTGATATACATATCACATGTGGCAAACAAGCATCCGTCTGCTTGATGCCTGATGGTAAGCGATCTACCACCCATAGTCAACAGTGGAGTCACAACTCCCTCTTCCCTCCGGATTACTCCGATACCCCTACCAATGATTCCGCTTGTGATGGCTGTTATAAAAAAACATTTACACACGTCACGTGGACTTAAACTTGTTGGACTGTTGACCGTCCTTATGTCTGAGATACAAGTGTTATTTTTGGTATGCAAGTATAACTTGAGCTGACCATCTGTACGTAACAAAATATCGTCGCGTTAATCGCTGTCTTTACAAGATTTATTATAGTAATAATAATGCAACGCGAAAATCTAAAGAACTAACTGTCTTGCTTGATTGCTCTCCTCTGACATCACTGAAAAACTCCATTAGCATAGTACGCAGAACAGTTAAACGTAATCATTTTCTTATGCAAGTGTTATAGTAGTTATAGTATGATGTCAGTTACGCAGCGCAGACCGTTAAGTCATATGTGTAAGACTGCATTCAACCGTGGCAGAGCCAAGCTTCGGCATGAATGGCCCGGCTCGACCGGAGTGATTCCACGGCCTCACAGAAAACCGGCGTAAAGCAGCACTGTGCTGTGTTTCGCTGCGTGAGTGAGGGTACCGGAGGCCCAATCCGGGGGATAGGGGGGGTTTAAAGGTTGGCAGCGCACTTGTGACTCCACTGGTGTCGCGGGTGTCCATGGGCGGCGGCAATTGCTTACCATCAGGTGATCCGTCTGTTCGTCTACCTACCTATTACATAAAAAAAAACGTACAGCCACATATCAAAGTGACACAGATAGCGCCACCGTCACTGGAGGGTGTGTGAACAAAAACGTGAACAGGGAAAGTTAATGATGGCGCCACTGACGTTATTTCTATTTATTGTATTTGTGGGAGCATTGTTTTTGTTTGTTTATTATTATTTTTTATTGACGTACCTGTTACGCGGTGCTAATGTATAGAGATCGCCGACGCGGCATCGACCCAAATCAATATTGCACACGGCCCCAGCGCACAGCGCAGCGTCAGCATAACGTGCAGCGCATTGACGTCAGCGGCGGCTTCGCAACATCGGAAGTACGGAAATTGTTGAGCATTATTGATTCACACTTCGATCAATGTCAATCTCTTAGAAATAATTAACTTGTAACTTTTACTTTAATTAAATTTTATTAAATAAAATTGCTTTTTTTTGGATCCTCCGGCTGTAGCCCACGTAATTGGCGCAGTCGGTAGGATACCTGTAAAGTAGAGTCAGTGTCGTATCGAACGATCAGTCTACGGGTATCCAGAACCTACGGGAGCTGCAGTCCAGAGGTGAATCCGGCCATCGATTCGTCAAGAAGAAGCAATGCTGTAAGTCCTTGAATCTTTCAAGTCCTTGCCTATCTAATCCTTAAGTATCCTTGAATATCTCAAGACCTAATTTTAATCCTTAGTATAATCCTATATCCTGTTCAATCATTGTGCATGATATTTTCTTTACTTTTATTTCTTTTGTGTGTGTGTGTAAGTTAAGACATTCAAAATTTTTCACCCTAGGAAAGATCGACCCAGTAGGTTAGTTAGTGTTAGAAATAGGCTCGCGGCGATAGACGAAAACAGGAATTTAGACGCGATGTCGACGGAGGGTCATTCAGGCGCGATGTCGTTTCAAAACGTAGACCTTGATACTATCTATAAATCACTGAGATTAGTGCCAGAGTTTGACGGTAACCCGCACGTATTAACGCGCTTTATTAGTATATGCGATCAGTTAGTAGTCACTTATTTTAAACCTGGGCAGGGTTACGAATTACCAAACTTAGCTCTCATTAACGGAATTTTGAATAAGGTTACGGGACCCGCTGCTAGGCATATTAATTCAAATGGTATCCCGGATACCTGGCAGGGCATTCGATCTGCCTTGATTAATAATTTTGCTGACCATCGAGATGAGACCGCTTTATATAGCGACCTATCTTTGCAGACCCAGGGTTCTAGTACCCCTCAAGAGTTTTACGAAAGGTGCCAAAACTTATTCAGCACCATAATGACTTATATTTCACTTCATGAGACAGTTGCTACTACCATCGAGGCTAAACGAACCCTTTATAAAAAGTTAACCCTCCAAGCCTACCTGAGGGGTCTTAAAGACCCATTAGGTTCCAGAATACGGTGTATGCGCCCAGAATCTATGGAAAAAGCCTTAGAATATGTACAAGATGAGTTAAATACACTTTACTTGCAAAACCGCAATGAAGGAGGACCTAGTACCAGCAGAAAGGACTGGCCTCAATCATTACCACATACTAACCACCAGTTTAATCTGCCATTGAATAATTTCAATCCCAAAGTAAATTCATTTAGCGCCCCTGTCATGCCTGGACCATCAAGGCCATATGCTTTTAACCTGCCTGGCCCCCAACGACAGCATCCAATGCAGCCTTACGCTCAAGGATGGAGGCCTATGCCTACGCAACAGCCACCCCGAGGTTTAACTCGAACGCAACAAATGATGCGCGCCCCATTGCCAAATTATAATCCACAAAGTAACGTTTTTAGAATGCCTCCCAGACCTCAACCGCAACCGCCATCTAACTTTAACAGTGCGCCGAAACCCATGAGCGGCGTTAGTCCCTTCGTGCCAAAGACCTTACCACCATCAGGTCGTGATTGGAGACAGTTTGGAAATCCACCTCCAAGCAACTATTTTAAGACGCGCGAAGTAAATCTAAATGAGTTTGACTACGACTACGATTATAATAATTGCTACTATGTAGATTACGACCAGGAATACTACTATACTAACGAGCAATATCCCGAACCCGGATATTACGAGGAGCCGTATCATTACCAGGATACTCCTGTAGTAGAGGAGGTCGATAGAGATGCCGCACCAACTGAAAATTTTCAGAAGGTGTCCCAATTAGAAAAACCAAAATAGAGGTAAATTTTCATATCCAAAGGCAACTCGGATTTATTCAAATTAATAATCCACCACTTAAGTTACTGATTGATACAGGAGCTAACCAATCCTTTATAAGCCCGGAAGCTGTTAGCAAATATTTTAATTATATACCACTTAATTATGAGCCATTTGAGGTAACGAATGTTCACGGGACGTCTAAGAACGATCACTCTATTACCTTGCCATGTTTCCCGGAATTCCATGAGAATACAGATATCACATTATTTGTCTACAAATTTCATAATTACTTCGACGGGCTTCTAGGCTTTGATCTACTCGAAAATTGGGGAAGTAAAATTGATCTTAATCGTAAATTGTTAATAACACAGAATGCACAGTTACCTATACAGATGTACGACTCACGCAATGTCAATTTGTATGAAGACATCGTATCCGCTAATTCATCAAAGTTAGTTAGGGTGCCTATTAATACAGTAGACGGCGAGGTATTGATAGAAAACCAGGTAATTTGTAATTGCCTGATATCTAACTGCTTAACCAATGTTAAAAATAACCGCGGGTGGGTAGAAATTACTAACCCTACGAGTAACGACGTAATCTTTTCTATGGACCGTCCGGTAGAAGCAGAACTATTTAACATTGAAACTGAAGGCACTGAAATTCCACCAGATCGAGTTGACGCTGTAC
This sequence comes from Marasmia exigua, assembly GCA_019059595.1. Classification (NCBI taxonomy): domain Eukaryota; kingdom Metazoa; phylum Arthropoda; class Insecta; order Lepidoptera; family Crambidae; genus Marasmia; species Marasmia exigua. The sequence goes on from CM032482.1 coordinate 19,154,033, forward strand.
TTTCTCGTCTCCGGACTGACCATCTAAATCCAGAAGAACTTGCCAATTTACGTAGCCTTTGTGCGAACTATGCCGATGTATTCTACCTAGAAGGTGAATCATTGACTTTTACAAATAAAGTTAAACATCGCATCCGAACAACTGATGAAATTCCAGTGCATACTAAAACTTATAGATATCCTTACGTCCACAGACAAGAGGTCAGAGATCAAATCAACAAGATGCTCGAACAAAATATAATACGACCTTCAGATTCTGCCTGGAGCTCTCCCATATGGATTGTACCCAAAAAGGCAGATGCTTCCGGCAAAATCAAATGGCGTCTTGTCGTGGATTTTCGAAAGGTTAACGAGAAAACGATTGACGACAAGTATCCCATACCTAATATTACAGATGTACTTGACAAATTAGGTAAATGTCAGTATTTTAGTACCCTGGATTTGGCTAGTGGATTTTATCAGGTGGAAATGAATCCTGAGGATATTCACAAGACGGCGTTTAACGTGGAAAACGGCCATTATGAATTCCTTAGAATGCCGATGGGACTTAAAAATTCTCCATCGACATTCCAACGAGTAATGGACAATATCCTTAAAGATCTCAATCACATCTGCCTGGTGTATTTAGACGATATTGTAGTATTCAGTACATCCTTACAGGAACACATTAATAACCTGGAGAAAGTATTCAAAAGATTGCGAGAATCTAACTTTAAAATTCAAATGGACAAGTCCGAATTTTTAAAGTTAGAGACTAGCTTTCTAGGCCACATCATTTGCAATGATGGTGTCAAGCCAAATCCAGACAAAATAAAGGCTATAGAAAATTATCCCTTACCTAAAACAGCAACTGAAATCAAACGTTTTCTCGGTCTAATTGGGTATTACAGGAAATTCATTCCGGATTTCGCCAGATTGACTAAGCCACTAACTCAATGCTTGAAAAAGGGTAGCAAAATAACATTAGATCAAAAATATATTAACTGCTTTGAACATTGCAAAAAGCTTCTTACAAACGACCCTATCCTCCAGTATCCAGATTTTAATAAGGAGTTCATCCTCACCACTGATGCATCTAATGTAGCGATCGGCGCTGTTCTATCGCAAGGAGCAATAGGCTCCGATAAACCCATAGCGTACGCTTCACGTACTTTAAATTCTAGCGAACTAAATTACAGCACTATTGAAAAGGAGCTTTTAGCCATCGTTTGGGCCACCAAATACTTCAGGCCATATTTGTTTGGTAGGAAGTTTAAAATAATCACGGACCATAAGCCCCTTCAATGGATCATGAACTTAAAAGAACCGAACTCGAGACTCACAAGGTGGCGATTAAAACTGAGCGAGTACGATTTCTCAATAGAATATAAGCAGGGTAAATTCAACACTAACGCAGACGCTTTATCGCGGCTTGAAATTAACAATGAGGAGCTTATGTCAATCGTAGCTAACCCTTCAGAAAAAAACCCTGCACTCGATGACTCCAGGACCATAACTGCTACAGAACCCATAGATAACTCGGGTACCGCCACAGTTCACACAGATAATGAGAACCCTATATTAGAGGTCCCTATTTCAGACGATCCTTTAAACAAATTCACAAAACAAATCATTTTAAATATAGTAGGCGATATAAAGGGTAGGACAATTGTAACAAAACCATTTGATACTCACACACGAATTAACATCCAGGTGTCAGAATCAAATTTAGAAGAGGACGTGGTCAATGCTATCAAAGAGTACGTCCATCCTAAAATTAAAACAGGTTTATTAATCAACCCAACTTTAGGAATGTATTCAATAATTCCTATTATTCAAAGGAATTTTAAAAATTCATCTATGAATTTAACACTGACTAAAAAGGAATTAGATAATGTCAGAGAATACTTGAGGCAGCAGGAGATCATTAACAAACATCATGACGGCAAAACTAACCATAGGGGTATTAACGAAACTTATTTGGCTCTATCTCATAAGTACTTTTGGCCAAAAATGCGCGAACACATAACTAAATTTATAAATGAGTGTACGATCTGCGGCCAAGCAAAGTACGACCGCAACCCCATTAAACAACAGTTCAAATTAGTCCCACCAGCAAGCAAACCATTTGAAACAGTACACCTCGATTTACTAACTATTCAAAGCGAAAAGTTTTTAACCATAGTAGACTCATTTTCCAAATATGCTCAGGCGTATTACTTAAGAGATGGAACAGCGATAAGTGTTGTACAGGCTTTGCTTAGTTTTTGCACTCATCACGGGATTCCAATCACAATTGTAACCGACAACGGGACGGAGTTTACTAACCAACTAATAGCAGAATTCATGAGATTACACAGGATTCAACACCATAGGGTAGCACCGCATAGCCCTAATGAAAATGGTATAGTTGAAAGGTTCCATGCCACCATACTAGAACACCTTCGCATTCTCAAATGCAGCCAAAAAGGGGAATCCGTGATCAATCTTATGCCTTACGCCCTTCTGGCTTATAATAGTAGCATCCATAGTTTCACAAAATGTAAACCTATTGAAGTTATTACAGGACATTTCGATCCTCGCGACTCCTTTGATATAGACTTAACAGCTCATCTATTACAGCAGTATATGACTAATCATAAAGAAAAAATGACTAGAGCTTATAATGCAATTCACGAGTTATGCAACGAAACCCGTAAAGAGCTTATGGATAACCGTAATCGTCATCGCGAACCAGAAGTCGATTACTCGCCGGAGCAACAGATTTTTATTAGGAATCCATTTGCTTCCAGGCAAAAGTTAGCTCCTCGTTACACTCATGATGTTGTAATGGCAGATCTCCCCATCCATATCTATACAAAAAGGAAACGTGGTCCTGTTGCAAAATCTAGGTTAAAAAGGGTTCCTAAAACCGCCCGATTGTTACAGGAAGCTCCTGATTCTCCAACTGTTCCTGGGGACAGCTCTATCTCAAGAAATAAGACTTGAGAGTCTTGATGATGGACCCGGCATCTTACCCTTTAAATTAGGCCCAGCTAAAATTTTATCTTATCACCACTCTTTTATTCAATACATTAATTTAGACATCTTACAGGATAAAATTAATTCTATTGACAGTCAATTGTTAAATAGTAGCCCTAATCTTAATAACCGAACACAATCCTTATTTCAGCCTCATATAGATTACCTTAGATCTAAACTTAATAGCGTATCAGAACAACTAAAATCTTTTGAGATTAATCGCGTAAAAAGAGGTCTCATAGATGGTCTCGGTAGCGTTGTAAAAAGCATAACGGGCAATCTAGACTATACCGACGCACTTCATTATAACCAAGCTATAAAGTCTCTTGAAGACGATGAACACAGATTAGTTACTGAATTTAACCAGCATGTCAGTTTAACAAAAGATATTACCGCTCAATATTCTAAGATTATAGAAAGTATCATAGAAAATCAAAATAGAATGGCAACTTTACTGAATAAGATTAACGAGAGCTACGCAGATAGAGATAATGATTTAATAAAATACGCACACTTAGCCCAGACACTTATTATTCTTAGTGACAATGTAGACTCGGTTTCCCAAGAACTTAATAGGTTACAGAATGTTCTAGCATTTATAAGAACATCTACTATGCACCATTCAGTTCTCAGTACAAATGAAATCCGCAGTATATTAAGCAAATTAGTAAATTTGTATGGCAGCGATAAGGTTTTAGATATAGATATAAGAGAATATTATAATATAGTTAAGTTGGGGTCATATTATGTAGGTAATAACGTAGTTATAGTATATCAATTTCCAATCTTTCTGGAGCACACATATGATTTATACAAGCTCTCTATTATACCCAATAAGTATCATGAGGTCCTCATTCCTCCTTCTCCATTCCTAGCCATCTCCCAGAAAGATTCTAAGAACATAGAGGCTGAATGCCCGAAGACCAGTAAATGGTTCATTTGTGAGGAGAAACGAAGTCTGCAGAGATGGCCATCCCAAGACTGCATACACGAGCTCATCACCACTCAGAGGAAAAGTTCATCATGCAAACCCGTCGCTATCTCCTTGGACCAACCAGCATACGAAGAACTCGACGACAGATACTATACCATAAGCTTCCCCGATACCACGAAGATACATCTCTCCTGTGGACAAGACCTATACAAAGAAATCCAAGGTAGCTACCTGCTCACCATCCCACAAAACTGCTACATGGAAACGCCACAATTGACCATCGCCAACATGAAAGATCGTCTAAAAGGTCATGCATTGAAAATTATGGACTTACCGTTGGAAAACCCGGATAATAAGTCTGTAGCTCCGACACTGAAATTAAACTCCATAAACCTGGATAACCTGCACGCAACCAATATGAAGATAATGCAACAGCAGCCACACATTATGCAAGCTACGAATGACTACGGAATTTACCATACTACGATTCCGATGTACGTAGCACTATTCGGTGCATGCGCACTTATTGGCTACTTGACTTATCGACGGTACCGGCTAAAACATAAGAAGTCATCAGACGAAGATCCAGAAAGTCAACCAAGACGTCCAGACAGAATTTACGCTATCCCTGAACCCAAAGAGAGGAATAGCAATAACCAACCCCCACCTCAATTTACTACGAAAATTATCGGTGGTGTCTGTTCTTCGGGGGGAGGTGTTACGCGGTGCTAATGTATAGAGATCGCCGACGCGGCATCGACCCAAATCAATATTGCACACGGCCCCAGCGCACAGCGCAGCGTCAGCATAACGTGCAGCGCATTGACGTCAGCGGCGGCTTCGCAACATCGGAAGTACGGAAATTGTTGAGCATTATTGATTCACACTTCGATCAATGTCAATCTCTTAGAAATAATTAACTTGTAACTTTTACTTTAATTAAATTTTATTAAATAAAATTGCTTTTTTTTGGATCCTCCGGCTGTAGCCCACGTAATTTACCTAATACCGGTTTATATTAATTTATTTATAAATTTTTTCTTATTGGTTCTGTATGTATGCGTTTTGTTATTCATGTTCACGTTATAGTACTCTATATCGCTCCGTTTTCTATTAATATTAATTGTCAGTTTTTTTTTTATGTTTGTATGTCTTATTATGAGTCGTCCCTCGAAGGTACAGCCTGAAAATCAGCGCTGCAGCGGCTGCTTAGCGGTTGTTGTAGCACATGCTGAGGCTGAACCTTGTTGTATGTAATCATGTGTTGTGGTCAATAAATTATTTCTTATTCTTATAAAGTATACAAAACTGTCAAACTTTAATTGTGACTAGCTCTTGCCCGTGGCTTTGCTCGCGCTAGATGTTAGATTGGGACACATTTTACCACTATGGGAGCGTCTCTTGCGAAAAGTATTAAGTTTAGAAAAAAATATGTTTAAAACCTCAACATCATTTTTAAAGACCTATTCATAGACATCCCACACGTATGGGTTTGATGAAAAAAAATGTAGAGTTTCAGTAACAAGCATGGGGACCCCCCTAAAAAAATATTTTTTTCCTATTTTTGTGTGACATGACGAATCTATGAAGGTTCCCTTTTTTTGCCATTTGGCTACAAAACCCTAAAAACGTCCATCCGTCGCTCCGTTTTACCGTGAAAGATGCACAAACAGACAGACGCACACTTTCACATATATAATAAGGTTGGTATTGCATTTAATATGGATGTGTAAACGGGAAAACGACGAGAAAATGGAATAGTTGTTTTATTCGTAGTGATACGGTAGCAGCAGGACTTACGTAGCACAAACTGTTAAGTCATCTGTTTTGACTACGTTGCGCATGCGCGTCATCTTTAGTCAGCGTGTGGGTGACTGAAGTGTGAACTGAACTATGCCCCAGTAAATACAGACAAACGGTAAGGAAGTCGAATAGCGTATTAAGGCAGTAGCTACGGGGCGCAGACTAAAGTCACGTTTGGACTGAGCTGCGCCTGTGCGTCATCCTTAGTCAGAAGCAGGCAAGTGACTGAAATGTGTAAGTGTATGTCCAATGTAGGGTACAGAGAATAAAATGGTTCGTCACCTTAAGGTAGATTTTCGCTTGCACGGGAAGAACCAGTTATACCAACATACCGTTCTTTACATCAAAAGGAATTAACGTTGCTACAAGGAAATCTGAACTTTCTGATCTAATAGTTAAGCATAATTTTACTTCTATCTATTACTTCTACTTTGACAAATTTAAAAGAAAGGTAATAAGTGCTCATAGTATATCAAACGAATCAATTTGATATTGACGAAGACTGTACCTGTCTACATTGGGCATAGATGTGGGCATAGAGTATCAATGAAAAAGTGGTTATAGTAGTATTTGCATAGTACACGTGGCGCAGAACGTTAAGTCATGTGTAAATCTGAATAGTTTAAACTATTATACCCTGCATGCAACTTGCACGTCAGACCCGACTCTTTGTACTGTGTTCTAAATAAGAAAGCTCCACGGTAACAGTAAAACCTTAGACAACTGTCCCCAGAGATTCCCGTCTCGCACACCCGATTTAATACTATAGATAGGTATATATTGTCAGTGCCTCTAGGACAAATGTCTTACGAAACTCTTAAAGTGGACGCTTTAAGTTCATTTCTGATAGCCGCCATTCACTTCTGAAACGCAAACTTAAAGTTAACAAACTAAAGAACCAGTAATAATCTGTTTAATATGGTATGAGAATATGGTTTATAAAACTAAATTACAAAAATAACACGCTCGTAACTTTGTACTTAATTATTATAAGACAATATGGGACCATTTCTGAAGTTTTTCTCAAAATTACATAGCCGTTAGATATGCAAAAAAATATGTTTATGGTAGTTCAAGCTTAGCATCCGCACGACATAAGTTTCTCGAACTTATCTTACTGCAATTACTTTATTTGTGCACGTCAATCGAACGCATTCCTGGGCGGGGTCGGCATATAACGTCACTCGCGTAAGTACTATTATGAATGAGCGCTTTCTTCGTAGAGGTCATCGTCTCATCGTCATCATATCCCACTAGTGCTAGAAGAGACCATAGAGTAACTTATGTATGGGGAGACCATAGTGATCCATATCGTAATGGCCGCCGAGGTGAAAGCGTTCCCTTTACTTTACTACTTTAAAAGGTTTTTTTTTTATGCTAGAGGCGACAAACGAGCAAGCGGGTCACCTGATGGAAAGCAATCATCGCCGCCCATTAACATCCGCGAAATCAGAGAGATCGCTAATGCGTTGCCGGCCTTTTTAATAAATATAAAGTTTAAAAACGAAAACCTGACTACCAAAAAACACGATGTAAAAAGCACAAAACAAGAAAATTGTGTCTGCTGAAATGATTATGCCGTATCGCCGTGCGCGTATGCCACATTGATTTTAATTTATTATTATAATGAATCTGTTTTGCTACAGTAAGTGGCATTCGACCACGGCGATACGGCATAATCATTTCAGCAGAGACAATTTTCTTGTTTTGTGCTTTTTAGATAGATCGTGTTTTTTGGTAGTCGGGTTTTAGTTTTTAAACTTTATTTTTATTTAACATATTTTTAGTTATGTGAATATAATTACATATTTGAAATGTGCTAAAAGCTCTTTCATTTGATACCCCATACGGTAGCGTCAAGCAAAATTTTTTTTTAGTTCCTTACTCTAAGTCCCCTATAGGGCGCTGTAATAAATTTAACGTGACATCAAGTTGCCTATAACCAGAAGACAACCAAAACGCTTCTAACGACACCTCATTTGTTCAAATATGCTAACTAGTTTAGAATTTTCGTGAAAACAGATGAACATACATACATAGCCCGTCAAAATCATAACCCTCCTTTTGCTTTGCCGTAGTCGGGTAAAAAGGAGTACGCTCTTCTCTTGAAGGTCCCTAAGTCGTAGCCGTCGGGAAATACTATCATAGGTAAACTGTTCCACAGAACTGAGGTACGTGGTAGAAAGTTCCGCGAAAAACACCATACCAAAGTCAACCTAGCAATCAGTGATCAAGGTCGAAACTAATCGTAAAGGGCTACAAAAAACGTCTGATATGATGATGATGGGTGACTTTTAGCTGATTCTGTCATCGGCTTTAATATTTGTCACAGTTTTGATTCGAAAACTAAACAATTTGGACTTTCTGCTAACGCGATTTTTCCAAGGAAACGAAGTAGAAGTTATTTAAAAGCGTTAAGATAACAAAGAAAATAGCCATTTGTTGAAATTGATAATATTAGCTCAGAGATAATGCTTATTGTAGAATAATTTTAGGGGTTTTTTAAGATAAGAATAGCTTTATGACATCATTTAAAACTTTCCACATCGCCAATTCCAATACTATTATTATGCTTTATCTTTTTACATTATTGGTTTCTTCAAATTATTTTTTTATAATTAACTATGCATTCGACCGCCTCTTCCACGTCATTTTAATTACTAAAATGACTGCAATGTATTTTAGAACCAGAGTGATTAGGCTGCTTCTTGGGTAAGCTGGCTCCATCGTAGGCTTCTTCTCAACTCTAAGGTTCAGAGTGAATCCAAAAGCAAGCTCATAAACGAAATTTTAAACAGAATATATGAGTGTCTGACTATTGTCCCGGTTGCGTCCGAATGTCGCTTCGGAGTCCTAGGTCCCTACTTCGACTCCTCCACTTCGCACGGTCTTGTGGTGCATGAATAGTGGTCGGTTTATTAGCACGCATGTCATCCTTTACAATGCCAAGCCACACCTTTTTAAGTCTACCCCTTCTGCCGGGACCCGGCGGTGGTGGCATGGCCAGACATTTCTTTTTTGTAGGACTTATATCCGCAGATAATAATTTATTGATGACGTAGTATTCAAGAGATGACGCATATATCAACAATGCTTCGCCTAGTTAAGTATTCACGTAGAGTAGTAATGACAATTATTTCTCAAAATAATACTATTATTAATCACCGATGAGTAATGGAAACGTTAAATCTCGTGGGTAGGCAGTTAGCCTGCTTTTACATATACTTTAGAAAATATTTGCTACACTATTTATGATAAAACTATGGCAGCTCAGTTGGTAAGAATGAAAATGCATCTTCCGAACGGAAGTCGTAGATATTTTAGGTGGCAGACGAGCAGGCGGATCCCCTGAGGTTGAGCGACTACCGCCCCCATGGGCCTAGCTGCGTTACGCCGGTTTTCGGTGAAGCCGTTAGTAACACGTCGAGCGAGCTCAATCTTGCCTGAGCATATTGGCTCTCCCACGGTTCAATGGTCAATCAGATATTGAAAGATAGAATATACAAGTATTTCTACCATAAGTTTGGCGGTGAGGGGACACATCGTGAGGAAACCTGCACGTTTCGGATAGTTTCTGAAACGTGTAACCGTGACTCAGTTGGTCTGGTTACCCTGTAAAGGGTTGCGAAGGTCAGACGGCAGCCGCTTCATTGTATTTACCAGACTCCCTGAATCCTGAATTATAGTCTAAGCGTACCCCGGGCTCTAGAAAGACAGCTTAAGACGCAACCGGGAACTACACGCTGAAATGAGGAGAATACAAACAAGTACATATTAAGAATCAATCTCAGTATACGAATAGGTATAAAAGTACTCGTAAGTATGATCGCTTGTTTATTACCGGTTTTTATCAGCTGTTCTTTGTGACGTAACAACCTCAAAGTTTTTTTTGTAAAAACAAAACTCATGTGATTCCCAAACAGTTACATATCATCAACTACCATCAGTCGAGATAAACACTCACATCGTAATTCTTTTTATCTTAAATTGAACTATCAATCAAAATTAGAGACGCAACATAAATCTCTTAAACAAATGTTGAAAGTGGCAATTTTTTTATGTTATAGGTGGCAGACGAGCCGACGGATCACCTGATGGTAAGCGATTGCCGCCGCCCATGGACACCCGCGACACCAGTGGAGTCACAAATGCGCTGCCAACCTTTAATCCTCCGGTACGTACCCTCACTCACGCAGCGAAACACAGCACAGTGCTGCTTCACGCTAGTTTTCTCTGACACTCCGGTCGAGCCGGCCCATTCATACCGAAGAGTGGCTTTCCTACGGTAAGAAATATTACAAACGTAATCGTCGCAATATCAAAAATCTTTATTTTGTAACGTAGTGTATGCGTTAACAACATAGTGATTGGCGCCTCCTTTTAATCAAAGGATTTGCTTGTGTTAGAAAGCACCGCTCTTCCTTAACAATGGTTCACAATAGACTTATTCAATAATTTTACATACATAAACGGTTTACTAAATCTGATATAATATCAGATTTAGTAAACCGTTTATGTACAAGATTTTTGGTGACAAACATTTTGACAATATATTATTATTATGACATTATTTATTTTAATTTAGGCAAACGTGTGTGCGTGCGCACACGCACCGTATATACCTATATGACATATATAATCGGAAGATTTGACCGGAGTCCAGTACTATAAACTTGCTACATAGTCATTATCTTAAATTTGATTGAACCTGGGATACAAAGGTCAATTTTAAGATAAGAGTAGCTAACGTATAAGTAAGGAGTCAAAAAATTTGACTGCCATTTAAAAATTTAGGTTTACGGTGCATTATCCATTTATACATATAAATGTATGGTCATGATTTCATTTCATTTTCTGTTGATACGAATAGCTCGTCATACAAAAGAAATAATGGCTCATATGTTATAGTGATGCCACTACTAACCGATATACTCCGTAAAAAATATATCTTAAGAACTGACTAGACGAACAGATAGCCTACAAAACTAACGAAAGAAACGCCAGTGCGTGTAAATGGGACGGAAAGAAGAATTCTGATTCGTTTTAAACCCTCAGATTGCAACACTAAAGGTAAACATAACTTAAGCTTGAAACCGTAAAATCCGCCAAAAATTACATTGAGAATTTAGTCATTACTACACCAATGTTTATGTCTCGTTTTCCAAGGACGGTAATGCCCGGGTTAATCGTAAAAACGAAACGATACGTTCTGGCTGCGGCGTAAAGTTGGCTATATAAATCCATACAAATAGTTGAACAATAGTCAATATCCTTTCATCGACGTATTTTTAGCTACACGAATTTGTCAACTCATGTATCTGTGAGAGTTTAAAATCAAAACACACAGAGCCCGCCGGGCCGCCGCGACACACAACATGTAGCCCGGCAACATGTTAAGCGTTACAAAGATTAAGGAGACAAAGTTTTTCGTGAACAAAGCCGACGATGTCGCCGATAAAAGAACATATTTGTCGGCGACCCGGCGACTTCAGTGCGTATTTCACTTTATACTGCCAATACGAGTATTACAGGCAGTTGAAACTTAAGCATTTCGGAAAGAAAAAGAAAAAATATTTCGTCACCAGCGAAAAATATTCGGTCGCTAATTTCTTTTGAAGTTTATTCAAAAACCGCTTGCGTTATAATTTTACCGCAAGCGATGATGTGGGGTGATAAACGCGACTGGTCGTAAGAAATGCCTTGGAAATTCGCTATGTATTTTGGCAAGAGATGGATGATACGAAAATTGGACGGGATCTTATTAAACCTTATTATCGATATCAATAAGCCGTGTGGTCCCCGGCAGAGTAGAAAGCCGTGTGGTCCCCGGCAGAGTAGAATAGGCCACCCTCACTCTTACCGAGGTGTCGTAAAAGGCGACTAAGGTAAAGCTGCTGGCATGATCATCAGCACCCAGAGAAGGAAAACTCTGCATTTATATCAAAACCCTCGCCAACCCGTCTGCCAAGTGTGGTGAGTATGGCAATTACCCCTCATGTGATTGAGGGAGGCCCGTGCCCCAGCAGTGGGGACTTAAATGGGCTGACAATGATCGTTATCAATAGCCGATCAAAGTCCCCTAAAAACCACTTCAAAAGGTTCATTAATTACTAAACCCCATATTTTTTATGCCACTATGGAATTTAAAAAATACACCTCGTTCACACGTACTCTAGGTTTGTTTTTATTTTAAATTGCGGCCAGTGGAGTGACGAATTTAAGAACAGGTGTGCGTCTTATTTTTCTATAACATTTTACGAAATTTTAACAATTTATTTATTTAAAACTTTATTGCACAATAGGCGAACATAATGCCAAGAGGCATTATATTCTGGCCGTGTGGTCCCCGGCAGAGTAGAATAGGCCACCCTCACTCTTACCGAGGTGTCGTATAGGCGACTAAGGTAAAGCTGCTGGCATGATCATCAGCACCCAGAGAAGGAAAACTCTGCATTTATATCAAAACCCTCGCCAACCCGTCTGCCAAGCGTGGTGAGTATGGCAATTACCCCTCATGTGATTGAGGGAGGCCCGTGCCCCAGCAGTGGGGACTTAAATGGGCTGATGATGATGATGATGATGAATGCCAAGAGGCATACTCTGCCACACAAACTTTGTTTGAGTGGCAGAGTGAACCAAATGATTTACATTAAAATTATTATTAAACTTAAACAACAAACAATCAGCACTATCATGAAAACAAAAACTGTCGCTGTATTATAAAACATTGTCTTCTTGTTCCGTTAGAACGAATGCACTTTCATGTTGCATATTTTGATCGAGAGCTTCGTATTAAAATGTAGGTCTGTTTATTTCACACATACCCGATTCCCTTTTGGAATATATTCGAATATTTAGCAACATAACGTTTTGACCGGTATTTCAGGCCGTTCTGTTAGTTCTAGTGATGTGAGGTCACAGTCATGGTGAGGTTCCGTATGCGTGATCCGTCATCATTTCAGTGGTCAATCCCAGTTGATGTTTTCTCGTATAATTAATCGTGTTTTCTTAGAAAAATATATACCCGTGATAATAATCAGAGATAATTTTGAAAGATATATTGAAATCGGTCCTATAGTCTTTGAGATTATTCTTTAAATAACATATAAATGATGAGTTTTAGATTGACCATAAACACTTTCAACAAAAAAAAATTAGATACATTGTATTTGTTTACAAACGAATAGGCATTACGATATCCAAAGTATTCACAAGTCTAATCACAAGAAATATCTTTTGTCCCGGGCTTAGATTAAATCAAAATAGCGGAAGATAGGTGACTCGTCTATACCGCGTGGACCGCTTAAATTAGGTGCCCGGCGCCTAATTTCACGCAATCGCAAATGACAGAGACTGACCAGAGCGGTCGCATCACCCAAAATATTCATTAATTGTTTTAAGTGGGATAAAAGGCTATCAAAATGCCTACGTGCGCTTTTACGCGCTGTACAAATAATTCAAAACGTAAAAATAAATCTCATGGAATCACATTTCACTCGTAAGTACAAGATATTTTTTAATTTCTTATGTTATTTCAATATTTTACAACATTTTGTCGAGCGAGATCGAAATATACGATATACCCATGAGTGACGAGTTAGGTGATATTACGTCACACAGTGATAGCGTCAGCATAAAAATATCGAAAAATATTTATTGTTAACTTATTCAGAGTAGTAGTAGTAGTGCATTAAAAAAAAACATTTTTTTTTTATTTTATTTTCTTTATTAAGGAAAAATACAGCTGTTAAAAAGTACTCTGTTCTAAAATTACTTAAATAATACATCAGCACTTTAAATTTTCCACTACAAATTAATTCGTTTAGTGTTGTGAGACAAAATACAAAAAAAAATGCGAAAAAGGATGATTATTTTTGCTACTTATTATTTTAATTCAAGACTAAAGATTTTTAAAAACTGTAATCTTATCATGAAAATGTCGATATGGTTATAGCTGCTATTAAATTTATAACAAGCTCTAACATTTTTTTATTATTGTTTATATTTTACCGACTTCATAAAAAGGAGGAGGTTATCAACTCTTCGGGATCATTGTTATGCACGTTCCCCAACTAGGTAGAAACCTACTGGAAGATGACTAGATCATTTAGTTTTTTTTTTTAAATAATATTTTTCCCAGGTAACCTCATTCTTAGCATGATCTGACGACGGGATCCCATAATAACCGCGGGCATCACTCCGATTTTATAGACACTACTAGGTAGAAACCTACTGGAAGATGACTAGATCAATTTATTTTTTTTAAATAATAATTTTCCCAGGTAATCTCATTCTTAGCATGGCATGATCTGACGACAGGATCCCACAATAATCGAGGGCAACAGTTGTGTCTATAAAATCGGAATTTTATAGACACAACTGAAACAAACTGTCCCTATCCTTAGAAAAGTCAATGTTGTGTAAGAATAACATTCAATAATAATTTATAATAGTACCAACAATATATTTATGATAATTACGACTGTTATAAAAATAAATTATTTAGAAATTAGTTATTTTTGTTGACCCTACTTTCTCCTTTTGACATGACGCGCAGCATGCGCCTCAAGCGTATGTCAAAACAAATAGGTCCGTTTTCAGTTGTCTAATTGAAGAGACGTGGCGAATCTTCTGCTATTTTGATTTAAGAATAAGTTCTTAGAGAAGTTATCCGTGGCAGTCTTCAAATCTAATATTCCTCCTAAAGTGATTGGTGACAGACGAGCAGATGAATCGCCTGATGCTAAGCGATTGCCGCCGCCCATAGACACCCGTGACCCCATTGGACTAATCGTAAAAGTTAAATTTTTTTTAGAGGAGGCCTTTTATGTGTATCATTGGTATTTTAAGATTTTGAAGTTTATTTTCGACGATTATTGCATTTGAGACTGCCACGGAAATCTAAAAATGACCTATTTCGTCCGGAGATCCGTAAACTTCCCATCACTAACCCACGACCGCTAGACACTGAACTGTATCGCACGTGCCGCACAGAGGGCAAAGCCCGTGCAACGGTGCATGCGGGAGAGAGAGACAGACGACTTTACAGGTAGGTGTGAGGCAGACGGAAGAGCTGTTATCTAGATTACACCTGACTGTAAACAATGTGTGGAGGTAAACATAGGGGAAAACAACATCAAAGATTTGTTCTGATCTAAAAATACGGGGCAATTAAGAGCAATGGAAGTTAATGTTTCCGCAATAAAATTTCACATGCAGAGTGCATTTAGTGAATCAATACTGTGTTGCACAAACGTGCATTAAATCTATTAAACAGTTAATAGACTTTCATTGCATACAACATACCTACATAAGGTAAAAAAATACTTAAAACTATAAATATGTACCGCCGAGATTGTATTTACCAGTGACCATTAAGTTTCGTAAAATTTTGTGCAATAAAGAGTATCTAGATAGATACTCTATAATTAAGTTATGTACCGTAATAGATATCTATATAAACAATGATAATTACAATAGAATTTTTCAAATAAAGTTCTTATAGGACAATTTCTGCGTGAATGAAGCTAAACTTCATTGAAGTTGACGGGTAAGGCACACTAGCGACGCCAATCGGGGTTACAATCTCTCGGCAAACACTCATACTATTTATTCAACAAACATGCACAAATGTTGGGTCCGTTATATGCGAAAAATTGATTCACGCCAAAAGCGGTCACTTTTGGCGGTAATTCAAAATACGAGTGCAAAAGCAGACCAAACAGTTAACTATAAGTCTTAAATAAACAGTATAGGAGTTTGCCAAGAGATTGTAACCCCGAAATTGTTTAAAATAGATCCGGTTTAGTAGCTAAAAATTAAAATTTATTGGCGTCGCTAGTGTACCCTACGTTACCTTAACATAAAACTTGACAATGTACCTCTGATTTTCATGGTTTAATAAAATGGTTAAATAAAATTCATGCATTGCACTAAAACTAGTTGAGGCGATCAATTTGATTGCTAGAAACTACATTTTTATAAATAGAAAGATATTTCTAGACAAACAGAAAATACTCACATCATGACGTCAACGATAACGGTTCTTTTCAAAAAGATCATACGTCATTGTTTTAAACAGAGAACTGTTTTAAACAATGGACTATAACATTTTCTATTTCTATAACACAATATTAGGTGTCCAGTACACATTATCTTCAAACGTTAGTACTATAGCGTCAACAAAATACGCTTAGGTACTCGTACATTATACAAGTCGTGCAACACCAGTCAATCACCATTGTTAGACAGTTCGCATAATATGAAAGCGTACATAAATAATTCCAGAGTTATTTATAGAGGCAAGGCCCGGTTGGAGGAAAAACGACGCGGAAATCTTAGGTGCCCCCCCACAGCACCGTGACAAGGGGACACTGTGTCGGCACTTGATAAGAACTTGCATATTTACCCGCAAACATCAGAAGCTTTAATATACGAAATAAACATAGGCTTCCTGTCCTAAATCTCATGACTTCATAAAATACGAAATTCATTTGTAGGATTGAGCATTACAATGTTTAATAGGTTACCTCAAAAATTATTGACTTACCTGTATGTAAGTTTTTTTGTTTTTTTATATGAGAGGTGGCAGACGAGCAGACGGATCACCTGATGGTAAGCAATTCCGCCGCCCATGGACTCCCACAACACCAGTGGAGTCACAAGTGCGCTGCCAACCTTTTCCCCTTCCCCCCATTGGGCCTCGGGTAACCTCACTCACACGACGAAACACAGCGCAGGCGCTGCTTCACGCCGGTCTTCTGTGAGGCAGTGGTATCACTCCGGTCGAGCCGGCCCATTCATGCCAAAGCGTGGCTCTCCCACATTTGAAATTAAGTTAATTTGAGTTTAAGTTGCATGTAAAAAACTGCCTAATGAAGAAAGGCTACTATAAAGTAGAATATTATTAAAATGATAAGGATTCCTGGACATGTTGATCTTCTCGCCTGTCCTCAAATGTTACATTTCATAATTTTACTTTGACGATTTATCGAAACGATATTGATCTTAAGCATTGTATGTCATATTGTCACTGTAATCATAATTTATTCATATAAGAAAGAATATTGCGTAATATTAAAAATGAAAATTGTAATTACCATATTATTTGAAAAGAATAACATACTGAATCAGAGGTAGATTACATAATATTTGACATTCATAAATGTTCAGTATGGCCCTAAATTCAATAAAGATATTGATGATTTTGATTTGATTTTGATAAAAGCACAAAATAAATACACAGAAGGACGGCTACTTCAATCACGAGCTAAACATGATACGCGAGCTTGCAGCAATCTCGGCTAGTTTCGGCAGTAATGACAATGACAGACAGACGTGAGGGTGAGACAATAGTTACTATATACTGCTATACAGCAGTTTGGGCTGTGGGTGCATTCCTAGTCATTTAAGAAGTAAGTAAGTAAGTAAACATTTATTGACCACATAAAAGATTTACATAGACAGGGCACTAAACATAAGCATAAGGAGATTGCACAGTAATACATAGGAAAAAATATTAAACAAAACAAAAAGAAAAAAATATGTTAATATATAAACTAGTGACCAAGGAAGAAGAAAAGGAACAAAGTGAAGTGGTCAACAAGGTCCAATATCTATCGTATCAAAGGTTTAATATCTATCGTAAAGTACTGACGGCCACACATCAGTTTTTAGTCATTTTTTCCCAGTCAGTCGGGCTTCCTAAATTAAATTGGTCTTGAACTGTATGTGTTTGACATCAAGGTGTTGGTCGATTAGAAATTTAACGAATCTGTATTTTTGTGTTCTGTAGCGTGTGGCTGTTCGTACTACCTGCATAAGTGAAGAAAAAAATCAATTTCCACGGAGCTCATTGTAAAATTGTATATTTAAATAAAGCACGATTTGGCACTGTTAAAGGTCTTTTCTTAAACAACTTCTAAAACATTTTACTGTATTTATTAATGACTATTTGTTTGATAAAATAAATAAAATAAAAAATAAAATTGATACTTAAGTCACTTAGGTTCTCTTTTATATATATATAGAAGATTAGGCGGTGGTCTTGAAAATTAACAACTAAAGTCACGACTGTTTTTTGGAAATAATAATACATGGAAATCCTTAATACGATTTTAACGGCTTCCGTTGTTAGATTCAATCTCAATGTTTTTAAACTCAAGTGACTCACTGCCATGTTATTTAACCCATGCATCATAGCGTAGGTAAACTCTTTATAGGATGTTCTTTAAAACTATGAATGAATACGTAGATAAATAATATACGTAATGGTTTGCGTCATGAGAAGAATAACACCCTCACGTTGTGTTCAGCTATTTTTGGAAAAAGGATGTACGTCAATTTAATTTGTTGCTATAAATAGACACAATGGTATTTTATTTAATTAGTACATTACCTTTGCTAATAATTTCTCAAACTCATTTTCCTCAATACAAACCTATTTTACAAATCGATTATTTACATTTACGAACAGACGTCAATAATGAACTTGTTATTAATATCTTTACACCATGAAAATCCATTCAACATAAATAAAACTTAAACATGACAATTTGAATATTTGCAGATAATGTAACTAAGATCAACCAACTAAAATTGCAATTGCAAATAGTTATTATAAATCGAGTAGCACGTTAAATAAACGTTAAATGTAACATGGAATTCAATAGTTGTGTAAACATTTTAATTTTAAATGTATCAACATAGCATTATTACGGGTAAACCCATAAGAGATAAACCATTCCTCACCAGCCAATAAACGCTGAACACCAAACAAAAATATTTACTCACGTTTTGCTACAAATAGCTGTGTACTCATCAGGGCCGGCTTTAAGGGCCAGGGCTACGGGGCCCCCGACTATAAAAGGGACCTCGACTATTTCAGCGTAGGAGAGCCACGCTTCGGCATGAATGGGCCGGCTCGGCTGGAGTAATACCACGGCCTCACAGAAAACCGGCGTGAAGCAGCACTGCGCTGTGTTTCGCTGCGTGAGTGAGGGTATCGGAGGCCCAATCATGGGGAAAGGGCGGTTTAAAGGTTGGCAGCGCACTTTTGACTCCAATGGTGTCGCGGGTGTCCATGGGCGGCGGCAATCGCTTACCATCAGGTGATCCGTATGACGCCCGACCGAGGAAACACCCAGACCAATACAAACAGACATAAGTACCTAGTCAGTTTCGGTTTCCCAAATAATGTGTCTGCGGTTTTGCACAGGGACCTAGAATTCCCTTAGACGGCCCTGGTCCGCAGTTTCCTTGTTATTTTAGTACAAATGTATTGTGTTCAAGAGTGGGCGATATACAAGAAACAAAATTAAGATTTTTTATCAATTGGACAACAGAGAGTGGAAAATCTTCAATGTTTGGTGATCGCTTGGTATTCAAGTAACAAATTTTAAATTATACAAATTTAAAGAATATCGATCCCGCATCATCCTTGATCACCTTTGTCCGATCATATTTGTCGCAGTAACTTGTTGACCACGAATATGTGATTTTAAAGTAAATATTGTTCCTTTTGAGGGCGTGACAGATTTGTATGTTTATTTTAAAACTGTTGTTCATGGACAAACGTGCTGGCTTACTAAAAAAGTAGCAGCATCTACATATATGTAGCTGTTGACATGTTTAATTTTTCAAATACTAGTCTAGTGGGTTAAGTACCGGGCCGTGATCGCGGTGTCCTGGGTTCGATTCCCGGGTCGAGCGAAAAGTATGTTTCGAATTATTCGAACATAGCTCGGGTTTGTGATCACCAATCCGCATTTGGCAAGCGTGGTGATTATGCCTAATCCCATCATAGTAGTAGTATATCTACTGGGGTCGCGATAACTTGATTTCTATGATGGAAGCCTTTGCCCTGCCGTGGGACAGTTTATAGGCTGATACTTTACTGTACTATTTTTATATTTAATATAAACTTACTTTTCTTCTCCTAGTATATTGAAACAGGTTAAAGGATTTAATTACCTGGAACAAGAGTACAATAAACATAAATAAATCATAATTGAAAGAAAACAGTCAACACCCCAAACACAGTTAATTATCTTCAGAACTTGTATTAACATAATATTAAACACAGTTATCATAAATAATAATAAATATTTCACAACATCACATACATTGATCTAACTCCGAGATAGGTAGCTCAGGCACCTGTGTTACGGATATCAGAACCAACAGTGGGATTACAAATATGTACATTTAATACTTTTCTTTTGTAAATTAATACTTTCAATACATAGAAAACCCGCAACACTTGCACCAGAGGCAGCGTTCACTACCACTGATCCAAACGGGTCGTCTCATGTATTGTACAGTGGCGGACAGGTCAAGCTATACAAAATTGTCAAATTTCTTCAATCGATTTCGGACTCAATGTGTAACAATATAAGGTTTATAATCGAATGAAGAAATTTGACAGTTTTGTATAGCTTGATGTGTCCGCCACTGTACATACAAAATAATGTGTATGAAAATCATAGAGGACTTTAAAAATAGTTTAAGAAACTTATTGAATACTTTGGGTAAATGCTTAATTAAGAACGTTCTTGCTTAGACCAACAGATTAGAGATTAATTTATCTAATCTGTAAATAGACCAGTGGAATTAAGAAAAAAGAAAGAAGTAAAGAAACATTTTATTGACCATCACAATACATAATTTAACAATTAACACAAAGATTTGATTAGAAAACATAGACATATAACATTCACACATTCATCGTCAGCCCATTTAAGTCCCCACTGCTGGGGCACGGGGCTCCCTCAATCACATGAGGGGTAATTGCCATACTCACCACGCTTGGCAGACGGGTTGGCGAGGGTTTAGATATAAATGCAGAGTTTTCCTTCTCTGGGTGCTGATGATCATGCCAGCAGCTTTACCTTAGTCGCCTTTTACGACACCTCACCACATTCACACATTAAAACATTAGAAACAAAGGTGAGTACAAAAAGAGACGAAAGGTATTACGAACAATAACTTCTTTAATTAACCAAATCTCTCTGATATCTGATTTGATCTATTTAAAGGCTGTCAAAAACAGGTCTCCCCAACCTAAAATCTGTGTCCCCATTCTACATAATCGTTATTTATGTGACCTGCTAGCAGGTTAGCGGTTGTTTCGCCCACATCTGCCTACGTTCCCAATTTTCTTCAAACGCATATAAAAACCGAAAATAATTCAGGTTCAATTGAATAAACGCATAACACGAACGTCCGTGAATTGTGCCTCCCGACCACATGACAAACCGACCAGGGAGGTTATTCTGATGTTCGACATACGTCGAAAATATGGCAAGGATTGATATGAAACGATCTTGGGCTTTATTCGTTAACGTTCATTAAACCTTTGTTAAGGCGACGGGTAGCCCTAACTAGCGACACCATTAGTTTTTAATTGTTAGCTACTAAATCGGATCTATTTTAAACAATTTCGGGGTTACAACCTGTCGGCAAACACTTATACTATTTATTGAATAAGCATGCACAAATGTTGGGTGCGTTTTTGTACGTGAAAAATTGATTACCGCCAAAAGCGGCCACTTTTGGCGTGAATCAATTTTTCGCGTACAAATGTTGGGTCCGCATTTTTGTTCATGGTTATTTAATAAATAGTATAAGTGTTTACCGAGAGGTTGTAACCCCAAAATTGTTTAAATTAGATCCGGTTTCGTAGCTAAAAATTAAAATCGATTGGCGTCGCTAGTGTGCCCTACCCGTCACCTTAACTAAAACAATGTTATAATTATTATTTATTTTATTCAAGTAACATGACATTATTTGTTAGTTATAAAGGGCTTATCCTCTATTAGTAAAGTACACGTCTAAAGAAATTAAATAAAATAGTTTTATGCACAACTCCCGCAGATGATGTGCAGCAGTAATCGATATAGCGGCAGTCCAACCTGCCCGCTATCATAGTCAGGATGCTGTTGGGGCTGCCCCGCACCCTGCGCACCAGGGAGGCGCAACGCTTCCGCATAGTCGCATAGAAGCAGTCTAGTCGCGCTTCTGCAAACATCCCCGATGCGCTGCAGTATCTGGGCAACCCTATTAGCAACCTGAACGCATCAGACCATGATATTATAGAGCAGGTTTGACGTTCCAAACAAAAAAATAAACTAAATTTTCGAAAAGAAGAAATAAAACTGCTTTGTAACACCGTTTTAGTTAACTAACGTTTACCAAATATTTATGAATAAGACCCCTATTTCCAAAATGTCAACATAGAAAAAATGCCATAAACTTAGGATGCCGCTGTAATTCTATGTAAAATGCTTATTTTGACATTTTAGATTCACACGTCTGATGGAAAGCGACCGACCATGATGTCTAACCAAGATATTGCGCGTTCTCCCAAAAGATGCCTGTTCATCTTTGCATTAATAATGTTCAGATTGTAAAGATAAGGGAAAACAAACTTCGGCAAGGAAATACGCATACTTACTATAATAACGTTGAAAATGCTTTTGGATTTCAAGAGCCTACATCGAAACGAACTTTCTCAAATAGTTCTACAAACTTTTTCTCCACATGACTCGTGATTCCAGTCGTGGTAGACCTTCCACACGGTGGACCGACGACCTGCTAAAGATCGCAGGTATCCCTTGGACGCGGGTGGCATGGGTGGCATAGGACCGATCACTTTCAAAATTACTCGAGAAGGTAGCAAAACGCTGGCTGAAATGATGATGACACAGATGCATATATGTATTCTCAAAACTTATTATAAAAATATAGTTTTTTCGAAACTTCCACATTTTCGTTGATTTCGAGTAATTGAGAATCGCCTCCCAGGTCCACACGGGATATGGGCCATTAGCGAGAGTGAACGACCCGCCACTGGCACAATGTGTTTTTGAGATCGGCACAACACTAGGTATTTCTCGTTCGCAAATCCTACATTCCTATATTTTGATGTAAACCGGCATAAGAAGACGAGATTACCGGCACACGGGGTTGTAAGTCGAAATAACTACATAATTCGGAAATGATCTTCCCAGACAACGTTTCCGTATTCCGTAACTGCTTCTGGTGTGTACTGGTTAAGAGCGTTGTCTTTACAACCGGTCATAGGTTCAATTCGCACTGGGAACATACCTCACCTATACGCAATAATGTTATGGTAGTCGCTGAAAACCAGCGTCGGGGTTGGTCTCTTGGATCAGCACCGACTATTGCTGAGCGGCCGCCTGTTTAATGCATACAGGGATAATGTTGTCCTATTTTCGTTTATGATTATGTTTCTAATTAAGTTTCCTTGTTTTGTATTGTGCCAAATAAAGTTTTCATTCATTTATTCATTCATTCACCTCATCATTACATTATAATCTCATTAACACACTATAATTACTATTATACCTCTCGGGAACTCGGAATAATTAAATGTATATTAGGTATTATACTTAATATCTAATATACATTTAATTTGGTAATACCGAGTTCCCGAGAGGTCCCTGCTTCTGAGGTTCAGTCTAATTTAGTACCTAGTAGTGTACCATAATGTACTCGTAGGTATATCGTATAAATAACAGGAAAATTTCTTAATTAGATCGAGGAAAGCTGGGTGTAGAACTCGATACGTAGAAACGGATGCGGTGACCCAGAATCCGAGAGAAACTTGAGACTGTGCATTGGTGTGGTAACATACACGGGTCATTCTTAGAGATGTTAATACCTAGGCAGTCTTCAAATCCAAAATTTCTCTGAAATTGACGTCAAAATCTTAACAAAATGTTGTTTTTGGTTTAGAAGAGGCCTTTTATATGTATAATCTGGAGTTTTTTAAGATTCTAAAGTCAATTTCGGAAAAATATTAGATCATGATGGACATGATATGTACATCATGGTCTTGTACGTATCATACTTAGAGAAGTATGATACGTACGAGAAAGCGTTTCAGTATGGGCGTAATTTCGGTACCATGCCATCAATTGTTTAGTATGTTGCTTCAAATCGAACGTAACGATGAATCGTTCGAAATACGGGGCTGTGTAATCGCCACCAACAATACGATACCAAAACTATGAAAAGAAATCACAGTACAAACAAATCTATATCCTCAGCTTCCTCTATTTAAGTCCTTCCCCAGGCAGACACGAGTTATTTGGCAGACAACTACTACGGAACCGATTACTAAACAAACCGAGATTAATCCTCGAGTCTAAATATAGACCACTCCATTCATACATTTCAATTTATTTTGGGAGTTCAGTCTCACACACTCATTGGGCAATCCAGAAGAAAAACATGTATTCATACCTATAGGTGGTATAGGTATGAATACCTCCTCCTCATCCTTATCTTAGCGTGTTCAATTCCCAGTTGCGTCCAAAGCTGTCGTTTCGGAGCCCGGGGTACGCTTGGACCATGATCCAGGATTTGGGAAGCGTCCCAAGTCTGTAATACAATTATTGATTCAACCACCACTCTCAGTTTTTAATTTACAGGAAATAGATTAAGAATCTCTTTTCGAGATCGAATCCGAAATGAGGTGATCCGGCAGAGAACCAAAGTCACCGACATTACTCACCGGATTAGCAAGCTTAAGGTGGTCCGTTTTCTATACAAACTTGTCTTACAGGAATACTTACAGGCAGAAGCTTGAATATGGTTAAAATGTCTTTTAAAAAATTATATATGTGTGTCTATTTACGCGAATGGTGTAATCTTTCATGTTTAAAACATAAACAAAGTATAATTTCGATTTTAAAAAACGTAGCAATTTGCGAAATCGCTTGAATGTGTGTGTGCTTGAAACGAATGCAATCTCTCGTAAAAACGGCGACATCTATACGAATCTAGTTAAATTTCCAAGATGGTAAGCTATGTTTGCTTAGCTAAACGAACTGGCTATCGAACAGATGGCGCTGAACTGCAATAAAAATATGCATGATATTTTAGCGATTTGTTAATTTATATTCATAATATATTAAAAATTGTATCATTTTATTGCTATAATAAAACACAAAATGCAAAAAAGGTCACACACTTTGACTTTACATTGATAAGAAATAATAGTAGCTTTTAAGTGCGACCGTCTGTCTACCCGCTGGGCCATCGAGGCATCACATTATGTGTTAGCGACGTTGCCGCTGTTACGCGTCGTTGCCATATTTCTATAGCACCAATTTCTTCAACTTGAAATTATTTCGGGATTTTAGATTGCTCCTTTACTGGGTTGCCAGAAGGTACTTTTCCTGAAATTCTTGGTAAAATTTAGTCTTTAATTTTTTTAATTTCCTTTTTTTTCATTGGTTCCATAGGAGAAATATTGTGAAGTGAGTGTAGATGAAACGAACATGCAATTTATATACGCATCCAGGTACGAAATACAATTGATCTGTCAAAAAGAGCAAAAATGTACTGGGATTAACACATTGCCATCTCTGTCAGTTTTAGTCTGCATAGTAAAAAAACAGAGTTTAGCTTGGTATTGGCTGTCTAAAATCGCCGTGAGACTGGGGCCAGTAAACTAGTCTGTATATTTATGGACAGGAATTTGGGGACAAATACAAAATCGTACCTGGCAACTATGACTCAATCTAGCATCGCGGCATCGTCCGAAGTGCGATCCTGTTTACGCTTTACAAAATGTACCTACCGCTAATTTCCAAAACTTTTCAACTAAAAAATTCAACTGTAAAGTAATAAAATTTTAAGAAATACCTACTTTATTGTTACAAATGATTGGTCAATAATAGTGCATACATAATTATTTCCAATAACTTAATTATAATATATTTCTAAGGAATGATAAACCATTTGCTGTAACGGAACGTAATCTAATTTTTTGTGATAACTAGTGTTGTGTATGCATCAATCCATTCAACGCTAAAATAAATAAATATCGATATTCATAGCCTTGGTTTGGTAGGTGCATTGTTGAAGAAATTGAAATACAAACATTGACATCTGCAGTTCGCGTGAAACGTAACAGCCACGCGCTATCCGTACTTATCTGATAATATATAATATGTAGTACAACGGGTAGGCCAATACAGCAGAGTTGGATGGAACTCTACTACTGCTACTCTCGGCTCCGTTCGGGTTCCGGGACAAAAGTATACGTACAAGTACAACCAATTATTTTTTTAGTTTTAGTGAAATTACTGTATTTAGAGGCGAATGTTGCTACGAATTTTCTATGAGCGAACGGTTTTTTTGAGTGATATTGAATCAAGTTCGTCAGGGTACCAAGTTAGGAACTCATCTGAGCAATTTGTTGTTTACGTCGCGTAGTGTTAATCAAGCGGCAGTGTTTTAAATATTCGAATGTTAGGTGATGAGTTTAGAGGATAAAGTCCAATGTGGATTGATAAATAGTGATTCCATTGGTAATGTATTGGCCTTAAAGTTATGGGAACTCGTGATAAACACTTGGAATTAAGAGTCAAATGTAACTCTTGTGGTCATTGATTGAATTAAGTATAAAAAGTTAAGCTTGGTAAGTACATATCTACCAATCAGCGTTGCCAGAATGTTACTTTTGTAACATTTTACGTTACTTTTAGCCCTCCAATGTTACTTCCATGTTACACCACACTCAATGTTACTTTTATGTTACTTTTGAGAATTTCGAACAAAATCGTGTATCGGAACGCACTTATGGATATAATTTTAACTCATGTTGGTACGCTTGATAGAAAACAACAAGGCCTTATTGGACAGACTGACCCTGGTGGACTGACCAACCAATACGATTGTTTGTTAAATTTACTTATTCATTCACTTGTGTATATTTTTCAATCTTTTATCCCGTTTACGTATGCGAGCGTCGGATGTTTGTTTGTGGAGAGAGACGACCGGACGACCGCTCTGCGCTCTCAACGCTCGCTGCTCGCTCGCTCGCTCGCTCGGTTCGGCGCTTGGTTTTCTTTCAATTTTGTTTATTTATTAAGTATTGTGTTTTGTTTTTGACAAGTAGTGATTCGGTAAATAGGTAATTATTATGTTTATTATTGTTCTTTAATCTTATAAAATTTATCAACCAGTCGTGTTTGCAAGTGAACTTAAATATAACTTATTTATTTTTTGTTGTCATTGTTACATCACAAGCATAGATTATACACGTATACTGATAATTACAAGTAATAAGCAGAACATAGTGTTCCGTCTGCCTACGGAACACTGTGTCTACCATACGACACTATGTATACCATAAATTGATCGGTACTTTACATTACATAGACATAAATACCTAACTGACTGTTACCTTTCTTCTTTTCAGTGTCAACAGTCGATTATGCGATCAACAACAAAATTGTTACAAATTTTTACTTTTAATAAAAGAGTCAAGGAACGTATTTTATTTTAATCATTTAAATTAAATGCTATTATAACGTATTTTGCTAGTTTCCACAAAATAGGAAGTGTATTTAATTTTCATTTAAAAAAATACCATTTTTTACATATTTTGCCAGTTTCCAAAAAAAAGGGCAATGTTACTTTTTCTGACAAAATGTTACTTTTTGATCTGTCTCGTGTAACTTTTGACTATCGGCCACTGGCAACACTGCTACCAATTGAACTTACTTTTCGTGCTACTTTTAACTTCTACTACCTATGATAATATTATTTTTAAAAAGTGATAGTCTGTATTTTAAAATTTAATAGTATTTTTCCAATAAAATGTATGCTATGCTATGATGCTAAATTTTCATTTGAATAATGCTTTTATCGATAAATTGCCAGCTTCTCTGATAGCAAAATAAACAACTCTACTCGTACTTTTTCAAACAACTTTTTTTCATTCTGTCTGAATTTCTGACTGACTTGTTCTGATCGTTGTTTAGGTATTGTATGCAATTTGATTGACTTTCCTATATTTTGCTGATTTTTTTGATAGTTTTGTTTGAGATGAAGTGAGGAACTGGGTGTTCACAATGGACTTAGGAAGGACAAACAAATCGAGCTTTTTAATGTGTTACTCTCTTACTATGTACAGAACAATAAACTTTGCTTTTCAATTACAGAAAGACCTATTCTCTAACCAAACCTCAAATTGAACTGAATGATGAAACAAAAAATGGATTACACAGTGTTTACTCTCTTGAATGTGTGGAATGCTCTGGAAGCGAGCTAGTGAAAAGGATGGTCACATAAACAAAGCCCTCGTTTGGGGTGCTGTGACAAGTGGCAGCTACTATGCACAAGTAGACCAGATGACTGCGCTTATGGATATACCAACTTTATCACCGAATAAGTTTCACTCAATTGAAAAAGAATTGGGATCTGTGTGGCAACAACACTTGACAGAGGAGATAATAAAAGCTGGAGCCGAAGAAAGAGCCATCGCCATTGAAAAGGGACACATGTCCCCTGATGGGGTGCTATATATCACTGTCTAAAAAGATCATATGGGCATAACTTTAACTCATCTTCTGGGATGGTAAGTTTAACTTTGTTATAATTACTTGTTTGTTATACATTTTTCATTGTTATTTAATTTTTGCAAGTAAAACTTTAATCCCACTGAAAATGTGTCTCAGACATAAGGACGGTACAAAGTCCAATAAGGGTAACTCCGTGTGTACCCATATTATTACTTTAAAAAATTTTCTTACCAGTTCCGGAGTTCAAAGTAATAATAGAATGTATTATAAAACACACACCCCTTTATTACAAAACATGGTCTAAAGTTAGGCTTGGTTTAAAACGGATGCCGTCACTTTCATTTGAAAGTTATATAAAAGTGACAGCGTCATTTTTAAACCTTGTAGACCATTTTTGTAATAAAGGGGACAGATGTTTGGTAACAATATTTAATAACAAATTGAAATAATATAAATTTATTGTTACAAACATTCTTACATTATTTATTTCTTTTTACAGATACTTCAGTTCACTTGGGATAGAATGCATAGCATTCAAGCATGGTGATTTTCAAGAAACACTCAAAGTTACTTTAGAAGCATTTTATTGTATATAAATTGATGTAAATATTTTTTATTAATTATTAAAAATTGACTTGATACTACCTCCTACCTACCTACACCAACTAATTTGTACACCTCGTCATACAGTTAACTAGTTTTGGAATATTTACTTTTGTTTGTAACATATGAGGGGAACTTCACTAATGATCATGCTCCCCAAATGTCCCTGAGGTTGTGGCGCTATGTGGCTGGTCATAACATTCACTATGGTTGAGTGAAGTGATGGCTGAAACATATGTCATACTTGAACAGTTGCCACCTTTGGGGACTGGTCTGCTTTGGTTTAAATCATATTTAGCTTATTATTTTGTGTTGCATTATTAGCTGTATGACTTGGTATAAGGTATACTTTGTATAATGTGTAATAAAACATTGTATAAAAATATGGCGTTTAAAGAGTAACTGGTGAGTTTCTTGTCGAAAGAATCGCATTTTGTGTATTTATATTTTAATATATTTTATGTATCGGCATATTTATGTAATCACATGTAAATTATACATACTAATGAAATTGTTTTAAAGGATTCAAATATAGATTTTATTATATTTATTGTTTTTTAATTATCATTCCTAAGGATTTATACCACTCCACTTCTTCTGCACGAACCTACCTACATGAAGTTATTAGAAGTCGCCCACCTACGCACACCCAGCCTACTCTATTAGGTCTACAGACGTTATGTGGCAAAAAATCGTCCCGAAACGAAGTGAGGGCGGACCGCTAGTTGCATAATAAACCGCACTTCAATTTCGAAAAGTCCAGTGTGTGTTAAGTTATCTACTAGATTACCATCGCTACCTATCCGTAGTCCATTCGATAGATCCGAAGAAGAAATATATTCCGTAATTCCTACCCACATATTTTTAGTGTTAAGCGCGCCATCTATTGCCAGCGAGGAATAAAAGCTATCCGATAAAAAACATGCTTCAGCTTTGTATGTGTGTGTGGGGACGATACGTACGTACACAAGTTGATATTAATTTAGCTACGATGCAGCAATATAACGATTCTGGTTTAGTAGTTAATTGTTGAAATACATCAAAAAATCGCAGTTATTACGTAGATGTCGCGAATCACTCTACACTTAAAATTACTGTCCTGTAGAAGTCGTAATTATTTATTTTCTCGATTCACTGACAACAGAGCCATCTCTTAGCAATCGTTTAGCAGGATTGCGTGAGCTTCCACCTTAAGTGGCAGTGGGCTGGCCATATTAGCCGCAGAACCGACAACCGATGGGGTAAATGAGTTCTAGAGTGGAGACCGCATCTTGGCAAACGTAATGTAGGGCGCCCTCTGGCCAGGTGGGGGACGATCTTCGCAGGATGGCTGGCAAGAGCTGGATGCGAGAAGCCATGGATAGATCACAGTGGCGAACAATTGGAGAGGCCTACGTCCAGCCGTGGACTGCGATAGGTTGATGATGATGATGAGATTAAGAGTAATGTTTGGTTGCACAGGTTATTTTTTTGAGTCCCAAGTGGATCAGTCATGGTCTGGTAAATGTAGGAAAAAAAGTGGTGTGTGGGACTCACCATTCCCAAAACCCCTGGGATGTCCATCTCAGCTCGATCGCGTTAGGATATCCCATCGGATAAAGGATCTGTACTTATTTACATTTTTTATGTAATTATTAATATAAATATTTCACAACATCACATACATTGATCTGACTACGAGATAGGTAGCGCTAGCACCTGTGTTACGGATATCAGAATCAACAGTGGGATTACAAATATAAACATATACGTATAATACTCTTCTTTTGTAAATACATACTTATAATACATAGGGAACACCCAGACCAATACAAACAGACATGTTCATGCACTCAAATGTTTGCACTGTGCGGGGATCGAACCCGCAACCCTTGGACCAAAGGCAGCGTTCACTACCACTGTTCCAAACGGATCGTCATGAGGTGAGTCTCAATCACTACAGTAATTACGGTGATTAGGTGGCAGACGTTCATTTCTTTTGACATTCGGAATCCTAAACAACAGCAGATCTAAATAAGGTTCTTATGACATTTAGGGCCGATTTTTGATCCCTAGTTAAGTTTAACCAAAGGTTGAAAAAATTAACCAATGGTCACATATCGCCAAAATGTGTTAATTGAACAATAGTTAGCTCAACCAATAGTAATATTATAAGGAATTACGTCACTTTGACGCTGTCACTTCGACTATTGGTTAGACAGTTAACTATAGTTAATTTAACCAAAAGGTAACTACGGATCGAAAAATCGGCCCTTAGTTTTTTCATAATAGTTAAGAATACACGCGTCCGACCACATATAACTTGGGAACAGGGCAAAATTATGATGATAATAGTAAGGAACAGATTTATCATAAATAATAATATACGAAACATTTCGAACACGAGTGAAACCACGTGCGATACCAAAATATTCCCTACATCAGGCAACGAATAACAAAGTATTACTAAACAGATTGCCACAAGATTAATGGTAAATTCTAAACTTGGCCCCCCATTCATACATTCCGCATTATTTTGGGAGTACTACTGCTATGTCGAATTTCTGATGGGATTCCTATCACAATCCTATAAGGAACAGTAAATAATCTTCGATTACAAATATAAACTAGCCTCGTTATTTAAGACTTTCTAGATCTTTGCTGAGTGGACGTGAATCCAGGCAAGATGGCCGTTAGAGAGAGGTCATCAAAATGATTGTAGGCCCAGTTTCTAGCGCTATGTTATTAAGTGCTCACTGGTGACATTTTCGCTGTGTTCTCGGGATGCCGCCCGATCGGTCCTATCTTTCACGCGTAAGAGTTATTTTTTAATCCGTTCGCACTTGTTTACGCGGGACGTCACGTCAAATACATCGGTATTTATGTTTTCATGCGAACTCAACTTCCTGGGAAAATTGGATGACCATGAATCTTAAATTATTACGAAATTCTTTGTCTATTTTTAAAGTTACTTGAAATTGAGTTTCACGGAAGTGGCTTTTTTAGGACGAGAGAAAACTGTCAACGCGTCTTTGTTGACAGAAACTTATGTACAGGCGATTTTACAAATGTTATTATTTTTATAGTTTTAAACGCGACCAACAAGCTTAAACATAAAGTATCCAAAGATCAACCGGAATGGTGAATATTTGAAAAGGTTTATAAATATAAAATATTTCACAACATCACATACATTGATCTGACTCCGAGATAGGTAGCTCAAGCACCTGTGTTACAGATATCAGAATCAACAGTAGAATTACAATACATATAATACTTTTCTTTTGTAAATACATACTTATAATACATAGAAAATACCCAGACCAATACAAACAGACATGTTCATGCACACAAATGTTTGTACTGTGCGGGGATCGAACCCGCAACCCTTAGACCAAAGGCAGCGTTCACTACCACTGTTCCAAACGGGTCAATAACGGGTCGGTTTATGTTCAGAAGTGGACTGTAACAGGCTGCTGATGATGATGATGATAAAGAAGCGATTTGTCTGATAATAAGTTATCATCGCCGCTCAAGAACATCGGCACGATTCGAGGAGTTGTTCCTCCTTTTTCCTCAGAAAGGAGGTACGCTCGTATCTTAAAGGCTTCTTAATGCACAACCGTCAGGAATATTGCTGTAAGCAAAACATTCCAAATTGAGGTCTCCTCTTGAAAGATTACTGTATCATTAAGGTTATCATGACTCCCGCTTCCATAGGTACTAATGAGATAATCACTTGGATGGATTTTACTCCACCACAGTGCGCTTTTCACGCCACTTCCTACCGCGCGTAGTAAAACCAGGAATCAGCTACCAACGATGGTGTTCCGAACAGATACGACCTGGTGATCTTCAAGAAAAGAGCTTATTCCTCCCTTAAGAGCCGGCAACGCATCTGTGATGCCCCGTGTGTCGGAGATATCTATGGGCGGAGGTGATTCACTTACTATCAGGTGAGCCGTCTGCTCGTTTGTCTGCCATAATGTAAAAAATAAATAGCTTTAACCGTGTCCTGGATTTAGCAAGTTTTATTTAATTTTTTTACTTGTAATTATATTGAAGCGATTGATGTTTGACCTTTGACCCGACTGATCGAACCCGGGATCCCAAGCGCATTTGTCGTTTTAAAGTGCGACTAGCAATTCCACCACCCACGCATTGTTTTTTTATAATAATAATGTAGCCTTTATAGTATAGTATGTGCCTGCTGTTCGCTTCAGCCGTCTCTATGTGGGGCGGGATTATTCATCTACCAAGAAACAGCAATTTATAAGAAAGTCAAATTCTAATGAAAAATACACTTCACTTGAAGTGGATTTCACATAGCTAATTTTGAGCGTGTAATATTAATCAAATACTGAGGCAAAAAGAGGCTGGCTTTTGCAATCCGGGTTCCGTATTAAATATATGGATGATATAATTTGTTCTATCACCGAACTAGTCGCGCGCTTAAATCGGATATTCGTGCAGTGATGTATCAATACGAGGATTAACACGATATTTATTATGTGAAACAACATTGTGTACTCACATATTTGGCTCGACGTTTGTATTGATACATTATAGTTATAATGCAACGCGAAAATCTAAAAAACTATTCGTGCAGTGATAGCGTAGACGCATTGTATTGGGAGTAGGATAACGCTTCTGAACCCGGTTTATTCAACCAATCAGTCCCGAATCCTGGATCGTGGTCCAAGCGTAACCCGGGTTCCGAAGCAATAGCTTTGGACGCAACTGGGAATTAAATGCTAATATGAGGTTTAATAATTAAATATTTCACAACGTCACATACATTGATCTGACTCCGAGATAGGTAGCTCAAGCACCTGTGTTACGGATATCAGAATCAACAGTGGGATTACAAATATATACATATAATACTTTTTTTGTAAATACATACTTATAATACATAGAAAACACCCAGACCAATACAAACAGACATGTTCATGCACACAAATGTTTTGTGCGGGGATCGAACCCGCAACCCTTGGACCAAAGGCAGCGTTCACTACCACTGTTCCAAACGGATCGTCATGAGGTGAGTCTCCTAATTTATTTTCTCGAAAAGTGGTACGTAATAGTACCCCTCACAATTTCCTCATAATTCCTCAGTAACTGGCATACAATAACTTTTAATGGGTTTTGTAAGGCTCTCAATCTCTGGTGTTATATCTGAGTCCTACAATTAACGGCTTTTTAGATAAAATACATTCTGAAGTGCTTATTCAGAAAAGAATCCACACAGAAGTATACCCTTTTCCCTTTTAGGTTTTTACTCATCAACCATAGTGTGGGTGCTATGAGTGTTGGGTTCAGCCCAGCACTCATAGCACCCTCTCAGCCGCTGTCCAAGGCATTAAGTCAGCAGACATAACATAATAACAATTAACGTATTTATAAGACTATGCTTTTTGGTTGATGTTGGGATAAGCGTATGTAACTTAAGCGGAGATGGGATGCTTATGTTAGACGCAAAGTGATATTAGCAATTAGCGTACCTACTTAATGAGTCTAGTTAGTACCTACAACTTAACAAGCTTCGTTCCTAATTTTTTATTCACTTGGAACCCTAAAACGGGTAAATTCATTGAACTCATTTATCAATCAGTAGCTGAAATCCAGCCGGAATTCCCGGAATGACACGGCCGAGGCCGCCTGTAAGCGTACGTGGCGCCACGGAATGACTAACAATTATACTATACATTATCCTGGAATCTGATCGAAATGTGACTAATGTTTTCCATTACATGTTTGTTTAATTACCATTATATAATGGAAAACTTGCCAAATCTTGTAGCATGGTCCAAACGCACTCCAAGAGCCCAATTCTCGGGATGTTCGATATGAAAAAACATTGCTGAAAAAACATGAAAACCATAAAATAACTATGCTTTAGTGATATCATGGATGATATTACATCGCATGATGACAAAAAAATATCACCTCCCGAGAATTGGGCTCCGAAACGACAAATTAGAAAGAGGCAACCGAGGAAGTCATGATAATATTTGCTTACCAATTTAAAAGCACAATTTTTACTCATGTGGTTCAAAGCAAACATTTATGTCAACATGAAATTTTTACAAGTTATTATCATCAGATTTAGAAACTCTTCTACAGTATATGCCTGAGCGTACCTTCAAACATGAGTAACCAGTTCCAGCACAGTCAGGTCAGATGGCAGTAGCTTCATTGCAGTTACATAGACCAAACGCTGGATCACGGTAAACGTAATTCACAAATTAAGTTTTAATACTTTGTTACCCCAGTTTTACGAATTCCAATACTAACAGTGATGTAAAACAGGAAAACTACAACATCAAACGTACACAAAGGTGATTTTATCTGCGACACAATGCGCCGGGTAACGAATTCGTTCCCAGCCGAGGCAATCGCCTTCCTTAATAACACGGTACATTCCTCTGATAAAATATTACTTATTTTAATACTATGCCCGGAATGCGTGATCGTATCAGGAATGATGAGATCCGCAGGAAAACTAAGGTCAAACACAAAGCCCAAAGAAAAGGATGCCTCAAGTGGCAATGGGCAGGGTAAAATGCTAGGAGATCAGACGGCCGTTGAGGCAGAAAGGTCCTCGAGTGGAGACCGTATATAGGAGGTCGCAGCAGTGGCAGGCAACATACAAGGTGGACCGACGATCTAGTGAAGATCGCGGGTACCCTTGGATTGCTTTGGAGTACAAAATATGCTTGGACCGTGAACCAAGATTCGGTGAGTCTGGTAATTACAATGAAGCGACTGCCGTCTTAACTTCGCAACCCTAGACAGGGGAACAAGACCAACTGAATCATGGTTACACGTGTCAGAAACTTATCCGAAATGAATACTGGGTAAGTATTTCTTTACGGCAACCACGGGAACGGCATTCGCGGGATGAAAAAAAAAATGGCGGACTAATTTAAACCTATGAACGAACAGGCTTATGAAGCACCGAGCGCGGGTGCCGTCCAATCATAGCGCCGCAACCGTGATTGATGTTTTGTCACACGGTTACGAAAATATCATAGACACAATGATTACATGTTCATGTCTTTCATTGTAAGAATACCAATATTATTATCCAGAAGACGGATACTGGCAATATTCGTCCAGTGACACAGTATGAGTAAAGTAAAGTAAAGTATCAGCCTATAAACTATCCCACTGCAGGGCAAAGGCCTCCATCATAGAAATCAAGTTATTGCTTGCTACTATGATGGGATTAGGCTTAATCACTACGCTTGCCAAATGCGGATTGGTGATCACAAACCCGAGCTATGTTCGAAAAATTCGAAACATACTTTTCGCTGGACCCGGGAATTACAGTATGAGTGCTTGGTCATAATTATAGTTTATTCCCGCTGTCCACCCTGACAGTGAAACAATTGTTAAAAAAATTCCCGCTGTCCACCCCTTCTTGGTCGAAAGAGGGGGTAACAATTGTTTCACTGTCCACCGGGCGTGGACAAGCAGAGGGTGGACAGCGGGAATAAACCAAAATTATGGTTCGTTTATTTATTAAAAATACTTATGTGGGTATTCTAAAAACTTAAATAAATAGTAAAAATTAAATTCAAACAACTGGTTCCCATTTCACATTTTAAATTGTCGTCATAAAATAGTCCCGATCATTTCAGCAACTGACCGAATATGATCTATCTAAGATATAAATGTATAAGAACCGACGATTCATAAGATTAACGTCAAACACTCGAGACGAGTACATAAAGCGGTGACGGAAAAGGGCCAATTACAGTGTGAACAAACAAACAATACAAGCTTCAAGGAAAAACAGAAGTCCCATTGTGACTCCGTGAGCTCATAGCAACCGCTTGAAACAACTAAATGGAAATCACTCATCAATCCAGCTGAACAAACAATACCCGGCACACACTATAAGAATAGTCAAATACCAAGAAGAAAGACTTGAGAATAACAATATGAGACCAATCATCAAAGATTATTAGGTACCTACCCAAAAAATTTAACAGCTATTTTGTATAACAATTGACTTACCATAAGATTGTCAACGGAGTTGTACCCGCATATCACGTATCCCATAACCCTGTTCGCCATTTTCTCCTCATCACCACTCACTGATCACAAAACACATCACCTTAATCACCCACTGTTATCACCCCTCCTCAAATCAGCTCACTTCGCAAACTGCAAACACGCTTACACTGACAGTTCTCACGTTAATTGTCAATCTTTCTCGCTCTTCCACACAGGGTTAGAAAGAGGCTGAACTTAATTGGCGGTTGAAATTGATGCAATTTTTCCCGCGCCCTCACGTCACGCCTCCACTTGACAATCAACTTTGTCACTCAAGGATAAGCTCTAGTATTGATTGGAGTGTGAGCGTCAACGTTGTATTACGAAATGCAGAGGCACAGATTCGCACTTTTCTGTCTGTCATAATAACAATAAAAGGGATTATTGGTTTGTACGTCTGTCATCGTCTGAGGCTCGTGAGTGACTGATTATCGGCGCGTTCGGCCGCATGAGATTCGGTCATGTAATTGTAAATTGTTAACATTTGTTACAGTTCGCGCTTCACCATTCGCGGCTTTTAGGTTTTTCCTTGAATTGATTTTACAGTGGAGCACACGCCGAGAACACTAGTACTACAAGGGATCAGTAAACTGCCAACTGTTAAATTCTCTCGAAGAATCCATGTCTGATGAAGCGGAACTAGATTCCTAGATTGAATGCATTCGAGGAAGTCAAGTTAGGTGTATGGGTGTCCTTCAATTCCAATGACTAAGACCATGTTAGATGGGAAAATAACGATTTTAATGCTAAGAAGCTCCTTAAATCAACAAAGCTAATTAAGTTTACGCTTTCCATGTTCAATTGCGAAATGTGTTAACATGAGTTATCATGAAAGAAGCTATCCTTTCATTATAAAAGAAATTCTCATTTCCAGAATAGAATCAATAGAAATATAATCAAATACTCATCATCTAAATTATCATTGTGATTGCTGAATATAACGATAAGATGCTTCAACTGGACTTTTAATATTTTGACTTAGCCGATGATAATAACCCTCCCTTATATTGCTGGCGACAAACTGTTAAACAGTTTCGCAGATGTATCTTTATGTATTAATTGTGTTTTATGGTTATAATAAATTAAATAAAAAAATGTAGGGTTGCACATTCTATTCCCACACTGGACAAATATTCGTATGTACACGAGAATTTAATTAATATAGTGTGCTTGCGTTGACTGCACTCAGGAACAAATGAAAGTGTAACGTGTCACCAATTTTAAAAAATGGCGAGCATCCATAATGCGCAACTAACTCAGCAAATTTCCCATTGCAAATGGTTCACCACAAAACGCTACAATCCAATCATAAAGTGTTGCAAATGCAGATATTTTGTACTCAGTCGGATTGTCTTAATATAGTTTTGTACTGCGCTGCATAATATTATAGACTTATTGACCACTTACACAAAGAAGAAAACACATGAAATGGATCTAGGTATCATCTTCTTATGAGTAAGTTGATATTATTTATTGACTTGCGCACATCAAACCAAACACAAATAAATTGTAAATAGTTTCGTTACTAATTTTGGCACAACGTAGTATCGTTTGGTTTTCTCTTACATTTGTTTACATGTTTTGTGAGGGCTAGGCACTTAAAGCTTTCTGTCATAAAAGGTTTTTTTAATAAAAACTTAGTGAGATTTTCAAGTCTGAGTTTTCTTTTTATGCTAGACGCGGACATACGAGCAAGCGAGTCACCTGATGGAAAGCAATCATCGCCGCCCATGAAAAGCCGCGAAATCAGAGAGATCGCTAATGTGTTGCCGGCCTTTTTAAAAAAGAGTACACTCTTGTGACTCCACAGGTGTCGCGGGTGTTTATGGGCGACGGCAATTGCTTACCATCAGGTGATCCGTCTGTTCGTCTGCCTACCTATTACATAAAGAAAAAAACTCTCCTCTTGAAGGTCCCTAAGTCGTAGCCGCCCGGAAATACTCCTGCAGCCAAACCGTTCTACATAACTGGAGGATGGAATGACAATCGCTCTAGTTCCCCTATTAAAGGGTTGCGAAGGTCAGATGGCAGTCGCTTTATTGTAATTACTACCCTCATCCTGGATCATGGTCCAAGGCGTACCCCGTGCGCAACCGGGAAATACCTACACGCTAAGATGAGGAGGATTGAACACTTGTGTTTGTTCGGTGTCTTGGTGTAATATATGTATTTAAGTATATATTTGTGTTCCTCGGTTGTCTGATATCTGTAACACAAGTGCTTAAGCTACTTAGTACGGAATCAGGTCAACCTATGAGATGTTGTGAGAATGAATTATTTTTTTTTGTAAACATTTTTTTGTCTAAAAATGGTTGTTAAAAACATTTTGGTGTTCATACTGGACTCACGGACCTAGGCCAAGTGAGCCGCAGCTTCTATTATTGGGTTCATATGATTTGCATCGAACTGCAGGAACTTACGAACAATACGGCACGTGTTCAGGATAGCGGCCTTTTGCATTGTCATGTATATATTTTCGGGTACATCGAGCATTCGTAAGGTAGTCAGAAGGTGTTTTGGAATTACATTATTGTTATTATTATTATTTAATTAATAAGAATAAATTGCAAAAAAATGCTGGAATTAAAATAAAGTAATGATAACAGTTTATGACAACCCTGCCGTTTTAGCGATGCCCCACAATCGAGGCCATCACACTGGCCCAGTGGCTGAAACCAGTTGAATCATCATCTGGACAGATATCAGGAGTATCCAATTGATAAACCAATTTAGATCGACGTTGTATCTAAGGAAGTATTAAAGGAGTCATATCAATATATGTGATTTTGTGAAATATTGATTTATTTATGAAAATGAAAAAAATGAAAAAATATTTATTTTCAACAAAATGATGTTACATTCCAAGATAGATTATAATTATAAAGGACAATGTATTCTTACACCAAAACATTTTGTTGCTTACAAGATGTCCAGTTAGATTACCTTTGGTCCTCACACTAGGATAACCTGTATCGTGAGGGCCTGGCATGCGATTAACATATTAAGATTAAGGCGCTCTTGAAAACATAGTGCTAATAGTCATAATAAATTATATATAATCTGTGTCTTTATGTATGTATATGTGTGTATATCCATACTAATATTATAAATGCGAAAGTAACTCTGTCTGTCTGTCTGTCTGTCTGTCTGCTACTCTTTCACGCCAAAACTACTCAACGGATTTAAATGAAATTTGGTATACAGATAATCTAGACCCTGAGAAAGGACATAGGCTACTTTTTATTGCGAAAAGGGGGTTGTAAGGGGTTGAAAGGGGGGTAAAAAGTTACTTTTCCACGCGGACGGAGTCGCGGGCGGCCGCTAGTATATTATATTATTTAAAAGTACATAATTATTAAAAGGATACATACTAGTATAATATAAAAAGTTATAATATAAGATTAATACATTAACGAATTGAGTCCGCGCCACGAAAGAAGTCTAGCGGCAAAACACTTGTGTCCATGGAATTAGAGCTCAAATTTGAATGTTTGTGGCGACTGAAGCGTGCTTTTCTTGGGACTTCTTATGGTGACGCGGACTCTCACAGACAACATTACACAACTTGGAATTTAAGGATTTGAAATGCTAACTTCTTTAGTTCATCATCTCAGCGTCTTTTTCCCGGCTGCGTCCAAAGCTGTCGCTTTGAAGCCTGAGGTACCCTTGGACCAAGATCCAGGGTTTGGTGAGTCGTAATTACAATGAAGCGACTGCCGTCTGACCTTCGCAACATTTTAACAGAGGAACCAGACCAATTGAATCATGATTACGATGACTGTGGCTTTTTTAAATAATTGAATGTAGACAAAACCCGAATTTATTGGCAAAATTTTATTAACCGCGCGGGATAGACATAGTATTCATACTTGTGATATGTATCTAAATCCAATATACACATATCGGAAAAACATCGATATTTTTTATGTCATAGGTGGCAGACGAGCAGACGGATCACCTGATGTTAAGCGGTTGCCGCCACCCATGTACACCCGCGACACAAATGCGCTGCCAACCTATAAACCCCCCTTTCCCCGGGTTGGGCCTCCGGTACCCTCACTCACGCAGCGAAACACAGCACAGTGCTACTTCACGCCGGTTTTATGTGAGGTAATTTGGTTTTCATGAGACATCCGCCATATTTTATCATATCGAAAATCCCGGAAATAGGCTCCTAGTCCTGGATTTCTATGTTGAAGCAGCGGCTTTTAAAAATCCACTTTTTGTAATAACCAACCAAACAAATTACACACTTTATACCAGTAACCAATTAAGCAAATAATTATTTCAATAAACCTTTGTTAGCTCAAACCGTGTTACAGAGCAGTTTTGAACTTCAAAACAAAAAAAAAACACAAAATGTTCAAAAACAGACATTGGACAACATTTATGAATAAGATCCTAAGTATGTATGTATATGCTATGCTCCTTAATCAAGAACATACAAAGTATATGTATGATATGCTCCTTAATCAAGTAGCCAGTTGGCCGAATTGAGCTGAAATTGGAGCGGTCATCCACAGCGGCCTTGTTCGCCCGGAAGTCTTAATTGCCACAATCAGCTCGTTCACGCCGATTACTTTCTGGGTCTTAATCTAATCACTAACTGGCACATTTTTTACTCTAAGCACGTTCAAAGCCGTACAAGCCGGGGGTACGCAACTACAAATTGAACATGATCCAGGTTTGCCGAATAATCGACAATCGATTAATCGTTTATTATCACCCTTAATAATCTAATAATCGATTTTACTATCGATAGTATCGAT
The DNA here is from genome assembly GCA_019059595.1 of Marasmia exigua. Taxonomy (NCBI): domain Eukaryota; kingdom Metazoa; phylum Arthropoda; class Insecta; order Lepidoptera; family Crambidae; genus Marasmia; species Marasmia exigua. Next base: position 19,195,524 of record CM032482.1, read on the forward strand.
ACTATCAATTAAATCGATTTTCAATTTTGTTCGATATAATCGATTAATTTAACGATACGATACTGGAATTAAGCCGATACTAACGACTATGATCGCAAAATAAATCTGCAATTATTTCTAGATATAATCATCATTCATACAGAAGATGTCAAGATGGCAACGAAGCAAGAAGCAAAAAAAAAATCGATTATAATCGATTATATTGACCAAAATTGAAAATCTATATAATCGTTATTATAGATAGTACAATTGATTATTTGGGCCCCATTTGCATAATCGATTAATAATTGACTTACAATCGATTATCCGGAAACACTACCAGGCTGTGGTAAGTCTGAAAACTACATCATCATCTTAGCGTTTTGTCTCGTTTGCGTGCCACAAGCTGTCGCTTTTGAGCCCGGGGTCTGCTGTCTGGAGACTACAATCAACTCACAGGACGATATCTCAAAACGAGACTGTCGTTTGACATTCGCAATCCCAGCCCTAAGATAGGGGGACTAGGTTACCACGCTAAGTAAAATAGGTATAGTTGCAGGTCCAGAATCGTTATGGATTCGTTTTCTCCCAATGTTTCCAATCACCGCCTAGCTTGTGGTAGAAATTGTAATATTCAGATGTGCGTGCTCGGAGACTCGTACAAGATGAGATGAAGACTAGAACTAAGTGCACTTAGCAACTCATGAACCGACGTGCTCGCCAGAGCACGAAATTACCGAAACATCTCGGGTGTCTGCTCTAATAGAATCGAATACCAATAGCTTTGATTGATACATTCAGTCGTCCGAAACGAGGCCGGCGTCTGATCAGATTAAACTCGCTAAATGTGTTAATAAGAGACCAATATGCATAGTATAAAAACGTGACATTTGTAACGAAAAGAGTATGAATATTAGAAGCCAGAGGAAGGAACTCTTCTGAGGAACACAAGATTGTGTAAAGAATGACATGATTGAAAAACACCAGCCAAGAGCGAGTCGGACTCGCCCATGAAGGGTTCCGTAGCAGCAAGTAAGATATTAATTATGGAAGGTAAATTGCGGTTTACGGTTTATAACGTATCAAAAAAAATAGTTTTAGTTAACACCAATTTTTCATTGTTAGTTTTCATTGTAATGTATATCATATTTTTATTTTTAGTTTTATAATTCTTGGTGGCGTGTCACATTTTACCGTTTGGGAGTGTCTCTTGCGCAATGTATTAAGTTAAAAGAATATATATATATATTTGAAACCTCAACTTCATTTTAAAGATCTATTCATAGATACCCCACTACCCCACACGTATGGGTTTAATGAAAAAAAAATTTGGAGTTTCAGTTAGGTATAAAAACTGGGACCCGCCTAAGAAAATATGTTTTTTTCTATTTTTGTGTAGAAATCGTAATGCGGTTCACAAAATACTTCTATTTACCAAGTGTCAATATTATAGTTCTTGTAGCTTCGGAAAAAAGTAGCTGTGACATACGGACAGACAGACGGACAAACGGACAGACAGACAAACATGACGAATCTATAAGGGTTCCGATTTTTGCCATTTGGCTACGGAACCCTAAAATTGGATAATTGGGTAACAAATGTCAGGGAAGTAAGGAACCCCTGGGATGAGGCCGGTCAGCGCGTGGTACGGGAGTACCAGCGTTGGCATTGCACAGGCCTCCTCAGCTCGGTAGGGACGGCTTGGCGCTCCCGGCTGTCCCTATCCCTCCCCCCAACCCATCTGGGGGAGTTAGTGTAGGGCCCGCGATGTAAGAGGGCCACCGACCCCCTGGGAAGGAACGTGTAGTTAAAGTTCTAAAGGGAAGTATGGAAGAAGAAAATTTATTTCGCCGAGTAGATAATCTGGGATTATGATAGAAGAAAAATTCCCGAGTTGTAAATTGCAGAGTGGATATAAGCTGACGAATGGACAGGGCTATATTGATTTCTATATATTGACTATCCCTGTCTCTATAGTGGCATAATCATTGATACACGGAGCTTGGGCATCGAGGCCGGCGCTCAACCTCATTCCAGCTGAAACAGCCTCATTGACTTACAATCAGCTGGCACGACTGATAATAGCCTGGGCTTGTGTCTATTAATGGGAGGGGAGACAAAGGTCGGTATTAATTCCACTGGTGTTGCGGGTCCATGGGCGGCGGCAATCGCTTACCATCAGGCGATAAGTATACTCGTCTGCTCCCTCATCTCCTAAAAAATACAATAGCTTCATAGACCAAGCTATTGTATTTCTTTTACGTGGTACTAGCTATTGCCCGCGGCTTCGATCGCGTTAATTTCGGGGTAACACGATTCCCCTTTCCAAAAAAATATGCGTGATTTCCTTGTTAGTCACACATAGTTCTCATACCAATTTTCAGCTTTCTCTACTGAAAATTTTGGAATAATCCATACAAACTTTCACCCCCCAATTATAGGGAAGTGGAGGGTTAGACAGAGATAAAGACAAGCCTCGACCACTTCAACTATCTCCACTTAAAAATCACGCCAGTTCTCCGTTTTGGCGAGACAGACGGACAAAAAATCAGACAGATACATACACTTTCCCATTAATACCTAATATTAGTATGGATTACATTGTAGTGCCATCTCCACGGCTTTCATCCTTCTACCTAGACTATCAAAATATTAGTAAAAGGATATTATTAATTTTGTTTGTGTCAGTTCGGACTGACGAGCAACACCTACGTGTTTTTGGGGTCATTCTTGACCTTCGAACTTCGAAGGTAGTTTAGGGTTAAAACCACAATAACAACCAACGTATTTTGTTATTTCTCCCGGTGGCATATTGGCTAGTAGGGTCGCAACTCTCACTTTGAAGCGACGGCTGCGCTCGACATTTTCAATTGAAAAGTTCCTAATGGTCATCCCGAAATCTCAGATATTGGCTGTCTTGTGCCGCGGAAAATATGTTAAGCCATTGGTCTTGCACGATGAGTCTTGTTTTCTACAGAAATATGAGGATAAGGGAATAGAGTGTTCACTTGTGTTTGCGCACACACATGAGCACTATAAATATCCTACGTATGCGGCTGATTCTTGAGATCGGCCGTCGTAGCTGAATCTGTTGGAGGATTATATTTTTTTCTAAGTAGACGGAGATGTAAATAAATAATCGGTTTGATTATAATTCGGAAAGTGACCGCTTGGCACAAATCGAGTTATCTTAACTGGTCCAGATACAGATCTCGGCAAATAGCGCCGGCCTCGCTGATTCACGCGGCTAAAAATAGCCGGGCCCTTGCGATAAGCTGATAAAGAGCAAATAGTGTTTGTTTTCATATGATCGCCTTTATGCCACAGACCTTCATCTCAGTACCTGGCAGGTGACTCGAGTGTTTATCTAACTAACGAAAAGGTTTGAAGATAAACGAATTCAATGACAATTATGTTTTTAGAGGGAATATCATCGTGTAAAGATTCCCAACAATTTCGAAATTATATCTCTTAGGCCGGATTCGACCAATCTTTATCAGTGGATAAATCTAAGGTATATCGTCAGGTTTGTATAAAATGACAGCGATATACCATATATTTATTATCGGAATAAGGTTGGCCGAATCCGCCCTAAACAGCTGAGTAAATAAACGACGTATAAAGGTGTTGGTTGTTGTGTTGGTTGGAAAAGCGTTTGACAACACCTTTTGAGCTCTATAAGTTAATAGAGAAACAACACCGCTATAACAGATGTATATAAATAAAGTATAAGGTGATAATCCTACCTATACAAAACGATCTCAGGTTTAAAATTTTGTTTGTTGAGATGTCAGTAATAAAATAATCTAGGTAATGAATTTTTAGCAGTCGACATAATTTGTAAATGGGTCAGGTTACATTCCTCTTTTTATGACGCAGGATGAATATCGTCGACTCGGGGTGCAATTGGCCGACCTGATTCGGGGACGGTCGATTTACGTGGTGTTCCTCTCCTCTAGCCGGACATTCTAACGAGTAGACATACCCACTAAACCACGAGAAGTGTCAAAAAAAGTATCACCAATGTGAAACCTCAGTTAAAGGGTTGCGAAGGTGAGGCAGCAGTCGCTTCATTGCTATTACCAGAATCACCAATCCTGAATAAAGCTATAAGCGTATACTGAATCCTGAAAGCTTTTGGACCGTGCGAGAGCCACGCTCCGGCATGAATGAGCCGACTCGGACGGGTGAAGCAGCACTGTGCTGTGTTTCGCTGCGTAAGTGAGGGTACCCAAGGCCCAACCCGGGGGAAAGACGGTTTATAGGTCGGCAGCGCACTTGTGACGCCACTGGTATCGCGAGTGCCTATGGACGGCGGCAATCGCTTACCTTCAGGTGATCTGTTTGCTCGTCTGCCACCTATCACATAAAAACACAACAACATATCACAACTAGCAGCAGATGGCGCTAATCTGACAGTTACATAGAAGATCGGAATTCTCATACGATTCTACATGGCGAAAGCAAAGTGCGCAGACCGATTTGAGATAAATGTACGGTAAACCAAGATGGTACACTCGACTATGGGCCCCGAGTCAATAACACCCGGCTCGGTGGAAGATCATCCCTTTTAGTGGGAAACATTTCAAATTCCTTCAAACTAACTAACCTAACTGAAATAGACTTGTCACATGTCTGGTTGCACTGCATGTTATTATAACATGTCGCACTTTATTCTGTGAATGACGTCAGTCTGTTATATTGCGTCAAGAAAGTCGTGACTACGAATTGTTGTGGAACTAACGGAGTTCCCATACAAATGGGGTTACCATACGCGCAAGCGCCAGTGGCGCCAACATTTAATTTCACGACTTTATTGACGAATTAAAGATACATTTTCGTTTCGGCGGGTAGGGCTAAAAGAAGCCGCGTGGGCTGATGCAATTCAAAGGTTTTAAATTAGTGTCTAGTGGTTTTTAGTGTGCAAGTTTGGTGTTTATTTGTGCAGTGAAGTGCCGCAAAGTGATACTAATAATAAGAATCGTTGGATTGTATCGTTTTTAACACTGCTATTGTGTGTCGAGTGCGTTGTCTCGTGACAACTTGCTTGGACCTAATAGAGTCTTAAAACCCGCGATTGCTTTTAGAGTGATATCCGCTGAATCCGTAGGTCGATAAAACGCAAAACACCGGCGTTTTATTGAGTGACTGTGACTTTGACTGACTTCGACTGTTGACTACCTACTTGTTCTCAATAAGTTACTTGACATTGGCGAATTATCTTCGGTTGTCCCGCTTAATAATGCCTATAATCTAAAACATGATAATGGCAGGAGTAATTCTCAGTCGAGAAGTTGATTGCCACAAATAAAATAAGAAGATACATTTTCCATCCGTTCTAGAACCAAGTCGCAGAAGCCTTAATTCCAGACTAGGAACTTTTGTAATGTCAATATTATGCACTATGCTACATAAGTACTTGAGATAGACTTCGTAGCCAAACATCACCAGGACGACCTTCCTTGTACATCTAACGTTACAAGATATTCCGCCAATGACAAATGCCTGGTTTCCGGCGACATATACCAAAAGCACTGTTCAACATTGACATTGATAAGGACAAAAATAAACCAAAAACATGTTTTACATTTTCTTTTTCCCGAATTTTCCATTACGAGAGTGAGGTTATACTGTGGCGTGCGGAGGGGGAGGGTAGATTTTTATATAGTCTTCTACTTCTAATTTAAATCTAAAAAAATTTAATCTTTTTTATTTCCTCTAATCTTAGTTTTCTTTTTCTAATTTTCTTACATGTGAATTTAAATCTATAATTGCTGTATCGTAGTTGTGGGTTTCCAAGAATAACAATAACATTCCTTTCTTTCAAGGTTATATTAAGGCAACGGGTAGGAGACACTAGCGACGCCAATCGTATTTAATTTTTAGCTACTAAACCGGATCTATTTTAAACAATTTCGGGGTTACAACCTCTCGGCAAACACTTATACTATTTATTAAAAAACCATGCACAAATGTTGGTCCAACGCGTACGTGAAAAATTGATTACTGCCAAAAGCGGCAACTTTTAGCGTGTTTAAATTTTTCACGTACAAAAATGGACGAAGTGTTTGCCGAGAGGTTGTAACCCCGAAATTGTTTAAAATAGTGGATCTATTTTAAACAATTTCGGGGTTGCAACCTCTCGTTTAGTAGCTAAAAATTAAAATCGATTGGCGTCGCTAGTGTGTCCTACCCGTCACCTTAATAGCAGGTACTGAACGATGTCACAGATACCGATGAAACATGAAAAAGTTGGATTATATTTTTCTTAAGATGATTAAATTAACATTTTTACAATCATCATAAATTGGCAGTTTCATGATTATTTTATCTGCTTGCCACACATAACGCCAAAAATACATTTTATAGATGCTAAACAAAACTACGTGGTATCGTGAAGATACACCTGACTCAAAGCAGTTTGATCGAGATAAAATCATGTGATTCGATGACATACAAAATATCAATAATTTTACTATTTATCGCTACTATGATGGGATTAGGCTTAATCTTGATTTATATAATTTATCTATGGCTTTGCTTCTATGATGGAGGCCTTTGCCCTGCAGTAGGGACAGTATAGGCTGATACTTTACTTTATACATAAATTAGGTATATTATATTTTTTATGTTGACTAGTATCTACCCATTTTTACAATAACATATTTCACTTGAAATTGTCAAAATCAAATATTAAAAGGTTTCACTTTTCTAATTTCTAAAACGGCCCAACATATTTTAGACTTTAGTTGGTCTGGTTCCCTGTGTTTCTAAGGGCTGCGAAGGCAAGACGGCAGCGCTTCATTGTAATTACCAGACTCCAAAATTCCTGGATCTTGCTCCAACCGTGGGAGAGCCACGCTTCGGCATGAATGGGCCGGCTCGACCGGAGTGATACCACGGCCTCACACAAAACCGGCGTGAAGCAGCACTGTGCTCTGTGTTTCGCTGCGTGAGTGAGGATACTGGAGGCCCAATCCAGAGGAAAGGGGCTCTAAATCAGTACAAACATTTATGTGCATGAACATGTCTGTTTGTATAAAAGATAAATATAAAGAGTTCTTTATTGGCCACAGAACACAAATCAAACATGAGCGACATAAATACAAGTATGACAAATACTGTAGCCAACAAGGCCCAACCTCATCGTATCGGTCTGGGTGGTTTCTATGTATTATAAGTATGTATTTACAAAATATATTGTATATTAGTAATCCCACTGTTTATTCTGATATCCGTAACACAGATGCTTGAGCTACCTATCTCGGAGTCAGATCAATGTATGTGATGTTGTGAAATATTTATATTTATTTATTTCAAGTTCATCCCAAAGGTATAATTGTAACATCTTAACTTCATTCATGAATGCAATACTTAAATGTTTTTTTTTACGTTTGACGACGATGACCCTCACAAGTAGAGGGTAAAGTCTGTACTACAAAAAGTCTGTCGCACGTGCTCGCATCGTGCGCACGCGCCGCGTGTCTGTCCAATCAGATGCGACACCCGCGCGGTTAGCGGGCCAACGCTAACTGCAAATAACGTAATTTTTCGCAAATTGCGTCTTTTACTAAACAAACATTACACTTCATGGAGTGCAAGGGAGAAGCGAATTAAAAAGGCAAGCGAGTCAAAAAGGCAAATCTATGGTCTCTAACCATGTTTCAGTTCCACAGGGTCCCCTGTGCATGTGTCCCCTCATTGTGCCAAGCCTCGTCTAATCCTCGATAAAGTTATAAGCGTAGTGCGGGCTCCGAAGCGCTCCAAAGCTCCGAAGCTTAGGACGCAACTGAAAATTGCAGGATGAGAGTATCGGTTGGCCACATCGAGAGAATGGCTTCAGATTGGGACGCCAATAAGGACAACCCACTAGTTTTCCGCCAGATGGTCTAATTTCGAGCACTCGACATTGAAGTGGGGATAAAGATTTGTATGCCCCTCATGATCCCAATCCTCGATATCGAATTCGACATTTATATGGACGAACGTATGGATATCTCTCATTCGACTTATATGTAGGAATGTTGAGTGCACGAGAATTGGGCTCCAGTTGTGCGTCAACGCCTTAGATCAAATCATGATTATATCTAAGGTCAAGTAGCCTTGATCGTTCAAAACGGAGTCTTCATGATTTTTTATTTTATGCTTCAGGTTAATTAAAATTGATGAACAACAAATCCTTAATAATTGTTTGATAAGTCTTAGTATTTTTTTTAATATGGCTCTACTCGAAGATAATTTGCCAATGTCAAGTAACTCATTGAGAATAAGTAGGTAGTCAACAGTCGAAGTCAGTCAAAGTCACAGTCACTCATCAAAACGCCGGTTTTTTTTATACTGTAGATACGCTTACCGTTTGACCATATTTCACCTGATTACGACGTTTTATCGATCTAAGGTGTTGGCAATCGCCGACAGCGCCACCAAGCGGAGCGGTGAAAAACCACGCGCTGCACTGTGACGATTTCGGAACGCAAGAACACACCTCTTCGAGTGCCGTTTTTTTAAAAAGAAAAAGAATAGGGTTAGATTGACATTAGATTTTTACGGCGGTTAATTTTTGCAGTGAGATTAAAGAAATAAAAGAAAAGAAGATATTAAGCGAAAAACCAATAGTAATTTAAGAATAGGAATAAGAATAAAATAACTTATTCAGCGCCAAACATACACAAAAAAATAAAAATATAACGAAATGGACATTAGAATAGCACTGAAATGGGATCCACTCAGCATGTGTCACAGTGTCAAAAGGACACCCCGACGCTGGTCTTCCGTGGAGTCCAAGGAACTAAGGGACGTCACTGTGCGTGCTGACGTCATAAAGTACATAAGTACCTACATTTAACCTTATTTAAATTAATTAAGACTAGACACAATCCAGACTATCATTACCTTAAAGTTACGATTATTTTGTAGTGATTACCTTATTAATAAAACTTTGTACTATCTACACTGTTTCTTTCTATCTTTGGAAAAAGTTTTCAAAGGTTTCAGCGAATATCACTCTAAAAGCAATCGCGAGTTTTAAGACCCTATTAGGTCCAAGGAAGTTGTAGCTAGACAACTCACCCGACACAAAATAGCAGTGTTAAAAACGATACAATCCAACAATTCTTATTATTAAGGATCCCTTTTCGGCACTTCAAATTAACACCGAATTTGTATACTAAAAACCACTAGACACTGATTTAAAACCTTTGAATTGCATCAGCCCACGCGGCTTGTTTATACCCTATCCGCCGAATCCAAGTCTTAGTAACAAATTATGCTAAATTAGATTTCACTCCAAATGATTATTGGTTTACTGTAATTAAAAACCGGAGCAGGGTAATCAAAAAACTAACAACTAAAACTACATAACTAGTCGTTAATTACAAAGTGTTAAACGTTACATAGGAGGTGTGAGTAACAATTTTGATTGCGGTTGCATAACATGCATTTGCAATAAAGCGCAACCAATCAGGTATAATTTGGTGTAATGTGTAATTAATAAAATCATGTTGCATCCATACATAATGTATGCAGTCAGTGATTAGCAAGCATAATTCTATTTTGCAATATATTCAAGCATAATCCAGCGTGACACGACCGGAGAGGGATTTAGCGCAGCACCAACGGCTTTCCGAAGCACGGAGGCACAAGATAGACTGACACTAAGAATTTCTTACCGAACACATGGGTGCAAATTTTTGGGCCGACCCGGGGATCGAACCCGGGTACTCTTGGGCAGCCTTCGCTTTACAGTGTGACCCACTAACCACTACGCCACTGAGGCAGTCAAGTACTGGTACTAATATTTACTACAGTGGTGGCTCAGTCGATAAGCACGTGACGTGAGTTTTCTGAGTGGGTCGTAGGTTCGAGTCCGAAATTTATATGCATATATCTACAAATACCTCGGATAACAACATCGTGACCACGGCTGCTTTAGCGTAGCCGAAACGTTAGTAATTGATTAATATTATGTGACAGGTGGCAGACGAGCAAACGGACCAATACTCAATATTTTATTTGCATTTCACAGTGTACATTATAAGATCTTAAATATAGGTATACACAATAGATCACTGTGAACCCTGTCGGGCACAACAAAAATGGAGAGGAGGAACACCATTGATCAAAAGAAAAGAATATTAATTAAGTTTTGATTCATTATTATGTATTAAATTGTTTTTTAATATTATTCAGTTTTCATAGCCATATGTTCTATAATATATGAAGTATAATTATATATCTATCTGTTTATAAGTAATATCTATTTATTCTGTGGTAATATATCACCTGAAGGTAAGCGATTGCCGCCGTCCATGGACACCCGCGACACTATTGGAGTCAAGTGCGCTGCCAACCTTTAAACCTCCCTGTCCCGGAGTGGGCCTCGGGTACCCAGCGATTACCCAGTTAATCATGCAGCGAAACACAGCACAATGCTGCTTCACGCCGGTTTTCTATGAGGCCGTGGTATCATCACTTCGGTCGAGCCGGCCTATTCATGCCGAAACATGGCTCTCCCACGGTAAAAAAATATAGATTTGAGTTCACAATAGATAAAAATGTAGATTATAGTTTAAACTCATATTATGTTATCATTATAGACTTTTTTTTTCAGTCCTGCTGCGTAACGCAGCCGAAACGTCGAGCCAAATATGTGAGTACACAATGTTGTTTCACATAATAAATATCGTGTTAATCCCCGTATTGTTACATTATAGTCATTATAGACTTGTTTGTGGGATCAATAAAATATAATGGCTGCCTCGGTGGCGCAGTTGTTAGTGGGTCGCACTTTAAAGCGACGGCTGCGCAAGAGGTCTCGGGTTCGATCCCCGAACACAAATCCCATACAAAGCCCCCCCCCCCCTTTTTATTGACAAACAAAATCAACGAATACTCATACAACATGTTTTGTGTACATGACTCCCATACAAAATCGTATACATTATACCATTCACCTATCTCACTGTCATATCTATGTTACATGCTCCTTCCAAATGAAAAATATAACGTATGTATAAGATACATAATATCTGCTAATGGCATCAATGGAGCACAAATTCAATTACGAATACAAAAGGTGACGTGTTCTGTGATCCCACGCACTTAAAAACTTCACCATTTTGAATACATAAGAAAACACATAAAAACCGTACTTTTACTGAACCCAGTCTCACTAACAGATAAACTCGTCGCGCAAAAATGAGCCGTATATCGCTAGTTTGTGCTGCGGTTTTGGCGATAGTCGCGTGCGCAGGATTGTCGATGTGGGCGATAGGACACGCCGCGCATGCGCCCCGGCCCGTACTGGTTGAGGGCGCCTACAGGCACGTCTCAATTGACAGGATAGACCATAGTGAGATTTAAGGGCATTGGCGTTTTCTTCTCAGAACATGTTAAATAAATATACCAAAACAGCACATTCTTACATTCACTTGATCCCAAAGTAAGTAAGTAGGTATTTAATATCAGCCTATAACTGTCCCACTGCAGGGCAAAGGCCTCTCCATCATAGAAATCAAGTCATCTCTAGTATGATGGGATTAGGCTTAGTCACCACGCTGCCAAATGCGGATTGGTGATCACAAACCCGAGCTATGTTCGAAAAATTCGAAACACACTTTTTGCTCGACCCGGGAATCGAACCCAGGACCCCGAGATTGCAGCCCGGTAGTTAAACCACTAGACAACAGGGCGTAGGTATTTAGTTACCTCAAAGAATACTTGTGTGTATGGGTATTAGAATCAACAAAAGGAAACACAAAAACATACAACCTGTGCGGATAAAGAATGGGATCAGAAATTGCGTCTATACTATTTGCGTCTATACTCGCACTCGTGGGGTACCGAGTACCCCACGAGTGCGAGTATAGACGCAAATAGTGTGCGAGCGAGAAGTGAATAGATGCGCCGCCATTTCTGATCCCATTCTTTATCCGCAAGGGTTGTACTTTAATTATTAATGTCTATTATTAAGACGGGAATTAACACTATATATTATGTGATACAACATGAACAAAATATGTGAGTACACGATGTTGTATCACATAATAAATATCGTGTTAATTTCCGTCTTGATTAATTAGGTATAGTTATAATGCAACGCGAAAATGTAAAATACTATGTATTTGTAGGTGTTATATCATATTATAACACCCATCTCTGAACAAAATTAAGTGTTCATCACATGAATGTTTGATCAGTATGGGGAACGGAGCCCACGACCCATTACTACGACTTAGGCCGAATTTGTTGAGGGTCCCTAAATGCGCCAGACGATAGGGAATCTTTCTTAGATTTAGATAGTAGGTACCTATCTCAGCATTTTAAAATATTGCAGAAATACCTAATAAGTCGTTATATTAATACTTATACAGATAAGATCACTGTCAAGAGAGCTGCTGCAAGTCAAGTCCACGCTCCACAGACGAATAACTATTTGTCGACAATAGTCACGGCCTTAATCGACATCTAGCGCCATCTTCTGGTACAATTAACTAATAGTCCCGAAATGAAATCAAGGCATCAATAAAAATTTGAGTTCAGTGGCCCAACTCTGATTTTGAATTATGCGAAATAAACTGACAGATGCAATGTCAAGTTCCCAAACATTTTGACACTTTGCATCTTTAAAAAAAGAAGCTAAAATGTATGGCGATGACACAACCTTTTTATGCTAGAGGCGGACAGACGAGCAGGCGAGTCACCTGATGGAAAGTAATCAACGCCGCCCATGATCGCCATCATGAGCGATAAGACCGCCTAAATTCTACATTGTATCTCTGTATATTTAACTACCTGCTTTTAAGTTTTGTATGTTGTGCTATAAAGAGTATCAATCTATTGATATCTGTCAGTGTCAAATAAAATCATACATGGCGCCAATCCTCCTCGGCAGCACTAGCCGTGGCATTGGTCAATTAAGCTAATGAATGGTGCGGGCGCCCTGACCGGGCCCTGCGCGCGCGCTCACACGCCGTTCACCGATACCGACCTAAGGATTATTCAATTTTATCGATATATCGACTTACTGCATACATAGAACGGACATTAGATTGGAGCGATTGAGGCTCAGTGAATAGGAACGTAGGTAGGTAGGTTTTCAAATCTTAGGGCGTATTTTTTCTTTTTCTTTTCTAGAGGCACAGTATACTGGCTCTCCTCATCCTGATGGTAAGCAAAAGAAGATTTATTTTTTTGCTAAAATAGGCAGACGAAATGCGGTCAATCTTGTAATCGCTCATAGACATCAACAATGTCAGGGCACCGTCATGCCCCTGCCTACGATGGAAGAACTCTTTTCAAACCACGTTTAAAAAAGTCGATGTATGTACAGCCACACAATATTAAAGCAAACAGAACTGTCAAATTTCTTCAATCGACTCTCAACTTAATGTCAAACACGTTTGGTTCATTATCAATTAAGGGAATTTGACAGATTATGGTGACATGACATGTGGCTGGCCGTAGTCCCCCAGTCCAGTGTACTCTAGTCTCCGAAAAACGTCGGCTTTGGTCTTTTGCTCAGTGGAGGTGATAATCATGAACGGCTTTAAGCGGAGCGACTAAAACAGATCTGTGGTGATAAGATAACTTGGCAAACATAAGCGCCCAGGGGGATTTACTATCATGTTTTGAAGCTTTAACCGGACCTACAGAAAACCGGCCTGAAGCAGCGCTGGCGCCGTGTTTCGCCGAGAGACTACCGAAGACTCAATTGGGGGAGAAGGAGAAAAGTTTGGTAGCGCTCTTGTGACCCTGCTGGTATTGCGGGTGCCAAATGGACGACGGCAATCGCTTACCATCAGATGATGCGTCTGCTCGTTCGCCACCTATTACATGAAAAATATAATGCAATAATTCCGTTCAGGCCAATAAATGAGGTTCTTCAAAAATGAAGTGTTAAGGTTTTTAATCGGTCGTCAGCGTGTATGCAGGTCCTCTGGAGTTGCAGACGACCATTGGCTGCGGTAATCGCTTACCATCAGGCGTGCAGCACGCTTGTTTGCCATTGGCGTGGTATAATAAACTACTTTATCGACCCGCCACGCGATCCTTGTGGCACTAATTGACATAGCAGGTCAAGGGGACTCGACGCTCTCGTTTCGTCTCCACAAATAGCGAAGTGACACACGGCGATAGTAGGCTCTACATACATGTTAGATTAGGCAACAAACAAAACTCGTTGTCTTCTTGTTTAATCAAAAACTGTGTAAATTACACCTTTCAAATATTTACTTTGGACAAAGTAGTAGATCACAAGATCAGTGGCAATGAAAAATATTATTGTTTACTTTTTATCATAAATATATGTGGTTTTCAAATCGACTGATTATTCTTTTGTGTGCATGTTATCCATACAAAATTTGTTACTTTTGTATGGATTTTTCAAATAAAAAGTAGAATAAGTATTTATAAGTACAAGTTCACCGACACCCTGTAGATTAGTAAGGCTCGATTCGACCAAATCTCTATCCGTGGATAAATAAATAATATAACGTCACATTTGTATAGAATGACAGCGCTATACTGTAGATTTAGTATCGGAATAAGATTGGTCGAATCGGCCCTAAGTAGAACTTCCCCGATACACCCTATTGATATGGATATCTATACTATATATAAAGAGATAAATTCTGAAGACCACGTCAATGCCAAAAGCGAAACACTTGCGCGATATAATCGACATCTAGCGCCATCTATGGGTACAAAGTGGAACTAATGTCCCAAAACGAAGTGAGAGCGAGCCACTAGATGGGTATAAGGTTCAATAAACAATGAGAAGAACTCAGATTTTCCAGTGGTCACAAATGACAGTAGTCGACCTCTCTTGACAGATGCCTAATGGGAACTTGACATTTGCATCTTTTAGGTTAATCCAAAGAGAATATAATCACGGGTAAATCTCCACAAGAAATTCAATTTAAATGTATGTTAATCCTCTTCAAACATAATCTATTGTACGTGTCGAGTGTAAACCAAATAAGCCCATGAGAGATAAGACAAGAATGCAAGCAATTAATGGACGGATGTCCAGTCACAGTGACAACAAACATTCTGGCCCTTGTAGGGTGACCAGATCTCAATCATGCATTTAATGAGGATTACGCTTTTTTTATTCTATAGATATATTTAATGACAACCTGCCAAGTTTCCAAAGGGCAGCAATAATAAAAATATTTTGTTTTAAACCTTCATGGTCACTAACATTAGTATAGTTACAACAGCACCGAAATATCGGATACTCAAAAATTTGGTACATGGTAGAAATCTCGAAAATAACTATTCTAATGATAAATGTCTCCAAATGTATATTGCCGCACGTTACTTGTGAAATGATTAATGATTATTTTAAGATTTTTGGTTTGCTTGAATTGAATTGAAACAGTTCAATTCAAAAATATCTTTATTTGCATAGGCTTGTATAAATAAAGCACTTTCAAATCGTCACACATTAAAAATTATGAGAAGAAGTTGGGAGAAGGTTGGCAGTGCACTTGCGACCCACTAGTGTTGCAGGTGTCCATGGCGGAAAACGCCTACCATCGAGTGATCCATCTGCTCAACTATGAAATAAAAAAATATGCTGGAACCTGTAAATCTAATATGGAACCTGGTCACTCTAGTCAATGCACCGGACAAAACCCACCGTTATATTAAAGCAATAAGGTTCAATATTGGCCTGAAGAGCCCCGAGTAAAGGAGTTTTATCTTGGCGACTATTTTATCTGATAGTGATAACGCCAGGAGGTAATTAACAAATGTAAGTAAATATGAGGGACACTCAAAGTTTGAGATTCTCGGGAATAGGGACTTTTTAGTACGTATATGAATGTTTATTTGTTTGTTTTTGAGATGCTTTCCTTTAGGCGCAGGTTATGTTTCTAATTAAGTTTCCTTGTTCTGTATTGTGTCAAATAAAGTTATCATTCATTCATTCATTCATTCGCATATTGTAAAAGGCTGCGAAGGTCGGACGGCACAGCAGTCGCTTCATTGTAATTACCAGACTCCCAAAGTCCTGAAATCATGGTCTTAGCGTACGGTCAGCATCAAAAGTAGCTTAACACATTAGTACCATGTCGAAGTAACATTTTGTACGTACCCCTTAGAAACTGACTATAATAGGCAGAACGGTTACTTGGCCATGGTACTAAAGTGTTAAGCTCGTGCAAACTCTGGAATGAGCTTCCAGCCGCGGTATTCCCTGTTCGCTACGACATGTCCTTTTTTAAACAAGGTTTGAAAAGAGTTCTTCTCTCAGGGTAGGCAGCAGCATGACTGTGCTCCGGCATTGTTGATGTCTATGAGCGGCGGTTACCATTTACCATCAGATGGGCCGCATGCTCGTCTGCCTATTATTCGCAATAAAAAAAAGCTACCTTTGATGACCGTACCCCGGGCTCCAGAGCGACAACTTTCGACGCAACCGGGAATTACACGCTAAGATGAGGAGTATTCTTACATACGATTAACGCTACATATCGCACCCTCAGTAAAATACTGACCTAACTCAAAATTGTAGATAGATGCTAAAACAAAATAGTATTGTGACTCCACTGGTGCCAGCTGTCTATGGGTGGCGGCAATCGCTCACCATCAGGCGAACCGTCTGCTCGACTGCCACGCATCACATCACACAAAAAAAATAGTTTAGTAAATACACACATATATGAAATTAGTGCAAATAGAACACGAGATGAAATTTTTAAATGCGTTATTTACTTCGACAATTTTGATTTAGGTCAATATTTGACTAAGAGTGCGATATGTATAATACACACAATCATCATCATCAGCCTGTATTATGATCCCACTGAAGAGTATAGGCCTCCTCCTGTGCTCACCACTCGCAAAGGTCCAGTGCAAGCCCCATCCAGGTACACAATACACAACATACTCAGTACGTATGCCCGATAGCCCATTTCACTGGTCCAATAGCGTATTTACAAGTGACCCTGCCTCGGGTATTAAAGGTCGTGGGTTCAATTCCCACTCTGCACAAACATTCGTGCGATGAACACTTTGTATTTGTGCAGTGTCTGGGTGTAATATATGTATTTAATTATTTTATTTGTGTTTCCTCTGTTGTATGTTGTACTGACGACCCGTTTGGAACAGAGGTAATGAACGCTGCCTTTGGGTTCGATCCCCGCACAGTACAAACTGTGCGAGTGTGTGAGTGTGTGATGAACTCATGAACATGTCTGTTTGTATTGGTCTGGGTGTTTTCTATGTTTTTATGTATGTATTTACATAATAAAGTATTATTTGTATATATTTGTAATCCCTCTGTTGATTCTGATATCCCTAACACAGGTGCTTAAGTTACCTATCTCGGAGTCAGATCAATGTATTTGATGTTGTGAAATATTTATTTATTATATCCGTAACACAAGTGCTTGCGCTTTCTAATACGGAATCAGGTTAATATATTATATGTTATATGAATGTATTAAAAAGGTTATCAATGACCAATAGATGTCAGCACATGTATTATGTCAGCTACAGAAGAGACACTGGAACTACAAAAAAAATTATATATAAAAGACATTTACTTTCCTCTAACATTTAGGCTATAAAATAACCCATAACATACATTTCCAGTAGGTGTAACAAGAGCTATAAATTGGTCAAGGACACTCATGCGCAGTCCCGCCATCTTGAATCGGATATGTAGAAACCATTTATGGAAATCCCAGCGCAAACTGGAACGTTTACAGACACGAATATGGTATGATAAAGTTATGTAACACTATCTCATTAAGACCCGATTTGTCCAATCTTAATCCGATACTAAATCTATGGTACCTATAGCGCTGTCATTCAATAAAAATCTGACGTTATACCATTTATTTATCCACGGATAAAGATTGATCGAATCGGCCCTCAGTCGTTATTGAATGTTTGTCTTGAGATAAAAGTTAATGATTTCAATTGAGTTTAGTATTGTCATTCGTGGAAATGCGTTAAATTCTACAAGGAAACTAAATTTTATTTCCGTCCCTTTCACACACGCTGTACGTCTTCTCTTTTGTGTGGATACTAGACGTATGTAACTCTTTACTGAAAGAGAGAGCTGTAGAAGACATTTCACTTCACAAAAAATTTTAACTTTAACTTCAATATACATATATATTAGAATTATGTAAATTTGTTCGACAAAATAAAGAATTATATAAACAGGCTAAAGAGCAGTATTCAATCCCTCGTAACCTGCGATTTAGAAATAGATTAGCTTTGCCGGGCACTAAACTAGATATAGTTAGAAGAGGTACATATTACACTTCAATCAAAGTGTACAATAAATTGCCTAGCGTTATAAAAAACGAAACAAAATACCACCTTTTTTGTAATAAATTAAAGAATTATTTAATATCAAAATGTTTTTATAGTATTCACGAGTTTTTTCAGCAGAAAACTACATGATATTCTTATTACGATTTAGCTTTAGAAATCTTAATAAATTCTATATGTATTAACATTGCAGTGCCCCTGCGGGGTTCATGTTCAGAACTTGTAATTAGTTTAAGATCTATTGTGAACAACATGAAAGCAATAAAAACTATGACTATGACTATGACTCAGTGGTCCGACTCAGCCAAATGATACACTGTTCCAAATCTCGTGATCAATCGGTACGCAGTAGTAATCTTATTCACTGATACGGATGAGCGAATGATCCGAGTGAGCCGAATAATCCGAATGAGCTGAATGATCCGAGTAAGCCGAATGATCCGAATGAGCGGAATATTCCGAGTGAGCCGAATGATCCGAACGAGCAGAATGATCCGAATTAAGAGCGAAAGAGTAAGCCGTGGAAGGGATTCACTCGTAATAAAATTAATTAATAAAAATAATAACGGATCTATCTGACAGTTGATGTCCAAATGATTCAAATGAGGAGTTTCAATGTTCCGCATTTATGCGCTGATACAGATGCAAATGTTCCAATATTTTGAAAAATACGTTATTGCCAGGTCTAGTGGATACGACAGACCATCAGGATTAGGTGCGAAATGTATAGATAGAAATATAATATATGTTATGTTACAGATAGAAATGGATTAAGCGACTGGTAGTAGAAAATATTACCAAATAATACATTTCTTATATTACGTTGGGGAAAAAGTTTCTTCGCATTTTTTAAGAAAATTCAAATCATTTTTAATATACTTTATTTACATTTAACTAATCTATGTACCATTTTGTTCGATAACCTTTTGCTATCTTGTAGGTAGAGACATGATCCCATTGCTATAAAAATTTTGGGACCTTTCATCAAAATACCGCGACAAGTGAATTTGGCATTTCTCGTGATGTTAACCTAACACTGCCTAAAGAATTCTGAAGAGACCGACACAGGTGGAAATCTGAAGGTGCAAGGTCAGGACTATACGGCGGATGCATTAACAACTCCCAGCCAAACTCTCTTAATTTTTGCTATGTAGCTATAGATGTGTGAGGTCTAGCGTTATCATGATGAAACACCACACCTGATAAGTCGATCTTGCTCCGCTTTTACAAAAATGGCATCCATTTTATCCGTAAAAGGCCGACCAGAGCGAGGTGCATCTTCGACATGAAAATTTCCGGATTGAAAACGCTTTTTTTTCGCGGCTTGCGTTGCATTTTTACCTTTTTTGTAGTAAAATTTTAAAATGTATTGAAGTTCTTCATTCGATTCACTCATACTGACAGTACGAAAAACAAATGAAAATCACACATTTTCCTAATTTGAATTTGGAATTATGTTCTTTAAAATTTTAACTTTCAATGATACAAAAACCAGCCAGATACAAAAACTATAGCCAAAGAGATTTTATTACAAGTTCATACATACTATAATACGAAATAATTTTATCCTCAACCTATTATTTGAATAACGCCATTACTCATTAAAACTAGGCTGTGGCGTAGCCAGCAGGGGCAGGCCTGGATTTACATTTGGGCCGAATGGGCTATAGATAGAATTCATGGGGCGGGCAAATCTCATCCTGGTGTGGATAGCAGTTTGGATAAAGCCCATGGCCCACATTAGGTACGACATACTATGCTCGGGAACAAAGGAACCGAACACCTACCGTGACCCCAAGGGAACAGACTGGGAGGGCTTTAGGAACTCCCTTAGGTTATACCTTGGAGATTTTAAATACATCAAAACTGTGGACCAAGTGGAAGCCGCAGCAGAGGACTTAGGCAAGAGCCTAATGAATGCGTATCTAGAAAATTGTCCTCTCAAGACCACTAAGAGCAACAGAAACACGCCTTGGTGGAACAAAAACCTGGAGCATCTGAGGCAAAAGGCCCTTGCCTTATTTAACAAGGCAAAAAAAGACAAGAACTGGGATGCTTACAGGAAGGCGTTAACACGTTTCAATAGGGAGCTCAGGAAAGCAAAAAGAAGATCCTGGCAAAAATTCTGCGGGTCAATCAAGGACACTGCCCAAGCTGCCAGGATCCACAAAATACTATCCAAGACACCTGAATCCCATCTAGGCCTGCTAAGGAAAGCGGATGGATCTTTCACAGAATCTCCGGAGGAAACACTGAGACTGCTTGCTCAAACGCACTTTCCGGAATCCGTGTACATTAATAACGAAAGAGAACTCCAGGTCAGTAAGTCTCCGGACAGGAGACCGAGGAATGAAGACTGGAGGAGAGCTTCCGTTATTTTTCGTCCCCAGCAGATAATTTGGGCCATTAGGAGTTTCAAGCCTTACAAATCTGGTGGGGTCGATGGTATCTTCCCGGCTTTGTTGCAGCGGGGCGAAGATATCATCATCTCTACGCTGATAAAATTATACCGTGCAAGCTTTGCTTGGAGTTATCTGCCATCAGCGTGGACTCGGGCGAGGGTCACTTACATTCCCAAGGGAGGGGACAAAGACAAATCGCAGCCCAAGTCCTACAGACCGATAAGTCTCACCTCATTCCTACTAAAAACGATGGAAAAGGTGTTGAACAGTCACATCAGGGCAACATACCTCGTTGAAAAACCCCTGAGTGCAAGACAACATGCCTACCAAACAGGCAAGTCCACGGAAACGGCACTTATTGACCTGGTGGACAGAATTGAGAAAGCCATAGAAGACAAAGAAATTGCACTCTGTGCCTTTCTTGACATCGAAGGGGCGTTTGACAACACCAACTTCGATGTTATAACACGTAGTATGGTGAATCGTGGAATCGACGACACCACCACCAGATGGATGGGATCCATGCTACAAAATCGGACTGCAACAACAACGTTGATGAATAAAACCCTACATTATAGAGTGACCAGAGGATGTCCACAGGGCGGAGTCCTATCACCCCTTCAATGGTCATTGGTTGTTGACAGTTTCATCTGCGAGCTCAATGAAGCCAGATTTCTGACTCAGGGTTACGCAGATGACATAGTAATAATGGTCATAGGAAAATGCCCTAGCACCATTTCCAATCTTATGCAAAGGGCCCTACGAATAGTAGAAAACTGGTGCACGAGACACGTGCTAACAGTCAATGCACGTAAGACGGTCTTAATCCCGTTTACCAAAAGAAGGAAACTAGAGGCGCTACACACCCCAACACTTCTTGGTACGAAGCTATGCTTGTCCAACGAGGTCAAATATCTCGGAGTCTTTTTAGACCAAAAACTAACATGGAACAAGCATCTCGACTACATCACTAGAAAGGCAAAAATTGCGATGGGGGCAAGCAGTAGGTTGGTGGGGCTAAAATGGGGGCTACGGCCCATGGCCGCACTCTGGATTTATAAAACCATAGTGAGGCCGATCGTCACTTATGGCTGCTGTGTGTGGTATAAGAAGACGCACCAACTTAACTGCGTAGAGAACCTCAGCAAAGTTCAAAGAACTGCCTGCCTTATAGCCACTGGCGCGCTTTCGTCCTCTCCCTCTGCAGCACTGGATGCCCTCCTAAACATTCCACCTCTGCACATTCACGTGCAGATGGAAGCGAGGATGGCTATCACGAGAGCGAAAATCAGAGGGAGGACGAGATGGCATTCTAGGGTCATGAGAGGCCTCTACAATGAACTAATGAAAATTCCGGTCATGGATATGCCCTCTGACTCCATGGTCCGTGAACACCGCTTCGATAAGCGGTTTACAGTCTTGTTACCAAGTAGACAAGACTGGGAGGCTGGAACTCCCGGAAATGTTAAGCAGAATGACATCGTTTGGTATACAGATGGCTCCAGGAAGCAGGGCATATCTGGGGCGGGATTTTGTAATGATCGCTGCGGAATACGCAAATTCGCCAACCTGGTCGCTATACCACAGTGTACCAAGCGGAAATCTTCGCAATAATTGGCTGTGTCCAAGAGAGTCTACAAATGAATCTCCAGAATAAGAAGATATTCATCTTCTCAGATAGTCAAGCTGCCCTCAAGGCGTTAACATCCTGTGAACTTGACTCCAAACTCACTAGCGAGTGTGTCCTGCTCCTAAACCAGCTTGGCAATGCCAACATTGTAAATCTGATTTGGGTACCGGGACACTGCAATATCAGAGGCAACGAAGTCGCTGACGTGCTAGCAAAGGCCGGGGCAGAGAGCCCACTACTCGGACCGGAACCAATAAGTGGCGTTCCAGCATGCATGGTCAGGTTCGAGTTAAAAGAGTGGGAGAAAAAACAAAGCACTGAATTCTGGAAAAGACTACCTCGACTAGAACAGTCTAAGGCGTTGATACAGGCGTTCGATCAGAAACGAGCTGTAGAAATAACAAAACTGAGTAGAGGACATGTTAGGGCACTCACTCGGACCCTCACAGGGCACTGCAAATTAAATAAGCACCTGCACAACATGGGCCTTACAGATACCAAAATCTGCAGGTTCTGTCGCGAGGACGAGGAAACGATTATCCACGTCCTCGGCGAGTGCATAGCGCTGCACCGCTGCAGAAGCCGGCACCTGGGAGCACACATGATCTCAGCTGACGAGATCAAGAGCTCCCCCATCAGCTCCATTCTCGGGTTTATCCTGGAACTGGAGCTACATGAGGTGCTGTTATAGGTTACGGGGCTGCCACAATAGATCATCTACTGGTCGCAGTGGCTATGAGACGCAGGGCTCACCCCATTTCTATCAAATAATAATAAAAAGCCCATGGCGGAAAATCTATAAATCCGCCTCTGAGCATAGGTGACACCTGAGGCTGGATTCTCGTCGCCTACGTCATCACTTGCACGATGTTAAGGACATCCAAGCTATCTACCGATGCTGGTCTAAAGTACATTGGTAAAACCAATTTTATAAATTACACCATGTACTGCGCAGAAGTCTTATTTTAAAAAACGCGGCAAAATCTTAACCAATCAAAACGCTCTATTTACGCGTGCTAAAAATTACAATTTCTTATTGGTTGATGCGTCAGCGCCAGCCTCTCTAGATTTATTGTATTTAATCTTAACGTAATGCAATAAAGTCTGTATTTCAACTGCCTGCTGACTTTGCCGTTGTAACTTATAAACCTGGTACAGCTGTGAGTATTTAAACGGAGTGAAGGCCACTATAGCTTGATTAGAATGACAGATGCAATTTGGCCTTAACTGCTTTGTCCATAGAGTTTATCATTTTACCAACTAGAACTAATCTATACAAATACGAATAATATGTGCATAAAACATGGTACATTTTTGGTCTTATTCTATAGGTGGTCATTTACGCTTGTAAAGTCGATCTATCGACAAGTAAGTCCGTCCTAATTATTTCAGCTAAGAGCAATATAAAATCAAATTGGTATCAAATTACAAAAACTTCAAATACATTTCATAAAACAACGGTATATCGCTTTCATACCATAAAAAGTCTGACATTATACCTTAGATTTATTCTCGGATTAAGAATGGTCGAATCGGGCTTTACTCGTATAAATTCTATAGTATAGAGCTGTCATACCATAAAAATCTTACGTCATACCAGAGATTTATTCTCGGATTAAGAATGGTCGAATCTAGCTTTACTCGTATAAAGTGTCATGCGACTGACCTGTGTGTCCCTTAGATCAGGCTCGCTCGCCGCCGCCGCCAGCCCGTCGTCGGGGGGCGAAGCGCCACACACCTCGCTGGCGCTCGCGCTGAGGGCTCGTCGCCGGGCGTCCCGCACTTCACGAGGGTCTTGGCTCCTGTTTAATTAATGTTAATGGTTTATTAGCTGTTGGTATCTTTTAAGGCCAAAAAATCCAATCCATTGTTTAAGGTGACGGGTAGGGCACACTATTTTAATTTTTAGCTACTAAACTGGATCTATTTTAAACAATTTCGGGGTAACATCCTCTCGGCAAACACTTATACTATTTATTAAATAACCATGCAAAAATGTTGGGTCCAACGCGTACGCGAAAAATTTATTTACGCCAAAAGCGGCCACTTTTGGCGGTAATCAATTTTTCACGTACAAAAACGGACCCAATATTTGTGCATGGTTATTTAATAAATAGTATAAGTGTTTGCCGAGAGGATGTCACCCCGAAATTGTTTAAAATAGATCCGGTTTAGTAGCTAACTATTGTTGCGGATGTCAATGGGCAGCGGCAATCGCTTACCATCAGGTAATCCGTCTGCTCGTCTACCACCTATGACAAAAAAAACATTTAGAGATTTATTAATTGAATGGGAACGTATTGTATGTGAAAAATCCGCTAGATGGCGCCTGGTATGGGAATAAATCTTAAAAAAAAAAACAGATGCAATTTTTTGTATGGTTGTAAAATGAAGTATTTTGGCATTAACCATTTTTCTCGTCCATCACTCGATTCACGTGACCGTCCTTCTGCTTGATCCCTTGACCGATTTCGCCGGCTCCTGGTCTCTTTCGACTTGTCCCTCCCATTCCGGGGCTCTTTCGACTTTTCCCTCCCGTTGCGAGATTCTTTCGACTTGTCTCGGGAGTCTTTCGATCTATCTCGGGAGTCTTTCGACCTATCTCGGGAGTCTTTCGACCTATTTCGGGAGTCTTTCGACCGATCTCGTCCGTCGCGCGAATCTTCCGACCGGTCCCGCTCGTCTCGGGAGTCCCGCGATCTGTCCCGGCCTGTTAGGATATTTCTTGTCTTCGACAGGAGGTTAAGAGGTTTAATTGATTTGCGAACCTGGGAAATTGTAAAGTATAATTAGGCTACTTAGTAGTTAGGACACAACATACGAAATAATAATTAATTACAATAAATACAAATACAATACAATATTTCTTTATAAAAGAATAGTTGGGTACTCGTACTCGTTGGATAGTGGACCCTGTTGGTCTAGTGGTTTAAGGACGAGCTATAAGTATGTTTCGGTCCTGGGTTCGATTCCCGGGTCTAGCGATAAGTATGTTTCGAATATTTCGAACCAAGCTCGGGTTTGTGATCATCAATCCGCATTTGGCAAGTGTGGTGATGAAGCCTAATCCAATGATAGTAGCGATAACTTGATTTCTATGATGAAGGCCTTTGCCCTGCAGCGGAACAGTATATAGGCTGATACTTTTTAGTTGGGTACTATCTAGTAGGATCTCAAATACAACATACCTTGCATTTGACAGTAGCGGGATGAAGAAAATTATCGTCATCACGACTACTCGGCGGTGGGTCTCTCAGCCCCAGCACTAACATATCGTCCAGGGACGCCTGCAGATGACGCCTCCGCGGCCGCGCCTCCTCGTGGCTCCGCGACGAGTACACTGACACAGAGTCCGCGCTCGCCTTACTCCCCGTTACGTCATTCGACAACCCACATTGCTCCACCCATCACAGACTCCACAGACCTCCACTCCCCCACTCGCGGCCTCTCCTCATAAATCTCAACAGAGTTAAATGTCTCCGCCACGCGGTCTATATCTAACTGAGCAGGAATATACTCGTAGTGTCCCTCATTCTCACTGTATACCCGATCATACATCGCCCCATTCGCTCTCGAATAACCACCGTTGTAATTGTACCCGTCATCGTCCACCCGAGGCCGGACAGTCTGCTCCGTCGCGTTTAATATAACATCATCCAAATTCAGAGGCCGCCCCTGCCCCCCGAAACCGTCCACAACTGGCACAGCGTTCGAAAGGAATGACCCGTCCGCGTCAAAACCACACCCAACTAAACCAATAGGCCGCCGCGGTCTCACAAACCCCTCCGTAGGCGGACGCTGAGCAAAGTCCACCACCAAAATCCTGTCAGCAATATTCCTACAGTCATTATGAAAGCCGATCCCAGAGTCGCTGTTACTAGAAGTAGTCGTCACTTCGCTATGGTTGCTCGGCTGCGGTGAGTTCGCTACGAAGTCTGGACCTTCTAACCTCGCGTCTTCGCGCCGGCAAGGCCTACGATCGCGCGGGACTCTGAACGCTGCTCGATTGCATCTCGAAAAGTTCCCAACTGACGGACTGTCTCCTTTAACAGCTAGCTTTGAAATCTGTTGCAGATTCGGACTGGCGCTCTCGTCTGCCGGCAGAGAATACATCCCTCTTATAACACCAACTACATATTCGGCTGATGGAGGGAATTCCAAGCATCTTTCAGCGACGGGATCCCTCGTACAAGCAATTTGAAATTCCCTCGCTCGTGTGATGTGGGCTTCGTGTTCTGCTAATCTTGGGTCTACTGCAAATACGTGGCAGCTGTGCGATGCTTCCGCTTCGGTTGTTTCCGCTGAGGTGACAAGACCGAAGTATCTTCTATCGGCTTCCGAGCCACAGCCAGCATAGACGATACGTTCGCGAGGGTATTGCGCCAGGACTTGGCCAGTAGGGCGTCTGAGGAACAGTGCGTTTGGGAGTACGGAGAGTAAGACGGGGGCAGCTGGGCGACGCTCTTGGCGGAGTTTCCTGACGGCAGTGCGGACGTTGCCGGGAGCGGCGTTGGCGGCAGCCTGAGGCGTCTCTATGGTGCCGAGGTACCCAACGACTGCCCGACACTCGAGGCGGGCCACGTGGTTCGGTGTGAGCTGTGCCCGGCTGAGGTTTTGAAGTATCTCGTTTACGCCAGATGTGCTGGGCGCTGCGTGACAACCTGAAATAAGGAGCATATCTCATGGATAGATCAACGGAACATAACGATAAGATGACAAATAAGACATAAGTTTAGAGTAAATTACTTTCACAAGGTTACTATTGATGTAGTATATAAAATCAAGTTAAACAAAAGTGCATTGAAAGTGCAAATGAAGTAACTACTTTGTAACTTTATTTTAAGTACATTATTAGCAGCAAATAAACATGTATGGCTAGGAATTTAACAGTTGCTTAAACATAAATATTGTGTTGCTCATGACAAACACATAATATTTATTATTAATAAGAAATTAATCTCAGAACATTTTTATTAATACGTTTTGGAGCACCTTAGCAAAAGATTTTTAGTCAAATAAACAATGTATGTACCTATAACATATCTCTTAGCTACCAATATATATCAAAACTATTTTTTTATCATTTAATGTCATAAGAAACCCAATTTGAGTATAAATTCAGAAAAAAGTACCACTCAATATTACTAGATGTCCTGCTTATGCAGAGACAGTCCCGCTCTTTGGGCTAAAATTAAATTTCTTGCACGGGACAGTGTCAGACATGCTTTCCTGGGATTTGAAGTGGTGCTTTTTACAATATTACATAAATTATGAGATGTCTCATTTTTGTACTAAATTTGATGTGCCACATAAGCCAGAACCAGTTCTAATTTTGAGATATTACAATTGGGGACCTTCTTCTTTACCTGATTGAGTGAAAAGGTTATAACTTGGCCATTTAATGTGAGCCTTTCACTTTCTTACTAAAATTATTTCAAGATCCAGCTATCATTAAAATTACATAACACAATTAAGACAATGATTAGATAACAGTGCATGGTGATAAAGCACATTCCATACGTAATACGGTGAGCACAGAACAAACATAGTGCACAAATATAACACAGGTACATGACAACACTACTCCACATACCTAGAGTTGGAACTAGCCATCTGTAAAGATAAAAATATACTTTGTTAACATACTTAGATACATAGATAGGTATTAGCTAGTTACGATATTAGTAAATATTTATTACTATGACTTAAAACCTTACACCCAAGGATTTATCTCCCTATTATTTGATGAAGTCTAATATAATTTTCGTAAATAATTAACTTTACCTACATACTTGCAACTTTACTAAAATAAACTAAATGATGGTTGCCTATAACAGAAATGAGAATTCCAGTTGCTCAAGGATTTTGATATAATTTGGTGAAATTAATCAAGGATTTCACTATTTATGAGTAAGTACTATAATGTTTCCTCTATAAGATTCATATAGTAGTGTTCATAATGAGAGTGCAATTTTAATTTTTATCAACTATGTTCTACAAATTATGTTTTTAAACTTCTCATGATACCTACTTTACATTATTTAGAATAGCCAAGATGTTGTATATTCATGACTGGGCTTAATCTTCATATCAATGATTCAATAAGTAGGTACTTCATCATTGAATAAATATAAAAAATATCATAATAAACAACAACTGACCTGGATGGTGCATCATCTGGGGTCTACGTCGCGGCGGCGGATGTCTCCTTCGCGTCCTTGCCCGCTCGTCAGGCTCGGTGTCCTCCGTATCAGTCGGCGGGGACTCTCTGGGCGCCACGCTCAGCGATATCGCCCCGGGCGCCGCTGCTACCAGCCTAGCCACGGACGCGTGCGGCGCCCTGGCCACGTTAGCTCCGTCTACAGTCAACAAGGCGTCTCCAGCCCGCAGACCAGCTCGCTCCGCCGGCCCGCCAGCCGCCACAGCAGACACAACACACGGCCTCTGTCCAGCTATTGTAAACCCGAACCCGCCAGCTCCTCGGGCCACTACCAAGCGACGTTCAGGTGTGCGGGGCAGCACTGCACGCCGACGCCTTCTTCTCTGCTGCTGCGGCACCATCGTATACTAATAAACGAACTTGCAAACAGCACACAACTACTCGACTCTTTTGTTGCGGTCACTACTCCTGTGAGAACCACCACTCCAGAATACATTGCATCGACGCACACAGTTATCCCGGTAGAAGAAAAACATTAAAGTAAGTCAAGACTCCATAAAATAATGGTCAGAAAACTAGAAAAACTAGAAATAAGAAAGTTTCGAGGCCTTTTGTAACTGACGTTTAGAAAGTTTGAATGCGTTCATAAACCCAAAAGCAATGGGAACGCCATTTTAGTGAATTATTTCTATCTAACTTATAAGTTATTGATTTGTATGAGAATTAAGGAAAATTTGAATTAAATTATTTAAAAATTGTCAACTAAATATATAAAATATGAAATTATATGAAACAGTGCAACGTTGAACTTATCCTTATATTGAAACTTAAATGTTTGCTTCAGAATGTATTTTTAAAAAAGCTGTTGGCATTGACGGCTGCCAAAAATCTGTATGTCAATCACAGACCAAGAAATGTCAATGTCAAATCAGCACCACTCTCCCCACGTTGTTTTTTATTTGTGATTATAGCGATAATTTCTATTTATTATATTAAATTGGTATAAATAAATATTATCCTACATCATAATGGCAGTAAGTATTTCACGTTCCTATGTAATAATAAAAAATAATCATCTAAGTGAACCCTTAATTCTCTTCCGATACAAAAAATAACCATATATCCGCTAAAATTTCCAGAAAAAAGGCAAAGCAAAGATTAGTAAGGTGAAGAGGAACAACCAGACGACGAATAAAATGAAGAAGCAAGGGAAGCTGAAGCTCCAGAGGCACAGGACGAAGATCCAGAAGCAGAAACAGCCGAGTCAACCCCAGGTGCCGGAGTACAGCAGCGAGAGCGACTCCGCGTCGGGGGACGAGTGGGCGGATATGCTCGACGATGAGGAGCAGCAGTACATCATGAAGAGGCTGGCTACGCAGCCTCAGCTACTGTCCAATGTGCCGGAGAAGGAACAGCCACAGAAGTAAGTGGACAGACTGTACAATACTTAATTGCAGCATTGCAGCTTCACATATCTGTTGATGAAACAGAAAATCTTCATAGATAATCCACATGAATGAAGAAGCTTATTATCAAACTTAAATTTTGTGTCCATATCCACCTTTTCAGCAATATGAATACAAGATTATTTACATATGAGGGTAATAATTTCATTATAATCATTTATTCACATACATTTACATTCAGATAAATTCAGAAGTGGGAGAGGATTAAGGGCAGTTATTTGAATTGTAAAAGATGAACTTTGATGTTATGGTACTAACAATATAAATTTATTGCCTATTGATTAATAAAACTATTTTTGTTTTACAGGACAAAAGGAAAGAAGCGAAAAAAAGAAGATAAAGGCAAAGTTCCAAAAAAACAAGTTCACAACAGTGATAGTGGAGCTGAGAGTGATGATATTTCTGCCAGTGATGCGGGAGATGACTCCGGTAGTGAGCTAGAGGAGAATTATGAGAAGGAGCTGGCGGAGAGGCCGGTGAAGAGGATGAGGCCGCTGCTGCCGATTAAGACTAAGGATGGACTCTTGGAGAGGGCTGAAGAGTGTGAAGGTAGTGTAATATTTTAATAGAAAGTCATTTATTTATTTATTAACTTTAAATAACATGGTAGTTTTTTACCAATACGCAATTCTCCATTTTTTTCAAAATTATTTAAAAATGTTCGTATCGATTCAATAGTCATCTGGAATTTTTATTTCCTGGAAATAATATTGCTTTTAGGAAAAATTATATTTTTCAAATATAGTAGAGAAATTTTTGCACCAAAACGATATCCTCCATTTTTGTGACGTCATAAGAACATCAACAAGTTAATGTGAACCATATGTCAACTATATGTGTGTAGTGCCTGAACTTTAGTGTGATGAAAACCCGAATATGAGATTTATTTATTTATTTATTTATTTATTTAATCATTTACATGTCAGTTAACAGAATACGAAAATTCCAACACACCAACAAGTCATCATACATAATTACATAATAAGAATAATTCACATTAACAATAATAATACAAGATAAATTAAATTAGAAAAACATGTCCGCAATAGAGAAACGAATAATTAAATGAAAAAATATAAATTAAATGGCATAAATGCAATATTAAATGTCACAAATACAAAAAAAGTCAAAAATGCAATATTAAATTTCGCAAATACAAAAACAAAAAAGTCAAAAATGTCAAAAATACAAAGATGTCAAAAATAGAAATAAGCTGTCAAAATACAAATTAATAATTTTGAGATTCGAGGTATTTTAGAGCCTACTGTGCATATGTGTCTGACACTATCAGCAAAGATGTCAATGTGACTACACTGAGTGAGTATGTCCCCAATCAGACGAAGTGCGCGAACAGTCGGTGCGTTACCGGCGTGCACCGTGCGAGTGACGGGCTTGCGCAGGAGTCGCGGCCTGCGACGCGGGGCCACCGCTCCGCCCTCATCCCTGGGAATACGCGTTGGGACCAGTATATCCACATGTGCCATAACATCGGTATCAGTTATATGATGGAGAGCGGAAACGTAGTGACTGAGAAGAAGCAGTCTACGCCTGTGCCTCAATGTCTCCAATCCTACCATACCTGAGACAAAACGCGAAGGATACAAGTATGGGTAATACCCATGCTGCCGTTTATAAAGCCAGCGTGCAAACTTACGTTGGACTCGTTCAATCATTATGGCATATTTTTCTTCGTGAGGATCCCAGACAATGGCCGCATATTCTAACTTGCTCCGTACGTAGGCGTTATACAAAACCTTTGCCACAGAAACGTCACTAAATTCGGAGGATGTCCGCATAATAAAACCTAATATCTGATTTGCTTTTCTGCAGATTGTCATCACATATTGATGATAATCTAACTTACAATCCAATATTAAACCTAGGTCACGAATGTCATAAACTCTATCTATACAGGCGTCAAATAATTTATAATTTACTAGCAGGGGGCTGCGTCTGCGAGTGTAAGTGCATTTTGTCCCGTTAAAAGGCAAAAGATTAGTCACACTCCAGTCAGCTACTGCGTCCACATCAGCTTGGAGTGCGGCTGCATCTGCTCCATTCTCTATACCCATAAACAACTTGAGGTCATCAGCGAAAAGAAGACATTGAGCAGATTGAACAATATCGGGTAGGTCATTTAGGTAGTTTGAGCAGCCAAGACATAAATTAAAGAGGTAGAGCAGCGGGACAAGCAGCACCGCCGCGCAATCCTTTACCAAAAATACAGGAACAGCGTCAGGCCCCGCTGCTGTACCGGTCTTTAAGTTTTTTATAGCGGACTTTATATCGCTCGTGCTTACACTTACTATAGATATAGCACTTGCATCTGCCTTCGAGTGGGCAGCGCTAGCAGCTTCAGATGGGTCAAGGCGTGGCAAGGTGGGCTGAAAAACTGAGCTGAAATATTTGGCGAAGGCGTCGGCAGCTGGTTGACACCCTACTTCCTTTCCCTCAAAGAAAAAACTACCTACGCATTGCCTATCCTTTCTCTTGTCCTTTACATATCCCCAGAATTTGGCTGGTTCATCAAATATACTTTTTTGTAAACTATTTATATGCTGTCGATATGCGATAGCAATTAACTTTTTAACGTGCCACCTGTAGTAGGGTAAGCAGGGGGAATAGCGCTCAGTGGGTAATAGCGCCCACCTCTGTAGCTCTGTCAAAACAGTACATAGCAACAGGCCACGTTGTGTGGAGGGCGAGGGGAAGGGTCCTCGAACCTACAACGATGCGATCGGACAGTCAGCCCGCGTCATGCGACGGTGAAGTGCGTTTCTTTTTTTGCGCCCGCACTGATCTAATATTTCGTCTCATGATTTTTGTCGGTAAGTCTAAAAGGCTGATCTTCAGTACTAATATGCTAATTTGTGATTTTAGACTTGACCTCGTTAATATTTTGTTTAATTATAATGTCTCTTGTTTGATATTTTCCAAGAAACATGTTTAGGCGTCATTAGCCCGGACCTCGAGCGGCATTACCCAATGTCAGGGGCAATGCCGCTCAAACATGTTTTTTTTTAAATGTTTTTTTACTATTAATGGGTCATAGATATAAGCTTCTGTAGTTAAATTGTTGACTAATAGATAATTAAAGAATTTATTACGTTTCATAATTTTCATTTAAAATAATTAATTTAAAAAATACACATGTTTTTCCTTAAGTGAACGCCATTCCCCCTCCTTACCCTACTTATAAAGTTCTTTATTATATTCTTTTCCCTGAGACTTGTACTTTTTTAGGTGGAAGTGTTTATTCTTTAAATTTCGCACGATTTCACTTGTATACCATTTCGGGTATGCATATCGCCCTTGTGAATGACCACGCTTTTTCACCGGCACAAATCTATTAAAACACTCATACAATTTTGAGTAAAAAGCCTCAACGGCTGTATCGACATCCTGGATTTCAAATAGACTAATCCAGTCAATCCCCGCTATGGCGTCGTATAAGGCATGGAGGTTTGCCTTTCGCCAATTCCAATCAGGACACCTACTTGGTTGATCGGGCGTACAAAGATGACTATGACTATACAGCGGAGCCCCAGCTCTCCGCCGCAACACAAGGGTTACTTCCAACGAAGGATGGTATCTATCTATCGGTACTAAAGGTTCACAACTAGATACATTCATCTGATTAGGGACAATATCACTCAGTATAAGATCAAGTTTCCCTCCCTGCACATTAAGTACAGTATTATGCTCCTGTAGTTTGCAGAATTCACATAGATATATCATAGTCCGTATCGTTGCTGTATAGTGCCGAATTGTACAAACACAGCATTGAATACTCCAGAAAAGTTATTTATCAGAGTTTCAACTTTAGCTGTCGTTCATTAGAAAACTGCATTTGCTTTTATGACGCAAAAGTATGGCGGCTGGCGTTTTCGGTCACGTGATAAACAAATAATAAAACTACAATTTTATTTTCGAAATTTTAAATAAACCGCTTAATTATTTAACAAAATAGTGCTTTATTCGTATTTCTTATGGTGAAAACTATAGAAAAAACACACTTTCGTAATTTAATTTTGATAGACAACACTACCCTATTACATTAATTAAACAATATTAAATACAAACATTCCCAAAACATAAAAACAAAACCAAAGCATCATTATCATGAATAAATAGCAAATTATTTAAAAGATATAATGATTAGAAGTTTATTATGACAACTTACTTGCTTTACCATTTAATAATGTTTTATTTTATATCGTCGATACCACAGTGCCTAAAGACGAAAGTCTTCAATCAGTGCGTCCTACCCGTCATGACATACGGAGCCGAAACGTGGACACTTACGGTACGGATGGTCCCCAAGTTAAAGTTCGCTCAGCGGGCTATGGAACAAGCAATGCTCGGCGTATCTCTCCGAGATCGAATCCGAAATGAGGTGATCCGGCAGAGAACCAAAGTCATCGACATTGCTCACCATATTAGCAAGCATAAGTGGCAGTGGGCTAGCCATATTAGCCGCAGAACCGACCACCGATGGGGTAAACGAGTTCTAGAGTGGAGACCGCTTCTTGGCAAACGTAATGTAGGGCGCCCTCTGGCTAGGTGGAGGGATGATCTGCGCAGGATGGCTGGCATGAGCTGGATGTGAGAAGCCATGGATAGATCACGGTGGCGAACAATTGGAGAGGCCTACGTCCAGCAGTGGACTGCGATAGGCTGATGATGATGCTGATTATTTTATTTGAATAATATGTCATGAATATTTATTATACTTTTTGCATAAAATGTTACAGCCATAAAGAGAAGGCTATTTTCAAAGAATTTACATTTGTAATTCATTTTCTTTACATCAATTAATCATTAGACATTCATAATGTAATCATTAGACAATCAAAACAGCGCTGACCTGGTCCAGCACATGCTGAGACACTTACCAATTGCTAACACAATACTATAGCTACAATTTGCTAAAACATATGTTTGAGAGCAATAAACAAATTTTTATTATTTATTTAAATTATTATTCTGTTTTATGCACACCATAATAATTTTATAGAGTAATGTATGAATTATGTAAAGAAGCTTAGCATGATTGACAATATTTGAATTCTGCTGTCCGCTAACTAAAAAGTTGCTAAGGCACAGCAGCTCCCTGTGGCTTAACAACCTTTTAGTTAGTGTACCTCAGAATTGTCATATAGTAAACTACATTGAAAAATACTGCAAGACTATATTACAAAATCAACAGATAGTGAATCAGAAAAAGAAGATGATGAACTAGAAACTTCATCCTCAAAACAAGAAGACGATGAAGAAGAAGAAGAATCAGGGTCAGACTCGGGCATGGAGGGCACCGTGGATGAGGAGCCTGGGGAGGGGGAGATCACTACCGTACAACTGTTGGCAGCCAGGAGAGACAGGCTGCAAAATGACAAACTTAGGATTGGGGCTCTGTGTTCTTCACTGCTGGAAAGTCCAGAGAAAAAGGTAATGTGGAAAAAAAATTAAACGTAATTTCCACTCAGGTTTGAGGAACAGTCAAATTTAAGGTGACGGGTAGGGCACACTAGCGACGCCAATCGATTTAAATTTTTAACTACTAAACCGGATCTATTTTAAACAATTTTGGGGTTACAACCTCTCACCAAACACTTATACTATTTATTAAATAACCATAGAAAAATGATGTGTCCAACGCGTACGCGAAAAATTGTGCATGGTTATTTAATTAATAGTATAAGTGTTTGCCGAGAGGTTGTAACCAGAAATTGTTTGAAATAGATCCAGTTAGTAGCTAAAAATTAAAATCGATTGGCGTCGCTAGTGTGCACTACCCGTCACCTTAAACTGTATTTGAGTATAGAGTCAAGAAAGTCGTGATAATGGATATTTGAGGAATAAATGAGATTACCATACAGTCCGATCACGGAAATTTGGCACGTGGCAAAAGTCGGAACTAACGCTGTTTCCTTTACAAGTGTCAGTGCTTTGACATTTTCCCATAGAAAAACTATTGTACAGCACCCCCATGTCAATGTCACTGAGGTGCCTTTTGATCTTCGTCGCTCTGTAACATACCATTTTGTGTAAGCGACAGTGGCGCCATTATTTATTTTCACGATTTTATTGATGAATAAACCATGTACCATCTAGTTTCATACAAGTAATATTTTGACGCTACGTGACGCATCGTCAAACGCAGCGCTGTAGGGCGATCGAACCTGTATATCAGTTTCCATTTACACCTTATTGACTACCCATTTGATTGTCAGTATTAGTTATTTGTTGAGTGCTATCTCCAGTTTTTTTTTTCAAATATTAAAGGGATTTTTCTCATTTATTTGGTTTTTACTAATAACATGATTAATCTTTTTAGAGTATAAGGTACATGTGACAAAGTTCCTGGTAGGCACTTTTCGACTTTAATGCGATGAAATGAGGTCTAAAAGTGTTTTACCCGGAACTTTGTCAGATGTACAGTTAGGTAAAGTATTTTATTTGTAATTTAAGGAAACCTCATTGTAAAATACTACAGCTCTGCGTCACCAACATAATCTACTAATCGTAATTGTGTATACAGATGAAGAACTTTTTCCCAATCTTGTACCTGATGGAGGAGCGACTGAAGGATAACACCTTGAATCTTCACTCGGTGAGGAAGCTGGCCACACTCTCTGCATATGAAGTGTTCAAGGATATCTTACCCGACTACCAGATACGGCATCAAGATTACTCCAATATTAAATGTAAGTAGACTATGTAATGTATCTATGTTTACCACGGAAGAGCCACGCTTCGGCATGAATGGGCTGGCTCGACCGGAGTGAGAATACCGGCGTGAAGCAGCACTGTGCTGTATTTCGCTGCGTGAATACCACGCACCAGAGGCCAATCCGGGGGAAAGGGGGGTTAAAAGGTTGGCAGCGCACTTGTGACTCCACTGGTGTCGCGCGGTGGGTGAAGGCAATTTACCATCTGGTTATCCGTCTGCTCGTCTGTCACCTACCACAAATAAAAATGTAATTGTACAAAAGAAATCAAAGAATCTGATTCTGACAAATGTGTGAAACATCATCAAACCTTTAGATCAACCACATTTTATGGGAAATAAATATTATCTTAAAGATATAAAGACAGACGTGATACAGCGGCAGCACTGTGTTTCGCAGATTGAGTGTAGGTGCTGGAGGTTCAATTCGGGGGAAGGGAAAAGGGAAGGTTATATAAAGGTAAAGTGCGCACTTTTGACTCCACTGGAATGTGTGATGGTGGCGTATGGGCGGCGGCAATCGATCGGGTGATCCGTCTGCCACCTATCATATAGAAATAGACCTATTTAATTTTTAATCTATAAGAAATATTTTTATTGAATTTTATTATAAACTATTTATATATTATTAAGTATGTATGTATTGTTTATTATTATTTATGTTATGTAATATTATTTATATATAAGTATGTAAATTTCTGCCATTTTCAATG
Source organism: Marasmia exigua (assembly GCA_019059595.1). Classification (NCBI taxonomy): domain Eukaryota; kingdom Metazoa; phylum Arthropoda; class Insecta; order Lepidoptera; family Crambidae; genus Marasmia; species Marasmia exigua. Next base: position 19,232,895 of record CM032482.1, read on the forward strand.
TCATTTGCTAAACTGCTTTGCACTGCCTTCTCCTATTACGTATACGTTATTTCTTTCCTCTACCCAAAGGTTGTCTGGAAGAAATCGTTAGATCTTATCGCTAGCGATAAGACCGCCTCATTGTACTGTATGTTGTTGTATCATACTTGTATTTTGTTTTTGTGCAATAAAGAATATCTATCTATCTATTTTGTGCCAATATTACAGATGATTTTATCTCTAGTAGCCATTTCTTCCAGCTAAACTTTAAGTATAGGAAAAAACAGCATATCAAATGTAATAAGTACCTATACTATTAACAGAAAAATATTTAATTATTTTCTAGTGAAAAAGGACACATTGGCGCTTTACAAATTTGAAAAGGAATTGTTAGAATTCTACAAAAGGTATCTGCAGAGATTAGAAAAGTCTGCTGCTGTACTTCGCCGCAAGAAAGGAGACACCAGGTGATTCTATTTAATTATTATTTACATGGCGAGTATATGTCACACCTACGATTCGCAGACGACATCGTCATCTTGGCGGAAACCCTACAAGACCTACAGGAGATGGTGAGCAGCCTGGATGAATCTTTCAATCACATCGTTCTTCGGCTGAACTTGGATAAAACCAAGGTCATGTTCAATGAGCTCGTTGATCCGGGAACGGTCGCTGTTAATGGAGTACCTCTCGAAGTTGTTCAGGAATATGTCTATCTAGGACAAACGTTCCAATTAGGCAGAAACAACTTCGAGAGAGAAGCCAATAGAAGAATTCAGCTAGGCTGGGTAGCATTTGGTAAACTTCGTCAAGTCTTCTCGTCACCCATCTCCCAAAGTCTTCGAACAGTGCGTCCTTCTGGTCACGACTTACGGTGCCGAGCCGTGGACACTCACGGCTGGACTAGTCCACCGGTTCAAAGTCGCTCAAAGAGCTATGGAACGGGCTAAGCTCGGAGTATCTTTGAAGGACCTCATAATCCGACAGAGAACCAGAATCACCGACATAGCCCAAGAATTAGCAAACTGATGTACGGCTGTGAGGCTTGGATGCTAACTTTAAAAGAAGAACAAAAACTACTTGTTGCGGAAAGAAAGGTAATTCTGGGCCCAGTAAAATTACAGGAGGATGGCTGGAGGATACGCACAAATGTCGAAATAGAGAAGATTGTAGACACGCCTAACATCATCGGCGAGACCAAGGCGGATCGTCTTCGCTGGCTTGGTCACCTCGAGAGACTGGACGAGCATCGCCTCGTGAAGAAAGCATACCAGAGCCGACCGATGGGCCGACGCCCGGTAGGCCGGCCTAGGTATCGCTGGAAGGACGTCGTCGAGAATGATCTGCGAGAACTTCAGGCCGGTGACTGGCGACAAGTAGTGCAGGATCGATCAAAGTGGCGTTCTCTTGTTTCGGAGACGAAGACTCGCTTCGGGTCCCCCACAAGGTGGACCGACGATCTGGTGAAGGTCGCGAGAATCCATTGGATGCGGGCGGCACAGGACCGATCTGTGTGAAGAACATTGGGGGAGGTCTATGTACAGCAGTGAACGTCTATTGGCTGAGATGATGGTGGTGATGATGATTGGAGAGCCACACTTCGGCATGAATAGGCCTGCTCGACCAGAGTGATACCACGGCCTCGCAGAAAACCGGCGTGAAGCAGTGTCTCTGCTGTGTTTCGCTGTGTGGGCGAGAGCACCGAAGGCTCAATTCGGCGGCGGTAATCGCTTTCCATCGTGATCCGTCTGCTCGTCTGTCACTTATCACATAAAAAAAAACATATTGTTATCACACACGGATTACGTACGGATGTTGTTATCAGAGAGGAGTGGCGACGTTTTGTGAAGTATGCCACCAACACCTGAGGTGATGACCACGACCAAGTGGTCGGCACTCCAGTGTCAAGAGTAGTAGCGACATTTTAGTTTATGTGATTAGTGGCATACAAGCCGCCGCCCATGGACATCCGCGACACCAGTGGAGTCACAAGTGCGCTGCCAAATTTAATATAATTTAGCCCCCCTTTCCGCTGGATTGGGCCTCCGGTACCTTCACTCACGCAGCGGAACACAGCATTGTGCTGCTTCACGGCGGTTTTCTGTGAAGCCGTGGTATCATTCCGGTCGAGCCGGTCATGGCGAAGCGTGGCTCTTCCATGGGAGCCGATTGTTCGACATAGAAGAAGATGTACCTAATTTCAACTCACAACATTGCAGAAAACCCGACCCATCATCAGTAAGCCTTGCCCTGGTGTCCCTACGCTGCATGTGCGGTATGCTGACCGCGCGGCCTCAGTTCAACTACGCCACCAACATCGCTCAGAGTGTGGTACCCTTCCTGGACTGCCGGGTGCCTGAGGCGAGGGAGATAGTCACTGAATGTTGTACGGCAGTGTTCAGTGAAGATAAGAAGGGGGAGATAACGCTGGCAGTGAGTATCTAGGTTCAACTATATTAACATTTTTCAACTACGCGACCAACATTGCTCAGCGTGTGGTGCCCTTCCTGGACTGCCGGGTGCCTGAGACGAGGGAGATAGTCACTGAGTATTGTACGTCTGTCTTCAGTGAGGATAAGAAGGGGGAAATTACGCTAGCAGTGAGTATACTAGCAATAGCATTTAACTAGGTTCAACTATATTAACATTGTTCAACTACACGACCAACATTTGCTCAGAGCGTGGTGCCCTTCCTAGACTACCGGGTGCTTGAGGCGAGGGAGAAAGTCACTGAATATTGTATGTTAGTATTCAGTGAGGACAAGAAAAGGGGAGATAACACTGGCAGTGAGTATACTAGCAATAGAATTCAACTACGTTAACACAGTTCAACTACACGATCAACATCGCTCAGAGTGTGGTGCCCTTTATGGACTGCCGGGTGCCTGAGGCGAGGGAGATGGTCACTGAGTGTTGTACGTCTGTCTTCAGTGAGGACAAGAAGGGGGAGATTACACTAGTAGTGAGTACATTAGCAATAGCATTCAACTAGGTTCAACTATATTAACATTGATGAACTACGTGACCAACATTGCTCAGTGCGTGCTGCCCTTCCTGGATTGCCGGGTGCCTGAGGCGAGGGAGATAGTCACTGAATGTTGTACTGCAGTGTTCAGTGGAAAATAACACTGGCAGTGAGTATACTAGCAATAGAATTCAACTACGTTACACAATTCAACTACACGATCAACATCGCTCAGAGTGTGGTGCCCTTCCTGGACTGCCGGGTGCCTGAGGCGAGGGAGATAGTCACTGAATGTTGTACGGCAGTGTTCAGTGAAGATAAGAAGGGGGAGATAACGCTGGCAGTAAGTATCTAGGTTCAACTATATTAACATTCTTCAACTACGCTACCAACATTGCTCAGAGTGTGGAGTCCTCCCTGGACTGCCGGGTGCCTGAGACGAGGGAGATAGTCACTGACTATTGTATGTTAGTATTCGGTGAGGACAAGAAAAGGCGAGATAACACTAGCAGTGAGTATACTAGCAATAGAATTAAACTTTTTTTTTTTTTTGTTGGCCCGGGGGAAAATAACGCCGCCTTAAGCACACCCACGCTGGCGAGGACGGCCGGGAGAAGTGTGGGCTCTCCCTTGGGGGATCCCCGGGGCCTACCCACACTAAAAACCAACAGGGGCATTTCCTGCTACGTCGTGTAGGGTGGGCTACGGTAAAGAGGTACGAATACCAAGTCCGCGGCCCACCTCGAAGGACGAGATGGCTCGCCAGCACGTGGAGGCCTCTCAAAACGGGGCCTCGCCGAAAAAACGAGGCCTAGGGCCACTCCCATGGCCCACATTCCCTCCTCTCCGGAATCGTCCCCGTGCTGGATTGCAAACGCAGAACGCTCGAGAAGGGAACGACTTGCAGACCCCTCCCCCAACCATACCCTGCTGCTGCAGGCAGAGAGAGGAGAGGAGCTCACCACAGACTTTAAAGTTATACCCGAAAACCCTCCCGTTCGAGCATCCCCACTGGGTTGCGGAGACAATCGACGGGACGGGAAAAGCGGGGGTGGCGAGTCGTAGCTGAATCCCACTGGCTGCGGGACTCAACACAGACCCACCAACAAAGCCCCCACCATAAAGGCGGGGAGAGCGCTCCCGAGAATCGGGGCGCAACAGACTGTTGGCAGGAATTCCACCACCGTGGAACTCCCCAACATTCGAACGCGCCCGAAGGCGCGACAGTTTCAAGGCCCGAGAACAGTAAGGTCCCCATACGGCACCATCACACCAGGAACACCGGCCCACCGCACGCCAAAGCGCCCGACAGTGGGTGCCACCACACCCCCAACGCCAACCTACGGCAGAAGGGGGGGCTGGATAAAGAAGGCAGCCTCCGTGCCCGGCCCTATTGTGTTCAGGTCCGTAAAGAGAGGCCGGTCCTCTAAGCCCTCAGCAGACAATGAAAGCCCCCGAGTGGTGATGCGCTGCACGCGATCCACTGCGTCGGGGCTGGTCCGCCGAAATTCTGTGCTATCCTTTGGCCGTCGGGTAGCAATCCACGAATGAATTACTACCCGCCGTTGCCCGGGGAAAACCGTGCCCCACGGTAACCGTTTCTGCCTAATACCAACCGAAGCTGGAATCAGGACAGAACAGATTACCAGCGGGACCACTCTAGGAGGTAGATACACCTGAGTCCCCAATAGAATTCAACTACGTTAACACAATTCAACTACACGATCAACATCGCTCAGAGAGTGGTGTTCTTTATGGACTGCCGGGTGCCTGAGGCGAGGGAGATGGTCACTGAGTATTGTACGTCTGTCTTCAGTGAGAACAAGAAGGGGGAGATTACACTAGTGGTGAGTACATTAGCAATAGCATTCAACTAGGTTCAACTATATAAACATTGTTGAACTACGCGACCAACATTGCTCAGAGCAGTGGTGCCATTCCTGGACTATCGGGTTGCCTGAGGAAAGGGAAATAGTTACTGAATGTTGTACGTCTGTCTTCAGTGAAGATAAGAAGGGGGAGATTATGCTAGCAGTGAGTATACTAGTAGATAGTTTATAGTAGTAGTTAGTGACTGCCTCGGTGGCGCAGTGGTTAGTGGGTCGCACTTTAAAGCGACGGCTGTGCAAGAGGTCCCGGGTTCGATCCCCGGGTCGGGCCAAATTTGAACCTTAGTTTTCGGTAAGAAATTCTTAGTGGCAGCCGGGAGTCTGGAAGTTGGCGGTCTTGTACCCCCGTGCCTCGGAAAGCACGTTAAGCCGTTGGTCCTGCGCCTCTCTGGTCGTGTCACAGTAGTGTCCCATCGGAATATGATGGTAAGGGAATAGAGAGTGCACTTGTGTTTGCGCACACACTTGAGCACTATAATAGTACTGAGCGTACGTGGCTGATCGTTGTGATTGGCCGCCGTAGCCGTAATCGGTTGGAGGATATTAGATAGTTCAACAGGGTTCAACTACAACAGCATCGCGTAGTCCTGAACACGTAGCCGTAATCGGTTGGAGGATATTATATGGAGTTTTTCACTTTGACAGATCGTCCGGCTCATCAACCAGCTGGTGAAGCGTCGCGGCGAGCGCCTGCACCCCGCGGCGCTGGCGTGCCTGCTCGGCCTGAGGATACGGGACGTCGACATGGACGCCGAGGCTGACGTGCAGCTCAAGAAGAAGCAAGAGGAGAGGCACAAGAAGAGGATCGTCAATTTGTCCAAGAAGGAGAAGAAGGTAACTAACTAACTAGGTTGGCAAAGGGTTGCTGCGAGTGATAAACGTGATGATACTACCTCCATCTCAGTCGTCCATCAGAAGGTAGGTTCTGATGAAACCATCTGCAATGCTATGCTGATGACATCTACTTTAAAAAACTTAACTGATCTTAGCATAGGTGACCTGCGACGTTTGCTTCCCATCCCCACTAGAAAAGTGAAAAATCCTAGGCAATAATTAATAGACACTGTTGAGTCTATTAATTAGACACTAGAGTCTGTTGAACTGTGCGTTCCTCATCTTAGCGTGTGATTCCCAGTTGTAATTAAAGCTGTCGCTTTGGCACCCGGGGTATGCTTGGACCATGATCCAGGATTCGGGAAGTCTGGTAATGACAATGAAGCGACTGCCGTCTGACCTTCGCAACCCTTTAAAAGGTAACAAGACCAACTGGATCACGGTTCCACGTTCAGAATAGTTATCTCAAATATTGTTGAACTACGCCCTAGGCTAGTATATCGTATGTTCTTTTAAACTAAGCTATGTTCTTTTAAACGAAGCTGGCCTGCAGAGCCTGGACCACCGTCGACGAGTGGCATGCCTCTCGGTCTTCTACCGGATTCATTTCGGGGAGTGTGCGGAGGTTCTACATAATTTGATCCCCCCCAGCCCATTCCATCATCGGACGACAAGGCGCGGCGAGTGCTTTCATCCTTATGTGGTAGAAATACCCCTTATCCGCACGAAGCGATTTGCTTCCACATTTATAATGCGGACGGCTCTCTGCCGAGATCTGTTTTTCCTGACCACTATAATCTGCGCATCTTCAAGGCAAGAGTGAACAGGCATCTTTTAGGCAAACGCGTATCATCCTAGACCTCATCGTCGCTTTCCATCAGGTGCGATTGTGGTCAAGCGTTGGCTTATTGACCAAAAAAAAAAACTTTCAACAATAGAATTGTTGTTGTTAGATTCCTACCATGTACCTTATTTTTAAGTTTCCGATATTTCGGCGCTGTTGCAAGCGCCATGGTCACGGAGTGACTGAAGAAGTGAAGTGGTAATGTATTACCATTTCTACCATGTGGTAGAAATCTCGTAAACTACTACTCTAATAATATGTATATCGTAGACTAATAATATCCCTCTTCCTCAGAGAGCGAAAAAGCTAAAAGAAGTGGAACGCGAGCTTCTCGAGACAGAAGCGCAGGAGAGCGAGCTGTCGCGTCGGAAGCAGCTCACGGAGGTCACCAAGACGGTGTTCCACATCTACTTCCGGCTGCTGAAGAACGGGCCGCGCTCCGGCCTGCTGGCGGCGGCTCTGGATGGACTCGCCAGGTCAGTGTGGTAGGCAGATTGGGCTATACAGTAAGCAATACATTCTGTTAGACACTTTTCTACTTTGAACAATTTTGAAAGATATTTATTTTTTGGGGATGGACAATTGCCACATGAAGCTTAGTCATTATTTCAGCCAACAGACGCCCACTGCTGGACATAGGCCTCCCCCAATGTTCTCCACACAGATCGGTCCTGTGCCGCCCGCATCCAATGGCTTCCCGCGACCTTCACCAGATCGTCGGTCCGCCACGGCTGCGACGTCCTGTACGCGGCCTGCACTCGCGGAACTTTCCGCCCCAACGGCCGACTATTCTCCTCGCTATATGCCCTGCCCATTACCGCTTGAGGCATACAATCCTTTGGGCTATGTCTGTGACCTTAGTTCTCCTGCGGATCTCATCGTTACTGATGATCACGTAAAGAGATTCCAAGCATAGCCCTCTCCAATGCTCGCTAGGTGACTTTGAGCTCCTTAATTCGGCACATTGCAAGCGGCCACGTTTCGGGTCGGTCGTGAGGGTGACTAGGGAAGCAGAAAGTCAGGATATCAGTTCGTATACGAACACGATACGTGTATTAGGTTTGTCCACTCTTCTACATAAGTTTATAGAACACTTACTAACGTTTTGTGCCTTAAAACAATATGAAATACCGTGCCATCTCGGCGCGCACGCGAGATAACTCTTTCGCTCTACTGCTGGCGCCACTGTCAACGTGGCGGCTTAGGGAAACCGCGTACGTTCCAATTCACTCTCGTTAATATAATGCTGCAGTGGCAGAATATAATGAACGTTATTTTAGTTAAGAACACATTTACCATATTCTTGGAAATAAACCATCATTATCTTATCTTATCTGACACGCTTCAATTTTGGATATTTTTACGACTCATCATCATCATCATCAGCAGCCCACACTCGTCCACTGCTGGACATAGGTCTCCCCTAATGCACGCCACTGCTCCCGATTTTCGGCCACTCTCATCCAGCCCACACCAGCCAGCCTTCGAATGTTATCATCCCATCTTGTCGCAGGGCGTCCTACACTACGCTTACCGAGTCGCGGTCTCCACTCAAGGACTTTACGGCTCCAACGGCTGTCAGTTCTGCGGCTAATATGACCATCCCACTGCCACTTCAGTTTGCTAATTCGGTACTCATATTTACGACTCATATTTTTATATTTATACAGAAACATAATAACAAAAAAATTCTAAAAACTGCACGATTCGAGTTCTGATTTATTAATAAACGTACTACACATGTATGTAGGATACCTACGTAGGTATGGAACCCTTGGTGGTCGAACCCGACTCGGTACTTGACCGGTTTTTTTTTGTTTTTTTTAAACATAAGATTCAACAATTTATTTATCAACTGTTGTATCTCACATATCTATTATACCAACGTATTTATAATTCATTTTACTAACGTGTTAAGTTCACTGACGCTAATCTAAATTACTTGGCAAGATAAGTACTTATTATAATATCGAGGTCAATAAAAACTGGTTCACTTTCACACGTAAACATCAAGTCTCCTAGTCAACACCTTATATTGGACGCTTGTTCATATCGTTTCCGTGGTGTAGCGGTTATCACATCTGCCTAACACGCAGAAGGCCCCCGGTTCGATCCCGGGCGGAAACATACTTTTGTTTTTTGTTACGTATAAAAAAATGGGTTTTATAAATTAGATCAAATAGAAAATGTGAATTTTCATTTGAAAATGCCTATTGTTTTATTTTTTCCGTTCTTTTTGTTGTTTTTTTTTATTTTTGGACGCTGAGTTAACCATCATCCGAATACTGAAACCTTAAAGCTGAAGCTGAAGAAAGCTGCTCTTAAGGTGACGGGTAGGGCACACTAGCGACACCAATGGATTTTAATTGTTAGCTACTAAACCGGATCTATTTTAAACAATTTCGTTACAACCTCTCGGCAAACACTTATACTATTTATTAAATAACCATGCACAAATGCGGACCGAACATTTGTACGCGAAAAATTGATTCAAGCTAAAAGTGGCCGCTTTTGGCGGTAATCAATTTTTCGCGTACAAAGACGGTCCCAACATTTGTGCATGGTTAATTAATAAATAGTATTAGTGTTTGCCGAGAGGTTGTAACCCCGAAATCGTTTAAAATAGGTCCAGTTTAGTAGCTAACAATTAAAAACGAATGGTGTCGCTAATTAGGGCTGTCGCTAATTAGGGCTACCCGTCGCCTTAACGAAAACTTAACTTCGTTCGTTCAGTTATAAATTTGACCAAGAAAAAATAAGCTTCTATAGTTAAGAAGCCTTTGACTAGTATAGTAAATGAAATTTGAAAGACTTCGTTAGACACCAGAAGTCCGATTCTCGGCATTTTCGATATGAAAAACATGGCGGATGCGCATGAAAATCATACAAAAACAGATTTGGCTATATATATTGTATGACGAATAAGAATAAAAGAATTTATTCAGCGCCAAACATGCACAAAATAAAAATATAAAATTAGAACGAAATGGACATTTTACGTCACTAGATTTGGGCTCCAGTTCTTGATGGGCTTTATCACTTTTTATGTTATTGATAGAGACGCATATACATAGATAGATATACTTTATTACACAATTATACAAAATACACAACTTATTTTAAGTACTAGGCATTACAGATTTTTTTGTATAAATAGGCGGTCTTATCGCTGAAAACGATTCCTACCAGACAACCTTCGGGTAAAGGACATTTAATACTAGAGGAGTAACCTGAAGGTAAGCGATTACCGCTTAAGATCGTCTTCGATGCAATCGCACCAACTCTTCTTAGGCCTTTCCCTTGGTCTTTTCTCTCGCGGCTTTCAGTCATTTTGTTGGACCTCTGCTTTTGTCCATTCTCTCGACATGTCCTGTCCATCTGAGACGTTGCGACTTGATGAATCTGACGGTCGTTTCACGATTCATAAGTGCCTCTATCTCATGATTCATCCGAATACGGCATTCACTGTTTTCGTCTCTGAGAGGCCCATACACTTTGCGTTTCATACAATGCTAGTTTCTGGATCTCCTTAACTGTCAATGACCATGTGAGGTCTTATTACTTCCTCCTCCTCTAGTCGTTTTCCTCATTACTGAGGGTCGTGATTCCTCCCGTGGGCGGCCATTCAATTTGCTCTTTATAATAGACATATCCATCTATGTCTGGATGAGAGTGGCCGAAAATAGGGAGCAGTGGCGTGCATTAGGGAAGACCTATGTCCAGCAGTGGACGAGTGTGGGTTGCTGATGATGATCTATGTCTGTCTTTTGCAATGTGGAGGGCGTCATACAGGAGGGTGTCCAGCTTCGAACGTATAACGTGAGGTCTCATTACTTATTGTTCATCTTCCAGATTCACGCACGTGATAAACATGGAGTACTACTCGGATCTGGTAGCGATCCTGTCGCGGCTGGTGGGCGACGATCTACTATCAGCCCGCGAGAGGCTGCTTTGCGTGAGGACCGTGCTGGCCATCCTGGCGGGGGCGGGCGACGCGCTCAACGTAGACCCTGCGAAGTTCCACGCGCATCTGTACTCTAGTGCACTAGGCGCCCACGCAGGTAATAACCATCACCATCATCATCCTAGCGTGCTGACGTGTCACACGGTCCACAAGAATACCCGTGAAAAGCGCTTCAGTCGCCATCAACATTCAAAACTGAGCTTTATGTCCATAGACACAAGTAGTCTAAAAATTTTGGTTACGTGTTTTGCCACGGGACTTCTTTCGTGTAATTTTTCCTTACATACAAGGTTGATCTAAACTGGTTTATCAACTGGAGACTCCTGATATCTGTCCTGGTGATGATTCAACTGGTTACAGCCACTGGGCCAGCGTGATGGCCTCGATTGTGGGACATCGCTAATACAGCAGTCATCATCATCATCATCAGCCCATCGCAGTCCACTACTGGACGTAGGCCTCTCCAATGGACAACATTTCAAAATTGCTAAGCTCTGAAACAAAAAATACCAATTCTTTATTTACTTTTCCGCTGCTCGAATATATATTTATTCATTTTTTATATTGCTTATTTACTGAGAAAAAAATTAAAAACTAAAAAACGTAAGATGACGTAATCGGACGGCAGAATGTAAAATATTTCTTTGCTTAGCACATTATAGTTTTAAATTTACGAAATGCCAAACCAATGACATGCAACTGTAAAAAAAAAGACAACTTGTCAACGTTGAATGAATGAATGACGTTGACATTGTTGACACTAGTATTGTTTACCTTAGACAGTACCTTTTTTATATTAAAATAATGATAAGCAAAGGAATATTGTTGTATTCAGCCGTCCGATGACGTCATTTGGCGCTTATGTCTATTTAGAATATAAAGAATTTCAATAATTATTTAATGCATGAAAATGGACAAATTTTGAAAAAAGAAAAAATATGGGTCTGTTCATTTTATGTCTATTTTCATATAAAAAAACAATATGGACATGATAAAAATATGAAATGTTGTCCATTGTTCACCACTGTGATCTATCCATGGCTTCTCGCATCCAGCTCTTGCCAGCCATCCTGCGCAGATCGTCCCCCCACCTAGCCAGAGGGCGCCTTACATTACGTTTGCCAAGACGCGGTCTCCACTCTAGAACTCGTTTACCCCATCGGTTGTCGGTTCTGCGGCTAATATGGCCAGCCCACTGCCACTTAAGCTGATACAGCAGGGTTGTCATAAACTGTTATTATTGCTTTATTTTTGGTATAGCTTTTATTTGCAATTCATTCATATTAAATAAATCCTCCTCACCTTAACGTGTATTTCCCGGTTGCGCACGGGGTCTTAGACATGGCTTATAGGTCCCAGTTGCGTCCAGAGCTGTCGCTCTGGGGCCCGGGGTACGCTTGGACCATGATTCAGGATTTGGGGAATCTGGTAATTACAATGAAGCGACTGCCGTCTGACCTTCGCAACCCTTTAACAGAGGGATCAGACCAACTGAATCATGGTTGCAAGTTTCAGAAACTAAGTATCTGAAATGTGTAGGTTTCCTCACGATGTTTTCCCTCTCTGCCGAGCTAATAGTAGAATTCGCATATAGATTTAAAAAATCTAGAGGTTCATCGTAAGCTTGGCGTTAGTTTGCGCATTTATAAAATAGCTCAATTTATACTAAAAAATATTTCTGAGCATTCAAGGTCACCGCTAGACTTATTTGCCGCGGCCTGTGTCACCTGTTTAATCTATCTTTATCATACCGTGACGTACTGCTTTTTTAAGTGGGCAATATAATCCAATTTTTGTTTACCTAATATTGAAATAGTGTGTTGAACACGATATGTCATTCATGCCTCTGTGGCGCAGTGGTTAATAGGTCGCAGTTTTACGAATTTACTTATTTTAAATAGTTACATTTACATTGAATATACCTACGATAGTGACACAATCTAATATATATGTGGGAAACGGAACGTAGGTAAGAATGAGATGCATGATAGAAATACTAACGTGTGAAAGGTACAGAAAGAATGACGTAGATGAGTGAGTAAGGTGAACAGAAATTATGATGTATGAAAGAGATAGAACACGTCACCGGTGTGACGTAGGAAGATGGCGAGTTCTGTGGAGGCGGTGAAAACGTGTGTACGCAAAAGTTAAAATAAAGAAATTAAAAGGTTTTATTTCGCTCACAATCCCACATATATTTAATTTTGATTAACAAAAATACACTCTTAAGAAAGAGTATATTGTTGTTGTAGATAGAGATAGAATAGAGGGTGTGTATACTTGTGTTTGCGCAACAAACTTTAGCACTATAATGTATCCTGCGTACGTGGCTGATCGTTGAGATTGGCCGCCGTAGCCGTAATCGGTTGGAGGATATTAAGAAAGAATTAAATTTTAGTTTGTTGTAATCCATTTTTTTGTTGATTTTAATTTGTAAACTTTGATTACGTACGTAGGCGCATCCCAGTCCGACGCAAAGATAGTCGTGGAAGCGATCACGCAGGTGTGTGCGCGCGCGCGCCGCGTGTCTCCGGCGGTGCTGCAGGCCTTCGCCAAGCGCCTCGCCACGCTGGCGGCGCAGCTGCAGCACCACGGCGCGTTGGCGTGCTTGGCTTTGTTACATCAGCTGGGACAGGTGAGTGACGCTGTTTGTTGACGCCGCTGGTTCTGTCCAGCGGCGTCAAGTCGTATCCGGTGTTCCACAGGGGTCCGTTTTGGGACCCCTGCTCTGGAACATCGGGTACGACTGGGTGTTGCGGGGCGCGCTTCTCCCGGGCATGGGTGTCATCTGTTATGCAGATGACACCTTAGTCACCGCCCGGGGGAAGTCCTTCCGGGATGCAGCGCGCCTCGCATCGGTCGGCGGCGATTTGGTCGTCGGCCGTATCGGCCGGCTGGGGCTAAACGTAGCCCTGGCCTAAAACCGAGGCCCTTTTTTTTCCGGGCCTCGGGAGAGCCGACCACCCCCCGGCGCAGCCATCCGCGTCGGGGGGGTGGACATCCCGGTGGGGGCCGAGATGAAGTATCTCGGCCTCACACTGGATCCGCGCTGGCACTTTGGCCCCCACTTTAGGGGGGTGTCAGCGCGGGTCCTAAAGGCAGCAGACCACCTTTCGTGGCTGCTGCCGAATCTGGGAGAGCCCGGAGAGAAGTGTCGGCGGCTATACGCCGGCATCCTCCGCTCCATGGCACTCTACGGTGCCCTGATCTGGGCGGAGACCCTGAGAAGGACGGGCAATGCGGCCCTCTTAAGGAGGCCGCAACGGGCCATTGCTCAGCGGGTCGCGAGAGACTACCGAACGGTAGGCTTCTCCGCGGCCTGCGCACTCGCCTCCACCCCGCCATGGGAGTTGGAGGCTGGAGTGCTGGCCGCCGTCTACGAGTGGACGGCGGCCAAGCGAGCGGCTGGCGAGTCCTTCTGCCCCCGAGAAAGGGAGGCGAGAAGAAAGGAGGATCGCCAGCAAATGACGGAGGCATGGACGGCCTCTCTCCAGGTGGAGAGGTACGGCCGTCCCACGCTCGCGGCGCTCGCCCCGGTCTTGGACCGGTGGCTCGAGCGCCCCCACGGGTTTTTGTCCTTCCGGACGGTGCAGGTACTTACCGGGCATGGTTGCTTCGGTAACTACCTGCACCGCATTCAGCGGGAGGACACTCCTCCGTGCCACCAGTGCGGCGCTGGGGAGGACTCGGCGCACCACACGTTGATGGTGTGCCCGTCCTTCGACCAACAGCGGTCCGCGCTGGTCGCGGAGGTCGGACATGACCTCTCATTGCCCAGCATAGTTGAAGCTATGCTGGATAATGAGAGGGCGTGGTCGGCCTTAAGGTGAGTGACGCTCCAATATCCGAACGCTTCTACTTTTTTAGGGTTCCGTAGCCAAAATGGCAAAAACGGAACCCTTATAGTTTCGTCATGTCCGTCTGTCCGTCTGTCCGTCTGTCCGTCTGTCACAGCCGATTTACTCGGAAACTATAAGTACTACAGTGATGAAATTTGATGGGAATATGTGTTGTATGAACCGCTACAAAAATATGACACTAAATAGTAAAAAAAAGAATTGGGGGTGGGGCCCCCCATACATGTAACTGAGGGATGAAATTTTTTTTTTCGATGTACATACCCGTGTGGGGTATCAATGGAAAGGTCTTTTAAAATGATATAAAGTTTTCTAAAAAACATTTTTCTTAAAGTGAACGGTTTTTGAGATATCAGCTCTCAAAGTCGTAAAAAGTATGTCCCCCCCCCCTCTATTTTTATAACTACGGGGTATAAAATTCTAAAAAAAATAGAGGTGATGCATGCTAATTAACTCTTTCAACGATTTTTGGTTTGATCAAAGTATCTCTTATAGTTTTTGAGATAGGTTGATTTAACTGTAATTTTGGTTAAGTTATTGTGCTTACACTGAAAACGATGGCTGAGGCAAAATATCGGGAGAGTTTAGGCTCCATTCACCAGGTGTATAAATTGACATAATAAGTTTATTATATTTGCTGCTACGGAACCCTTTGTGCGCGAGCCCGACTCGCACTTGGCCGGTTTTTTTTATATGTATGGCAACGAGCCGCTGATCACCTAATGGTAAGCGATTGCTGGTGTGATTCATCCTCATTATTTGAAATTCCAATGAAAAAAAATTTGACTTTTTTTTATGTGATAGGTTTCAGACGAGCAGACGAACCGCCTGATGGTAAGCGATTGCCACCGCTCATAAGACAACCGCGACACCAGTAAAGTCACAAGTGCGCTGCCAAACCTTTAAACCCCCCTTTTACCCCTGACTGGGCCAGAAATTTTTAAGTGTGTTATTTACTTAAGATAGCAAAAGATCGCTATAAAAATATCAACTAAAGATATTTTGAATGGAATTGAATTGACGCTGACTGAACCTAACACTGTTGGTCTCTTAATATCTGAAGATGGAAATATCTGCCCTAAATAGTGTATTTGTTGACATCCAGCAAAGCAAAGCAGTATCTAACCTCCTCGAGCCGGACTCGGAAGCGGGGTCAGGGCGCTTCGACCCGCTCCTGGCGTCGCCCGAGCACTGCCGCGCGCACGCCGCCGCGCTGCACGAGCTGTGCGCGCTGGCGCGGCACTACCACCCCGCCGCCAGAGATGCTGCTAAAGCCATCATGAAGGAGACGCTCATACCCGAGTTGAACAAGATGTAAGTATTGTAACAGACTCACGACTGTAGCTAGACTCGAATGGACAACATTTCATATTTTTAACATGTCCATATTGTTTTTTTATATGAAAATAGACATAAAATGAACAGACCCATATTTTTTCTTTTTTCAAAATTTGGCCATTTTCATGCATAAAATAATTATTAAAATTCTTTATATTCTAAATAGACGTAAGCGCCAAATGACGTCATCGGACGGCTGAATACAGCGATATTCCTTTGCTTATCATTGTTTTAATAAAAAAAAGGTACTACTGTCAAAGGTAAATAATACAAGTGTCAACGTCATTCATTCATTCAACGTTGACAAGTTGTCTTTTTTTTTGACAGTTGCATGTCATGGGTCTGGCATTTCGTAAATTTAAAACTATAATGTGCTAAGCAAAGAAATATTTTACATTCTGCCGTCCGATGACGTCATCTTACGTTTTTTAGTTTTTAATTTTTTTCTCAGTAAATAAGCAATATAAAAAAGTAATAAATATATATTCGCGCACCGGAAAAGTAAATAAAGAAATGGTATTTTTTGTTTCAGAGCTTAGCAATTTTGAAATGTTGTCCATTAAAGGTTACAGGGAGGGCTGTCAATGCGACGGGGGGTCCCTCGGCGGGTCCTAGCGTACAACGGGGGCGTCCCCCTGTCACTTCACTGACATGATTAATAAAATTAGTTTATTCGTTTCAAAAACAACCGTTACAAATTTAGGTGTTGATATCCTCTATACCCATAACTGGAATTCAAGACCAAAACATCTACTACAATGTTGTCACTGCAATAAAATGATCGTACAATAGTATATACCTATTTCTTAAAAACATACGCCGACATAATTTGTTTATTGGTAATTTTTATTCCATAATATAAATAAGTAATTTTATTGACTTGTATTTAGATAAATACAAGACACTTTAATAAAAACTTAATCATCTGTAATGTTTGATACAAAAGCTGGTATTGAGCTGGTGTCACTTCAGGTGTTAATAACTTTTGGTACAAGATTTAAACTTACGTGTTATTGTTTCGTGCAGTGAGGTGCCGCAAAGGGATATTCATATTGGAATCTTTGAATTTTAATCGTTTTAAACAATGCTATTGTGTGTTGAGTGAGTTGTCACGTGAACAACTTGTTAGGGCCTAAGAGAGTATTAAAACCTAGAGTAGTCTCGGCTGAATCCGTAGGTCGATAACGCGCCCGTTTTATTGAGTGACTGAGACTTTGACTGACTTCGACTGTTGACTACCCACTTTCTCAAAATATCACTTGACAATTTTCCTTACGAGTTATTTCGCCTAATAACACGTTAAATCTAAAACTTGTGCAAATCTGGACGAATTAATTCACCGACTCAGATTCCGTAGTCAGAGATTCTGACATGAGTGATGGTGAAGATGAAGATGTAATTAAGTTCCTATTTTTTGAGAGAATTCTTATCATGAATGTGCCAGCCTATACTAAGAAAATAAGCATATAATAAAAAGGTTGAAAAAACCTGAAAACTTGATTTGACATTGACATAAATGACATTGATAGACTGGACACTGACATATCTGTCGTAGTTTTTTTGGTCTTGAATTCCAGTTTCGAGTATAGTTAGAGTTTTTTCTCCCCAGGTCCCCAGCGCAAATATTCCACACGTACGACGGATCACAGATGGCGTTCAAACCCTCCATCCCCCCTCCCAAGAAAGACGCCAAGCCCAAACTCACACCCACGCACGCCTGGGTAAACCGCGACTTGAAGACCTTGTGCGAAGCTGTCGAGAATAGGGTTGACCTCGTTATAAAGAATGGAGATAGATGAAGAACAATAAACACGGTTTTTAATTTATATTGAGTTTTATTTTTAAAACTTAGCCTAGATTAGTCAACCAGTTGGCACAAAATGTTAGGTAACATGCTATTTACAAAATTAAACGCCTCTCTTTGTTTAATGAAATCGTTACTTTTATGTACAGACAGTCATACATTTGGTTAAATTTTCTTTATACAAATTCTTTATTTGCAAAATATAGGTAGGTACAAAAGCTGTTAAGTTATGTGCAATGGTTATCTATAATGGTCTTTGTTTTCTTCATACACCTTAAATTTAAACATCATACAAATTTACTGATTGAAGTAACACATTGAAAAAATCGGAGTCCATGCAATGCAGGTTGCGGTACTTATAATTTGCCAATAAAGCCGAGACACAAATGATAGTGCCACAGCTGCTTACGTCATAGGGTTATGGTAACCCCATTGGTACGGCTTGGTTTGGAAAAGCTGGTGGCTTAATTTAAAGTCGTCCCGTAACGAACGAGAATATACCTGTCGCATCCAAACAAAAGACAAACACAGCACGTGTGAAAGAGAGGATAACTACGATTCGGTCGTAAAGTGTGCTTTAAATTAGGCCCTCTGGTTCTCTGTTAGTTCCTCAAACATTTGTGGTCACGGTTTTCTTGATGCATTTATATTTCACAAGAACACTTCTCACATAACATAAACATAAGTTTCACACATTCACTGGTCAAGTTTCTCATTCCACGCTTGCACGGCCTCCATCAGAAGCGCCACTCGTTTGGTCCGCGCCGCGTCCAGCGTCCTGCGCGCTTCCGAGCGCTGGTTCTCAATGTACTCGCGCAGGGAGGACAGTTTGGAGCGCCATCTGGTGGTGAAAGTGATGTTATTTACCAATTTATCTATTTTTAGGACAAGTTGAAAAAGACACACTGGCGTTTCAACAAACATGGTCTTACTTTATGAAAAACGTTTCCTTTTATAAAGTAACGTAGAGTATCAGCCTATATACTGTTCTACTGCAGGACATATGCCTCCATCGTAGAAATCAAGTCACAGCTACTATAATGGGATTAGTCTTAATCACCACGCTTGACGATGGAAATGATCACAAACCCGAGCTGTTCGAAAAATTCGAAACGTACTTTTCGCTCGACCCGGGAATCGAACCCAAGATCCCGAGATCACGGCCCGGTACTTAAACCGCTAGAACAACAGGGTGTTTCACCTTCCTTTGGTACCAATAAATAAATCAGATAAAAACAAATGATGTGTGTGCATTAAATAAGCCCAAGAAAAAGTAATGTTACTATTGTTTCTACATGAAAACAACACAAATCAATTGAATTATGAGTAAAGAAGGTCATCAACATGTTATAATTTGGCTAGTGATAAAAACTCACCCTGAATTGATTACTAAAAACATTTTAGCACTAGAAACCATCACGTTGATAGAGCCCGGTAGAGCCGGTAGAATTCATGCAGAAATGTCGTTCTCCTATGATTGAACTTAAAACTTACGCGGAATCCTGCTACTCCCAAGAACAAATTAAACAAGCACCTGCACAACATGGGCCTTTCAGATACCAAAGTCTGCAGGTTCTGTCGCGAGGACGAGGAAACGATTATCCACGTCCTCGGCGAGTGCATAGCGCTGCACCGCTGCAGAAGCCGGCACCTGGGAGCACACATGATCTCAGCTGACGAGATCAAAAGCTCCCCCATCAGCTTCCCATCGAGTTTATCCTGGAACTGGAGCTACATGAGGTGCTGTAATAGGTTAGGGGGCTGCCACAATAGATCATCTACTGGTCGCAGTGGCCATGAGACGCAGGGCTCACCCCATTTCTAACAAATAATAAATACTCCAAGAACTATAGCTCACTATCCACCCTTCCATACTCCTCCTGTTGTTGTAAGTGTCCGTACTATACATACAATAGATGACAACTTACGCATCCCATTTCAGAACACCTGCTTTGTTTTACCTTCTTGTACCCCTCTTGGAGTCCCCCCAGTGCCCCATGCCGCTGCTTCTCGCCGGTTTTCTGCGAGACCGTGGTATCCGTATCGTAGAGCCGGCCCATTCACGCCGAAACGTGGCTCTCGCACGGTAGAAATTACAACTTACGCGGAATCCTGCTTCTCCCAGAACTCCAGCTCACTGTCAACTCTCCCTTACTCCTCTTACTGACCCCTCGGTGCCTTCAGCCGCAGCTCTCCTCGGTTTTTTATGAGGTTTCACAGCAGTATAGCCGGCCAATTCATGCCAAAATGTGGCTCTCCCACGATTGAGATTACTACTTACGCGGCATCCTGCTTCTCCCAGAACTCCAGCTCATTGTCCACCCTCCCGTACTCCTCCTGGAGCCCCCTCAGCGCCTCGAGCCTGGTGCTGAGTTCCCTCTGCTCCGTGTTCCAGGCGGCCACCTCGCTGGCTTCGCGGGAGATCTCAGTGTCGAGCGACTCCTGCTCGCGTTGGATGAGGGATTTTAGCGAGGATATCTCGGTTCGGCTTTCCTCCTGCGAAGATTAAGAAATTATAAGTGTATTTCAGTTATTTTAATTAGGTTAAAATAATGTATTCTTATTGCAAATCGAGGATAGTCCCGGAAGATAATTCATGCCAGCCAGGTTTAACATCAGAGATATGAATTATTTGAAATGCAAATACAAAATACAAAATACCTATTTTTATTTTATATTTCAAATTTTTTTTTTTAAATATATTTTGTATTCTATTTGAAACACCTACTTTATATAAATATTTAGTATTTTTGAAATACAAAATAGTTTTGTTACATTTTTAATTCGTTTTTCCTATTGTTACCTTTTTTATGAACGCACTGATCGTGTATTGTTTCAAACTTACATGGTCACTAACGTTAGAATAGTTATTTACGAGATTTAATATGAATCTAATGCACTGGTCGTGTTCGTAGTGTTGTCATTGTCAACTTGAACAATAATGTGGCCAACATTGCGGCCCCTAGCCAGAAAAAAAATGAGACCTCTTGAACAGGTATCCAAATGTAAAAAAACTTTTTCTTAAAAATAATACCTGCTTAGAGTTTTGCCTCTGTTGAACGACTACTTTATTTTGATGGAATGATTATGAGGCCCCATAGGCGGAACATGAAAGATGAACTCTTTGAAAAAATACTAGTTTTAAAATCAGTTAACAAAAAATAAGTGGTAGGTAGGCTAACAACAGGTATTTTGAAAATACGTATTTTGTATTTTGAATTTAAATACTTTTACAAACCTAGTATTTACTAGAGAACAGCCATCTCACCTTTTTTTTATGTAATAGTTGGCAGACGAGCAGACGGATCACTTGATGGTAAGCGATTGCCGAGTTACAAGTGCCCTGCCAACCTTTAAACCCCCGGATTGGGCGAAACACACTGCTCGCACCGGTTTTCTGTGAGACCGTGGTATCACTCCATTGGAGCCGGCCCACTCATGCCGAAGCGTGGCTCCCCCACGGTCTAAGCCTTGGAAGCTGCATGCACCGGTGGTTGACTCACCAGCGTGAAGTAGCATTGAGTATGGCAATTACCCCTCAAGTGATTGAGGGAGGCCCGTGCCCCAGCAGTGGGGACTTAAATAAATAAATAAAATAAATATTTCACAACGTCACATACATTGATCTGACTCCGAGATAGGTAGCTCAAGCACCTGTGTTACGGATATCAGAATCAACAGTGGGATTACAAATATATACATATAATACTTTGTTTTTTCTAAATACATACTTAAAATACATATAAAACACCCAGACCAATACAAGCAGACATGTTCATGCACACAAATGTTTGTATTGTGCGGGGATCGAACCCGCAACCCTTGGACCAAAGGCAGCGTTCACTACCACTGTTCCAAACGGATCGTCAAGTCGGAAATGGGCTGACGATGATGATGATGTTGACTCACCAGCTGCATAGCTCGCTTCCTACTGAGCGCATTCTTGGTGGCGGCGTGGTCGGCGCGCTGCTCCGTGAGGCGCTGCGCGTGCGCCCGCAGCGCCTCCACGGCTCCCGACACCCAGGACGCGCACTCCGCGCCCATAAGTTCTCTGCGACCAACCATAACGTGTACACACGCCGCGCATCCATTCGACCAACATACAGACCGACACAAACAATACAGCGTGTGTATTTTATACGGGCGAATAATTAATCCAGCTATAATATCTGATCCTACGAATCGTATAAGATAATCATTTCATTAAATTTTGTGGTTAATTAGGTGTAATGATTTTTCTAAAGTGCAACCCAGCAGCAATGTATGCCGTCCAACTTTGTTTGACATGACAAGTGACATGAGTGTCATGACACTCGTATGACGTTTAGATACTTATGTCTACGTTAATTGATGTTATTAACGTTAACTACCAGTGGATGCAACACATTGCGTGCTCAATTATTTTGTATGAAAAAAAAAGTACCTTAATTTCCTAAAGAAATGTATGTAAACAGGTTCCCTAGGTCCGATAGTAATCGCCATTAAAATATTCGCCCGTATCAAATAAACACGCTGTATAATCACTACGTTATAAATCGCCAAAGAATCGAACGCCTATTGGTCTAGTGGTTTAAGTACCGGGCCGCGATCTCGGGACCCGGGACCCGGGACCCAGGACCCGGAAATCGAACCCAGGACGGGTTCGATTTCCGGGTCGAGCGAAGTATGTTTCTAATTTTACGAACATAGCTCGGGTTTGTGATCACCAATCTGCATTTGGCAAGTGTTGTGATTATGCCTAATCCCATCATAGTAGCAATGACTTAATTTCTATGATGGAGGCCTTTGCCCTGCAGTGGGACAGTATATAGGCTGATACTTTATAAGAATCGGCACTTCCATACAAACCCCTGTCTGTAAGTGCTGTCAAAAATATCGAGTGATATACTTTTTAACCAACCTTCTTCCTGCTTAAAACCAATTCAATACCAACTATCAGACCAGCAGAATAATATAAACATTTGAGTTTTTAATGTTCAAATACTTCACTAGACGACGCTGTGACTATTTCTATTCACCCAAAAAACTAAATAATAGTTGAAAAAGATTAAAGCCCCACTCGGATTCGAACCATCAACCTTTTGTATCCAAACTTCGCTACCTAAGCCCATCAGCCAGAATCGCTTACCATCAGGCGATCCATCGGCTCGTCTAACACCAATGACGTAAAAAAAATCTTACCTATCGACACATGCATGTAAAAGAAAATTTTCACGCTTAATAAACTTATGCTATATTACTTTCAGTTACGTCATAACTTTGTAAACGACGCCATATTGGTATGCTAACATTTTCAAGATCTATTGATAATGGTGCATTCTTAAATGCTTTTTTTTTTAATACATGCTGGATAAATAATGTCCGACACAACACCTGCAAGATATTTTAAATATGTTCAATTAACAATATACATTTATTCGCAGACACTACCATAATATTAGGTAAACATGTACTTACTTTTCATCAATAGCCAGCGACGCTAGATCTGGGAACTGGGCGGAGAGATGGATCAATCCCTG
This sequence comes from Marasmia exigua, assembly GCA_019059595.1. Taxonomy (NCBI): domain Eukaryota; kingdom Metazoa; phylum Arthropoda; class Insecta; order Lepidoptera; family Crambidae; genus Marasmia; species Marasmia exigua. Next base: position 19,255,888 of record CM032482.1, read on the forward strand.
TTTGTACTCCACACAACTGTCCAAAGTTTTCTTCTGCCACAGAGCCAGCTCTGTCTCTTTGCTTAGCAACATCTGGAAAGAAGAAAAGTAAATATAGTTTTATAAAAATTTAAAATATTATACATATTTTCTAATTTGTAGGTGTTTTGTCCCTCCCTTGGCCTGGCTGTGAGAAAAGGTAAAGACTGCCGAGAGAACTAATTCGTCCCTAGTAACTTGGTGTGTGGTCCCCGGCAGAGTAGAATAGGCCACCCTCACTCTTACCGAGGTGTCGTAAAAGGCGACTAATGTCAAGCTGCTGGCATGATCATCAGCACCCAGAGAAGGAAAACTCTGCATCTATATCAAAACCCTCGCCAACCCGTCTGCCAAGCGTGGTGAGTATGGCAATTACCCCTCATGTGATTGAGGGAGGCCCGTGCCCCAGCAGTGGGGACTTAAATGGGCTGACGATGATGAACTTGCCGAGGGATAATTTTCTTGAAAGCATTATTATGTTGAAAACCAACATTTTTTCCCCTAAATCTAAAAAATATTAATAGTTGATATTTTTATAGCAATCTTTTGCAATTTTTTCTTAGTAAATAATAACACACTTAAAAATTTCATCTCGTGTTCAGGCGGGCAGAGATGCATTTTTAAGTGTGTTATTTACTTGAAAATATTGTTTGCTAAGAACCTAGCAAGATACCCATAGAAACATGCCGGATTAGATGAAATTGGTACAGGACCGGATACCATGGCGAACTATAATGTTGGAGCCAGGAACCGTTTTGGAATGCTGAGTCAGTAACCAGTAGCTTGATTAGTGAGTGAGTACTCACTTACACAATATGTCATCATTTCATCATCATCATCATTTCAGCCAATAGACGTCCACTGCTGGACATAGGCCTCCCCCAATGTTCTTCACACAGATCGGTCCTGTGCCTCCCGCATCCAATGGATTCCCGCGACCTTCACTAGATCGTCGGTCCACTTAATGGGGGGCGCCACGGCTGCGACTTCCTGTGCGTGGCCTCCTGTCAAGGACCTTTCCGCCCCAACGGCCGTCTGTTCTCCTCGCTATGTGCCCTGCCCATTGCCACTTGAGGCATGCAATCCTTTGGGCTACGTCTGTGACCTTAGTTCTCCTGCGGATCTCATCATTTCTGATACGATCACGCAGGGAGACTCCGAGCATAGCCCTCTCCATTGCTCTCTGGGTGACTTTGAGCCTCCTTAATCGGCACGCATCGTGAGTGAGTACTCACTTACACAATATGTACTCACTAATCAAGCTCAAGTGGCAATGGGCAGGGCACATAGCGAGGAGAATAGACGACCGTTGGGGCGGAAAGGTCCTCGAGTGCAGGCCGCGTACAGGACGTCGCAGCCGTGGCGCCCCTCATTAAGTGAACCGACGATCTGGTGAAGGTCGCGGGAATCCATTGGATGCGGGCGGCACAGGACCGATCTTTGTGGAGAACATTGGGCGAGGCCTATGTCCAGTAGTGGACGTCTATTTGTATATTGTATAATACCTACCTTGTCAATCTGTGTGGCGAGAGCGCGTTTGGAGTCCTGCACGCGGTTGGCGTAGTCTACTTCGTCTAGCAGTCGGGTCCTCTCCGCCACCGTCAGCGGCTGTTCTTCCACCTCCCGTTTCAATTGCTGACTCTCCGCTCTGTATAATATTGGTAAGGTACTGTTACATATGCTTATTTAAATGCCTAAAGCATGCTATTTTTGAGCAAGTGCTACGAAGTAGCATGTGTGGACAGACGTGCTACTAATAAGCATGCTAATTTTGAGGATGCTCAAATATCACACGCCGGTCGATTTTTCATGCTACCTGCAGTGCAGGTGGAAGGGTGTAATGCTTTAGTACGTGTAAACAGGTTTGCTTTTTTTTAAGCACGCTAATAGATAGCTACTAGCATGCTTATTAATAGCAAAAGTGGACAGTTCATTAAGCGTGCTCATATTTGGCATGAGTAAAAATTGGTTTATTGCTCTCAAACATACATAATATATATATTTTATATAATTTGTGTAGGTTATAATGTATTTTAGTTAGGTAACATTCGTATATATTTGTGTATGATAACGTGTTTATTTATTATCTAGATATGTGTATTTATACTATAAATTTTCTTAATCAATGTTCAAAATTAAAAGGATTGCACCACCCTCCCCTCTTCTATCTAATGTCCTTTACCTGAAGGTTGTCTGGAAGAGATCGCTCCCAGCGATAAGACTGCCTAAATTGTACATTGTATCTCTGTATACCTAGCTTTTAAGTTTTGTATGTTGTGAAATAAAGAGTATATATCTATCTATCTATCTATAAACATGGATATCCACTCAGAACTTTTAGCTTACGAGACCTATTTTGAAACGTCCGTACCAGACGGCTGCTCCAATCAAACTGTCCGTTAGCCCGTTTACTGACAAGTCAATATATCGGTTTTCACGCCTATCGATTATCGATGCGTTTCCGGTCACGACAATCCTTAATTTAGTTCTCAAAACCGTCAACAGTCAAATCAAACACTACTAAATTCTATCTATACATCTTAACAAATTGGTGTGTATGTATGTATACTCACGTGGCACGCTCTATCTCCGCGTCTACAGCCTTCAGCGCCTCCCCGTAGTCAGTCCTCCTCGCTTCCTGTGCCTGCGCCTCGGCGCGGGCGGCTCTCCGGGCGGCCCGCTCCGCGCGGAGGGCGGCTAACAGAGCGTCGCGCCGCTGCACGCGCCGTGCCTCGTCTGCACGCGCGGCCGCTTCTACCTCGTCCTCCAGGCATGCTTCGTACTCTGATGAATCAATACACTCATCGTCAGCCCAATGGACAACATTTCAAATTTTTAACATGTCCATATTGTTTTTTTATATGAAAGTAGACATAAAATGAACAGACCCATATTTTTTCTTTTTTTCAAAATTTGTCCATTTTCATGCATAAAATAATTATTGAAATTCTTTTTATTCTAAATAGACGTAAGCGCCAAATGACGTCATCGGACGGCTGAATACAGCGATATTCCTTTGCTTATCATTGTTTTAATAAAAAAAAGGTACTACTGTCAAAGGTAAATAATACTAGTGTCAACATTGTCAACGTCATTCATACATTCAACGTTGACAAGTTGTCTTTTTTTTTGACAGTTACATGTCATGAGTTTGGCATTACGTAAATTTAAAACTATAATGTGCTAAGCAAAGAAATATTTTACATTCTGCCGTCCGATGACGTCATCTTACGTTTTTTAGTTTTTAATTTTTTTCTCAGTAAATAAGCAATATAAAAAATGAATAAATATATATTCGAGCAGCGGAAAAGTAAACAAAGAATTGGTATTTTTTGTTTCAGAGCTTAGCAATTTTGAAATGTTGTCCATTATTTACATCTCAGTGCCAGCGGCGTAGCGTGGGTGTCGGCCGCCCGGGGCGGAAGACAATTTTGCCGCCCTCTTATTTAGATAAAAGTTTATCTAAGTTTTACAATCATCTTTATTATACATTGATACATTTTTATAACAGGTACACTCATGAACGCGTCAACCTATACACTTTGGACTTTGCACCATTCTTATTAACAAACGCATAAGATCGAAACTTGAACTCCGAGTGTATAGCTTGATGTGAGCTCGACTGTACAATACCCATCACCGCAGATTAGGTACAGCTGTCGATCGTCAGATTGACAAAATTAAATAATTAGAGAATTGAATATAAAACGCAAATAAATTTTTAATAAAAAATTCGCAGTCGCAACAAAATATCATTCAAAGAAAGGGGATTCCCCGAATCTGTTACAGAATAAGTAATGAAAAATTCCATGCTCTTTTCAATCGGTCCTTTGTAGTTGCGTTAAAAATATGAAATGGTTCAAATATTTTTATTATTTATTGTGAAATTTTGCCGCCCCCTAAAATGTGCCGCCCGGGGCGGGCCGCCCCTGCCGCCCCCACTACGCTACGCCACTGCTCAGTGCTAAATTATACAACTATGCCAATAAAGAAATTCAAATTCACCACCTGACCTCATATCTATGTAGACGCAAATTATTTTCATGGCTTGTATCGCTCTCGTTCCGAAAGTCAGAAGACCTGATAAGATATGCTCAGTAAAATATACAGCACATACGCGGGTGCAGACCACGCCCATACGCACACAGACATACACAGACACGCACACAAACAAACACACACACAGACACACACACACACACACACAGACATAAAAAATATTAATAGCATAATAATGATAATACTTTTAAGTCTAGTAATTGTAATTCATGCATGTTTGTTTTAGTTAAATGTAACCTCAACCACCACTGTTTGGAGAGGGCGTTCTCACTGCGCTTCAGTTTAAAACTTTTGCAGCTGAGAACACCACAAATGTTAAGTGGCCATAAAGTTTTTGATGAATAAAGAATTTTGTATTTGTATTTGTAATTAAGTCCCCACTGCTGGGGCACGGGCCTCCCTCAATTACATGAGGGGTAATTGCCATACTCACCATGCTTGGCAGACGGGTTTGCGAGGGTTTAGATATAAATGCAGAGTTTTCCTTCTCTGGGTGCTGATGATCATGCCAGCAGCTTTACCTTAGTCACCTTCTACGACACCTCGGTAAGAGTGAGGGTGGCCTATTTTACTCTGCCGGGGACCACACACCAATATACTCAAAACTGTGTAAAGACTTAAAACTATCTATAACTGGAGATGTAGCCTTATATCACTTTAAGCTATCTCTTCCAGTCTAGAGCGCAATTCTCAGGATTTTCGATATGAAAAAACATGGCGAATGGCGCATGACAACCATACAATAAAAATTATGTATTTACGATATAATTATTATTAGAGATGGGCCCAACTAGTCGGAAAAGCCGACTCATCGGCATCTTCAGTAGTCGGTGAATATTCGGCAGAATGTGCCGATTATAATCAGCACTAAAATTTAATTAAAAGAACAATTTTACTAACCGCATATATTATAATTACAAAAAAAACAGGTAACGTAAGGAACAGGAACTTGGTAATCAATCTGTGATTCAGTACAAAAGTAGGAATATTGTATATAGGCACATATCAAAATAACAAAGACATACATAATTTATTTTTTTATAAAATAACTATTCTTTTTTCTTAACTAGAAGTAAATTATGGTGGAGGAATGTCAATGTTTCGGCACGTCCGGGGAGTAAACGATTTCTTTTCTACCCATACATTCATTGCCAGCTTCCGAAAAGAGATGTTCACTGTAAAGTGCTGGCAGGACAACATAGATATACTTTGGCGATACGAGCCATTTTAGGATACCATTTCCGAAAGACGAGCATGAAAAATGATCGACATTGCCGACTAGTCAGCCATTTGAATACCGATTAGTCGGCAAATACCGTAGTCGGCCCATCTCTAATAATTATATCGTATGATAGAATTTTAGATTTTCGCGTTGCATTATAACTATAATTAATTAAAACGCATTAGTATCACGATATTTATTATGTGATACAACATTGTGTACTCACATATTTTGCTCGACGTTTCGGCTACGTTACAGCAGCCGTGGTCACAAGCGGACTGACGTAGCTGTTTTAGATTTCGTGTTAATCCCCGTCTTAATTAATTACACCGTACAATGTCAAAATAGTACGTCCCGAACATTGGTCTCCTGTCTGTCTGATTGTCCGTCTATCACGGCAAAACAGAGCGACGGATTGGCATGATTTTTAAGTGAAAAAAGTTGAAGGGGTGGAGAGTAAAATAGACTACTTTTTGTCTCTTTCTAACGCGAACGAAGCCGCGGACAAAAGCTAACAACTACATGAAAATTGTAATCCTCAGCTATGAAATTGTTTTTTTTATGAAGATAACCTTGAATAATTGTGCATACAAACATTTTTAAATGTATGATGCTAAGCTTAAGCTTGATGACGGCACATTCTTATTACCTATCAGCCACACTCAGAGTCGTTGATTAATTTAGTTGGCTACTTAAGAAAAAATATTGACCCTTATTTTGATACGCATAAAGACTACCGATACTAGTTAATGAACATTAGCTTAAATGACGTGTCTGAGTGCGGCCGTATAAATAGCAATATTTAACGATACACATTCTACATTTATGCTATTTAGGATTTAGTTACATCACACCCTTGTAAACGACGCCAAATTGCTTAGTCAGCATTACCACACGCTATTTAGACAGTTTTCAACTGTTTCATTTCAATTCCAACTTACCAGACACACTAACTCACCCTAACTTAAAAGAACACCAATATGAAAAAAATATACCGCCACTTGATGAAGAAACATTATGTGATTAGCCTTTAAAAAAGGGAAGTTTTTTTTTTTACCTAAAACTGGAAACACAAACAAGTTGCAAACTTTAAAAAAAAACTTACTTTTTATTACTTGTTGCAATTCCAAAATTTTCTCCTCATCGTTGCCAAGCAAAAGCTTCAGATTCTGCAAATATTCTTCATTCAAGTCCTCAAACTGATGACCTGGATCTTGAAACCTGAAATAATAATAAACATTTATTCATTCATAAACATGGGTAAGTATTACAAGATATTATATAAAATATTGTTAGGTGCAGCCATGATTCACCGTAAAGGTATATAAATATGAATATTAATAAAAAACGTTATAATATTTTATCCCTCTCATTTTAAAGATTTTATTTCAAAAATTCATAAACACTATCTGAATTTTACCTTATCCAACATTTATAAAGATAATCCCTTCGAAGGCAAGCTAGGTCATCTTTCCCAACATACAACCAATCATCGGATACTGGCATTTCCTGAAATGATTAACATTAATTCTTATCAGCAATCTACAAAGTAAAAAATATTATAATCGAAAAATAGGATTTTGTAAATATACAACTATAATGAAACTCCTGAGTCCGCTTCTCATGACATTTATTCCGTAATTTGCACTTACAGATATTCATAGATACATTGATATCCACTCAGAACTTTTAGCTTACAAGACCTATTTTGAAACGTCCGTACCAGACGGCTGCTCAAATTAAACTGTCCGTTCGCCCGTCAACCGACAAGTCAATATATCGGTTTTCACGCCTATCGAGTATCGATGCGTTTCCGGTTACGACAATCCTTAATTTAGTTCTCAAAACCGTCAACAGTCAAATCAAACACTACTAAATTACTCGAATCCTTAAATTACATCAATTAATTATTGAAAATCATGACATAACTAAGAACTCGCGTGTAGTAGAGAACAGACATAACGCAGCGATGACGCAAAGCATATGGTGTTACGACCAAACGCGAATAGTCACGGGTTCAATTCCCGGGTCAATGTAGGAAACAAACTTTTTACTAAATTCTAGTTTGAGACTACGTGATTCGTGCGTATTTTCTGGCTTATTTATTTTATATTTTATTTGACTGAGGACGGATTCGATCAACATGACAGTTATAATAAGATAATTAACTATCCGCGTGGTAATTTGCTCTGGTACACTATTTTCGTTATACTCAATTGTGTTTATCCAAAGTCGGTGTAGCGTGTAGCTATATCTTGGTTCACGCAAAAAATACCAATATATATGATTTTGTGGTTCATCATAATGTCACTGGGATATTTTTGATAAGTATGGTGGTTATCTATATAACCACCATACTTATCAAAAATATCCCACTACCACTATCTAACTAGCTGTTTCACGCGGTTTCACCCGCGTCCCGAGGGAACTACTTCCCGTACCGGGATAAAATATAGCTTATGTTACTTCTGAATAATGCAGCTTTCTAATGGTGTAAAAATTATTGCAATCGGTCCAGTACATAGTTTTTGAGTTTATTCATTACAAACATACAAAAATATAAATATTTCCTCTTTATAATATTAGTGTAGAAGTGTAGATGTCTAAAGTAGAAACGAGCTGTGACAATTGCAACGTCATTTTAAATTTTAGTTTGTCTAAATTGGCGGTATAACGATTTACCATCGGAGTAGGCGTATTTTACACTTCATATAACTCGTTTATTTATCGTTGGATAAAGATAGGACGAATCGGGCCTCAGGCCAGATTCAACCAATCATTTAATACAATTCTGACGTTATACCATAGATTAATCCATAAAGATTGGTGGAACGGGCCGAAGATATTTAAAGGAATAAGTAAAAGTTCAAATACTCACAATATGATTGACGAGATCAATCAGGTATGAGATGAGGGCCAGCGCATGCGGGAAGGCGTGCAGTGTGTTCACAGTCTTCAGCCAAGACTTGGAGACTGTGCCGGGGTACAGGAGCCTCTTTGAAAGATGTGGCAGCTGAAAACAAAGTTTATAGTAATTATCTCATCAATATGGATTCCTTCAAACGAAGCCTGAAGAAGCGTCTCGCGGCCAGTATGGCAGTCCCAACGGAGGTAATGCCTGACATCGCTTCGTTGTAATAGGGAATTCTCCTATTTTTTCAAATATTTTTTATAATGCTCATATATATCAGATAATCAAGCATTATTTTTATTTCTGCAAAATATGCCTGCTAAATGTTATAAAAAAATTATCAAAAAATTGACGTAAAACATACGCGCTAAAACACCGACCGCCATGATGGTGACGGCGCATGACGTCACTATAACTAAATCAAAGGGCATTGAACTAAAATTGAGAAATGTCAAATATTTATTGTTGATAGATGAAAATGGCCTATTGCAACGTGGGCTCTTATCTTGCTTACCATCAGGCTGAGGAGAGCCAATATACTGTGTCACTATAAAAATAAAACTCATATCAGTTTGTCATTTATGATTGTGTCCAACGTTTAGTTAATCAGGTAATTACAATGGAGCGATGCATTGCACTTGTGTTGCAGGTCTATAGGCGGGAATCGTCTGCTTGTCTGTTTCCAATCACTTAAAAAAGCTACCACTGGCATGGTGGTGAGGGAAAACGTCGTGAGGAAATCTGTTTCATTTGGAAAGTTTCTTAAACTACCAAGTAGGTAGTAGGTAGGGGAGAAAGTTCTCAGCATACCCACACACACACATGATAGATTCTGAATTAGTAACCATGATCAAGTTTTTATGGCGCTCGTGACTAAAAGTTATTAAAATATGGAAATAGATTTGTTACATTCGTAGGTCCGTGATCGGGTTGAACCTAAATGACCTCTCGTTAGGGGATCCTGTATCCATTCGCAGGAGATAGCCAAACAAAAGTTACATAAAGTCACAAATAAGCACTATAGATTATACACATTGCAACTTAAAATAAAACTCACAAAACCCCTAAATCTTGAAAAAAAAAGAAGAGAAGAAGAGAGTTAGGAAGGAGCACAAGTTAAGTTAAGCTACTGGGCTACCTGGGCCCTGTTTAATAAAGATTACAAATTGTAAATTGTAATTGTAAATTACAGGCTACAATTCTACAAGTTTCTGTTCAATAAAGAATACAACTTACAATTTTACCATGGTGGAAAATCTACAAAATTGTAGAATTGTAACTACAATTTTACAAGTTTCTGTTCAATAAACATTTTTTTTCTACAGGGCCCTGTTTAATAAACATTACAAATTGTAAATTGTAATTGTAAATTACAGGGCCCTGTTTAATAAACATTACAATTCTACAATTTTGTAAAAAACTTACATATTTTTAAGTTTTTATGACAAGTGCTGTTTAATAAACCTTACAATTCTGTAAAAAATCTACAAGTAAAAACCTTACAATTATTGTTATTACAAATGCTGTCTAATAAACCTTTACATATGTAGAAAACGCCTGTAGAACTCGATGACAAAATTGTAGTTACAAATTTGTAGTTGTAAGTTACAATTTACATAAAATTGTAAGTTTTTGTTGACAATTAACAAGGGTAGATTTCAAAAACATTTTGTTTCTTATTTGTTTGATTCGTAACGAAAGTCATGGAGCATGCTAACAAAATATTGATTATTTCCTTAATATACGAGAATAAGGATATTTTATTTGGTAGGTTTAGTGATATACTTACTCACCATATAAAAATAAAAAAGTGGAAGGACATTGCTGAACAATTAAAATCTTTGAGCATCTTTAGCAAAGATTGGACATACCTACGTGATACGACGTGGCAAAACTTTAGAAAACGGACCATAGTAAGTAGATTTTTAAGTTAATCGGAATAGTTAATGTAATACTGGGTAACTATAGGTATCGAAATGGTGTTATATGGCAGAATCATCCATGAGCCTGATCGTATTTCAGAGCATGACCAATTTTTGTAATCAAATATTCGACGGTAGTTTTACAGACCCGAAATTTTTCGTTGAACGTAAAATCTGTCACATTAAAAGTTAAGTTTATCCGTTTACGAAAAACTCGCCGCTGCCGTTCACTTATAATATACTCATCATCACTACTGTCACTACTACTTGTAAGGACCATTTTATTTACTTTTAATTCCAATTTTCTTTACTTCTTAGGTGGAGACACAAAATTGTAAAAAGTTTTGACACAAGGCGAGTCCACCTGTCGGAATTGTAATACAATTTACAAAATATGTAAACTTGTAACTACAATTATGCGTTCAATAAAACAGTTTTCCCTACAAATATGTAAATTGTCACCTGTAGAAAAAAAATGTTTATTGAACAGAAACTTGTAAAATTGTAGTTACAATTCTACAATTTTGTAGATTTTCCACCATGGTAAAATTGTAAGTTGTATTCTTTATTGAACAGAAACTTGTAGAATTGTAGCCTGTAATTTACAATTACAATTTACAATTTGTAATGTTTATTAAACAGGGCCCAGGCTACAATTCTACAAGTTTCTGTTCAATAAAGAATACAACTTACAATTTTACCATGGTGGAAAATCTACAAAATTGTAGAATTGTAACTACAATTTTACAAGTTTCTGTTCAATAAACATTTTCTTTCTACAGGTGACAATTTACATATTTGTAGGGAAAACTGTTTTATTGAACGCATAATTGTAGTTACAAGTTTACATATTTTGTAAATTGTATTACAATTCCGACAGGTGGACTCGCCTTGTGTCAGAACTTTTTACAATTTTATGTCGCCACCTAACAAGTAAAGAAAATTGGAAATAAAAGTAAAAAAATGGTCCTAACAAGTAGTAGTGGAAGTAGTGACAGTAGTGATGATGAGTATATTATAAGTGAACGGCAGCGGCGAGTTTTTCGTAAACGGATAAACTTAACTTTTATTGTGACAGATTTACGTTCAACGAAAAATTTCGGGTCTGTAAAACTACCGTCGAATATTTGATTACAAAAATTGGGCATGCTCTGAAATACGATCAGGCTCATGGATGATTCTGCCATAACATCATTTCGATACCTATAGTTACCCAGTATTACATTATCTATTCCGATTAACTTAAAAATCTACTTACTTTGGTCCGTTTTCTAAAGTTTTGCCACGTCGTATCGTCGTCGTATTTAGCAAAGATTTTAATTGTTCAGCAATATCCATCCACTTTTTTATTTTTATATCGTGAGTAAGTATATCACTAAACCTACCTACCAAATAAAATATCCTTATTCTCGTATATTAAGGAAATAATCAATATTTTGTTAGCATGCTCCATGACTTTCGTTACGAATCAAACAAATAAGAAACAAAATGTTTTTGAAATCTACCCTTGTTAATTGTCAACCAAAACTTACAATTTTATGTAAATTGTAACTTACAACTACAAATTTGTAACTACAATTTTGTCATCGAATTCTACAGGCGTTTTCTACATATGTAAAGGTTTATTAGACAGCACTTGTAATTACAATATTTGTAAGGTTTTTACTTGTAGATTTTTTACAGAATTGTAAGGTTTATTAAACAGCACTTGTCATAAAAACTTAAAAATATGTAAGTTTTTTACAAAATTGTAGAATTGTAATGTTTATTAAACAGGGCCCAGGGCCCTGTTTAATAAACATTACAAATTGTAAATTGTAATTGTAAATTACAGGCTACAATTCTACAAGTTTCTGTTCAATAAAGAATACAACTTACAATTTTACCATGGTGGAAAATCTACAAAATTGTAGAATTGTAACTACAATTTTACAAGTTTCTGTTCAATAAACATTTTTTTTCTACAGGTGACAATTTACATATTTGTAGGGAAAACTGTTTTATTGAACGCATAATTGTAGTTACAAGTTTACATATTTTGTAAATTGTATTACAATTCCGACAGGTGGACTCGCCTTGTGTCAAAATTTTACAATTTTGTGTCTCCACCTAACAAGTAAAGAAAATTGGAATTAAAAGTAAAAAAAATGGTCCTAACAAGTAGTACCTAGTGGAAGTCAGTGACAGTAGTGATGATGAGTATATTATAAGTGAATGCTGTATTCGGGTAGTTTCGGGTCTGTAAAACTACCGTCGAATATTTGATTACAAAAATTGGACATGCTATGAAATACGATCAGGCTCATGGATGATTCTGCCATAACACCATTTCGATACCTTTAGTTACCCAGTATTACATTAACTATTCCGATTAACTTAAAAATCTACTTACTATGCTCCGTTTCCTAAAGTTTTACCATGTCGTATCACGTAGGTATTTCCAATCTTTGCTAAAGATGCTCAAATATTTTAATTGTTCAGCAATGTCCTTCCAGTTTTTTATTTTTATATCGTGAGTAAGTATATCACTAAACCTACCAAATAAAATATCCTTATTCTCGTATATTAAGGAAATAATCAATATTTTGTTAGCATGCTCCATGACTTTCGTTACGAATCAAACAAATAAGAAACAAAATGTTTTTGAAATCTACCCTAGTTAATTGTCAACCAAAACTTACAATTTTATGTAAATTGTAACTTACAACTACAAATTTGTAACTACAATTTTGTCATCGAGTTCTACAGGCGTTTTCTACATATGTAAAGGTTTATTAGACAGCACTTGTAATTACAATATTTGTAAGGTTTTTACTTGTAGATTTTTTACAGAATTGTAAGGTTTATTAAACAGCACTTGTCATAAAAACTTAAAAATATGTAAGTTTTTTACAAAATTGTAGAATTGTAATGTTTATTAAACAGGGCCCTGAGCGTAATGTTAGCTCAGTCATAGAAGCCAGCTAACATCACATCTTAAAGTAACAAGTAAAGTATCAACTTTTATCTATTTTAGGGTTGCAGGTTCGATCCCCGCACAGAACAAACATTTGTGTGCATGACCAATATGACCATCTCTGTTTGTATTGGTCTGGGTGTTTTTTATGTATTATAAGTACGTATTTACAAAAGAAAAGTATTATATGCATATACATATTTGTAATCAACCTGTTGGTTCTGATATCCATAAAACAAGGGCTTAAGCTACCTATCTCGAAGTGTATGTGATTAATGTGTGTGATGTGAAATATTTATATTTATTTATCAGTTATAGTGCAGGAAAAAGGCCTCCATCATTAAAATCATGTCATTGCTATGATGGGATTAGGCTTAATCACCAAGCTTGCCTAATGAAGATTCTATGTTCGAGAAATTCGAAACATACTTTTTGCTCGATTCGGGAATCGTACCCAGAGGACCTAATTTAAAGCATACGATCGAATCGGAGTTTCCCTCTCCTTCACACGCGCTGTATGGTCTCCCTTGTTTGGATGCGACAGGTATATTCTCGTTCGTTACGGGACTGCTGGACTGGACCCCGAGATCGGCCCGGTGCTTGAACCACTAGAGCAACAGGGCGTGAACTCACCTTAGTAACATAGTTGTCGTTGTTGAGCTTGGCGTCTCGGGTGATGGCGGCGAGCAGCGCGCCGGCGATGTCGACGAAGCGCGCGATGGTGAGCGGGCGGATCAGCGCCATGCCCGCGCCCTCCGCGCCGCCGCGCCGCGCCAGCGCCTCCTGCGCGCGCGCGCACTCCGCGCGCTGCCAGCCCGCATTCGACAGGGGCCTGGCGTATGAAATGAAATACACTTCTGGACACATCTATTGGCCCACCTTAGAGTTTAGGTTTCGAAGGCCCCTACTGAAATCTGCTAGATAGAACAAAACTATTGATGCATATTTAAACCTGATACATTTTACCATCTTTTTCCAATTTAAATTCAGAATACCACGCGAAATAGAGCTACGCCTTATAAGTCGGGTATGCGCTTTTATTATTTATTATATAATTAGGAATAGGTATAAACTTATTTCTATTAGAAGAATATTAAGTTTATGTTGCCATTATTTTTTGGAAATTGTAATAATTACTTAAGTCCTCTTTTCCCCGCCCCATTGTCCTTTCTGCATGACCCAAAGGTTGACTGGAAGAGAATAGCTTTTGGGAATTAAGATTGCCTATTGTATCGTTTTGTGCATTAAAGTTTTAAATAAATAAATAAAATAAAGGCAACTGATCTTTGCATAAAAAACATGTTTTATCAAATAAAGGTTTAATTTAATAACGCGTGTTGCCTCCATGGACATCTACCACAGCTCTCGATAAAGCATAGAGTTTATCAACCGCTCTATGACATTTTGAGGGGTCATCTCCTAATCTTCTTCTATGGCAGTTTTATCTGCTCGTCTCCTCGAACTCCTCCATCGTCTGGGCAACTGCCTGACGAGCCCTAACGTCTTTTTAGCTCCTCCCACATGTGCTCAATGGGGTTCATATCTGGGCTTCTGGCTGACCAGTCCATAACTGTGATGTTCCCTGACAATGCCGGCCGTAGGGCTCTTCCATTATCATGCATGAAAATGAATTTGGGCCCACATAGTCCGCGTTTCGCATCACGTGAGGTTCTCAGCACTCACGAATGTACCTTTCAGCACAACTACAGCAGCAACACTAGCTCAGTCCACTCGCGTGTCCCGGTTATACATCGTCCGTATCTCCTTCAAGTTGGTTGAAAATAAAAAAGATGACTGAAAATATTATTACGATACGTCGTGTATTTCCGGAGATACATAATTAAAAAAAATTGTTTCACGGTCGCGGTGACTTCACAATACCTACTAGCGCGGGCCTGCGAAATTTTAATCTTCTGTAAATTCATTAATACTTGGGTCTTTTTTGATGAAGCAGAAACTTTTGAATTCGTATAAATATTAGCTTTACTGGGACTATCGTTTTAAGAGATTTTGTACACCTATTATCATTCTCCAATACAATGAAGCGATTACCTGACCTTCGCAACCCATTAACAGGTGAACCAGACCAACTGAATCATGGTTAGATGTTTCAGAAACTATTTGAAACATGCAGGTTTCTTCACGATGTTTTCCCTCACCGTCGAGATAATAGAAATAAGCACATAGATTTAAAAAATCCTGAGGTGCATGCTCGGATTCGAACGCGGTCTTCCGTACGGAAGGCGCGTTCTTAAACACTGAGCTTCCTCGCTCTGTTTGTTGCTGTTTAATCTTAATAAAAAGAAAACTTACCTTTGGTCTTTAATAGTAACAAATGCCAAGGCCCTTTCTAAAGATGTCTGCCAGCTACGGCTCGCCCGATCCTCAGATGGTGTCCTCTAAAAAACCAGAGAATTATTAAACATGAAGTCTTTCTTCTTCTTCCTATGGTCTGGATAATTGATGTGCTTTATACCTGTGGTGTTGTGGTGGGTCTGGAGTACTGGCTGGATCTCAGAGGAGTCATAGATGACTGCCCAAACCTCTCACTTTGCTGTGATCTTGATCTCTGCAAAGTGTATGTTTACATCATACATAAAATACCTAACTAGGCTGATAGACTACTTGGTCAAATGTATCAGCAGAAATATAAACATCTGATGGACAAGTTTTTTAGGAGTTTATGTGGAAATAAGAGTTTTCATAGCTTTTGTAACTGTGTGTGCTAAAAGTAAAGTGCAAGAGAAATAATGTATTTAAATCACTTACGTTGGAAAAATCAATAAATGTTTTTGAATTTTTCAACTGATAGGGGTGTGTCTTTGACGAATCACTCATACGTTTACTGTTTTTTTAGATAGAGCTATTTGTACAACCGCACAGCTCCACAAAGGCCACCTCCTTCATAATTCCCTATCCAATACCCTTACTTGAGAATCTTGGACATACTTATAAAAATTATTACAGTTTTGAGGAATTTGATATTATTTGAAATGTTTATTTAAAAAGCAAAGCATCTAAATATCTTACACAAAACTGACACAATGATTAAGCCTAATGAATATCCTTACACCACTCATCTGTAACTTGGTAGCTGAGGCCTCCCTGCTCAGCCTAGCGCCTCCAAAAGTTCCTCTAGCAGGCTCCGCGCTACTGGACCTGTGGCCTGTCGTGCTGGGGCGGCGCGCCTCGCTCGACAGCCGGTCCGTCGAGCCTGGGCGCCGAGGCTTCGGTAACATTGACGGTTTGCCTTCCAATCTAAGAGGAAAGTTGACGGCTTGATAGCAGTTAGCAATATCATTTGGATATTTTACTTATTAAAGCTCACAGTAAAGTTTGTTATAATCGAAATCGCTCGATAATCGACAATTCGAAAAGAGCTGGGGTGGCATCAGATTTTACATGACATAATGAACATAAGTATGTATGCTAAATACAAATGGACGTAGTTATGCTACAACGTTCCAATCCACAAGGTGGTCAAAATCGAGTTTTCATGCTCAAGCTACGTATTTAGGACCGTTCTATCTACTGCTGAAGACACTGACACTCTTACCATAGTAATTATTGAAATAATTAAGCCGCCCAAACGATAAAACGTCCCAAAAGACCTAATTATATCCTTAAAATGTATCAATTCATTTGGATCATATTATTTAATTCGTTTTGGAAAAAACAATGGTCCAGTCAACTTGGAACGTTTAGAAAAAATGTATATTATGAAAATATCTATTTCTAAAAAACGTTCCAAGTACTTTGTAATGTTGAAAAGAAATTATAATGGTAAAAATAAACGATTCAAAACGTATGTACTAGTAGGAACATACATTTATCTAGTCATGAAACGATCCATCACTTTTGTATTTCTTATAATATAAGGTCTTGTTAAAAAAAATAAAACATATTATTTATTTTGCTAGGTAACAAACTGAAACTTGAAGGCAGCTAAAGTAATTAGATTTCTTAAAATTGGTCGTAATGAATTTTTTTTTTTTGTAATAGGTGGCAGAAGAACAAACGGATCACCGAGGATTGGGCTCCTGATCGTAAGCGATGGCCGCCGCCCATAGACACATGCAACACAAATAGAGTAATGACAAAAGTTTGATTTTGTATGGTTAAAAAAGAAATTATATTAGCTTAAACTATGACATACGGTACTTAATAAAGAACTTAGACACTGACCTGCAAAATTTGAAAATTAACAATGGTACTACATTATGCTCATAGTGCTCTCAGAAAAAAATAATACCTACTAGGTATCATTGGTTCAATAGTATGTAGCTGTAATAAACTTTTTTTTTGCTGTTTACAATACTTAAAATATAAAATGTCTTATAAGTTTGGAACGTTATCACTAAAATAATTGTAGTGCAAAGAAGTGTTCTCAGAAATTATATTACAAAATTTTTAAAGGTGATACGCGGAGAAAAGTCTTAGAAACTTTAATTTGGGAAGGGGGTGCCTTTAATAGTAAAAGTGAGTTAAGAAGTTGACTCGAAATGCACCCGCAGCCCAAACTACTGAACCTAGAAACTTCAAATTTTGGAAGGGGGTGCCTTTAATAGTAAAAGTGAGTTAAGAAGATGACTCGAAATGCACCCGCAGCCCAAACTACTGAACCTAGAAACTTTAAATTTGGGAAGGGGGTGCCTTTAATAGTAAAAGTGAGTTAAGAAGGTGACTAGGAATGCACCCACAGCCTAAACTATTGACCCTAGAAACTTTAAATTTGGGAAAGGGGTGCCTTTAATAGTAAAAGTGAGTTAAGAAGGTGACTTGCAATGCACCCACAGCCCAAACTATTGACCCTAGAAACTTTAAATTTGGGAAGGGGGTGCCTTTAATAGTAAAAGTGAGTTAAGAAGGTGACTAGGAATGCACCCACAGCCCAAACTACTGACCCTAGAAACTTTAAATTTGGGAAGGGGGTGCCTTTAATAGTAAAAGTGAGTTAAGAAGGTGACTAGAATGCACCCGCAGCCCAAACTACTGAACCTAGAAACTTTAAATTTGGGAAGGGGGTGCCTTTAATCGTAAAAGTGAATTAAGAAGGTGACTAGGAATGCACCCACAGCCTACACCATTGACCCTAGAAACTTTAAATTTGGGAAATGGGTGCCTTTAATAGTAAAAGTTGGACGTTAGAAGGTGCTAGGAAGCACCCACAGCCAAACTACTGACCTAGCAACTTTAAATTTGAAGGTGCCTTAATAGTAAAAGTGAGTAAGAAGTTGACTCGAAATGCACCCGCAGCCCAACTACTGACCTAGAAACTTCAAATTTTGGAAGGGGGTGCCTTTAATAGTAAAAGTACGAGTTAAGCAAGAATGACCGAAATGCACCCGCAGCCCAAAACTACCGCCTAGAAGAAACTTTAAATTGGGAAGGGGGTGCCTTTAATAGTAAAAGTGAGTTAAGAAGGTGACTCGGAATGCACCCACAGCCTAAACTATGACCCTAGAAACTTTAAATTTGGGAAGGGGTGCCTTTAATAGAAAAGTGAGTTAAGAGGTGACTTGCAATGCACCCACAGCACCCAAACTATTGACCCTAGAAACCCCTACAAATTTGGGTAAGGGGGTGCCTTTAATAGTAAAAGTGAGTTAAGAAGGTGACTGGAATGCACCCACAGCCAAACTACTGACCTAGAAACTTTAAATTTGGGAAGGGGGTGCCTTTCCTTTAATAGTAAAAGTAGTTAAGAAGGTGACTAGAAATGCCACCCGCAGCCCAAACTACTGAACCTAGAAACTTCAATTTGGAAGGGGCGTGCCTTTTAATAGTAAAAGTGAGTTAAGAAGATGACTCGAATGCACCCGCAGACCCAAACTACTGAACCGATAAAACTTAAATTGGGAAGGGTTGCCTTTAATGTAAAGTGAGTTAGAATGTGACTAGAATGCACCCACAGCCTAACTATTTGACCCTAAACTTTAAATTTGGGAAGGGGGTGCCTTTAATGTAAAAGTGAGTTAATAAGGTGACTTGCAATTCACCACAGCCCTAAACTATTGGACCCTATAAAACTTTATTTTGGAGGGGGTGCCTTTAATAGTAAAAGTGAGGTAACAAGTGACTAGGAATGCACCCCCGAAGCCCAAACTACTGACCCTAGAAACTTTAAATTTGTAAGGGGGTGCCTTTAATAGTAAAAGTGAGTTAAGAAGGTGACTAGAAATGCACCCGCAGCCCAAACTACTGAACCTAGAACTTTAAATTTGGGCAAGGGGGTGCCTTTAATCGTAAAGTGAATTAAGAAGGTGACTAGGAATGCACCCACAGCCTACACCATTGACCCTAGAAACTTTAAATTTGGAAATGGGTGCCTTTAATAGTAAAAGTGAGTTAAGAAGGTGACTAGGAATGCACCCACAGCCCAAACTACTGACCTAGAAACTTTAAATTTGTGAAGGGGGTGCCTTTAATAGTAAAAGTGAGTTAAGAAGGTGACTAGGAATGCACCCACAAGCCCAAACTACTGACCCTAGAAACTTTAAATTTGGGGAAGGGGGGTGCCTTTAATAGTAAAAGTGAGTTAAGAAGGTGACTAGGAATGCACCCACAGCCCAAACTACTGACCCTAGAAACTTTAAATTTGGGAAGTGGGTGCCTTTAATAGTAAAAGTGAGTTAAGAAGGTGACTAGGAATGCACCCACAGCCCAAACTACTGACCCTAGAAACTTTAAATTTGGGAAGGGGGTGCCTTTAATAGTAAAAGTGAGTTAGGAAGGGATTTTTGAATTCAATCCTTAAGGGGGTAAAAAGAGGGTTAAAAGTTTGTATGAAAGTCTGCCATCTTTGATGTTAGAAATATGAAAATTTGTCTACTGACTAATAATTTGAAATAAAGGGTAACTAGATATAAAAAAAAAACTGTAAAAGGAAACGTATCGAGTATTGACAGATCTAATCTTAAACAGCTGTGGCCTAAATCAAAACCCATTGCTCCAGCTAAATTGGCTGACTTACGATCTATTTATAAATTGATTCCAGCAAGTTCTTTGCAATTTTATAAAAACTTAAAAGCATCTGACGAAGCTATTGATGATGTTGACGGTTATGGGAAGGAACTGGAGTTCGACCAAGATGCTGAATGATTTTCTAAATAAATATTTTTCAAATAATTAATAATATTGTTTTATTGTCTTATATGTATTTACTTTTGATAAAATATATATAAACTACTCAAATATAGTAACTTTTACACTTTGGAACGTTATCTCAGATTAATTTACATCCCACTTTCATATAAAATGCCTTTTTGTTAAAACGTTCCATGTACATTTTTTTTAAATTTGTATGGGTAATATTATTTTTTATCAATAAAAGGTATATAATAAAATAATATTTATATATTTCGTATAGATGATACACACTGCTCGGTTCTACATGCTACCATAAAAAAGTGTACCACAAAAACACAAAAACGCGATTTTCTCAGTTCGACCTTCGTGTGGATTGGAACGTTGTAGCATAACTACGTCCAAATACAAAATCATTTATTCATCATAAATAGGGTGGGTGCAAATGTAAATGGATACAAATATAAGTGCTTAGACCTATTTAGTCTTTTAAAAGACATATGAAAGTATGAAATCCACCGATTTAAAACGCTAGGTACGCGCTAAAAAAATTTAATGTAAATTCGCCAAGAAAACTGAATACCAAGAATGAAAGCAAACCTTGATTTCCGCATAGCGGAAGACTGTCCAGGCATAAATCTTGTGGGTAACATCTTCTGTTACTGTTTAGCACTCACAAAATCACAACACGCGTTTTTAAATAATGATTCTAACTAATTAATAAAAAACTGTATGTACAAACAAACAGAAAATCGTGATCGTCGTCAGTTTACGTTGAAAATTCAAATTTCAAAACAAACTAGCTGTCTGTCAATGTCATTTAAAAATTGAGGTTGAGGCAGCGTTCATCTGCAAAAACTTTAAATTACAGAAACGTTCACTAACGATTTCTTTGATTGATTTAGTGTAGTTTATAGTTAATTGATATTATTGTTCTTACATATTTATTCGGTTATACAATAACATATAGTTAATGAGAAAACGAGAATAATAAAACAAAAGCAAGGTCGTTTAATCCTTCTTTAATATAAGAGATTCAATTACTTTTTTAGTTTCATGGACTACATGAGGAAATGCAGGATCCAAAAGACAAAGCTTTATAAATTCATTAAAATTTGATGGCAGATTTGCGGACTCAACATTACCTGTTAACGATAAAATACCAGGTTATGATTTATACGTAGATACGTTATTATTGTTTTAATAAAATATAACATGATACAGGGTTATTTTGTTGCTCGAAGTGTTATTGGTTCTTAATTATGGTGACGGGTAGGGAACATTAGCAACGCCAATCGATTTTAATTTTTAGCTAATAAACTGGATCTATTTTAAAAATAAAATAAATTAATTAACATTTAATTCAGATAAGTAACATCCATATGATATGTGTTAGTAGTAACAATAAACTTAGGGACTATTGTTACTAAGAAACTTAATTCGAAATTATATTGATATCAAAATTAATTAAAACTAAATGAAATTTAAATCAAATTAAAATTTCATATTTAACCAAGGGTGAATACTGAAATCACCGATTTTGCACTCGAATTTTGGATTACCGCCAAAAGTTTACGCTTTTGATGTGAATCAATATTATTCTATGATAAATAGTATAAGTGTTTGCAGAGAGATTTAAAATAAATCCGGTTTAGTGTAGCTAAAAATTAAAATCGATTGGCGTCACTAGTGTGCCCTACCCGTCACCTTAAACGACGATATTGTAGAAATAGGATGAAATTATCCTATTTATGTTAGAAATTAATTCATCAGAACAAAAGCCGATTTCTGAAATTACTATTATACCTGTGTAATCTTCTAGTATGCCTTTGAAAACATGTTCAACATTGCGATATTTCAAGCTCGAGCTTTTAGATCCACTATTGTGGCTTACTACAGCAAAGTGTTCTCCTAGTATCTGTAAATGCTGTGCAGCGTTATTTTTTATTTGAAACTTTAATTTTCGGACCTAAAGAAAAAAAATTGGTAGTGGACAGAATATTAAATACTCCCTTACTTACCAACTTATTTATTTAAATATTTAAATCACTTACTTCTTGAGAACTTGTGCAAACAATCAAAATCAAAACGTCTTCCTTATATATTCCTTTCATTTTTCCATTCATGTTCAAAGATTCAAGTACTTTATTGTTATTTGTTATTATCAGTTGGTCACAATGCAGTCGTAAAAACAGATTAGACATTTTGTTTTCGTACTTTATCCAACTTCCCACTCTCCAATACATTAATTTATCAATGGGGATGGTCCAGCAATCTTAAAAATATAATAATTTACTATCAAACACAAAAACTTGTAAATAAAGTAAGTTTATTATTGGGGAACTTATTACCATTAATTTCCATTTTATTGAAAATAATCTAATTAAAATTTAATTTATAAATTTTCCCGCCCAACTATTTTTGTTTTTCTAAATTGTTTTTTTTTGTACAGTTACGGAAAGCTGAAACATGTTCCATTTATTTTAAAAATCATTTCTTGACTTCAATAAATGAGTGTGACTATAATACTCAAAATATCTTTGGCGTAAATCTATAAACAGAAATAAAAACAAAAAATGTCAAACTGTCAATCTGACGATTTAGATTTCGGTTTATCACTCTAACACACACAGAGTACTTTGTAACTAACACACTTGGATTTTCATAAATAATAAAACTTGGACCTGGTATAGAATAAATTATAATGGCAGGAACATATTATTTTGTCATTGTTGGCCATTCAGATAATCCCATATTCGAAATGGACTTCATTCCAGTTACCAAAGAAGCGAAGGTATGTCATTTAAAATCCGATTCCATCCCAGCACTACTTTTTAAAATTTTCGATTATCGAGGCACACACTTTCTTGTGAGCTTTAATAAATAATTAGCCATGTCACTATTTTGTGTGCCATTTCCACCTTATTACTGTCCTTTATTTCTGTAGTATAGTAGTAGGTAAAATAAATTTGGATAACTAAAATCAATCATTTCAGAAAGAAGATAACAGACACCTGAACCAGTTTATAGCTCATGCTGCCCTGGATCTTGTAGACGAGCACATGTGGAAGGTCACTAATACTTACCTGAAGTCAGTAGATAAGTTCAACCAGTGGTTTGTCTCTGCATTTGTTACAGCTAGTCAGGTTTGTTAAATTTACATAGGTATGTCATATAATCTACAGTCAACAGTTATCGATAGGTACCATTATTAACATTAAACCTTAAACTTTCAATGCCATATCCTATAAACTTCCCATATTGGAGGAATCCAACAACAGGTAAAGAATATGGACGCTTGTGTACTAAGGTACAAGGCTCTACCTAAGGTACATGATTTTTTATATAATGAGGGGGAAGAATCTTACATAGTGGGTCTATTTAAGATAGGTTTTAGTGCTGCCCTCTTGATTAGATAAATAGCTGAGAAATAGCCAAATATTATTTAATGCAATCTAAATTCAATCAATATCATTTTTGTTTTGATATTGATTGAATACCTATTGCATTTAGATGAAACTTACTTAGTTAGTTGTTTAGCTAAATGAATGTACCTATAAATTGTTTTTTAGTATGATAATAAAAATAGATAATATACAGATCCTTAATCCTATTAAGGAAATATTATTATATAAAGATATAAAATAATAAAAATAAACTGTAAAGCCCTTAGCTATTGCTATGCCCTTACAGGGCACTACATTGTGTCTATGAAACACCTATGTACTATAATATTTTTTTTAAGAATCTGTACCCCAATGAGGCATGCAATAAATGATGATTATGATTATGAAATGCCTACCTAACTGTTCTTTTTTACTTTACAGATGAGATTCATTATGGTGCATGATGCTCGCAATGAGGATAGCATCAAAAATTTCTTTACTGATGTGTATGAGGCATACATAAAGCTGATGCTTAACCCATTCTATAAGGAAGACACCTTGATCACTCTCCCTGCATTTGAGAAAAAGGTCCAATTCCTTGGGAAGAAGTATTTAACATGATTTTATATTAAGTATTAAGAGTAAAGTCATGCTGTAAATATTATTTTATAAATAAGGAAATGTGCTACATAATGTTATAAATAAAAAATATTGTTATGAAATATTAACTTAAATATATTTAATTAAAATTAGTGGCTTACAATATGTTATTATTGATTTTATGATGTAGTTACAAAGGCGGAATGAATTGTATTTTTAATGTCTACTTTCTTTCATTAAAGTGAGTTCAATAATCTAATATAATCCTTAGTGAATTTATGGCTAAATAAAAAACTATGTAACTGTAAGTCACAAAAATGTGCATAAATATTAAATTTGATTACTGAACAAACTTCTTAGTTCATCTGGGAAGAGTCACATTATGTAAAAGAGAGTCTGTGGTAATTTTATATGAAATTCAACATTATTAAAATTTGTACTAGATGTGAACAATACTGAGGTATCAAGCTTTCTGTTTCTTTCCAGATTGATAAAGCTTCTTCACCTGCTAAAACAGTTTGGATTTGGTTTTGAATACAAATGTATAAAAAACTAAGTTCAGTTATTTAAATTAAAACTCATCATGTAAGCTAGGTTTAGTAAATGTCAGGAAGACCAAGATCGTCATCATCTCGAATACTTTCATTTGAAAAGTCATCTGTAACAAAAAACAATACAATTATTTTAGTAACTAGCACCTCTCTAACATTTATTAAAATCTTATTTGTACAGACAGCCACAAATTAGGTTACTACAATCTGTCAAATTTCTTCAAATGTAGGTATATTGAACCAAAACATGACCTATTGAAGAAATGTGACTGATTTGTATGCATTGATGTGTATGCCTATGCTATCCATACAATAAAACATGTACAATTCAGTAGGAAAAATATCTTGCTTACCAGTAAAGAATTCATCATGGTACGAGTCATCCAGTTCCATGGTGTGCCGGCCAAGTGCTGGGGGAGGTGTGTTTGGTGGTGATAACTGCTTCACTATCTCTGGCACAGGGAGCCCTAGGTAATCATGTATGTCTGTGTGGTAGTTGTCTGAAATATTCACACTTCCTATGTTGGTAAATAATTATTGATTCTGATACTTAGGTATAACAGAAGTGGTACATAAGCTATTTGCTGTGGTATCAGGATTCATATTATTTTATCATCATATTATCCATAGGATGTCACTGCTGAATATAGACCTCCTCTAATGAGATAAATTGGATTAAGGTGTGTGTACATAAATAGATAGATATACTTTATTGCACAAAATACACAACTTAAGTACTAGGCATTACAGAAATTTTGTGTACAATTTCGGCGGTCTTATAGCTGAAAGGGATTTCTACCAGATAACCTTCGGTTAAAGGACATTTAATAGTAGACAAGGGGTTGGCAGTGCAATATTCAATAAGGAAAAAATAAATAAATACAAGAGATAAACTGTAAATGTTAAAATATAACTTATAACCCTAATACATAAATAAAATACCATTGTATTATAAACTAATAAATAAGTTATGCTCAAATAAAATAAGATAATAGACTACATACATACACATAATATTATGAGAAAGATATCAGAAAAATATGAAAAGAATAATAATATGATAATCAAATGGATCTAAGATGGACCATCGACTACAGGCTGCCGATAACAGGAGGATTGTAGAAAAGCTAATAGGATGAGGTAGAGTGAGGAGGGTGTTGAAGTTGCAAAATGTTGGAAAGTAAGTAAGTTCTTGTATAGTTTTTACACATAACTTAGCAATACCTAACAAAAGTTCCAAGAGGGTAGTTATATACTATTTTTGCTACATTCTGCTTGTATGTTTATAATGTATCAATAGTATATGGCAAGAGCTATGTCTTTGCCTTAAGTTAATCACACTAAACTTGAATAGTGGTTATTAAAACTAAATTTAACTTACCATATTTGTATGTGGGCTTAGTAAACTCAAACTCCTCGCCATTGATGGCTTTGTCGTCGGCTTCTGGGTCGCTGTAAATCAGAGCGCCCACATTCACCGCGCGCGGCGTGAACACTTGCCTTGGTGTGCTTTGTAGAGCCTTCCCTGTGTTCGACAGAAAAGACTTCTTTGTCTCACCCTTTTTCATAG
The DNA here is from genome assembly GCA_019059595.1 of Marasmia exigua. Lineage (NCBI taxonomy): Eukaryota > Metazoa > Arthropoda > Insecta > Lepidoptera > Crambidae > Marasmia > Marasmia exigua. The sequence goes on from CM032482.1 coordinate 19,282,169, forward strand.
GCTCGTTAGTTTTAATCGGACCTGTCAGGACTGCTTTGCCCATATTTTCTTTAAAAACAAACAAATACAGTTAAATAGATGGAAGAAACTTAATTCTGAATAACAGTTTAGGCTTCAAAACTTACCGTTGTTCGACAAGGGTTGGCGGCCCACATTCTTCGATGCTTGCCTAATCAAGTGATCGCCGAATATGTCGAACAATGATTCTGCCATTTCTTGTTTGAAATAGTGTTTTTCTTTGCACAACAATAAAACACAGCTGAAACGAAGATCGTTGAAGAAGTTTTTTTGAATTTGTTAGACAAATTTCAACGAACGAAGTGTCAAAGTGACGGCATCAAATTCTTTTGTCTGTGATTTCACAAAATAGTTTTCAATTACAAACTAATAAATATATTCAATTGATCGTAATCGATTATTGATGAATGCAGCAGAGTATATAATCACTCCGTAGAATGCAATTTATAAACGTATCGCTAATGTCAAGTTGACATTTCATGCTCTTGGCTGTATTTGGTTGAAAAGTACTTTGGTTTTGCATGTTTTTAATTAAAATAAATAAGAAACAGGTACTCACTAAAACCTTAACTTATAATGGCAAACTAGTGAAATAAACAAGTGATATCAGAAACAAATAAACATGTCGAATTCAGAAGGTAGGACACCTAAGTCGAATGGTTTAGGCACGGATCCTATGCAAAGATTGGCCTCTTTTAAACCTCCTCGAGACCTCTCCCTAGGCGGTGTGAAGCCCAATAAGAAAGTTTTCACTCCAAACTTGAATGTAACTAGGAATAAAAACAAAGGGTAAGTATTTTTACTTTTATTATTTTAAACTTTCTACTAATTATGTGTGAGACATCATTAAATTACCACATGATGTTTTTTGCAGCCCAACACTCCCACAGACTCGCGAACACAAAAAAGATGATAAGAACCGGCCAGACCGTAGAAATAACAGGAATAACAGAAACTTTCAGAATCGCAACGGCCCCAATGTTATAAAATCCAGTGGAGTGTTCTCAGAAGGTACTATTGTAATATTTATTTATTTATTTCTCTTCTTACGCTATCTTTACAGGGCTTAGCCTAATGCGATAGTGCAACTATCTAATTATTATATATTGACTACCTACCTGGGTAATTACTGTCGACAAGGTATCAGGGTGTTAATTCCCACTTTTAATCACTTTCTTCACAGTAGCAGCCATAAAGAAAAAAAACACTTTCATGAAGCTTTTCACTATAGGTTTCTACTATGAGCAGAAGGATCACCTGATGGTAAGCGATTGCCACCTGCAACACCAGTGGAGTCACAAGTGCACTGCCAACCTTAGAACCTCCCCTTTCCCCAGATTGGGGCTTTGGTACCCTCACTCACACAGAGAAACACAGCACAGTGCTGCTAGGACGTTTATCATAATTAACCTTTTTGCAATGAAAAAAGTTTTTGCACTGTGGATCTTGGTTGCTTGCGAATGGCCCAAAAGAATCTCAATAGCCTCTTGGGGTCCATGGACCACTGGTTAAGAACAGAACTACATAATGCAAGAATGTATTCCTCAAGAATATTTTCCAATGTAATATTTTATAGATAGATAGATATACTTTATTGCACAAAAAAAAACACAACTTAAAAAAACTAGGCATTACAGAAACTTAATTGTACAATTTCGGCGTTCTTATCACTGTTATAGCTGTCGGTTTAAAGTATCTAAATAAAAAGAAAGGCTCAAGAAAGAACCGAATGGAAACAACACACACACAAAGAGGAGATGCGATATGAGATGAGATGGTGTGGTTTTGTGTGGTCAATCAGGTCCCAACCTGTTTATTTTATTGTACAGATAAATTTGTTGGATTCCAGGTTTGGGGAGTGCAGAGAGAACATCTACCAGGCATTACTATGGCACCAGAGATTCTGACTCTGGAGGTGGAGGAAATACACTGGAGAAACCCACAATTCGAGTCAAGGATGTTATCAAGGTATGTTCTTTGTATCATTTAGCTTGCCAAGCACTGAAATAGAGTGGGCAACTCATAATTATCTTAGTCAAGATATCTTTGGTTGCATTTGTTGAGTTACGCAAATAAATATTTCTTATTCTTTTTTGCTAGATTGCATTAGGTACCTATTATACAGTTGGAGACTATCATAATGACAAGAATTTGTAAAAATCATAAACTGTTCACCTATGCTTTAACATGACTTATTGTAATGTTAATTATTATGTTGAAAATGTGTAACATACAAAATAATTTGTGTATTTGAATCAATTTAATATAAAATATTTTTGATCGGTTGTATGAAATTTGTAAATAAAATAAACCTTTAGTACTTATTAGGTGGTTAAAATATTAATGTTCTTTTTGTAGCACCTAAATAAATAAAATAAAGTCCTAGGACTAGGAGGACTAGGTGTAGAACCTATGTTCTAGACCTATTTTATTTATATGAAAGTTGGTTTTCATGGTCTGTTGTTACTTTCCACAGATTGATAAAGAGCTTGAAGAGCAGAAGATCAAATCTGCAATGGGTGGTGACCTCGGACACCTGGATGATGAGTCAGAAGACTTCAAAGTCATCAACGAGAAGGATGCTCCCATCAAGCTGCCTATGGATGATGGAGGTTTGTCATTATTTAATATTAAATAGAAAGTTTTCATCCACATAACATGAGACATGCAATATGTATACTTACACATCTTAGTAAAAAAAGACCATGGATAGATTGTTATTTAAAAAAATCCAAGTACTTTTGTTATTTTCCAAAATTAGTGATTAATAATCACTATAAGTTATTAGCTGCTACTGCAAATGGTATACTTTATAGGTTAGGTAGGAGTTAGCAACAATATACAGTATATTTTATTGAATCATATTATATTATATCAGCCATACACTGGGCAAATTAGTAAAAAAAAATTTTTTTTCAGGTGTTTTTGAAATCCGAAAAAGTCTCAACCGTTTTTTATTTCCGCCTACCTATTCATAGAATCTTCGGGTCTTTCATCCGGACAAATTCATAACCATTCCATCGTTCTTCCACCATAGTTAACCGTCATCGTTTCCTTATAGGCTGGTCGCATAGGAAACCCGAGCCCGTCAAGGTTAAACAGGAGGTGATCATCAAACCAGAGCCTACTGACGATGTTGACTGCGCCAGTAAGACTCTTTATATATCTTGGGCAAAGTATATATGTAGAAAAGTATGCCAGCTTTATATGAAAATCCAAGTGTAGATACGAAAGCTACATGTTTGGTTGGTTACTATTACAATCTGTTAAATTTCTTAATCCAATTCTCATCTTTATACCAAACAACATTGTGAGACTCAAAGAGGTTTGATTGGTTGTAGTAAGAAGTAACCTAACATGTCACTATCTGTACAGATGCAAGTAAAGGAGTAAATATATTTACTATAATAATGTAAATTTAATAGATTTTTAATTTACTATGTTAATAATCTTGGATAAACAAACAAAAATGCTTAGCTTCTTTGTAGGTAAAGCTCCTTTGCTTTTACATAATGTTTTTTTATTTATGTAACATGAATAATATTTTATTATTTTTTATGTATTTTGGGCATAATGTAAACAAGTATGAGGGATTTGATAATTGAAATAATTTAGCAATATTTTCTATATTTGTATGCAATTTTTTGTTTGTTTTCTCACATTTCCTTTCAAGTTTTGGGTTGTTATATAAAGATGGCTTATTTATTTGCAAATATACTTTGTCTTTGGATGCAGTTCCAAAGAGCCAGCGGAAGGTTTCGTTTGGTTGATGGAGCGGCATAGACAAGAATTAAAGTTGAATTGTATTGCTAGGGATTTCCGTGCATTTCAATTGTGCATTCGAAAATCCCAAAGAGTATAAAGAGATTTCTGGTACTGGTGATAAGTAACTTTTAATTTATTGTTGTATATATAACTTGCATTAGTAAATAGCTTCAAGCGGGCTTAATTTGTAGCAATGGTTATATTTAATAATTCCATTTTAGGATTTGTTATTTTCTCGTATGGCGGAAGCTCTCGCTTGTGCTTCCCAATATAGATAGATATTTGACCACGTTTCACAGTTACAGCTCTTACAACTACTTGTATAGGCTATATTGAAAAGGGGAGGGGGGGGGAGCGAGAAAGAGAAAAAGGGAGAGAGAGAGAAAGATAGAAAAGAGAGAGAGAGAGAGAGAGAGAGAGAGAGCGGGGGAGAGATAGAGAGGGAGGAGTGAGATGGAAGGAGAGAGGGACAGAGGGGGGGAAGAGATAGAGATGGAGGAGAGAGGGAAAGAGAGGGAGAGTGAGAGGGAAGGAGATAAAGAGGGGTAGGGAGGCGGGAGGAGAGAGGGTTTAGAGAGAAAGAGGGAGGGGGGAGCAGAGAAAGTGAGGGTAGGGGGGTGAGAGCGAGAGGGAAATAGAGCAATATATATTTAATCTTAAGTTGTTAAAGTACTTGCTTTGTACTTTGTACAACTTGTGGGTATCAAAACCATAGAAAATGCCACAAACGAAAGTTTGTACACGAATGTTCGGATCGGTTCGTACCTGAGCGGGAATGGAATCAAATGCGCCATCATCTGTTATTTCGAACACTGCACTGTTATGATGTTGGATGACTTAAAAAGTGTTTTTTATCTTCCACTTTCTTTAATAGTTTTACAGCCTTTAATCTCATGAAAATGTTATTGTACCTGCTTATTCATTCTGTTTTAATATTTTACAGTAACTCAGGTGACGGAAAGGAAACCCATTGTCAATGTGAAGAAGGATCTCTTTGAAGACACAGACGTGGTGAAAATACTTAGAAGCGAAGAACCGAAGCTCATACTTTTACAGGTATTTCATGAGACATTTTAAAAAATCACACAGTTAAAAAGTATTAAAAGTTTCGAACCATTAAAATTAATTTGGTATGACATGTCCTTTTGAACCTTGATTTCAATTTGATTCATATTTCCCGGTAGGCAAAATCATTAGGCAGCGCCATCACTGTGCCCTTGGCATTGTTGATGTCTATGAGCGGCGATTACCATTTACCATCAGATGGACCGCATGCTCGTCTGCCAATAATAAAAATAGTCCCCTCAAGTGCCGCAAGTAATTTCCCCAGATTCGCACTTAACAAGAGATGATGTAATATGGTATGTTATGGTCAGTCAAAATTTATTTCATTACCTTTGATTCATACACTTTTTCCTGAAATAATGTATATATTCCAAATCCAATACAAAAAAAAACCAAACAAAAGCAAGTCTGTGAACAGGACTTAAAGTAAATACGAATATTTATCCGATTACATACCTATACATACCATACACACGTCTTTTATCCAAGTGTGAGTGGTTCCCACGAGTCATACAGGTGGCATCCTGAATATAAATAAATATTTCACAACATCACATACATTGATCTGACTCCGAGATAGGTAGCTCAAGCACCTGTGTTACGGATATCAGAATCAACAGTGGGATTACAAATATATACATATAATACTTTTCTTTTAAATAAATTATAAATATATTATTATGATTTTTTCTTGTAAATACATACTTATAATACATAGCAAACACCCAGACCAATACAAACAAACATGTTCATGCACACAAATGTTTGTACTGTGCGGGGATCGAACCCGCAACCCTTGTATCAGAAGCAGCGTTCACTACCACTGTTCCAATCGGGTCGTCGTCGAATATGTTTATTCTTTGGCTGCCTCCTTGGCGCAGTGGGTAGTGCGTCGCACTTTAAAGCGATGGCTGCACTTGGGGTCCCGGGTTCTATCCCCGTTGGGCCAAAATTTGTACCTGAGTTTTTCTGTTAAGAAATGTTCAGTGTCAGCCCGGAGTCTGGAAGTTGGCGGTCTTGTTCCCCCATGCCTCGGAAAGTACGTTAAGCCGTTGGTACTGCGTCTGATCCATCTCCGGTCGTGACTCACACTGGTGTTCCATCGGAATATGAGAGCAAGGGAATAGAGAATGCACATGTGTTGCACACACTTGAGCACTATAATGTTTCCTGCGTAAGTGGCTGATCGTTTAGATTGGCCGCTTTAGCCGGTAATCATCATCATCATTTCAGCCAATAGACATCCACTGCTGGACATAGGCTTCCCCCAATGTTCTCCATACATATCGGTCCTGTGCCGCCCGCATCCAATGGATTCCCGCGACCTTCACCAGATCGTCGGTCCGCCTTGTGGGGGGCGCCACGGCTGCGACTTCCTGTATGCGGCCTCCACTCGAGGACCTTTCCACCCCAACGGCCATCTGTTCTTCTCGCTATGTGTCCTGCCCATTGCCACTTGGGACATGCAATCCTGATACGATCACGCAAAGAGACTCCGAGCGTAGCCCTCTCCATTGCTCTCTGGGTGACTTCGAGCCTCCTTAATCGGCACATTGTAAGCGGCCACGTTTCGGTTCCGTATGTGATCACTGGCAACACACGTGCATTAAAGACTTTCGCCTTGAGACGCCGGTACTTAGCCTGAAATCGGTTGGAGGATATTGTGTGAGTGCGACGTGGTGTGTCGGCAGCTGCCGGACTCGCTGCCGGGGCGCGGCGGCAGCGTGGACGACGAGGCGCCGCGCCGCAGGCTCCTGGACGACGAGCCCTCCACCTCCGCCGCCGAGGGGAAAGAGGAGAAACCGGTAATTATTATCTCATCGTCATCGTCAGCCCATTTAAGACGATATTGACATTGAACGGGAACGCCGGGCACTGTCTGTTCGAGCCAACATGGTAGTACGCCGCTTTGCTCGATGTTCGGAGGAGGTCAAAGTCACCTTGTTTAGGGCATTTTGTACCTCCTTTTACACTAGCAGTTTGTGGGCAAGCTATACAAAGAAACAATACAGTGCCCTGCGTGTCCAATATAATAACGCTTTTAGGATGCTGATGGGGCTACCGCGATATTGCAGCGCGTCAGGGATGTTTGCCGAATATGGAGTGGACTGTTTCTGTGCAACAATGCGTAAGCGATGTGCGTCTCTCGTGCGCAGGGTTCGCGCTAGTCCCAACAGCATCCTCAGACTATTTGCGAGTCGATTTGACTGTTACTACATGAACCATGCCGCGATGATTCATGTAGTGACTGCTTAATTTTATTTCAATTTTATTTATTTTATTTCAATTTAATGTATGAAAGTTTCAATTGTAATTTAGTAAAATCTATATAATGTAATGTGATTAATGTAAATTGTTGTAATTATGACTTCAGTTGGTCGAAATAAAATTATTTTATTTATTTATTTTATTTTTAAGTCCCCACTGCTGGGGCACGGGCCTCCCTCAATCACATGAGGGGTATTTGCCATACTCACCACGCTTGGCCTTCGGGTTGGCGAGGGTTTTGATATAAATGCAAAGTTTTCCTTCTCTGAGTGCTGATGATCATGCCAGCAGCTAATTATTATCTATGATTAGGATTTTAACCGTGGGAGAGGCACACTTCGACAATTTTTTTTATGGGATAGTTGGCAGAGCAGACGAATCACCTGATGGGTAAGCTATTACCACCGCCCAAGCACACCCGCGACACCAGCGGAGTCACAAGTGCGCTTCCAACCTTTTAACCCCCCTTCCCTATATATATATATATATATGTTTAATTACATGTATAATATACATAGCTATAATTTATATTTTTTTCATGTATGACGATTTGTAAGAGCTGTATATAAGCCTATGCAAATAAAGTACTTTTGAATTTTGAATTTTTGAATTTCTTCCCGGATTGGACCTCCGCTACTCTCACTTACGTAGCGAAACACAGCACAGTGCTGCTACACGCCGGTTTTCTGTGAGGCCGTGGTGTCACTCCGGTCGAGCAGGCCCATTCATGCCGCGACGTGGCTCTCCCAAGGTAAATGGTAAACCTCCCTCCCAAGGTAAACCTTCCTCCTCTTAGGTTGAAAATCTCGGTAGGTTAGCGAAGTGCAAGATGCTTTGTTACTGTAATTGCACCTTAGAACTTCTTGGCATAAATGAAGACAGCATCAATACTCAATTACTCAATATAACACATACATACAGTAACTAATTAATGTATAATAGATAACTTTCAGCCAAAACTGACTGTTGAATAAATTAAATCTTTGTTTTCGGTTGTGAGTGCCCATAAACGCAGATCCGCGCCACTGAAAACCGGCGTGTAACAACGCATGCGCTGTTTTCCGGAGTGAGTAAGGGTAGAAGCCCAATTCAATTCAATTCAATTCAATTCAAATAATTCTTTATTTGCATAGGCTTGTACACAGCACTTACAAATCGTCATACATTTGAATGACTTAAAACTATTTATAAGTACTTATGTATAATTTACATGTTAATACATATATATGTTGATACATAAAATATACTAAAGAAATAAATAAACATAATGCGATTCTACCACCGGCTCGGAAAGTTGTTTCTGGTCGAGAAGATCCGGCAAGAAACTCGCCAGTTACTCTTTTTAATCGCCAACTTTTTTACAATGGTTTATTATCCTCATACCAAGTCATACAGTCTAATGCAACACAAAATAGAATGAAGCAAATTAAAAGCTAAATATGAGGTAAACCGAAGCGGACCAGTCCCCAAAGGTGGCACCTGTTCACAAGTATGACGTATGTGTCAGCCATCATTTCACTCAACCATATTAGAGGGAATGTAATGACCCGCCACATAACGCCACCACCTCAGAGACATTTGCATTTGAGTGAGCATGACTACTTAGGTTCCCCTCATAGGTCACAGAGTACTTAATCCAATACTAATAAACTGCAGGACGAGGTGTACAATAGTAGGTGGTTAGCATCTTGTCAATTGTTTGATTAATCAATACTAATCAATCTGTATACATTAATAAATGCTGCTAAGCCTAATTTATTAAAAATGATTAATTATATAATAATAATGATTCCAGTAAATATTTATACAATTACTACATGTGTGCAGGCACGGAGGTCATCATGTCCATGAATCCTTATCATTTAAGTAATCTACAATTGTATAGTATCCTTTACTCATTAAACAGGTTTTCACGTGGGATTTAAATTTATGCGTTGGTAACTCAATAACATTTTGTGGCAACTTATTGTACATTTTAATACTTTGACCAACAAATGAACTATTAATCTTTTGGAGCTTCAGATTTGGAATCGCGAGCTTGTGTTTATTTCTAGTGTTAAAACCATGACAATCAGATTTTTTAGAAAAAATATCAATGTTCTTTCGCACGTACAAAATACAGTCCAAAATGTATTGGGAAGCTACAGTTAAAATGTCGATATTCTTAAACAGTTCTTTCAGCGAATCGCGAGGTTGTATATGGAGCGGATGGCCCTCTTCTGCAATACAAAAATAGTCTGTATCTCAGCCGCCGACCCCCACAACAAAAGACCATATGACATTATACTATGAAAATAACTAAAATAAACCAGTCTCGCGGTTTCAATATCAGTCAGATGTCTGATCTTCTTAACCGCATATGCGGCGGAACTAAGTCTTCCCGCCAAGGCTGCCAAGTGTGGCTTCCATTGCAGTTTAGAATCCAGTGTAATACCTAAGAAAATTGTCGAATTAATAACTTCAATATGTTCATTATTCATAACGACGTTAGTGTTGACCTGCTTTACATTGGGCATAGTGAATTTTACACATTTGGTTTTCTTGGCATTTAAAAGCAAGTTGTTAGTTGTAAACCAATGTAGCACTTGTGAGAGGGTGCCATTTACGTCGTCAAACGTATCTTTTCGACGGTCAACGTTAAAAATCAACGAGGTATCATCAGCAAATAACACTACTTCACAAAGATCTTGTGCAAAGTAAGGGAGGTCATTTATGTATATCAGGAAGAGCAGAGGTCCCAATATTGATCCTTGGGGCACTCCCATTAATAAAGGGGCGCCTGAAGAGTCAGTTCCATTGACACTGACTTTCTGAAGTCTATCTGATAAGTAAGAATTTATCAAACTTAATGCATTATTTAGAACACCATAGTGAGCTAACTTCAACAACAATGTTTGATGCTCGACGCAATCAAACGCCTTCGAGAGGTCACAGAAAACACCAATTGCATCCTGTTTGTTTTCCCATGCATCAAAAATATACTTGATAAGTGCAACTCCTGCGTCAGTGGTTGACTTACCCTTGGTAAACCCAAATTGTTTATTATGAAGTAAATCGTTAACTTTAAAATAAGACAGCAACTGAACGAATATGACTTTTTCAAAAATTTTTCAATCGGGGGGATGGGGGGGGGGGGGGGGGAAGTGGAATAAAAGATTTTATTGGAAGAAATGATCCCTCATCAAGGCTCAAGTAGGAGCGAGGTCCAGAAACACCGACAATAGTACAAAGTAGAGAGAAGTTGGCGAGACATGCTCTGATAAAGAAGATGTCGGATGGTCTGCCACCTGACACATAAAGAAAACGAGAACCTCGCGAGAACCTTCTTCAAACTTCGTTTGCAAGATTACTTAACTCTTTCACTACATTAGTATTGATAAAATAATTATTTTGAGCTTTCAGCACCTTATTACAAATCGCGAACTAAACTAAACTAGTCCTGGAACAAAACAAAACTGGTGTTGGAACAGGACGACATAAGCTTTAGTACGGTAATAACGTACTAAAGCTCATGTCGTCCTGTTCCAACACCAGTTTTGTTTAGTTCCAGGACTATCCTTAGTTAGTTAGTTCCCGATTTGTAATAATAATTTCATGGTCACTAACATTGGAATAGGTTTTTAGATTTTCGCGTTGCATTGTTATAATGCAACGCGAAAATCATTCCCGTCTTGATACATTATAGTTATATAATATATATTTATATTTATTTATTTAATTACACAGGTCCTTAAACCTAATTACGTAATTAAAGACGATAACAGAAGTAAAAAAAATAATAATAAAACAATATCAAAAAACAGGCAAACACGTGAGTTATCTGAAAACTAGGCTTATATTACCATATTACGGAATATATAATGTATCAAGACGGGAATTAACACGATATTTATTATGTGATACTTACAACATTGTGTATTCACATATTTGGCTCGACGTTTCGGCTACGTTACACCAGAGCTGATAATATACAGTGTGAGTCTTCATAAAGTGCACATATTGAAAACACGAATACTATACTTAATTTTATCGACGGAAAAAATATTTAAAATATTTTTAAAAAATTGATAATTTTTTTATACAGTTTTTAAAGATTATCTTTTGTTACAGTGACCTCCTTTTTATTTAAACGGTATTACTTTTGAACTAAAGAATCAATCAGAATAAAATAAACGTATTTCTAATTGGCAATAACAGGGCATTCTCACAAAATCAAACTTGAGGACAAAATACGCTCGATTGACAGTTTAGAGATTTTTTTTTAAAGAAAATCTTTTTTTTTTTCATCAATTTACACAATAATTTCAAAATATCTCAACAAAACGACCCCTTAACCTACTTTTTTTATTGATTCTAATTATTCTACATCATAATAGCTTTAGAAGGTAAAAATACTATGCTTCTAACTCAATCATAAACATTTTTTATCAATTTTTAAAGATAACGTCGTGTGCAGGGCCACGTGCCATTTTTTGGCAGGTAGAGACCCTTTTTTGAGTCATTGTTAGTGAGCGCGGAGTGGGGTGCGCGGGGCAAAGAGAGCCAAACAAAGGACCTGTTTGTTGAGGACCCAGACAGACAGTCGCTCCGAATTATTCGCCGCTGCTAGTAGTATTCTTTTTCCGTTCACATATCGCTAACGTTCGTTTTTTCCTACGCAATGCCGCGTTCTAAGTGAATTCTCCCCAGCACACATTGCTGACATTCACTTTTACTATGGCCTGGGACGAGGAAGTGCTCGAGCTGCGCGTGACGCTTACATTGCTGCGTTTCCTAACCGGCATCCGGTGCCATCTGCCCGCAACTTCCAAGAGATCCACAGAAGATTGTCTATTACTGGACTTGGATTGAGTAGAGATCGCCGCGAGCCGCCGCAAATAATAATTGATGTTTCTGTCGAACAAGCAGTGTTGGCTGATTTATTTGCTGACCCAAGCATTAGCACTAGACGACTTGCACTGCGTCACGGCATTTCCCAAAAATCTGCATGGCGTATTTTGAAGAAGGAAGGGCTACATCCTTATCACTATCAAAGGGTTGCAACATCTTCATGGAGACGTTGATTTTCGTCCAAGGTGCGTGATGTCTACTTGGATACTAAGAAGATCAGAGATAACCCCAACTTCCCTAAAAGAATACTGTGGATGGACGAGGCAAGGTTTACGAGAGACGGTATCGTCAATTGCCGGGAATTTGCACAAATGGTGCCCTAAAGGTGAAAATCCAAGGCTAAAACGCTCATCGACATTTCAAGTCAGGTATTCTTTAAATGTTTGGGCTGGTCTCATTGATGATATGTTAATTGGACCAGTGATATTACCATCAACATTGACCGGTGAAAGTTTTTTAAGACTGCTACGAGACGAACTTCCGGAGCTTTTGGAGGATGTGCCATTGGCTTTACGCGCACGAAACCGCATGTATCTACAAATGGATGGATGTCCTGCTCATCATGCAAGGGATGTGCGTTCGTTTTAAACGAAAATTATGAAATCGATGGATCGGCCGGCAAGGACCGGTAGCGTGGCCTGCGCGTTCACCGATATGACTCCCTTAGACTACTTCTTATGGGGGACCATGAAGCAACGCGTTTACAGTACCCCAATCGACAGTGAGGCTGATTTGCGAGAACGCGTTATAAGCTGTGCCAATGCCATTAGTAATGACCCCGAGATGATAAGGAGAGCGACACAACAAATTGTGCAGCGCGCAACTTTGTGTTTACAACAAAGAGGGGGACATTTTGAAAACCTTATGCATTAGATTTTGTTACTGAATAGTATTTAGAAGCAGTAGTTATAAGCTAGATAAATAAATGATTTTAATTGAACTCTTGTGTATTATTTACAAACACAATAAACGTCTGCTTAAAAGATTAATTGCCGAGAGTCCGGAAGGCGTTTTTTTTGTCGTAGTTGATAGAAAATGTTGTGTTGAGTAACAATTGTACTATTTTCACCATAAATAGCCTGTATGATGTAGATTAACTTAAAGAAATAAAAAATGTACATAAAGGGTGGTGTGTTATTGAGAAATTTTGCAATTATCGTAAAAATTTGTAAGAAAAAAAAGTTTTTTTCGAACAATAAATACCTTATTCACTAATTAAGAACCCCTTTTTTCCTATAATTTTCATTTCAAAAGAAAGTCCTGTTATTTCCAATCAGTAGTAAGTTTATTTTATTGTGATAATCGTTTAGTTCAAAAGTTACATCGCTTTAATAAAAGAAGGTCACTGTAGAAAAAAAAACTTTAAAATTGTATAAATAAATTAAGATATTTTTTTAAATTTTTTTATTATGTTTTTCATCGATAAAATTAAGTATATTTTCCCTGTTTTCAATATGTGCACTTTATGAAGACTCACACTGTATATCGTGTTAATTCCCGTCTTGATACATTTAACATTGGAATAGTTATATACGTGATTTCTACCGTGTACCTTTGTTTGACGAGAACAGCTGCGAGAAAATAGTGAGTTAGTGAACAATGGTACCGCAGGTGCGCGTAGTCAAAGACCACAAGAAGGGGGTAGACCGAATTGTCTGCCAGTAAAAACTTACCCGCAAATACTTCAGTTACTCCGTGATCGTGGCGCTTGCAAGCGCGCCGAAATATGGTACATGGTAGAAGTCCCGTACATAACTATTTTAATAAATAATTATTTCCTTGCAGGTGGACAATAGGTGTCGCCTGTCAGACCTGGAAGAGGGTCGAATAGGCAAGCTCAGAATACATCAGTCCGGCCGCGTCTCGCTCGCGCTAGGTGACATGATATTTGAGGTACGTATACTTTATACATTGATTTAGTCACGGATTAACAATGATCAGACGGTGTGGTGTCTGATCATCGGAACCTTTAACCTTTAGAATCAACGTAAGTATCCATAAATCTAATGTTTGTACGATGTTTTCCCTCACCGCTGAGCTAATGGTAAAAATATCTTTTTTAACATATACAATAAATTCGAAGAATCGAAAAATCTAGAGGTTCGGATTCGAACCACGACTCTCCGTATGTGAGTCGAGTTCTAATCTATTGAGCTACCATCGCTCTATGTCAAGATCGTAGATTGGGGGGTGGACAGCCCTATCTGTTACCAATCGTTGGAAGGGGACGGCTTGAGCTTAAGTACGGTAATAACTTAAGATAGTGTAAGTGTTTGTAAGATTTAAGCCGTCCCCTTCCAATACGCAATGTTAAAAGGGGCGGGCATGAGTTTAGTTCCGGAACTTTTCTTAGACCTTTTGAAATAAGGGGGTTAAAGTCCTCGAAGAAACTTTTAGGGAGTTGCCACACAGGCGGATTGCGGGCGTTTTCAAAGCGGAACGACGACGCAGCGCCCACCTCGACGTCGATGATGCGCAGACGCGCATCGGATGCGCGACGAATTCGCCGCGGGGATAAGTCTGAACACCATTGTTTTTTTTTTGTGGCGGCCACGCAGAAACACGACGGCGAATCCGTTGCGCATCCGTGGCTTGAACGCTGTGCAGCCGCGACGTGTTCACTGCGTCGTTGCTCCGCTTTGCGAACGCTTGCAATCCGCCAGTGTGGAAATTCCTTAAGACACACAGAACTAAAATTTAAGATTACCTCTAACCAAAGGTTGTCTGGAAGAAATCGCTACAAGCGATAAGACCGTCTTATTGTACTGTCTGTTGTTGTTGTATCATGCTTGTATTTTATTTTTGTCGTTGTATTGGGGCCGTGTGGCCCCCGGCAGAGTAGAATAGGCCACCCTCACTCTTACCGAGGTGTCGTAAAAGGCGACTAAGGTAAAGCTGCTGGCATGATCATCAGCACCCAGAGAAGGAAAACTCTGCATTTATATCAAAACCCTCGCCACCCCGTCTGCCAAGCGTGGTGAGTATGGCAATTACCCCTCATGTGATTGAGGGAGGCCCGTGCCCTAGCAGTGGGGATTTAAATGGGCTGATTATGAAAGAATATCTATCTATTCTTTTCATAAAGTTCAAATTGGAATGTGATTCAAATTCGCGACTCAAGCGCAATTTTCTCAGGAATTCTTTGGTGGTGCGGAATCTAGGCTACAGTTCTGCTCTATCTGTCATGCATGTCTCCATCGGTTGCTTATCTGCGTCTATTAAAAAATTGTACCAAAGTTTTCGGTAAGTAATTCTTAGTGTCAGCCCGGAGTCTGGAAGTTGGCGGTCTTGTACCCCCGTGCCTCGGAAAGCACGTTAAGCTATTGGTACTGCGCCCGATCCCTCTCCGGTCGTGTCACGCTGGTGTCCTCATCGGAATATGAGGGTAAGGGAATAGAGAGTGCACTTGTGTTAGCGCACACACTTGAGCACTATGACGGATCATTGAATTGGTCGCCGTAGCCGTAATCGGTGGGAGGATAGTATGTATAAGTAGTATATTTTATATAATTTGTGTAGGTTAGGTATATTGTATTTTAGTTAGGTGACATTATTATATATTAGTGTATGATAACGTTTCATTTATTATCTCAATACTCAATATTTTATTTGCATTTCACAGTGTACATTATATTCATATCAGAATCAACAGTGGGATTACAAATATATACATATAATATTTTTCTTTTGTAAATACATACTTATCATCATCATCATCAGCCCATTTAAGACCCCACTGCTGGGGCACGGGCCTCCCTCAATCACATGAGGGGTAATTGCCATACTCCTCACCTCAATCCCTCACTCTTACCGAGGTGTCGTAAAAGGCGACTAAGGTAAAGCTGCTGGCATGATCATCAGCACCCAGAGAAGGAAAACTCTGCATTTACATCAAAACCCTCGCCAACCCGTCTGCCAAGCGTTTTGAGTATGGCAATTACCCCTCAATACATACTTATTAAACACCCAGACCAATACAAACAAACATATTCATGCACACAAATGTTTGTACTGTGCGGGGATCGAACCCGCAAAGGCAGCGTTCACTACCACTGTTCCAAACGGGTTGTCAACAGGATTCCAAATATGTATATATCTGCGTGTATTTGTGTGAGTGGTGTGATGTGTGTGATGTGTGTGCAGGTGTGCGCGGGCACGAAGGCGTCGTTCCACCAGGAGGTGGTGTCGCTGGCGGCGGACGCGGCGTCGCGCTCGGCGCGCGCGCTGGCGCTGGGCGCGCTGCAGCACAAGCTGCACGTCGCGCCCGACTGGGAGGCCATGCTCAACGCGCCGCTCTAGCGCATCACTATACACACATAAATAAATATTGTACCAACTGATGTTGACTTTTTGTTGAGTGACCGATCACTGATAGGTGGCTACCTTTCGAAAGATTCAACACCATTTTTTTTTATCATTTACGTCCCGAAAGCCACATACGTCATAGGTATTGTAAATAAAGATCATTTGTCATGTTAGATCAACAAAATAAGCAAAAAAAAATCAGCTTTTCCATACAAATTTGAATTTCCACCCGGCGCTAATTTTCCATACATTAGCGCATGATTGATTCAATTTGAATGTTTGAAATTGAATGATTCCGCTTATTTCGTTAATCTAACATGCTAAATAGACTATATTTACGATATCTACAAAATGTGGTGTATGTTCGTCCGTATTATTGGCTCTTAGACGCGCGTGCCTTCCCACTCTTGCCGCCGACAGCTGACTGAGCTGTACCGCGACCGCACGTGCGCTAGAGACAACATAATGCTTCCTTCTCTTTCACGCACATACACTACATCTGTATTACAAGGTTTTAATTGATAAACAACGGTTTATACTCGTGTTAACTAAACTGACAGATTTTAATGACTGTTTTGACCGTGGCAGCAATGAATGGGCTGGCTCGACCGGAGTGATACCATGGCCTCACAGAAAACCGCCATGAGGCAGCCCTGTGTTGTTTCGCACCGTAATTGAAGATGCCAGAGGCCCAATCCGGCGGAAAGGGGGGGTTTAAAGGTTGGCAGTGCACTTGTGACTCCACTGGCAATCGCTTTCCATCAGGCGATCCGTCTGCTCGTCTGCGAACTATCAAATAAAAAGATGTCAATGTGTCAAGTCAAGACCATACATTTTGCCCCCTAATATCAGGAAGAGGAGGGATTTAACATTTCAATATGTCAGAATAGTTCACATATGTTTGTTTGTTAATGTTTTAGTAAAGCAAAATAAAGGCAAAATTGGTAGGTACCGTAAATCAGGTTTAGGTGAACTTTTGTAAATTTATGGGTTATAATAAATATATTTTGGGCTCATTTTGACAAAATTATTAATATTTTCATTATTTAAGAAACTACAGCAGATTACTGAAGCAAACTGCGAAAGTTGCAAATTTGGCTAGTTTACTACTGGATCAACGAATATTTAAAAATCAGATTAGCCTATTTTAAAGCAGACGTTACGAACGAATCGGAGTTTCCCTCTCTTTCACACGCGCTGTGTGCCTCTGTTTGGATGCGACAGGTATATTCACGTTCGTTACGGGATGTCTTTAGATTAGGCCAGCTGCAGCAGTGGCAATTCTCGTGCACTCTACATTGAAGTCGAAATCAGAGATTTCAATTGGCGAGGCAAAGATTATGCGCGCTCCCCTAGCGGCGATAGTTGGAAGCTCTCTAAGGACGACAATTTGCTATATTTTGAAGTAATGTTTGGTTTAAAATTCTGATTTATTAATGTTCACGATTCCCAAAAGACAAATTTATGTAGTTTAATATTTATATGGAAGACTGCTTAAAGAATAATCGACCCATTTTCACTAGAAATGAGTTTTTTCTCATCATTGTCAGGCTACAAAATATTTTACAAACAGTAAAGGAAATTGTAAAACATTCAATAAATTATTCAATACCTACAGCTTTAGTTTTTTTTTTATTGAAAATCGTGTCATAATTACATATAATTCCATACTCCATAACTAGCCTAGAATGAAATATTTCGAAATAAACATTAACTAGCCAATAAAAAAAATAAAATATCATAATTATCAAATGAAACTCTCATGATCACTAAATATTTTCCTGTCTCACTCCTTAGTAATGTCGAGTGCACGAGAATACGGTATATGACTATTTTTTTTTTATTACTGCAATCAAAAGACCTCTCAATGATAGAAACATCGTTGAAAGAATCACTTGATTCTCATTTAAACTACCTGAGATATCACAACTTTAAAATCACATTATTTTGGGCAAACCCAAAACGCTCCATACAAATGGCTACTAAGATGTGACGTCACACTAGAGTATTTTGTATGCATTTCATTTGAATTTTGTATGGTAGCTATATCAAATGTTTCGTTTATGTCAATGGTTCTATTATAATAGTTGGTGCAAATTGTATGGATTATTCAATGGTATAATTATTTTTTAAAAATTTCATACTTTTAAAATGGACTTGCCCATGAATCTTTGAATGACCATAAAACCGGCTAGACGTTTATTTTTAATTGAGAATTTTTGCCATTGGCACATATTGACCTATATTTTGATAAAATATTTATATTTTGTAAAATCTTGAGCTTAGTCATATACCCTATTGCACCTCTAAGCATACATAAAGTTAGGATAGCCTAAAAAATATAATTTCAATTCATTAAATATACACAAATATTTTAAAGTTTAACCAATATAATTTACACAAACTTCCTACATATTATTTACAAGGTTGCAGAGGGTTTTTTATCAGATTTAGGGGGAGTGGCCGGTGTGTCTTTACCCTGGAACTGGTTGCCTTGCAGGTCGATAGCATAATTGTAATCTACAGGGTTTGCCATCGCATGTTCTATTGCTTCATCCAATGTCTCTGGTGTTATGAATGTTTTGCTAAGTTCCTGGAATAGTTGCATATTAATTTAGAGGTGTATTTATTAAGATAATAATAAATAAATTAAATCTCATCAAAATTGATTGCTTTTACAAACTTTTTGCTTTCTAATTTCCTCAGAAACCCTCTCTATCCTGGCCTTTAGTGCTTGGTCCTTTGTCTCCATTCTCGCAAGTGCATATTCTTCCATCTTTGCCAGCTCTATCTGTCTTCTTTGCTCACGCTCTTTCGCTACCTGAAAGATAAAATAAAGATTTAAAAATGATTGTTAGTAAATAGATGGGAATTCCCTATTGATTTTTATGTTACATTGGATGTAAACCACTATGAAAGTGATGGTACTAACAGTCACCAAAGCATGGGATCATTTTTCTTTCAGAAGGGTCTCAAATGGGTCAGGTCATTTAAGCTACTAGGGATGTGCAGCTGGGGTAATTTTAAACGTCACTATAAGTAGCTAAAATATACCTGCGCATTCCATTTTTCATTCAGTTCCACACACTTCTCCCACTCCTCGGCCTCCAAACGTTGGGACATCTCAGAATCAGCACTCTCAGTGGTTGACTTCTCCTTTATCATTTCCTCGTGGTAAAACCTTCTTATAGCGCGCATTTGTGTCTTGTAGTTGTTGTTGATTCGCAGGAGCTCTAATCGCTCTTCTTCGGTC
Source organism: Marasmia exigua (assembly GCA_019059595.1). Lineage (NCBI taxonomy): Eukaryota > Metazoa > Arthropoda > Insecta > Lepidoptera > Crambidae > Marasmia > Marasmia exigua. The sequence continues at coordinate 19,301,733 of CM032482.1, forward strand.
ACTTCTGGGCGTTTTGGTATACGGTAAATCTTACTTTTTGCTACTGGAACCCATCTTGGTTTTCTGTGAGCTTCCGCGCACTGAATGAGCATCGGCCACGTCCGCTTCAGTAACGTGTGTTGGGAGATCATTTCACAGTATTTATGAAATTAAAGGAATCTACGAAATTTGCAATTTTTATGTTTTTCTGTTTCATCAACACAACCAACATAACCCTACTTTTTACGATTGACACTTGACAGCTTGATTTTTTTATGTGCTCATGTGAGGCAAAGGAATGCAAATAGTGGGCTGAATTACCATTTCTGAACGTGCTTATTTGATTTGACATTGACAATATGACAGCCGGTCGATGAAGTTTTATTCGTGTTTTGTAAACTCGCGTGAAATGGGTTAAAATCTGCAGCTATTTCGTCAAGAAAGTGGAAAATATAGCGCAAAAATGATTAAAATAAGTGCTTTGAACGATGAGTCGGAGGAAGAGAGCGGATCCGAGGAGGAAGTGACTAAAGAGGCTTTGGAACAAATCGCGTTGCAACAGTACGCTAAAGCTTTGGAGTTACAAAGAAAAGGGAATCTCAAAGACGCGACACAGCTTTTGAAAGATCTGTTAGACACTGAGCTGCTATACGACGTTAAAAAGCCGGCGCCTGGTGAGAAGGTGTCTGGTCCACTGTTCAACTTGAAATATCTTTGTTATAAGAACCTAGCGGCGATGTTAAGTGCCGCTGATGACATAGACGGGGCTATAGAGGCGTTTTGCGAGGCCTCCGAGCTCGATGACACAGACATCACTCTCTGGCACCGCCTGGGGTTGATATGCATGCGTGCGAAACGCTACGAAATGGCACTACATGCCTTCCAACGTGGAGCCGACAGAAACCCACGACACTGGCCGTGTTTGGACCAGATAGTCACATTATTACTAGGCCTCGAGTACAAAGAGGAATGTATCGCCACTATTCATGATGCATTACAACTAGACCCTGGATACATGAGAGGGATTATTTACAGAAGACACATATTTACTTCATTTCCATACATAAGAGATTTCATGGAGTACCTAAATCCTATTTACAAATGGAATGAGGAAGAAGATGACCCAATAGATGATATACAGGCTGAAAAGCTACTCAAAGAAGCTGAAGAGATTCGTCAAATATTTATAGAGCAACAAAAAGCTGATCAATTCAAATATGTATTACCTGATTTGAAAATGAAAAAGCCCATATCAAATCTGGCTTGGTCATCAGTCGGCGAATCCCTAATACACATGCATGATTACATGACAGAAAATTGCTATAGTCATGCTTGTTATTTAGAAGTTGTATATGAGAAAGTTGAAAAAGAAGAACCAATGGAAGTATGTGAAGAACTTAAACCTCCTGACCTCCCTGAGAAACCCGAACCAGTAGAAACTGCAAAGCCAGAAGAACAAAACACAGAAGTAAATGGCAATGAAAATAAAAATGGCGAGACTGCATCAGAGAATGAAAATAATGACATGTCAGATAAAGACAAAGCAGCAACTGACAATGAAAGGGTAGAAAGTGATGTAGAAATTGTATCTGCCAATGACACAACGACAGAGCCCAAGCAAACAAAGAAACAACCTGTAAGAAGACGTGGCAGTGCCCTTAGCTTTCTCCAGCAGTGGGAATGGTGTTATAAGCGCAGGTCTGGTCGTAAACCTAAAGCAGTTAGCCGACAAGATCATGATGATAACATTTATGATACTTTGAGAAAAATGGTGCCGGTTTGTTTAGTTCCTGAAATTGTTGAAAAGAAAGAAAATCAGGCCAGAGAATCATCTCCTGATATTACAGATTTAGATAAACTGTTTGATGAAAAAGATGATAAGCCTAAAGATGAAGCTGCCGACAGCAAAGTTATAGAAGAATACTTTGGTACCGAAGAAGAACAAAAAGATGTTAAGCAATTCATTGATAAATATACAGAAAATAAAAGAGATATCATTGATATGTTGAAAGAGTTTCTAATTATTTTGGCTAACAAATGGAATATACAGTGGCCTAAAGGCTTATCGAAAATATTTGTTGAAGCAAACAAGTGTTACAGCAACCATATTGATATACCTGCTTGTACTGATGACAATCATGCAGAACTGTTACATTATACTCATGTTAACATACTTGTAGAAGAGTTTCTGGTTGATGAAAAACTTCAATCTAATTCTGACTGAAAATAATCCCCACGATTTGAGTGTTATAGAGACTATAGGCATTAACTTAAACTTAAAACCCCACATATTTGCTAAAACCAATTGTATGGAGTTGATGCTTAGACAACTTTGGGTAAAACATCACATCCACATATTAAATAAGACTGAAGAATTTGCATTGGATTGTATGTACCAATTATCATATGAATTTGAAGCAATGGGAGAACATGGTGAGACATACAGTCTAAATGTTACTAACTTTACATTCAAACCTGTAATAAATGAAGCTGTAATTTTAGATTCTATTAAATTCCTTAGAGAGGAACAAAAAACTATCCACAGTCATGGATTTGTATGACAGAGGAAATTATGAAGAGGTTTTGTCTATAATTATAGACTCATTTGAACATTGTAAGAACATTGCTAAACAACAGGAGGAAGAAATGTCTTTAGATTTTGCTGTCCAATTGGCTCTGATTCTGGACACATACTGGGCCCTAAACAAGATAGATTGTTGCTTCAAATGGTCATTAACTTGCTTACATGAAGCACTGAAACATTACTTTCGATATACAACAGGATCTCCCGATTATGACAAATGGACCTTGACTGTAGTCAAGATATTATACTGTATGGACCATATTCTGACAACAGAAGGATTGTCTTGTTTAGAAACAATTTCTCAGAAAGAACTAAGTCAAGGTTTAGAAGATCTCATAAGAGTGATTGGTCATCAAGTAGAAACAAATTCAACTGAGATGCCATTTGGTACAGTTATACCTTGGATTATAATGCACTATATTCTTCAAAGGGAAGAAGATCAAGGCAGAGGCAGAACCTTCAGTGATAAAGATAAAGTTGCTTGTGATGAAGTGCCTAATCCATTGATGGTATTGTTTATTGCTCATGAACAACTAGGTAGCAGGGGTTGGTGCTGCAACTCGGAAGGCAAGTTGCTTTTCTTCATTTTAGATACGGTTGTGCCGAGATTACGGTCGCCGGCTTTGGCAAAATCCTTGGAAACAGTCTGTCAATATATGGAGCAATGTGTCTACTGTTTATTTGGGCACCCAGGAAAGAAGAACAAATTGAAATATTTAGTTGACCATAACGTCACACCTCACTCTTTGGACTGGAAAAGAGCTCAGCAGATATACGAGATTTTTAGGCCTCCAATTTTGCCAGCGTTAGAAGGAAAGGTGTCGGGAATCACTTCGGATACAGAGCAATTATTTAATCGCATTCTATCACTTTTACCACCTGAATGTGATCCATCCAAATATGTGTCTGACATGGATAAATATATAAAAGGCGTAGAAGAGAGACCGCCTACTGTTCCCGCACTGTTACCTTATAAAATGAAGGATATATATTTCCTACTTGGCGACTATTATTTCAAGAAAGAAGAGAGTAAATTGGCTGTTAAATTCAATATGTTAGATGTCGTAGTCAATAACGATCGGTTAGAATCTTGGGCTGAAATATCTCTTGCGAAGGCTGTGAATTTGGAGAGGATATTGAATTCCTGTAAGAATCTCAATAATGAGAGGGAGTTTCTTAATCCTGCGAAATCAATAATAAGATGCTTTAAACGTGCTTTGAATTTGGATCCAACACATTGCAACATGTGGATAGAGTATGGAATCTTTGTTTACACAGTTCATTCATTCTGCTCTAGGTTGTTGAAACAAGCGAGTGAATCTTTGAGTATGGAGGACTTTGAGTCTTTAGAGAAGCAAAAGGAAAACATGCTGGACACCACTCATAAGTGTTTCATGACTGTCTTAGGTGATCTCAATAATAGTAATGATACAGACAAGGCAAATGAAGATTCCTGGCTCCATTATTACATGCTTGGTAAAGTAGCCGAGAAGAGAAATAAGCAGCCATCAGTCTATCTAGATTACTACATGCAAGGCGTCAAAAGCCTACAGGAAACAGACGCAACTTACCCATTGAAAATTAATTACAGTTCTCCAACTCATTTGTGCATAGAAGTCTTGGAGTTGCATTACAGAATTCATGCATCAATTCTAAAGTATATAGAGCAACACGAGAACAAACCAATACCGGCTTCTGTTGGGAAAGTCTTTTTGACTTGTATAGATGAATGGAAGAAAGGACCATTCTCCAAAAAACCTAAAAAGGATGGAGCGCCAGAAACAGAGCCTGAGGTAAAACCAGCAGAGCCTGTTCATGCAGCGAATATTCTTAAGCGCTCGGTGAGCGACGCCGGTGAAGAAGAAACGCATGAAGCAAAACGATTAAAGTTAGAAGCAGCTGCTGCAAAAGTCCGAAGGTCTGCTTCCTATGACACTGAACGACTATCGCAAAAAGAGACATCAGTTATTACTAGTACAGAAACAGTTACAGAATCTGCAGAAGCCCCAGCAGTTCCACCAAAGCAGAACACAGTCATTGTAAGCACTGTAACTGTGGAAGAAGGGCCATCTGCTACAGAAGCAAAGCTAGTGGAAGCGAAACCGGCAGAAAAAAGCTCTGACAGTACCACGAAACAGAACGGAACAACAGCAGAAAAGAAAGACAGTGACTCTGAAAAGAAAGGCGAAAGCTCGAGCAGTACTTCGTCTTCGTCATCGTCAGATTCGAGTTCGAGTGACTCTACGTCTTCCAGCAGCAGTGACTCAAGTAGAGACAGCGATACTTCGAGCAAATCTTCAAACGATTCAAAGCCTTTGACTGATGAAGAAATTATGAAAATTGTGTCGTCTTGTTTAGACGCCTTAGAAGACTGCGCTAGTCGATTTCCACCCCACTACAAAGCGATATATAGATTGGCTCACTACCATTTTTACTATAAAAAGGGTAAAGATATAGAAAGATGCCGAGACCTAATGCTTTCGACGTTCAATTCTCGCGCTGGTCAGAAATTGGGAGGGCTTTTTAGCGAAAGAAAACACTCGAACTTCTTTAATAACATCTGGAAAATACCACTGAGTGAGGTCGATAGAGCGGGAGGCTTCGCTTTCCACATGAGTCGATCCGTTCAGCTCACCATGGAGATATTAAAAGAAATTGATGACCATAAAACTTTGCTTGACTTGAGTTTGCATTTACAAAGAATACCTGAACCAGATAAAAAGTATTTGAGAGATTCCGATAGAGAAGAATTGGCTCAACAAGCATTCTCACTCTGTGTTCAATCTCTAAAAGGACAGCTTACGAAATTCAGTCAACAAGCGGATTTGAAGAGCAATGACATAGAGAAACAAGCTCTAAAGAGCTTGACTCTTGATATCTACAGAGCTTATCAAAGAGCGCAGAAGCAACCGCAACAAAATGCGAAACAATTCACAAACTTACTAGTAGAAGCTTATAAATTAGTTTGTACGGTTCCTATTACAGAAAATACGAACCTGGTAGATTTGAGTATGAAATATTGCCAGTCGTTAATACAGGCACTAAAGCAGCAAGCCACTCAAGCTAGTTTGGATAAGAGTCAGAATGCTCAGAAAAAGCAGGCGCCGAAGCCGGTGGAGTCCGTGAAACCAGCACCACCGGTCGCTGCTCCCAGCGTCGCCAAGACTGATCATAAAGCGCCAGCAACCTCCTCTACCTCCTGCATCTGCTTCTGGCTTGCCGAAGATGACACCACACGACATGGCAGCAGCATTCCAGAATTACATACCAATGCTGAATGATCCAATGTTGTCCCAACAAACAGCGGCCGCATTATCTTTATCCTATTTGAGCAACATAAGTGCTTTGGCTGGCTACACATCCCTTCAGAACACATTACAATCTTCGTTGCAAAATTCGCTCCAGAATTCGTTCCAAGCTGAATTCTATCGACAGTTTCTGGGTCAAACATTGGCATCCTCGTATGGTATGCCTCCGGCGAAGAAGCAGAAACGCGGACCAAAGCCCGCCAACCCGCAGAGGTCTGCATCAACGAGCGCTATTCAGAACGCGCCAAGAGCTGCTCCACTACCAGTTCAGAACCCGCCACGATCTTTGTCAGTGACCACTCAAAATCCGCCGAGGGCTCCTCCAGTGACCACCCAAAATTCATCGAGATCTGTATCGAGTGGCAGTCACGGAAGGTCCGCAGCAGTCAGCGGTGTTCAGATTCAGAAACCGAGCAAGAGCAGTTCGACGACCATTACGTCTTTGACGAAGGCGACCCCGACGCCGGTGATCACGAATCTTCAGAAGTCATCGTCGTTGCCGCTGGCGCCCAGCATGGGGACTGTGTTGCCCACGTTGCCAGCGTCGATGATCGCGAACCTGTCCGCGTTCGGCGGGAGCTCCGTGCCGACGCAGGCGCACTTGTCTTCCGCCTCGACGGTGAACGCTGCGATCCACACTAAGCCGCCGATGCCGCATCAGCAAGTGAGTCCTGGTAAGACGTTGCAGGAGAAGTTGGCTGAGCGGCAGAAGCACATACCGATCTCTAAGAGTAACGCGCAGGATATAAACGCGTCGATAAGCAAACTGCCGTCTTCACTGACGATTACCAAGACGTCAGTGCCGAAACCACCAGTAGTGCAGGGCAAGCGGCCAGAGGCCAAGAAGTCACTGCCCTTCAGCGACCCGAGGCCTAAACAGATCTCATCAGATGAGGTTATAGTCCTAGATGATGATGATTAGATTTTGTGTTTAATTAAAGTGTATTTAATCATGTAATAGGTTGGGCAAATATACTTATTCAGAAATTAATACTCCATTTTCTTTTTTTAATTATTACCTTTATTATAAAAAAGTAATTATAGTATTTTAATATTTACAATCTATTATTACAACGATGTGATCTTAATATTATTTATTAACGAAAAAATACAAAATATAACCTATTTTCAAAGTTAAAATAGGTTTTTATTCGAAAGGAAATGCAAACAATAATGGTGAAATAAATACCTACAACTACATTTTGATTGCTTAATCATATATGGAATATGGTGTTGAAAGATTTCTGAAATAGTCCAAGTTATGCAACACAGGAGCCCAATTCTCGGGCTCGTGACATTTATCGACATATATCCACGAAGCTATACAGCTTCGTGCATATATAACTAAAACATAGTTTTTTTTGTATAGATTTCATGTGACATCCTCCATGTTTTCAAAATGTCACGAGCACGAGAATTGGGCTCCAGATTAGATAAAAAAATGTATATCTTTACAACACTAAAAAAACGGTTCATAAGAATTTATTTCACTTGAATCACCTAGGTGATCTAAGAAGAACAATGGATTTGTGATGGCAACAAAATAATTAAAACATAGTTAGGACACGACAGAGTTATAATAATGTAGTATCTGGACAGTGCACTTACTCATTACTTCGTTTCTTCGGATGATGCTTCGTCCGAAAAAAGGCTGCAACACACAACAAGTAACAGAGCAAGTAACAGAGAAGCTCTAAAAACTTATCTACAGTGTATCGCTCAATTGCGTAGCATGGTTATTTGGAGACATAGGCGCACCTACTTTGACTGGATTATCTTGGTTTTAAACGTGTTTACGTGCAAAAAAAATTGGCATGTACGAACTATTCCATTTTGGTCTACCAACCCGCCCAGTGATTAAAAATTTAAGATAAATATACATATCTTCAGAACTTTTTTCTTTTTCAATAACAGATAATACAGTAAAAGAGTTGCAAACAATGCAATTTTTCGTTACATTTCCCTGCACTTGGTGGTGCAAAGTGGAATAATTCGTCTTTTTTCAGGATCACTTTTTTTCCTATCTTTTATGTTTAGGTATCCGTAGGCCCACGCCACTGCCTCCGTATGGTCAGCATCACTGTCTGTATGGTCACTATAGCGATTGAGCCACTAAATTCTTAGGGTTTTATTTATAAACGTTCAATAAACCTTAGCTAGCTAACACGGTGTTATAGAGCAGTTTTGAACTCGAAACAAAGATTTTTTATACAAAATTTTCGAAATAAGAATGAAAACTACATTATAGCACCGTTATACTTAACAAAGGTTTAACAAACATTTCTGAATAAGACCGTTAACTTTTGCAGATAAATTTCCCCAAGAGACACGAACATAGGACAAAATAAACCGGAAAAAATACAAAGCTTTAAAGGCTCCACTACTAAAGTGGCCGACTCGTACTAAGTTACTCCATCGTTCCGCTAAAGAACCCGATAATGGTAGAAGGTCATGAGCATCCTGCTGAGGTTCCACCCGGCGATCAGCGTCCCGAAGTAGCAGATGACCAGCGCCGGCAGCGGCAGCAGGAACACACGAACGTTCTGTAGCATTGGTATATCTGAGGACAATATAGTAGTAATCATCATCATCATCATCATCATCATTTCAGCCAATGGACATCCAATGCTGGACATAGGCCTCCCCCAATGTTCTCCACACAGATCGGTCCTGTGCCTCCCGCATCCAATGGATTCCCGCGATCTTCCCCAGATCGTCGGTCCACCTTGGAGGCCTGCCGCGGCTGCGAGTTCCTGTACGTGGCCTCCACTCGAGGACCTTTCCGCCCCAACGGCCGTCTGTTCTCCTCGCTATGTGCCCTGCCCATTGCCACTTGAGGCATGCAATCCTTAGTAGTAATAGTAGGCACATAATTTAGGTACATAAAATAATAAAAATGCATGTAGGCGTGGCCAAGCGTGCGAGTAAGAGATAGATTGAATTAGATAGTTAGAGTTCGCGCCCCAAAAGAAGTCCCGCAACAAAACCCGGAACTAAACTTATAGATCCCTTAAAATTTGAATGTTGATGAGACGAGTGGCCCCTATCAAGAGATTTCTTTGGGGGCGAGGACTCTTATTCTCTTTGTCGTAAAGAAGTATTTGAGATGCTATTTACCTAACTTTATAGCAATAGGTCGATGTAGATTGAAATGATGATTATTTTAGATTTCAATAAAAATTTTGAAACAAGTATTTAAACACAAATCCCATTTTTAAAACATACAAAAGGGCCAACTATAATAAATAATAAAAGAAATAAGGCAAAAAGAAAAAGTCCCAAGGTGTTGGTATGTTGTTACAAGAAAGAAGAAAACGTTATTTATGTGATGTAAGTTGTTAATTTAACACCACATAAAAATAAATGAAGTTGTTAATTTCGTTAGACTCCATGTAAGTTTTTAAACACATTAAACTCACCCCCAGTAATAACTTTGCCATAATCTGAAATTACGCAAATTCTATTATAATCGAGATATTGTTCATAACCATCAGTTCATCCTATCATCATTATTTCCTAGAATTATATAAAGAATGCCATCTCAATTGTCTCAAAAAAGTTAATAAATATAAATCTCTCTAGACTGCAATCTGTCGTGCCGCAAAATACCTCCTATCTACTTAAAGAGTATTTCCACTTTGCCCCACCAAGGTGGAGCGCCTTGTGGACTGGTGGGCAAAGTGGAACGCGTTAAGATTTGGTTCATATTGTAATATACGTAAATAAGATCTTAATTAGTAGTTAGCTTAGATTCGTTTGGTTTAATCTAAGGTAGTGTTCTAAATGAAACTACAAATAATGTTCTCAGGAAAAATATAATTTTATAGCTTTTGCTGCTCTATTTTATATAGAAAAAGCAGACCTAAGATCCCCTCTCGATGATTACGTAGGTAATACTTGAAATGGGCCCAAACCATACCAAAAGATTTTTTATGTCATTGGTCGAAAGGCCGATTTTCTATAGGAGGTATTGGCATTTCAATGTCGCTATGCTATCTGCTGTTCTGTTCTGTGTGCACCTACTAAGTAAGTCTTACTTTATAATACTCACTGCTGTATCCCAGAAACGTGATGTACATGTAGTAGATGATGGAAGCCAACCAGAATGAGTTGGACACTAGACAGGATAAGAACCCGTCATGATTCAATAGACCTGAAAAATTGAATTGAAAATTTTAAAAATCCCTGACCCAACTAAAGCTCTTTCATACCCTTTCATGTGATACCCATATTGTGGGAGTTGTGTTAAAACATAAAATCCAAATCTTTGTGACGGCGGCCATCTTGGATCGATTTTTATCCAACATAGCTAAGAACACTCCCTCCTTATTCAGCTTTCAAACAAAAAAAGCAAAAACAAAATCGGTTCATTTGTTCGGGAGCTACGATGCCATAGACAGACACACAGACACACACACACGCACGCACGCACGCATTCACGCACGCACGCATGCACGCACGCACGCATGCACGCCTTCACGCACGCACGCACGCACAATTACACTAAAAATAAAATATACAATTTTAGACACATGGCTAGTGTAAGTGGGATATAAACTGCGCCAGGTCTGTGATAGAAGGCGATTTTTGAGGCAGGCCTACGTTCAGCAGTGGACGGCGAACTGATTGATTGAAGTGGCAACTCACGGCAGATAAAATCATCATCCTCCTGCCCATTTCCCAGGTTATCTGGGGCCGGCGCAATATGTCTTCCTTTTCCATGCGTCCAGACGAACGTCATTCGTGATCGAATCATCCACCCCTTTTTCCATCATGTCATTCTTCACACAATCCATCAATCTCTTTTTCGGCCGTCCTTGTTCCTTCACCCACTTACATATAAACTTATCACTTTTTAGTTACACGGCAGATAAAATTCTGTTTATTAATAAGTACTTCAAAAATTCCTTTGTTTCCTTTACTAAGAAAGTCGTGACAATGCATGTTTGGGATTGCAATTTTTTATCACAATTGGCGTACACTACCCATAGGCTTTGACGTAAGGTAAGGGTCAATTATTTTCACGACTATGCTACCATGGACTTATTATAAGTATAATATAATTAGTCCATGATATAATAATAATAAATATTTCACAACATCAAATACATTGATCTAACTCCGAGATAGGTAGCTCAAGCACCTGTGTTACAGATATCAGAATCAACAGTGGGATTACAAATAGATACATATAATACTTTTCTTTTGTAAATACATACTTATAATTACATAGGAAACACCCAGACCAATACAAACAGACATGTTCATGCACACAAATGTTTGTACTGTGCGGGGATTGAACCCACAAACCTTGGACCAAAGGCAGCGTTCACTACCACTGTTCCAAACGGGTCATCATATATATTTATACATGTGATGATACTACTAAGGGCCGAGTTCACCAACTTATTAAATGGTGGTAATCACAATAACCAGGCCTTAACAATATTAATCAGTGGTTAAAGCACGGTCAAAGTGTGATTGCCGTTGTTTTAAAGTTGGTGCACTCTTAGACGATGAGTTTTTGTTGTGTTTGTGCTTGTGCTTGATTCATCATGAGCTGACAATTTCAACATAAATAAAAAAAAAACTAGAAATTGCAAAAATTGTTCTAACAAAAGTAAAACACTGTTTATTACTATGTTGCGATACTAACTATTGAAGAGTATAATCTGGAAGCAGTGCAGCAGCGAGAGCGGCGGGAAGAAGGCGTTGATGTGCACGTCGAACGCGTAGCCCCACTCCACGTCGGGCCCCGCCTCGTCCCTCCGCAGGTACTTATTGCTGATGTACCTGAAACACACCTTACTTTCTTAGACCTTGTGCTGAATACATACTATAGATCCCGTCACCCCGTCTCCCTCCAAGTTTTTCGAAATAATAACTCATAATAATAATAATAATTCTCACAACATCTCATACCTTGACCTGATTCCGTACTAAGTAGCTTAAGCACTTGTGTTACAGATATCAGACAACAGAGGAACACAAATATATATACTTAAATACATATTTTACACCCAGACACCGAACAAACACAAGTGTTCATCGCACGAATGTTTGTCCAGGGTGGGGATCGAACCCACGACCTTTGGCGTAAGAGGCAGGGTCACTACCAATTGCGCCATCCAGGCAGTCAACCTGCCTGGATGGCGGAACCCTATTGTCCGATAATATAACCCTATTGTCCGCATGTGCCTCCTCTACGAGGTACAGAACCACCCTGATCTTGATGTATTTGAGTCAAATCCAAATGTATTCTAGAACAAGAAGAGTCATGGCATTCTTCTGACCCTTCTTAGGGTGGAGGGTTAATAACCTGAGATACAGGAATTTCCCAATTCAGGTATTAGCCCACCATAGTTATCTTTACTGTGCACTTCAACTTTACTGTGTCGATAACATATAGTTTGTTAACTTTTGTAAACTACCTACATTGTATTAATTTTTATGTACCATAAGAATGTTATTTACACAGTTTATTATGAGAAATGTTTGTATTACTATGGTGAGAATAAACACTTTATTTATTTTATTGGACCAATGGACCAATGGAGCCACAGTAACGTAAAAATATTTTAGTGTTAAGTAAATTCAATTCAGTTGTTGGGTTATAGTTTAGCACCTAAGTATACCTTAACTATTATAATATTTTAATCCTTGATTATAACTTCTTTTGTGTCTTTTAAAGTAAAATATAATATAATAAATAAAATAGCCTACTGCCTATTTTCGCACTTGACACTTGAATATTTTTTGTTAGCCTGAACTGTCCCACTGCTGGGCAAAGGCCTCTCCTAAACTCCGCCAATGGTCGTTGTATAAAGAAAGCTCTTGCCAATCCTGACATTGGTGGTCTAAATCATCACCGCCATCTTTTTCTGGGTCTCTCTCTCAACTGCCGCCAATATGGCTGATATTTTGTGACGATTTTAGTCCACTTCTCCGGGTGCATTCTACACACGTAGGATGTATGTATAATGTACGTATGGTGACCGTGCACTCTTCCGTGAAGAGTGCTCTGAGTAGCTGTTCAATATGAAAATATTGACCAGCTACTCAGAGCACTCTTCATGGAAGAGGCTATAGAAAATGCATGGAGTCAAAATCTGTCAACCCTTTGACAGCGGATCACAAGTTAAACTCGGCACATATCTATTGTTTTCTATTGTTCCCGCCGCTGGCAAAGTGAAAATGACTCTGATTTGCTGTTTAGCTTTTTAATTTATAAAAACCTTGAAGTGAGCAAAATTCTTCTTCTTCATCTTAGCATCTAATTCCCTAATAATAAAAAAGTTGTCGCTTTGGAGCCCAGAGTATGCTTAGACCATGATTCAGGATTGGTGGGCTCTGGTAATTACAATAAAGCGACTGCCGTCTAACCTTCGCAACCCTTTAACAGGGGAACCAGACCAACTGAATCATGGTTACATGTTTCAGAAACTTTTTCCGAAACGTGCAGGTTTCCTCACGATGTTTTCCCTCACCGCCGAGCAGATGGTAATGATAGAAATACGCACATAGATTTGAAAAAACCATTGGTGCATGCTCGGATTCGAACCTTGACCACCTGCGTGGAAGGCGCGTTCGTATCCATTGAGCTACCATCGCTCTCGATCATCGTGAGCAAAATACTGGTAATACTAAATGCTATAAGCGGTTCGGTGAGCCTATAAGTGTAGAATATTATACATACCAAAAGATTGTGGAGACAAGAATTCCAGCTCCTATGAAGTCCACAAACACTACAAATAGCACGAAGAGAGCGACCTGTCCCCAGCTCAGGCCCATGCCCAGGGAGAAACATATTGATGACACTGGAATATAATTTATAAAGGTCACTTATTATATTATCTATACCTAGATTCTATTTATAAATAACAAGAAGACTTTTTATTGTGATTCCATAGATGCGATAGGCCATTTCACAGATGTATTAGATGGTTGATGGTAACCACCATTCATAGATATCAACGATGCTGGAGCATGGTCATGCAGCATGGCACAGTCGCGGAGCAGCGGCCTACCATAAAAGAATAACTCAAGACTTGTGTCATGTATTTAACAAACAGCGCTATTGATATTAGTACAGTTTGGATCTAATACTGAATAGAAATGGGTTGCACAAAATTATGTAAATGTAGAAATAAATCAACTTTATATTTTGTTCTCAAGTTTTAAGTCATAGAAGAAAACAATAATTTTATTGAATGTACCTATAACATTGGCAGTTTTGTATGATGTTAGATCTAGATTTTAGCCAATACTTACGAAATAACCAGATACATAGTAAGACTAAGAATGCTGGATCATCTCTGGCGAACTGTGATTTTGTGTCTGAAATTAGAAGAATGAATGATGAAATTACTTGAAAATTTCATAACATTTTAAAGAGTTTCATATATCTACAAATATACCTACAAAATGTTGAGTCATACCCTCTACTGTCTACACCTGACGCCCGTATGTATGTAACATATCATCAACCTTAATTCTAAAACGATGTATCTCATTTTTTTACATTGGGCTTCCGAGGCCAAAATCTCAGGATTTTTGATATGAAAAACATGGTGGAAATCACATGAAATCCATACAAAAAAACTATCTTTTAGTGATACACATTTGTATGATGATAAATATCACGAGCTCGAGAATTGGGCTCCAGGAGCCCAATGTTAAAAAATTGCATATGTCCTCTTAGAATTAGGTTGACGATATGGGTGTCAGGCAGCCACATTTAAGTTTATAAAACTGACAATTTCTTCAATCAATTTTCACTATAACATCAAAAACGTTTGGTATATCTATTGAGGAACGTTCGGTATGTCTGTTAATATTAATTGAGGGAACCTGTCCGATTGTGGTAACCTGAAGTTTGGCTGACTGTTACATATCTGTCTTTCTATTAAAAATGCTAGTTTAACTAACAAATCTTGAACTTTGGCATAAAACATAGACGTTGAAGCACCTTATGTTTTAAGATAGGGATCTTCAGAGTCGTCATTTCGCTTTATATAGTATAGATAATTACTTTCTTTGTAAGATCTATGTGTCATAGCGTTTTTTTAATTGTACTTAGTTATGTTTTCAGACCAACAAAAGATGGAATGTAAGAAACATACTTACGTTTTCTATAATTGAAGTTTCTGAACACTTTTTGGGGCGCTACAAAGAGGTATACCATTTGCCAGGCCGCGAATTCAAAGTCCATTTGATTGAACTTGAAGAGCCTCCTGAGGTATTTGTACCTCTTCACGGCTGCGCTGGCGGTCGTCGGCTGGTAGTTAGCTGGCGCAGGGAGTGGAGAAGTGCTCCTAGGATAGTTGCTAAGGCTCGGAGTAGGCGACGTAGAGTACTTCATGTTTATACCCAAATTTCACGGCACAATCAAACCATATAAAGTTCTTAATACGGCAATTACGTGGCGGCGCTAGATAAGTACGATTTGGAGTACTACTGAATTTAATTATCTGTTTGTTTACGATTAAAAACTGTTTCCAATAATCAGCTCTCTCATTTGTATCACGTCAGTCTGTCAGTCAACGTCAAAGTGACAACTAGTGAAGTAACGGTGTAAATTAATACTCCGTTCAGAAATGTATATCTACTTGACACTGGCAGAAGTACACATTCAAAAGATCTATTGAAACGTAGACAATTAAAACTTGTCGAAGTCTTGAAACGGAATCCATTGAATCGCCATTATTTCACAATAATATTTGTAATAACAAGTGAATGGCCAAGAGACTTACAGTAGAAATCACCTAGCTTATAAATTCTTAAATAAGAGTGATAAATGAAATACTTTCGTTTACTTTTTATTATTTATTGTTCGTTAAAGTCTTCTAAAAATACAAAATACATTTTTATTAAGTAATTTAAATTACGTTTCTTAGCCTACTTATTTTCGTAAATATACATAGAACCAGTTAATTTAATTTAATCTTATAGCAGTCGTTGTTTATTTATCACAATATATCAACAAAATTCGAATAAAAATAAGTTAAGGATTTCTAAGGAATAAAAAAGGACTTCAGGTTTAATTTAAATATTTGAGTAAATACATATTTACTTAGAAATAAATTAAGTAGAATGTCACTAGTTTAGTTCATGGCCAATCATTATCTTAAAATAGTATTATGAAGTGGTTAGATGGTAACTGGATATTGAAATTCAAAATATATTTTCTAGCCTGCACTGCACATTCGATTACCTACATGAAAACTTCTATTACGGTTAAGGTGTTAATTTTATGCATTCCTGTCCTACGTCCTGCTTGACCCCTCTTGGCACCTCTTGGGTACAATCAGTCAATGAGGGAAATGCACACTGTGTTTACGGAAACATTTTGTGCACTTCTTTATTGGGTAATCTTAGATTTTCGTAGACTGCCACGAAAGATTAATCTAATTTTACTCCGAAAATTACATTAGAATCTATTCCTCATAGATCACATGTAACTCCTTATTTAAACAAGAGTGATCTCATGAATATGCAGTCACAAAGTGCTACGCATTTTGCGAGTTACTTTTTGGAGTGATCAAACATAGGAATCCGGAATATCTCCCTGAGTAGCTAAAAATTACGCAACGACAATCTCGCATCACTGATCGCCTCATATTATTATGTCCTCCATATAATACCGCTGCGTTCCGAGGTAGTTTCCGATATGTACTCTGCAACTGCAACTACATAGGTAAGTGTTGGAATAATATTCCACCACCAATAAGAAACTCCGCCACAAGTGACCTTCCTGGTGACCTTCAAGAAAAGGATTTATTCCTTTCTTAAGAGCCGGCAACGCATATGTGATACCTCAGGTGTTGCAGGTGTCCATGGGCGGCGGTGATCACTTTCCATCAGGTGTGCCGTCTGCTTGTTTGTCCGCTATAATATAAAAAAAAACAATTCACACCTTTAAGTTAAAATACAAATATTTTTTAAAGTAACTAATTTATTGCACATATTATATTTAAAAATAGCTGTTGTCAGCTGAGGCCGCGTGGCACGTTCTTTTGGCATCCGCAGAATACCAGTGGTCTAGCGTGGCATCATGATGTGTGTCACGCTCATCCGTTTACAGAGCGGAGAACATTTTGGTACCAATTATGCAATGTTTATATTTCGTTTCTTTAATAACTAAGATTTTTTGATACGATTATGTAATTATTGGTACCAAATAAACATGTCTTCTTTCTTTCTTTAAAATCTTCTAAATGAATAGAAGGCCTCTTCTTTAAAGAATATAAAATTTACGTGCATTTTAAGATTCTCATGTCAATTTCAGAGTAATATTAAATTTGAGGACGGCCACGAAAGTCACATCTCGAAGTATCACTCAGGTATTGGTATCCTGCTATGTTGACTAATCTAAGAGATTGGTGGTCGTAGGCAAATTTCTGATGTGAGGACTCTGTTCATCATAGGCGTAGTTAGTGCTTGTCCAATGGGCCCTAACGAGACTTGTCGAGTTCTCTTTCATTATAAGTAAGTGTATTGACGTTGTCATCGTTAACCAGATCAATTAGAGCGGCCATCTTAGTCTATGGTTTTGTTTGCAGCCTGCGACACCCATGAATTTAATATACGCCGATGGCAACACCAAGACTATAGTGTGTGGCAAAGTAACTTGCACAAAAGGTTATTCACCCCTTCCACAAATGCACTCCAAAAATACAAAACCACTGGTTTCGTCCACAAATATACCTAACAATTTGAGTCCTCAAAAGGTGTTTTGAAGCGTTTTCTGCTAGTTTAAATCACGTTTGTGGCCTTAAAAAAGCTTGAACATCGCTGTAACAGTCCTTTGTAGCCTTAACTAAGTATATTCTGTTGCAACCAGGAGTGGTAGTGCGTGACGCGGGTGTAGACGCCGGGGTACCCGGGCTCCCCGCACTTGTTCCCGAAGGAGACCACGCCGATCTGCGTCCAACGCCCCTTCACTTGCAGCATGAGGGGTCCACCTGAGTCACCCTGGAATTAGAAAAGTAAGCGTAAGTATTTTTTTTATAGACAGTATATTGGCTCTCCTCCGCCTGTTGGTACGCCCACGTTGCAATACAACGTCTATACTCGCACTCGTGGGGTGCGAGTATAGACGCAAATAGTGTGCGAGCGAGAAGTGAATAGATGCGCCGCAATTTCTGATCCCATTCTTTATCCGCACGAGTTGTACCTACAATTACACGTTAATAATAATAATCCTCCAACCGATTACGGCTACGGCGGCCAATCTCAACGATCAGCCACGTACGCAGGATATATTATAGTGCTCAAGTGTGTGCGCAAACACAAGTGCACTCTCTATTCCCTTACCCTCATATTCCGATGGGACACTACTGTGACACGACCAGAGAGGGATTGGACGCAGGACCAACGGCTTAACGTGCTTTCCGAGGCACGGGGGTACAAGACCGCCAATTTCCAGACTCCGGGCATGCCACTAAGAATTTCTTACCGAAAACTTAGGTACAAATTTTTGGCCCGACCCGGGGATCGAACCCGGGACCTCTTGCGCAGCCGTCGCTTTAAAGTGCGACCCACTAACCACTGCGCCACCGAGGCAGAAAATTACACGTTATAATTGTGTTAATCGACTAAGAATATTTGGTCATATCAGCTAAGTAGCAGTTAAGTGCCCACTGATGGCTTTTAGGCATGTTTTCTGAAACACAACCTAGTGTGCAGTTGATTTTATGGTTGACGTAAGTAGTTACTTTATTTATGAAATAGGGAAAGCAAACGAGCAGGATACCTATTGGTTATTATTGCTACCCTTGGACATCCAAAAAATGTAGATGCGTTACCGGCCTTTTAGGAAGATATAAGTAAGTAGGTAATTTCGCAACTGGTAGATAAAATATCACGCCTAGAGACTCATTTATACTGAACTTTGGAGTATTTACCTTTCTATAGGTAACCATTAACAATTCATTATGATCATAATTTAATTTAGTATTGACTGACCGGATGGCGCAATTGGTAGTGACCCTGCCTCTTACGCCAAAGGTCGTGGGTTCGATCCCCACGCTGGACAAACATTCGTGCGATGAACACTTGTGTTTGTTCAGTGTCTGGGTGTAATATATGTATTTAAGTATATATTAGTGTTCCTCTGTTGTCTGATATCTGTAACACAAGTGCTTACGCTACTTAGTATGGAATCAGGTCAATGTATGAGATGTTGTGAGAAAAAAAAATAATTCATCCTTTTCTAGAGATTTCCAGAGCCAGAGATGTTTTCAGCCATTTTTAGATGTAGGCATTCTACATGATTACCAGGAGAGGAAGTGACGTTACATGTTAAGTTATTAAAATGCCTAAATTTTACCTGACAAGCATCAACACCTCCCCTCGCGTAGCCAGCGCACAGGAAGCTCTCAGTAATGGGCTGGAAGTAAGCTCGATCGCAGTCCTCGTTCCTCCACACCGGCAGCTTGGCTTCCAACTGCTTGGTGCTCTCCCCCCCTCCGTAGCGTGTCGTGCCCCACCCCACCACGGTGGCGTGGGCACCGTCAAATAGCTGCCTAGAGACGTCGCCCGTTGGTAAGCAGATTGGGATTACGTATTTGTTCTTTTGGACGTTTTCTGGAAGCAGAAATGTTTTGGCTTTTGTATACACAATCAAACAGCCTGCGCCTATCTACGTAGATTTCCTTCAAGCTGCGTCCTATACCAGGCTTTTTCCTTCCAGTCACTGTCTACTGCCTT
This sequence comes from Marasmia exigua, assembly GCA_019059595.1. NCBI lineage: Eukaryota > Metazoa > Arthropoda > Insecta > Lepidoptera > Crambidae > Marasmia > Marasmia exigua. The sequence continues at coordinate 19,321,314 of CM032482.1, forward strand.
CCTAAGATCATCAGTCCAACGAGTAGCTGGACGTCCTAATTACGCCTGCTTAACCGCAGTCTCCAATTTAAGATACATCTGCTGCAAAATTACATAGCTAGAGAAGCGAAGGTCACAATTCAACTCAGTATTACTGGCTAATAAAGTTTTTGCAAAGGATCAGGTACAAGGACGGCTCTAGCGTCCGGGTGCAATCAATATATGGCGCCCTCATGTATCAAAATGCGCGAACAAAATGGAATATCTTCGTGCTTCAAACAGCAGTAAGCTGCGCAGTACGCACCAAGTTTAAGCAGGTTATTTCATTCAGGGTGTCTTCGGCTTGACACTTGATCATGGATTAATAGGATTTACAATGGAGACTCTTCTCACGAGCGGCTCTCGGCGCCCCCTAACACCCAGCGTCCGGGTGCATCGCACCCTCTGCACTATAGGTAAAGACTGATCAGGTACTACTCATCACTTCAGACTGTCAGTTATTTCCCAGTTGGGTGCAAGTCACTTCGGAACTTGGGGTTTGCTTGGACCACATTTTGATCAGGTTTGGGTGTATTAGTTCATGGTATGGGTAACCATTAGATAATTGCCAGACTGGGGAATTCTTTATCTGGTCGTCATCAGTAAAATAATCTGTAAAATCTCTTACCAGCCAGTACTAGTATAGCGATATCGTTGTAGAAGCCGACCCTGGAGAACTGCTCGTGCGCACGCACAGCCGTGACGCGCAGCGTGATCGGCCGGGAGGGCTCGTCCTCTCGTGCCAGGTCTACGTCACCGAGCCGCACGCTGAACTGCCGGGCAGGGAACCTGGAACATCATAATCAGAGCACTTTAGAGAGGAGCCACTCGGGCGATATCTATGATCAGAACGTCATGCCACCCACTGTAAAAAAATTAGATGCAATTAGGGGGAAGGGGGCTGCGTTGAAACAGCTGGTGCAATCTAACGGCTTGCTACATTTTAGATCAGACTAACTAACCCAACTACATTTTCGTCTACCTACGTGGTTCTTTTAGATGATATCCACATGTCAGTGGCTCACTTCGATATGTGTCCACAGCCGTTGCTTAGAAGCCCAGGGTACGCTTGCACCACGAACCATGATTTGATAAGTTTGGTAGGTCATTACATCAACTGCTGTTTGACCTTCGCAACCCTTCAACAGAGGGAACCAACAAATTGCATTAGATAGTTCAGAACAGTAGATATGACGGCAGGTCAGATAGATAAGCCGGATTAAGTCATGGTACTATGGTGAAACATGGCTGCATAACAACTCCTCGAAATACTCACCATGATAAATGGTGTAGAAGATACACAGATATGCAACGTCTCTCGGCAGTGCCATGGTCCGAACGGTCAGAAACTCCGACACTGCGGATGTCGTAAGGTATCCGAACAGAATATTACTAGGTCTATCTACAACATACGGCCTCTGCTTGGAGTCTCTGGTGCAGTGAGCAGCAGTGAGCACGTGGCGCTTGTTGACAAGCGTGCCTCCGCACCAGAACTCCCGGCGCTTGCTGCCGTGCAGGTAGATCGCAGCCATCCAGGGCCACGCCCCGGGCTTGGACTCCGAGCCACCAACGATACGGCCTCCTTCGTCCTCGCGCTGACCACAGTCTGATAATTGAATGAAAGGTATTTTGTTTTTTATTCTGGAAATATAAATTACAACCCTAGCGTGATGCAGGGTCACTATCAAATGCTCCATTAGGCCATTACAAGCACGGTAGTACCGAATTTATAACCTTACCTTCCATGTTGACTAGATTCGAGTAATTTGATATTACAGGTGGAGGAACGGTGGCGAAAGTGGAAGTCGAGGAAGGGCGAGCGCTGGTCACTGCCACCGCTGTGGTTGTAGGCCTGCTTGTAGGCCTCGTTGTAGGCCTCGTCGTGGTCGGGGCGGGCTTAGGCCTTTTCGTAGTGAGGACCAAGATGGCCGAAGGTTTTTTCGTCGTCGTCGTCGCTTTTTGAGGTTTCTGAGGCCTACTCGGTGGCCGCTGTGTCGTCACAGGCACAAGGTAAGTTGGTTTACTTGTGGTGGTGAGTATTGGTTTCTCTGTCCACGCCGGAGAGAGAACGACCGCATCCTTCGGACAGCAAACGCCAGGAACGAATAAGTCCTTGAAGCATAGTGATTCGCGAAGGTTGACTAGATTAAGAAGCAGTTGGGGACAGTTGCTCAAGTCCTCGCATACGCCTTCTTCCCCTTCAGGTGTGGTGCAAGCTTTAGCATCGTTTTCATTCACATTGGCCGTTGCTATTTTCGTAATGGGGGCATCGGGCAGGACTCTTGGCAGTGCCTTCTTCACTATGGGGGCAATTTTATCCGTCACGTTTCTACCGAGGACGTTTTTGCTGATCGTGTAAATAGCTTGAGGTAGCTGTTTGAAGTTTGGATCAGTTTCGTCTCTCTCGTTTTCGTTCACCATGTCTACGAGATAGTGTCCGACTGTGTTGATGGCTCCCAAAGTTTCGGAGATCTTGGTGAATGCAGAGTCTGAGAGTAGTCTGCCATCGTTTGGGGCGTTTATGGTTTCTGATTGGCTAAGATCAAATGAAGATCTGCTGTCGTAAGTCGGGTATGGTATGGCGTCATATCTTTGGTAGTTTTGCAGTTCTGGTCGAGGTCCGAATGGTTGGTTATACGAGACTGGTTGGACGTTCTGTACTCCATTGTAGAACGGAGCAGCGGGTATGGATTCTGGTGATCTTTTTCTTGGTGAAGAAAACTGGTGCCAGGGAGGGTTCCTCTGTTGAAGATGGGGGTGTGGCCAATCACCCGGGTTCTGCACGTAGGAACCTGGAACGGGATAATGTATCATATTAGTATGAGGTGAGATGTTTGGTGTATGTCATGAGTATGTTAGAAAGAGTAGTGATGCATACCTACCCGGGTGGTGGACTGGATATTGGCATTTTGATTGTGGCGAAAATAGGAGAATTCCTGCAAACAAAGAAATTGAAATCGTCAATTATTGGATATAGTTACCTACTAAGAAACGAAATCGTAAAAGAAAGAAAAATCGTTTATACGACACTTATCATAAAACACTTATCATAAAACATTATTATGTTTTAGTGATATATGTCGAATGATAATAAATGTCACGAGCATGAGAGTTGGGCTCCAGGAGCCCAATTCTCGTGTACGTGATATTTTGAAAACATGGCGGATATCACCTGAAAACCATACAAAAAAACTATGATTTAGTGATAAAAGTCGTATGAAAATAAATGTCACGAGCACGAGAATTGGGCTCCTGACAAACTAAGTGTCGAAACGGTCCCTGCTCAGCATCCAGGCCATAGCGATGATTTTCAGTAGAGAAAGACCGAATCGCAGACTAATTATTATTGCGCTTCATACTTAAACTTAACATTTTTATTGCGCTTCATACTTAAACTTAACATTTGCAAATATCATTAAGTACTATATTATATATAAACATTTTTATTTTATTTTATTTATTTAAAAAGGTACACCAACAGCATATACCTACATATACAAAACACGTAAAAAAATATGAATTAAAGTAATAGTAGTTCTTATATATATGCCCATTATAGGCGTTGACTACTTAACATACTGTACCTACATACTAATTAAATAAGAATTTAAATTAACTTAAATTTGAAATAAAGTAAAGTAAAGTAAAACATAACAATATTATACATCAACAGGTACTTCTTTGAAATTACTTTAATTGAAATTAGTGATTTAGTGGGGGAGTGTAAGAGCGAATGGTGTGTGTGTGTGTCTATGTGTTTGTACCTACACAGTGGTATTATTATAGGTATTTTGAATCAATCCAAAAGTAGGTAAGTTAAGATCGACCACGCACGCACGCAACAAAGGACTATGACCTACTTAGGTATATAAGTTCAGACCCGTTAGTTTAATAAAACCAAATAGTCTAACCAACAATAATTAAAAGGCTACTAAAACCAAAGTTTACACAGATTTCTACCTACGGATCTCCTAAAAGGGCTCCATCATCATGACTCATGCTAGAGTTGCCGAGGTGTTCCGATGTGCAGGCAAGCAGACATCGACCTGTCCCTCATCACCATCATCATCAGCCCATTTAAGTCCCCACTGCTGGGGCACGGGCCTCCCTCTAATCACATGAGGGGTAATTGCCATACTCACCACGCTTGGCAGACGGGTTGGCGAGGGTTTTGAAATAAATGCAGAGTTTTCCTTCTCTGGGTGCTGATGATCATGCCAGCAACTTTACCTTAATCGCTCTGCCGGGACCACACGGCAATATCGACCTGTCCCTATTCTAAAGGATTTGTAGCCCTATTCTCGGGATTTTATTTTACAGGGAAAGCAGACTAACTGAATCGTGGTTACACGTTTCAGAAACTATCCGAAACTTAAAGGTTTTCTCACGATGTTTTCCCTTACCGCCGAAGAAAGCCATGGGAGAGCTATGCTTCGGCATGAATGGCCCGGCTCGAACGGAGGGTTTGAAATAACTTTATTTACTCATTAAAACTGCTTTATTTACTCATTAAATTGATATTATGCTGAGTGAACGCCTTTTTCACTGACACTATGTATAAGTACTTTTTTTATATAAATTTTTCTATGTTTTTGTCAGGAAATAAATTATTTTCTATTCTTTTCTATTCTAAAACATATAAATGTCACTTACATGAGTACATTAACAATAATAAAAACTTAAATATAAATCATAGTGAATAAGAATTAGAAATATATATATATATATATATAAAAGGGTACTACCCTACTAGGGAGGTTTAAAGGTTGGCAGCGCACTGTGACTCCACTGGTGTCGCTGGTGTCCATGGGCGGCGGCAACCGCTTACCATCAGGTGATCCGTCTGCTCGTCTGCCACTTATGAAATGAAAAAAGTAAGCACAAAAATTTGCAAAATACAGCGGTGCATGAGCAAACCTACGTTCTTATTCACTGAGCTATACGCTCCTACTTAAAATACTGCTAATACATTGATAGCTATCTAAAAATCTTCTCAAAAGGCCTACACATTACTTGTAGCTATATTGATTTGCATATTTTTGGAACAGTGGTAGTGAACGCTGCCTTTGGTCCAAGGTTTGCGGATTCGATCCCCGCACAGTACATACATTTGTGTGCATGAACATGTCTGTTTGTATTGGTCTGGGTGTTTTCTATGTATTATAAGTATGTATTTACAATAGAATTTAACTTAGTAGTACCTACATAGGTAACTGCCTCGATGGCGCAATGGTTAGTGGGTCGCACTTTAAAGCGACGGTTGCGCTTGGGGTCCCAGATTCGATCCCCGGGTCGGGCCAAAATTTGTACCTGAGTTTTTCTGTTAAGGTGACGCGTAGGGCACACTAGCGACGCCAATCGATTTAAAGGTTTAGCTACTAAACCGGATCTATTTTAAACAATTTCGGGATTACAACCTCTCGGCAAACACTTATACTATTTATTAAATAACCATGCAAAAATTTTAGACCCAACGCGTACGCGAAAAATTGATTCACGCCAAAATCAGTTTTTCGCGTACAAAAACGGACCCAACATTTGTGCATGGTCATTTAATAAATAGTATGAGTGTTTGCCGAGAGGTTGTAAGCCCGAAATTGTTTAAAATAGATCCAGTTTAGAAGCTAAAAATTAAAATCGATTGGCGTCGCTAGTGTGCCTAACCCGTCACTTTAAGAAATTCTCAGTGTTAGCCCGGAGTCTGGAAGTTGGGGGTCTTGTAACCCCGTGTCTCGGAAAGCACGTTAAGCCGTTGGTCCTGCGCCTAATCCCTCTTCGGTCGTGTCACACTAGTGTCCCATCGAGATAAGAGGGTACGGGAATAGAAATTGCACTTGTGTCTACGCAAATACTTGTGCACTATAATATGTCCTGCGTCGATGGCTGATCGCTGAGATTGGCCGCCATGACTGAAATATCGGTTTGGAGGACATTACATAGGTAAGTAAGTAAGTATTAAAAATGTACTACTACAAATTATGTACCTAGTATCCAATTTACTGTACCTCTCCTTATCTATACACAGCGTGTGTATTTTATACGGGCGAATAATTAATCCAGCTATAATATATAAGATAATCATTTCATTAAATTTTGTGGTTAATTAGGTGTAATGATTTTTCTAAAGTGCAACCCAGCAGCAATGTATGCCGTCCAACTTTGTTTGACATGACAAGTGACATGAGTGTCATGACACTCGTATAACGTTTAGATACTTATGTCTACGTTAATTGATGTTATTAAGGTTAACTACCAGTGGATGCAATACATTGCGTGCTCAATTATTTTGTATGAAAAAAAAGTACCTTAATTTCCTAAAGAAATGTATGTAAACAGGTTCCCTAGGTCCGATAGTAATCGCCATTAAAATATTCGCCCGTATCAAATAAACACGCTGTATATCTATCTCCTTATCTATATTATATCTATGTCTACTTTCCAAGGATAACAACTCTTAACTTTCCAAAATATCCAAGAGTTATTTCTGCTTCTAAATCGAGCTCGCAACCGAACGGGAGGTGAAATCCGAACTCCTTAAGAAGCTGGTCATTAGTATCCAATTGGGAGAAATGATATCACTTCGGAGAATTCTGATGCTGTTTTTTTTTCTTTGGCATATCTTGGAGCCTGCGACTCGAATTTCTTTGTGAGATCAGTGAGATGCATTTTTTACCAATTAACTTTTTGGTGTTTTTGTAATGTCGATGAGGTTTTGTTGGGTTTGTTTTGAATTTATGGCACGGAATTATGGATTTAAGTGTGTGGTAGGCAACAATAAATCTTTTTTGTTATTCAATCATTTGGAGTAACATATTTATCTCAGAACAGTCTGTTTTAACATCAAGTGATATTATGTGATTAACTTAAAAATTATGAATTCTATATATCAAATTAACGGTTCTATACGGAAACGAGGTGTTATCATATTTCGAAACTTTTAGGACATTGTACATGTCTGTACAGTTTTTTTCCAAGTGTTTGATTAAGGAGACGGGTAGGGCCACAGATCACAGGGTGATCTGTGGGTAGGGCACGCTAGCGACGCCAATCGATTTTAATTTTTAGCTACTTTTACCGGATCTATTTTAAACAATTTCAGGGTTACAATCTCTCTGCAAACACTTTATTTATTAAATACTCATACTATTTATTATCTTTTGGGTCAGCTATTGTACTCGAAATTTGAATTACCGCTAAAAGTAGCCGCTGAATGAATCAATTTTTCGCGTACAAAAACAGGCCCAACATTTGTGCATGGTTATTTAATAAATAGTATAAGTGTTTGCCGAGAGATTGTAACCCCGAAATTGCTTAAAATAGTTCCGGTTTAGTAGCTAAAAATTAAAATGGATTAGCGTCGCTAGTGTGCCCTACACGTCACCTTATGGTGACGGGAAAGACGCTGTTCAGAAATTTAAAAACGCTTAGTTGGAAACATGAGGTGGGGGATTGTACGATAGTATACGAGAAAGGGTCAGAGTATAGACAAATGAGATTTACGAAAGTGTGGACGTAAAATAATACAATTTATCTCCCGTTTAGAATCCTACGAAAGTTTATAAACTCCCTAGTAAATTGATAAAATTACGGATCTTGTTATTTTCCGGTGACATATATTATTGTTACTGTTGTGTACTGTTTTTATGTAATCATCATCATCAGCCCATTCAAATCCCCACTGCTGGGGCACAGGCCTCCCTCAATCACATGAGGGGTAATTGCCATACTCACCACGCTTGGCAGACGGGTTGGCGAGGGTTTTGATATAAATGCAGAGTTTTCCTTCTCTGGGTGCTGATGATCATGCCAGCAGCTTTACCTTATTCGCCTTTTACGACACCTCGGTAAGAGTGAGGGTGGCCTATTCTACTCTGCCGGGGACCACACGGCGTTTTTATGTAATGTAACGTCAAAATTGTGTGTATAAATCTACTGTTTCTCTCCTGTTTTATACATGTGTGTCGAAATACATTCAGTATTCATTCATTCATAATAATAATAATTTGTGTTCGTAATTTACAACAACTTGAGGCATATACCTAATATGAGTAGTTAGGTATTAACAGATAACATCACCAGAGTGCCAGAGACATCGCCAAGCCTGCGAGAAAGCATTTGCGCAAAAGTAACGAAACGAAACGTCACATTGCGTAACAATATACAAGCATTCTTCATGCTTGTCTTCATGGGCTTGCCCTCACCGTGCCCTTCGCGTTTGTGCCCAAATCCGGCGCTTCGGAGCCCCCTGAAGGGTTTCCTACTAATATAATTCCACTTTATCCATGAACATTCGAGATTGTCTAAGTGGGACTCAATTCGGCGCAGAATCAACAGCTGAACGTGCTCTCCGAGGTACAGGGGTAAAAGACCGCCATCTTCCAGACTCCGGGCTGTCACTAAGAAATTCTTACCGAAAACTTAGGTACAAAGTTTTGGCCCGACCGGACCTGGGGATGGAACCCGGGACCTCTTGCGCAGCCGTAGCTTTTAGTGCGACCCACTAACCACTGCGCCACTGTGGCACTGTTGAACCCAAAAAAATAAGGATGGATGTAAATCATAAAACCGTTCGAAGTGGACGAGTTGAAGTAGGAAAGCGGACCCCGGACTCGAAGTCACAATGTGGAAGAACCACCCTTCGTCATGAATGGGCCGACTCGACGGCCTCACAGAAAACCGGCATGAAGCAGCATCTGTGCTGTGTTTTGCTGCGTAAGTTAGGGTACCGGAAGCCCAATCTGAGGAAAGAGGGCGTTTAAAGGTTCTCAGTGCACTTGTGACTCCACTGGAGTTGAGGTGGTCTATGGGCGGCGGCAATCACTTACCATCAGGTGATCCGTCTGCTACCTATAAAAAAAAAGATGAAGAAGAGGTAATGTACCTATGTAAACACAAGTGGGATTCACCTCTGGACCCCAATTCTCGTGCTCGTGATATTTTGAAAACATGGTGGATATCACCTGAAAACCATACAAGAAACCTATGTTTTAGTGATATAAAGTATCAGCCTATAAACTGACCCACTGCAGGGCAAAGGCCTCCATCATAGAAATCAAGTCATCGCTACTATGATGGGATAAGGCTTAATCACCACGCTTGCCAAATGCGGATTAGTGATCACAAACCCGAGCTAGGTACGAAAAATTCGATACATACTGTTCGCTCGACCCGGGAATCGAACCCAGGACCCCGAGATCACGGCCCAGTACTTGAACCACTAGACCAACAGGGCGTTACTTAAACCACTAGACAACAGGAGCCCAATTCTCGGGCTCGTGACATTTATTTTCATACGACATATATCACTAAAACATAGTTTTTTTGTATGGTTTTCGGGTGATATCCGCCATTTTCTCAAAATATCACAAGCACGAGAATTGGGCTACAGGGCGTTTTGGTGATATATGTCGTATGAAAATAAATATCACGAGCACAAGAATTGGGCTCCTGCACTGCTGGGCAGACATCCCACTGCGTTACCATAAGTGGCGGTTGAACAGTCAACTCCAAAAATATGTATACACTTTAGGACCTTGTCACAATACTTACCTATAAGAAAGTAGAGGTCTACTTTCTTATATTATATATTGTGACAACGTCCTAAAGTGCATACATATTTTTGGAGTTGACTGTACCACGGTCATAGGTATTCACCTCAACATTGAGAAAGTGTTTGATAATGTAACGAAACGCTTGGCCACATGCCATGACAACATAATGAGCGCCCTCTTCACGCTTGTCGACGTTAGACAGCTGGCTGTCAAACCCAGCTGTTTGGCTTAACAAGGAAGCGGATTAGCACTCATAATGAAAACCGTCCACGCCCCTTCTCAGCTCTGTCATTTGAAGTGGAGTTCACCGACTTTTGATAGGGCCGAGTTCACAAACAAACAGCTGTTTAACAACTCTTGACAGTTTGCTTGACATTAATTACACGGAATTTTGACAAATCAGTTTAAATAAAACGACGACCCGTTTGGAACAGTGGTAGGGAACGCTGCGTTTGGTCCAAGGGTTGCGGGTTCGGTCCCCGCACAGTACAAACATTTGTGTGCATGAACATGTCTGTTTGTATTGGTTTGGGTGTTTGTATGTATTATAAGTATGTATTTACAAAAGAAAAGTATTATACGTATATATTTGTAATTCCGCTGTTGATTCTGATATCCGTAACACAGGTGCTTGAGCTACCTATCTCGGAGTCAGATCAATGTATGTGATGTTCTGAAATATTTATTTATTTAAAAAAAAAAAAAAAATGACCGTGGGAGAGCCACGCTTCGGTATGAATGGGCCGGCTCGACCGGAGTGATACCACGGCCTCACAAAAAACGGCGTGAAGCGGCATTGTGCTGTGTTTTGCTGCGTGAGTGAGGGTACCGGAGGCCCAATACGGGGGAAAGGGGGGTTAAAAGTCGGCAGAGCCCTTGTGACTCCATTGTTATCGCGGGTGTCCATGGGCGGGGGCAATCGCTTACCATTAGATGTTCCGTCTGCTCCTCTGCCACCTATCACATAAAAAAATGAAGAATGATTAAGACACGATCCGACCATCTCCGAATCAATCCGTGGATAAATCTATGGTATAACGTCAGATTTGGTTGGAATGACAGCGCTATAGGATAGATTTATTCTCAGTTTAAGATTGGTTGAATCGGGCCTAAGAACTGTATCACAGTTTAAGGTTTAAATCAAGCAAGCTGTGATGTTTTTTTAGGTTAAACGGCTGTTTTGAAAGAATCGGAATTCGGAACTTTACGGATATCGGAAGTCGAAAGTTTAACTTTAAGTACAGATATTTATTTGTTTATTACAATCTGCCAAGTTTTCTCATTTGATATTGAGCCAAATACCATTAAGTTGATATTCAGTTAAAAAAACCGATTTGGATAACTTAAATAGTGGCAGTCTGTAATGAAAAACTAAAAAACTGCATAAAATTGATTTGAAAAAAAAAACAACGATATTACTGTGCAACAAGCCGTTTCTCTACCCCACGGTGGCACTGTTTGCAGAAGCACAGGTTTTAAGTGTACGTCAACTTTATATTCTTAAAGCCTGCTTAAAAGTCCACCGGAAGGTACTAAACTCTACGAAGCTCGCAGCCATGTCGCATAGAAGAGTATTCAAACTCCCAACCGTGACTGTGCGTACCTCTTTTGCACAGAGACTGCCGAAATACATGTTGCCATACATTTACAATAAAATTGTAAAACGATGCTATCTAAAGGTCCTCACTGTAAGGCAAGCCAAATCTTCGATCTCCACTTTTCTATTGTCCCGAACCTACCAAGAGACTGAAGACCTACTAAGGCAATTAAAATAAAATAATTAAAATAAAATAATTAATTAATAAATAAATAAATTAAACTTACACACATAATCACATACACACACACACACACACACACACACAATCATACGTCACACAAATTTTAGGTTTAGTTTCTTATCATCTCGCTCGCACACTTCACAGACAGCAAGCATATTATATTACAATATATTTATACCTTTCTTTTTTTTTTTTTTTAAACCTTTTTAACTAAATTACTTTTGTTAAATAAATTACTTTTGTTAAATAAATTACTTAGTGTTAGCACAGTTTCAAATAGTTGATAATGTTATCTTTGTTTTAAATGTAATCTGTCGCTCTCCTGGTTTTGTTATTTATACCGGGTGCCCACGATACAGGACTTTTCCTAGTGTGGGACCTACTGTAATGCCCAATAACCCACATGTTTAATGGAAATAAAAACTATTTGTATTTGTATTTGTATTTGTACTTAACTCTAGGAAAAATAATAAATTTATATTCTGGCTAGGGAATGTTACCAATGGAAATATGATGTAAATATTACTATTAGGTACATTTCTTTCACTTGTTTTTTAGATTTATTTACAATTAACAAAATAACTGTATTGTGTGTTGTTATGATTTTATCTGTATTCTCTGTTCGCCGCCGTGTGGTCCCGGCAGAGTAGAATTGGCCAGCCTCACTCGTACCGAGGTGTCGTAAAAGGCGATTAAGGTAAAGCTGCTGGCATGATCATCAGCACCCAGAGAATTAAAACTCTGCATTTATATCAAAACCCTCGCCAACCCGTCTGCCAAGCGTGGTGAGTATAGCAATTACCCCTCATGTGATTGAGGGAGGTCCGTGCCTCAGCAGTGGGGACTTAAATGGGCTGACGATGATTTTTTTGGGTATAGCAATTTTTGGCAATTTATTCTTAAATAAATAATGCACTTAAAAATTTTCGACAATTATCGGGTAGGACTCGTGGGTGAGTACCATTAATTGTGTGTTGTTGTTGTATCATACTTGTTTTTTTTTTGCAATAAATAATATCTATCTATCTAACTGACTTGATAATAAAAGTACTCGCTGTATGACATTCTACCCCCAAAAATCCCCCGCCCTATTAACACGAACGAACGATTCCTCTTTTCTTCTATCTTTATCCTTTTCCTCTGTTATAACATATTTATGTATATATATTAACAAATATAATATTAGACTTTGAATGAATCTCCCTCTTACTTGATATACATTTTTATTTATTCATTTTTTGTCTATTCGTTTATGTGTCTTCTTTGTCTGTATTGTCCATGTGTATGTTTGTTTTGTTTTAGGTGATGTCAAACTCATTAAAATAAAATCCACTCACCACACCGGTCAATCTTCCAAAAAACGCGTGTCTCTTTAGTCACTCACTTCACTCGACATTGGCAAAATTATAGAAGTGTCGCAAGACATAGTAGCAGTCATCAATTAATAAAAAAATAATTGAAGTAGATACCTACCTAACTAAAATAAAGCTTTTAAATTCATATCATATTATAGCAGTTATTTACAAAACGAGGAAAATGTTTCATGCACCAATACGGCAAGTTCTGCAATAACCGGCCTCGATTTTTGCAGAACTAATTTTAATACATCGGAAAATACGCGATTGCTCACGCAATCCCCGTTGGGAGCCATTTTTGTTTGGTATTCCAACTCAGAACAACGCTATTACGCGGCCATGTTCAACGAAAGCCGGACAGCTGCCTCCACATCTTCTTGGCGTGATGTAGAGAGGCTCACAACGTCATATTCAATTACGTAACAAGAATATCATTATGTATAGATTTTTTTTAGAAGGGAAGGTGTAGAGAGGGAGGTAACATTATTTCTCGTAGCCGTAAAAATGTATATCAAGTAAGAGGGAGATTCATTCAAAGTCTAATATTATATTTGTTAATATATATACATAAATATTTTATAACAGAGGAAAAGGATAAAGATAGAAGAAAAGAGGAATCGTTCGTTCGTGTTAATAGGGCGGGGGATTTTTGGGGGTAGAATGTCATACAGCGAGTACTTTTATTATCAAGTCAGTTAGATAGATAGATATTATTTATTGCAAAAAAAAAACAAGTATGATACAACAACAACACACAATTAATGGTACTCACCCACGAGTCCTACCCGATAATTGTCGAAAATTTTTAAGTGCATTATTTATTTAAGAATAAATTGCCAAAAATTGCTATACCCAAAAAAATCATCGTCAGCCCATTTAAGTCCCCACTGCTGAGGCACGGACCTCCCTCAATCACATGAGGGGTAATTGCTATACTCACCACGCTTGGCAGACGGGTTGGCGAGGGTTTTGATATAAATGCAGAGTTTTCCTTCTCTGGGTGCTGATGATCATGCCAGCAGCTTTACCTTAGTCGCCTTTTACGACACCTCGGTAAGAGTGACGGTGGCCTATTATACTCTGCCGGGGACCACAAGCCTAATTCAATTGTAACACGTGTAAAGTAATCGGATACCTTTCTAAACAAGGTTAGGTAAAGGTCTAATGTTTTGACCTTTTAAGAATACTATCCGGCCCAACCCGGGGGAAAGGGAGGTTTATATAGGGGGGAATGTCACGCGAAGATGAGCCACGCTTCGGCATTTCGGCTCAACCGGAGTGTTACCACGGCCTCACAGAAAACCGGCGTGAAGCAGCACTGTGCTGTGTTTCGCTGCGTGAGGGAGGACAGTTGGGGGAAAGGGGGGTTTGGCAGCGCACTTGTGACTCTACTGGTGTCGCGGGTGTCCATGGGCGGAGGCAATCGCTTACCATCAGGCGATCCGTCTGTTCGTCTGCCCACCTATCACATAAAAAAAAACCGGTTTAGTAACTTAAAAAAATCGATTGGTGTCGCTAATGTATGTAATGTAACCGTTAATGTAAATGTAAATGTAACCGACATCTTAAGGTGACGGTTAGGGCACACTAGCGACGCCAATCGATTATAATTTTTAGCTACTTAAAATAGATCCGGTTTGGTAGCTAAAAATTAAAATCGATTGGCGTCGCTAGTGTGCCCTACCCGTATAGTGTGCCCTACCCCTACCTTAATAATGAAGTTTCTCAAAGATGTTCTAAGGATCTGGGCGCGTTGATGTCTTTTGTATGGACGCCATAACCTATGATTCGAAACTACATACAACACCGTATAAACCGTGACATTTAGAATACCTGAGACATCAAGAAACACAGAGTCAAATCTCATAAAAAATATCACCCCCCCCCATACTAAAGTGATCAGCTGATTAAAAGCGGCGTAATCCGCGGCGGTGTAACCCCAAAATTGTTTAAAATAGATCCGGTTTAGTAGCTAAAAATTAAAATCGATTGGCGTCGCTAGTGTGCCATACCCGTCACCTTAAGCCGATGCTCCTCCGGTCATATCACACTGGTGCCCTATAGGATGATGAGGGCAAGGGAATAGAAAGTGCACTTGTGTTTGCGCACACACTTGAGCACTATAATATATCCTGCGTAGCCGAAATTGGTTGGAGGATATTTTTATTATTATGGAATGGAGTCACAATTGCGCTGCCTAACTTCAGACTTCCCTTTTCCAAGGATTGGGCCTCTACTCTCAATCACTTGGTGAAACTCAGCCGATTTTCTGTGAGGCCATCGTATAACTCGAAGCCCAGCCCATTCATGCCGAAGCGTAGCTCTCGGTCACTATTTCACGTAACTATTTCACTATTAAACAGTAAACAAACAATTTCGAAATTCGAAGTAGGCGCTCACGTTCCGAATGAAGCACATCGTAACTATTACAATAGCTAAGGTCAGCGAAGGCCGGCGCGCGCGCATCTTGCGCAAGAGTGACGTCACCGCTTTCACCGCCGAATCAGCGCGGGCGGTCACTGAGTCACCGAATGCAGGTTACTGTCACCCATGGATAGAGTTTTAGAGGTGCGATTTTTTATGGCAGTGGTTAACAAGTTTGTGCAAAACCGGCTGTGGTTCAATGGCTGAGAATTTAGTTTTTTAGATTTTCGCGTTGCATTATAACTATAATGTATCAATACGGGGATTAACACGATATTTATTATGTGGAACAACATTGTGTACACACATATTTGGCTCGACGTTTCGACAGTCACGCAGTCAGTCAGTCAGTCAGTCAGTCAGTCAGTCAGTCAGTCAGTCAGTCAGTCAGTCAGTCAGTCAGTCAGTCAGTCAGTCAGTCAGTCAGTCAGTCAGACAGTCAGTCAGTCAGTCAGTCAGTCAGTCAGTCAGTCAGTCAGTCAGTCAGTCAGTCAGTCAGTCAGTCAGTCAGTCAGTCAGTCAGTCAGTCAGTCAGTCAGTCAGTCAGTCAGTCAGTCAGACAGACAGTCAGTCAGTCAGTCAGTCAGTCAGTCAGTACGTTCAGTCCGCTCGTGACCACGGCTGCTGGCAGACGAGCAGACAGATCACCTGATGGTAAGTTGGTTGCCACCGCCCATGGACACCAGTGGAGTCACAAGTGCGCTGGCAACCTGTAAACCCCCTTTTCCTCCGGCTTGAGCGTCCGGTACTCTTACTCATGCAGCGAAACAGCACAGTACTGCTTCACGCTGGTTTTCTGTGGGGTTCTAGTTTAATCACAATGTTTGAGCCAAACAGTTTTTCATTCTGGGACAGACATGCTTTTTTTTTAAATTTATGGCGGACAAACGAGCAATTCGCTCCACCCAAGCGTTTTTTATTCTTATCATCTAAGGCTAAATGACAAAGCAAACCGTGGGAGAGCCATGATTTGGCATGAATGGGCCACCTCGACCGGACCACGGCCTCACATAAAACTCACAATATTAGTAACAGTTTAAAGTGTGCACATTAAATAAATAAATAAATAGCAGATTAGGATAATCTGCTATTGACAGTAACCGCAAAAGTAAATAAACCTAAGTCCGCTGCACCGCCAACTATCCGGGTCGCGTATTACTTAATACCCCACCAGGCGGATGCACCGAGCATGGCGTAACCGCAACCGAAACAGACTTCAATAACCACCTAATGCGAAGCTGTGATACTTTCATGTCCGGCTGCCGCATTGTTATCACTTTAAAATCTCTTTAGAAACTGACGAAAATACATGCGAAATTGACGAGCGAAATAAATGATTGGTTTGTGAACCTACGTTACGCCAAGCTTACGTTTCTCTCGCGTGATTTTTTTTACATCTAGGACGTAAACAACTTGTAGATTATCTGATGCAAAGCGGTAAAAGATGCGTATTAAATTGTATACCATGAATAAACTTCGCTCTTGGCGTTGATCTCTTGACTTTGAATTTGAGAGTTGAGTTCCGTTTTCCACGACTCCTCTTACAAATGACGGACTTAGGGGTTTTTTTATAGTGACACCGTATATTGGCTCTCCTCAGCCTGATGGTAAGCAAGAGAAGAGCCCACGTTGCAATTACAACGGAAGCGATGTCAGGCATCACCTCCGTTGGGACTGCCATACTGGCCGGCGAGATGCTTCTTCACGCTTCGTTTGAAGGTATTAAAAATAAATTCCTCAAGCACCTTTAGTTCCTCTATAAAAAATAAATGGCAAATTACCTGATAAACTACAGAACGAAATTAGCGACAAAATATTTATACGAGAATTAAAGAAATATTTAATAAATGTTATTATACTACTAATGAATATTTTATTGATCATACATATAAAACCTTTAGTTTACAAAAGTCTAAAACCAATCTGGGTCGCCATGCTCCCCTGCCGAGATGTTGCATTGCATACAACGAAATTAATACACCTGCTGATATCTTTTGCGATTCGCGATCCAAATTTAGACGTAATTTGTCTGATGCCTTGTTGTCAACCAAGGAATCAGCCAAATTATGAAAGAATCTAAGTTATTATTACAGTTTATTTCTAATTGTAACATCATCATCATTATCATTATAATTCCTATTTTTCATATATTTCAAATTTAAGTTAATATAAATTCTTATTTAATTAGTATGTACAGTATGTTAAATAGTCAATGTTGTGTACGCCTATAATGGGCATATATATAAGAACTACTATTACTTTAATTTATATTTTTACGTGTTTTGTATATATGCTGTTGGTGTACCTTTTTAAATAAATAAATAAAATAAATTAATAAATAAGCTTCACAAAATGATATAATTAATATTATTTTTTTGATACTATATTTCGATATTATTCCATTATTATAAAAGCGCTTCCCCTCTACTAACCCTAAGTTGCGTGCCCCACAGGGTCCATAACATTGTTCTAACATTTTATGTAACATCCTTATGTACATTATGGTGCAGCTGAAATGGGTATTGCAAAATTTTTTAGTCCGTGATGGAATGTTTTCCACTGTGAAGCTCACCGCTTCGTTGCGCAGCGTTGTCCGGTTAAATTTTTAAGTCGAAGTGAAGTATTAGTCACTTTTACTATTAAAGGAAACAGTAAATGGTTAATATTTCCTAAGTAAGAGGCCCTCGGTTCAGTGGTTGGGGTTGTGTGTTGATTACCCATTTATCTAGAAAGTCATTCTTTACCTAGGAAGTCACTTTTTAAGGTATCTCTTTGAACTATGTAGGTAAACGCAAACACGAAATCGACATTCTGAACCAGCGAATGTTTACCTATTTTGACATTCATAAGTGTTCTGTATGAACCTACCTTGAATAAAGAATGTTTTGTATTTTTTTATCTTTCTAATTTCATCACAAACAGCTATAGAATCCGCAACCCTTCTCACTCACACCTTTTATCTCAACGATTAAGGTGACGGGTAGGGCACATTAGCGACGCCAATCGATTAATTTTTTTAGCTACTAAACCGGATCTATTTTAAACAATTTCGGGGTTACAACCTCTCGGAAAACACTTATACTATTTATTAAATAACCATGCACAAATATTGGGTCCGTTTTTGTACGCGAAAAATTGATATACGCTAAAAGTGGCCGCTAGGTATTGTAATTAATTTGTCGCGTTGGTTGTAACCCTGAAATTGTTTAAAATAGATCCGGTTTAGTAACTAAAAATTAAAATCGATTGGCGTCGCTAGTGTGCCCTACCCGTCATCTTAAGCCACGCTAAATGGGTCGGCATTCTAACATTTTGACCCGCTTTCGAGTAGAACCGCCACAAACCGTGTTGTAAAACATTCGCTATGACTTCAAAGACAATTGTAACAAAAGTGTGAAGAGAATGTATATAATATATAGTAAGTATTTAGCTGTTCAGGGATTTCTATTGAGATAAAGCTATCGTTTTACGACCATCGTTGTTAGTAAACAAGTAAATTTTTAGTTGTTATTAGCCTTTCACGTCCGTCCTCATTTTGTTATGCGTATTCTCCATCATTACTGCAAGTGCGTTTAGTCGAGATTAAATATTTTACCTTGTAATTTTAATTCCCTTAAAGTTTCTTATTATGAGGAAAGTGGGTAACTGGTTTAGAGTGATGAAAGCTTAAGCGCGCAGTGAATTATCATGTTTTGTATTTAAGCTTAATAAATGTTGATATATGTTTTTGTTAAAGTTTATTGCTTAAAGTTTATTGTATTTACGAGCGAATTAAGGAACTCCGAGAGGTATGTCAAAAATCAACTTTTTCATGTTATAATATAGGATATTGTTCGCGACGGCCACAACCAAACTTTTAACCTATTTTCTTTTAAACGTATACTTTTATATTCTTCTATTTTGTTGTCTTTTTGACGTTTTATTGTAAAAACCGAGAAATAAAATGGGTGTGACGAAATATATGTTTGCTCTCGGACAAATCGGAACAGTGGTAGTGAACGCTGCCACTGTGCAAGGGTTGCGGGTTCGATCCCCGCACTGTACAAACATTTGTGTGCATGAACATATCTGTTTGTATTGGTCTGGGTGTTTGCTATGTATTATAAGTATGTATTTACAAAAGAAAAGTATTATATGTATATACCTATTTGTAATTCCACTGTTGATTCTGATATCCGTAACACAGGTGCTGGAGCTACCTAACTCGGAGTCAGATCAATGTATGTGATGTTGTGAAATATTTATTTATTTATTTATTTAATAACAGACAATAGTAAGCGTTAAAGTCATAGCCTAGATATAGATACTTTAGGAACAAAGGTTGTACAGTTAACGCTAAAACTTTCTCTAGGCCTAAGTTTCTCAAGTATCTTGTACTGTGATTTATGAGTACCATAGACTTAGGATGCCCACCTTTAGTACCACCTTAGTTTTTTATATAAAAATATTGACCCTATATTTAAAAGGCGATCTAAGAAAAGTTTCAGATCGAAAGTCGTTCCAACTTTTTTTAACATTCCGTTTTGGAACGGGATAGCATGAGCTTTAGTGCAGTAATACCTGAAGATCGCGTATTTTAATAAGGTGGAGAGAGCCGTTAAGTAGAGGACGATCGGAAAAGAAAATGGTGGATCGATGAATACCGAATGAATGGTCATCCCTTCCATTCGGTATTCGGACGGCACATGAGCACATCTGATGGTAAGTGATGATCAATCATCGCTGCCCTTGACATCTGCCACACTCGAGGAATCACAGATACGTTATTGCAGGCTCAAGCTCTTTTCTTAAAAATCAATCACCAGGTCGTATCTGTTTGGGAATACCAGCGATGGCAATTATTTTCTGTGTTCGAGTTAAACGGAAAAGGCCCTGAGGAAATGTCGAATAATAATGAAATCGAGTAATGTTGTAGGCCAAGCCATCGGAGTACCCAAGTAAGTATCTAAAGAGCGGTATTGTCGCGGTGTGGTGGCGGTGACGCAACGGTGAGCGTTTTTCCGGCGACTGCGCAGCTTCGACGGTGTAACCCACCAATTAATACATTTCGCCGGCAGTAAATTACCTTCGGGTAAAACTGTGCCACCAGTGTCTGCGAGTTATTTTTTATCTTAGCTGATAATTCGGCTATGGCAACCAATTCTCATTCTCACACTCTGAATTTCCTTATTCTCATATTTCAATGAGACACCAGTCTGACTCGACTGAAAAGGGATCAGGCGCAGTATCAACGATTTAACGTGGGTACTTTCAGGGGTTAAAAGAACACAAGCTTCTTCGGGCGGACATTGAGAATTTTTAACAGAAAAAAACCGATAAATTTTTACCCTCGACCTGGGTATTAAACCTAGATGACCCCAAGTGCCCCAAAACCCCAAGTCCAGCTGTCGCTTAAAACGCGAGTAATTTATTTTCTATTCTTTACAATTTTGATTGGCATGTTCACTCAAAATTACGGGAGTGACTGCCGTCCGAGCTCTCAACCTTAATTTTTCAGCAATTAAAGTAAATTCAATTAATTTATTGCATGCACAATGCACATGTAGGTAGACATATGTCTTACAAATATCAGAGTTCTATAATATGACCCTACATGCAAGGTGCCCCGACTGGCAGGTGGGGTTGGCTTGGACCCCTAAAATGTTTTTGAGGTCCCTCGCGCCTCAGCCATTGCGCCACCGTGGCGTGGCAGTCATTTCACCTTGTAATAGGTACTTATCAATTAAAAGTATCGCGCTCACTGGCCAGCCGGCCTTATCATCACGCATTAAATCAGAAACAATGGGAAACAAAAACAAGGAAAGCGCTTTAGAAAACAACCGTCGGACTGCGGGCTTTCTACGCTCTCGGACCGACTCACGCGCAGGAATGAGAGTAGGAAGCCAGTTCTGTGACAAAGTGAAAAAAAACTTTATTTGCATAGGTTTGTATACAATGGTTTATCATCCAGTACTTTTAAAAAAATGTCTCATAATCGCTACAATGCGTGTGAACCGAGGTCCAACTTCAATATCATTTGCTGATTTATTCGTTAATTGACAATTTGACATATCACGTCTAAAAATACCCAATCACCATGTGGATGAACCAGGCCATCTTGCGGAATGCTATAGCCCGCATTAGGGCGTCGGGTAGGGCAAACTAGCGACGCCAATTGATTTCAATGTTAAGCTAGTAAACCAGATCTTTTTTAAACCATTTAGGGGCTGCAGTCTATCGGCAAACACTTATACTATTTATTTAATAACCATGCACAAATGTTGGATCTGTTTTTGTACTCGTATAATTCATTCACCAAAGTTCGAGTGCAAGTGCAGATCAAACAATTATTCAATTTATTTATTTATTTTTCAATTATTCAATTTATTTATTTTCTCAAAAAAGTAACAATGTATACCATCTTATCTAAAAAGTTATTATTGCTACTGAAAAAAACCTTCTTTACATAATTTAATAGGTATTAACATTTTTGTTTTTTAATATATATTACTTATTATGCCCATCTGTTTTAAAGAGATCAGGGCAACAAGATCTGTTAAAGACAAATATACATATTAAAATACATCCCTAGACATGTAGGTAAACTTTAGTTACTAGGCATTGTACAGTATTATGTAAAAAAAAAAAAAAAAAGTAATTATTTAATTAATACTACACTAGATTAACATAATTTAAGGAGTGGCATCAAAGAAATAACGAAATACTTTAAGTTGGCGGTATACAAGTTAACGATAATCTTTACCTACCGTGCTAGTCGCGACTGAGTTACGGCTAGGTAAGAATCTCGCTCGAGTAATAACACGCTCTAAAATCAATGCCATAAGGACTCATTTTAAATACACTTGCAAAAAGTTACGATGCATAATAGAAGCCAGTTAAGAATGGCGAGTTAAATGTAAACACATAGTACACTTACAGTTAGGAGATAATGCAGGTTTTCTTGTTATTATTAACAAGTAGTTTTAACTATGATGTAGTTATTTAAATAACATAGATTACTGCATCATCTGTATATGGCAATAATTGTTATTAGAAATATAACTAATATATATATATATATATATATAAGTTCATATAAGTATATAAATAAATATATTATTTTTAATTATTGTATATTGTAGTCTTTATTTAATATAATTATTTGATAGAATATGTATAATGAGGTTTATTTTATATACTAAAACTTGTACACATGTAAACTGTGTCAAGAAAGTCGCGACAACGGATTTCTGAGGAACTAACGTAGTTACCATGTTTTATAACTTGTGGGGTTACCATACTTTATGATGTAAGCGGCTTTAGTAAAATCAACTATTTTTACGACTTAATTGACAGAGTATATTTACTGTAAGATATTGTATTACAATATGGTATATATAATTATAATTATTTGATTATTTCTAGCAACTCTTCCGTTTTTTTATAGTCCATGTTACTCAAAAAGTTTTCCAATAGCTTATTGCAACAAAATCTGGTCACGTCTTTAATTTCTAACTTTTTGCTAATGCGATTATACAGAAATGGTGCCATAAAAAAAGGAAATCTCTTAGCAAAAACCGTTTTGCATGCAGGAACTTCGTAGACTTCATGTTTTCTCCTTGTGGACGCATTATCTCGTCCTTTACATATATGCTGTCGAAGAACGTTTGTTTTTATAAAAAGTTGTCTCACGTTTAAGACCTCAAATTCTTTGTACAATTCTGTGGTTGGATACCTAAAATGCTTAAAATTTATCACCTTCAGAATACATCTCAGGGCTCTTTCCACTTTAATAAGAATACTTTTACTTGCGCCACCCCAAACAGAAATGCCGTAAACAGCCATGGACTGACATATGGCCAAATAAACTATTTTATTTGTTTTATGGTCCTTCAGGTTTCTTAGTCTTTTAAAGATTGGAATAAGCTTACGAATACGTGTTCTAAGGCTGGTGGTATGCTGCTTCCAGTTTAGTTTTTGATCTATTTCAATGCCTAGATACCTGATGCTAGTTGCAGCCGATAAGACAAAACAGTCACAGTGAGATCTATCAGAACAGTCAAAGTCATGAACCTTCAAAACAAAGTTAGGGTCAGGTTGAAGATTATTTTTGATGCTAAAGGTAAGGTATTTAGTCTTTGTTAGGTTTAGTGTTAACAGGTTAAAGTCCAGCCATGTTTTAACTCTTTTCATTCCTTCCTCAGCGGCTAATTTAACTTTCTCCCATGTATCATCCTGAAAAAGGATCACCGTATCATCCGCAAAGGATATAATGTTAGAATTAGAAAGTTTAGTGTTACATAAGTTATTTATGTAAATTGAGAAGAGAGTAGGGCCAAGTACAGAACCTTGCGGAACACCAAAATTCACTTTTTGTTTGTCACTAATTACACTTCCTATCTTTACAGATTGAAACCTATTGCTTAGGTAATCTTTAAAAAGGTCCAGAGGTGTGCCGCGCACACCAATAACTTCCAGCTTGCGGATTAACAGGGGAATAGAGACAGTGTCGAATGCTTTGGCAAGATCCAGGAAAATACCTACACATTTCTTTTTGGAATCAAGATTTTTTGCAATATTATTTACAAGAGCTTCAATGGCGTCCGTAGTAGATTTGTTCTTCCTGAATCCATATTGGTTCTTAGATATTATTTGGTACTTGTCTAGATAGTTTGTTAGTCTAATATTTATAATTTTCTCGAAAATTTTTGCTATTGTTGATAGAAGAGATATTGGGCGGTAGTTGGTGACACTGTCTCTATCCCCTGACTTATAAATCGGCACCACCACGGATTCCTTAAGTAAATCAGGGAACCTTCCTGAGGACATACCGATGTTAATAATGTGAGCTATGGGCTTTGCTAATGAGTTGATGCAGCTTTTAATAAATTTTGACGATATCCCATCCTGACCAGTTGAATTCGTATTTTTAAGACTCATGACAATCTTGTAAACCTCTTGCTCATCAGTATCCATAAGCACAAAAGAGTTTAGAGAGGAATCATCTGCTTTAAAGTTAGTGACTAGATCACCTTCTGTAACATTTAGTTTTTGCAAGATTTTATTTGACAGTTCTGAACCAACATTTATAAAATAATCGTTAATGGAGTTGATCTCGAGTTGAGGTTCTGACCTTGAGTTAATCAGTTCTGAAAAATGCTGGGTGTTTTTTGATGAGTTTATATTACATACCCTTTTTACGGTTTTCCAAGTTTTCTTAATATCCTTAGTGTTTGCTTGTAAATCCAACTTGTCGTGTTCATTTTTTAGGTTTTGTAGAATACTATTGCAATGATTCCTGTACCTCTTTTAAATTACTTCTAAATTTTGGTCAGTAGGATTTTTCTTATGCTTTCTGTGTAATTTGTCGCGAAACCTAATACACCTCAATAACCCAGGTGTCACCCATGGCTGGAAAGTTCGTCGTCTATTTGGTACTTTTATTGTATTTGTGCATTTATTAGTAACATTACTTAAAATTTCAATGAGATGATTTGTAGCGATATTTGAATCTGTATTCATCAGGAATTCACTCCAGTCAAAAAGCTCAAGCAATTTATTTGCGCTCGCATAATTAACTTTCTTTATTATTTTACATTGTGAATACAGGCATTTTACTATCCTAAGTAATAAATAAATAGTATAGGTGTTTACCGAGAGCGAGTCTCTCGGTAAACACCTATACTAACCCCGAAATTATTAAAAATATATCTGGTTTACTAGCTAAAAATTAAAATTAATTGGTGTCGCTAGTGTGCCTAACCCGACGCCTTAATACAAATCTACTGGCGGCGCTAGTTACGTCGATGCACTACCTTAACGTGACGAGTAGGGCTCACTAGCGACGCCCATTGATTTAAATTGTTAGTAACTAAACCGGATATCTTTTAAACAATTTCGAAGCTGCAGCCTCTCGGAAAATACTTATACTACTTATTTAATAATACTTATACTTAAGTTTTGAGTCTTCTTGTGTACTCGAAATTTGAATTACCACTAAAACGGCCAATTATGGCGTTAATCCAAATTTCGAGTGCAAAAACAGATCAAAAAGTAGTGCACAGTTATTAAATAAATGCTGAAAGACTCCCGTTTCGAAATTGTTTAAAATAGACCCGGTTTAATAGCTAAGAATTTAAAGCGATTGGTGTCCCTACCTTACGACTACCCTTCACCTTAAGAAATAATAAATAAATAATAAATAAATAAATATTTCACAACATCACATACATTGATCTGACTCCGAGATAGGTAGCTCGAGCACCTGTGTTACGGATATCAGAATCAACAGTGGGATTACAAATATATACATATAATACTTTTCTTTTGTAAATATATACTTATAATACATAGCAAACACCCAGACCAATACAAACAAACATGTTCATGTACACAAATGTTTGTACTGTGCGGGGATCGAACCCGCAACCCTTGTATCAGAGGCAGCGTTCACTACCACTGTTCCAATCGGGTCGTCAAAGAAAATCTCAGATCTGTCGCTTTGGAGCCCGGGGTCAGACGCACGACGCGGTGGCATCCCACCACCTCGTCGTGCGTACGGTCCACAGTTTTGTCACATGAATAATAATGTGGTTTTGTTTTGTTGGCAATAATAAATAAAAGAATTCGAGTGGAGACAGGAAAGTAAACGATCGCGTGCGAGTGCGCAGTTAAAGTGCGCACGTAACAGCTGTCATCGGTGGCGATGACTCGCGGAATGCGCCGGCGCCGAATTGTAAGTGCGCTTGAGAAGAAGCGATAGTGGAATCGCTGTTGATCTTATTTTTTATGTTCGTTCATGTAACTAAAAAATTAGGTTTGTGTCTGTGATATTGTGATACTGTTGTATTCTCTAACCGTGGCAGAGCTACGCTTCGGCATGAATAGGCCGGATCGACCGGTGTGATAACATGACCTCACAGAAAACCGGCGCAGCAGCAATGTGCTGCGTGAAAGGCTCAATCCGCGGGAAGGGGAGGTTTAAAGGTTGACATCGAACTTGAGACTCCACTGGTGTCGCGTGTGTCCATGGGCAATGGCAATCGCTTACCATCAGGTGATCCGTCTGCTCGTCTGCCACCTGTCTGTCTGCTTGTTTAATCGTCTGTCAAGGCATACCTTGAAAGAAAGATAAACAAAAAGACACATACACACGAAGTACTTGCGCGATGTAATTGACGCCCAGCGCCATCTATTGAAGTTCATTTTGAAACTTATGTACCGAAACAAAGTGAGCGGGTCACTAGTTTATAATAATAGTTTCTACCAGAAATTCAAAACTACCCAACAAACCGATGAAGTACAAAGGTCGCATTGCATCTGTTGGCGGCATTTTAATTTAGGTCCGTTTGACGAATTCACTGAAAAAGTTTTCAGAGGATCACGTTTTAAAGGTCGTGGCCTGAATGCCTGAAATGCCAGCTCTTTCAGGTTCTGGCAATTATAACATGTTTCAGCTTGGACTCAAAGGACTGAATAACAGTGAGAGAGGTCACTTTTGATAAAATAATAAAAATTAATACAGCATTCATACATTGATCTGATGCCGTAAAGTAAAGTATCAGCCTATAAACTGTCCCACAGCAGGGCAAAGGCCTCCATCATAGAAATTAAGACCCGAACTATGTTCGAAAAATTCGAAACATACTTTTCGCTCGACCGGGATCGAACCCAGGTCCCCGAGATCACGATCCGGTACTTAAACCACTAGATCAACAGGGCGTTCACTGTACTATTTACTGCAGCGGCCGGCAATACAAGCATTGATAGACGACACGTGGGGATGTGGGCCGAGGCGCAGCCGAGGCATAAATACGTTTCTGTTAAGCTACGCGCCAAAGTCTGAACTCCATTTGTTTTTTTTTTTCAACTACTATTTTTCAGTTGCAGTTACAGTTCGAATATTAAATGAACATGGTAAGAGAGTTATGGTTATAGTTATGGTAAAATTTTCGTACAGGAAGTCGCCGTACAAGGTGGACCGACGATCTGGTGAAGGTCGCGGGAATCTATTGGATGCGGGCGGCGCAGGACCGATCCATGTGAAGAACATTAGGGGAGGCCTATGTCCAGCAGTGGACGTCTATTGGCTGAAATGATGATGAATGTCAGTTATGATTTTTCATAGTAATTTACTTGGCCGCTGCTAGACGGCAACTAAGGTTTTGCGGGAGCAATATCGATTTATCTCGAAGAAGGTTTTCAAAATAACGTTCAAATTCCCGCGCATGTTGGAGAAAATGTAATTTGCTGACCTTACTGGTTCTTCATAGTTCAGTATGCCAAAGGGCAGACCTGCCGAAACGTGTCGGCAACAAAAGTGCGGTTAATTGAAATTTCACGAAATCCCCACGTGCTTTGTTTTGTGAACTCTCGAATATTTGCCGGAACTTGAGAAAATACTCTGCGGTTTAATATCCCGGATATTTAATTAATATTTGCGTTTAGAAATGGGAGCAAAGTAGGTCACCTGATCGTAAGCACTTGAAGGAGGTTGTGTCAAGTTTTACTTACTTTTCACGAGTAAGTTACGCCTCCGATCAATAAGAGGTAACTAGTTTTGACCGTGAGAGAGCCACACTTCGGCATGAACGGGCCGGCTCGATCGGAGTGATACCACGGCACAGCGCTGTGCTGTGGATCGCTGCATGAGTGAGGTTAGGTACTGGAGGCCCTCTAACCCCCCTTGGTTTAAAGGTTGGCAGCGCACTTGTGACTTCACTGGTTTCGCGAATATCCATGGGCGGCGGCAATCGCTTACCATCAAGCGATCCGTCTGCTCGTCTGCCACATATCACATAAAAAAATACGTCTTCTAAGGAAGTGTCACACTTGTGACCCATTTTTTATCCATTTCATTGTCACTTATCGCGAAAACAGGTTCGAAATAGTGAATCCGTTAGCGTCAGAATGGTTCACGTTTCGGTTTGTTATTCCAATTACCAAACACCTTGTACACAGACAAACCATGCAACCAGTTCGGCGGTACTCTGCGGCCACAGAATAGACAAGTCTTACTTTGTGCTGCGGCATAGTTAACTCTATTCCCTATAGATACGAGTAGGTATGCACATGTACGGTTGGTGCAATGCACCAGACGAAAAGTAATGTAAGGTGCAGACGACAGCATCTCTGTTTGCATCAATTTGAAACAAGGGTTTCTGTATCAGATATTATGTGACCGTCAGAATGACTGGACCAAACGAGATATTTAGATAGATAGATACTCTTTATTGCACAACATACAAAACTTAAAAGCTAGGTATACAGAGATACAATGTACAATTTAGGCGGTCTTATCACTGGGAGCGATCTCTACCAGACAACCTTCAGGTAAAGGACATAAGATAGAAGAGGGGAGGGTGGTGCAATCCTTTTCATTTTGAACATTGATTAAGTAAATTTATAGTATAAATACATATATCTAGATAATAAATAAACACGTTATCATACACTAATATATACGAATATTACCTTACTATAATACAATATAACCTACACAAATTATATAAAATTATATAAAATATACTTCTATAAGGTTATAATAGAGAATATATATTTTATACCTACAATATATGGATGGATCTGGGAGAGGACTAACGACCACGATGATAGATGAGATCATGTGCACTATTTACTACCTATTTGCTACTATTTGCTACCTTTAATTATATATTTGCTACCTCTCTATTAAGACAGATATTTCATAAATTAAGTGGCCAGTCATTCTGATGTCAGGTTGACCGACCACTTCTGAGTTTTCATAGTTTTCAAGGGAAGAAAATTCACAGCCCCACAAGGTGGACCGACGATCTGGTGAAGGTTGCAGGAATCCATTGGATGCGGGTGACACAGGACCGATCTGTGTGGAGAACATTGGGGCAAGCCTATGTCCAGCAGTGGACGTCTATTGGCTGAAATGTTGATGGTGATGAACATGAAAAGCAGAAGCGACAACCGCTGGGGTAAACGAGTTCTAGAGACCGTAGAGTACGTAGTGGTGGCAGCCCTAAGGCCAGTTGGAGTAACGTTTACGCATGATGGCTGGCGTTGGATATGAGTAGCCAAAGATCGATAGGAGTAAATAGAGCGTAGACTCTGGGAGGCGCAAAAATGGCCAGACTAACTGGGCAAGACTATTTGGGACCCGTTTGGAACAGTGGTAGTGAACGCCGCCTTTGGTGCAAGGGTTGTGGGTTCGATCCCCGCACAGTACAAACAATTATGTGCATGATCTTGTCTGTTTGTATTGGTCTGGGTGTTTTTTTTATGTATTATACCTAAGTGTGTATTTACAAAAGTATTAAATATATATATATATATATATATATATTTAATACTTTTGTAAATACACACTTAGGTATAATACATAAAAAAAACACCCAGACCAATACAAACAGACAAGATCAAGACAACGCTTATATATATATATATATATATATATATATATATATATATATATATATATATATATATATATATATATATATATATATATATATATATATATATATATATATATATATATATATATATATAAGCGATTGCCGCCGCCCATGGACACCCCCAGTGAAGTCACAGGTGCGCTGCCAACCTTTACACCTCCCCTTCCCCCGGATTGGGCAAAATGTATAGGCTTGTAATCCCACTGTTGGTTCTGATATCCGTAACACAGGTGCTTGAGCTATCTTTCTCTGAGTCAGATCAATGTATGTGATATTATGAAATATTTATTATTATTATTTGCTTCTGATAAGTTTCCGCTGCGCCCCTAGTAGCGTAACGTATTGGGGCCCCAGGCGGCACTTATTATGGGGCGGCATAATTAAAGTAGCTTGCACATTCGCAGAGGGCGGAAAAAAGGCTATTTACGTCGTAGTCGGAGTCGCCAACATTTGGAAATGCCAAATGTCCAGCAGTGAACTGCAACAGAGTGATGATGATAAACCAAAAAGAAGTATGGTGTCACTAAGAAACATTATTCATCTTACATCAAAATCTAAATATCTAAATATCTTTACATCGAAACATGCTATCTATTTATGGACCTAATACAATATGGTAGCGCATGTCTAGTGAGTGCGCGAGTGACAAATGTCGTTAACAACAACGGCCCCGATGGAGGAATCCTTCGAGTTTCAAGGATTTTTGCGGTCCGTCCCGAGAATATTTACACAGAATGTCCTATTGAAATCCGTGGTGTCTGACCATCGTGAGGGGTCGGTCGACTTACTATGAAAACAGTAGTAGGTAATTAGGTATAACAATTACTTAGGAGCAATTAGTTTATATAGGTATTGAGTAT
The DNA here is from genome assembly GCA_019059595.1 of Marasmia exigua. Taxonomy (NCBI): domain Eukaryota; kingdom Metazoa; phylum Arthropoda; class Insecta; order Lepidoptera; family Crambidae; genus Marasmia; species Marasmia exigua. Next base: position 19,351,726 of record CM032482.1, read on the forward strand.
GCATAGAAATTGTGTATACCTTTTAGAAAAAGTGACAAATTCCAAAAGTACAATGTAAAATTTTGGCCCCTGGCAAAAAATAATAAAATAATAATAATTTTCACAACATCTCATAGGTTGAACTGATTCCGTACTAAGTAGCTTAAGCACTTGTGTTACAGATATCAGTCAACAGAGGAACACAAATATATACTTAAATACATATATTACACCCAGACACTGAACAAGCACAAGTGTTTATCCCACGAATGTTTGTCCAGGGTGGGGATTGAACCCACGACCTTTGGCGTAGGAGGCAGGGTCACTACCAATTGCGCCATGATTTAATTTAATATCGAAATAATTCATATTTTCTTATGTCTTTCTGTTTGTTATACAAATGCAATAATGTGATCAATTAATGTATTTTCTTTCTTACAATCTACCAAGAAAAAAAGGTGGTTACCCCGATATCACGGCCCGGTACTTAATAAAGTACCGGTCCGTGATACCTGCGTTCGATTCCCGAATCGAGCAAAACGTTGGGTTTCGAATTTTTCAAATATTGTTCGAGTTTTTGATTACCAAATACAATGTACCAAAAATATATAAATGTATTTTTTCTAATAGCTATCAAGCTCACTGACTATCTATCGATTGCAGAATACAAAATGTAGATATCTAATGCACAGCAGATCGGGACAGCTCAGTAACTTCGTTCCGGAATAAAAGGCCAAGGGAAATTTCTATTTCCGCGCGGATGAAGCCAAAGAGACGATCAAATTACTAGTAACTAGATTATGGGAGAGGAACGAGGTTTTCAATTTCAGCGAAGTTCATGAGTTCATGTGGTACGTGTTGTAATTGATTTTTTACAGTGTTCAAGTCTGCTACCAGTCAATGGACAACATTTCAAAATTGCTAAGCTCTGTAACAAAAAATACCAATTCTTTGTTTACTTTTCCGCTGCTCGAATATATATTTATTCATTTTTTATATTGCTTATTTACTGAGAAAAAAATTAAAAACTAAAAAACGTAAGATGACGTCATCGGACGGCAGAATGTAAAATATTTCTTTGCTTAGCACATTATAGTTTTAAATTTACGTAATGCCAAACCCATGACATGTAACTGTCAAAAAAAAAGACAACTTGTCAACGTTGAATGTATGAATGACGTTGACAATGTTGACACTAGTATTATTTACCTTTGACAGTAGTACCTTTTTTTTATTAAAACAATGATAAGCAAAGGAATATCGCTGTATTCAGCCGTCCGATGACGTCATTTGGCGCTTACGTCTATTTAGAATAAAAAGAATTTCAATAATTATTTTATGCATGAAAATGGACAAATTTTGAAAAAAGAAAAAATATGGGTCTGTTCATTTTATGTCTACTTTCATATAAAATAACAATATGGACATGTTAAAAATATGAAATGTTGTCCATTACCAAATGATGCGTTTGAAAGAAAGCTGTGATTTCCTATAAATGTAGGTGCACAAGAGCATGGTTTTTAACCCCCGACGCAAAAACGACGTGGTGTTATAAGTTTGACGTGTCTGTGTGTCTGTCTATGGCATCGTAGCTCCCGATATAAACCGATTTTGATTATGTTTTTTTGTTTGAAAGATGAATAAGGAGGGAGTGTTCTTAGCTATGTTGGATAAAAATCGATCCAACATGGCCGCCGTCACAAAGATTTGGATTTTATGTTTTAACACAACTCCCACAATATGAGTATCATATAAAAGGACTTGAGTAGCAAAATATATTAATTGTGAAAAATTGCAAACCCAAGATGGCCGCCGTCAGAAAATGACGAATAACCTATTTGTTGTTCCAACTGCCTCAATATAGGTATCAAATGAAAGAGCTTTAGTTGTGTCGGGGGTTTTTAAAATTTTTAATTTAATTTTTATTATAATTTTAGACGACAAACTGTCACAGTTTGGCAGATGTTGAACTTGTAAATTATGGATTATTTTTGTCTAAAAAAAAAGAAAGTGCCATCCGCGTTGGGATCCTAATAAACTAAATAAATAGACTTTTTTATATAATTGGTGGCAGACGAGCAGACGGATCACTTGATAATTAGCGATTGCCGCTGCCCATGGCAATTGCGACACCAATGGAGTCACAAGTGCGCTGCTATCCTTTTGACCCCCGTTTCCCCCGGGATGGGCCTCCGGTACCCTCACCCACGCAGCAAAACGCAGCACAGTGCTGCTTTACGCCGATTTTCTGTGAGGCCGTGGTATCATGACATGCAAAAACATCCTCAATTTTTCCGTCTGATCAGACAGAATAATAGAGGATTTTTTTGTGATGAAGTAGTAAGAAGAAAATGAAATTCGATAAAAGTCGACTTGTACCACTTTTCACCGGACGCACAGATATGCTTGTCTGAAGCAAACAAACACGGGAATATAGTAAGAACTTTCGACCCAACACTATTTCCATAGTATCATATAGTGCCTTCCTTTAAAAAAGGTTACATATTCGGGTCACTATCATACAAAACCTAATGATACTTTTTAGGTCCACTAGGGCGCACAGTTCACTAAAGATGTCCAACTCATTACTCCAAAATGTAAGCAAGATAAAGCGTGTATCGAGCGAAGTTCAACGATCGCGCCCGAAGCGACAATTATCGCATCAATGGATGCGCCGGCGCACGCAAGGCCGCACGCGTGATGCGTCGGACTCCGCCTTGTTTTACTTCTTGATTTGAATCCAAATACTTTTGTATTTCGTAAGAACTTTTTTTTTAGGTGGCCGATGAGCAGCGTGGTCACCTAATGGTAAGCGATTGCCGTCGCCCATGGCCATTTGCGACACCAGTGGAGTGACAAGTGCTCTGCCAAATTTAAATCCTCCTTCCCGATTGGGCCTCCGGTACCCTCACTCACGGAGAGAAACACGGCACAGTGCTGCTTGATGCCGTTTTTCTGTGAGGCTGTGGTAGTGGTGACTCTGGCCGAGCCGGCCCATTCATGGCGACGCGTGGCTATACCACGGTTTTTTCATTCAAGTTTTATTTATGTAATCTCCGCTTGATATTCCCAGTTGCGTCCAAAGCAGTAGTTCGACCACTGCTCACTGCTGTCTGAACTTTGTCACCCTTAAACAGGGGAATCATACCAATTAGACTACGATTACACATTCAGAATACATAATTATTTTATTTGTTGTTGCTTGTTGGAGCATCTGATTTTCGATTTTTTTGTATATTAATTTTTTGATTATCATCGTCACATCGTCAGCCCATTTAAGTCCCCACTGCTGGGGCACAGGCCTCCCTCAATCACATGAGGGGTAATTGCCATACTCACCACGCTCGGCAGACGGGTTGGCGAGGGTTTTGATATAAATGCCGAGTTTTCCTTCTCTGGGTGCTGATGATCATACCAGCAGCTTTAGCTTAGTCGCCTTTTACGACACCTCGGTAAGAGTGAAGGTGGCCTATTCTACTCTACCGGGGACCACACGGCACATTTTAATTATGTAATACCGCTTTATTTTAATTTTGTAATTTTTTCTTATTTTTCTTTTATCGGCTCTATATGCGTTTTGTTATTTATATACACGTGTAGGTTTTTCTTTGTTTTATTTAGTTTTTTGTAAGATTCATTGTCAATTTTTTTTGTTTGTATGTTTTATTATGAGGCGTCGCACAAAGGTACAGCCTGAAAATCAGCGCTGCAAAGGCTGTCTAGCGGATGTTGTAGCACATGCTGAGGCTGAACCTTTTTGGCCGCAACCTTACAATGTATGTCATTATTTCATTTTGTATGTAAACATGTGTTGTGGTCAATAAATGATTTCTTATTCTTATTCTCATCTCAACAACTGAGAAACTATCTGAAACGTGCAGGTTTCCTCATCGCCGAGCTAATGGTAGAAACATTCACATGCAGGTTTGAAAAATCCAGAGATGCACGCTCGGCTTCAAACCTACGACCTGTATAGAAGGCACACGTTCCGCAGTTATCCAATGAGCTACCATCGCTCTGATCCAATCGACTGCATAAACTTATGTAGTATTCCGCAAGACCTCATCATGTGTCATCGGAAAACTCCAAGGAGATGGTTGTGTTATGTGTGTATAACCTAGTTTCTTTGGTTGGTGGTATCGTTTGACCTGTGGTGGGCCAATCCTATGGTGAATCAACGACCTATACCCGAAACTGGAATTCAAGACCAAAAAAGTTACTACAATGCTGCTACTGCAATAAAATGATCGTACAATAGTATATACCTATTTTCTATAAACATGCGCATTTCATAATTTATTTATTGGTAATTTTGATTCTATAATTAAAAGAACTAGTTTTATCGACTTATTTTTACATAAATACAAGACTCTTTAATAAAAACTTGATCATCAATAATGTTTGGTAGAAAAGTTGGTAATATGCTTGTGTCCCCTTCAGGTGTTAATAACATTTGGTACAACATTTGAACTTACATGTTGTTGTTTCGTGCAGTGAAGTGCCGCAGCGATATTTATATTAAGAATCTTTGAATTACATCGTTTTAAACACTGCTATTATGTAATTAATGAGTTGTCACGTGAACAACTTGCTAGGACCTATGAGAGTCTTAAAACCTGCGATTTCGTTAAGTAGTCTCGGCAGAATCCATAGGTCGAAACGCTAAACGCCCCTGTTTTATTGAGTAGGTAACTGAGACTTTCGACAGACTTCGACTGTTAACTACCCACTTTGTCAAAACATCAAAAATAAGAAAAGAATTAAGTATAAACTTTTCCATGCTGTCTTCATACTATGCCACATTTTCGTGGGTGTTAATGGGTGATTCAATTTGTTTAAGTTCTATACAATAAAATTTTGTCAATGTTGGTTGACTTGAAAATATAGTTTATAATTTAGTTTCTATTTATTGAGAAAATCCTCATTATGAATTGTGCCCAGCCTATATACTAAGAAAAGAAGCTTACACCAAAAAGGTTGACCAAACCTGAAAACTTGATTTGACAATGACATAAGTGACATTGATAGATTTGATAGTGACGTATCTGTCGTAGTTTTTTTTGGTCTTGAATTCCAGTTTCGAGTATAGACATCGGAGATGTACTGACTGTAAAAAAGTTCGGAAGTTCGGTAATCCAAAATTCGAGTGCAAAAGTATACCAAACAGTTAACTATAAGTATTCATCATCATCATCATCATCATCAGCCCATTTAAGTCCCCACTGCTAGGGCACGGGCCTCCCTCAATCACATGAGGGGTAATTGCCATACTCACCACGCTCGGCAGACGGGTTGGCGAGGGTTTTGATATAAATGCAGAGTTTTCCTTCTCTGGGTGCTAATGATCATACCAGCAGCTTTACCTTAGTCGCCTTTTACGACACCTCGGTAAGAGTATGTCTATAAGTATTAAATTAATAGTAAGTATAAGTGTTTGCCGAGATATTGTTTTAAACTTTCATGGTCACTAACATTACAATAGTTACTAACGAGAATTCTACCATGTACCTTATTTTTTGAGTTTCCGATATTTTGGCACTGTTGCAAGCGCCATGGTCACGGAGTAACTGAAGTTTTTGCGTGTAAGATGATACTGGCAGACAAAATGGTATACCCTCCTTCGCAGTCTGCGAAGGAGGGTAGACCGTTTTGTCTGACATAATGAAGTTTTGTCGTTTGGCTGATATATCTGAAGAAATATCGGAAACTCAAAAAATAAGGTACATGGTAGAAATCTCGTAAATAACTATTCTAATGTTTGCCAAGAGATTATAACCCCGAAATTCTGTAAAATAAATCCGGTTTAGTACCTGAAAATTAATACCGATTGGCGTTGCTAGTGTGCCCTACCCGTCACCTTAACCACTGTAGTGTTTTTTATTATCATTAGCCCATTTAAGTCCCCACTGCTGGGGCACGGGCCTCCCTCAATCACATGAGGGGTAATTGCCATACTCACCACGCTTGGCAGACGGGTTGGCGAGGGTTTGATATAAATGCAGAGTTTTCCTTCTCTGGGTGCTGATGATCATGCCAGCAGCTTTACCTTAGTCGCCTTTTACGACACCTCGGTAAGAGTGAGGGTGGCCTATTCTACTCTGCCGGGGACCACACGGCGTGCACTGTAGTTAATTTCATTCAAAAGGAAACTAGACGCCCACGATCATAATCGCGAACGAAACAAAATACAAATGGTGTGAGATCGCATCTTTAGCTTTAGATTTTAATTACTGTCGGAAAAACATGAGCTCTCTCCAAAAGAAAACCGATGACTGATTGTATTCTAAACAGTACGGGTACCAGCTGTTATGATTTACGAGTAAAATCATTTGTGACCCATCATCATCAGCCCATTTAACTGTCCCCACTGCTGGGGCACGGGCCTCCCTCAATCACATGAGGGGTAATTGCCATACTCACCACGCTTGGCAGACGGGTTGGCGAGGGTTTTGATATAAATGCAGAGTTTTCCTTCTCTGGGTGCTGATGATCATGCCAGCAGATTTACCTTAGTCGCCTTTTACGACACCTCGGTAAGAGTGAGGGTGGCCTATTCTACTCTGCCGGGAACCACACGGCCTCACCCATGTGACCCATGCATTTTAGTAAAATAATATGCCACCAAAACAATTTCATACAAATATGATTTTTTGGGGTATTGCAAATTTTTGCTATACCTTAAAAATCCTATTGACTATGTTACCGCAGACCTTTGTAAGTCGATGAATTTCGTAAGTGCTTTTTGCTTCGCTGGGAGCCGACAGTATCAGTATCAATAGTTTCATCAATATTATTATAGGTATGTTCTACAAATATACAATGGAAATATTGTTACAAATATTGATGAAACTGCTCAATTAATATGCATTTTTAATAAAAAGCAAAGTAAAGTATCAATAATAAATAAATATTTCACAACATCACATACATTGATCTGACTCCGAGTTAGGTAGCTCAAGCACCTGTGTTACGGATATCAGAATCATCAGTGGGATTACAAATATATACATATAATACTTTTCTTTTGTAAATACATACTTATAATACATAGCAAACACCCAGACCAATACAAACAAACATGTTCATTCATGCACACAGAGGCAGCGTTCACTACCACTGTTCCAATCGGGTCGTCATCATTATCATTCTATAAACTGTCCCACTGTAGGGTAAAGGCCTCCATCATAGAAACCAAGCCATCGCTACTATGATGAGATTAGGCTTAATCACCACGCTTGCCAAATGCGGATTGGTGATAACAAACCCGAGCTATGTCCGAAAAATTCGAAACATACTTTTCGCTCGACCCGGGGATCGAACTTAGGACCCCGAGATCATGGCCCGGTACTTATATAACTAGACCAACAACAAATTTTTGGTAGCTTAGTCAGTAAGTAGTTGCCCGGTTTGCAAAAGATCGTGGGTTCGAGACCCACCCAAATACTGGCGGTAAATTTTTAAGTGCATTATTACCTTTAAGAATGTAATATAAACTTTTTTACGTAATAATGCGTTGAAAGAGTATAAAATAGCACTACGTACTCAATACAATACTCAATTATTCATTGAATTCCACAGTGTGTATAGGTACGTATTATATGAGTTATTTTATGCGCGAATATTATTACCCCATATAAGTTATTACTAGCATAACGAAACTAGGTTTCTACTGCAGCAATTAATTCATAGTAACTATTTTGTGTTTGATAGTTGGCCGTGTGGTCCCCGGCAGAGTAGAATAGGCCACCCTCACTCTTACCGAGGTGTCGTAAAAGGCGACTAAGGTAAAGCTGCTGGCGTGATCATCAGCACCCGAGAAGGAAAACTCTGCATTTATATCAAAACCCTCGCCAACCAGTCTGCCAAGCGTGGTGAGTATGGCAATTACCCCTCATGTGATTGAGGGTGGCCCGTGCCCCAGCAGTGAGGACTTAAATGGGCTGATGATGATCCTAAACTTGCCTGTCTACGGATGTAGGTAGTAATTATAGCGTGCCTCACAGCACCTCACAGGAGCCTTGTATCAAAATATTATTGGCAGGCCCAAACGGGAGAGTCAAAGGAAGTTGTTTGGCTGGGAGAGGGGGGTGTCTCAGCTTACACGTTAGGGTCCCAAGAAGCACTATTTATCCATCTATTAAGGTGAATTAGATTGAAGATTTGAAAACATTTTATATGTGACTGTCAGTACAACTCGTTTTTTTTTATTGTTTATAACGTCTTATGTCATTTACAAGTGGTCCGCCCTCATTTCGATTCGGGACATTAAATCCACTTTATACCAATAGATGGCGCTAGGTGTCGATTTCATCGCGGAAGTGTTTCATGTTTTGGGATCAGCTATAGGTAAGCGTTGACACTGGCTGTAGGATTAACCTCTTTATAAATAGTATATGTACCGATTTCATAAGAACAATAAAATTAACTGAAAAATTAATCACAAAAAGTTGGTGTTATGGTTAAACGTTATTTTCGTTTTATATCATCATCATCGTCAGCCCATTTAAGTCCCCACTGCTGGGGCACGGGCCTCCCTCAATCACATGAGGGGTAATTGCCATACTCACCACGCTTGGCAGACGGGTTGGCGAGGGTTTTGATATAAATGCAGAGTTTTCCTTCTCTGGTTGCTAATGATCATGCCAGCAGATTTACCTTATTCGCCTTTTACGACACCTCGGTAAGAGTGAGGGTGGCCTATTCTACTCTGCCGGGGACCACACGGCATTGTATGCTTGTTTTGTATGCTTCTTCATAATTATAAGCATACTAAGCGTTCCACAATGTATATTTATTTTGGAGTTTCTTTAATAAATGAACGATAAAGGGCGAGGACCCGTTTCGGTACAGGAGTGGTACATCCTCAGATTTAGATTTTATGTATATTACACATACTTTTGGAATTATCATACAAGAAAATCATACATAACTCAGACGAGCTGAAAAAACAATATCTTAGCATGATATCAATAGAGGAATTTTAAATAAAGTAATATCTAAGAACGATACGAGACAGTTTTCTTTCCTAGAAATTATTCTAATTATTATATGCGGTAAGAAACGGTATCTTACGCGTACCGTCACATTCCTCATTATGATGAAGACGAACTTTCGTTGCGTTCAAACGCAACTACTTAGACGCAGACTAAAATAAAACTGACGTAAAAAGTTTTTACTGAAAAAATAACAAAAAAAGAAGTGACAAAAGGAACATGAACTCACCGAGAACAGTAAGACACCGCTTCCCGAAACGGCCAATATCCGCCATAATACTCTCGTCTAATGTAACCGTTACGTCACGCCACTTTCACTGCAGCAATCATGCGATAATCACTTATGAAACCGAGGACGCTGCACTCAACGCATGCCAAGTTCAACGCACCGAAAAAAAAACAAGGAGAGAAAAAAAGAAGTGTCAAAAAAGGCGCGAAGGGCTCCCGAACGCGTTTTTGGTGGGAGAATTTGAAAAAAGAACGCGTGTCGCGCGCTCACTTTCGTGGCGGGCAGTGAGCTCGGCCGCGTGGTGCGTTGTGCTTTTACTTTCGTGACCAGCCAGTGGGGATCACAGCGGGTCTGTCACAATGATCATTGTCCCATGATTTAGGGGAGCTGGGAAAGTCGTGACATGAGAAGAATGTGACGCGGATGGTGTTTTGGCTTCACAGTTTTGAAATTGGAACGTCTGATTCTACGAAGACGTTGTCGAATGGCCTCAACCAATAGAATTTTACAATGGAGTTGTTATTGAATGAGGGGAAGACAAATTATGAGTATGAGGGAAAGCCGATGCTCAGTAGCCTGCAACACCTCTTTTACTATACTACCCGCAAAGACTCGAGGCAGTTGGTGTCATATTCACCGTCTACGGCGAGTCTGCGGGTACTAATAATTTTGTAGGTAAACGTTTCAGGAAACATGAATTTGAATAAACACTACAAGTTACTTCCAACTTAAGCTCACTTAGTATGAAAAAATATAGTTAGTATAAAGTCTCAGGTGCAACAATAATAAATGTATTTAGTCTAAAGTAATTTTATTTATTCGCAAAAGTCGATTATAATATTATTTATCTACGTTTTTATTTATTAAGAATGACATGGAATATATTTCTATAGGTAAGTAGGAATGTCCGAAAGAAAACTGTCAAATTGAAATTGTATACTCCTTTCGCTTTAGAATGATATGGGTGACAGATGTCAAAATCTATACGTTTTTCACGTTAGTCTCTTTCTAACGTGTGACTCACGTATAACTCTGTCCAGCTGTCACCGATATCATGATGAGTGTAGTGGGAATGGCCAGGTCACATTTGCCAATGGTCCAGGAAAATGACCAAATTTGCCACCCAAAGGCAACCCATCGTCATAACCTTGCTCAAGATTGGCCACAAATGGCTATAAATAGAGAACAATATTGAGATTTGAGGGAGGCCTTTGCCCAGCAGTGGGAAAGTAAAGGCTAGGAAAAAAGTAGATAGGTACCATTAGAAAAGTCATTCCTCAAGAAGAAAAATACTTTGACCACGTAAACAAAACCGCGTGTAATAGCTAACTCTTAATTTGAGATCATAAAACATTTTACATCTTAATTGATGTTGATTACTAAAAGGGCAAGCCCATTTAATGATTTGAAAACATGGTATAAACCCAGTTTATCATGTAAATGTTTAATAAAACTTTCATATTAAATACTCTGTGTACAAGTATTATAAAGCTGTTTACAGACCGAACAAGATCAGAAGGCACTTCAATGACATTGGCAGGGGGCGTTGTAAAACATAAAGGTTTTAAATTAGTTTCTATTGGTTTTTAGTGTACAAATTTGGTGTTTATTTGTGCAGTGAAGTGCCGCATAGTGAACATAATAATAAGAATCGTTGGATTGTATCGTTTTTAACATTGCAATTGTGTGTCGAGTGAGTTGTCTCGTGATACCTTGCTTGGACCTAATAGAGTCTTAAAACCCGCGATTGCTTTTAGAGTGATATCCGCGGAATCCGTATGTCGATAAAACGTAAACCACCGGCATTTTATTGAGTGACTGTGACTGACTTCGACTGTTGACTACCTACTTATTCTCAATAAGCTACTTGACATTGGCGAATTATATTCGGTTAGAGCCATATTAAAAAAAAAGTGATGCGAAAATGTCAAAACAGCATTATTTCCACAAACTAAGTAGAAGATACTACTACGTATATTATTTCCGACTTTTGCCACGTGCCAAATTTAGGTACAAAATTCTCACGAGATACATTGGTTATTATTTAGAGCGATGGTAACCCAATCGTTAAAAAGTCGCCTTGGCTGGAGGTCGTAGCTTCGAATTTGAGCATGCACGTCTGGATTTTTAAAATCTACGAAAATCTATGTGCATATTTTTATGAGGTAGGGGTAGTCTTCGTATCGTCGATACACAGTGCCTAAAGACGAAAGTCTTCAATCAGTGCGTCCTACCCGTCATGACATACGGAGCCGAAACGTGGACACTTACGGTACTGGTCCATAAGTTAAAGGTCGCTCAGCGGGCTATGGAAAGAGCAATGCTCGGCATCTCTCTCCGAGATCGAATCCGAAATGAGGTGATCCGGCAGAGAACCAAAGTTATCGACATTGCTCACCGGATTAGCAAGCTTAAGTGGCAGTGGGCTGGCCATATTAGCCACAGAACCGACAACCGATGGGGTAAACGAGTTCTGGAGTGGAGACCGCGTCTTGGCAAACGTAATGTAGGGCGCCCTCTGGCTAGGTGGGGGGACGAGCTGTGCAGGATGGCTGGCAAGAGCTGGATGCGAGAAGCCATGGATAGATCACAGTGGCGAACAATTGGAGAGGCCTACGTCCAGCAGTGGACTGCGATAGGATGATGATGATGAGGGGTAAGATAAAATATTATGAGAAAACCTACACTAGACGTGTGTAACTCTTTACTGAAACGACTCAGTGATCCGACTCAGCCAATTAATACACTGTTCCGAATCTCTAATGTTCACTCCGAATGTATCATTCGACTTAAATGGATCTCGTGGTCAATCGGTACGCGCGGTAGAAATCTCGCTCACACGGATGAGCCAAATGATCCGAATGATTCGAGTGAGCCGAATGAGCTAAATGATCCGAGTGAACCGAATGAACTAAATGATCCGAGTGAGCCGAATGATCCGAATGAGAGGAATGATCCGAATGAGCCGAATGAACGGAAGAGTCTATGTTACAAATGATGCGTTTCACTGTTCCGCATCTTTGCACTGGTCCAGATGCAAATGTCCCAATCTTTTGAAAGATACACTTACTCGTACGATTCGGATAGTTTCTCAAAAACTTTGGATAATTCTGAACCAGACCGAGATTAAGTTGGTCTCGTTCCCCTGACGAAGGTCAATGGCTTGGACCATGATCCAGGTTTTGGATGTCTGGTAATTACAAGACTAATAATATAGTAGTTGAACACCCAGACACTGAACAAACAAATGCCTATTCATTTCAGTGGAATATGAAGTTTATTAATTGTAGTAGAAATCAAACCACGTCTTTTTGGACCTCGAGGAAGTGCCTACAAATTTGACCATAGGCTCTACAACTAAACGGGAATAATGTACACGACCGAATCCCCGATATCCCCATCTTTTTCACACTTGCTGTATCTTTTGTTTGGATGCGATCTAACCCTATCTAACTCTTTTCTTGATCGTTGCGAGACGGTTTCGATTCAGGCCCTGTGTAGTTAACTAAAGCCCCGTAAATTACGAAAAGAGACCTAACTCAAGATCACTTGCGACCTCAAAACGAAGACAAAGAACTAACTTACAAAAAAAAATTAAGCATTGAGGTTTTTTCCCTTTTTAGCCGCCTACATTGTTGCTCGGGTCCCGGACTTGCGTTTTGAAACGATTTTGAGAAGTGGTTACTTAACTTGGTTGGCCAATGGGTTGAGTGGCTTTACAGAATATGTATGACACATTCGATATTAGTTATGATATTTTTCCTTGTGAGGAAATGGTCCTTCTACAGCGTGACTTTTTTATATGATAGGTGGCAGACGAGCAGACGGATCGCCTGATGATAAGCGATTGCTCGCCCATAGACACCCGGGACACCATTGGAGTCACAAGTGCGCTGGCAACCTTTAAACCCCCATTCCCCCACATTGGACCTCCGTAACCCTCACTTACACAGCGAAACACAGCACAGTGCCGGTTTTCTGTGAGGCCGTGTATCACAGTAAAGCCGGCCCTTTCATGCCGAAGCGTGGCTCTCCCACGGTCGTGACTCTTTGAATAACCGAGAAACTTCTCTAGGATCCTCATCCTAGCGTATAGTTACCGGTTCTTATCTCTGGCGTACCCTAGGTTCTAAAATTATCCCAAACTGTCCCGTTAGAGCCTAGGGTGCGCTTAGATCATTATACGGGATTTGGGGAGTCTGGTAATTACGCCATTCATTTGCTTTTGTGGAATATTATAATAGTATAGTATAGTATCAGCCTACATAGATATCCCACTGCAGGGCAAAGGCCTCCATCATAGAAATCAAGTCATCGCTACTATGATGGGATTAGGCTTAATCACCACGCCAAATACGGATTGGTGATCACAAACCCGAGCTATGTTCGAAAAACTCGAAACATACTTTTTGCTCGACCCAGGAATCGAACCCAGGACCCCGAGATCACGGCCCAGTACTCAAACCACTAGACCAACAGGGCGTTTCAATATTATAATGACTCAATAAATATATTTATTTAGATCTACGCAGAAAACATTGTTACGTACACATACCTTTCCAAAAGAATTGGAGTTATCAGAATTTCACCCACAGCACTTGGATGGATTTTACTCCACCACAGTGCGCTTCTCATGCCACTTCCTACCGCGCGTAGTAAAACTATGGAATCAGCTACCAACGATGGTGTTTCCGAAAAGATGCGACCTGGTGATCTTCAAGAAAAGAGCTTATTTCTCCCTTAAGAGCCGGCAACGCATCTGTGCCCTGTGTGTCGCAGATGTCCATGGGTGGCAGTAATTCATTTACCATCAGGTGAGCCGTCTATTCATTTGTCTGCCATAATGTAAAAAAAAATTGTGCAGTTTCCGCACTGACACAATTAAATAATTTCTAACAAGTTACAACCCCCTGGCAACACAGAGCAGAAGGGACTCTAAATGTACGAGCTACGTTGCACAGACCAACTCAGCAACGACCTACATGCAGCGCGGCTGACCAATGGACCGTCTTCTTGCACCGTCGGCACTCTACACAGACGGCACACTAGCAAACACCTTTTAATGTGTTCATAAGATTAAACGTTCTATATAAACTATGTGACTAATATCAATAAACAGATTTCAACCGTCTGTGTTGGGTCTCATTTCTCCCGCTGCGGCCAAGACACCTTTAGCCGTCACTATGATCAGTCGAGTGAGCCTGCTCGGCTGGCAGCGGTTCCCCTCCTACCTACCGTCCTGACTCTTCCCGCTTGCTACCCTGGGCGACCCGGGAGCAAGCTCCCATCACCTTATCTATATATGTATTTATTCCCATGGATAGGCAGGGCTAGGGCTCTAGGGACTTAGTGTCTTAGGCAAAGGGGCTCTAGGCTCACTAGAGAGTTAGGTTCCCTTCCTTTCCTTATATTGTGTTCGCCGGGGCGTGGTGCCTTACAAGCGTCGCTTCCCGCCCGTACACTAAAACTGTCCCAAAACGCTTAAACCATGATTCGGGATTTGCGGAGTCTGGTAATTACAATGGAGCGACTGCCGTCTGACCTTCGCCACCCAGGAACCAGACCAACTGAATGGTGGTTACACGTTTCAGAAACTATACGAAACTTGCAGGTTTCCTCACGATGTTTCCCTCACTACCGAGCTTATAGTAGAAATAAGCACATCGATTTGAAAAATACAGAGACATGCTCGGATTCGAACCACAACCTTCCGCATGGAAAGCGCTTCCTTATACATTGAGCTACGCCATTGCTCTTAGCTAAAATCTAACTCTACTAACTCATCCTATTCTTCTCGAGGGTATAATCTAAAAATCCTAATGATACTCGTAACAATCTTTTTCCCACTGGAACTTAGGTCTGATGTAAAAACTAAAATTCGCCTTAACATTCAAATCGCATTAATCAGTTACGATGCTTGAAAGGAAATATTGACTAAGCGCTATATTTGGCCACATTTTGAGTTCATTATACAGTTCCAATCTAGACGCGAATACAGAAAAAAACGGCGGGTATGTTAAACTCAATTTGGCCACAAATGGTGTCAATATTTCCACTTTTGTATGGGATGGTGATTTTTTTGGAGTTTGTGTTGCTTCCGGGCTTCCGTATTAAACCCTATCGAAAGCTCTTTAAATATCTATTTTAGTAATCATAAGTGTTGAGGATCGACGCCTGGACCTACCTCTTTTATATTGTTTGTGTTTTATATTTTTTTACTGTTTTTGAGATCATCGTCAGCTCATTTAAGTCCCCACTGCTGGGGCACGGGACCTCCCTCAATCACATGAGGGGTAATTGCCATACTCACCACGCTTGGCAGACGAGTTGGCGAGGGTTTGATATAAATGCAGAGTTTTCCTTCTCTGGGTGCTGATGATCATGCCAGCAGCTTTACCTTAGTCGCCTTTTACGACACCTCGGTAAGAGTGAGGGTGGCCTATTCTACTATGCCGGGCACCACACGGCACGGTTTTTGAGATATTATTGTTTTATTTTATGATTGTTGTCTTATTGTCTGTGAACCCTAGATATAATAATGTAGATATAATATATAGTTAGTACGTATTTGCCATTACCAGAATTTTGTTGGCATTCCCTCATCAGCATGATTTATTATACAGTCCTATCGCCACATAAGGAATTTAGCACGTGAAATATATTGCGAGCTTAAAGCCAAACAAGAGTATATGGATAACAAGTAATAACAACGCAGGCTTTCAACCAGAGAGGCATAATATTATGCGACTATACGTCCTCAAGGGTTACTCGCTCGCGTGCTTATACGTCCATTTGGCTTAAAGCACGCGGTATGTAACATACTCTACAAAAGAAGCATGAACTCATAATACGTATGTACCTACAGAAAGTGCCTCTCAATGAATTTTTAAATATAATTCAATACGCAATATACTTTAGTGTAGTAATACGTATACCTAATATCCTCCAGCCGGTTACGGCTACGGCGGCCAATCTCAACGATCAGCCACGTACGCAGGATATATTATAGTGCGTGTACAGTCAAGTGTGTGCGCAAACACAAGTCTATTCCCTTACACTCATATTCCGATGGGACACCAGCGTGACACGAGCGGTGAGGGATTATGCGCAGGACCAACCGCTTAACGTGCTTTCCGAGGCACGGGGTACAAGATCCAGGCTGACACTAAGAATTTCTTACCGAAAACTTATGTACACATTTTTGGCCCGACCCGGGATCGAACCCGGCTAGCCACCGCTTTAAAGCGACCCACGTTAACCACTGCGTCACCGAGGCAGTATTACGTAGATATACCACTTAACTCAACACTTTACTTGAAATAAAATTACCCTTCACCAAAAGAAGATCCACCTACATAATAATCTTACTATATTACAAACCACCTTTACAAAAATAACAAAACCTCTCACGAAGCAACGAGCTTCATCCTGCCTATTTGTACTCCTGATCTACATTCAGGATGAGGGCCATTGTGGCTAAGGAAGATAGGTCTTCAATAACCCCTTTTCAATGTTTGAAAATTCACTCACGTTTTGATGAGCGCCTGCTTTATTATATGAGCAATTCCTGCGGCTCCAATATGGCGCCGGTGTGAATTGTTGCTATATTTTATATGCAGGCACTTTCTAATAAAATGGGGCTCGGGCTGCTGGTTTGCCTATTCATACTAATCTCTATTCATTCGAATAATAAGGAATCCCGGTGCATGTTAAATTTTCTCTCCCTGTAAGATCTTATTTGATAGTTGTTTATTCACAAGCTCTACACCAGTTAATGATAGAGTTCACCGACTTTTAAACATCTGTTTAACTTGACAAATTTTCACAAGCAAGCTATCAAGTTATTCCGCAGTCTTGTTTTCTAGCGATAAATACATATTATTACCTATGAAAAACTATATAACAAAGTTGTTTGAATGTATAGTCAAGACAGAATCCTAGACCCTAATAGCATCTTCCTTTGATACAAAGGATCTGAAGGTAATTCCACCTACAGCGCAAAAATATTCAATTACACGGTGCCAGCATCGTGACCTTTGATTGTGATTGTGTCTATGCGACAATATCGAGTCTAATTGCCACTCGGTTTCCCGAAGGAAAACTGGTTTTACAAAGTAAAAGCATTCGCGAACTTTCGTGACCTTTGAGAATAACGTTGCCGGATGTCCTAACTATTTATTGAATTTTAATAAACGGCATAGCTCTATAAAGCCAATATTTATAAAAGAGAAATAGCTTTTCCCATTGCTTCACTCGCGTTAGAAAGAGACAAAAAGTAGCCTATGTTTTCCATGCATCCCTTCAACTAACTCCACTAAAAAGTCACTTTAATCCGTAGCACTGTTTTGGCTGTGAAAGACAGACAAACAGACAGACATAAACACTTTCACGTCTATAATATTAGTATGGATTGACCTTTTCAGTATCTACGTCACTCACTCAATATCATAGTATTAAGAAGAAAGAAAGAAAATACATTTATTGACCATCACAACACATAAAACATAAATACAGTAGGCATAACACGACACGACCCATACAAAAAGGAGAGGCGATACAAGAAAAAATGGTGTAGTTGTGACAATCAGGTCACGACCTCAGCATTAGCTGCTACGGCATTATCTGTAGTGCTGGAACCCAATTCTCGTCCTCGTGACATTTATTTTCATACGACATATATCACTAAAACAAAGTTTTTTTTGTATGGTTTTCAGGTGATATCCGCCATGTTTTCAAAATATCACGAGCACGAGAATTGGGCTCCCAGTATTCTGGTGGGTAGTAATCATTTGCTTATGTGGAATATTATAATGATTCCATAAATATATTTATTTAGATCTACGGAGAATACATTGTTACGTGCACCTCCCTATCCAAAATAGTTGGAGTTATCAGAATTCGCGCAGTCTCCGCACTGACACAATTAAATAATTTCTAACTAGCTACAACCCTGGCAACACAAAGCGGAAGCGACTCGATGTGTCCTATTTCTGACACTTGGGCTTCTATTGTGTCTGAAGCCACGATCGTACCTTTGACCTTATTACCTAACTCTACGCTTTGACCTGTGAACTGCAGAGTAGAAAGTTTTATTGTAAGGATGTTCGTTCTGAGATAATAATATCCTCCAACCGATTACGGTTATGGAGGCCATTCACAACGATCGGCCACGTGAATATTTATAGTGCTCAAGTGCACTCTCTATTCCCTTACCCTCATAATCCGATGACACCAGTGTGATACGACCGGAGAGGCGCAAGACCAACGGCTTAAAGTGTTTTCCGATGCACGGGGTGCAAGACCGCCATCTACCAGACTCCGAGGTTACACAGTGAGAATTTCTTACTGAAAAAGCAGGTACAAATTTTGGCCCGACCCGGAGATCGAACCCTTGACCCCATCGCTTAAAAGTGCAGTCAAACCAATCGAGAAAGTATAATTGGATAACCTCTGGATAACCATAAGGTGACCCGGTTGCTTGATTGTCTCTCTTTCCATTATTAACAAGAAACGGAAATGATTCCTAACTTTAGTGTTTTTATGTACCCTGTAAAGGTTTTTAAATATTTTCCTTTTGAAGTGAAAGCTCAAATCGTCAAATCTACATTTGAAATTACAGAGCGGACGTTACGTCATCACCCTCCTCGAAATTCCTGGCGCGTTTTCTAATTACCCCGTGACTTATCCGGGTTCGAGTCCCGGAATCCTAATGGAGGTTGGCGAGAATCGGATAGGATTTTTATTAAAATGTAGATTGGAGATTAGCTACGTTTATGTGGGTTTGGGGGGGGGGGAGGTTTTGTGACATCCGCTCGTAGCTCGAACAGACAGTCTGGTAGGATTAATGTTAGGATCGTACCTACTGTCAATAGCGAAGAGACCTGTGGGTCACCCAACGCTGCGTTTTAAGGACTCCTGCAAGTGGGGTGAAGACTTTACTTCGGACTGGTTCACAATAGAAACACGTTTCTTTACGAAGAAATCATATATTATTGAAAAACACGCGAAATAAAGTTGCCGCGAAAAGAAAATTTGAACAATTTTCTCACTATGACATTTTACAATGACAAGTTCTTTTTCTTTTTTTTTTAATTTAAAAATAAACACATGAGCCGTTGCCGCTAACACTGGGGCACTAATCAGCTTCGGAATCCCGACCGCAAACTGGGAAGAACGAGCTGCAATGAGACCTGAATGGCGTCATGACATTAAAATTGGAGTAACAAGATATGACAAAGACTAGCTGGAGATTATAAGTAAAGCAGAATAAGCTCCGTCGTGTCTTGCCTCCTCTAGCGGATGCAAGGTGGCCTTGCGATCGATGTGGCAAGATATCCTCATCATCATCATCGAAGTCCCCACTGCTGAGGCACGGGCTTCCCTCAATCACATGAGGGGTAATTGCCATACTCACCACGCTTGGCAGACGGGTTGGCGAGGGTTTTGATATGAATGCAGAGTTTTCCTTCTCTGGGTGCTGTTGATCATGCCAGCAGATTTACCTTAGTCGCCTTTTACGACACCTCGGTAAGAGTGAGGGTGGCCTATTCTACTCTGCCGAGGACCACACGGCCACCCACACGACCACACGGCCACACGACCACACTAAGGCAAGATATGCCGAGCAGCAATAGATCTCTACGTTTAATAGGTTCACCAACATACAAGCATTGCTTAGTTTGGGAACCCCTGTCATATCAATTGTAATATCTTACCAATGTACAACTAATTTTAAGTTTAAATGTACCTTATCTGTATCCTAGTAATATTTTTGCAATAAACCTTTATTTATTTTATTTATTTAAGTGTTGGCCTATAGTTAATAAAACTTACTGCCGATCTCAGAGTCGTTGATCAACTTAGTTGGCTACTTAAGAAAAAATATTGACCCTTACTTTGATACGCATAAAGAATAACGAAACTAAAGTTAATGAACATTAGCTGAAATTAATAATGCCTCAGACTTCATAAAATCGGTAATTCGTTTGTTGGCTTAAGTATTAAGATATTTAATAAGCTACCACAAAATGTCATTAACCTATCACTGGATAAGTTTAAGTCTCATATTAAAACCTGCCTAATGAAGAAAGGTTACTATAGTGTACAAGACTATTTAAATGATAAGGATTCTTGGTCAAGTTAATTGTTTAATATTTTGAGTTGTTATTCATAGTAGTCTATTAACTTTCATAATTGTATTTTTTTTTCTCGATTGAAACTCTGTAACATCATCAATATTTGAATGTCGATTTCTACTGAGAAGACACCGGCAAGAAACTACAGAGTTTCTTGCCGGTGTCTTCTCAGTAGAAATCGACATTCCGAACCAGCGGCAGATATTATGTACCTATTTTGACATTCATAAGTGTTCTGTGTGGACCTAAATTGAATAAAGATTTTTTTTATCTTTTTAATGACGTCTTTGAGTGCGGCCGAAAGAGAGCCAAAGAGATAAAAGATAATAAGATATCGGTACAGTGCAAGGTACCATGGCACTGTGCTGATATCGTGTGACTACCTGACAAAAGCATTTTCCATTTTATTATATTCCTGTCTTTTGTAGTAGGAAATTCATATGCTAGGTTATTTCACGCAGCATCGTTGAAAGAGGTCTTTGGAGTAATAAAAATCGTAAGGTACAGGCATAGCTTGCAGATTGCGGTAGCAGGCTGACAGCAAACGCCCTCCTTCACTACCTCAACCTGTTATTCTCCATTGCGTCCAAAGTTATCGCTTCGCCGGGGTACGCTTGGACCAAAGGTCTCAAACCTTTGGTCCAACCGTACCTGGAAGTTACAATAACAAAAATTCATATTTGATATTTTCGTAGCAATCTTTTGCGATTTATTCTTAAGTAAATAGCACGCTTAAAAATTTCATCTCGTGTTGGAGCAGGATGAAATTTTTAAGTGTGTTATTTACAAAATTCATTTCACAAATACTTTCTACGGGATCGAACCTACTACCTTTGGTGCATGAGGCAGGGACACTCACCACTACCAAATGCGCTATCGGGGCAGTCAAAGGAAATTACTACTAATATTATAATACTTTAATTTTAGCCATACATAATAGTTTACCTTTATGTGATGGGTGGCAGACGAGTAGAAGGATCGCATGATGGTAAGCAATTGCCGCCGCCCAAAGACACCCGCGAGACCAGTGGAGACACAAGTGCACTACCAACCTTTAAACCCTCTTTCCCCCGGATTGGGCCTCCGGTACCCTCACTCACGCAGCGAAACACAGCACAGTGCTGCTTCACGCCGGTTATGAATATCATACTGTCAATGTAATTATACTTTGTATTAGAATGAAAATTGTGATTACCATATTATTTGAAAAGAGTAGGTAACTACTGAGTTTCTTGCTGATTCTTCTCGGTAGAAATTGACATTCCGAATCAGCGGTAAATTACATTATATTTGACATTCATAAATGTTCTGTATGGACTTAAATTGAATAAAGACCATTTTATTTATTTATTTTATTTATATTTATTTTCTATACTATCCTAAACGCAAAGTCTCGCGGCGGACGATACAGTATTTCATTCATATGATTGAAATGTGACATCGACTGACACGAGTCTTTGGTTCGTATATAACAGTTAGTTCCTTTTAGACCTTCGGACCTATTTTTCACAACTTTTTTTTAATTCTAATCAAATTCCACGGACACTGGTTCCGTGCCTTTTTTGTGCTCGTTTTTTAAGTGTTACAAAATAATTATGAATTTTGCTCCGCGATAAAATTAAACTAAATTAAATTACAATTACTATCTTAAGTTTAGGCAGTCATGCATGGTTAATGTTAGTAAGATGTATAAAATGTACTGTCATTATTTTTTTGGGGTAGGGGGTTTGGTGGTTTTATGTAGTTAAGGACCTCAGAGGGGGGTTTTGGGGTATGTTAATCATTTATGTTTTATTTGCAAGCTTGTCCCTAAACGCGTCATCGCCCCGGCGGATCGCCATTTTGAGGTGTACTCGGTTATTTTTTCGATGGTAGCCTCCGATGCCATGGATATTAGGCGTGCTGTGGCGTCGTTAGTGGCGTTATCTGTAAATATACACAAGTTCTTGTGTGTCTGGAGATGGCTACCACCGCGTGTGGGACACTTTGCAGGGCTTCGTGGATTGTCAGAGGGCGCGATCATTCGTCTGATCCGTACCCCTGGCTGATTAAGAGAGCTTTCTCGGCCTGGGTGTGAACGAGATACAGGGTTCTTTCGGACTTGGGTATCTGCGCATCTGAAAATCGTTTCAGCTGTAGGGACTTAGTTCGGGTGTTAGCCGAGTATATGCCACTGTAGATTTCTCTAAGGGCATACGCTACGTCTTGTGGGTTGCGATAAGTGCACGAATAACTCCTTTGTGATGTTGGTGATTTTGTTTGGTCTGTTGTAGTGTAGGGGAAAGAGATTGCAGCGGTCAATATAAGGGAGTTGGTTGTTGTCACCTAGCAGTGTGACCTTGCTGGCTTTTATTATTTGGATGGCCAGGACTATGGATCCGAAATGGTTCATAAGGGCTTACGTCCACCACTAGGTGTGTACACGATTCACCCTTACTCATACCATTTACAAGTAGGGTTGCCATAGTCCTCACTCTTTTTTCATCAACTTAACTTATATATATCACCAGCCCTCACATAGTTTCGGGACATTAGTTACACTTTACACCACTAGAAGGCGCTATGTGCAGATTCCATCGAGCAAGCGTTTTGTGTTCTCACATTACCTATATAAGCGTTGCCGCTGTCTGTAATATTAAATTGTTATAAATAATTGATTCATTTTCATTATTAATGAATGAAATACTCTACAATCTGCCGCGAGTCTTAGCGTTGAGTTTGTAATTTCACGGTGAGATGTGATATTGGCTGAAAGATAACAATCTTCGCCTGTCGTGTCCCCGATCACTCCAGGCGTAGATACTCGTAGCTGTAAGTCTGGAGGAAGTTTGCTCGGTGTATTTTTATATCGGGGTGCAGTCAGGGAGTGTCGGGGAGGGGAGGCATCAGAACACGACAACATTTCGACGCTGGCTGACAACTGGGGCGCGTGTGGTCTGAGACGGTGGTGTAAGGGATAAGATATCTAGATGTCCGGTTCAACCGTGGGAGAGCCACGCTTTGGCATGAATGGGCTGGCTCGACTGCACTGCAGTCGACATACCACAGCCTCATGATAACCGGCGTGAAGCAGCACTGTGCTGTGTTTTGCTACGTGAGTGAGGGTACCGAAGTCCTAATCCGGGGGAAAGGGGGGGCTTAAAGGTTGGCAGCGTACTTGTGACTCCACTGATGTCATCATGATATTCATCTGCTCGTCTGTCTCCTATCACATAAAAAATATGTTAGACTAGTTGCTATCTTTAAATTACCGTGGAGAGCCAGGCTTCGGCTCATCCGAATTAATATCCTGGCCTCAGGTAAGAAAACTCGCGTAAAGCAACGTTGCGCTGCGTTTCACCGAGAGTGAGGGTACCAGAGACCCGAAGCGGTTGGAAGGGAGATTGGCAATGCAATTGTTCTTCTTCCTCTTATTTTATTTGTGGCAATCAACTTCTCGACTGAGAATTACTCCTGCCATTATCATGTTTTAGATTTTAGGCATTATTAAGCGGGACAACCGAAGATAATTTGCCAATGTCAAGTAACTTATTGAGAACAAGTAGGTAGTCAACAGTCGAAGTCAGTCAAAGTCACAGTCACTCAATAAAACGCCGGTATTTTGCGTTTTATCGACCTACGGATTCAGTGGATATCACTCTAAAAGCAATCGCGGGTTTTAAGACTCTATTAGGTCCATGCAAGTTGTCACGAGACAACGCACTCGACACACAATAGCAGTGTTAAAAACGATACAATCCAACGATTCTTATTATTAGGATCACTTTGCGGCACTTCACTGCACAAATAAACACCAAACTTGCACACTAAAAACCACTAGACACTAATTTAAAACCTTTGAATTACATCAGCCCACGCGGCTTCTTTTTACGCAATTGTTACTCCACTGGTTTTTTTAAAGGTGTCGTTTGGTAAATCAGGTGATTCGTCTGTTTGTCTGCCACATACAATACATAAATAAATAAAGGGGAAATTTGACGGAAGCTTAATAAAGAGTTGTCAATACGACACGATTATTTTTTACATGGTTATGTTAGGTGGGTTGGCCGAAACTATTTAGAGCTAGTTTCGGCCAACCTATTTAGAGCTTCCGTGGAGGTGGCCAGCCGGCAACAGGGACGGGGGTCCCTGTACCAGCACTGTCATTGGCACCTCCACCGCTCGTTGGGGACGGCTCAGCTCTTCCCGCTGTCCCCAACCCCCCTCCTCCTAGCCTGAGGAGGGGCGTGGCCGCACACCCCGTGTAGGGGCCTGTGGGGGAGTGGGGTTGCGGGGAATAGCCTCGTGCAGTTCCCGTGACCCCATTCTATACCCACGGGTGGTTGAGCCCCGGGAGTTTTAGTGGGTATGGCCTCAGGTCGCTTCTTGTTAGAAGAAGCGGCCCGGAGGGTGAGTCCCACAGTACCCTGTCGCCCCCTGGCGGCAGGGTCTGCGTAATGCATTTCTCCCGGAAAAAAAAAACTATTTAGAGCTTTCAATAACAACAAATTTTCAACTCGACTCATCATGATGGGTAATAGAAGGGAGGCGACGCGTTACCCGCCGCGTTCCACATTCGCACCTTAGCTTCGGTAGAATAAGTTTTACAGGAAATCCATTTTAAGATATTTTTTGCATTTAATGTGGTCTAGCGCTCTCTCATCATTACTCAAAAGTTGTTCTCCTTTGCATAACATAAACTATGTTACTATATTCTTTCTAGACGTGTGCTTAACAAGAAATAAGGATTGTCCGTTTTTTTATTATTTTTTAAGGCATATTACATTTGTGCCCTTGTTCCGCCAAAATTTTAATTTGACCATATTTGAGTTTTTATTTAGGATAATTTTCGAATAAAAATAACGTGTCTCTTTGAATAATATGTATTTATTATAAACAAATGAAAAGAGTGAAGTTAAACTAGGCATAAGTATGAAAGATGTGGCCTTGTCGCTCCAGAAATCAAAAACATTTCAGGGCATATATTACCTTTATGACGGTAGCCATGTATGGCGCCGTGTGGTCCCCGGCAGAGTAGAATAGGCCACCCTCACTCTTACCGAGGTGTCGTAAAAGGCGACTAAGGTAAAGCTGCTGGCATGATCATCAGCACCCAGAGAAGGAAATCTATGCATATATATCAAAACCCTCGCCAACCCGTCTGCCAAGCGTGGTGAGTATGGCAATTACCCCTCATGTGATTGAGGGAGGCCCGTGCCCCAGCAGTGGGGACTTAAATGGGCTGACGATGATGATGGCGGTAGCGCTCCAAGTGACGACACCTTCTCTCCCCGCTGACGGCACAATTAACCGATGAGACAATGTCGCGCCAAAAGAGTAGTAATAAGGCGCCAATATGAGAACGCCACTATTTTCGCCTAGCGGTTTTTTGAAGGGACTAAATGAATGTCTGTTCCTCCAGATAAAATGGCAATCTTAAAGCATAACTGCATACTTAGGTCATTTTTGCAATTTTTGACACTGTGCCTTTGTTCTACCAAAGATGCGTGTGGACGGCTGTTTCGTCTCGCAATGAATAGAAAAACTGACGGCCAACCTTCAGAACTGACAGGCACCCAAAGAAGAATATAAAAACAGAAACCCATTGTATCTTCCCGCTGGGTTGTGTAAGTTGGGCCACGAGCACACGTCACCGCAAATGCCTTCAGTGTCAAAGTTGTCGCTATCGACGGAGCCGCTTTCTACGCTATGTAGAGATGTTCCAACTAGAGACAGCACGATAAAAACTCGAGTTCAAATAAACTCACGTGGCTCGTTGCACTATCATTAAATGCACTGAGCAAGTCATCACTATGTTAAATGGTGTTTGTTCACGGTCTTCTTCTTCTTCGGGTGCCTCTTCAGTTTTGAATGTTGGCTGCCAGTTTCTCGAACTTATCTTTATCTTTTGCGAGACGGAAAAGTTCTTTTATGCTGGTGGTAATCCCGGTCCACTCCCGTATGTTTCGCAACTACGATTTTTTCCTGCGTCCAGGACGCCTCTTCCCATCAAATTTGCTCAGTCTTAACGAGTTAAAAAAAGTTTACCCTCACACATTGGAATCCATATTGGTCAATTACAAACGAACGAGGTAATAAAAAAAATAAAAATACGTTTATTGCTTTCTCATAAAACAAAACCGGTACATAGGTATTTCCGTAACACTAGAACTTATCTACCTTACATACTTCGTTTTTAAAATATTAACAATAATCTAAGGAAAGCAAAAGGCAGCGGCTCAGCTATTGCTGACATAGGTCAGCGCTGATTTTCAGCCGCTCCTACCCCTCTAAGGTCGAGTGCGAGGGTACGGATGCGAGGGCTTAGAACATAAATAACAAAAACAATAAAATTCTCTTAAACCTAGATTAAAAAAACAATATACCTAAATACATAAAATAACTCTAAAGTAGCTCTCTGTTATTAAACTTGTGGTACGATTCTAAATACATTTTCGAACCATCAGCCATCTTGCGCAAATCATCACTCCAGCTGTTCTGGGGGCGTCCTGGATTATGTTTACTGAGATGCGGTCTCCACTCCTCGTTTTCTCAACGGTGGTCGGTTCTACCAGCAAGCTCACTGCCACTTCAGCTTGCTTATCCGGTGAGCTTGGTTCTCTACCGGATCACCTAATTTTTGAGTTGATTACTTGTTTTTACTACGGGAGTGACAAATATGTGTGCAGATAGATTGATGGAAACCGATTGTCACAGGCTTTGGACGTCGAAAACTCTTCGTTGCCGAACCCTTATATTCCTTAAAACTCCGTTTTAAAGAACCTCATTCTTGCTGTAGAGTATACCCCTGGAAAAACCTCTGATGGGAGTTAAGCTACTGTTGCACATGTTCTTTTGTACCATGCTTAAGAAGCATGCCAAATATGCGCATGCTTAAGGAACTGTCCACATTTCCTATCAATAAGCATGTTTACACGTGCTTAAGCACTCCCATACACTTTACTAGCAAGGCTCAAAAATTGACCGGGTAGCACATTTGTCCACCAATGCAAAAGTGTTAAACTATTATGTAACAGTAACACTATTATTGTGACCGTGTGGTCCCCGGCAGAGTAGAATAGGCCACCCTCACTCTTACCGAGGTGTCGTAAAAGGCGACTAAGGTAAATATGCTGGCATGATCATCAGCACCCAGAGAAGGAAAACTCTGCATTTGTATCTAAACCCTCGCCAACCCGTCTACCAAGCGTGGTGAGTATGGCAATTACCCCTCATGTGATTGAGGAATGCCCGTGCCCCAGCAGTGGGGACTTAAATGGGCTGATGATGATGATGAACACTATTATTGAAGAACCACTGAGCTACCATCACTCTCTGCTCGACATACTTATCTCGGTATATTTCTTATCGATATATATTCCTACGTCACTATGCTAGTGGCCCGCGTGACGCTCCGGTGGCCAGGCGCTCCGGAACCATGGGAAATGGAGGAAAATTCACGCCCGAGGCTTTTAGCTCCAAATGCTCGAATTTCGTTTGAAGACATTCGATGTTACAAGTCCAAATGTATCTGCTATGTTATTGCTAGTGCCTTTGAATAGGAAAGTTGTTGATTCACAGTAGATCTATGCGCTTGTTATTTGATTTTAAATAAGTGGCTACATTAATTTGTTTAATTTATACAGATCTTATCTTATCTTGTCTGTTAGGGGCCATTTTCATGGGGCACGTCGACCTTAAGGGATCTTTTGTACCTTCCCTATCTTTTGCGCTCTTACTCACGAAAGATTCGTTTCATCAGCATCACGATGTCTTTCGGATTGAAGTGCCTGTAGTCTCCTGGTTTAGGATAAGCGTTACCTAGAAGACACATTCTGCCTCTGGCTAGTGAATCGCATTCACATAAAAGATGTTCTATGGTTTCCGTCTCCTCCTTACATGCTCTGCAGTCGCTGTTCGATGTCATGTTCATCTTCATCAGCATTTTGTTCGTTGCATAATGCCCTGTTAACGCTCCTATGAGCATCCTTGTCTGTTGTCTATTGCCTCCGAGATTTTTTTTTTTATACAGATAGTCAACTCACGAAGACGCGCCCCACCACTTTTGGGCATGGGCATTCGCGGTGCATGAGGGTGAGTGGGAGGCGCAAGAGAGGGAGCAACAAGTAGAGCATCTTTTCAGTTACCCCGTGACGTTCTGTCAATTTATCATAGTGTGCGTGAGCACTCGTTGCTAATTTGTAAGCGATAACGAGAAGGGTGGGGCGCGTCTTCGTGGATTGAACTATTCTTTTTTTTCTACAAGGGCGTCAAAAGTTTGTGATATCCTACGAGTTCTGATTCGGATCATAGCACAAAAAAGCCGGCTTTAAATGGAATGAGCTGTTTTGGAAAAAAAACGTCACAGTGCGAGAAAGACATCACAGAATGTTTAGTTGATTATTCAATTTAATGATTGCCTCATTCATCAAAATCGGCTGGGTAGTTTAGGCAGAATCTTGGAACATACAAACATATTTATATACTTACATACATAGACTGTTAAAATCATAACCCTTCCTTTAAGGTATCGCCATAGTCGGGTAAAATTGGGTCTCCAATGGGTAAAAATGGGTATAATTGTATAATGTCTAATATTGTATACCTAAAGTCGGACTCGTACTTAGTCTGTTTCTTTTTTGTTTAAAAGCGATGATAGTTTTCCAGTCTCTCATTTTCCTGATCGCATAGCCACCACAGGCATCGGAAACTTTTTCAATTAACGGAAAAATGATGGCTCCATCACTATAACAGAAGTTGTATCGTTGGAATCTGCGCCGGACCGAACGCGTTCGAAGTCGGGCTAGACTTCGCAAACTCCGCCAACTTCTCTAACTGCGCCAAATTACGTGACAATGATTATCAAATACTTTGTCCGAGTTGGACGGAATGTTGGACGGACAGATTGATTACTGTTTCGAAGGATGTTGTATACTTTTAGGTAACGATACAACGAGGGACGACCTTTATTCATTTGTTTATTGGATGAAAAGTATTTTGTTTATACTAAGTCGTTTAAACTAGAGTGCGGCTCGCCTATTGGTAAGCCATTACCGTAGCCTAGGTGCGATGCGGTGACCAGACAACGCGAAGAAATCCTCGGATCGGCGGGGTCACTCCGCGAAGCCTGTGAAGCTCCCAGGAAGCTTCTGCGCTTCTGGGCGGAGTTAGGCTGGCTAGAATAGCCAGGACCCAACACGCACAATGGACCGAATGAGAGTCTAGGTGCGGAAAATGGAGTCCACTTTACATTACATTACATTACCGTAGCCTAGGAATGTCAGAAACTCCAGAGGATCAGCATACGCGCTGCCGACCCATTAAAAACCTTAAGACACCTTTTTTGAAGAACTTCATGTTGTAGCTCATTTCACAGCCGGAGCGTTCGCGGGAAGAAATTCCTCTGGAACCGAAAATATGCTAAATAAGATCCTGTGGTGGATCGGCAAATTATTTTTTATGCTAGAGTCGGAAAAACGAGCAAGCGAGTCACCTGATGGAAAGTAATCCACGCCGCCCATGGACATCCGCGAAATCAGAGAGATCGCAAATGTGTTACCGGGCTTTTTAAAAAAGAGTATGCTCTTCTCTTGAAGGTCCCTAAGTCGTTGCCGTCCGGAAATACTCCTGCAGCCAAACCATTCCACAGAACTGAGGTACGTGGTAGAAAGTTCCGGGAGAAACGCACAGTATTAGACCGCCATCCATCGAGATGACGAGGATGGAATGACTATCGCTTGCGAATGGTTTGATGTAAGAATTCGGCTGCAGGGAGTAGATCAAACAGTTCCTCAGAGCACTCCCCATGATAGATGCGGTATAGAATGCTGAGGGAGGCTATGTCGCGCCGCAATGATAGAGGATCAAGTCGACTAGAGAGAGTCAAGGCACCGACAATTCGAGCAGCCCTACTTTGTACGCGTTCAAATGGAAGAAGTTGGTACTGAGGTGCACCAGCCCAGAGATGGGAGCAGTATTCCATATGGGGCCGAACTTGTGCCTTATAGAGTTGTAACCGATGAGCTGGTGTGAAATACCCCCCGCTCTATTAAGTACACCAAGTTTCTTTGAAGCTGTTGTGAAGCTATTTTAGAAATTTTTAAATTCTAACGATAGTTAGATCAAGGATTTTTGGCTGGATAGTATTTTGGGCTAAATATATATTATTTTGCTCATCAAATTTGATATAAAATACTTCCAATATATATATATATATATATATATATATATATATATATATATATATATATATATATATGGTTGAAGGTCGTTTCTATTTCGGATCTCAGAGTATAAGATTTTCTATGTGTAGAAATAAATTGGCGATTTTCTACTACTACACGTACAAGCTTAGTATATTGAATTTTATTAAATTAATTTATTACTTTGTGACTTACACATTGTGCCTCAGGTGACTCGCTAGGTCGATGGCCTCCCTCCAATATGAATAACATTACGCCTTGTGTGATTAGGTAAGTACTATTCAATTTCTACCAGGCCGATATTACAATATGTTGCAATTCGTACAAATACTCACATGACTATTTGTAATGTTACACAGTACCCACCTTCTAAGCGTGGTATATAAAATATATTATAAAATCTGTATTATATAATATACAATATTGAATTCATGGTTGTCACTTGCCATCAGGTGACCGACACGATCGTCTGCCTCCCTTTCCATGTAATGAAGTATTGAATGGGCTATCATTATTTAATAATAATATCCTCCAACCGATTACGGCTACAGCGGCCAATCTCAAGGACCAGCCACGTACGCCGGATATATTATAGCCCTCAAGTGTGTGCGCAAAGACAAGTGCACCCTTACCATCATATTCCAATGATACACCAGTGTGACACCGGAGTGAGATTAGGCGCACGACCAACGGTTTAACGTGCTTTCCGAGGCATGGGGTACATGACCGCCGACTTCCAGACCCCGGGCTAACACTAAGAATTTCTTACCGAAAAATTTGGTACACATTTTTGGCCTGACCCGGCGACCTCTGACGCAGCCGTCGCTTTAAAGTGCGACCCACTAACCACTGCACCACCGAGGCAGTCCTATTAATTATAACATCTGCAACCATCAGTATTCGTCCGCAGCGCCCGGTAAAATATTCCTGGGCCTATTGTCCGGGACTGCCTTTAACAGGAAAGACTACACTCGAGGCGGAAACTTCCGGGATGTTTTCGTCATGTCCGGGTTATTATGCCGCATTGGTTTTTATAATGGTGGCAATGCTTACCCCTGGCGGTAATGTTTTATAAGCTTTTTAGTTTCATTTTGTCTTTTTGTTTTAATGGAGCTTGGAAATTTTATTAGAAAAGTTTTATAGTAAGTCAACTTCATGCAACTTCCGTGCTGGGTAATAAATGGTACATATGTACCTATGTAGCCTCCTATCACATAAAAAAGATATATATAAAAAAGATATATATGTATAAGACCTTCGAAATTGTTCTTCACATGTCTGTAATGAAAGCTGCCTCGATCGGAAATCACGTTCTGTACTCAATCGAAAGTGAGTGCACTCGTGTTTGCGCACACGCTTGTGCATTATAATAATACCTTCTATCCTCTATAAACATCAACACACATTTAAGAATCAGATCACCAAACATATTTTCATTAAAAGTATACAAGAACAACACCTCGTATTATAACCCCCTAACCCGTACCTATGTGCCGGACCTACAACGAACTGGTTTGAGGTGGCAGAGACATTGATGTGTTTGACCGTAGTTTCCCCAAATATAAAAGGAATGTTACACAAATACTAGAGGCCGAAGTATCCTCGGCCTCACAGGACCTTTAATATATCTTATTTTTATGTGTTTTTTCTCTTAAGTAATTAATAAGCAAATTATACTTTTATACTCATGTTGTGTACACTACCTGTAGGTTATTGTCTGGTTTTATTTATAATGGACAATATTTCATATTTTTAACATGTCCATATTGTTTTTTTATATGAAAATAGACATAAAATTAACAGACCCATATTTTTTCTTTTTTCAAAATTTGTCCATTTTCATGCATAAAATAATTATTGAAAATCTTTATATTCTAAATAGATGTAAGCGCCAAATGACGTCATCGGACGGCTGAATACAGCGATATTCCTTTGCTTATCATTGTTTTAATAAAAAACGGTACTGTACTGTCAAAGGTAAACAATACTAGTGTCAACATTGTCAACGTCATTCATTCATTCAACGTTGACAAGTTGTCTTTCTTTTTGACAGTTGCATGTCATGGGTTTGGCATTTCGTAAATTTAAAACTAGAATGTGCTAAGCAAAGAAATATTTTACATTCTGCCGTCCGATGACGTCATCTGACGTTTTTTAGTTTTTAATTTTTTTCTCAGTAAATAAGCAATATAAAAAATGAATAAATATATATTCGAGCAGCGGAAAAGTAAATAAAGAATTGGTATTTTTTGTTTCAGAGCTTAGTAATTTTGAAATGTTGTCCATTATATGCAAAACGTCTCGAAATGTCAACGATTGTAACCTGTAAGTGTACCTTAAATAAATAAATAAATACCTACGTCTTTCGTTATATGCCTCCTCCTCATCTTAGCGTGTTCTTCCCAGTTGCATCCATCGGAAGCTGTCGCTTTGGAGCCTGGGGTACGCTGGACCATGATACAAGACTCGGAAAGTCTGGTAATTACAAAGAGGCGTCTGCCATCTGATCTTCACAACCCTTAGACAGGGAAACCAGACCAACTGGAGACCGTGGGCGAACCACGCTTCGGGACGAATGGGCCGGCTTGGCCGACCCATTGGAGTGAGGGTACCGGAGGCCCCATCCGGGGGTAAGGGGTGTTTAAAGGTTGACAGCGCACTGGTGTTATGGGTCCCCTTGGGCAGCGGTATACCATCAGGTTATCCGTCTGCTCGTCTGCCACCTATCACATTAAAAAAAACTGGATCTCGGTTGCACATTCAGAATCCTTGCATTACATTCAGAATTCAGAATTGCTTGAGTGAGGGTACCGGAGGCCCATATGGGGGGAAAGAGGAGTTTAAAGGTTGGCAGCGCACTTGTTACTCCACTGGTGCTGGGTGTGTCCATGGGCGGCGGCAATCGCTTACCATCAGGTGATCCGTCTGCTCGTCTGCCGCCTATGTCATAAAAAAAATCACTATCTCAATTTTTTTTGTTATATGAGAGGTGGCAGACGTGCAGACGGGTCACCTGATGGTAAGCAATTCCGCCGCCCATGGACACCCGAAACACCAGTGGAGTCACAAGTGCGCTACCAACATGTTCCTCTTCCCCCCCATTGGGCCTCCGGTAACCTCACTCACACGGCAAAACACAGCGCAGGCGCTTTCTCACGCCGGTCTTCTGTGAGGCAGTGGTATCACTTCGGTCGAGCCGGCCCATTCATGCCTAAGCGTGGCTCTCCCACATTTGAAATATTGTAGGTATCCACAACTTTTGAGAAACTACGCGAGAGGTACGGGTTTCACGATGTTTTCCTTCACCTCTGACCTAAAGATAGATGTTTCTATCATTATACATATGCTAGTCGTCATAATGGCAGATATCATATTGTTCTAAGTTTCATAAAGTCTTGTCTTCTTTGAATACAACACGATAACTTCGCGTACTTCTGAAGAGTAGGCTATACAAAATTAGCTCTTAACATCAAAAAGCCTATTCATAACCAACACAAAAGTTGCTTATCAAAAGATGAATTGCCTGAAAGTTATCAAATTAAGAAGTTCCGCGAATATTTCTTTACTTATTTCACTTCAACCTTTAGAAATTATTTTGCTCTAAAAATATAAATAAACGCAAAGAGCTCAAAGCCTTTCATTATAAGACAGGCCTTGAGTGCTGACCTTACTGAAAAACTCAAGTACAAAATTCGGTCCGACCTGGGAATCGAACTCGGAACCCAAAGCGCTAGTCGTCGCTTTTTATTTTTAACACAAGTGATTGCATTACCGAGACAGTCAGATTTTCCGATAGTAATAGGGGTTAAAGTATGAAATTGCCGTTTTTTTCTAGACACAATAAGAAGTATAACTTCTTTAATAAGCAAAAAGTCACCATACCATTATTTTATTTTGATTTAAGACTATATTTTTAAGTTTTACATTAATTTTTAAGGTTTATATTAATGCAGCATTGGACCTCAGCTCTTAAGGGAGTTAGCTGCTGTGTTTAGTAAGGCTCGTCGCATTGTATTGTATGTACTATCACTTTGTGTTATTGATTATGTTAGTGTAATATTGAATTTGAATTTAATTTTAATTTTATTTATTTATTATCTAATATTTATTCTAATGTAATTAAAATTATAACTCTTTAATTTTAATTTTGATTTTAGTTGTAATTAACTTTTGTTTTTAATATAATTTTAAACCGAATGAATAAATAAATATAAAATATAAATGTGACGATAATATGACCCTGGTTGAAATAAAAGTTTTTTTTTATTAAATAGAGATTATATTTGAATTGAAAACTTGAAAATTACCCTTTGATGACTTGGTTTATATCGATAATATCTTTTTTATAAAAAAAATTACTGAAAAACTATCCTGACCGTTCTTTAACGTTGTCCGTTAAATCACAGTTATTTATGGTATAGTAGCATTAACACTTACTTTGCAAAATAAAAAATGTTAGTATGGAAAACACAACAAAACAAGAAAATCGCCATACCAAACGGCAATCACATACTTTAACCCCTAATAATCTATTGAAATGAAACCATAACGCGTGTCTATTTAATTCAACACACCTATGTACTTAAAACAAAGTCGCTTTCGCTTTTCTATATTTTTAAAACTATGCAATGGATTTTGATACAGTTTTTTAATAGTTAATTACTTAAAGAATCAGAAATCATTTATTGCGGTCAATTTGGTTACAATAAGGTACATATTCATTTGTTTAGTTTCTCACATCTAACCGAATAATATCGGCATGCTATAACAAAGAGCAAGCGTCATCTATCGTTAAACACTAGTAAAAAAACAATACAAAAAATTAGCGAATCAATAAAATATTTGGTAAAGTCAACAATTTTAATAAATATATACTTTAAACCTTACATTTCATAAATTCATTAACACGTAGAAGCATTTTTCCCACAACAGTTTATATAAAGTAGACTTAAATTGTTTTTTTATTGGCAGACCTTTTAATGCCTGAGAGAGGAAGGCTTATCGGTATAATGCCACCCGTGTGACGCCGGGACATTTGACTAGTAAAAAATATGTTTTATCCTATGACGAATAGGATGGCAGGAGCTGGTTGCGAGAAGCCAAAGATCGATCGGATTGGTGAACATTTGGAGAGGCCTATGTTAACCAACAGGACTGCAACGGGCTGATGATGACGATGTATTGTATAGTGCTCTTCAAGCCAATATAATGGGAGAGAACAAAAAAAACACTTTTTCCCACCACAAAAAACTCTAAAACGTAATGAGCTGTCGGCGTCGGATACAGGTGGGATAACCTATTACTGCTCTCCATTAGGCGGGATGAAATAATATCCTATTTGAGGCCGGTGAGGGCGATACTTAACCGATGACAGAACAATTTTGGGAATTTAATTATACTCGATTATAAACATATACTCGGACACACAGCTGAAAAGTACGATGGTCACCATCATCATTTCAGCCAATAGACGTCCACGGCTGGACATAGGCCTCCCCAAATGTTCTCCACACAGATCGATCCTGTGCCGCCCGCATCCAATGGATTCCCGCAACCTTCACCAGATCGTCGGTCCACCTTGTGGGGGGCGCCAAACCTGCGACTTCCTGTACGCGGCCTCCACTCAAGGACCTTTCCGCTCCAACGGCCGTCTGTTTTCCTTGCTATGTGCCCTGCCCATGACCACTTGAGACATGGAATCCTTTGGGCTATGTTTTTTGGGCTTTGGGCAACGATGGTCGCTCAGTGTAAAAATAATGTGCGTGGATTTTATATTCATGGTCCCCTCATCAAAATACTGTCCTAACTCAAAATTTTAGATAAATGCTAAGTTAATATAGTATCGGCTGTAATCCAAGGGGATGAAAGGTCATCTAAGAACATTTTGAGTTAAGTAAATACTTAGAAGAAATGAACACGAGATGAAATTATTAAGTGCATTATTTACAGTGCAAAAATGTCTATAAAAATATCAACCATTTGAGTTAGGTCAGTATTTTACTAAGTAACTGGCCCAATGGCGCATTGGTAGTGGACTCTGCCTCATACGCCAAAGGTCGTGGGTTCAACCACCCTGAACAAATCTTCGTGTTTTGAAAATTTGTGTTAATTCGGTGTCTGTGTGTAATGTTTTTAAGTTTTTTTTTTGTAATTGGTCTGTTGTTTAAGGGCTGATTTTTTATCTGTAATTAAACTGAACTAATGGTTCTTTATAGTCCAATGGTCAAAATCGCCAATGTGCTTTTTTGGGCAATAGTAGCCTAATCAATAGTCATATTACAATGAATTACGTCACTTTGACTATTGGTTAGACAGTTAACAATAGTTAGTTAATGATTCCGCCATACATTCGACATTGGCGGAATCACACGCGCAGCCGTAACCGTGCGCGGGATAACACCATAAAAAAATATTCGGCGGGTAGGGCTAAAACAAGCCGCATGGGCTGATGCAATTCAAAGGTTTTAAATTAGTGTCTAGTGGTTTTTAGTGTACAAATTTGGTGTTTATTTGTGCAGTGAAGTGCCGCAAAGTGATCCTAATAATAAGAATCGTTGGATTGTATCGTTTTTAACACTGCTATTGTGTGTCGAGTGCGTTGTCTCGTGACAACTTGCTTGGACCTAATTGAGTATTTTACAAGTGTGATTGGAGGCTTGCCCATCCCATGAAGATAGTGTTAATGGAGGAACACCTACCTGCTGGATACTGTCACTTCACTGAACGACTATAGAAACACATTCTAAACCACCAAAACACTGCTTAAGTTTACAATTAAACATGGAAAAGTACACCCAAACGCAGTCTTGAAGAGACGCTGAAGTTTTAGAGTCCAGCCTGATGAAGCGATGGATGATTTGAGGCCCAAGGTCAATCCGGCTAAGCCCTCAACTTTAAGGACATGACCCCAGCTGGTTGCAGAGTTTTCGGCTTTCAAGACATCGTTTGGAACTGATTAAGCTCCTCGGCAGCAAATAACTGAAGTCTCCAAATCAATTGATGTGGCCGAGATGCGGCATAGGAAAAAAACAACTTGCTGGACAAATAGAAGTCTTGAAAAACCCGCGATTGCTTAGAGAGATATCCGCTGAATCCGTAGGTCGATAAAACGTAAAACACCGGCGTTTTATTGAGTGACAGTGACTCTGACTGACTTCGACTGTTGACTACCTACTTATTCTCAATAAGTTACTTGACTTTGGCGAACTATCTTTGGGTAGAGCCATATTAAAATTTAACGAAAAGGTAACTACGGATCATATAATCGGCCCTAATATTCTAACATAAGTGCTTGAGCAACTTAGTCAACAGAAAAACAGAAACTCTTTATTGCACAAAGCCGTGCAATAAAGAGTGGTGCCGTGTGGTCCCCGGCAGAGTAGAATAGGCCACCCTCACTCTTACCGAGGTGTCGTAAAAGGCGACTAAGGTAAAGCTGCTGGCATGATCATCATTACCCAGAGAAGGAAAACTCTGCATTTATATCAAAACCCTCGCCAACCCGTCTGCCAAGCGTGGTGAGTATGGCAATTACCCCTCATGTGTTTGAGGGAGGCCCTTGTCCCAGCAGTGGGGACTTAAATGGGCTGATGATGATGATGATGATGATTGCTCAAAGTTTACAGATCAATGTATGAGATGCTGTATTCAAATATCAATTTAAAAAGAAGGGTGGCAGCTTCACGTGCGCCTTCTAAAAGGCCTTAGGCACAGATTATAATATGATCTGTCTTAGGTTTGTAACTATTTAATGTTGAATGACGAGGCATGAAGCAGTGGAGAAGGTAAGTGGTGCCGGGGGAAGCAGCAGGAACGGACAATCATACCGTAAGTGGCGGTTATTGAAGTCTCCAGGTGCGAGCGAAGCGGCGCGCGTGCACTAGCGACTGACGCCCGTAGAACGAGGTACATTGCTCCTTAGATACTTAGTAACAAGGCACAAAAATGCGTAAATAAAAATCACACATACACATATTGGACGTCCGAAATGGGCAACTGTTGATACGAACCAAAAGCATCTAACACAGTTTGACAATAAATTATTATTATTACACTTGAATATGTTGACTTCGAAGACGCAGTGGAAATGTTATTAGTTGTGCTTAAGGACGGAAAGTCAATTTAGGGGAACTATTTATTTTTAATTGTCTTGAGTCTAGGTGTTTGGAGAATCATCCACCCAGCTATCGTCAGCTCGTACTCAAAGTACAGAAAATTCCTTAATTTTAAACTACCTGGTTCGCGTGATTCGACTTGCAAAAAAAAGAAAATTTATATTTAAAAAATCAGCATTGTGTAACGATACAACTATTTCCATAAATTCCATGATTCGGCGGGTTAGGGCTAAAGAGGCAGCGTGGGTGATATAAGTCAAAGGTTTTAAATTAGTGTCTAGTGGTGTTT
The DNA here is from genome assembly GCA_019059595.1 of Marasmia exigua. NCBI lineage: Eukaryota > Metazoa > Arthropoda > Insecta > Lepidoptera > Crambidae > Marasmia > Marasmia exigua. The sequence continues at coordinate 19,390,646 of CM032482.1, forward strand.
AGTGTGCAAGTTGGTGTTTATTTGTGTGTGAAGGTGCAGCAAAGTGATCCTAATAATAAGAATCGTTGGATGTATTGTTTTTTAACATGTATTGTGTGTCGAGTGCGTTGTCTCGTGACAACTTGCTTGGACCTAATAGAGTTTAAAAACCCGCGATGTCTTAGACGTGATATCCGTTAGGTCGATAAAACGCAAAACACCGGCGTTTTATTGAGTGACTTTGACTGACTTCGACTGTTGACTACCTACTTATTCTCAATAAGTTACTTGACATTGGCGAATTATTTCGGTTGTCCCGCTTAATAATGCCTAAAATCTAAAACATGATAATGGAAGGAGTAATCTCAGTCGAGAAGTTGATTGCCACAAATAAAATAAGAAGAAATATATACTTGCTCCATCTGACTTCTTAATCTTTGTTTACCCGCAACCCAGCAATGTAACCCATCCAACTGGCCATTCCCACCCGCGTCCCGCCATCCCGGCTGGTCCAGGGAGGCTGCGCGTTTTCCCGATCGATACCGCCCGCTCCCCTCCCGGGGTACCTCAGTAACGCGCGACCCGCCACACCAACACCACTTTTTGATCATTTTTTTTAAAGAACACTTTTTTACCTGAATTTTGAAAGTTACGGAGGTCGGGAGGAGCCCGGGGCTGGAGATGGGAGTTTGCTGAGGTAAGTTAATGTTATCATTTAAGATGTCATTATTTGATAAGTTTATCATTAAGAATATGAATCCTTTTTGATCTTGAATCGATTAATGAATAAAATCATCAATTTAGAACGCCTGAACGTAATAGGAAAGAATACCATCTCGATTTAATACTACAAAATTAATTTACTTCCTGATGATTTCTTTTATCTGGATCATGATTTAAAAGTGTCACTAAGAAATACCTGTTTAGGCTTCATAAACTGGGCTATATTACAGATAATCTGGGCTACATTACAGAAAACTTGGGCTACAATTATTATTACATCTGAGCAGATGTTGTTCAAACGTCACCCGCCCATCTCGCAATCCGTCACCGTTATCGACTTTCGCGCAACTTTGTGATTGATATCAAATAAATTGAATACAAGTTTATCTTATTCAGATTCAGTCTAATATTTTAGTATTACAAGCATTCGTCCATTAAATAAATAGTATGATTTAGGCTACAGATTACTTCTAACAATTTGTTAATTTTAGATACGTATGTCTCATGTAAGCAAATTTCTTTAATTACTTAGATTACATTGAGATTTTTTTTATGCTAGAGGTGGACGAAAGAAATCAACGCCGCCTATGAACGTCCGCGAAATCAAAGAGATCGCTAATGTGTGTGTGTTTAATTTACTATAGCGGCTTTAGAATATCGGATTGATATCTTCAAAGGCTTAGCCATATTTACGTCAAAGGTTTCTTAAAATATCATAATGAATGAATGAATGAATATACTTTTATTGCACTCAAGTACAGTATGAACACTTAAAACTAGGTATTACAGGATATGTACAACGAAGGCGGCCTTATCACTATCAGCAATCTCTTCCAGGCAAGCGTATGTTATTAAGTATCTCCATTCCATGTCTCGTTTCTGGGAGGACAGTATTTTGGGCCAAAATTACATGTTTCACAAGGGGCGCATTCAGCCCAAATGCTTTTTTTTGTCGTAAAATGCAAATGCAAATGTCGAATACTCGCTCGAGTTCAAAATTTCGTCTTAAACGGATGCAAATTTTCTCACGGTGTTTTCCTTTATCGCCGATTATACTATCATCGTTTGTCGCCTCTAGCATAAAATAATATAAAAGTATCAGCCTATAAACTGCAGGGCAAAAGTCTCCATCATAGAATGTAAGTCATCGCTACTATGATGGGATAAGGCTTAATCACCACGCTTGCCTAATGCGGATTGGTGATCACAAACCCGAGCTATGTTCGAAAAACTCGAATCATTCTTTTTGCTAGACCGGGCGATCGAACCCTGGAGCCTGAAATCATAGCCCGGTCCTCAATCCACTAGACCAACCGGGCGTCCAAAATATTATATGAAATTTCCCTACGTGCGCGCTCGGAATCAAACCTAGATACAACCTTCCGTTTATAACGCACACGTTATTATCTTCTGAGCTAGCGCCGCTTTCCTGACGTCACTGAAAGTAAAAACAGGCATGTATGTTGTTGACATGACTTTTTAGGTCAATTCCGTTATGTGGCGCTTCCGGTCTGTTTATCTAAAAATAATATGTCAACGCCTACGATTGCAATCTTCCGCCTTAGTAATAATCTTTAAAAATAATAGTTATTTCAAGTTCGGCCTATCAAAATGTGTACAATCTCACCAAAGAACCAATCTACTAAACGCACGAACGTCACGGAGTGGCTACGGTAAAGTTCCGTCAATAAAATCATGGTCTTGTAATAGTGTTCTGGCCGCCCCCCTGTCAGATGAGGCAATGGCGCTGTACCAAATGTTATTATTTTTTAATGCTGTTGTTGATTGTTTTTTTTTGTATCTTAAACATACATTGTGCGAACCTGACGGAGCGACATGGTCATTGTTGACAAAGCTCCTAAAATAAAGAGAAAAAAAAAATCATGGTCATCGATTAAATAAAATATTGCCATCTGCTACGAATGCTCCTAAGTGACTACGTCGTAGCAACCTAGCCATTGTAACGTACTCAGAGACTTTCCTGATATCTTTAGTCTTAACTATAATGTATCAATACGGGGATTAACATGATATTTATTATGTGAAACAACATTGTGTACTCACATATTTGGCTCGACGTTTCGGCTACGTTACAGCAGCCGTGGTCACGAGCGGACTGATACGTAATAGTTATAATGCAACGCGAAAATCTAAAAAACTATCTTTAGTCTTGTTCTCATCATGGTAAACAATATCAATACGGCATTTGACTATTTTATTTTATTTTTGTAAATAAAAAGATCTCTCAGTTATACAAACATCGTTTAAAAATCACTCGATTCTCATTTAAACTACTTACATGAGATATCACAACTTTAAAATCACATTATTTTGGGCAAACCCAAAAAGCTCCATACAAAAGGCGAGTAGCATGTGACGTCACACGCACGTATTTTGTATGGATTTATTTTTAATTTTGTTTGGTAGCTATACAAATGTTTCGTTAATGTCAAGGGTTCTATTATAATAGTTGGTGCAAATTGTATGGGTTATTTGATGGTGTAATTATTTTTTAATAATTTCATACTTTTAAAATAGACTTGTCCATGAATTTTTGAATGACCATAGACCCGGCTAGTCGTTTTATTTTTAATTGAGAATTTTTGCTATTGGTACATATTTAACTATATTTTGATAAAATACTACTATATTGTAAAATCTCAAGCTAGTCAAGTACCCTATTTGTATTTGTATTCGTAGTAATAGCTACGAATGCTACGACCTAGCTACGGCGTAGCATCCAGCCTACAGATCACCATCGTAGCTCTTTAGAGATAGTTTTTGTCTTTTGTGCATACATGGTACTTAACACCACATTAGAAATATCGAGTAGTAGGTATCAAAAGATGTCGTAAGGTGTATGGTTAAATTAATGTCAAGTACCTACATGTATATTTCTATACTGTGTTCTATAATTTTAAAGGGATTGATTTATGAATGATGATTATATTTATTATTATCACCGGCAGCTATCCAGTCAATGAGTTCAAAGTTTCCCCAAAATTGCGCGACATAATGGTCCGCGATATTAATAAGTTACCGTCAGATGAGACAACTTGTAAAATCAAATAAAAGTTGAGATTTCCCTCGAGGTTGCTGGCGTTAACGCGCCGTAGTGTTGTCACGCGCAAGACGAAAATGAGGAGTTAGTCTTGCGACAAAATATACAGGTGTATGTAGATAGATGGCATCAGGAGATCTATTTTTGATTTACTCGTATGACTTAGCGTCGTCGCATGCGACGTATGTCACATTCGCCTTCTAAGTCGCGTGAAGCCGATTTTCCTTATTTTTGAATCATTCGATTTCGATGTTGCTAATATAACGAGCGAGTAACAAGTAACGAGTTATATTTGCAGTGGTCACTCGGTAAAGAACGTCCCACATCTTTTAAATAATATTCTCCCCGCATTAAAAGCAAAAAAGCGAGACACTCAAAAAGTTTTCTATAACGTTACGAGTCGCAGAGTGAGCAGGATATGTCACGAGATGCGCGAGTAAGGCTCGATGTACAGTCACGTGCACAAACTTACATCTACCCCCCGCTGTGCAAAAATCGCACTTGTGTCTCAGACATAAGGACACTCCCAAGTCCAACAAGAGTAACCCCACGTGACGCCGCGTGTACATCACTCAAATATGAATCTTAATGTACGAACATAAGAATCAAGGCGTGTGTATTTTCTTGCCAGCGACAGTTGTCTAGGAAACGTATCAATAGGTCTGTTAATTAATGTAATAATAATTCAGTTATATTCATCCCTTTGAGAGGGAGTCATTAGCCGTACTCATTAGCGACCCGCGCTCGCGCCCTCGCGTTGTGAATACATTGAGACCGTGCTCCAAACATTTTTGTCTAAACTATAGGATAAAGTGTCTCTTTATACTCTTAAATTATACTAAAATACGCAGAATACAGTAATGCTTCCATTGGTACAGATAGAAACAAGTGAAACACTGGATAATACCGAAAAACAAAGAAAATATCATCGTTAATTTCTCTTCAAAAAGCTCCAAACGGGTGAGTCACATTGTTGGGTTGGATGAACTGTCCAATCATCGCACTCATTACCATATACGGCGGCGCAAAATGGTTACTGAGTCATCACACGCAAAGAATCGCAAGAACCAACATATAATTTCGAATCTCTTTACTGAATGATACTTGGCCCAGTGGTACATCACACAGCATAACACGCAACAAGGAGCAAATTCAAATCCCGGGAGAATCAATAATTTTTTTTTTTTTTTTTTTGGCTTCTCAATTTGATATTTACAAATGATCTCTTTTAATTATTTTTCTTTTTTCCTGTAATATTGAAGAGGAAAAAAAAGAAAAGAAAAAAAAAAAAAAAAAAAAAGGAAGAAAAAATGGCTAAATGTTGCGCAAAATGCATAGAAGCTATTTCCGACAGTCATTTTCTACTTTGTGTGAAATGCAACATGATGTTTCATCTCAAATGCACTAACGTATCAGAACAGAGATTTAACTCCTTTTATGTTACAAATAAGGAAACAAAAAGTAATTGGAAATGTGACCTATGCCGCAATACAGAGAAAGAACACTTTAACACATCTTCCCCTACATCTTTAAATAATAGTCCACAATTTACATCAACAACCAAGCACCCAGATTATGTAACACATCGAAAAAATTACAAAATTAATATTTCAACTGAAAATTCATTCCAATCACTGGATACGTTTGAGGACGGCGAAATGTCAGGAGACACCGTTAGTCACATAAACAGAAGCTGTCCTAACATAGGCAGAAATTATCAAGAAGAGATATCTGAATTGAAAGAGGCTCTAAATCAGCTGCAGATCAAGCTACAATCGGCTGATGAGCAGATTGATACCTTAGTTCAGGAAAACTACAACTTAAGAAAACAACTTAACGGCAGTGCACAAAAAATTAAAAATCTGACAAAATTATGTAAGGAGACACCAAAAATTACATCTAGTAGTAAGAAACATAAAATGTCGCAACACCTTAGAGGCAAACACGATCAAAGTTATGCACTACTTAACGTTCAACAGAATGAATCTCCACGTAAAAGCCTGAACGTTAATGGCCCACTGAATTCAGCTGGTTTGTCGTATAATATGAAATCGAGGGAATCTAAAAAAGTAATAAAAAATAAGCTTTGTATCTTGAGCACTTCTAAGAACTATAACTTAATCAAAATCATTGAGCAATGCAACATTGATAGGAAATTCACCTATTGTAACCATATTATGACTAATTGTGGTGTAACGGAACTATTTTATAACTTGGAAAATAAATTAAGCAGCTATGACAAAAATGATTATTGTATCATTTTAATTGGAGAAAGAGATTTCATCACCTCTAAGAACTACACGCAAATGATCTACGAAATAAGAAACATTACACAGAAATTACAACACACCAACATAATAATAGCTGTGCCAACTTACATATGCGGAGCTGTTATTTATAATTGCCGAGTGGAAATCTTCAACAGCCTACTGAATCTCGACGTGCAAACTCACAATTACGCACGTTTAATTGACTCGAATCGCCTACTAAAATACGACATGTTTTCTACATACACGGGCAAACTAAACAAAAGGGGTATGATGTCCATATTCAAGGAAATAATGACTTTTCTTCAATGTAAACATTATACTCCCGAAGTAAATAACTTAGAAGAGTCAACCAGTAAAGAAAATGGACATTCAACGTTTTTTCGACTTTAACTACATAGATATACTACATCAAAATATATGTGGTTTACTTAATAAGTCTGATCAATTGTCTGTATGTATTGAGGAGCTGTATGCTGCAGGACATGACTTAGATATAATATGTCTGACAGAACATTTCATGACGGAGGATGATAAATCGAATCTATCCATATGTAACTATAAGCTAGCAGCCAATTATTCAAGAGACAGACGAAGAGGAGGTACATGTATACTTGTTCGCTACGGGCATGAATACAAAATGATTGATGTGTCTAAATTCTGTACTAAATGCTTATTCGAGTGTTGCTCAGTTGAACTTCCACTTTTGAATTTGTTCATAGTTTGTATTTATAGACCACCTAATACAGATTTTGACTTATTTTTAGAGAAACTTTCACAACTATTATATTACTTCTGTCGTAATAATAAGAAAAAAATCATTTTGTGTGGAGATTTCAATATAAATGTTCTCAATAAAAGTAGAATGTGTATGGACTTTGTGAATCTACTATATAATTACAACTTTGAACTACAAATTCATCAGCCAACAAGAATTTCTAGTCAAACATGCATAGATAACTTCGCTACCAATGTAAAGTCTTGTAAATCAGATGTGCTAGAATTAAATTTGTCTGATCACTCTTCCCAGTTGCTCACATGTCCTGTTAGAAAGAACTGTAAGATCAGATCGTGGCGCATACGTAAACGGGATATGTGCAAAGACAACCTGGAAAAGTTTCATAATGCTTTAGAAAGTTTAAGTTTTTCTGAAATATATGAAATGTCAGATGTCAATATAGCGTATAGCTCTTTATACACAACAATTCGTATGTTTTATGACTTATGCTTTCCCTATAAAATTTACACAATAAAATGTAGAAAGAGACAGAGATGGATTTCTCGTGGAATAAGACTTTGTAGCAAAAACAAAATAAAACTTCTCTGGCGTTTCAGAAAAACACCCACTTTAGCAAATAAAACATTGCTGCAAACCTACTCAAAACGCCTTAAAAGAATTATTCACTTGACTCAAAAAAGTCAGAATAACTATGCAATAAACACAGCACAGAACAAATCTAAAGCTACCTGGTCTATAATAAATAACAAGAAGCATAACGTACCCCGGGAAACCATCAGAAAAATCTCAAATAATGGTAAAACTGAAACAAATCCGTCTGACATAGCTAATACTTTCAATAACTACTTTATAGATCAGATTAACACAACATCCAAACTGACTTATAATACAATCAAAACTGACATTAAAACACCATCAAATTCAAGTTCTATATTTATGCTCCCAACCTCTACACATGAAGTACACAAAATAATACTATCATTAAAAAATACAAACAGCGTGGGATATGATGATCTATGCACAACGGCAATAAAATGCTGTGCTGAGTATCTAGCCCCACCATTGTCATACATAATTAACCTATCTCTCAGTCAAGGTGTATACCCAGAAGCCTTTAAATTATCAATAATAAAACCAATCCACAAAAAGGGAGACTCGACGAATGTAAAGAACTACAGACCAATTGCTCTTGTACCTATACTGTCAAAAGTATTTGAAAGAGTCATCTATTTAAAAATGTATTCATTTCTTGAAAAATATAATGTTTTTGCTTTACAACAGTATGGCTTCCGCCAAAATAAGTCAACAAACATGGCAATCTTCGAATTGTTAAAACTTATCACTGACTCTATCGATAAGAGAGAGAAAATTTGCGCTCTGTTCATGGATATGTCAAAAGCCTTTGACTACGTCAATCATAGTATCCTTCTTCACAAACTCTACCACTATGGAATTCGTGGAGTAGCTTTAAAATTAATTCAATCATATCTTAGCAACAGAACACAACAAACGGCCATTAGGAAAATCTCGGAACAGACGTTACTAGAAAATGAATATCTTTCAAAGTTTAGAGACGTAGAGCACGGCGTTCCTCAAGGAACAATACTTGGCCCTCTCTTATTTATTATTTATATAAATGACTTGCCGACTAGCACTGATTACCCAATGACACTATTTGCCGATGACAGCACTATTATAATTAAATGTAAAAATGATATGACATATGAAAATGAAATTACAATGACATTGAATAATATAATTAAATGGATGGATAGTAATAATTTGAAGATTAATATTGACAAAACCAAAATAATACATTTTCGACAGTATACACAAGCTCCAAACATTTCCATACAATACCAAAATGAAACTATAGAATCAGTCATTTCTACAAAATTCTTAGGGCTACACCTAGACTACCAAACAAACTGGACAATACATACCGACGATCTATGCACACGCGTGAATAAATTTGTTTTTGCACTAAAAACTTTATCAAGAAAAGCCAACTTAGAGACAGTCTTAACAGCCTATAACGGCTGTGTAGCTTCGATCCTAAGATATGGTATATTATTTTGGGGAAACTGCGCTAACAAATTACAGGTCTTCCGAGCTCAAAAAAAGTGTATCAGAGCTATGAAATCATTAAAATATAGAGATAGTTGTCGATCAAGTTTTATAGATCTTAGAATATTAACTGTACCATCACTGTATATTTATGAAACGGCAATGTTTGTTAGGAGAAATCGACACTTGTTTCCTGCTATCTCCACCAATCAATTAAAGGTAAGCCGACGACATGGTGATAAACTAAGTGCTCCTATGTCCAAAACAGCACTAAAAAACAATAGCTTCTTTTGTATGGCTCCTAGAATTTTCAACAAATTGCCAAAACCCCTAAGAGACTCTGACATTGATATGTTTAAGAAAAAATTAAAAGCTCTTCTTATAGGTAAGGCTTATTATACACTGACGGAGTTTTTAACTGACAAACTATAATACCAGAATTGTATTTTGTAAGAATGTATAATTGATTGTAATATTTTTTTTTTTAAGAATGTGTATAATTGAAATAGTATTGAAATCTGTATAAAAATTTAATCTGATCAGAATCAAAATTAATTAAAAATAATTATTTACCTACCTACCTATACCTATATTTGTACGCCTACAAAGGGCAAGACATAGTGCTACACTTACAAAAACATTTTAACACCTGTATCAATCCACCTATGTTTTACAAATAAAAGATTTGTATTTGTATTTGTATTTGTATCGTATCGACCAGAGCTTCATTCAGTTGTCACTGAATATAATTTGAGATCGTTTAAATAGATCCTTTGATAGGGGATGAATGAGTGTAGATTCATATGGGAGAAACATGGTATTGGTTAGGCTGTATTTCATTACTTAGGTATTTAGTTAAGTAACCATATGTTAACTAGCTAAAACGATTCATTTGAATACTAAGAGGGATTCAGGGTGTATCAGTGAACATTCACAACCCTTTAACCATCTGCCTAATTGTATTTTGTTCAACTATTGTTCTACTACTATGGGTGAACTTTGTATGGAAAGTTGTCACTTCTTTAGCGAATTTCCAAAAGTCATGGAACAAAATGTTGTTCAGAATGTTTGGTAGAACAGGTGGTTTAGGAGATGTAAATGTTTACCAATACACGATTTATGCATAGTTTACACGACGTTACAGTAGTTGGTATATGGAGCTTAAGTTCGATTTCATATATCATAAAGTTTCTATATCAAGTAACTAGTTCACTTTTGAAATCCTCAAAACATCTTCGGTGCTCGAACCTATCAAATAATATAAACAAAGTTATGTTCCTACACAATCTGATCATTCAAATGAGTCCATCAATGAATTATGGCTACAATGTATATTTTACAGAACAAGACGTACAAACTCCCAACCATGAATTACAAATTATGCAATTCATGCCCTCTAGTTTTTCTTACTGAGATCAAAAACATACAACCTACTCGCAAATGCCAAAACAGAATATCGGAAAACTATTATTAGACTGGAAACCTCGCACGATACTGTAGTGGGGTTTGTTTTGCATGGAAAATAGATGCTGTCATCATGAGGCGCTATTTCCACAGTTTCCTCCGGGAAATGAGATGTGGAACAATATTGCCAAGTTATTTTTGGGTTGCCCAAAATTGGAGGGAAATAGGCTAAAATACAAGTTTGTTTTTGCTAGAGGTAACGCTGCGTAACGTGTTAGCTTTTTGTTATGCAAAATTTGAGTTTCGCTTAAAATTTGCTTTAACAAAGAAGTTCCCCGGTACTATAACTGCCTGTCGGTAGTCTAATTATCAAAAATCGTATTATAAAACAATGGCTTCGCTTGGGATCTCGGGTTCGACTCCCATACAAAACGACCAAACGGAAGTGTCGCCGGATTCGTATAAAAATCTTTTTTTGCGAATTTCCAGAATTTGTTCACTAAAATTAATCCTGATAAAATTATGATTTATTTAAAATGATTTTTGCCAGTAAATCCTATAACTTAGACATTTAACGTAATGTTTGTGTTATATCATCTATTCGTATATATATAAAAGGAGAACCTGAGTGACTAAGGTATTTATTATGTGATTAAGTGACTAGGAATGCAACCACAGCCCAAATACTGACCTTAGAAACTTGAAATTTGGGAAGGGGCTCACTTTCACTTTAATAGTGAAAGTGAGCAGTAAGAAGGTATTTTTGAAAATTCAACCCTTGAGGGGTTAAAAAGGGGGCTAAAAGTTTGTATGAAAGTCCGATGTTTTTGGTGTTAGAAATGTGAAAATTTGTATTCAGACTAATAATCGAAATAAAAAGTACCCCTTTTAACGTTTTTTGAAAAAATTAAAGGGGGTGAAATAGGGGGTGAAATGCAGTATAGGGGTTTAAATATTTTAAAGTAAGAATGTTGAAAATCGCTATACGTTCTCTTTATTTTAACTCAAAAATAAGTTGTTTTAACATTTTTACAAATTCAACCCTTAAGGAGATGAAAAGGGGGTTTAAAGTTTGTATGGAAGTCCGTCCGTCTTCTTTGATGTTAGGAAAGTAAAAAATTGAATATATTCTTATAATAAAAATAAAAAGTAATTAGCTTAAACGTTTTTGGAAAATCACTCTTTGAAGGGGTAAATTAGGGGATGAAATGCAGTATGGGGGATTAGACAGTTTTAAAAGTTAGAATCATAAAATTGATGTTTGGGCACCGGTTTTGAATAAAGTGAATTTTGAACTTTCTACCCCTAAGGGGTAGTTAAAGGGCTTGAAGTTTAAATGAAGATTTTAGTAATAAAGACTAAAACTGCGTGAACCCCGCAGGCGCAGTCAAGTTTACCTATAATAATAAATAAATATTTTCTTACTAGTGTCTATTTAGCACACACTGGGGCGTGCAAGGCAAACGAAGTAAAAAATGCAGCGGTGGGAACAGCCAGACCAACCATTCATTCTACAGTTTGATTTAAGTACAGGCTAATTATGAATAATTTTTTTTGGTACTTTAGGCTAACGCTCGACCACAATTCCACCAGGTGGAGTGACGATGAGGTCTAGGATGATACGCGTTTGCCTAGAAGACGCCTGGTTAAGATGTCCAGATTATCATCATCATCATCATTTCAGCCAATAGACGTCCACTGCTGGACATAGGCATCCCTCAATTTTCTCCGCATAGATCGGTCTTGTGCCGCCCGCATCCAAGAAGGGGCAGCCGTGGCCGGCCCCCCACAAGGTGGGCCGACGATCTGGTGAAAGTCGCGGGAATTCATTGGATCCAGATTTTAGAGGTGTCCGGAAAAACTGATGTCACGCCATGGCAAGGACTTCCATTCCTTAGCTGCCGGCATTGTTAATTACTCACGTGTATTATACATTATATATTATTTTGTGTAACCCTTTCAGAGCGACAAGGAACCAGTCTTAAAACTACCATTCTTTTGCAGTTCCATCAACTGCATAGCGCCATGAAAGGGGGAGTGATACCATAGCAGGCTAGCACCATGAAGGCGAAAGACATGATGGGTGTGCCAGTGCGTAGGTACGTAGTAGTGATGCTTTCAGATTTGCGTTTATCGGCACTTATACGCGCGTACAGGCGCGCATTTTGACACTCAGCTCATAATAAGAATCTTTGTAAGCTTATACGCTCTTATATGTGTCATATTAGAGCTAATTTGTGCCACCACTTAATCACCATCTAAAATATTAAGTACTTAACTAATTAATTATTAACTAATTGTAATTTACCAATCAAATTAATATTTTGGATGTTTTTTTGATCTAGGAGTAATTTATCTTACTCTATGGAGTAAACAAACAAAAATATTGGTGGCGCTAGTTACTTTTACTCTGCTTCATATGCACAATAAAGCCGTCTATGTACAAGCGCAAAATAACATAACGCACCGACACGTGCTTATGCGCGCCGAAAAATACGCTAGTCTGAAAGCACGGAAGCATAGAACGCACATAGTTTAGCGATGTGTGGTCAGCAATAAAATAATGGGGTTTTTGATAGCGATTGGCTCTTTGTCTTGAGGAATAAGATCCAAAACTGTCAAACACATGGGTCTACTTTAGATGCTGACTGTACATGTAGCTCATTAGATTTTATGATAATATTTCACATTTTTTTAATAGATGCTAAATGCACGGATACACTTTTTTTCATTTCATTTATTTATAATAATTACAATAACATTATGTAAATTAAGAGTGTCATAAAAACCTTGCCGGTTTGTCCCTGACACGGTTACACATGAGTGTCGCCTATTTAACTAAATAAAAATAATAAAGTATACCATAACTACTTCTGATACTTATTGTCTACACGACCACGCGCTGCGAGCCATTTGCGTAGGTACCTATGCCGATGCATCTCGCTCGCACTGAGCTGCCCAGAGCAGCGCTCATAAAAAATGGCAACATACAGGGTGATACGCATGGTGTATTCAATTAAGATTACATATTCTGAAGTATATTTTTGTAGTATGTTTTGAGTTTATACTATGATACTGTTTATACTATGATATATATCATAGTATGACTTCTGTATACTATGATAATAATAGCCCCACCGTACTTCCTTCTGTCCTATCTTTTTCCAGAAAGTTATTTTAGAGACTGCTAAACTAGAAGAAGCCTATGCACTATGTCAGGGGATACCAATAGGCGGACCGATGTTCAATTCATTTCTTAAAACGGACTCCGAGCGAAACGTATTGGTGACCTCTGTACTATATTTTATAGCTTGCCTTATTTTTTTTTTCAATTGAGTAATAATTTTGAATTACACATTCACGCCAACATCAACATTGACTGAAAAGAAAAATAATGTAAAAAAGTTATATGCTATAAGTACATAATGTATTTTCTTTTGGGATTAGCTTTTCGCTCACAGAGCGTTGTTTGCTTCATGTAGGACGTTTTTCCGTAGCAAAAACATTTTATACTCGGTTCAGAAGTTTTTGAGTTTATTCATTACACTAAACAGGTCGACTTTATTTTCTCTGCAGCCAAATTAGTAAGATCTCGGTTCATTATTATGAACAATTCTATGTGTCCTGTGAAAAATGGTACAAGTCGACTTATATCCAATTTGATTTTCTTCTTGCTACTTCATCACTAAAAATCCTCTATTTTTCTGTCAGATCAGACAGAATAATAGATGATTTTTTTTGTGATCAAGTAGCAAGAAGAAAACCAAATTCGATATAAGTCGACTTGTACCGCTTACAAAAAATCCTCTATTTTTCTGTCTGATCAGACAGAATAATAGATGATTTTTTTGTGATGAAGTAGCAAGAAGAAAACCAAATTCGATATAAGTCGACTTGTACCACTTTTCACAGGACGCACAGAATGTTTCCTATGTAAACAAAAGTGAAATCAAAAAACCAAATTGACTTTTTAAACAGGCCCAAGAGAAAATTAATTGAAATTTATATTTTTCTCATTTATTTCACTATAGGGAATCTTGTTAATTATGAAAACTGTGCACGCGCGGCTGTGATCACTTATCCGGTGATCCGAATACTCGTTTGCCCTTTCGTAAATAAATATTAGAACACCAAATTAAAATTTGGCTCGGTAATATTTAGAATTTTAAACGACAATACCGTGTACATCATCATCATCATCAGTCCATTTAAGTCCCCACTGCTGGGGCACGGGCCTCCCTCAATCACATGAGGGGTAAATGCCATACTCACCACGCTTGGCAGACGGGTTGGCGAGGGTTTTGATAAAAATGCAGAGTTTTCCTTCTCTGGGTGCTGATGATCATGCCAGCAGCTTTACCTTAGTCGCCTTTTACGACACCTCGGTAAGAGTGAGGGTGGCCTATTCTACTCTGCCGGGGACCACACGGCTCCGTGTACAGTTTTACCAATTTTATAAGTTACACCAATGTACCTGCGCAGAAGTCTTATTATCGAAAACGCGGCAAAATCTTAACCAATGACAACGCTCCATTTACGCGCGCCAAATATTATGATTTTCGGTGCGTGTGCGGTTAAGGTGACGGGTATACCCCACTAGCGACGCCAATCGATTTTAATTTTTAGCTACTAAACCGGATCTATTTTTAACAATATCGGGGTTACAATCTCTCGGCAAACACCTATACTATTTACTTAATACTTATAGTTAACTGTTTGGTAGAATTTTGGATTACCGCCAAAAGTGGCCGCATTTATCGTGAATCAATTTTTCGCGTACAAAAACGGACCCAACATTTGTGCATGGTTATTTAATAAATAGTATAAGTCTTTGCCGACAGATTGTAACCCCGAAATTGTTTAACATAGATCCGGTTTAGTAGCGAAAAATTTAAATCGATTGGCTTCGCTAGTGTGCCCTACCCGTCGCCTTAAGAGAGAGATAGCATTTCTGTCTGGATTTATTGTTTTTAATTTCAACGTAACACAATAGTCTGTATTTCAACTGCTTTCGCAATCGTAATCAATCGGATTTAATTTACTCTTCTGCGTAGACGAATTATGCCGATATAACTTATAAATGTGGTATTGCTGTACTTTATCACACAGTTTAAACTACATATAAGCACATGTTTTTAAATAAGGCAAAGTTTAGACAAACGCGACGAACATGCGTAATTATATTTTGCATAATTACATTAAATTATCCAGCTGGTTGCGCTCGGATTCATGATTGAATGCGACCGCGAACACGATGTAATGTAATTATGTTGAATATCTTTATACGCATCAATGGCAGCTAACGCTTATGTAAAATCTGTCGGATGGCGTAATGACGAGGTCTATTTTCAATGGCATAGGTTGGTGTGCCGTGTGGTCCCCGGCAGAGTAGAATAGGCCACCCTCACTCTTACCGAGGTGTCGTAAAAGGCGACTAAGGTAAAGCTGCTGGCATGATCATCAGCACCCAGAGAAGGAAAACTCTGCATTTTTATCAAAACCCTCGCCAACCCGTCTGCCAAGCGTGGTGAGTATGGCAATTACCCCTCATGTGATTGAGGGAGGCCCGTGCCCCAGCAGTGGGGACTTAAATGGGCTGATGATGATGATGAGGTTGGTTTGTGCGTAACATTGCCATTTTACCGTGGGAGAGCCACACTGCGGCATTAATGTTCCAGCTCGACCGGAGTGATACACAGAAAACCGGCGTGAAGCAGCACTGTGCTGTGTTTCGCTGCGTGAGTGAGAGTACCGGAGGCCAAATCCGGGGGGTTTAAAGTTTGGCAGGACATCTTGTGATGTCGCGATTGTCCATAGGGCGGCGGCAATCGCTTACCATCAGGTGATCCGTCTGCTTGTCTGCCACCTATCACGTAAAAAAATGCAATTATGAAATGTCACCTCAAAACGTAACTAGAATGTTGTAGGTTTAAGGCGATACCTAATTCTGTTTTAGATCATAGATGATTATGATAAAATATCTAAAGGGCGAGGTAAATACTATCAATTCGTTTCGTCTTTAAGGTCCCAGAACTGTCAAAGATCACTGATGCTAACGTGACATCTTAAGAAGACAGCATTTAGTTAATTTTTTTGTTCATACAGAATTTGTTGTACGTGGTTGAACCTCACTTAACATAAGACTAAGATGGTGGATTCGACAAATAAGTACAGTAGACTTACGTAGAGTTTGGCTGCCTCGGTGGCGCAGTGGTTAGTGGGTCGCACTTTAAAGCGATGGCTGCGCATGAGGTCCCGGATTCGATCCCGGGTCGGGCCAAAAATTTGTACCTAAGTTTTCGGTAAGAAATTCTTAGTGTCCACCCGGAGTCTGGAAGTTGGCGGTTCTTGTACCCCCGTGCCTCGGAAAGCTACGTTAAGCCGTTGGCCCTGCGACACCAATCCTTCTCCGGTCGTGTCCCGCTGGTGTCCCATCGGAAGACGAGTGTAAGGAATAAGAGAGTTGCACTTATGTTTTCGCATACCACTTGAGCACTATAATATATCCTGCGTACGTGACTGTTCGTTAAGATTGGCCGCCGTAGCCGTAATCAATTGGAGGATATTATTATTACAGTTGAAAAGGTAAAATTTAGCTGGTTTTTCCGCTAAAGCAAATACAAGTGCTAATTATGTACCTTAAAATTATATATACAATAAACTTGATTTAATTTCAATGGTCACGGTCTTCCTGTCTTTGTCGCGACACAAACATGATTTTATTATAAAATAAATAATAAAAATAATAAATAACATTTTACTGAAAAATCTTTAGAACATAAAAGACTTATAATCTACTTAAACTAATGGAACAAATTTAAGTTTACTGCCTAAACTAGGAAGTTCCTGTATCTTAGGCAGAAACGAAGAGAAAAAAGGACTTAAATTAACAAATTAATTTTAGCAATAAAACAAAACATAAAAACATCAAATAACTAATCATTAAACTAAATCTCGAAATTACCTAATCTAGCGTGAATGTAAATAATACAAATACCTACGAGAGAACGTGATGATTATTTTACAAATATTGACCCAGTAATAATTTTGATGACACTAGTCATTTCGTGACATAAATATCTCTAGAGTTAGAATCGTTTATCTAGCATAACTTACATTATAAACAAACTACATAATTAACGTAACTAAAAGTTCCTAACAAGTGGCGCTATTTGGCGCCTTCATAATCTATAGACCTTATAAATCGATTTTCGGCCATTTTTCTAAAAGCGATAACATTAATTTGTGTTCTACACATAGCCTTACGTAGCCATCTTTGTTCTACAAAAATGGCGACAGAAAATCCGCGTTCCCTTTTCAAAATCACACATCCTGCGAAACCCCCATCGCGCAAGTTCGTTTTACTCTTGACCTTTCACACAATAATGTCAAAGGAAACATTGTACTGTACAGCCAATTCAGTTACCGCCCAGCCGCCCTCGCGAACGGGCGTCTCCGACCACGTAGGTTCATAGTCGTTTCGCGAAGTAACTTCGGAACTTAAACTTTTAAAGTGAGACAAAAGAGTATTATCGTGGTTGAAGTTCTGGTTATTTTGAACGTGGCAGTTTATTTCTGTGCGTTTGGCGACCGGCTCCGGATATTTATAAGTTTGTTCGCGTGTTAATGCAACGAATGCGACTAGTTTGCTGACTTGGAAGTTTATTAGAAGGTAATTAACCAATCCAGAAGTACATTATCAAAGCTCGCTGTAAAAAAACGTGGCCAATTCTATGCACTTTTTACAAACTTTAAGTCTTTCAACTTTATAGGAAATTAACCAGCGGGTTCTAGTACAAAAATAAAAGGCATATTTAGATTTTTTGCAGTTACCATCAGGTGATATATCATAAAAAAAAAGTTAGTACTTCCTATTAGGTGTTTGGAAATTTATAAAATATTTAAATGAATATCCACAAAAATCTTCAGGAGTTTAATGTATGAATTGGACCAATCTTTTTTTAAATAGCCAGACATTATAGTATATATTATAAAGGGCAGTTCAGAAATAATCACACAAGTTTAATTTTTTAAGTTCAATATACACTCGCGAGCAAAAATACGGAATCAAGACTCGAATTTTTACACAAACAGTTCAGAGCCCTACAAATAAAAAAAATATCTGTATTTTAATATAAATAGATACCAGAAATTTGGATTTTTAAAAGAGGTTTTTAACCGTGTCTAAAAACATGGAAAATTGCCAAAAAATTGGAAAATACAATTGGTTTTTCTTAGTCCATACAAGATAATGGGATGCGATAAACGATTAACATTTTCCTAATACTTAGCAAATCGGCATGTTTCAAAAATCTTTATTCAAAATCTCCCATTTCTGACATTGATTTACATTAAAATTATTACTAAAGCAAAAACTTTATATTTGCCCTCCAGAACTGAGCATCTTTGTATGACAATTAGGTTTTGATTCCGTACGAGTATTCTTGCTTGGCCGTGTGGTCCCCGGCAGAGTAGAATAGGCCACTCTCACTCTTACCGAGGTGTCGTAAAAGGCGACTAAGGTAAAGCTGCTGGCATGATCATCAGCACCCAGAGAAGGAAAACTCTGCATTATATCAAAACCCTCGCCAACCCGTCCGCCAAGCGTGGTGAGTATGGCAATTACCCCTCATGTGATTGAGGGAGGCCCGTGCCCCAGCAGTGGGGACTTAAATGGGCTGACGATGACGATGATTCTTGCTCTCAAGTGTATTTTAAAGCATGAAATTTTATGAACATAACTAAGGCCCGAGTCGACCAATCTTTGTCCGAGAATAATCTATGGATAACATAACAAGTCGTATGATAGAGTACGCGCCACGAAAAAAGTTCCACAGATAAACAGGGAACTGAATTTTAAGACTCCTTGTGTCTATTTTTAGGGTTCCGTAGCCAAATTGCAAAAAACGGAACCGTTATAGATTCGTCTTGTCCGTCCGTCTGTATGTCATAGTCACTTTTCTCCGAAACTATAAGAACTATACTATTGAAACTTGGTAAATAGATGTATTTTGTTAACCGCATTACGATTTTTACACAAAAATTGGAAAAAATAAAAAAAATGGGGGGTCTCTATACTTGAAACTGAAACTCAAATTTTTTTTTTCATCAAACCTATACGTACGAGGTCTTTAAGAATGATTATTTATGAATAAGTAAATCAAAAATCATGATTACACGATTCAAAAACTATCCGGAACGTGCTGGTTTCCTAACGGTAGAATACTCACTAGATTTGAAAAACACGAATCGTATACATCTGTCATACCAACAGCGGTATTTCATAGATTTAATATCGGATTAACATTGTTTTTATACTAGAGGCGGACAAACGAGTAAGCAAGTCACCGGAAGGAAAGTAATTAAGGCGGCCCATGAACATCCGCGAAATCAGAGAGATCGCTAATGAATATGATATATAGAATAAGATTGGTCGAATCTGCCCTTACATGATTAATAAAAACTGAATTCCACATTTTTTTAACTTTACATAACTACATTTTTCTGTTACATAGTAACCTACATAGTATATATACTATTCTAGTGCTTTTAGAGATAAAATATAACATTGTAGGTCTTTTAGCAGGATCTTCCTTTAGGGAAAAGAGGCAAAATATGCTAGTGCTTTTAAGAAACAAGTTTTGAATACACAATTCCATGAAATATTTAGTCTGCGGGCACAGAATAAATATAGGACTGCGGGCTTTCTTGTGCTTCCAAGGTAAGGTAGAAAACGGTGCTTAACTTGAAATATTACTTATATTTTGCCTCCTGTACCTTACTTCTATACAAAATAGCACTTATTTCTCATCACAAATAGGTCTTAAAAGCTAGTCTGAACATGGCTAATCTAACATGTATTTAATTGATATACATCTTTAAGAATATGGTTTAATCAGTAACTAAGTATGCAAAGATATTTAGGATAAGCGAAACGATGTAATTATTTTCTTACCAATTCAATTACATATTGTGATAAGCTCGCTGTCCAACACAGTTACTTTGAAAAACTCGCTTTTTATGTGATAGGTGGCAGACGAACTAAATCGCTTGATGGTAAGCGTTTGCCACCGCCCATAAACACTCGCGACACCAGTGGAGTCACCAGTGCGCTGGCTAATCTTTAAACCCCCTTTCCTCCCGGATTGGGCCGCAGAAACACAGCACAGTGCTGCTTCAAGCCGGTTTTCTGTGAAGCCGTGTTATCACTCCGGTCGAGCCGGCCCATTCATGCTGAAGCGTGGCTCTCCCACGCATTAAATATCTCTCAGATTTCGCAGATGTTATAGGCGTAGATTACTCACCATCATGTGACCCGCTCTCTTTTGTCGCCTCAAGAAAAAATTGAGATGATATGTTTTTTTTTGCTAGGGGTACCTACATGTTTTGATGTTACCTCTCGACCTGACGTCAAATTATCACTCAATTAGTTCGATAGTTTCCGTGTTAGGGCCGTGTTTCGTTTTTTTATTTTGGTCGCCAGTCATACAATACCAATTCTTAAGGTGACTGGTAGGGCACACTAGCGACGCCAATCGATTTCAATTTTTAGCTACTAAACCGGATCTATTTAAAAAAAAAATCGGGGTTACAACCTCTAGGCAAACACTTATACTATTTATTAAACAACCATGCACAAATGTGTTGTCCGTTTTTGTACGCGAAAAATTGATTCACGCTAAAAGTGGCCGCTTTTGGCGGTATATATATATATATATATATATATATATATATATCTAGTTCTAAAGGTTTTACTGTTATATCTTTGAAATCAAAATCAACAAAGATACCACAAACGATTAAATACGTCAAATTTTTAATCGTGGGAGAGCCACGCTTCGGCATGAATGGGCTGGCTCAACCGGAGTGATAACACGGCCTCACAGAAAACCGGCGTGAAGCAGCACTGTACGTACAGTGTTTCTCTGCGTGTGGTTTAAAGTTTAAAGATTGGCAGCACTTGTGACTCCACTGGTGTCGCGGCGTCCATGGGCGGCGGCAATCGTTTACCATCAGGTGATTCGCCTGTTTGTCTGCCACATAAAAAATAAGTTTTTTGAAATAATAACGCGCCTACCCACTTTACCCCGCCTTACCTACACGGCTTTACCTCATCTTACCTACACGGCTTTACCTCATCTTACCTACACGGCTTTACCTCATCTTACCTACACGGCTTTACCTCATCTTACCTACACGGCTTTACCTCATCTTACCTACACGGCTTTACCTCATCTTACCTACACGGCTTTACCTCATCTTACCTACACGGCTTTACCTCATCTTACCTACACGGCTTTACCTCATCTTACCTACACGGCTTTACCTCATCTTACCTACACGGCTTTACCTCATCTTACCTACACGGCTTTACCTCATCTTACCTACACGGCTTTACCTCATCTTACCTACACGGCTTTACCTCATCTTACCTACACGGCTTTACCTCATCTTACCTACACGGCTTTACCTCATCTTACCTACACGGCTTTACCTCATCTTACCTACACGGCTTTACCTCATCTTACCTACACGGCTTTACCCAATCTTACCCCCTTGTGCAAAAACTAATTAAAAGTTCATAACTAGTTAAAACCTATCTACTGTAGTTACTAGACGTCCAACAAGTAGCCGATACGTGACGCTGTTAGTTTGCTTAGCGATACAAACACCGCCTGGCGACAGTCCAACAATACGTTTCACTAATTCGAGTTATTTGGTAACGGGACAAATTACGAGCGACTATACGATGCGTCTTTTTCAATGAGTTCGTTGTCGCGAATTTTGTAAAATGGGTTTTAATTAAATATAAATTTGGGAAACTGTACTGGCTGACTGTATTAAATTTTCGGATTAGCTGATGTAAACCTCTATTCAAAGGATGAAAGTGAAAGATTTTTACAAGCGTTTCTTTATAAGAATTACGTTGGCATTACTGAGAGTGCAAATATTTTATTTGATTCTGGCTACCAACGATACGACCTGAGCTTATTCTTCCCTTAAGAGTCGGTATGCATCTGTGATGACTAAGAGTTGCAGTTGTCCATGAGTCCATGGCAATCACTTACCATCAGGTGAGCCGTCCGGTCGTTTGTCCGCAATAATGTAAATAAAAGATTTTGTAAAAGCTCTTTTTAACCAACTTAAAAAAAAGGAGAAGGTTCTCAATTTATATATATACATACATATATATATATATATATATATATATATATATATATATATATATATATATATATATATATATATATATATATATATATATATATATATATATATATATACATATATATAAAATATATATATAAATGATTACTTTGCCATTTATGAACCGATTTAGATGACTCTTTTTTAGTTGGAAAGTAGATAGTCCCGGAATTGTACCTATCAGGATCTGATGATGGGATCCTGTAAACATTCAGGGGAATCCTCAACTTTACAGGCATACTTAATGTTTTTATATCTTTTTTCAAAACTGCACCAGTATTTACGCCTTGTGGCCCTGCTGATGGTGGAAGGTCAACTCCTCAACGGTAAGGAGTTAAAGGATAACTCTTTCAATACTGTACTCACAATTCGGTAACACCTTTTTTCGAGTGTACTGTTATAAAATGTTATTCAATACTCAATACTCAATATTTTATTTGCATTTCACAGTGTACATTATAAGATCTTAAACATAGGTATACACAATAGATCACTGTGAACCCTGTCGGGCACAACAACAATGGAGAGGAGGAACACCATTGATCAAAAAGAAAAGATTATTAATTAAGTATTGATTAATTATAATGTATTAAATTGTTTTTTAATATTATTCAGTTTTTATAGCCTTACTAGCTTTTGCCCGCGACTTCGTCTGCGTGTAATTCGAATAAAAGCAAGGTCTTTATATATCTTTATAAATTATAGCCTATGTGTTATTCTGATCTATAAGCTACATTACTGTAAAGTTTCATTAAAATCCGTTTAGTAGTTTTTGCGTGAAAGAGGAACAAACATCCATCCATACATCCATCCAAACAAACTTTCGATTTTATAATATTACTAGCTGACCCGGCAAACGTTGTTTTGCCATATAAATAAAAGGGTTGATCGTAGAAGGGTGAAAATTGAGGATTGTATGTATTTTTGTATGTTGTATCATAAAAAAAGAGAAATTAAAATTTTGTCTAAAAAATAAAAATAAAAATTTAGGGGTGGACTACCCCTAACATTTAGGGGGATGAAAAATAGATGTTGGCCGATTCTCATAGATACCGGATAAGCACAAAAAATTTCATCAAAATCGGTCAAGCCGTTTCGGAGGAGTATGGCAACGAAAACTGTGACACGAGAATTTTATATATTAGAAGATAGTAAGGATGTACTGTAATATATATATATATATATATATATATATATATATATATATATATATATATATATATATATATATATATATATATATATATATATATATATATAATATTATCGCTTTAATGTATACTATTTGAAGTGTATAGTGTTAAAAATATTATTTTACTCATTTTAGTTCGTGGTTTTTGGTGGTTTGTTTTTAGGTTAATAAATTTATTGTTAAACCAAATTGACAGTTTATAAACCTGGGAAAACATTTGGGTAATGAACACTTGTTTGTTCAAAGGCTGGGTGTTATGTACTTATTATATTTGTAATTCCACTGACTTACACAAGTGCTTAACCTACTTAGTACGGAATCAGGACAATATTTATGAGATGTCGTATGAATTTATTTATTTAAGTAACAGAGCCCTGTTTTACCTTTAGAGTACCGAGTCCTAAAACGGAGCACGAGGGTGATTTTATTATGATGGCTGATTTTCCTGCTAGTCTATAATTTAATAAACGTGTGTGTTTTCAGCGACGTCCGCCCACCCGCGTCAGGGGGTCTAATTTGAAGTTAACTTTGAGACTCAACCAAACGTATTTGACGACGTTTCCTAATTTGAAGTGAACATTGCGTCGGTTGAACTCAACCGAAACTCTTTTGACACATCTCGCCTCAAACCCTAATTTGAAGACACCAATGCTTAACCAAAATATCGAATTTGACATTTCTTGTCTCGCGTCTTTATGTCAAAATTCACGATAGCTCGAAAGGTGTTTTGGTTCGGTTGAATGGATTTATGGTGTATTAAAAAAGGATCTTTATGTCTTTGTAAATAAGGTCCAATGACTTAAATATCAATAAAGATTAGTTTAAAGCGGAGTTTCTTGGTATAAAATTGCTATACCTATATAGATGATTATGAATACATAGAGTACTTAGGTACTTTTAATGCTTAATCAAAGTTTTAATGTATGAATATCAGTACTTACGTTTAAATATGTAAATTAATTTACATTAAGTGCCTATTTACCTACTTACTGAGAACTTTGTAGATTTATGCCAGTGAGAATATGTATGGTATAGTTCAATGATTTATGCAGATTTAAGTAAGTAAGTATACTAAGTACCTACCTAGTGGTGTAGGCTTCTTATAGATAAACTAGATTCACTAAGTAATTAGTCTTTTCTGCGACTAAGTACATTGTATTCTTCAAACTTAATCTTATCAGTTCAAAAGTTTGAAACTATTGATGGTTTAATTAGGTATTATTTATATAGGCTTTTGACTCAATTAGGTATTAATCCACCAAAGTACAAAGTGAAATACATTTTGAGGGTTTTAACCATTTGCAAGCCTCAATTATGTATTACAAGAGGCAATAATTTTGCCTAAGTTCCTACTTTGTCTACATTACAAGTATACGTAATAAGTTTTCTCTTTCCTTAAAAAGTAGGTATACCTACCTACTTACTTACCTTTGTGTTAGGTTCCTACATAACTATTTAAGTACCTAGTTATCTACTTATAAATTTTACAATTTTGGGGTAATTTTGGATATCCATTAAAGATTACACAGTACCAACCAGTTAAACTTATGTTTAACTGGTTTAATACATTTGCTCCACTATTAGTTAGTGAATTTCAATAATATCCCATAGAATATTTCACAACATCACATATGTACATTGATCTGACTCCGAGATAGGTAGCTCAAGCACCCGTGTTACGGATATCATAGTCCACAGTGGGATTACAAATATATACATATAATACTTTTCTTTTGTAAAAACATACTAATACATAGAAAACACCCAGACCAATACAAACAGACATGTACATGCACACAAATGTTTGTACTGTATGGGGATCGAACGCAACCCTTGAACCAAAGCCATCATTCACTACCACTGTTCCGAAAGCCCTGTTAACACTCATGCGATTAACATACTAATTAACAGGAGAGCAGTACATAAGGAATGAAAAAAACAACAAAGTACATGTGATGGAATCATTTATTAAAATAAATAATAAAAGATACAATAATGTTATCCTATTTTAAGAAGAAACTATGTACACACACATATTTTGTATTCTTTCTGTGCAATAAAGGATGTCTATCTATCTATCTTCACACACCCACTTAGTATTAATTAATAACCTTTAACTATTTACAAATAAAACAACGCCCCATTGTCTAATGGTTTAAGATGGTTCTGACGATGGCCCTGTGGCCATGATCTCGGGGTCATGGGTTCGATTCCCGGGTCGAGCAAAGGTATGATTTGAATTTTCCGAACATAGTTCGGGTTTGTGATCACTAATCCGCATTTGGCATGAGTGATGATTAAGCCTAATCCCAGCATAGTAGCGATGACTTGATTTCTATGATGGGGGTCTTAGCCCTACAAAGGGAATAATTAAGCTGATACTTTACTTTATTTACATAATAAATGATGACTGAATGATGCTTGTCCATAGGTACTTATCAGTTGAATTATAACAAACTATTTTCAGCAAATAATTAACTTCGTTTAGCAATGAAGCCCGGAGTACTGGAACTAGGTAGGTTTCTTCTAGCGGAGATCTGTGCAATGCTGGTAGATATTCTGCAATAATCATAAAGGAGTTTTAAATAAAATAAATAAATACCTAATAATAAAAGTATTTTTATTGCTCTCTCATACAAAAAATTGTTGGTAGGTACATAGGTATTTCGATTACTATCATACTTATTAAGTAAATAAAAACAAGCTATTTAATTTTAGATTGGAAATAATGTAAAAAATAAACTCAAATGCATATTTCTACCAACGAGCTCCATATGCACTTAAGATTACTTGAATAAGTTTCTGTAACATGTAACCATGATTAATTTGGTGTGGTTCCCCCGTCTAAGGGTTGTTAAGGTCAGACGGCAGTCCCTTCATAGTAATTGCCAGACTCGCCAAATCCTCGATCATGGCTCACGGTACACTGGCCTCCAAAATCATGGTTCTGGACCACCAACCAAGAATAACACTGCAAGGATTTGACAACTCATTTGGAACGGTAGTGAATGCTGCCTTTGTTCCAAGGGTTGCGGGTTCAATCCCCGCACAGTACAAACATTTGTGTGCATGAACATGTCTGTTTGTATTGGTCTGGGTGTTTTCTATGTATTATTAGTATGTATTTATTAAAGAAAAGTATTATATGCATATATTTGTAATCCCACTGTTGATTCTGATATCCGTAACACAGGTGATTGAGGTACCTATCTCGGAGTCAGACCAATGTATGTGATGTTGTGAAATATTTATTTATAAGGATTACACTTTTGTATACATGTTTCAAACAATTATATTATCTTTATCTTAATGTTTTTTCTTTCAGTAAGGAAATTAGTTATAGCACAGATATTATAGATTCAGTTAAATAACTTTCTGTTATTTTGATTACCTCCGGTGAGATGTTCACTTTTTTCAACTCATTCTCCAACAGTCATTCTAGCTCAGCTTTCTATTACAGTTTGGTCCAATGGAGAACTTTGATGTCTTGTTTACTGAAATATTTAATTACAAATGGTTAAATTATAGAAATGATGTTTCAAAGTTGTTCTTTCTAAAGTGTAAATTGGAATAGTCATCATCATCAGCCCATTTAAGTCCCCACTGCTGGGGCACGGGCCTTCCTCAATCACATGAGGGGTAATTGCCATACTCACCACGCTTGGCAGACGGGTTGGCGAGGGTTTTGATATAAATGCAGAGTTTTCCATGTCTGGGTGCTGATGATCATGCCAGCAGCTTTACCTTATTGGCCTTTTACGACACCTCGGTAAGAGTGAGGATGGCCTATTCTACTCCGTGGCCGAGTGGTCCCCGGCAGAGTAAAATTAATAACAAATAAACTTATTTAGGTAGGATTATGCGACTAACCTAACTTATACTTGATTTTACTTAAGAAAGTAGAGTCTTTAGATAACTATAGAACTTGTATATAAGCATAATATTAATGTAAATACGCTTTCAAACAATTTTACAATATTTTAAATTATATATTGAGATTGCATATTTATCGTACGTACATACTTATGTCAATAATTTACAAGTTTTTTTCTAATGTTTCACAGATGGCCACAGATAACTATATGGGCTATGATGTAGAAAAATAGCAAGCTGTCAGATTTTTAAAAATATTTTAACATTTTAATGTTTTTATTATTTAAAATCTTTCTTTCAAACACATTAAACAATAGTCCTTTAATTTAAAAAGTCAAATATCTTTTATTCTTTAAAAAAAATATTGTTAATTCTAAATAAAATCAATTCAATTGGTTTTATTTGATGTGGGTCTTTCGGCGACACTATCATAGCGAATATCATTCATTCACGAGAGTCTATGGTCGGATCCGTACGAAAGTGTCCCATACGATGGTATTTCAAATTGCCAAACTAAACTACAATTGATTGACTGTCGGCTCGATCGAACGATCGTACGTGGTAACTTGAAATTAGACCCCCAGGTTTCAGCTCGCGGTACCTGAAGGCTGGCAGTTGGCACGTTTTACCCTGTGCTCGAACAAAGAGGAAATATTACTAGTTTTCCGGGAAATGTGAAAAGTTAAATGGGACCATACTTTGTCCGATTTCCAGAATGCGTATGCTTTTCATATTAGTAAAGGGCAAATGTGCTTTGTCATCATCATCAGCCCATTTAAGTCCCCACTGCTGGGGCACGGGCCTTCCTCAATCACATGAAGGGTAATTGCCAAACTCATCACGCTTGGCAGACGGGTTGGCGAGGGTTTTGATCTAAATGCAGAGTTTTCCTTCTCTGGGTGCTGATGATCATGCCAGCAGCTTTACCTTAGTCGCCTTTTACGACACCTCGGTAAGAGTGAGGGAAGCCTATTCTACTCTGCCGGGGTCCACACGGCGATGTGCTTTGTATTCATTAGATTTTTTTACTCTAGATACGCCAAACGAGCTGGTCACCTGATGGAAAGTTATCAACGTCGCCCATGAACATCCTCAAAAACTGAGAGATTGCTGATTTGCCGGCCTTTTTTAAAAAAGAGTACGATCTTCTCTTGAAGTTTTAGGTTAGGTTAGGTTGTTTATGCTGTTATTGCGGTTGGCAGCGTACTTGTGACACCATTGGTATTGGGAATGTGTATTGTCGACATTCCCTTACCATCAGGTTATCCGTCTACACGTCTGCCAAATCACATAAAAAAGAATAGGAAATATCTAACTTATATATTTTTTGAAAGAGTTACATGTTGACGATGAAAAAGTGTTTTGTGTACCTAATAAATAGATAGGTAGAAAAATAAAACGTTATAGCATGTTAGATCCAAAAAATAAGCGAAAAAAATCGGCTGTTCCATATCCTATTTTGTACGGAACAGCAGATTTTATTTCGCGCTTTATTTATCTCTAATCTGACAACTTTCCTGATTTTTTTTGGTTTTTGTTCCATTTTTCATAAACTCGATCAAAATTTATTTCAAATTTTTGCTATGGGCTGAAACAATCCTACCGCGCCGTAAAGGTATCCTTATAGATACTTTGATCTGTACGCATATAGTTGTCTTTGGCTGCTAATATTACGAAGACCTGAAGCAGCTTCGTTTCCTAGACTGTAAGCCAACTTCTGCGCCAGTTAATACGTCTACCCGCTCTCATCAGCCTTTCAAAACGTTCCACTTGGTGCCAATTTTCGAGACCTAATGGTTAGGGCGGACAGAATCATTAATCACACTTGCATTGATTTACTGTGTATTTATTTTTAGTAAATTAAATTACTAAATGTTTTTGATATGTGTGCAATGTGTTGGAAACTAAAGTCTAAATGACAAACTCTTAAGTTTTTTATGCTATCTATGTATATCTAAGTCAACTTTTAAATAAATAAATAAATATTTCACAACATAACATACATTGATCTGACTCCGAAATAGATAGCTCAAGCACTTGTGTTACGGATCAGAATCGACAGTGGGATTACAAATATATACATATATGATACTTTTTTTGTATATATATACTTATAATATATAGAAAACAACCTCAAACCGATTTCGGCTAAGGCGACCAATTTCAACGATATATTATAGTGCTCAAGTGTGAGCTCAAGTCAAGAACGCACTTAAAAAAATTTCGACAGTCTTCGGGTGGGCCTGTCGAAATTATTTGCTTAAGAACAAATTGCAAAAGATTGCTGTAGCCAAAAAATCATATTAAATGCATTCTCTATTCCCTTGCCCTAATATTCCGATGGGATACCAGTGTGACACGACCGGAGAAAGATCGGGCGCAGGACCAAACGGCTTAACCGGCTTTCCGAAGCAAGGGGGTACAAGAGCGCTAACATCCGGGTTGACACTGAGAATTTCTTAACAGAAAACCTCAGGAACAAATTTTCGAATCCGGGACCCCAAGCGCAGCCGTCGCTTTAAAGCGCGACGCACTACCCACTGTCAACTTTATGACAGAGACAACCAAGCATCTTGCAAAATTATGAAGCTTTGAAGTGAGCAATATAAACTTTTTATTTCTTAATCAGCAATATCACCACCCACCGAATTAGCAAACTGAAATGGCAGTGGGCTGGTCATATTAGCCGCAGAACTGATAGCCGTTGGAGCCGTAAAGTCCTTGAGTGGAGACCGCGACTTGGTAAGCGTAGTGTAGGACGCCTGCGACAAGATGGGATGATGACATTCGCAGGCTGGCTGGTGTGGGCTGGATGAGAGTGGCCGAAAATCGGGAGCAGTGGCGTGCATTAGGGGAGACCTATGTCCAGCAGTGGACGAGTGTGGGTTGCTGATGATGAATATAAACTTTTTATAAAAACAAAATCATAGAGACAACTGCAGCGCCAGCTAGAGTCCCCGCCACCAAAGAAGCGCGCTTCAGTTCCTATCAACATTCAAGTTTGAGCTTTATATCCATAGACTCAAGTCTCCTTATTACAAATTGCGAACTAAGTATAGTCCCGGATTGCGTGTTGGACCGGGATGACATGAGCTTTATTAAAGTAATAACGTTTGATCGCGATTTATAATAAGGTGAAATGAATAAAAAAAAATTAGTTCCGTGTTTTCGCATCTACTGTAGTTCGAATCTAGTTTCGCAGAGTGAGTGGCGGTACCGGCCCCATGCACCATGCAATCAGAGGTAGAGGAGTTGGCAGTGCAATACGGTATTTGACAATTTTTTTATCTTATTTTTGTAATCAAAAGACCTCTCAATGATAGAAACATTGTCGAAAGAATTACTTGATTCTCATTTAAACTACCTGAGATATCACAACTTTTAAATCACATTATTTTGGGCAAGCCCAAAACGCTCCATACAAATGGCTACTGAGCTCATCGTCGTCATCGTCAGCCCATTTAAGTCCCCACTGCTGGGGCACGGGCCTCCCTCAATCACATGAGGGGTAATTGCCAGACTCACCACGCTTGGCAGACGGGTTGGCGAGGGTTTTGATATAAGTGCAGAGTTTTCCTTCTCTGGGTGCTGATGATCATGCCAGCAGCTTTACCTTAGTCGCCTTTTACGACACCTCGGTAAGAGTGAGGGTGGCCTATTCTACTCTGCCGGGGACCACACGGCTACTGAGCTGCGACGTCACAAACAAGTATTTTGTATGCATTTCATTTGAATTGTGTATGGTAGCTATATCAAATGTTTCGTTTATGTCAATGGTTCTATTATAATAGTTGGTGCAAATTGTATGGGTTATTCAATGGTATAATTACTTTTTTTAAATTTCATCCTTTTAAAATGGTCTTGCCCATGAATCTTTGAATGACCATACAACATGCTGAACGTTATATTTTTAATTGAATTTTTGCTATTGGCACATATTTACCTATATTTTGATAGAATATTCTTATATTTTGTAAAATCTCGAGCTTAGACAAATACCCTATTGTGACAGTGGAGTTACAATATACCACCAGTGGGGTGTTACGGGTATCCATGGGCGGTCTATTGCTTACCATTAGGTCTGTCTGCTTGTCTGCAGCCACCTATCACATAAAAAAACAAAATAAACGCCCATATTAAAAAACGCAAGTACTTTTATCTTGAAACATTTTTTTCCAGTATTTTCATATGCAATTAGAAACTTTTCTCAGCAAAATGTTCCGCGATTAAATTGAAATTCAATTTTAGGTACATGGTGTTAGACAAATCATTATATATTTACGAGAGAACTCTTTAATATTTACTACATGAGGAATGCAGCCCAGGAACATCAAATTGGACGTTGATATAAATAATAAATAAATAAATATTTCACAACATCACATACATTGATGACTCCGAGATAGGTAGCTCAAGCACCTGTGTTACGGATACCAGAATCAACAGTGGGATTACAAATATATATATATATATATATATATATATATATATATATATATATAATACTTTTCTTTTGTAAATACATACTTATAATACATAGATGACACCCAGACCAATACAAACAGATATGTTCATGCACACAAATGTTTGCACTGTGCGGGGAACGAACCCGCAACCCTTGCACCAGAGGCAGCGTTCACTACCACTGAATGACTGATATAGATAGCTACAAGAACGGTAACCGAAACGTAAGTAAATAAATATTTAATACTAAAAACATACATACATATGGACCGGTATTTTTAATCGTTAACATCTCGAAAACCTCATAATAGTATAGTGAATAAAGTCCATTTAGCATGATAGATTAACAAAATAAACGAAAAAAATCAGCTGTTCCATACAATATCGCTGGGTGGATATTCAATTTTGTACGGAACAGCTGATATTTTTTTTTTCGCCCATTTTGTTGATCTAACGCGGGGAGATATTACATTGCACAGCAGGAGGGGATCGATTATTCAATCGTAACAAAATCATTTAATCACGGATCTATCTGAGAGTCGATGTTCCAAATGATTCAAATGAAGCGTTTCACTGTTCCGCATCTCTGCACTGATCCAGATGCAAATGTTCCAGGCTTTTAAAATATGTTCCAATCTTTTGAAAGATATGATTTCGCCAGGTCTGTTACTATTTCCTACACACGGTTGTTTTTAAAATAGATGT
Source organism: Marasmia exigua (assembly GCA_019059595.1). Taxonomy (NCBI): domain Eukaryota; kingdom Metazoa; phylum Arthropoda; class Insecta; order Lepidoptera; family Crambidae; genus Marasmia; species Marasmia exigua. Next base: position 19,423,327 of record CM032482.1, read on the forward strand.
GAAAACAAACTCAGGTCGCCCACCGAGGTTTAAAAATAATATTGACTGGGTATTGATGACACAGGGAAATAGAGATTTGTAGAGTTGGCTAAGACATTTTCAACATTTGCTCGCTAAATGATCAGGGGTCCTATTCTCATGTGATCGACATTGATCTCTAATGCTTCATTAATACACCGTTTTATTTATTTTATTCTTCATTTACATTAATCCGTGTGGCTATTAATTTTTGTGTGGAATAGCTTATATTGTTGATCTAAAATGCTGAATAGACTTTATTAACTACACCGTGGGACAGTCGTGCTTCGGCATGAATGGGCCGGCTCGACCGGAGTGATACAAAGGCCTCACAGAAAACCGACGTGAATCAGCACCGTGCTATGTTTCGCTGCGTGAGTGAGTGTAGCGGAGGCCCAATCCAGTTGGAAGGGCGATTAAAAGGTTGACACCGCACTTGTGATCAGTCTGCTCGTCTGCCACCTATAACATAAAAAACCTATTACTTATAAGGTTTTCGAGAGGGAACGAAGGGCGATTCTTAAAAAAAAAAAAGTTGCAAATACGCATTGAAATGTACAGTAGGTACTTGTTCTTAAAATGCTGTATATAAAATGTAGGCTGAGCATACACTTTAGGGGACTGGTAGGACACACTAGCGCCAACAATCGATTTTAATGTTTAGCTACTAAACCGGATCTATTTTAAACAATTTCGGGGTTACAATCTCTAGGCAAACACTTATACTATTTATAAAATAACTATGCACAAATGTTGGGTCCAACGCGTACGCGAAAAATATTTCACGCTTAAAGCGGCCACTGTTGGCGTGATTCAATTTTTCGCGTTCAAAAACGTACCCAATATTTATGCATGGTTATTTAATAAATAGTGTTTGCCTAGAGGTTGTAACCCCGAAATGTTTAAAATGGATTCGGTTTAGTAGCTTAACATTAAAATCGATTGTCGTAGTTAGTGTGCCCTACCCGTCACCTTAACTTACATCATTATTTCTGTGTAACATTTTGAGAATGATCATTTGTTTTTATTCTTGACATTGTCGAAGGCGCAAGAATAGGCCCCCTAGTCGGCAGAGGCCTTGAATCGTTAGAAACGTATAAAAATAGTACTAAATACTATCGGAAAAAGTCGTTTGTGTAAATATTTTAACTCGTGTGATCTAAAATCTTACTATTACAATTATCTATAGTCTATACAATTTATACAGAAATAGGTAAATTCTACAGTCATCCAGCGGCAACACTTGTAGATTATCCGAAAACACGAAACGCTTGCGAGATGTAATCGACACCTAGCGCCATCTATTGGTATAAAGTGGAACTAATGTCCTGATACGAAGCGAGGGCTGGCCACTAGTATACATTAAATAAGTAGGTAATGGATATAAAACGGGTCTAACCGCGACGATATAAAACAAATAAATATATCTTGGTACTTAATACTTTAGCTGAAATTTATAGAAGGGATAAAAATATATTTTCAAAGGTGAAAGTTCAAATTCTTTATTGCAAGCATATGGTTTATGAAACAGATAAATGTCCAGCACATGCACCCAGCCAGGGTATGGCAATAATATTAATATTTACGTGACTGTGTGTGTATGCGTGTGTGTGTGTGTGTCTGTTTACGGCATCGTAGCTCCTAAACAAATGAACAGATTTTGATTTTTTTTTTTTTTTGTTTGAAAGATGAATAAGGGGGGAGTGTTATTAGCTATGTTGGAAAAAAATCGACCAAGATGGCCGCCGTCACAAAGATATTGTATGTTTTAACACACCTCCTACAATATGGGTATCATGTAAAAGGGCTTGAGTAGCAGAATATATTTATTGTGACAAATTTCAAATCTAAGATGGCCGCCGTCGTGGGTTTTTCAAAATTATCAATTTTCAATTTTGAACTATTATTAAAATCAGATTTCATATTAAATCAATTAGCAACTTATCCACCTTATTACAAATCGCGATCTACAGTTATTGTCGTACTAAGATCATGTCATCCCGTTCCAACACGCAATGTTAAAAGGGGCTAGCACGAGTTTTGTTCTGGGACTATCCTTAGTTGGCGATTTGTAATAAGGGGGAAAGAAGACGTGTCGATACAGCTTTCGTGGGAAACCAGACATAATCCTCACCTTAGCGTATAATTCCCTAACGTCCAAAGCTGTTGCTTCGAAGCCCAGGGTACGCCTGGACCATGATCCAGGATTCCGGAAGTCTGGTGTCGCTTAGACCATGATCCAGGATTCCGGAAGTCTGGTGTCGCTTGGACCATGATCCAGGATTCCGGAAGTCTGGTATCGCCTGGATCATGATCAAGGATTCCGGATGTCTGGTGTCGTTTGGACCACGATCCAGGATTCCGGAAGTCTGGTGTCGCTTGGACCATGATCCAGGATTCCGGAATGACGCAACTGCCAACTGATCTTCACAACCCTTTGACGGAGGACACATAAAAATCTATATATGTACATTCTGGGATGGGGAATAGAAACTCTAATATACGTTTTCCAAGGAAATCTTCAATATGGTTTAATACGTGCGAGTGGCAACAATAGGCCACTCGCACGAGTTATACCGTCGACTCCTCCGAGAGTGACTGCTATTCGATAATCGCCCTCCGGAGGTCGGGCTAGTTGTACCCTCTATAGTGGCTTGCTCAGCATACGACTCCGCGGGGGACGACATTACCGGGTGTCCTGGTAGGTTTTACAGCGTCGAAGGGCTGTATTGCGCCAGATAGGGGTGAAGCGGCGAGCGCAATTAGCGGTATGATCTAGTCCCGGCTGTGACCGACCGCGATTGCGCGGAGATGAACACCCCAGGGGTTTTAGTTAGGGTTTGAGTCCCACACACCACCTTGTTCCCTACATGTAGCAAGGTGACGGCCATGATGGTTTCCCCTGGGAAAAAAAAGTTGTGCCCTATACCCTAAACGATTTAAACTTTAAAAGTGAACCAGCATCAGCTCTGTTCGTAATCACATTGTTTTTTTCTCAAAATTGAAAAACTTCTGATTTTTACAATATTGCCATAGTGTCAATACGGCCAGCAACGAAGGAGTTTTCCATCGTTGCCGTTAGGTATATCACGTTAGAAGATACGAATGAAAACAGCCGAGAGGTAAATGAAACATTAATTTTACCCTTTCCTTTTTCGAGAACCAAAAACCATCCATGCTCACAGCTAACCAATTTATTGCTACAAAATCTATCTAATTTCGTTATACCCGTATCATAAAATCACTCTTCCAGCAAACTAATGCTTGTTTACTTGTCATAGTTGCGCCAAGCTCCCGCCAGGCGGCGCTAATGTGTTTACTTCCGCCGCCATTTCCTCCAACATGGCGGCCGTGATTAAATTTTCGCGTGAGCTATGTACTTATTTAAATATGTTTAGGGCGTGTTGCAGTCAATGCTAGAATATAAGTACCTATCCACAAGTTTGATGGCAATGTCATTACGACCATGTTAATTTGAACAAACATTTATGTACATGGTAGTTTGTTAATGGCTGCCTCGGTGGCGCAATGGTTAGTGGGTCGCACTTTAAAGCGACGGTTGCGCGTGGGGTCCCGGGTTGGCCCAAAATTTGTACCTGAGTTTTTCTGTTAAGAAATTCTCAGTGTTAGCCCGGAGTCTGGAAGTTAGCGGTCTTGTACCCCCGTGCCTCGGAAAGCACGCTAATCCGTTGGTCCTGCGCCTAATCCATCTTCGGTTTTGTCACATTAGTGTCCCATCGAAATAAGAGGGTACGAAAATAGAGAGTGCACTTGTGTCAGCGCAAACACTTATGCACTTTAATATGTCCTGCGTCGATGGCTGATCGCTGTGATAGGCCGCCATGACCGAAATATCGGTTTGGAGGACATTATTATTAGTTTGTTAATGATTGTATAAATACCTATAATCCTGACGTAGGTACAGCAATCTCTCTCTAAAGTAATTAAGTAGCTTTAGCATTTGTGTAATGGTTATCACGATCAACAAAGGAACCACAAATACCTAATATGTAACACCCAGTTCCTACACGAACACGCGTGGGCCAATCTGTGTATGAATTAAATTCAGACATACTACTATAACTGTTATTTTAAAACACTTTTATCTAAAAAAAAGCAAATCCCAATACGTAGATTTTTTTTTTATTTTTTTTACAAACCCGGCCCAGAACCAATATAACTCCATTGCATTGCAGCAATGGTTTATTAGTATGAAGAATGCAAAAGAAAAATTCATTTTACGAAAACACGTTCAAACAAAGATGTATGTACATGAGTAACCCTTATTACGTACAATAAGTACATAGAATAAGGGTCCAGAACTTTGATCGTATCTTTATTTATTATTTTTTAAGTAAATAACACACTTCAAAATTTCATCGATGAGATGAAATTTTTAAGTGTGTTATTTACTTAAGAAAATATTGCAAAAGATTGCTATAAAAATATTAACTATTTCTTTATGGTTTAAAAGGATGTCATCATCATCATTTCAAACAATAGACGCAAACTGCTGGACATAGGCCTCCCCCAAAGTTTTTCACACAGACCGGTCCTGTGCCGCCCGCATCCAAGGGATTCCCGCGATCTTCACCAGATCGTCGGTCCACCTTGTGGGGGCCTGCCACAGCTGCGACTTCCTGTACGTGGGCCTTCACTTGAGGACCTTTCCGCCCCAAGGGCCGTCTGTTCTCCTCGCTATGTGCCCTGCATATTGCCACTTGAGGCGTGCAATCCTTTGGGCTATGTCTGTGACCTTAGTTCTCTTGCGGATCGCATCATTTCTGATACAATCACGCAAAGAGACTCCGAGCATAGTCCTCTCCATTGCTCTCTGTGTGACTTTGAAGGCATTATACTAATAAAAATAAATATTTTCCCCAAGGAACATAGGGTATCTAATAATCATCTGCCCATACAAATTGTATCAATCAGCTGATGCTAAATCAACATTTAAACCCCTTTCCCCTGGACTGGGCCCCCTCACTGTTTAAACGACGATCTGGTGAAGATAGCGGGACTCCATTGGATGCGGGCGCACAGGACGGTCTGTGTGGAGAACATTGTGGGAGGCCTTGTCCAGCAAGTGGACGTCTATTGGCTGAACATGATGAAGTGCTTTTAAAATAACTTTAAGTTGAATTAAATCATTAGAAGAAACCTGTATAAGTATTATCAGCAAATTATTCATTAGAGTTATGGTAACTTTTATTAATTACTTCTTTAATTTTTAAATAAATATTTTGTCATTTTTTTAACTATATAGTATGTTGAGTAATTAGTTGTATATTTTTATAGAGGAACTGAAGGTGCTTGTGGAATTTAATTTAAGGTGACGGGTACGGTACACAAGCGACACCAATCGATTTTAATTTTTAGCTACTAAACTGGATCTATTTTAAACAAATTCGGAGTTACAACCTCCAGGCAAACACTTACCTATACTATTTATTAAATAACCATGCACAAATATTGGGTACGTTTTTGAACGCGAAAAATTGATTCACGCCAACAGTGGCCGCTTTTGGCGTGAATCGATTTTTCGAGTACGCGTTGGACCCAACATTTGTGCATAGGTTATTTAATAAATAGTATAAGTGTTTGCCTAGAGATTGTAACCCCGAAATTGTTTAAAATAGATCCGGTTTAGTAGCAAAACATTAAAATCGATTGTTGGCGCTAGTGTGCCCTACCAGTCACCTTAAGTGTATGCTCAGCATACATTTTATATACAGCATTTTAAGAACAAATACCTACTGTATATTTCAATGCGTATTTGCAACTTTTTTTTTTAAGAATCGCACTCCGTTGCTCTCGAAAACCTTATAAATAATAGGTTTTTTTAGTGATAGGTGGTAGACGAGCAGACGGATCACAAGTGCGGTGTCAACCTTTTAATCGCCCTTTCAAATGTTTATCTACTAAACCGGATCTATTTTAAACAATTTCGGGGTTACAATCTCTCGGCAAACACTTATACTATTTATTAAATAACCATGCACAAAAGTTTGTGCATGGTTAAGGTTAAGGCGGGAATTTGGTGGAGCTAATTTATTTTTATTTCTTAATGTGTTTTGTTTGTACATCTTCGCGTTTTGTATGTACAAACTAAGCTAGGTCTAGCCACAGTGGCACTTCGTTACTCTGCGTGTCTACAAAAATCACAAACACGATAAAATCTTTTCTCTGGTAATTCTTAATAGTTATGTAACAGCCACAAAACGTCCAGACAAATAACATTATAAGTTAATTGCTTCAAAGGCTTATCTCAGATCGAATGTACAGATAATTATTGTTAATTAGTTAAGGAGTTAGGTTTCGATTTCAATAGTTGACCTTACGGTAGCGATATTGACTCATTGACCTTACGGTAGCGATATTGACTCATTGACCTTACGGTAGCGATATTGACTCATTGACCTTACGGTAGCGATATTGACTCATTGACCTTACGGTAGCGATATTGACTCATTGACCTTACGGAAGCGATATTGACTCATTGACCTTACGGCAGCGATATTGACTCATTGACCTTACGGTAGCGATATTGACTCATTGACCTTACGGTAGCGATATTGACTCATTGACCTTACGGTAGCGATATTGACTCATTGACCTTACGGTAGCGATATTGACGTATATAGTAGCGAATCTCTCGCTGCAAGCGTAGTGAGTTTGATTCTCATCCTCGTACTCATGCGTAGAATACTAATAAAACTGAGATTGTTTTGAAACTTTTGAACTATATCCATTACACCTTAACACGTTTCAGAAACCATCCGAATCGTGTATGTTTACTCACGATGTTTTCCCTCACCGTTAGAGCGACATGGTCGGATTGCAATAATGCAATGTTAGCATACTTCAAAATATTAATTTTAGCACTCACTAAGATGAAAATTACTATGGGCTACCATTTTTAGGGTTCCGTATCACAAGGGTGAAAACGGGACCCTATTACTGACACTTCGCTGTCCGGTGGTCTGTCTCCAGGTTGTACCTCAAAAACAACCAGGAGACAGACCACACGCGACAGTTAAAATTTTCACAAATTTCTATCGCCGCTATAACAACAAATACTAAAAACTAAAACACGCAGTAAATACAAAATAAATATTAATAGTAGGTATTTATACAACAATAGAAGAAGCACTTAAGATAATTAAGCCTAGAGACCTAACGTTAAGCTAAAAGTAAGTAAAAAGAAAATTTAACATTATGTATTATGTATGGGTATTGAAAATTAATCGTACGGAACCCTTCGTGTGCGAGGCTCAACTTGGCCAATTTTTGGATAATTAGCCGTTGACTACCTGCTGAGAATAAAAACCGACAAAGAGTGAAGAGCGCATATACTACGGTTCCGCATCAAAAACACATGTTTTGATGGAAATTCAAAAAAATCAGTTTCACATTGGTTCTACTGGCATTAAAAATACACATTCTGTTATTTCAACTAAGTGTATTCTCCTATTGCCGTTCATGTGACGTCGCTGTAACACAAACAGATGGACGAACGACGTAGGCTTACGTCTTAAGTCGGGTGCAGATTGCTGCAATGTTACATGTAATGTAACATGCAATACAACAAATTCTCATGGTTTGGACGCCTCGCGCGCGCACGAACTGCGCCTGGGTCGCGCACGCTCCGAACGTTACAGCCCGTGCGCGGCGCGATCTTTGATTTGTCGGTTTTCGGTACGAACACAAAGGGGCGCGCAGTGTGCGCAGGACCCAGCTGTGGACGGTTGTTCGTTTCCTCTGTATGCACAATGATCTTTGCAATCATCCGATCATGGCGGTGAAAGAGGGTGCGTGGAGTGATGAAGAGGAGTATAGAACGAGAGAAGTTTTATGGAACCCTCTAAATTAAAACAAAATTTAAAGAAGGATGCACTGATAATCGTCAGAGCACGAAGGCTGTCTTCAGACTCCATGATTAGAGAGAGTGATGCGGGCAAAGAAAAGAACACGTGTGACGAGGGCTAGTGTTTGCAACGAAATGCGGGAACAGATGTTCTCAAATGATTCGTAGTCAATGCGCGCAACGCGCATGCCACACGTCCATGGCAGCAGCCAACATGCAATGTAAGGCAGAATATTGCATTGCACCAATCTGTACCCACCCTTACGTCCAAATACTCAAAAACAAACTTTTTTAAACCTTCTTAGCAAGTTGATGTTTTTGCCAACATCACGATCAAGATAACATCACGATGTGAGCATCAAAAAGTGTACAAATATTCATGGGTTCTATTGTTCAACACAGACATCTTACTGTAGACAACTGTACTAATTGGCACAACTTAAAGACCGACCAAGATCAGTGACATTGATAGGGGGCGTTGTATAACGTTTTTTCTAAACGAAAATGTCTATACAGTATTAGTTCCGACTTTTGCCACGTGCCAAATAACCGTGATCGGACTGTAAGTAACTCTTGAAGGCAATTCTCAAATCTAATATTATATTACTCTGAAATTGACATTTATGAGTCTTAAATATTCTAAATATATAAAAAGCCTTAGCTGTAAAAATATAACTTTTACTTGTATTTTAAGATTCTGATGTGAATTTCGGAGTGAGTAATATTAGATTTGAAGCTTGTCACGAAAGCTACATCTCGAAGAATGACCCAAGTCAAGTTCAGAACCCTAACAATTTAATCTAAGAACCCCTAATGAGTAAATATAACAAATAACCATGGTTACGGCTACTAGATTCAATCTACAAAGGTATTTATTTCAAATTGCCTATGAATAAAATTAAACCATTCTTTACACTCAGCCTTGACCTGTCCAAATTTCATTATTCGAGACGAAAAAAATCTTGTGATGTTGATAAATGTTTGGAAATTAATAAATACGAGTATGAAACAAAACCAAAGCGCAAAACTAGGAGCCAAGTTCAATTTTGATTTACGAGTAAAACTGTTTTTTCGATCTAACTGGAAATTGAAAAACTTTCTATCGTCTCTAGAGATGAGCGGATACCGGGTCCCGACGTGCGAGTAGTAAAACAAGGAAAGCTCTTGTTATCTGTTGTGGTGAAACTATCGATTTTGTACACCAGAAACATGGAATTCTAGATTCGTATTGCGATGGATAAGTTTTTTAAAGGTAAGAACACAATAACATCATATACATATACGCCGTTATTTTGTCATCGTTTGCATCCCAAAAACCTCATAATAGGTATAAAGAAAGAGAGAAAATACATTTATTGACCATCACAATACACAGGAAACAAACATATAAAGTTGGTACACGGTTTAAAACAACATAAATTTTACACAGAAGAGGGACAAAGAGATGTATGTGGATAGTGTGTGGTCAATCAGGTCCCGACCTCAGCATTAGCTGCTACTACAATATCTGCATTGCCGCAGCAGCGCTGGTATTCTGGCGGGACCTGTTTGCGAGCGAGTGTGATGGTGTGGTGTGTAGATAAATAAATAAAAATATATACTTATACACGTACATATAATAGATAATGTGGTAGATATAATAAGATTCGTATTTAAGCACACACAAAAAAAGAAGATAATTTAGTTGATAACATACAGATAGATACAAACAACACTCTAAAGCTAGACACAATACACAGTATCGAGAATAAAGTTCATTTAGCATGTTAGATCAACAATATAAGCGAAAAAAAAAATCAGTAGTTCCCCATACATTAAAATCGCGTGGTTTTTCTATTTTGTATGGAATAGCTGATGTTTTTACGCTTATTTTGTTGATCTAATATGCTAAATGGACTTTATTCATGATATTATAAGGTTTTCGGTTACAAAAACGATATACTATGCCTTATAAGCTAACAATGCTTTTAAAGTTCGTACTGTGGGTAGTCACTAACATTTGGGTTTCCATGGGAAAAAAAGAAAATAAGTATACTTAAATTGATAAAACTATGAAATTATATACATCCCAAACTAAATGATTTTCTTTGCCAACTCACTTGCTTTATCATACGTAGTGCGTCCTGCATGACAGCCTTAATGGTTACTACAACTATGACTAGATTTAATCTCATGCAATCTCGTTCCAACACGCAATGTTCAAAAGGGCTGACACGAGTTTAGTTCCAGAACTCAAATCGCACATTATAATAAAGGGGCTTGTGTCCCTGTCGCTATTACGTCGAGGGTCAACAAAACGTGATTCATCATGGATAAGTAAGAAAGTCGCCGGTCACTGACGTTAAAAGTAGCCCGTCTGCTCTTATACTTAAGATACTGTAACACATGCTCATTTGTAGCATGTAATGAACTATCCACATTTTCTATCAATAAGCATGCTATTAGCCATCTATTAGCATGCTTAAAAATAAGCAAACTAAACACGTGCTAAAACACTCCGCCACACTCCCCCTTCCATCCACACTACAGTAGACCTATATTTGAATTTTCGCTTCGTCCAAACAAAACCACTCGTCTTGCAAGTCACTTCGTCTCGTGAGTCGCATGATTCACATTTTTCCCTTTTTTTTTAAATCACTCGCTTAAGGTGTTGCTAAGCTTGTCGAATGTATGTTTATTTGACGTTTGTGTCGTCTGAATTTGACGTAAAAGCGTCCACTCGCCTCACGGAAACGAGTGGTTCGTACCACTCGTTGCAAATCGCTCGTTTTCGAGCGGTTCAAAAATGCCGATGTTATAAATTATGCGAGTCACACATTTTTCAGTGAGACGTCAATTCAAAAATAGGTCTCCTGGTAGCATGCTCAAAAAACGACCGGCGTGCGACTTTTGAGCATGCTCAAAAGACGACGTCCACACATGCTACTAAGTAGCACTTGATGAATAGTAGCATGCTTTAAGCATGAAAATAAGCACGCTTTAAGCATGTAAGAGTAGCTTTAAAGCTTATAAAATTAACAGCAGTTCCCATAACTGCGGGTAGTTTAGAAAGTAGTTTCGTAGTAACCTTTGCGTATCGTGCATTATAAATAAAGTGCAACAGTCGACACTCGCTCACCCACTTGGATCGGCGCCATGTTGTATTGACATAATTATACAAATTGCTACTTTATAGACGAAAGTTTCGCATATTAGCTAATATTACTAAATAGTAGTTTTATTTCCTACCACGCACAGTAAAACTGTGGAACCAGCTGTCATCCGTGGTGTTTCCGAACAGATACGACTTGGTGACCTTCAAGAAAAGGGTGTACTCCCTTCTTAAGAGCCGGCAACGCATATGTGATACCTCAGGTGTTGTAGATGTCCATGGGCGGCGGTGATCACTTTCCATCAGGTGTGCCGTCTGCTCGTTTGTCCGCTATAATGTAATGTAAAAAAAAATGTAATGTACACTTAGTAACAATAGTCATATGAATGTAATATTAGCAATAGAAAAACATGAGTATTTATAACTATAGTCCATGTATCTTCAAGTGGGATACAAAAATAGTTGTTATTTAAACTTAGTTAAATAAGGCCTTCTTTCTTAACTTTTCCGTCTAAAATACAAGTTAAAATTAGTTCAGGATACAAATATAAGAATGTTAATTTAGTATAAATAGAATTTAAGTTTTGAATTGTACTTCCAAATGAACAATAAAATTTTATTTTTTATTATTTTTATATAAACCCTTGCCACCATATTATAAATCGCGATCTAGTTATTACTGCACTAAATATCATGTCATCCCGTTCCAACACGCTATGTTAAAAGTGGCTAGCACGACATTTGTTCTGGGACTATGGTTAGTTAGCGATTTGTAATAAGGGGGTTGGCCTTTTACTGATTTAGTGGTTATCCGGCAGACTTACTAACGCCTTCGGTAGCGCAATTAGAAGAGCAGTCTTCAGCTTAGTAAAGGCTCGAGGTTCGGAACGCACCTGTAGAAGCATCTAAGAATTTTAAGAGCATTATTTTTAGGTACAACCAGCCACACATCACAAATTTATGTACTTCATAGTCAGCCCATTTAAGTCCCCACTGCTGGGGCAGGGGCCTCCCTCAATCACATGAGGGGTAATTGCCATACTCACCACGCTTGGCAGACGGGTTTGCGAGGGTTTTGATATAAATGCAGAGTTTTCCTTCTCTGGGTGCTGTTGATCATGCCAGCAGCTTTACCTTAGTTGCCTTTTCGACATCTCGGTACGAGTGAGGGTGGCCAATTCTACTCTGCCGGGACCACATGGCACTTTATGTACTTACACCATATTTTTAGAAATATGAAAGGCAATTTTACAGATTCTAGTGATAACTAAAATTTCACTAACATAAATAAACTAAAATAAATAAATATTTTAGCATTCACTTATTTGTTTTGACATATAACCTTGTGATAACTGTAAGTGTTGTTACAGGAGGAGGATGGACATCACCCGGCCGACATGTGCCCTCTTCGTAATACTGATGACGCTCTGCTTCACGCATTTTACACAGTAAGTTCAATTTCATCTCACACTCACTCACACCGCTAGCTCAGCGACCCAAATAGAGTCTTGGCCTGCGAAACAAGAGATCGCCGCTTCGGTCGATCCTGCGACACTTCTTGCCAGTTATTGACCTGGAGCTTGCGCAGATCTGTCTTAACGACGTCCTTCCAGCGATACCCAGGTCGGCCAACTAGGCGTCGGCGGGTCGGCCCTCGTATGCTTTTTTCACGAAACGATCTTCGTCCATCCTCTCCAGATGGCCAAGCCAGCGAAGACGGTACACCTTGGTCTCGCCGATGATGTTGGGTTTCATCATCGTCAGCCCATTTAAGTCCCCACTGCTGGGGCACGGGCCTCCCTCAATCACATGAGGTGTAATTGCCATACTCACCACGCTTGGCAGACGGGTTGGCGAGGGTTTTGATATAAATGCACAGTTTTCCTTCTCTGGGTGCTGATGATCGTGCCAGCAACTTTACCTTAGTCGCCTTTTACGACACCTCGGTAAGAGTGAGGATGTTGGGTTTCACGATCTCTTTTATAATAATCTATATACGGTTTAAGACATTTATTTCTCAAAAAGAATACATTATTCATTTATATGAGAAATACAAGATTATGGATTATGTGGATATATAATAAAAATCCATGCTCTTAGTGCGCGGCGCGCGCACATTCCAAAGCGTTAAAGTATTCAAGTAATTAAACGCGACATTTAAAAACTCTAATGTTTACATTTCGTTCTTTCACATCAAATGAGAATATTTTTACATAGTATTATTTTACAATTAAAGTCTATATCTAATAATCTCTAGAAGATTTTATTTTCATACGTATAGCAAATATGTAATAATAACATTTTCGATTTAAGGATTTAGTTCAAAATAACCGTAGGAGAGTGAAGCAGGCAACTATCATTATCGTAGCTAATCGTAGCGAAGTTATTTAACTTTCGTAGCAATTGTAGCAGATTGAAAATTACGAGTATGTCGCCCGTAGCACGCCTCTGGAGCCCAATTCTCGTGCTCGTGATATTTATTTTCATACGATATATATCACCAAAACACTTTTTTTTTGTATGGTTTTCAGGTGATATCCGCCATGTTTACAAAATGTCACGAGCACGAGAATTGGGTTCCCTATAGTACCCAATATTTGTGCATGGTTATTTAATAAATAGTATAAGTGTTTGCCGAGAGGTTGTGACCCCGGAATTGTTTAAAATAGATCCAGTTTAGTAGCTAAAAAATAAAATCGATTGGCGTCGCAAATGTGCCCTACCCGTCACCTTAAAGAATTCACACACAGCAGCTATATATAGTGTATATTAATATACATTACATCCCGGGATGTATAGCTTTACATTATCTTAATATATCACATACACAACAGGTAAAGTTATTAATGTATCTTTCCCTTCATTTTATATACGTCCCGCTTGACGCACTTTTCAGCTGCTAAGGGTTACACAGGCTGTTCTTGTTTTTAATGTTATAATACTGTCGCGTGCTCGCGGTTCAAGGATTGGAAGAAAACAACAACTATAACATCCTATGAAATGAAGAGATGTATGTATATTTTTTATGAAGATAGCAATGACGTAGGCGAATTTCATCTTCAATTTATTTGAGTATATAGGTACAAACCCATTTATCTAATACGCGTCATCAGTCATCTATCTATCTACCATAATTATACATAATATCTGCGTCATTGACATCTGTCACCTCTTTTTGTAATCACATACTAATGGTTAATTAAGGGAAACCTTTTATTGGCCTTATATTCATAATTTAGTACTAAAAAATACAATGTGAAACGCTGTTGGTTTTCTAATATATAAAAAGTAATAAATGAAAAGGTACTGAGATGTATTAAAATGTATCGAAATATAAATGTACATTTTCGTATCTCGTTCGCTCTTAAGATAGGTACGAAGGCGTAAAAATATACATTATAGCTGTCGTGTGTGGTCTCTTGACGATTTCTATAGAAAGATGTGTCGAGTTGTATCGTGCTATAATATACATCTTTACGTTACCTGCTCTGTATGTGAACAGCTTTAATGTAAATTCTATGTGCTAGAAGAGGTCATTTTTGCTACATAGCGGACATGGTGTGGACTGCGGTGCGGTCTGCGGCGGTGTGCTACTGGCGTATGCCTCTATCACTAGATAGATCCGTTTGTATGTCGGTTTATTCGTACATAACGAAATTGTACGTTTAAGTTTCTTTAATGCCTAGTTTTTTTAAGTTGTGTATTTTGTGCAATAAAGTATATCTTTCTATCTATCTACAACGGTATAACAGGATTAAAGTAACACTTGAAAGAAATCACTTACAAAATATTGTTCTAACATGATAATAAAAATAACCAGATATATATTTTTTTGACATTCACTTTACTTTTTATAAAAAAAACAAAAAAAAAATCTGCCCGTAAAAAAATTTTTTTTTTTTTGGTCAATAAGCCAACGCTTGACCACAATCGCACCTGATGGAAAGCGACGATGAGGTCTTAGGATGATACGCGTTTGCCTAAAAGATGCCTGTTCACTCTTGCCTTAAAGATGCCCAGATTATAGTAGTCAGGAAAAACAGATCTCGGCAGAGAGTTCCATTCCTTAGCCGTCCGCATTATAAATGTGGAAGCAAATCGCTTCGTGCGGATAAGGGATATTTCTACCACATAAGGATGAAAGCACTCGCCGCGCCTTTTGTATTCGCATTTTGTCAAGAAATTGAGAAAAAATAATAATAAAGCGTTGACCATATTATCACTTGCCATCAGCTGAAATATGGTCAAACGCTTACCTATCTACAATAAAAAAAAACCGAGTATCTTAGAAAATTGATCGTATTAATGTCAGAGATAATTAAAGTAAGTAGATAATTAACTTAATTCATAAGTATAATGAAGAGGTCTTCATTTTTTTTCTCTTTATTTTAAACTACTTGTCATGTTACGTATCCTTAAAGATATTGCACTAATTAAAATATAGTAAAGGTGAATGTATCTGTTAAATGGGCTATTGGAAATAACTTGATAACATTTATACCTCCTAATTCCCTATGGTGTTAACCCACAAACGTCTGTGGGTTGTTGCGGTGTGGTCGAGTAAATAGATCGATTCTGTCTAACACTTGACATCAAGCGGCATTACGTTTGGGCCACGCCAATTTTAGTCCTTTCGCTTTATCATGATATCGGTGACAGCAGGACAGAGTTATACGTAAGTCACACGTTAGAAAGAGACTAACGTGAAAAATGTATAGATTTTGACATCTGTCACCCATATCATGCAAAAGCGACAGGAGTATAGATATCCAACCGACTGTAGCTAAAGTCGCATTTAAGGTAGTGTAGCATTGGTTACAGATATGGCTGGCAGGGGGATCTGCGATGGGATCCCATTTTTAAGATAGGGCATCTTGATTTTAATGTACCCTACATTAAATCAAGATGCCAATTCCATTCCACGCGAAACCAAACTTGGGGGCCACCGCTAGCCTATTGTATTATTTTGTAGGTACTATAGTATTTGGTCTGCTTACCCTGATAAAGTATTGCGAAGTTCAGATTTAATTATAATTACCAGACTTCCCAAATCCTGAATCATGGTACAAGCCGACCCGACCTTTTATCAGGAGTCCAAGTCTTGGGATTTTCGATATTATGTTGAATGTCGCATTAAGGCGATACTATTTTGACCGTAGGAGAGCTACGCTTCGGCATGAATGGGTCCGCTCGACCGGATAGATACCTCGGCCTCTCAGAAAACCGGCTTAAAACAGCACTGTGCTGTGTTTCGCTGCGTGAGTGAGGCTACCGGAGGAGCAATCCGGGGGAAAGGGGGTTTAAAGGTTGGCAGCGCACTTCGCACAATCGCTTACCATCAGGTGATCCGTCTGCTCGTCTGCCACCTAAGACGTAAAAAAAAGCGTACACTGGGCTCTAAGCGATGGCTTTGTGCGCAACCAGGAATAATACGCTGATGATGAAGAAATGTAAATTCCTCATTTGCTCGTATTTAAAATAAAATTAAAGAAAAAAAAACCTTTTTAAAAACAAGCTTTTATCATTTGTTTATAAAATGAACTAAAAAGTTAGAAATAAATTAACTCTAAAAAGAAATATAAGACTTTGTAACTTGATTGTAACCTTTAACGACAAATAACCGTCTTCGTCTAGGACAAAATAATTCCATATTGTACAAATTTATTTAATTTTAACACTAAAACTTTTCACCATACATAATTATTAAATCTCGTCCCCCTCTTTATCATAGTCCCCATTTATAAATGAAAGCGTGTTACATTTAATACAACACAACATTTTCCTCAAACTATCACAATGTAACACGCTTTCATTTATAAATGGGGACTATGATAAAGAGGGGGGACGAG
This sequence comes from Marasmia exigua, assembly GCA_019059595.1. Taxonomy (NCBI): domain Eukaryota; kingdom Metazoa; phylum Arthropoda; class Insecta; order Lepidoptera; family Crambidae; genus Marasmia; species Marasmia exigua. The sequence goes on from CM032482.1 coordinate 19,440,152, forward strand.
ATTGAATAATTATGTATGGTGAAAAGTTTTAGTGTTAAAATGAAATAAATTTGTACAATATGGAATTATTTTGTCCTAGACGAAGACGGTTATTTGTCGTTAAAGGTTACAATCAAGTTACAAAGTCTTATATTTCTTTTTAGAGTTAATTTATTTCTAACTTTTTAGTTCATTTTATAAACAAATAATAAAAGCTTGTTTTTAAAAAGGTTTTTTTTTCTTTAATTTTATTTTTAACTTTTAAGTACCTATATTTATAATTCGAGATTTACTACGACGTAGTTTGCAGCGCGTAGCAGCGTTATTCCGTTATGAAGTCCGTAGTTCGTTCACAAGATATGTAATATGTACTGATTTAAATATCAATAATGTTGAAATTATGTACTCACTTGTTAGTTATTTGTAACGTTTCTCATTCTATCCATTTCTTTTAATGCATCAACATTACAAGGTTTCTTCGACGTCAACTTGGAGCAGTCAAGTTCTTCGATTTGAAGACCTGCTAAAGACCTAACTCGGCTTAAAGCTACATAAGCTTGACCAGCAGCGAACAATTTGGAGCCTAGATAAATAACAGCATGATCTACAGTAGTTCCCTGCATTTTATGCACAATTGAAGCCCAAGACAAGACAATCGGGAGCATTCTTCTTTCAGCTGTGCCGTGATTAAATTTGACAGGAAATTGAACTGATATAGGGTGTATTATGTGAATGCCATCGTTACCAAAGTCTACGCGAGCCGATGGTACATCGTTATCGTATAGTTGAGCACGTCTGTTGTTGAGGATTGCCGAAAGGATATTAGACCATTGAAACGTACTCGCGTGTAGAATCGATGAATTTTATTGGAAGAATGACAGGAGAAAAAAAGACATATGAAAACAAAATGTATAAAAAGCAAATCACTAAAATTTGGAAATATTGGCCAAAAAGTATCATACCGATGCTGGTCGCCAACATGGCCCCCGACGGTGTGAAGCACCAATTCTACTGGCCGGCGACCAGCAGCGCTACCTTGCGGGTAGGTCGGCGCAGCACGCCCCCTTTCGTGGCGATATCCACAACCCTCACAACGCCGTCCTTTCCTGGGTGTACGGCCACAATCCGTCCACGTGGCCAACAGTTCCTCGGCAGATTGCCGTCGGCAACGAAGACAAGGTCTCCAACCCTCAATGGCCGTGTTGTAGGAATTGCTTTCTTAGCCACAAGTGTTGGTAGGTACTCTCGCACGAAGCGCTGCCAAAAATGGTCAGCGAGTCTGCGTCTTCCTCCACTCAGCACGTCTGTGCAGATCCGCATCGTCGAAAATTTTCACCGCCGACTCGGTGCCGGTGGTTCCGATTAGGAAGCAAAATGGTGAAAGTGCATGCTCCGCATTCGCCTCAACTGACACATGGGTCAGTGGTCTAGAGTTTACAGTCGCTTCAGCCTCCAGTATCAGTGTTCGGAGCACTTCTTCTTTAGGTGACCGTTCCTTGAGCGTCACTGCAAGCGCACTCTTTACTGACCGTACCATCCGCTCCCAACATCCGCCCATGAAAGGCGCAGACGGAGGAATAAATCTCCACTGTATTTTGCGGCTAGTGCAGAAGTCAAACAGCTCCGGTAAAATCTTAGCGGCACCAACAAAGGAGGTGCCGTTGTCCGAGTAAATTATAGCTGGGCAACCTCTCCTGGCAACAAAACGTCGCAAAGCCATCAGAGCGGAATCCGAAGATAAATTACTATGGACGACCTCCAAATGCACCGCTCTGACCGTCAAGCATGTGAACAGCGCGATCCATCTCTTTTCGGTGCGTCTGCCGATGGTCACATTCAAAGGACCGAAATAATCTAAGCCGACATGGGTAAAGGGGCGTTCATGGTGTGCTAATCTTGAACGGGGTAAATCTCCCAATGGCGGTGTCACCGGTGCGGTCTTCCGATTGTGGCAAACCTGGCATCTCTTCGCTGTTCCTCTTACAGCTGGCCTTAGACCGAGGACGTAAAATCTCTGCCGAAGTTCGTTGACAACCGACTCGTGGCTTCCGTGAGCGAATCTGACGTGATAGGAAAGTATCAGGAGCCTGATTATCGGATGCTTTCCGTCTAATATAATTGGTTGAGACTCCACGGCTGCGGTGGCGGTAGTCCGGCCGTCAAGGCGAAGTAGGCCATCTTCTCCAATTTTAATCGCGAGATTTCGAAGTTTACTTTCGGTTGAAATGGGTCGTGCTGCATGAACGCGTATTAAATCATCGAAAAATCTAACTGAATTTTGAGAAGTAAATTACTTTCTGCGACGTTAATTTCGTTGACTGACAAAAAAATATAATTGTCCCCTGGTACCCTGAGGCGCAACGTTAGCGGCAAGACATGTTTATGTCATACCATTCAGCCCGAATCAAACGAGACCAAACTCGATGGGGTTGCGTCGTTTAATTACGGAGTTCCTATGGCCACCTTCGGGCTCCAACATCAGACCCTGGTTACCATATAGTATGAAAGTACTCGTCAAGACTAATCCAATGAGCCCAAACTCGATGGGGTTGCGTCGTTTAATTACGGAGTTCCTATGGCCACCTTCCAACTCCAACATCAGACCCTGGTTACCATATAGTATCAAAGTACTCGTCAAGACTAATCCAATGAGCCCAAACTCGATGGGGTTGCGTCGTTTAATTACGGAGTTCCTATGGCCACCTTCCAACTCCAACATTAGACCCTGGTTACCATATAGTATCAAAGTACTCGTCAAGACTAATCCAATGAGCTCAAACTCGATAGGGTTGCATCGTTTAATTACGGAGTTCCTATGGCCACCTTCCGGCTCCATCATCAGACCCTGGTTACCATATAGTATCAAAGTACTCGTCAAGACTAATCCAATGAGCTCAAACTCGATAGGGTTGCATCGTTTAATTACGGAGTTCCTATGGCCACCTTCCGGCTCCATCATCAGACCCTGGTTACCATATAGTATCAAAGTACTTGTCAAGACGAATCTAATGAGCTCAAACTCGATAGGGTTGCATCATTTAATTACGGAGTTCCTATGGCCACCTTCCAGCTCCATCATCAGATCGGCTCCATGTCACTATAACATTGCATTGTCATCCGATTTATACATGCATTCTAAATTTCAGCTCAATCGGAAACCGGGAAGTGGATCAAATTTAAGTTCCAAGATTTGATTACAGAACGACAGACAACGGGACAGGTGAAACTAAATAAAAGCTTGTAAATACGATACACGGTAAAATACTCGTAAATAACTATTCTATGAGTGCTCATGAAAGTCTAACACTTAAAAACCATTCTTCAAGCTATGTTCTCAAATCATTAATCTGTTTATACGATATTAGACACCCTAAATACCTCTAAAATGAATAATCCTGTACGGAACATCTCAATTACAAACCGCCATATAGATGTTTAATCTCCAACAGCTGTGGTAACACAACCCGAAAGACTGTAATGTTATTATTTCAACCAACTGCTTAAAATTAATTCGTTTTCTGCGCTGGCGTCTAGCGCATGCGTAGAGCATGATCTAGCGCGTGCCAAAATATGTCAGAAATGTACAGTATAATGTATTTTATTGAATGTTTTACAGTGCGATAAATTACCCAAGAAATTGTTTCTTTCGATCCGCTCGCGCACTATTATAGATAGCATTAGAAAATGTACGATTTTAAACTATTGCATTGAATGAATGAATGAATGAATATACTTTTATTGCACTCAAAATATAGTAAGAAAACTTAATACTAGGTATTACAGGATATGTACAACGAAGGCGGCCTTATTACTATGAGCAATCTCTTCCAGGCAACCTTTGGGTAAAGGACACTTGATGGAGGTGTAGGGCAGTACAATATTAATATTTATATACTTACATACAAAGTTTAAATATTAATACATAAATAAAATATAAATATACTAATACATATCTGGATAAAATATCATAAACTACTTACATATGTTTGATTAAATATAGATAATTGGATATTGCAACTACAAATAATAACAATGGATCTGAAAGTATGCGAATGATTTTAATTAAAGCATTACATTTATGAATGATGGATTTAAACGGGACTAAACTCGACGATAGAACAGTCGATGAATTTAATACCAGCGCTAGGCGAAATCGCTAGAACACGCATCGGAGAGGGCGGAGCTAGTCCCTGCGCTCACGCATAGCACAGTGCAAGCGATTTTGCCGGCTAACTGGAACACCGCTGCGTTCGCTGACTGTACCTCTTAGTTGACTAGCGGTTGCCAGTAGCTTCGCTCTCGTAGAATTCGGTTTGGCCACAAAGCATATGTCACTCTCCACTCTCCAATAGTGTTGCGAAACTATTGACCTCGAAAATCATTCCGACTATCGATAATACTATCGATAGTATTGCTATTGGTCAAAACTATCAATACTATATCGGTATCGGTAGTAAAATGTGATCAATACTATTGATAACGCCAATAATATCAATACTATCGATCCTTTAATGCGCGATACTATCGATAGTATTGTGTTTCCTTACAGAATTAATCAAATGGTATCAATACTACCGATAGTTTTGTACTATCGATGGTCAGTTGTGTTTCGATAGTATTGCTGCCTGTTTAAATGTGTCCGATACTATCGATGGTATCAGACATTAAACAATCGACAGTATTGATAGTATTAGCGTTATCAGTAGTATTGATCTAATTTTACTATCGATAGTATCGAAACTATTGAAAACCAGCAATACTATCGATAAATATTCAATAACCATGCAAAAATGTTGGGCCCAACACCTTCGCGAAAAATTGGCTTGAATCAATTTTTCACGTACAAAAACAGATCACCTTAACTAAAAGAAGAACATTTTTGACATTGATTTACATTAAAATTATCACTAAAGCACATATACTTTCATATTTATAGGCCTCTGGAGATAGCATGTTTGTATGAAAATTAAGTCCTGAGTCGATTTGGTTGCTCGCGAGTGTAGGTAGTATTCAAAGTGCTTGTGTTCATTAGCTGACAACCCATCATCATCACTTAGCCTGTCATTCATACCTAATTTCGCAGCAGAGGTTATAATCGCCTGTCAGAATGGTCGGACAATTAAATAAGCAAGTCATAATTTGTTTTGTTAATAAAAGCTTTGACAATTTTTCACGACAAATAAATTATCACCTGTGAACCTGTCGCTCAAAAAGATTAATTGAACATAAAAATGTTTGAGAATTTGTCATGATAATTTTGTGTAAGTACGACACTTTCTGACATAATGTTGGACTATTCGGATTGTCCGATTTATTTTATTAAGGTGACGGGTAGGGCACACTAGCGACACCAATCGTTAGCTACTAAACCGGATCTATTTTAAACAATTTCGGGGTTACAACCTCTCGGCAAACACATACTATTTATTAAATAACCATGCACAAATGCGGACCCAACATTTGTACGCGAAAAATTGGAGGTTTGAACGTTTACGAACAAAGCCAACCAACTAACCAGAGAAATTAATTCAAACGATATTGCCCGTAAGCTTTTTAGAGATTGAGTATTCACTTTTTTTTTCTGTGATTGATGGCAGATGAGCAGACGGATCACCTGATGGTAAGCGATTGCCGCCACTCATGGACACCCGCGACACCAGGAGTCACAATATTATACATATTTGTATTTCCTCTGCTGTTTGATACCTATTCGTAACACAAGATACGGAATCATCAGCATGTGCCGCCTTTATAATGACTTGCTGTGTAGCCATGACCTGGACCTTTTTGGGCCCGGACATATTACATTCCATTTCAATGTCAAACGGATTCTCCACTGAGCTTCCTAGTGGTAAATATAATTCAATTTTCAGAATATATATAAATGCACCATTTTTGTTAAGTACTGCTAATTGATAAACGCTTGAACTACTAACCTCATTTACTTCTGTAGGCAATGTTGTTGGTATTGCTGTGTGTACACGTTCTTAGGGTTCAATCTAGCTCTAAGTATATTGTTCTTAAATTTGTATTTTTATCGATTGTCACCTGTTGTGTATGCCTTAAAATAAAATAAATAAATCATCATCATCATCAGCAACCCACACTCGTCCACTGCTGGACATAGGTCTCCCCTAATGCACGCCACTGCTCCCGATTTTCGGCCACTCTCATCCAGCCCACACCAGCCAGCCTTCGAATGTCATAATCCCATCTTGTCGCAGGGCATCCTACACTACGCTTACCGAGTCGCGGTCTCCACTCAAGGACTTTACGGCTCCAACGGCTGTCAGTTCTGCGGCTAATATGACCAGCCCACTGCCACTTCAGTTTACTAATTCGGTTGGCTATGTCGCTGACTTTGGTTCTTTGTCGGATTACATCATTTCTGATGCGGTCCTTCAATAAATAAATAAATCAGATCAATCTATGAGATGTTGTTATTATTTTACACAGATGCATGAACGTCGGGAAGATAAACTTCAGGGAGAAGGAGAAGCAGATCCTCGACCAGATCCTGGGCCCGGGGCGGTACGACGCGCGCATCCGCCCTTCCGGCGTCAACGGCACTGGTGAGTGTCTGCGCGCGGGAACATCACACGCACCACTTCTATGCTAGGGACCGAGCTAATAACACTAAGATATTAATTTACTGTCAGAACATGATCCACCCTCGGCCAGACCATCACTTACCAACAGAAGGGCTAGCACGAACTTTTGAAAAGATTCGTAGCGGTTGCCACCTTTAGGGAAAAAAATCGGGACGATCGGGTACAAGAAAGCTGCTTGATCGGGCATGCATCAGAGATGTTCGGAGTTTGGTCCAATCAAAATTTGAACCATGTGAGACAGTCTAAGGAAAATGAAACTTTTTTTTCTAAAACTTTATTGCACAAAATTTAGTACAATGACCGTACGGGAGAAGGCGAAGACTAACGCGGTACATGTGGCGCGATGGCGCGTGAGTGTTGCGTATCCGTGAATAAATTGATTGAACCTATCGCATATTGTCAAAAATCGGGACAAAATCGATAGGCCGTCGGGACGCGGAACAATGTCGTCGAAATCGGGACGGGTGGCAACTCTGCGTATGCGTATGGCAAGCAATTTGTATGAAAATTGAAAGAGCTCCCTCTATTGTAGGTAAACATTACTAAAATTAACAGCACAGACGTCAAAAAAAGTATATTAACGTGAGCGTGGCGCTGGGCGTGGCGTCAACGCTGACCACAGATCTGTGACGCTGACGTATGCAGTACATTTTACCATTGCGTCTCGCCTCTCGTGGTTAACTCATATAGCATCCTAACCAGACCGAGCCTTTTCGTAGAAAAACATACTTGAAAAACCGCGCGAATCCGTTAGTGCTAGAGAGACTTTCTTTCTCTACCGCACCCATATAGAGAAGCATTAAAGGTGCGTCGGGATCGGTTGGATCTCTTTCACACTCGGTGACGTTTTTCGAAAATGGCACATTCCGTTTAAAGCGCGTTTCTATGGACTATCTATCGTCGAGAAAGGTGCTTCGTGCTGGGTACTAGTGTATTGCTCAGTAATCGTAGCGTGTGCACGTTACGTTAACGTTAGGAATTCTTTGAATGTTCGTGCTAGCCCTTCACGTCATATGGTGGCCAAATAATAATAATAATAATAATCTCACAACATCTCATAGGTTGACCTGATTCCGTACTAAGTAGCTTAAGCACTTGTGTTACAGATATCAGACAACAGAGGAACACAAATATATACTTAAATACATATATTACACCCAGACACTGAACAAACACAAGTGTTCATCGCACGAATGTTTGTCCAGGGTGGGGATCGAACCCACGACCTTTGGCGCAAGAGGCAGGGTCACTACCAATTGCGCCATCCGGTCAGTCAAATGTCAGGCTATTCAAAAGAACAAAAGAACTGTACTATTCAACAAAAGAACTATTCAACAAAATTACAACTCTTTTGCTATCTGTCAGTGGCCCTGGACGTGATATGAAAATGAGGGTTTTTCAAATGGAAAATTAATAGAGACTTTATGTAAGCGTCAGGTCCAACTACAAGGGGGATTGGTTGTATTTAGACGTCTCCCCCTTAATACAAATCGCAAACTAAGGATAGTCCCGGAACAAAACTGGTGCTAGCCCGTTTTAACATTGTGTGTTAGAACGGGATAGCATGCACTTTAGTACGGTAATAACTTTAGATCGCGATTTAAAATAAGGTAATAGATGATTTTATGTAAGCGTCAGGTCCAACTACAAGGGCGATTGGTTGTATTTAGACGTCTCCCCCTTATTACAAATCACAAACTAAGGATAGTGCCGGACCAAAACTCGTGCCAGCCCGTTTTAACATTGTGTGTTAGAACGGGATAGCATGCACTTTAGTACGGTAATAACTTTAGATCGCGATTTAAAATAAGGTAATAGATGATTTTATGTAAGCGTCAGGTCCAACTACAAGGGGGATTGGTTGTATTTAGACGTCTCCCCCTTATTACAAATCGCAAACTAAGGATAGTGCCGGACCAAAACTCGGGCCAGCCCGTTTTAACATTGTGTGTTAGAGCGGGATAGCATGCACCTTAGTACGGTAATAACTTTAGATCGCGATTTAAAATAAGGTAATAGATGATTTTATGTAAGCGTCAGGTCCAACTACAAGGGGGATTGGTTGTATTTAGACGTCTCCCCCTTATTACAAATCGCAAACTAAGGATAGTGCCGGACCAAAACTCGTGCCAGCCCGTTTTAACATTGTGTGTTAGAGCGGGATAGCATGCACCTTAGTACGGTAATAACTTTAGATCGCGATTTAAAATAAGGTAATAGATGATTTTATGTAAGCGTCAGGTCCAACTACAAGGGGGATTGGTTGTATTTAGACGTCTCCCCCTTATTACAAATCGCAAACTAAGGATAGTGCCGGACCAAAACTCGTGCCAGCCCGTTTTAACATTGTGTGTTAGAGCGGGATAGCATGCACCTTAGTACGGAATAACTTTACATCGCGATTTAAAATAAGGTAATAGATGATTTTATCTAAGCGTCAGGTATATCACTTACCTATAGCGTATTCTAATCTAAGTAACTAGTCCTATTATCTACTTTTTCGTTTCTATATTTAACTAGATTTTATTATTGTTTCAATTAAATTAAGATAGCTCTAAATACCTGTGATACAAGATTCTCTTAGTACAGGTAAATAATAAGTCTGTTTTTATATAACTATGAGTGACCATCTGTAAAATTAACTCTAAAATGATTAATAAAGTTTTATTTATTTATTTAGGTCCAACTTCAAGGGGGATTGGTTGTATTTATACGTCTCCCACTTATTACAAATCGCGAACTAAGGATAGTCCCGGAACAAAACTCGTACTAGCCCGTTTGAACATTGTGTGTTAGAACGGGATAGCATGCAATATAGTGCGGTAATAACTTTAGATTGCGATTTATAATAAGGTAGCTAATGTCAAAAACACGCCGTCAAGGTTTGACCTGTTTGGTTTGACGCTTACATAACGCCATCTATCGGATGTTTTATATGTGAAAATCCAAATCCTGATAACATATTCATAATCAATTAGTAAAAACATGTATTTTTTTTGCGGTTGCATTTGCATTTGTTTATGTTGAGTAATATATTGTAAAGGCAGCCATACGCTAAAGTATACAAATCTGTTAAAATAATTGAATAGATTCTTACAATGTCAAATAGAGTTCGCGCCACCAAAGAAGTCCCGCAAAAGCGCACTTCAGTCGCCATCAACGTGCTTTATATCTATAGCAACAAGGAATCTACTAGTTTTAGATGCGTGTTTTGCCGCGGGCCTTCTTTCGTAGCGCAGACTTACATTAAATTCAGTATGAATTGAAGAAATTTGACAGATTGTAGACCCGACGCGTGACTGTCAGTACAAACCTTGGGGCGAATAGTTCAACTATTGAAGCCTGAACATCAGTTCGCTGAAGTGAAGGTGGGCGGGCCATGTCTAGACGTAGGCTCCAATCGTCAAGATAACATTTACAGAGCAATATACTACAAATGTTAATAGTAAATATTTGGGGTAATATGCGGAACCCTGCGCATTCACAAAATGTCAGTATTTATGCTCTCGTGGGAATATTCTCTATATTCTTCCTTAACCTCAAATATCTAGGTGGATGAAGTAAAATACAAATGGCCTGTAGCCGATAATATAAACGTTATTTTAAGTGTATCAAAAGTTATTAATGAAATAATCTTAACTTAAAAGATGCATTATTTCTGCTCTGCATTAATCAAAGTTAATGTACGGTCAGCGAACTTAGCGGTGTTACCAGAAAAATTGCTTGCATTGCGCTATAGCTTCGTCCACTCCGCGTGTGCAAGCGATTATCGCCTAGCGCTGGTACAACAGAAAATTCGTCGACAGTACCTAATGTAACTGTGACGCTGGTCTTATTCTTAGCAATCTTATTTTTTACTAAAATTCGGTATCCACCTACAGCGAGCGTGAGTAAATACCACTGGTGGCTTACAGCCAAAGCAAACTAACCATCACTCACATCCTACCCAGCAAACATACTAAATGGGACCCCATTTAGGTGCAGTGATGCGACTTGACTCGACTTTTTTAATCGAGTGGCTTGAGTGACATCGGAAAAATATTCGAATGGAACAATGGCGAGTCAAGTTCACTTTTATTTCGATGCTTCGGAGAGCAGGTTAAACCGTAGGTTCCAATTTGTAGAGGTAGTTATTTATACTCGTCAGAAATCCCTAAGGTTAGGACCTCCATCGTCAGAGCTCAACAGCCTACACGATTATTTGTATTAAGATTTGTACCCGAAGAAATCGAGAACTCGAGTCCATAACCTGACGGAATTTGTAGAGTCACCTTAGAGTCAAGCGGGGAGAAGTTATAGATGCTTACGATACGATGGCTTACACGACAAATTTACTAACCTCACTGGCCAAAAAATCAGATTTTCTCGTACATGGAATACTCTAATTTCCAGTAGTTAATACCTACTAGGAATTTCTTTAAAACCCACTGTACTACAGTGATTTATTCTATTCAATATCACATTTAAAATCCTGCTGTCAGGTTATTTCTCATTTAATTTTCATTGGACTGGAATTCGAATGAAAGCGAATATATTCGAAATAAAGGTGTGAAGACTCGAGTGGCAAAGTATTACCAGTCACATCACTAAAGAATAGAGAACCCCGCTTCACACGAAATACAGTTATTAAGTTAAGTATGTGAATTTTCCGGAAAATGGCTAAAGCGACCTTTTCACTCGGCGATTTGTAAGAAATGTATGGTTTTATGGAACCGTAAATATACAACGTAAGTGGTATTTGGTGTAGTGGGGAATGTTGGCTAATGTCGTGGGTTTGATAATCGACCATTCAGGTGATGGATAACATGTTTTTTCGTTATAAGCACGTCTTATACCAATATGGCAGGTACTTTTATTACCTGTGGAGTTATTTCAATTTTCTATTGTTTTTAAAGAATAATTTTAATGATTTGTCCATCGGATAGATATTACAAAATTAGCCATTTCTTTCCCCACTTTTTTCACTGGTCATGTTGTCATTAACTTGTAATTTTGTAAACCGAGCAATATGGTATTTGACTATTTTTTTATTATTTTTGTATTCAAAAGACCTCCCAATGATAGAAACATCGTTGAAAGAATTACTTGATTCTCATTTTTCTCAGATATTTCCTATGTAAATGTCCATGTTAAGTGTCGAATGAATGATTTCTTATTTAAACTACCTGAGATATCACAACTTTAAAATCACATTATTTTGGGAAAACCCAAAACGCTCCATACTACTACAGGCTACTGAGATGTGACGTCACACGACAATATTTTGTATGCATTTCATTTGAATTTTGTATGGTAGCTTTATCAAATGTTTCGTTTATGTCAATGGTTCTATAATAGTTGGTGCAAATTGTATGGGTTATTTCATTTCATAATCGGCGGAGATATTTCGTATAAAAAGTTCATCCCTAATTTTCCACCCTTGGGGGTTGTTTTTTTTATTATTAACGTCGAAAAAAGATTTGTTCAAATCGGTTCATAATTGGCGGAGTTATCGCGTAACAAACATAGAAAAAAAACATACGGGTCGAATTGAGAACCTCCTCCTTTTTGTGAAGTCGGTTGAAAATGGACTTGCCCATGAATCTTTGAATGACCATAAAACCGGCTAGACGTTATATTTTTAATTGAGAATTTTTGCTATTGGCACATATTTACCTATATTTTGATTTTTGATTAAAATATTTATATTTTGTAAAATCTCGAGCTTAGTCAAATATTTCAGAAGGTCTTTACAATCAAAACTAGCAAAAAAGGGTCACAATAGATATTTTGTTTATCTTTTCGCTCTTCTTTTAGAATAGACTAAACAAGTCAAGATTTTACATAAATATTTACTTAAAGAATGTTCATTATTTCAAACTACAAAGGTAAACCTAAGCCTGAATAAGTGCACACAGTGGCTAAGGTTGTGTTCAAGCGCGGAAGGTACCGGGTTCGACTTTCGTCGGGTCAATTTAGCAAACTAACTTATTTTAATGCCTTGGATCTGAATGTTTACGCCCCGTTATCGTTGTGAATTGCCTGGCAAATTTATGTTTAATGCAATGTGTCTTTAGTCTAGGCTTTTAGTAAACATAACTTTAGTCGCATAAAATAGTGATCATTTGCAACAAAAAAGGTCCTATAAACTAGTGTTCGAAAATAGTTATCTTCCTAGTTTAAATATAATTATTATATAAAAAAATTTAATTAATAAATTTTATTGAAAAACCACGACCAGGCTCTTTCCGACATCCTTTGTCATTGCGTAGAGATGTAGCATCGCTATGTGTCTTCTATCGCATCTACAATGGGGAGTGTTCCGAGGAGCTGTTCGGCCTTATTCCAGCTGCAAATTTTCACCATCGTACATCACGCCAGATTTCCAAATTTCACCCACATCACTTGGATGGATTTTACTCCACTAAAGTGCGCTTCTTACGCCACTTCGCGTAGTAAAACTATGGAATTAACGATTAAAATTATTTGGTTAGTAAATAATTTTAAATAATTTAAGAGAAAGAAAAAAAGATACAATATTATCAGGACATGAGAACCCTCCCCTGCAATAACACTTTGCGCAAATGGAACAAAAGTCTGGAGATGATGCATTTTATTTTCCGATATGTTTAAAGTCTTACAAGGTGTGACATAAGGCCTCACACCTCCCGCTTGTTGAATAACTTCCTCAAGTCGATCGTCTGATTCATTGTGACTTCAGACTGTGACAGACTGAGCTTACGTAACCATTTCGGAAAATATTTTGTTAACTACCTAACAATGATTCGGTTGGTCTGGTTCTCCTGTCAAAGGGATGCGAAGGTCAGACGGTAGTCGCTTTATTGCAATTACCAGACTCCCCGAATCAAGAATCATAGACCCAGCGTAACCCGAGTGGTGTTGCAGAACTATCGAGAGTTTCCCTATCGATAGTATTGCTATTGGTCAAAACTATCGATGATATCGATAGTAAAATTTGATCTCAATACTGTTGATAACGTCAATACCTTAGATACTATCGATTGTTTAATGCCTGATACTATACTATCGAGAGTATTGTGTTTCCTAACAGAATTCACGTGTACTATCGATAGTCATATCTATGTTTCGATAGTATTGCTGCCTGATTAATTAAAGAATCGATAGTACCGATAGCATTAGCGTTATCAATAGTATTGATCTAGTTTTAATATCGATACTATTAACCACCAGCAATACTATCGTTAAACTATCGATAGTGGACTATCGATAAGCAACACTAACCCCGAGCTCCAGAGCGACAGCTTTGGACGCAACTGGGAATTACACGCTAAGATGAGGATTTTGTTAACTACCTACCTGAATACGGTAGTGGTCAAATGGTCAATGTAATTTGAAGTCTATTGTGATGATGACAAGATATATTTATGCTTTTCGTAGTTTTGTTTAATTGAGACAACATCACAGAGTGTTCTGTTCCCAAACTAAGGTTTTCACTTGAACTATGGAAACCACAAACAACGAGGGTACCACAAACAACCCGATGGAGACAGAGAAGTTGGGACAAAAAAATCTCATCATTATTACAGTACGACAGTGCTGGTTTTGATATGAGGGCAAAACTGACTTAGAGAGTGAGTGCTTAAATGTTTCATTCTTTAATATGGAGCGAAACATTAACATCACAAAGTATTATCTTTAGACATTTTTTATCACACCGTTGTGTGACTTATCGCCTGTCATCTTGTGTTTTAACAAAAATTGCGTGTGACCGACCATAAATCACACTTATTCTTTTCTTAGACAAAAAGATAATTTTCAGTTGAAATTCCTAGAGTTTAGGATTGCGTAGGCTGTTTTTCAGTAATTACACCAACGATGGTGTTTCCGAACAGATACGACCTGATGATTTTGAAGACAAGAGCTTAATTCTCCCTTAAGAGCCGACAGCGAATCTCTGATGTCCCATGTGTTGAAGATGTCCATAGGCGCGGTAGTAATTTACCATCAGGTGAGCCGTCGATTTACCGCCATAATGTAAGAAAACTGGTACTTTATTCTACTCGTCATATGCAATAACATGAGACACACCAGAGTCACAAGTGCGCTGCCAATGTTTCAACCTCTTTCTCCCCGTTGAGCTTCCAGTATCCTCATTTCTTCACGCCTTTTTCTATGAAGCCGTGATATCACCCCGGTCGAGCCAGCCCCTCATGCCGAAGCGTGTTCCAGAACACCGACGCGTAGTCGCGGCTCGCTCTTGCCCAGTTTTTTCGTGTATCATCCTGAGCTGTAATCTATCATTAGCCCAAAAAAACCGCAGCTAAGATGTTCCCCAAAGCAATTTGGTAAGTGGTCGTCCCACACACTGCAGGGCGTTTTCTTCACACAGATTGCAGAAGCTATCGCTCCGTCATGCTCGCTTTCTTTACTTAATGATCATTTTTGGCTATTTTTATAAAGTAAAGTATCAGCCTATATTCTGTCCCTCTTAGGGTCACCATATGGAAATTTGAATAGTTCTCAGGAATAGGTCAAACTACAATGCAAAATCCTGAGATTTATCATTCAGACCCACCAGGACACCAGTGAGACACATGGTGCAGGACTAACGGCTTAACGTGCTTTCCGAAGGGTATAAGACCGCCAATTTTCCAAACTCCGGGCTGACACTAAAGATTTCTTATTGAAAGCTTAGGTACAAATGGCCTGACCTGGGCATAGAACCCATCACCTCTAGCCTACCTATCCACTGCGCCATCGAGGCGGCCACCATTAATGTATATCCTTTCAAAGGACATTCACTACTGAAACCTTATTGAATGAAAACTCAAAAAACCCATTTGTAAATGTCAATAAAGGTAATTTGTCATTCTAGTCAACTCCACTGCCGGCGTTTAAAATGTTAGTACCCAGTGCAGGGTAGCCATCCAATTTTGTGATGCCAGGGGCGTAGCTATCTGTGGGGCTACCGAGGGGTCCGCCAGAACAAGGGGCACAAGCGGATCCTCACACTTGAAAGAAATAAATAAAATATCATTTATTGCCAGAAGTAAGTACATTGGTCTTATAAATATTTGGACTTATCGTCCGACGATGGTTTGGCAGCAGGTGTATTTCCGGAAGGCTACGACTTAGGGACCTTCAAGAGAAGAAAGAAAGAAAGAAGAGCGTACCTACTCTTTTTTAAAAAGGCGGGTTACTCATTAGCGATATCTCTGATTTCGCGGATGTTCATGGGCGGCGTTGATAACTTTCCATCAGGTGAATCGCTTGAGCGTTTGTCCGCCTCCTAGCATAAAAAAAACGTGTTTCTA
Source organism: Marasmia exigua (assembly GCA_019059595.1). Classification (NCBI taxonomy): domain Eukaryota; kingdom Metazoa; phylum Arthropoda; class Insecta; order Lepidoptera; family Crambidae; genus Marasmia; species Marasmia exigua. The sequence continues at coordinate 19,456,017 of CM032482.1, forward strand.
CAATGACCTAATCCCCCCACTTGGGCCTTAAAAGCAACAAAATTAGTAGGATCACAGTCCCTCGCAAGGCCCTGGGCGACGCCCTAGCTACATCACTGAGCACTGCTTCCTTACTACCTCACTGTTTCTTGTGGGCATTGTGGGCCAGCTATCAATTACAGTATTGTGATGTCAACGTGTTTTGTATGGGAATAGGATGTCCAATATTAATGATAGTGGTCCGCCCTCACTTCGCTTCGTGACTTAATTTTGCTATTAGTTCCAAAGCTTACCAATAGATGGTGTTAGGTGTCGATTACATCGCGCAAGGGTTTCGTCTATTTGGTTTTCTGATAAGTCTTGTTTAAAGTATTTATCTCTTTAGAAATAGTATAAACCTTGCTGGGAATGTGATGGTATGGTTTGCTTTTAAAGTAGGTAAAGTAAGTAAGTAAACATATGTGGTCAACATACAATAATTATAGGGATAGGACACATAACATTGAAGATTATCGAATCAAAATAATATTGATCTTCATTCGTCTACTAAGCCTGGATTTGACCAATCTTTATCCGTGGATAAATCTATGGTGTCACGTCAGATTTGTATAGAATGACAGCGCTATACCATAGATTTATTATCGGAATAAGGTTGGTTAGTACTAAGAGTTATTCTGTAAAAGGGTAAATAATCCAGTGTGTCTATCTTTAGCGGTATTTTACTCCTTCATTGTTATAAGATATTGAAATCGAAATAAGGACCGAGTTCACTAACCTTAAAACAACGGCAATCATACTTGAACCGTGCTTTATTAACCAGGGATTAGTATTGTTAAAACATGGTTAAAGTGTGATTAATATTATTACCTACCGAATTGTTTGAAAAGTTATTCTCGGCCCTAAAGCTCTTTTCATCTTTTCCGTGTTATTTTCGTACCTAGTATCGACAGGGAAGTATTCTTTAGAACTCTATTTCACCTTTATTTTATATTACTTTTAATTTAATTAATAACACACGAGAACACACAAAAAGCATTCTAACATTTTCAAGGTTTTTTCTGACTTGCAAATGTAAATAAATAAATATTTCACAACATCACATACATTGATCTGACTCCGAGATAGGCAGCTCAAGCACCTGTGTTATGCATATCAGAATCAACAGCGGAATTACTAATATATACATTTAATACTTTTATTTGGTAAATACATACTTATAATACATAGAAAACACCCTGACCAATACAAACAGACATTTTCATGCACACAAATGTTTGTATAGTCAACAGCAGAAGTAGCTGCACATATTTCGCAGTTTGTAGTTCTTATTCCGAGGAGCATAAAAGTCACTAGCTGCGAAAAGTGTGCATCAACTTTTGCTGTTGACTATACTGTGCGAGGATCGAAGACGCAACCAGGTGCAAACAAGATGTTTAGAAAATTAAGATGTATTTTTTATTTATCATTAAATTATTTGATCACGAACACAATGACATTTGACAGATGGTCCGGCTGTAGTTAACATAAACCTCTTCGTCAGGATGATCACGACGATAAGCGACATTAAAATGGTTAGTATGGCTGCGGGACCCTTAGTCTATGGTAGAGCTTGCTGCGCCCCAAATGTGTCTTTTGTCTGTGGTACCTACACCTTCAGAAAATATATAAATAAAGAAACTAGAGGGCCAAGAGGAGTGTTTCATTTGGCAAGTCAAAATGCACTGACCCAATTTAACGCCAAAAATATGTAAGCATTCTGCAGCAATCAATGTAACTCTTACAAACAAAATATTGTTCCTTAATTAGGACTGTGATATTTCTTCAGGGTTGTCTACCAGATGGTTACTTGAAATATTTATATTGAATCTCAAATTGTATGGATTATGGTTAAAATTCAACTTATCTTCGCTCTCAGGTTTATTACCTACCAATAGACCGATATTGAACAGTAGAGTAATTGTTTGCAGCCCAATCTCGGAATATATTGATGTTGTCATCCTTGTCTTTCAAGATGCATATTGAAATTTAAAAAAAAAATCATAGTTTTTTTTTACAAAATAATTATTTTGGTAAAAAAAACACAATGTATCATCTTGAAAGCTTCGAAATGGACACTACGGATAGCCACCATGTTTTAGTTTAAAAATATCAAAATTCGTGCAAATTTTTCTTTATTGACTTTACAAATCCCTATCAATGGTGTGTCATCCTTGACTAATGACAACTTTGCGTGAGTTTTCTGTTGATCACCATACAAATTCCATTATTGTTATTCGTATTCCAAGTTTTGCCATCGAAAATCCGAGTACGGGCGTAACGACCCGAGTAATCTACTCCCAATTCACAGCTATTTATTGTTCTATTCCACTGTCACTATCAATAAAAGTTGCCCGTGCGTCGAGGAAACTTCGAATCGTACCATGACAATCGTTAAAGTTACTCAGCATTATATATTGCAGAGCTATTAAAAAAAATCGATGAGAGTACCATGTGGCACGCGATCGGTGCCAGTTAGATTCCTCTGTAATAAATAAATCAGTACGTGGCAATGGATTCCATTCAACTTTCGTGTTTCATTATGCCAGCCCTATTTACACAGTCAAACTTGGATAGGTTTTGAAATTATCACTAAGAATCATTAGCAGAGTATGTGCTTCACTTGCGACTTTATTACTCTATTCAAAATTGATTCTATATACACCCTAAATATTTAGTCAAGCGACGCATAGGTAGTTTATAAATAATGCATTTTATGAAATTGGTAAGGGAACCATAAATGTTGAATGCTAACAAAAACATCATTCTTAATCGTACTATTTCATTCAGGTACATATATTTGAAAATAAAATATCAAAAAAGGAAGTACAACCCTTGCGGATAAAGAATGGGATCAGAAATGGCGGCGCATCTATTCACTTCGCGCTCGCACACTCGGACTCGTGGGTGTGCGAGCGAGAACTGAATAGAAGTGCCGCCATTTCTGATCCCATTCTTTATCCGCACAGGTTGTAAGATGTGCTTCTCAATTATGACTATGTAATATTTAAATGACACGTGCAGTAAAAATATTTACGAGTTTGTTTTTCAAAATCTTGGATACCTACTAATTACATAAAGCTTATCTATTCCAAAAATTATGTGGGAATAAACTGATTACATAAAAACTTACTTACTTAAATAAATGCCCGATAAAATTTAAAAAATGGGGCCAAAAAGTTTCGAAGCAAAGAGTTTCAAGTCCTGTTTATCCAGGTTTGACTTTTTTCAAAACGCACACCCGCGGTATCGTGGTTGGCAAACCACCTCGTCGTGTAAGCTCGCCACGTCGCGTTTCTGGAACAAAATGCTAATTTCCGGACACGTCGCCCCAAGCCCCGCTTTGCACCGTGAATTTGCAAATAAAACTTTTTTCGTCTCGCCACTAATCCTGTATTAGGCCCCATTGTATTCATGTAACGTATTACTCAAAATGTCATTTTCGTTCTAATTCGAAGGGTCGATTATAAGGACATCCACCTCCAAACGTAAACAATAGAAAAGTATTTTTTTGTTTTAACCATTAAAAACTATGCCGACTATCCAAACTATTTTCTTTTTCATTTCAATAAAATGTCTGAATAAAGTTTCCTTTGAGTCCGTGATTAAATCCCGCTCTATCTCTTACACTAACACAAATTCCCGTCAACAAAGACATTCTTATATTTCATTTGTTCCCAAAGTCGACTTTTCTGTTGTTTGTTTGACGTTAACGTTTATTTAGTGTATACTCATCAATGTGACATCCATTGACATACACACAATGATTTCAGGTTCTCAGGTGAGTCGGTAATAACCTGTTATTTTCAGATCTGAAAGAGAATTCGGCGAAATTTCCTCACGTATCCTGGTTAGGGTGTAGATTCCATAAATTTATCACATAAATTAAACCGTATATTTTGCTTGGTACTTAGATGGACCAGCGGTAGTGAGCGTCAATATATTTGTCCGAAGTATATCAAAGATCGATGACGTCACAATGGTAAGTCAACAAGGACAGACTGGACCGCGTTAGAATTAAGACACAGTTTTTTAAAGTACAGCCTCTCGTCTCAAGTCAAATGAATGGGTAACCCTTTCCTATTTGTGATCGAGGAGAGGTTTACCCAGTTATACCTATGTAATGTTATTTTCTATATTTTCTTATGATTTAATTTCAAAATCCCGTTTGGTGTTGACGACCAAAATCGTTTTTAAACCGCGTCTCAACAGATCGCGTCGCGAATTCTTCATTACTTCTTTAGCGCTTATCTCGACTACTGTCTTCCTAGATATCGATGATGACTTTGAGTTTTCTTTTTATTTAGACTGGCTGGTTGTCCTTCTGATTTCATATGAAAGGGCATTCCTGTAATGAAATGGGCTGAGGTAGATTCCAATCAGCGCCACTTCATTACTGTTTTAACATTGACATCAATCCATCAACATACTTTAGCTTCGACTATTTCCTCTACTGTTTTATCTATCATGCGAGTCCAAGCTAGGTTATGTACTAAATACTGGGGCTTAACATTTGAAACTGTTTTTTGTCACGAAGGCGATGCGCCGACGTTAGTACGCGTCAACATGTATCTACGATCCATCAGCAAAATAGATGATTATAAAATGGTGAGTGGAGGCACTTGAACCGACGTTGTAACATGTCATGTCAGTTTTATTATAAACAACAGTTTTGACTGAATGTTCATTGGAAAATTTTCTGCCTATATAACCTTGTTTATAATAAAAGTGGACATTGTACTTATCAAATGAATATTTGGCAATAATTGCACTTTGCTAAATTCTCAGCTATGTATTTGGATATGTGGTTGTGTTTGTTTGTTGTTTTTGTTATGTTTCGTTTGTTTTATTTTCGTTTCATTTGTCCCTGGTTTTGCACTGTCTCCTTTGATTTCTTCGTTTTAATTTAACTCCCACTTTTTGATTGATATAAAGTTTAAATGTTGGCAAATGTAAAATCCCCGTAACTGTACCTAACTCCCCGAGGTGCGGAGCCGCGCACACCTGTTTATTGTTTCTCTGTTAAAAATATGCTACAAAAATGTAAACTCTTGACAAATATACATTTATTTACTTTCATTTTTATTTTAATAACATAATTGAACTTTTTGTTGATCCTTTTATTTTCAGTTTTACTTTTAGTTTGTGAAATGTAAAAAAGATAGGAGCTCTGTATGTACAAACACAGACCTGATGGACATTGGCACTTCGTAGTCAGCACAGAGGCGAGGCGCTTCGGCGTCGGTTACACGTCAGAGGGAACGACAGGCTCTCGAGCACTCACTCAATTCAAGCGAGGTTGTCACCAGTTTCCTAGGTGTTAAGGGCTAAACTTCCACGCTTTTAGACAGGTCACAGGGGGTACCGCGGCCCGCACCCGACACTATCACCTCATTATTACCATTTTACTTTCCGTATTTTCCTTTTGTCCAATCATGCTTCTTTTACTGTCATGCAATACTTTTGATGAGGAGATTACTAAAAACTATTTTGGTCGTGTACGTTGACAGTTACAGTTGTTGATATTGTCTTGTTCATGTGAATTTGTGTTGTGTAAAATGTACGGGGATCGTCGCGCCCGCACTCGGCTTCGAGCTTCTGATCGGTGGCTGTCCACCATTATGTGACACCCGACCCCGACGTCCGCTAGACGTACCGTAGCTCTAGTTAAACTGGCCGATGTGCATGAAGGTAATCAAGCATTCCACAGACGAATGCTCAACGGTGAGTCGAAAGCTTCGCTTCAACGCTAGTGTGTCGACCGCATGTTTTAACTCGCCTGGAATTAGCCCGAGGTTATCTTTTGGACGCTGAAGGTTCGTGAGGAGTCGCAAGGTTGGTCTGCTTGCCTTTAGCCTCTCAGCACTCGACTTTCATACACATCGATGACAACGTCGACCGCGCATTTCGTCTCCCTCCAAAAGCTAACGTCGAGATGCATGTTATTTTAATTAGTATTCTGCATTCGCATTTTCTTGTAACGATAATTCATTTGACTTGCTCCCGTGATGTTGAGGGTTCGATGTTATTCTATGTCAAATTAATTATTGATGAACCTTCGACACCATCCTGCCCGTAGACTAAAGATAAAGGTTTGTGTCAGTAACCACGCAGCTTCAAATGAATATTCCAAATTATCATCAACAGGCACGGAACATTGGCATTTAAATATATTAAGCACTAGCATTGTATTGGCACAAATTATGAGATCACGATTGAAATAAAGCTTTGTGGCGACTTAAATAATGCATTATTTAGTAAGATAGCTTCATGCATTGATTTAAAAATAAATGATCATAAAACTAGTGCCTCAAATGAAGTTTATAAAGCTTTTTTAGGAAAGCGTTGCACATATTTAATTGAAAATAGATAAAGTATTAAATGTTGAAGTGATTAAATGATTTTTTTTCATAAAAATTAGTTGCTAACGTTGTCAGATTGTCAAATTTTACCGACTTATCCAAGCAAGAATAAAATCTCATAATTTTGATACAATCAGAAATTGTTTGGTTTGAAAAAAAAATTGAGACATTATTGAACATAAGTCACTCGCGAAAGTAAACTTCACTCAAGTCGTCTTCAACGTCTTCATCATTAATATCTAAAGACTTGTTGCAACTTCTCGGACAGTATTTGTGGAGTTATTTGACAATGTTGCAACGTGTTTGACTGCTGCGGGCGCCGGGAGTACTTACAGGTGTGTGTGTTTGCAGGAATACTCTGTTCAACTGACGTTCAGGGAGCAATGGTTGGATGAGCGACTCAAGTTCAACAATTTGGGAGGTAAGATTACTTTAGTCCTCAGACTTCATAAAATCAGTAATTAATTTGTTCGCTCAAGTATTAAGATATTTAATAAGCTACCACAAAATGTCATTAATCCTATCACTGGATAAGTTTAAGTCTCATATTAAAACCTGCCTAATGAAGAAAGGTTACTATAACACTATAGTAACCTTTCTTCTGTCTGTATCGTGACTGTAATTGCGCGCATTCACTCATATGTACGAACAGCCACATATCAAAGAATACAAAACTTACAAATTTCTTCAATCGATTGTCACCTTAACGCAAACACCTCCGGTTCAATATCAATTGAGCAATTTTGATAGATTGTAGTAACTTTATCTGTGGCTGTCTGTACCTACGCTGCCTACTCGCTCAAAAGTGACAACCCTAACCCAACGCAAGAGTAGGCTAAAACTCGCGGAAGGGCCTCAGGCCCGACTCGACCAATCTTTATCCGTGGATAGATCTATGGTATAAAGTCAGATTTGTATGAAGTGACTTAGTCTTGGCATAAGATTCGTCGAATCGGGCTTTAGTTAAACAACTTTATTGTGTTAAAGAATTATGAGCCTTGACCACCTCAGCCGCGAAATTCCAATGTAATCCTGTGAGAGAGTTTAGTCTATTGTCACTATGCTATGGAAGAGCGGTGTTGCCTATCACAAGCAAATGAGCTTAAAAGGGAGCATCATAAACAAAGTATTGTGTTAGACTAAGTTACTGCAATAAACATTTTTGTATATTTTTTTGTAATCCTATATTCTTCCATCCACAGGCCGCCTAAAATACCTAACCCTGACGGAAGCGAACAGAGTATGGATGCCGGATCTCTTCTTCTCCAACGAGAAGGAGGGCCACTTTCACAACATCATCATGCCCAACGTGTACATCCGCATCTTTCCGAACGGGACCGTGCTGTACAGCATCCGTATATCGCTGACGCTCTCCTGCCCCATGAACCTCAAGCTGTACCCGCTGGACAAACAGACCTGCTCGCTGAGGATGGCCAGCTGTGAGTACCTACTATCTTATCTTAACTGTTTAGAAGCCATTTTCGTGGAGCACCTCGAACTGACGTCGACCCTAAGAGATCTTGTATACCTTCCCATCCTTTTCTTATCGTACTCACCCGTGAAAGAGTCTTCTCACTGGCGTCACGTCTCTCTGATTCTTCTTCTTCGGGTGGCTCTTCAGTCTTGAAGGTTGGCCGCCAGTTTCTTGAACTTTATCTTTTGAGAGACGGAAAAGTTCCCGTATGTTTCGCAACCACGATTTTTTCCTACGAGTACGTCCACGACGATGGGAATAGTCCCATCTAATTTGCCCATCATTATAAGTTGAAGACTGTACCTATCGCGTCTCAACATGTGGCCGAGGTATTCAGTCTTGCTCTTTTTGACTGTCTGCATCAACTTCCGGGTTTGCTTGACGCGCTGGAGGACAATCTCGTTACTGATTTTATGTACCCAGCTAATGCATAGCATGCCACGTTAGCAGCAAATCTCAAAAGCTTCTAAGCACTTTTATCGTTCAAAGTCCATGCTTCACATCCGTATAGGACTACTGGCCAGACATAACAGAAGAGAATTCTGTCTGACTCGGAGCTTTATATGTATCTCTCTGATTGGAGAATGCCGTAATTTGTCACATCATGCTTTTTTTGAAGTGATAGGCGGCAGAAGAGTGGACGATCGGCTAATGGTAAGCCATTGCCGCCGCTCATATTGACACCCGTGACACCAGTGGGAGTCACAAGCGCGCTGCCAACCCCCTAGCTTTAAACTCTCCTTTCCCCGATTAGGCCTCTGGTACCACTCACGCAGCGAAACAGCCCAGTGCTGCTTCACGCCGGTTTTCTGTGAGGCCGGCCGGTATCACTACGGTCGAGCCGGCCCATTCTTGCCGAATCGTGGCTCACTTAAATAGTCCTTCTGACAGCGCCAATCCATCATTCGTTAAATTGTCGTTAGTAGTTGGTAGAAAGGTTACATATTGACGGCGTCGTAGGTCGAGTTATTCGCGCAGCAAAAATAGATCTTGTGTCTTAGACATAAGGACGGTTAAAAGTCCAAAAAGAGTATCCACGTGACGTTTAAACTTTTTCCCCCTTTTTCCAAATCGCGAACTAAAGATAGTCTAAGAGAAAAATTCGTACCAGCCCCTTTTAACATTGCATGTTGGAACGGGATGACAAGAGCTTTAGTACAGTAGTAACTACAGATCGCGATTTATAATAAGGTGGTTTTTGTCCATTATTTTGTTAGTCCTGTCTATAGGTTCTTAAAGCCAGGTCCACAAACATGAGCTTGCGATTATTTTAGTGTCAATATAATTTGGTTAACAATGATTTATGTATGTGTAGGTATCATATTTGGCCCCAATATTGTTCCCAAAGGTAAAATAAATAACCAGACGACCGCTCGTGATACGTTAATGTTCATATAAAAAAAATACGCTTTACAGCTACATATTTAATGCTCGCTGTGTCATTTTATGGCAGTGGTGTAGCGTGCCTTGACGGGGCCCCGTATAAAAACTTACTTGGGGGCCCTTCTTCATCGTAGCTGACTAACTGACTAAATACCCTATTGGTCTAGTGGTTTAAGCCTAGTGGCCGTTATCTCGGGGTCAAGTGAAATGTAAGTTTCGAATTTTTCGAACATTGCTCTGGTTTGTGATCACCAATCACGGCAAGCGTGGTGATTAAGCCTAATCCCATCATAGTAGCGATAACTATAATGGAGCCCTTTGCCCTGCAGTGGGACAGTTCATAGGCTGATACTTTACTGCATCGTAGCGTGTAATTCCCGATAGCGTCCAAAGTTATCGCTTTAGAACCCTAGAGTGCGTTTAGACCATGATTCAGGATTTTGGCGTCTGGTAATGGACAACAATTCATATTTTTAACATGTCTATATTGTTTTTTTATATGAAAGTAGACATAAAATGAACAGACCCATATTTTTTCTTTTTTCAAAATTTGTCCATTTTCATGCATAAAATAATTATTGAAATTCTTTTTATTCTAAATAGACGTAAGCGCCAAATGACTACTGTCAAAGGTGAATAATACTAGTGTCAACATTGTCAGCGTCATTCATACATTCAACGTTGACAAGTTGTCTTTTTTTTGACAGTTACATGTCATGGGTTTGGCATTTCGTAAATTTAAAACTATAATGTGCTAAGCAATGAAATATTTTACATTCTGCCGTCCGATGACGTCATCTTACGTTTTTAGTTTTTAATTTTTTTCTCAGTAAATAAGCAATATAAAAAATTAATAAATATATATTCGAGCAGCGGAAAAGTAAACAAAGAATTGGTATTTTTTGTTTCAGAGCTTAGCAATTTTGAAATGTTGTCCATTACAATGAAGCGACTGCCGTCTGACCTTCGCAACCCTTTAACAGGGAAACCAGACCATCTGGCTCATGGTTACACGTTGAGAATCATTATCTCAAATACTGTAGGTATCCGCAATGTTTGAGAAACTATCCGAGACGTGCAGTTTTCGTCACGATGTTTTCCCTCACCGCAGGAGCTATTTAATTCTCACAACATCTCATACATTGACCTGATTCCGATTGATTACTTAGTAAAGTAGCTTAGCTTAAGCACTTGTGTTACAGATATCAGACAACAGAGGAACACAAATATATACTTAAAATACATATATTACCTACACCCAGATCACTGAACAAACACAAGTGTTGCATCGCACGAATGTTTGTCCAGGGTGAGGGACCTTTGGCGTAATAGGCAGGGTCACTACCAATGGACAACATTTCAAAATTGCTGAGCTATGAAACAAAAAATACCAATTCTTACATTTACTTTCCCGCTTCTCGAATATATATTTATTTATATATTATATTGCTTATTTACTGAGAAAAAAATTAAAAACTAAAGAACGTAAGATGACGGCAGAATTGTAATAAATGATCAATTTTCCGCGTATAAAAACAGGACACAACATTTGTGCATGGTTATTTAATAAATAGTATAAGTGTTTGCCGAGAGGTTGTAACCACGAAATTGTTTAAAATAGATCCGGTTTAGTAGCTAAAAATTAAATCGATTGGCGTCGCTAGTGTACCCTACCCGTCACCTTAAAGACAGTTTTGCTTACGCACGGCGGGGGCCCCGTAGAATTGATGTGGCGGATACGGCAGTAGCTACGCCCCTGTTTTGTGCGGACAATCCATCACTTGCCGATGCATGTTTTATGTTCGTGCGGTATCGAGAATGGCAACATTAAAGTGATATAAAAAATAACGGTCAAGTGCGAATCGGACTCTCGCACTGAGGGTTCCGTTCGGAGCAGATAGGCAATTTCTTTACACACTGCACAGACATTAATGTGGCATTTTGTGGGGACAAATGTGAAATGTACAATATGTAATGTCATATACCGACGTATGTTATGTAAAGAATACCGCCTTGGTGGCGCAGTGGTTAGTGTGTTGTACTTTAAAGCGACCGCTGCGCAAGAGGTCCCGGGTTCGATCCCCGAGTCAGGCCAAAAATTTGTACCTAAATTTTCAATAAGAAATTCTTAGTGACGACAGCCCGGAGTCTGCATATCGGCGGTCATGTTCCCCCGTGCCTCGGAAAGAACGTTAAGCTGTTAGTCCTGCGCCCAATGCCTCTCTGGTCGTGTCCCGCTGGTGTCCCATCGGAATATGAGTGTAAGGGAATAGAGAGTGCACTTGTGTTTGCGCACACACTTGAGCACTATAATATGTATATCCTGCGTACGTAGCTGATCGTTGGAATTGGCCGCCGTAGCTGTAATCATTTGGAGGATATTATTTATTATTAAAGAATACCGATCAAGTGTAAGTCAGACTCGCGCTTCAAACATGACAAGGACAACCCAAAAGAATTCAAAACATAGCCATATTTCAAACAGAAACTAGTTATTGTCCATATTTCAAGTTGACATTTAAATTACAAAAAATAAGTTTATGTAAAATATCAGATTGTTAGCGTACTTTTTCTTTATGTGATAGGTGGCAGACGAGCAGACAGATAACCTGATGGTAAGCAATAGCCGCCACCCATGGACACCCGCGATACCAGTGGAGTCACAAGTGCGCTGCCAACTTTAAAATTCTTCCGGATGTGTGTGTGAGTGAGAGTACCGGAGGCCCACCTCACTCACGCTGTGAAACACGAAGCGTTCCAAGGCACAAAGCATCTTAACAAAATAATAACAAAGTGATCAGGAATTTTCTATTTTCGTACCTATTGACGGAACCCCAAAAAGATTTTATCATTCTGTAAACACACGTCGTTATGCGGCTTTGTTTACATTGCCCTAGTTAAATATTGAAGCTTATTTTATAATACCTTAAACAAAACATAGTAACAAAAATATGTTTTTATAAAACAAAGATTGTTGGCACAGATTTTGGTAGACAGGTGTAGGTTACTGGTCGGACATCAATCATGAAAATAATCTGTGAGAAATGATAACTGTCAATGACTGATGTTGGGGCCAGTGCCCTTTTCTGTATAGATGGTGGGAGAAAAGGGATATCTGTCCTTTATGGATTGAAACTGCAGCGAACTGTAAAATTTGGTGTACCTACTCAATCAGAATTAGAAAGTCGTACAATTCGCGCCCGACAGTGATTTCGTAAGATCGATGAGTAAGATGGATGTGTGACGTGCGCGGAAGCAAGCTGCGTAGTTAGACCCGGCGGCGCCCGCCGTGAGTCCTAGGCTGTCGATCGGCTGTCGCTCGGCTGTCGTCGTTGTTGTTCGGCGATGGTACACTGGTGGGAACAGGACGGAGCGCCGCGGCAACGGCGTCGTCTTGACCAACTGAGATAGAATGAAATATGACTGAGATATTAAAAAAATTACATACTAAAAAGAAGCGAAATATAAATAAAATACGAACGAAATATAATAATAGGAAGGAGGGTTTAAAGGTTTCAATATTATTTCTTTTACTTTTTCTTTTTGATTATGGTTTTGATTTACTATTCTTGTGTTACAATCATGAATACTTAGTCCTAGGAATCGCTTTTTTAAGTAAGTACCCTGGTTAAAATAGTACCTACTATAGTCTAGCTGGCGGTAAGGTGAGAAGCGGGTTATTTCCAATACAAGTGTCTATGACGAGAAATCGTAAAAAGTACTGTTGAAATAAAGGATTTTTATTTATTTATTTTAAAAAAGGTTGGCAGCGCACCTGTGTGTCCACTGGTGTCGCAGGTGTCCGTGGGCGCCGGCAATCGCTTCCCATTAGGTGATCCGTCTGATCGTCTGCCACCTATCACATAACAAAGAAATATTTAACGCATTAGATGCATTGTGCTCATTTTGTAAATGTGTTTGAATGTCATTGGGCTTTTACTTTACTTCAGGTGAAGGGTTGGGCACACTAGCGACGCCAATCGATTTTAATTTTTAGCTAATAAACCGGGTCTATTTTAAACAATTTCGGGGTTACAACCTCTCGGCAAACACTTATAAACGGCAATAACTATTTATTAAATTATTATATATTTAATTATTATATTTATTATTTTGGACGACCCGTTTGGAACAGTGGTAGTGAACGCTGCCTCTGGTGCAAGGGATGCGGGTTCGATCCCCGCACAGTACAAACATTTGTGTGCATGAACTATATATTATAAGTATGTATTTACAAAAGAAAAGTATTATATGTATATATTTGTAATCCCACTGTTGATTCTAATATCCGTAACACAGGTGGTTGAGCTACCTATCTCGGAGTCAGATCAATGTATGTGATGTTGTGAAATATTTATATTTATTTATTTATAAAATGACCATGCACAAATGTTGGGTCCGTTTTTGTGCGCGAATCATTAATACACGCCATAAGCGGCCACTTTTGGCGTGAATAAATTTTTTCGTGTATAAGTGTTTGCCGAGAGGTTGTAACCCCGAAATTGTTTAAAATAGATCCGGTTTAGTAGCTAAAAATTAAAATCGATTGGCGTCACCAGTGTGCCCTACCCGTCCACCTTAAGGCTATACTATGTGCGTATTTCTATCACTAGTTTAGCAGTGAAGGCGAACGACGTGAGAAAACCTGCACGTATAGGATAGTTTTTCAAAACTGTAAATAAATAAATAAATAAAGGGTGGAGATTAAGCTCACGCGGACGACGTAACCATTAGCGTACCTAAGAGGCAAGGTCACTACCAAATACACCATTTGGCCAGTCAAACCAGTTCAGTTGTTTCTGAGAGCATCGGGATACTAGGCATCGTAGTCTCCGACAAGGTCCAATTTAAGCGGAGGACAAAGCGAAACTACGCTAGCAAGAAGGTGGGTGTCTTGAAAGAGCGAGGCCGTTCTTCACGGCCTAGGCAACGACTTGTACTATATAAAGCCCAAGTACGACCCCACGTGGAGTACTGCTCCCATGTTTGGGCAGGCGCCCCTAAATATCAGCTAAACCTATTTGACGCCTTACAGAGAGGAGCTGTCCGGATTGTCAGGGATCCCGATCTCACGGACAGATTGGAGTCGTTGGAGTCGCGAAGAGATTTTGGCTCTCTTTGCCTCTTCTATAGGCTCTTCCATGGAGAGTGCTCCGTGAAGCTGTTTAAAATCATACCAGGGTCACCATTCTACAATCGCACGACTAGACGCCGCGGCAAACTTCACCAATATTACCTGCAACCAATCCCTTCCAGAACGCTTCGTTTCCAGCGCTCTTTTTTCCCACGCTCGTGCAAACTCTGGAATGAGCTTCCAGCCGCGGTGTTCCCTGATTGCTATGACATGTCCTTTTTTAAACGAGGTTTGAAAAGAGTTCTTCTTTCACGGTAGGCAGCGGCATGACTGTGCTCCGACATTGTTGATGTCTATGAGCGGCGGTTACCGTTTACCATCAGATAGGCCGCAAGCTCATCTGCCTATTATAAGCAATAAAAAAAAACCATTATAATTACCAGCTTGGCTCGGTGGCGCAGTGCTTAGTGGGTCGCACTTTATAGCGACGGCTGCGCTAGAGGTCCTGGATTCGATCCCCAGGTCGGGCCAAAAATTTGTACCTAAGTTTTCGGTAAGATGTTTTTAGTGTTTGCCCGCTTGTACCTCCGTATCTCGGAAAGCAGGTCAAGCCGTTGGTCCTGCACCCGATCCCTCTTCGGTCGTGTACTCGTGTCACGCTGGTGTTCCATCGGAATATGACGGTAAAGGAGAGTGCACTTGTGTTTGCGCATACACTTGAGCACTATAATATATCCTACGCACGTGGCTGATCGTTACGATCGGTCGCCGTAGCCGTAATCTTTTGGAGGATATTATTATAATTATCAGACTGCCCAAATTCTGCACCCGTAGGTACCCCCTAATCCCGGGTAGAAACGGGATTAAACTGTTATCTTTTGAATAAATATCTAAAACAATTATTTGAATATAATTAGGTTTACAAAGTCGTTTGCAAATACTATGTTGTCATCCAGGGCAGTTATCCATGACATTCTTGGCAAGGTCCTCAAGCAGGTGAATCGTACCTACGTGGTATCTATTTGATTATCGTAAACACAAAAATATCATCATCTCCCATCAGTTTGGCACTCAGCTCATTGCCTCGGCTTGTGATCTTGTGTTGTTCCACAATTCCACGCATTTTTCAATTTGTCACTGTTGGTACAGTCAACATCAAAATGATATTAACGTTTTAACCAACCAAAAATATCTGAGCATTTGATTTGTCAACTTTTAGCACAAAACTTTTAGGTGATTTTTTTGCGTATATACCTACTGACATACAGTTGTCTTTTGTTAATAAAACTTAGATATTTTTGAGCAATGGTAGCTTAGATAAGACGCACCTTTCTTACGGGGGTCGTGGTTCGAATTCGCGCATGTACTGGATTTTGGAACCTATGTGAGTATTTCTACCATTTCGGATATTTTCTGAAACATGCAACCGTGATTCAGTTGGTCTAGTTCCCCGTTAAAGGGTTGCGAAGCTCAGAAGGCAGTGGCTTCATTGTAATTAACAGACTTCCCGAATCCGTGGGTCATGGTCCAGGCTTACCCCGGGCTCCGAAGCGACAGCTTTGGATGCAACTAGGAATTACACGCTAAGATGAGAAAGAGTCTCAAAAAGTGGCAGCGGATGAATTCGTAACATACTTCCCCGAAAAATTCCTCCTTTTTTTGTTATAGGTGGCAGACAAGCAGATGGATCGCCTGATTGTAAGCGATTGCCGCCGCCCATAGACACCCGCGGCACCAGTGGAGTCACAAGTGCGCTGCCAACCGTTTCCCCCGGATTTGGCCTCCGGTACCTCCACTCACGAAGCGAAACACAGCGCAGTGCTCCTTTACGAGGAGGCCGTGGTATCACTCCGGTCGAGCCGGCCCATTCATTGCTTTTGGAGTCTTTGGCCCATGGAAACATGTAACACCAGCGCAATAGTGAGCCGTGGCCATGCTAAGATGGGGAATACCTTTTGGAGTATTTAGTTGTCGAACAACAAAAGAAAACACACCTTGGCGTATACTGACATACAGTTGTCTTTTGTCAATTATGCTCAGATATTTTTGTCGGTTCGAACGCTAAGATAATTTTGATGCTGACAGTTCTACGACGTGAATAAATGAAGCAATGAAGATGAATGGACGGCGACAGAAATATTTAAATTACAGAATCGTTTGTATTCGTCCGTAACAAAAGACATTAGGATTTACAATTTACATGTTTCATTATTTCACATTTTCGTACCATCTGGATGGTTGGAGGTCCACCACCGTGCGCTTTACACGTCATTTTTTGCCACGCAATTCATCATTGTAGTATTCAACGTATTTCCGAACCGGTACGATATTAAGATCTTCAAGAAACAAGCTTATACCTTCCTAAAAGGCCGGCAACGCATCTCCACTCCTTCTGGTATGGCTGATGTCCATGGGCGGCGGTGATCACTTACCATCAGGTGAATCGCTTGCTCGTTTGCCTCCCCTTCCCATAAAAAAAAACATTATTTCTTGGTAAACATTTCAGAAAGAAAACTATCGATTACCTTGCTTAATAGCAAAAGAAATTTTTTTAGGTAAGTAATACTTACTATTTAAGTATTACCTAAAAAATTTTTCGGACAATACATTTTTGTTGGTTCTGTTCTCCATAGGAAAACAAGCATGTGATCGCAGCTTTCACACTTTAAAACAACGGCTTACAGCTTTCAGAGAAACTTATATAACCACTCTGTAATAATATCATTGAAACATTTTCTTTCAAAGTCGTATGACATGTCCGAAACGTAAAGAAAGAAAAAACATATATTGACCATTACAACATCCACAGCACAGAGAGCAACATGATAGAACAGAGAACAAGTTTACAGTATTGCAAGTACAAACAATAGGTACACATGACACGACATGGATACATGGAAGATATGTAGCAGATATACAAGAAGAGGTGTGAGTGTGTGTGGTCAATCAGGTCCCAACCTCAGCATTTGCTGCTACGGCATTATCTGCGATGCCGCAGCAGCGCTGGTATTCTGGTGGAACCTGGTTGCGAGTGAGTTAGGTAAGTGGATTTAGATGAAGGAATAACATATATAATGTAGGTGATAATAGATATTTATATATATTAAGTGCACCTTTTGTTTTTTATTGTAGGTAGATGGGTTTTCTCTTGGCTTCACACTGAACTCTAGAGTTGAGAGGTGACTCTCTATTTGACTAATCTAACATTTTTGCTTCCAGACGGTTGGACGACTGACGATCTCGTGTTCCTTTGGAAAGAAGGGGATCCTGTGCAAGTGGTGAAGAACCTCCACCTCCCACGGTTTACGTTAGAGAAGTTTCTCACGGACTACTGTAACAGTAAAACTAATACAGGTGAGTTATACATCATCTTCTTCTAAGTATAACCACATAAGTAACTAGGTTGGTGTAGGTGTGGCTTCCGAGAATTAGAGTTTCCATCTAGGTCGGTCCTGCACCAGCTCCTGCCAGTCATCCACCAGTAGTCCGCGCAAATCCTTTTTGATCTCATTGGTACCAGTGGTACCTTCGACCATTTGGCTGTCCCAGATCTTTTTACCTCACGACCTTCTCTCTCTCGAGAGAGAGTATAGCTCTCGAAGTAACCAAACCAATGAAGTCGATGTGCATTAGTTTCGTCGATGATGTTAGACTCTCCTACCCGGTCTTCTAGCTCCCAGTTCTTCCTCCTTCTCCAGGTTTCTTCTTCTTTAGGTGCCTCTTTAGTTCTGAAGGTTGGCTGTCAGGTTTCCAAAATCTTCTCTGTTCATAGCGAGACGAAACAGCTGTTCCACATAAGTAGTGAAAGTCCACTCCCTTATATTACACAGCCGCGACTCTTTCCGACTTCCAACGCATCTCTTGCCCTCTTTCTCCAAGCTAAGTAGTATTATTATAAAATGGTGAATTCTACAAGACAACGACCGAAATAATTTTTAAGGTAAACCTTGCCGATGTTAATTTTTTTTCTAGGCGAATACAGCTGCCTGAAGGTAGACCTGCTATTCAAGCGTGAGTTCAGCTACTACCTCATCCAGATCTACATCCCCTGCTGCATGTTGGTCATCGTCTCCTGGGTGTCCTTCTGGCTGGACCAGGGAGCCGTGCCCGCCCGCGTGTCGCTGGGTAAGACAGTATAAGGTCAAATAACAGGATAAGGTAAATAAAGTATGAAATTGCCGTTTATTTTTTCTAGACACAATACGATTAATTAATTAATTAGTAGATAATTCCTATAATAAGAAAAAGTTATTGTAGTATATTTGATTTTGATTAAGGACCATATTTCTAAGGTTTGTTATGTGCAGATCAGATAATGTTGAATTTTTGATGCAGAAAAAAATATTTAAAAGTCACCTAAGTATTTTTTGCTAAGCCGCATTAACATTTAATTATTCGTTACTTTTTAAATAAAGTATGATTTTTTGCTAAAATACCTTTTCTAGATGTACCTAAATGTTGTCTATTAAAGCACAGTCCAATATGTAAAATTAGCATTATTATTTAATTTGAAATCAAATATATATATATTAGTATGGGAAACGTAGCTTCTCAGAAAATCTATAGACATCGGCAATTTCATACTTTAACCCCTAATATTAATAATGTTATCCTGCCGATATTTCAGCGATGTTGGCCAATCTCCAAGAACAGCTAAGTACGAAGGACATTTATAGTGTACAAGTGTATGCGCAGGCATAAGTGCACTTCCAATTTCTTTACTATAGAAGGACGGTCAATGACTAATAAAAATAGAATATTCAAATCAACAGGGGCACAATGATACCTATTATGCAGCTGGACTGTATCCTTTTGCATTATCCAATTTAATCGCACGCCGATGGAAGAGGTTGTTAAAGTTGTTGGATACGAGACAAATTGAGCTCAATAAAATGGATTTGGCAAGTTTTCTATGGAGCCTGGCCCACCTGGCTTATCGAAGCATCAAAAATGGATCGAAACCTTATAAAATCGATAGATCACATCAAAATACATCGAAAATGTGCTGAGGCAAAACCTAAGAAAGCATTGGGTTTTCGAGTTATAGGACGCTGACAATGATGTAATTTTTAATTATTTTACACCTTATACCTGGAAAACCTGACGCTTTGCAAGGTTTTACCTAATATCATTTTCGAGTCATTTTGATATGATCTATCGATTTTTAAAGGTTTTATTGACCTTGGCCGCTAATTTGAGAAAAAATCAAACAGTTGTGGGCCGTGCATATTTTATGGTTAAAATACAAAATAATAATAAGTGTAAGTAGACGAAATCCTGCTCGTCCAGTGCCATGGCGGGTTGATGATATTAAGTCAAATCGGAGGAACTACATGGATCCGAGCGGCTCAGGAACGGAAACTTTGGCGCAAAAGAAGGAGGCTTATACCAACACGTAGGGTTCATTGAAGGATGGATGTTCCTCAGGTGTCACCACCCTGCTCACCATGGCGACGCAGTCGTCTGGCATCAACGCCTCCCTCCCCCCCGTGTCCTATACCAAGGCCATCGACGTGTGGACGGGCGTCTGCCTGACCTTCGTCTTCGGAGCCCTGCTCGAGTTCGCGCTGGTGAACTATGCTTCCCGATCGGACATGCACAGGTAACCAACACCTATTCTTCAGGAGTCACCACGCTGCTCACGATGGCAACGCAGTCGTCCAGCATCAACGCCTCCCTCCCCCCCGTGTCCTACACCAAGGCCATCGACGTGTGGACGGGCGTCTGCCTGACCTTCATCTTCGGTGCCCTGCTCGAGTTCGCGCTGGTGAACTATGCTTCCCGGTCGGACGTGCACAGGTACAGGTTTTTTATGCTAGAGGCAACAAAGCAAGCGGGTCAGCTGATCGGAAAGTGATTACTGTCGCCCGTGTGTGCACATCTGGCAGTTCAAAGGAGTCGCTGATCTGTAGCCGACTTTTGCGAAGAAAGCCCAAAATTTTCGCCGAGTGAGGGTGCCTACCATAGCCCAAATTTAAGGGGAAGGGCAAAAAGTTCACAGCACAGCGGCGGCGGAAATCACTTGCCATCTCGTGATCTGTCTGCTTGTCTGCTTTTTCTGGACAGTCTGGAATGTCATCACTGAAATTCTCGTTTCATTGTAATTACCAGACCCCACAATCATGGTCCTGAATCATGGTTTAGGCGTATCCTGAGCTTCAAAGCAATAGATTTGGATTCAACCGGGATTACATGCTACGTCATCGTAACGTGTAAACTCGGTTGCATCGATCACTGGAATTCATCAACCAAACAAATTTACCATTGATTCCAATCGAAAGTAAACTTCACGAATTTGTAGAACTTTGGCAATCATGTAGATGCCTAGCTAGCTGCTTTTATTTGGTCTGACTGTCATTATTTTTGACAACAGTCTGCCATCTATCACATGAAAAGGACAGTTTAAACGATGATGATTTCACAGGGAGAACATGAAAAAGACGAGGAGGGAGATGGAGGCGGCCGCCAGCATGGACGCGGCGTCAGACCTGCTGGACACGGACAGCAACGCCACCTTCGCCATGGTGAGATCGCCGCTGAGCTGCCAACGTTTTTGTGTCGACGTTCAAATACGTGGACACAAAAACGTCTAGACTTTATGAAAACCTAGTAGCTTTTTCAAATGACGAAAGTACTTTAGATCCAGATGTTGGAAAGTTAATCACAAACCAATCTTTTTAAGGTCACTGGTAGTTTTTACTTGTCATGGATGCAGGTCCAGAGAAACTTTCAACTTTCTTATATAAAATGACAGTCAAGACAAGAAATGTTACAAAAAAAAACAGTTGCGTAATTAACATTGTCACACTCAAAAGTCAACAGTATTAGGATTTTCTTAGATTGAAGTTGAAGTTTATAAATTTAAGTTATCTAAGAAAAATGTTGACCTTTGAGTGTGAAAGCGTTTACACAACATATTTTCGTTGTGACATTTCGTTTTGTCCCTGTACCCTTCAAATTATGAAACTCTGGCCTCCGAAGGGCTCCAAGACTATCATCGAGTCACTGCCCGAAATCCTCCTAAGATTTATATATTAACTTTGAACAATTGCCTGCCAGCAGGTGGTGTCAGGAAAAGAGGTACAAATACCAGTCAAGTTTGGGTTTAGTTTGGTTGTAATTAACCTTTTTAATGAAGGTCTGAAAAACGAATCCAGCTAATCAAAACAATTACTAATTATCCAGAGTGATGATGACTTATGAGATGAAGTGGATTATTAACAAATAACTTCCTCTATTTTTCGTATTTTAACACCAGGAACGTCATTAAATGAATACCAACATGTATGTACTACTAACGAGTCTGGCTCTACCTAATAAAATAACTATACTTGAAACGATTTCTTTCTTATTCTCCTTCGCATTGTAGGGACCTTTAATTTTAAGATCAGGGTGTCGATTGCGCTTATCCTAAAATTTCGTCTTCCATATTAATCATCTATAGTACAAACATTTGTGTGCATGAACGTGTCTGTTCGTATTGCTCCGGGTGTTTTCTATGTATTATAAGTATGTATTCACAAAAGAAAAGTATTATATGTATATATTTGTAATTCCGCTGTTCCGTTTTGATATCCGTAACACAGGTGCTTGAGCTACCTATCTCGGTGTCAGATCAATCACGGCCACTTTGAAACATTGTAATTTTTCTCTATAGCAAAAACACAAAAGGGCTATATCACAATAAAAAAAACTAAGAACAAGATACTGTCTATGCCTAAGGGTCTCTTCGAACAATTTGGATAGAATTTCAACATTGCGAAATTCCAAACTGTCTTCACGATTACCGTCGTTAACCCTGCCTAACTAGTTACCATGATAAAAGTGGCTACCGTGATCTAGATGAGAACACTGCCTTTAACTATAGGCATAGTGCCGTTTTCCACTAATTGGTCGATTTGGACTTTTGAATACCACAAGAACCAGAAAAAATGCTAAATCTAACCATCTTTCCCAACCTATTCTATCCTTGTTTAGTTTCTGATAGTATCTCGTTAATGGAGACAACATTTCATATTTTTAACATGTCCATATTCTTTTTTTTATATGAAAATAGACATAAAATGAACAGACCCATATTTTTTCTTTTTTCAAAATTTGTCCATTTTCATGTATAAAATAATTATTGAAATTCTTTATATTCTAAATAGACGTAAGCGCCAAATGACGTCATCGGACGGCTGAATACAGCGATATTCCTTTGCTTATCATTGTTTTAATAAAAAAAAGGTACTACTGTCAAAGGTAAATAATACTAGTGTCAACATTGTCAACGTCATTCATACATTCAACGTTGACAAGTTGTCTTTTTTTTGACAGTTGCATGTCATGGGTTTGGCATTTCGTAAATTTAAAACTATAATGTGCTAAGCAAAGAAATATTTTACATTCTGCCGTCCGATGACGTCATCTTACGTTTTTTAGTTTTTAATTTTTTTCTCAGTAAATAAGAAATATAAAAAATGAATAAATATATATTCGAGCAGCGGAAAAGTAAATAAAGAATTGGTATTTTTAGTTTTAGAGCTTAGCAATTTTGAAATGTTGTCCATTGCGAATCAGTGTTTCGTCTTGGCGAGATTGCATAGCTAAAATACCTTAATTTTCTTTTCTAAAACGCATATATTCGCCTACGTATAAGTTGTATCTACACCCACTTTTCAAACAGCGATCTCGTTCGTTCACGCGCTTTAATCCAGTTTTTCTCCGAATGTAGTTTTGGTACTCCAGCATTATACCTTGTGGTTGGGAGTAGATATGGCAGGCTTACTATGTCTCATCCATATCCCGATAGCCAGTCCAGCATTGCCCTCCATAGACCCGGTTTAGTTTCCTTTCACTTGCAAGTTAGCGCACTCGGCACCCTGAACGCCAATGTCCAATGTCCGTCTTCCCTGACTGGTCTGCAACTGCAGAAACCGCTGGTGCGCGGCGGCGACCCGAAGATGCGCCAGTGCGAGATCCACCTGAAGCCTCCGCGGAAGAACTGCTGCCGACTGTGGATGTCCAAGTTCCCGACGCGGTCGAAACGGATCGACGTCATCTCGCGGATCACATTCCCGCTTGTGTTCGCCCTTTTTAATTTGGCCTATTGGTGAGTCTACACATTTACTTTAAACGGCAGTTTTAAGAGCAATACGTACTGCGTCTATTCCACGCTGACGGTCAGAGTCTGATAGTAGTCGTGTAGAAACAGAAAAGTCAAGCTGACTAGTAATAATGTATAAGGTACTTGGACATGACTTACCTATAGGTAAGCGAGAACCTGCCAAAATATTTAGATAAGTAGATCATGAAACTGGGAAACGCGTGCTTAAAACGGAATGTGCCAATTTCGGAAAAACGTCACAGAGTGTGAAAGAGGTCCAACCGGCCCTGACGCAGCTCGCAACTTTAATGCATCGTTATACGAGTGCGGTAGAGAAAGAACGTCGCCCCTCACGTCACTTTAGTTCTAACAGCTTCGCGCGGTTTATCAAGTCTATCTTTCTATGAAAAGGCTAAGTCTAGTCAGAGTGCACGTCTGTAAGATAGATACCTAACCCACAACGACTAAAATGTGATGAGAGATATTCCTAATTACGAGTAGAAGAAAATTTCTGAGATTCAGAAAGTTGTAGTCCAATCTACTTACGAATAAATAACATGATGTTATGGAATACAATGGATTAGAGTGAACACAATGTGATAGTGCACGTACCATGTTAATTCCAGTCCAATATGAAACAGTCCAAGTTAAGGGCAGCAAAATGTACGGTTTTACAAACTCATTCCTTTCACAGGTCGACCTACTTATTCCGCGAAGAGGACGAAGAGAAGTGATTCTCCGCAAGTGTCGGCGGCGCGCCCAACAAACTATTACTGGCGACCGCCGTGCTCGCGCCGTACGCACTCTTCGGCGTCGCCTACGCGCTGTTCCTGCGCGACAGGACCCCACGCACCGCCAAACGCCCCACGTGTATCCTCATGGCCAGGATGTAGGAATAGGACTGTATCAACTAACAGCCTTTGTGCAGGCTGGACGAAGATCTCCTTCATACTGTGCCACAGACACACATCCATTCACTACCAGAAGTCTTCCTAATCTTGTGGCAGGGTACCTATCCTACGTGCTGTTCCTGCGCGATAGGACCCTTCGCACCGCTTTACGCCCCACGTGTATTCTCATGTCTAGGATGTAGGCATAGGATAGTAACAACCAACAGCCTATGTCCAGCTGAACTAAGATCTCCTTCTTGCTGCGAGTCAGAACCCCACAAAAATCTAAATATATTATGAAGCAAGGATGTACTAATAGTATCAACCAACGCCGTATATCCAGCTGGACGCAGGCCTTCTCTCATGCTGCTCCATAGACCTGAAACTCAGTCTCTACCAGCAATTCTTCTAAGGCCTGTAGTCCAACGAGAATCAGGGCGACCCGCACTCCGCTTGTCTAATCACGGTCTCCACTCCAATGCACGTCTGCATGCTGCGACTGCTGACTGGAAACTCCTGACGACAAAGCTTCTTAGATAGACTGGTCGAAAAACGATTATTTGTTGCATCTGAGAATGACTCAAGCGAAGAGATCAAGCATCGTGAGGCGTCAAAGCTCTGGAACTTCAGCAACCGACTTACTAAGATGGAGTGGGTGGTGTAAGGAACAACACTACTCCTTTTAATCATAGGAGCTACAAAACGGTCAAAGAAGATTATACACTTCCGGTTGCTCGCAGCACAGCACGTAGGTATGCCAATAAACAAAGATATTAGGATACTACTATGACCTATTGCAGGAGCCATACCTCCCTTGAATTTAGAGCCATAGTAAACCGATCCCACGTATCATTCCATGACTCATACCGCTAGATTGACTCCAGTACAAATTATCATATACAGGTTTGGTTAGACTAGGAAGTCTGACTCAGTTTCTTTAGCTCGGGCATTAAATAACATAAGGTTAGAATTCTTATTGCGCAAACATTGGTTGAAAACATCAGTCACACATCGGTATTCCTCCACCTCTAACTTTATATCATTGTGTGTAAGCTTAAGAGAGTGTACCATGATCGACGAATGCGATCAGTTTCAGAATAGGAAATATTCAGGACCTAGAAAACTGAGAATGAATATGACACTTATATCAATACTGCCACAAGTTCAAAAGGAAAATGAGAAGAGAACGCTTTCGTAAACAAGACCTACGCAATCCCCGAAATTGAAGACACTTCAGTTAACTTCAATTGCTATAATTGCAACCCAACATCATACAACTCTATGTAATAATAACACAGAAAAACATTCAAATGTGATACCACTCGTGTGTTGCTCATCATTGCGCATCATGAACTTTCGCTAGTAAGGTTTAGAAGAGTTATTGAGTTAAGAAAGTGTACATTAATTTTGGATCAAGAAAAATATTTTTCTTCCAAACTACGAGGGACATTTACAGAACTGATCAGCCTTAACACATAGAGTTGAGAGATTATAAGGACATTGGTTTTATTTAACAGACAAAAACATTAGTCCAAGGGCTTTGTTGTAAAATGTTATCAAATAAATAAATTTATCAAATAACAGAAACAGCTATGAAAGAAAATATAAATTATAGGTACTCATAATACAGGGAAGTCCCTAGTTGGAGACCAAACTATTGATGTTGTGTGAAACATAGTGTTAAAACAATTAAACGCCTTATTTTGCGAGTCTTTTTGATTCATTTTACAATTGTCTCATTGCAAAATAGCGAGAGTTCCTTTGCTGTAATATTATAATTTGCAATAAAATATACAAACGCTTGTAAACAATTATAAGATATGTTTATGTAGTTAAGATGTTATTAATTTTGAGATATTTGGGGAAGTACAAGATTATATGGTATAATTTTAATCAATTAACAGAAGTATAAATGAGCAATGAAAGACATGAGAAACCAGACACATCTCAGGCCCATGTAATTCATTGGATACTTTAATCTAGTTTATTTAATAAACTGAAATCAGTTTATCGATGTTATTGCATTTCTTTCTTCAAAAGGGAAGTTTTTGATAATTTTACCATTACGCCTCTATGTACCAATGTAACGCGTATGTTTATATAGGTAGCTTTAAGATACATATATGTGTAATCACATATAAATATTAGATTAAAGTAAACGGTGAACGTATGTGCGATTTTAGACTGTATTACATTTTACTACGGACTAGACTAGTGTTATCATTTCTTCAAAAATATTTTGTAAGTTATTTGGCGAAATGATGAATGGAAAAGTATAGCATAATCTCCAATGAAATATAACGTTAGAAAAACGTATATACAGTGACAAGTGAACTGGCTCTTATCTATTAGAAAATAGAGTTTATTACTTAAACTCTTTAGTGAATAGAAGATTAGTCAGAATATGTTCACATTTATTGTATGATGGCCTATATAGTAGGTTTCATTTATTATGATCTATGTAAGGAAATTCGTCTTTAAGACAAAAGGAATTTATAAAAAGTTATTAATGAAATTATATAGCAATTAGGTTTAAATAAATAGATATTGTAAAGTTCTCATTAAAAATCTTGAGACATATTGACTTACAGATGGGATATTGTCAACACATTATTTAAACAATATTTACTTTCACTTTTAAGACAACTTATTTGAAAAAAGAGTTAATAATTAACTTGAGTGCCCAACGGAGAATTTTAGACTCCTAAGTGTTTTAACTTAAAAATATTTTACTGCAAAAGTATTTTTTCCCTCACACTTTTGATTAGTGGATGATATACCTATTTTGTTTAAGGTTAATAATTTACCTTCTCAAGATTTTTTATAAGAAATGTAGGTACGTGGTAAATGTGTAAATAGTTGGGCCTACAACTTTCTACACCTGTGTCGCTCATTGTACAGTTGTCTATATTTAATATTATGACTTATTATAAACATCTGTTACGATTTTATCAATGTTTATTTCTGTGTCACGTCATGACTCTACGTGTTACCACTGTAAATATTATTCAATGTTTCCTATATACTCACTTAGTAGTAAGCTTCTGTGACAGCTGGATTTGTTCAAATACAATATTTATGTTGGGCACCATAAAAATACTTAACATGTATATTTGCGGATTGGGAAGTGAAAGAAAAAGAAATTTAAAGAGGATAATTAATAAACGTAAATGATTGGAAATGAAAAAGGTTTTTCAACAAAAGCAATCTGGCTGAGAACTCAATGGAAACACTATGGATTCTTTGCATAATATAAAATACTTTGGACCAGTTGCACCAAGAAGCATACTACTACAAATATCGATGTCTCAATGTGAATTATACACGTGTCTTCATATTAAATGTCAACTCTGTGTACGGGTATCTAGGGTATATATTGCCCTGTCAGACTGTCTCAATGACTACTCCGAACTTCTCGTCTGGTTTGTTTTCTATTAAGGTTTTTGCTCATTTTTCTCTTTCCGTCCCTTTTTTGGTGGAGTCTTAGGTTGTTGGACGAATAGGATGAAATCGGTATAACAATCGGGTATTGAGTCTATTGGTATTCATTTAGATATATCCTTATTAGATATTCTTGGGCTGTGATGAAGCATGTAGCATAAACCTTTTAAAATATTCTACATTATTTAATAGGACCCGCATTTCAACAGTGGAAAGAAAACATAATTTAAAAAACATACACTACTCTCTAATTTAGAATGCAAATATAGTAAATTCAGTTTCCAGACTGCTGAAATACGATTCTCATTCATTATGCAGCGACGATGATTGTAGGGTATGCTAGTGGAAGAGTTCATTCCATTTTACACAAAATTATTCAAAAGGCACATCAATATTAGGGATTAAGTATAAATAACAGCGATTTTATAAAACATCAGTTCTAGATAAGGAAATCAGCCAGCAACTCTTCGTAAAAGGTACCTTAATCATGAAGTCAATTAAATCATTCTGTATAAAACATTTTCGACATATCTCTCATTACATTTCAAATTGATCAAGAAGATAACGTAACTTTTACTGCAAAATGTCCAGAAAATTTTGGAGTAAATAAAAAGATTTATTGTTACAAAGTGCGCTCTTTTAGATACAATTTTACTTTCCCATTCTTTACTACTTATAAAGAGGTAAATCCTACAGACAGCGGCAAAGCTTATAGGTAATCCGAAAACACGAAACTCTTGCGCGATGTAATCGACACCTAGAGCCATCTATTGGTATAAAGTGGAACTAATATCCCGAAACGAAGTGAGGGCGAGCCACAAGTTAACTCATAAAATATATTTCTGCATTCGAAATACTAGTCGGTAATAATAAAGTTTGGGATTTTTACTAAAATCAGTTCTTCAGGCTTTTTGTAAAATTCTGAAATTGCCCTGAAGTACGCATAAATACCAAAGCGCACTTTAATGATTATTACGTCTTTTAAAATGCTTAACACACTTCAAGGGTCATTGCAAATGTAGAATACTTCATTCCCATTATCATTTAAATTAAAGGAACGATTGTGAAAGTGGAGTTGGAAAGGATTTTAATAAAATAAAGTATACCCACAAACAGCTCGCTTTTATTTAGTCCTAAGCTCAAGTGCTCTTAATAATTTAACCCAGAACTGGTTGCGATTGTGAAAAAGGACTCTTATAGGACTCTTAACAATACATTTTTGTACCTCCTCACTGACTCGGTAGTATTGATACTAGTATATCAGAAAAACAACATCGAAACGTGGCCGCTTACAATGTGCCGATTAAGGAGGCTCAAAGTCACCCAGAGAGCAATGGAGAGGGCTATGCTCGGAATCTCCCTGCGTGATCGTATCAGAAATGATGAGATCCGCAGGAGAACTAAGGTCACATGCATAGCCCAAAGGATTGCATGCCTCAAGTAGCAATGGGCATGGCAAATAGCGAGGAGAACGGAAAAGTCCTCGGGTGGAGACCACGTACCGGAAGTCGCAGCATTGGTAGGCCCCCCACAAGGTGGACCGACGATCTGATGAAGGTAGCGGGAATCCATTGGGTGCGGGCGGCACAGGACCGGTCTGTGTGGAGAACATTGGGGGAGGCCTATGTCCAGCAGTGGACGTCTATTGGCTGAAATGATGATGATGATGATGATATCAGAA
Organism: Marasmia exigua; assembly: GCA_019059595.1. Classification (NCBI taxonomy): domain Eukaryota; kingdom Metazoa; phylum Arthropoda; class Insecta; order Lepidoptera; family Crambidae; genus Marasmia; species Marasmia exigua. The sequence goes on from CM032482.1 coordinate 19,485,425, forward strand.
AAAAAGCCATTTCTAAGGATTATTTATCATCACATACTTCAGGATGATTTATAATACCTACATTATAAGCAATAATCGGAGTAGGTAGAGCTATTTTTGGTAAATAATATGGACATGCCTGGAATCCAGGGATTAAAGATATACTTTATACTATTAAGATTTATTTTCATTTATACATACGAGCATTAGCATCAGCCTTACGAACTTATTCATAAACGCTTTGTGATACCATGTTAATTAAAACAGTTCTATTTGTTCTTTTGAAATTCAAGATACATACGTTAGATAGAAAGGAACAAACTGTAAGTAAATATGGTTGTATCAAACGTTTATGGATAAGCCTTTTCATGATTAAAATGCGCTAAATATTTAACTCTTAAATAATTATTTATTTATTTTGATCCCGGGATCATAGTCAGAATCCCGGGGCATGTCCATATTAACATCTATGTTTGCGGTCAATGAACCCAAATAGCTGTACCTACTCCGATAATTGATTATAAGAGAGACCTATACAAATTTCAGTTAGGTGCGTACATTTTTTTTGTAATACTATGTAGCCACAGAAATGACACAAGGTTTTTCGTAAATGTGTATGATCATTTTTTATCTCTGTCTCTGAATTCACAGTCCAGTCCAAAGTCTTTGGTCCCACTGGGGTAACTTTTGACCTTCCAACCAGTTAAGGATTAATTGCATCCTTCATACAAATAATTCCAGCCCTGTTTTTATATGTATGAAGAAAGTTCCTCTAAAATTACAATAGAAGACAATTTGATATGCATTTTATAACATTTTCTAGATTTACCTTAACAATTTTACTAATACCTATTAAGTTAATATTTTAACACAAATGACGTATTTCAAAAGTATTTCAGAGGCATAACAGAACCTAGGGTACTTTAGAATTATTTTACATTATTTAATAGGACCCGCATTTCAACAATGGAAAGGAAACCAAATTTAAAACGCTGTTCTATAATTTTGAATGCAATTAAAATACATTTTTCAGTTTCAACACTTCGCTACAATTTTATAAGTTACACCAATGTACCTGCGCAGAAGTCTTATTTTTGAAAACAGCGGCATAATCTTAACCAATCACAACGCTCCATTTCCGCGCGCCAAAAATTACAACTTCTTATTGGTTGATGCGTCAGCGCCATGTTCGGTGCGAGTGCGGTTAAGAGAGAGATAGTATTCCTCTCTGGATTTATTGTATTTATTATTAACGTAACGCAATAAAGTCTGTATTGCAAATTGCTTTCGCAATCGTAATCAATCGGAGTTAACTTGCTCTTCTGCGTAGACGAATTTTGCCAATGTAACTTATAAACGTGGTACAGCTGTACCTTTGATTTGCTTTTACCTAGGGTACTTATGCCTCTTCGCATTACTTATAATAAACACACATTAACAAGGACGCCAGTAATACGAGTAAGTACAATGAGTAAAGGATTTCATTGAGGTAAATAAATATGTAGTAAGATCGGTCTACTTATTGTATTCTTCAGTTAGTGCCATTGTTTCAAAATGTTCCGGTTTTATTTAGCTCTTCGAGTCATCCCGGCATGCAACCAGTTTTTCCGCTTCCGACTGAAATAAAATTTAAGATTTTGTCACTCTCGGTGCAAAAAACATCGGTGATCTTCAAGCAAAGTGGTTATTTCTGCCTTAAGGTGACGGGTAGGGCACACTAGCGACGCCAATCGTTTTTATTGTTAGCTACTAAACCGGATCTATATTAAAGAATTTCGGGGTTACAACCTTTCGGCAAACACTTATACTATTTATTAAATAACCATGCACAAATGTTAGGTCCGTTTTTGTACGCGAAAAATTGATTACCGCCAAAAGCGGCCACTTTAGCGTAAATCAATTTTCGCGTACAAATGTTGGTTCCGCATTTGTGTATGGTATATATATTATTATATATATTATTTAATAAATAGTATAAGTGTTTGCCGGGAGGTTGTATCCCCGAAATTGTTTAAATAGATCCGGTTTAGTAGGTAACAATTAAAAACGATTGGCGTCGCTAGTGTGCCCTACCCGTCACCTTAAGACACTCCACGCAACTATGGTGCCTCATGTGTTAGAGATGTCCATGGGCGGCGGTAATTACTCACCATCAGGTGAGCCGTCTATTCGTATGTCCGCCATAATGTAAAAAAAAGATAACAAGATTTGTGGTGCAAGGGACCAATCGCATCGTATAGGTTCTACTACCTACCTACCTACCTATTCTACTTTGTGTTTTACGTTACGTTTAAAAGCTAAGTAACTACGAATCCGGAAAAGCCTGAGTACCTTTATAGATAAGTCCTCCTCATCTTAGCATGTAATTCTTAAAGACATTGCTGTCGTTTCGGAGCCCGGGGTGCGCTTGGACCGTGGTTCAGGATTTGGTCTGGTAATTACAATGAAGCGACGGCCGACTGGATTTCGCATACCTTAGTAGAAAAGGCAACCAGACCAAATGGAATACGGTTACATGTTCAGGATCAATATCGCAAATATTGTAGGTATCCATAATTTTGAAAAACTATCCGTAAGGTACAGTCAGCATCAAAAGTAGCTTAACACATTAGTACCATGTCGAAGTAACATTTTGTACGTACCCCTTAGAAACTGACTATAATAGGCAGAACGGTTACTTTGGCATGGTACTAATGTGTTAAGCTACTTTTGATGCTGACCGTACCAGGTTTCCTCATGATGTTTTTCCTCACCGCTGGGTAATTGTAGGTAACCTTAGTGTATGTAAAGGTAGATAAATAAATTTGCCAGCCGCTATTTCTGTGCCAGTCTCTTAAAATGTACCTGGATGATGCCATGTTAATTTATAAAAAATAATGGCTGATTTTGAGTTTTTTTTATGGGATAGGGGGCAGACAAGCAGACGGATCACTTGATGGTAAGCGATTACCGCCCATGGACACCTGCAACACCAGAGGAGCCACAAATGCGCTGCCGACCTTTTAAAAAAGAATACGCTATTATCTTAAAGGTTTGCAAAGAAGAATACTGAAAAAAATTGTCACATACCTGAATGAGCTTGTAGATAGTGTACAGGCCCTCCTCAGGAGAGCACCCATCTCCCTCCAAGTTCATTGACCTCTTCCCGTTGCCCCACCCCGTGCTGAAGGTCAGTTGTGACTCTACCACCACCAGTGCCGCTGCCAACACCAGAATCAACATCGCAAACCGACCCATAATCAACATTAACACTCTTTACTTAGAATCGAGTTTACTTTGACGATACGTGAAGTGACTATTGGCGACCAACCCTGGGAATACTTCGAAGCAGTTTTCTTTGACGATACTTGAATATTGGGACCAACTCTTGAGTACCTTTAAATAGTCACCTACAATGGCCAAGGATCCGTGCAGAATGGTCGAGATGAATAAGTTTCCCTGCTTTTATAGCTTCACAATGTAATTAAAGTACAGTCAAGTTAATCAAGTGAAGACCGCACAGTTGTGGAAAGTGCCAGATAAAGTTTGTTTACTGGAGAGAAATGGCGAAGGCGTTCGTGACGATATAATAATGGTGGATGATTTTAATTGTAAAGATAAGACAATTTGAAAAATAAAATATTTTTAAGAAATCGAAAACAAAACGATTCTACAGACCTTAGCCTGCGGTGCAACTTATGGCGGTGTACATAGAATGAATTTCCTGTGATCTACATAGGTACATTGTCCTGGTCCCGAACTAAGGTTATCTTATAACTTGTATGTAAACCAGAAACGACGAAGGTGGGTATCATCGTCAGCCCATTTAAGTCCCCACTGCTGGGGCACGGGCCTCCCTCCATCACATGAGGGGTAATTTCCATCCTCACCACGCTTGGCAGACGGGTTGGCGAGGGTTTTGATATAAATGCAGGGTTTTCCTTCTCTGGGTGCTGATGATCATCCCAGCAGCTTTACCTTAGTCGTCTTTTACGACACCTCGGTAAGAGTGAGGGTGGCCTATTCTACTCTGCCGGGGACCACACGGCACGTATCGTACACGGTAGGTATCACGGAAACTTAAGCCCAGCACAAAAATCCATCTGTTTTTTGAACAAACATTTGTGTTGGTACCTACCTACCTATAGGAATCGAACTCGCAACCTTCTCGTCTTAACCGGCGCTCAGACATCTAGTTTCTTTCTCTTTCTTTGTTATTATTATAGACGACTCGATTGGAACAGTGGCAGTGAACGCTGCCACTGATACAAGGGTTGCGGGTTTGATCCCCGCACACTACAAACATTTGTGTTAATGAACATGTTTGATTGTATTTGGTGTGGGTGTTTTCCATGTATTATAAGTATGTATTTACAAAAGAAAAGTATTACATGTATATATTTGTAATCCCATTGTTCATTCTGATATCCGTAACACAGGTGCTTGAGCTACCTATCTCGGAGTCAGATCAATGTAGGTAAGTATGTGATCTTGTGAAATATTTATTTATTTATATTTATTATTGTTCCTTTTCTATCGTATATATATGTGCACCACGTCGCCCAAGGCTCAGCCTAAATGAGGGTAAGGGAATAGAGTGCGCTTGTGATAGCGCACACACTTGAGCACTGAAATATAGGTATTCTGCGTAGAAACGTGACTGATTGGTTGAGATTGGTTGCCATAGCCGTAATCGGTTGGAGGATATTATTATTACTTTTAAAATATCTTCAAAATAAAAAACAAAAAAAAAACCGGCCAAGTGCGAGTCGGGCTCGCGCACAAAGGGTTCCGTAGCAGCAAAGTCCAAAATTACAGTTAAATCAACCTATCTCAAAAACTATAAGAGATACTTTGATCAAACTAAAAATCGTTGAAAGAGTTAATTAGCATGCATCACCTCTATTTTTTTTAGAATTTTATACCCCGTAGTTATAAAAATAGAGGGGGGGGACATACTTTTTACGACTTTGAGAGCTGATATCTCAAAAACCGTTCACTTTAAGAAAAATGTTTTTTAGAAAACTTTATATCATTTTAAAAGACCTTTCCATTGATACCCCACACGGGTATGTACATCGAAAAAAAAAAATTCATCCCTCAGTTACATGTATGGGGGGCCCCACCCCCAATTCTTTTTTTTACTATTTAGTGTCATATTTTTGTAGCGGTTCATACAACACATATTCCCATCAAATTTCATCACTTACAGTACTTATAGTTTCCGAGTAAATCGGCTGTGACAGACGGACAGACGGACATGACGAAACTATAAGGGTTCCGTTTTTGCCATTTTGGCTACGGAACCCTAAAAACCAAGAAGGCACAACAAAATTAATGTTTTTTTATGTGAAAGGTGGCAGACGAGCGCCCACCTGATGGAAAGCGATTGCATCTGCCCATGGACACCCGTGACACCAGTGCCGTGCACCCCCGGACTTCCAGGAATTCGCTTTTCAGCTAACCGCACAGTTTGATACTTAATCAACAACCTAAAAAAAATACTCCACCAACCCCAACTTCCCCACTTAATTGCCTCACTTTCCAAGACAAGATCCCACGCGGCGTACGTAGGTAGGTATACTTACAAACTCCAACAGACCCTCCAATTAATCAGAAACAAATTAAAATTTCTAAGGCTTCCCACTTCGCTATAAAAACCGGGGGTTTCTCGGGGAAATGCATCAAACTGCGCTTCATCACTTCGTCAGCTAACATCAGTCACCATGTACAAGTATCTGGTTATCTTCGTTCTGGTGGCGTGCATCTGCGTCGCGACGGAGGCACAGCTGACTTTCACGTCCAGCTGGGGGGGGAAGAGGTCCGGGGCTATATCGGGAGGGGTGTCCTGCAGGAATGATGAGGCGATCGCGGCCATTTATAAGATGATACAGGTACGTCTGGAATTTTGTCTACTTCTCCTGATTAAAAAATCTAGTTACTAAGTACCTAATCTTAAGTGTTTATGGGGCAGATGAATAGACGGATCACCTGATGATAAGTGATTGCCGCCGCCTATGGAGACCCGCGACACCAGTGGAGTCACAAGTGCTTTGCCAACCTTTAAACTTCCCTTCCCCGGATTGGGCTTCCGGTACCCTCACTCACGCAGCGAAACACAGCACAGCTGCTTCACGCCGGTTTTTTGTGAGGCCGTGGTATCACTCCGGTCGACGCGACCCATTCATGCCGAAGCGTGGCTCTCCCACGGTCAAATATATGTATGAGTGCGCAGAAATATTTTCAGTAGAAGCAGTGCAGTTCAGTTCAGATTACAGGGGTGTTCAATCTTTTTGCCACCTTGTTCTAGACGACCCGTTTGGAGCAGTGGTAGTGAACGCTGCCCTTGGTCCAAGGGTTGCGGGTTCGATTCCCGCACAGTACAAACATTTGTGTGTATGAGCATGTCTGTTTGTATTGGTCTGGGTGTTTTCGATGTATTTTAAGTACGTATTTACAAAAAAAAGTATAATATGCATACATTTGTAATCCCACTGTTGATTCTGATATCCGTTACCCAGGTTCTTGAGCTACCTCGGAGTCAGATCAATGTATGTGATGTTTTGAAATATTTATTTAAAAAAATATTTATTTGTTCTTACTTACTTGTTTGTTGGTCTTCATCATCAGCCTATCGCAGTCCACTGCTGGACGTAGGCCTCTCCAATTGTTCGCCACTGTGATCTATCCATGGCTTCTCGCATCCAGCTCTTGCCAGTCATCCTGCGCAGATCGTCCCCCCAACTAGCCAGAGGGCGCCCTACATTACGTATGCCAAGACGCGGTCTGCACTCTAGAACTCGTTTACCCCATCGGTTGTCGGTTCTGCGGCTAATATGGCCAGCCCACTGCCACTTAAGCTTGCTAATTCGGTGATCTATGATGCCACTACTATGTCCGTCCAAGTACAGAATCAGCAAACAAGTCCTATACCATTGCATCGAGGAGTGAGACAAGGGGACGTCATCTCCCCGAAATTGTTGGTCTTACTTGTTGTAAATCATACCTGTATTTTTTTCTTGTTGCGATAAAGAATATATTTCTTTGTTTCCAGAATGAAGCTGAAAGATTCATTATTTGTCAGAAGCCCTGAATTACAAGAACCGAATTCACCTGAGGCAAAAAGACGTCGGCACTTATCCCTATGCATTGTTGAAGTTTAAATAAACTATTTTTGTATGTTCATATAAGATCAAATTCAAGAATAAATCTTCATTTGTAGCGAATGGATGGTTAGATACGCGGTGTGTTCATTATAATTAGAATATTGTTGCATACTTAAATAAACTTGTGTGATTGGTTCCAATTCTATTTTCTTTTTTTGCCATATTCAATAGGGGTCCTAACGACCATGTGTAGGATGTTTATTATTGCAGAATTATGAATAGTTTAGGAATCAAATCACGCAATTATTCTATTTTCATATTCTTTTTTCATATTTTTCACTAGGAATAATGTCTCGTATAAAATGAAATAAAATATAATTTTGCAATGTCTTCATCAAGCCCTTTCATTTTCCTACGCTTGAACTACCTATACTTAGGTCATTTACCACCTTATTACAAATCACGATCTAAAGTTATTACGGAACTAAATTGCATGTCATCCCGTTCCAACACGCAATGTTAAAACGGGCTAGCATGAGTTTTGTTCCGAGACTGGGTAGGGCACACTAGCGACGCCAATCGATTTTAATATTTAACTACTAAACCGGATCTATTTTAAACAATTTCGGGGTTACAACCTCTCGACAAACACTTATACTATTTATTAAATAACCATGCACAAATGTTGGATCCGTTTTTGTACGCGAAAAATTGATTAACGCCAAAAGTGGCCGCTTTTGGCGTAAATAAAATTTTCACGTACGCGTTGGACCCAACATTTTTTCATGGTTATTTAATAAATAGTATAAGTGTTTGTCGAGAGGTTGTAACCCCGAAATTGTTTAAAATAGATCCGGTTTAGTAGCTAACAATTTAAATCGATTGGTGTCGCTAGTTAGGGCTACCCGTCGCCTTAAGTCTAAATTTTGACTCTCTACTTTAATGTTGACCAGAGAACCATACTTAACTATACAGATTCAACGCGAATGACAGGGACGTATGGAAGAAGAAGAACATATATTTCACTGACCCCAGGTGACCTGGGAATAAGGCAGGAGGATGATGGAACCTCCACGCGTTCCCGAAATGAAGGGTCTTTACACACACAGATAAGGGTGTTACCAGACCTATCGATCGATCGACGTCGACCGATGGAATCAATCGATTCTGAAAAATATCAACCGATTTGGTGATCAATACTTTTACAAAAAATCATGGGATTAGGACTTAGATTAAATCAGGTTTAGGTACTTCCGCGTTCAGTAGTTTAGCCATCCGGAACGTGGTTTCAAAACCTGTCTGACCGCGCGATGATTTTTTAAGTGTATTATTAACCCTTATAAGGGTTCTGTTTTTTCCATTTGAGATATTATGGAACCCGAAAAAGATTAAAAGGGGTATGACACACTAGTGACGACAATCGATTTTAATTTTTAGCTACTAAACCGGATCTATTTTAAACAATTTCGCGGTTACAACCTCTCGGTAAACACTTATACTATTTATTAAATAAAAGGTTAGTAGCTAACAATTTAAATCGATTGGTGTCGCTAGTTAGGGCTACCCGTCGCCTTAAGTCTAAATTTTGACTCTCTACTTTAATGTTGACCAGAGAACCATACTTAACTATACAGATTCAACGCGAATGACAGGGACGTATGGAAGAAGAAGAACATATATTTCACTGACCCCAGGTGACCTGGGAATAAGGCAGGAGGATGATGGAACCTCCACGCGTTCCCGAATGAAGGGTCTTTACACACACAGATAAGGGTGTTACCAGACCTATCGATCGATCGACGTCGACCGATGGAATCAATCGATTCTGAAAAATATCAACCGATTTGGTGATCAATACTTTTACAAAAAATCATGGGATTAGGACTTAGATTAAATCAGGTTTAGGTACTTCCGCGTTCAGTAGTTTAGCCATCCGGAACGTGGTTTCAAAACCTGTCTGACCGCGCGATGATTTTTTAAGTGTATTATTAACCCTTATAAGGGTTCTGTTTTTTCCATTTGAGATATTATGGAACCCGAAAAAGATTAAAAGGGGTATGACACACTAGTGACGACAATCGATTTTAATTTTTAGCTACTAAACCGGATCTATTTTAAACAATTTCGCGGTTACAACCTCTCGGTAAACACTTATACTATTTATTAAATAAACATATTAGGTCGCATACGCGTTGGACCCAACATGTTTGCATGGTTATTTAATAAATAGTATAATTGTTTAATGCAGAAAAAAAAAACGCTTATTTATTTGAGAGGTGGTAGACAAACAGACGGATCACCTGATGGTAAGCGATTGCCGTCGCCCATGTACACTCGCGACACCAGTGGAGTCACAAGTGCGCTGCCAAGCTTTAAAACCTCCCCCGGATTGGGCCTCGGGCCTCACTCCACGCAGCGAAACACAGCACAGTGCTGCTTCACTCCGGTTTTCTGGAGGTCGTGGCATCACTCTGATCGAACCGGCTCATTCATGCCGAAGCGTGGCTCTCCCACGATCTCCCACGGTACTTTTGTATGAAAATTAGGTAATGAGTCGATTTGTTTGCTCGCAACTGTATTTTCGCGGATTTTTAACCGTTCTTTTACCAAATTCATAGGAAGAGGAGAGTATACTTTAGCTGAATATCACTTAGGAAAACAGATTGGAGTAAGGTTATATGGAGCTGTCTTAGTCTATCTGATTTACTATCAGACAATAAAATCTCTAAGATATTAAGAAAATTGTTCAGGAGGACACAATGAAGTGACATATTAAAAATATCCATTATGTCCATATTTATAAAGATACAGCACATCACTAGAAATCTGTATTAAGTATGGTTATGTAGCATGTAATAAAAAAATGTGATCGTGTAACAGTTTTACATAAGCCAGCATCTGTTTTTCCCAGTGAATACCACCCCAATATTTTCAAAGCAAGATTGAATAGCCTACTTTTGGGTAAGCTCGCTCCATCGTAGGTTTCCTCTCAACTCAATGTTCAGTGTGAAGCCATCATCAATAAAAAAAAACCGGCCAAGTGCGAGTCGGGCTCGCGCACAAAGGGTTCCGTAGCAGCAAAGTCCAAAATTACAGTTAAATCAACCTATCTCAAAAACTATAAGAGATACTTTGATCAAACCAAAAATCGTTGAAAGAGTTAATTAGCATGCATCACCTCTATTTTTTTTAGAATTTTATACCCCGTAGTTATAAAAATAGAGGGGGGGGGACATACTTTTTACGACTTTGAGAGCTGATATCTCAAAAACCATTCACTTTAAGAAAAATGTTTTTTAGAAAACTTTATATCATTTTAAAAGACCTTTCCATTGATACCCCACACGGGTATGTACATCGAAAAAAAAAATTTCATCCCTCAGTTACATGTATGGGGGGCCCCACCCCCAATTCTTTTTTTTACTATTTAGTGTCATATTTTTGTAGCGGTTCATACAACACATATTCCCATCAAATTTCATCACTGTAGTACTTATAGTTTCCGAGTAAATCGGCTGTGACAGACGGACAGACGGACAGACGGACAGACGGACATGACGAAACTATAAGGGTTCCGTTTTTGCCATTTTGGCTACGGAACCCTAAAAAAGTATCCTTAACATTATTCTAAAAAGAAATTGACATTTTTTTATATCAAAAATGTTTGAAATTTGAGCCAACTAAAATTTTGCTTACTTGCACAGGCCCTTTGAGTAAAAGTTGTTAGAATTTCAATGCAACTTACTGAGTACTAATTGAGATCTTCAAATGAGAAACTGCAATAAGGAAATAATATATTTATTTTATTTGTCATATAAAGTTACAAACTATGAATTGGGTACTTGGTTTATTCCACTGGTATCCAAGGACATTCTATTGCCAGACCCGTAGGGAAGGTCATCTTCATCCAATGCTTCTCTCATACGCCTTTTATATATTTCACTATCAGGATTATTCTCTTGATTCCTACATCTATCAAGTTTCTTCTCAATGGTCCTAACTTTCTCCCTAGCAGGACTTTCTACCATTTTGACCAATGATCGAATTTTACGTACAGCTTCGATCAATATGGCAAGCTTATCGGGACCTGCATCTCTGAATAGCATTTCCGTGACGTAACTGTCCAAGTTCTCTTGTTCTTTACTTGCAGCATGCAGAACTGCAGCCAGCGCGATTTGAGATGGCGCATATAATAAGCAAGCATCAGTTAAAAATACCTTTTCTAGAAACTCATCAATGCCACTACGTAACCTCTCCGGATTCGCAAGGCTACACCGAGTCTTGATGTCTATGAGGAAACCTTCAACTGGTCTGAACGGGTTGTGGATCGTCAAATGATAATTAAGTTGTTGCATTAGAAGCAATTCGTTATTCAATATTATGTCTGATGCTTTCTCTCTGTCACCTTTTATGTTGGCAACAAATTGACCGATTGAAACATTAAATTCTTCAACTTTACAAGCCAAGTAGACACAAGTAGCAAGAATCTCCTTTGGATGGTAGTCCATAGATGAATTGTACAAGTAGAAACGTTTGAAATATTGAAACGCGGTACCCACCACTCCTTTTGGCATTGGTGGGCTGAATCTTTTACAAAACTCCTTCAGGTGAAGCTCGTACTGTCTCAGAAGGAGTCTTTCTTCGTCAGGTTTTAAGAAAAAATTATACCGTTGATATTCGTCAATGTGCGCCCCATGTTTCAAAATAAAGTTTAAGTTGTGTTTTTCTCGATGACAAACTAACTCATTTTCGTCACTAAAAGTCCAAAACTTCCTTTGAGAGCTTGTTGAAAACATAGTTTTTTATATGGAGTTTCAGAATTAAGCGTGATGAGTCTTCTAAATTGCAATTTTCATTTGTAAATCAAACGGAAAATTCAAGATTCAACAGCCAATTCACTACAAAATTCAACTGACAGATGCACGATTTTTTGACATTTTATGATTTGACATAAGAAATTGTCATCTCAGCCTTGTCCGAATCATACTTTCATTACCTACTCTGTCTATGAACATTTTATATACGTTTTTGTAACTTGGATAAGATAAGATAAGAAATCATTTATTCGACACTTAGCATGGACATTTACAGAGGAAATATCTTAAAAGCTAAGTGCCGAAACGGTCCCTACTCAGCATTCAGCTATGGCCTGGGCCATAGCGCTGATTTTCAGAAAAAGATTTTGTGGTACTTTTAGTGCTAAAAGAACTAATTGATTGTAAGTCTTGTAGTAGCTGTTGTATGCATACTTGTATTCAAATTTTCATTAATGCGTGTGTGATTTTGAAATTCACTTTTTATTTAGGAATAAAGTTTGCACAAGCTGCATCGGACTGACTTTATTTTGACAGGTACGGCTCGTTTCAAGCAATTGTGGTGAATGATAGTTTGAATCTAATAAACCGGCAATGAGAAATATCCTTTCCCTTTATTCAAATACACATAATGATTGCAACAAAACAAGATTTTGTGGTTTAGTAATCAAGACTGCATTACATTATACATTCGTCGCAATTTTTTTTTTAAAGGCCGTCACTCTTAATTCACACAAACGGAACGTAAAACTATCTTTCTCTATCGCACTAACTGTAATGCAGAAACGCCTAATATATCTCCGTCTCATTTACCACTTGATTGAATCATCGAAGTGTTGAGTTGACTGATCGTCATAATTTAAAAGAAATTGGATATTTTTGTAACAAAATCTGTTTCATCAATTGTTTTCGCGTAATACGAAAATGTCGCGACCAGGTGATAGACCGAACCAAGCTCAGACGTATAAACTAGTTGTAGTCGGTGGTGGCGGTGTCGGAAAAAGTGCAATCACAATACAATTTATTCAGGTATTTATTTCCTTAATCGACTTTTATACGCCTACAGATCATATGTTAGATTATTTATGAAATTTCCCAAGCATCCTCAGTGAAATTAATGTTACAATATCTAGAATTTAGTTCTAATTAGCCATAATGATTGTAGTATTTGTTCACACTTATAAATAGTGTTCTTAGAAGTAGAATGTCAAGGCCTAGCGGTCTGGAGGCGCCGCCGCCCACCGCAGTCACCAGCTGGGGCTGTAACTCCTGGTATTTTGTTGCAGAGCTACTTTGTGACTGACTATGACCCCACTATTGAGGATAGCTACACCAAACAGTGTGTCATTGATGATGTACCGGCCAAGCTGGACAGTGAGTACTCATTAGTGTCTTTGGTATGTATTTATGCAGTAGAAGGTCAATCTCCAATGTCGCATTCCTACCAGAATCACCTGTATTGTGTAGTTTGTCAAGGTCTCATCAAAAAACAATGTCAAGGGCATGTTATATTAGTAGATAATGTAGGTAGAAAGAAATTCTCACCTGTGCAAGGGTGTTTTCATTATAATTTCAAATTCTTTGATGAGTTTTTAACTACCTAGGAGTATACCACCACTCAGAAAATTGTTTCTCTTGGTACCTCAATAGATTAGCTGAGCAGAATAATGTTGTACTTATTTATTTATACTTTCTTTATTTATACATATTTGAAATATTTAAATAACAATTCTTTCCCTTAATGCTGTTGGTACTCTCTACCACACAATCTATTGAGGTAAATGTCTTAAATAAAAACAATAGATAAAATATATATGCACCAATGCTTTATTACTGGGATCAGTAACATCATATCTTTTATTGTAATGTAACATAATATTTACCTACCTAAAATAATTAACCATTCACATGCTTATCATTTTAAATAAACATTTGAAACTAATATATAAGGTGCTTATTTTGTAGATAGTTTTATTATAGGGATCATTATTAGTATCAAATGGAAATAAAGTTAAGAAACATTAGTTAAGATATATTTTTTGTTGTTGATAAAAGCGAACACTTGACCACAATCTCACCTATGAGAGGACGATGAGGTTGAACATGTTACACATTTGGCTAGAAGGTGTCTGTACACTGTTACCTTAAAGTTTCTCTGATATTATTAAAATATTTCAATTATCTTTCTTATTTCTAAACATGCATATAACATTGTATGTGTCTGTCTGTTTGTCCGTCTCTCACGGCAAAACGGAGCGACAGATTGATGTGATTATTTTAGTGGTGATGTTGAAGGGATGAAGAGTACCATAGGTTACTTTTTGTCTCTTTAAAAAGCTAAAGTCGGATTTTTAATTAGACAAAGTGTCATTTCCATACATTTGCAAAATGTTAAATGTCTTTTTAATGGCTGTCACTGTGTTGCCCATGGCAAACACCCATGTAACTCTGCCAATGTCGACTAAATAAAGAGACACGTTTTTATTAGATAAAGACCGGTGTAGGGATTTTCTCTTTCTGATTTTTTAAAATTTTTAATTGAGAATTACGCCATCTAAAACAAAACAAAACGTATACAAACAAACAAACACATATACAGCACAATATTATGAGGGAGATTTGGTTAAGCTCTGGTGTTATATTTTATTATACAGCGTGTACAAAAGAATGGGACATATTTTTTAATGGGTTATCATGTCTCGGAAGTAGAGTAGATTGACATAATAATTTTATCAAACATTTGATAAATAACGGAATTCCCCTAAAAACCGCCCGAAATAAATGTTTCAATGACAGACTCGCGGCCGCCCCGCGCGCGCCGGCCGCCCGCGTACGTACTTGCCAACTGCCATGGCCGTCGGAACCTAACACTAGGGTAAATTTATCTAAACTTAACATCATTTTTCTTTTTATTGAAAATGTCCCTACGTAGGTATTTAAGAAAAAATAACGAACTAACCTTAGTAGATCTGTTTATTTTCTTCATATCAGATACATTCTACCTACGAGATAGGTAGGAGTTCACAGGACACACACACATTGATTCAATTTTAATTGACAACAGGTAGCACTTAAAAACTCACTTTTTACTAAATTAGGTAACAAACTTTTAGGTTCAACTTCACAATAACGTCATATCTACAACAAAATTGATGGGGCACCCTTAGGGTGATAAAAATGGGCCGACGATGTGATGTCCAACGATACCTCCCCATACGTTTATTGGCCATCGTTATTGGTGGGCAGTTGGCCTGCTGGCGTGAGGGTTTTCTCTGGCCCACAAATGTGTGTTTCGCATATTGTGTCCAAAGGACATTGCTGGTCTTCCTCCAATTGGTCGAGCAACCATTGGCAATAGGTTATTCGACGTTCATAATCTTCAGGTATCAAGGCTTGCACTGTTGTAACCTTAAATGGATGCTGTCTGTCTACCTGAAGCACTTTATGTACTGTAGTGTGAGGCAGGTCAAGGTGCCGTCCTCCAGATCTCGTGCTGTCTTCGGGGTGCTCGTGAAAATGCGCGAGGACCGCGGCCCTCACGTCTAGATCAGCGCCAGCACCGCTGTCTGTGTTACGAGACGCAAAACTTCCACGATCTCTCAGGCGCTGTAGCACATTCGTGATGATTCTCCCACAAGAAGGCACATGCTCATCACCTCGATGTCGAAAATGGTCCAGGTATAAACACAGTGCTTCATATGCGTTTCCACCGCACATTCCGTAAGCACCATATCCGTATACTGGATATTACTAAACTGGTAATTCGGCATGATGTACGTAATGGTAATCAAATAGTCAATCGCTTATGAAGTCCAAAAACTGACTGCTGAAGTAAACAGAATTTTAGGTAGGTACGACTCTATCGACGGCATCCATCGGTGCACTTGCCGAAAGAGCAAAAGTAATCCTAAGGCTGTGTCTACATTTGTGAAGTTTTAATTACGAAATCCTGTAAGGTACCTAATTGAAATCTAAGAGTTTGCAAAACATCGGATTTTTTATAGTACCTAGAAGTAATCGTGTAAATTAAACACAGCCCAGGGCGTGGCGGACCTCCATCCAATATTATTTTTCTTTTGAGCATATTCGTTATTTTCATAGTTACGTACTTGAGAATCGATTTCTGTAATGATGATTGAACTACGCAGATACTACTTGTACCCTACATGCAAGTTTATAAAGGATACTCGATGCGTTAACCGTTAAGGCGGAACGGTTTCGCATGAGGCGGGTAATTTGAATTTTTCGTGTTTTTATTGATATTACCTTAAAACAATATTTCCAAATACTTTAAGTGATTCGCGAACGTAATAGTCAATTTGGTACATTTTTGTATCAATGGTTTTCTAATTATTTGATCCATAATTTTGAAATTTTCTTCAAGAATCGTAAAAGACAGTTCAAATTTAAGTTATTTTATAAATTAAAAAGCCAATTACCACTAGCCAATTGACTAGTTACCGAATCTGAAGTCCGCTAATTGTACTTTTTTTTACTTCGTGCAATAAAGAATAAATAAATAAATAAAATAAGATAATTGTTTAGTGATGTACACGGTACGTCTGTTTAACGCCGAGTATACTAAGTTACATGTCTATCAATTCTTATTTAAACAAATTTAATAGTTAAAACAAATTATGTTGAATTGCTAAATAACCTTTAAGTGAAGATGTCATTGCAATAAAAGTAACAGATACATCACAGCAAATCATTAAACACTCAATAGGTCCTAAAAACGTTTGATAATTTTTGTGAACCAATAAAGTTGTGTCTGCGCCCTTACTGTCTTGTCGTCGTACCTATCCCTTTGACAGGACGCCGCGTTTGTTTGAGTCGCCGCCCGGCACGTGTAGCGGAAGCGAGAGGGAAAGTGTATCTTTTACCTACGGATTTTATTTTGCTGAATGAGACAGGGCGGACTAGGTAGAAATATGCACTCGTGTTATCTATTATGGATTGGTTAATGGGTCTAGTAAAATTTTCTTCTTTGTAAATTCACTGGCGTTGTTTGCGAGTAAAATTTTAAACTTAAAAGAAAATGTATTACCAGCAAACCTCACTGTATCTGTGACTAAGGTGAGTGTGTAGGGTAGTGCCAGGGTTCGATACCCGGTTATAAGTTAATAAAGGATAAGTACTCATAGTTTTACACTTTTGACTGGGAGTTGTGTATTCACACACAATATTCAGCAAAACATAAAGATAGGTAACATTGTGACTTGCTCACTCTGTCTTTCTCTCTTGAGATCATCTCTTCAAAAGGGCTCTTCTCTCATCAGTTTCAGACTTGTAGTTGAAGGTTGTGCAAAAATAAAAGTTACTACCTAAGCTTCTGATCTGAATCGATGGTATTACGTACCCGAACTCGCGTAGGTTTTTAAGTATTTAAATAATTAATTTAATTAGTAGTAGAAAGAAAATATTTTTTCCATAAATTTTAATTCAGTTACCCTAGTACGCCCACTTGTGACGTCAGACGCACCACAAATTATAGGCATTTTCAAGTTTCGGTCATTGCCCCTAGAGATTTTAAGGCGAATATTAACCAAATCACAAGAACTTATAACGTTCGTAGTTCAATAAATAATAAAGATATCAAAAAAAATCTTTTTGTCTGATATTTTAGACAGTTAAAACTACATGATGGAAATAGTTTTATTGGATTTGGTGTGATATGTTTTAAAACTTTAAACGTCAATATCTCCTAAAGGAAACGGAATTTTCGCGAATTTCTTTTTTTGCCATATTGTTGTCATTTTATACTATACGTCGTTTCAATATATGTCCCATTCTTTTGTACACCCTGTATATCTACATCAAATATTTTATGACAGAGGAGAAGGATAAAGATAGTAGAAAAGAAAAGTTAATAGGGCAGGGGATTCGAGGGGGAAGGACGTCATACAGTGAGAAAGGATGATTTTGACTGTTGAAAAAAATGTGGTCTGTCATATCTTCATCTAAGCCACATTCGCACAACTAATAGTCCTTAACACGGATTTTATTCAAAAAGGCTGGAGTGCTAGCAAAAAGTGGAGACAGCAAGCTTGCACATGGTTTTCTGTTTGAAAAACCATGGTCTCTGGGGAATCAAAGGTTGAACCCCTGCGTAGTGACACCTTTGAGTTTAGATAGTTCATTGTGTTAATGTCAAAATGTATGCTGGACAACAGCGGAAATTACATTTGCATCTGTCAAATCACTTTGTCTGATCCAACTATAGTGCTTACATTAAGATTGAAATCATTAAAAAAATTAATGATTTTAATCTTAATGTAAGAAAATTTAATGAAACTACTTATAGAAATTTTAGGAAATAAGATTAACTTAAAAAAGAAAAGAGTCATCTAGCCTAATTATTTATTTATTTAGAACTGCCACACACACTAATATGTATCATTATTAATATGATCGCAGGATCGCAGACTACGTACTAATTAAAGTTACAGTTCTTATATGCACCAAAATAATGGCGTATATAACACTAATGAATATTTTTTTTACATTACTAAATTAACTTTACATAAAGCCTAAGTCCTAGGTAAGACTAAATTAAAACTATTTTGTTTATATTTCAGTATTGGACACAGCTGGCCAGGAGGAGTTCAGTGCGATGCGAGAGCAGTACATGAGGTCTGGCGAGGGCTTCCTCCTCGTGTTCTCAGTAGCAGATCATGCCAGCTTCGACGAGCTGTACAAGTTCCACAAGCAAATACTCAGAGTGAAGGACCGAGATGAGTTCCCTATGCTCATGGTTGGGAACAAGGCTGATTTGGAGATGCAGAGAGTGGTAAATACTTTATCTATGACCTATCCTTTATTATCAGAATATAATGGTAGGTGGTTAGTGGGTCGCACTTAAGTCGGTTTAAAGTGCGACCCACTTACCACCTAACATTCTATTCTGGGGCTGCGCAAGAGGTACTGGGTTTATCCCCGGGTCGGGCCAAAAATTTGTACTTAAGTTTTCGGTAAGAAATTGTCAGTGTTAGCCTGGAGTGTTATTCTTGTACCCCCGTGCCTCGGAAAGCACGTTAAGCCGTTGGTCCTGTGCCCAATCCCTCTCCGGTCATGTCACGCTGGTGTCCAAACGTAATATAAGGGTAAGGGAATAGAGATTGCACTTGTATTTGCACTATATACTTGAGCATTATAACATATCCTGCGTATGTGGCTGATCGTTGAGATTGGTCGCCGTAGCCGTAATCGGTTGGAGGATATTATTATTAGTAGTTTATTCTGGCGACTCTTTGTATCCTCTACTTTTCCAACCACAACCTATTTATTCTGTCCCACGACCCCCGTGTGGAAGGTAGCCACTAAGCTACCATCACATAAAAAAAGTAAAATGTAAATAACGACTCTCCCCATATCCACCGTGAAAGAGCCACGCTTCGGCATGAATGGGCCGGCTCGACCGGAGTGATGCCACGGCCTCACAGAAAACCGGCGTGAAGCAGCACTGTGCTGTGTTTCGCTACGTGAGTGAGGGTAACGGAGGTCCAATCCTAGGAAAAGAGGAGTTTAAAAGTTGGCAGCGCACTTTTGTCTCCACTGGTGTCGCGGGTGCTTGCCGCCGCCTATGTACATAGGCGGCAATCGCGTACCATTAGGTGATCCGTCTGCTCGTCTACACCTATCACATAAAAAAAATTGTTGATGAAAATAGTAATTGCCTGTTACAACATGTGGCCGTGTACTCATTTATTATTTAGGTTTTCCTATTCATGAAAATTATGAATGGATTTATTTACGTCATAGATTATATGAATGAGACAAATAAGGACAATATGGTAATTATTACAACTCTATGGAAACAAGTTTAATAATGCAAAATCCCTTGACTTTGTTTTGTGGTTAGATCCTTGAGTGAATTAGTATATACTACTACTATGTAGTACTTTAATAGTAGCTGGTATTATTTGATTCATATATTTAGTGCAGTTGTAAATAATTTAATTACGGTAAAGGTAATTTGCACCGACAATTCATCATCATCATCATCAGCCCATTTAAGTCCCCACTGCTGGGGCACGGGCCTCCCTCAATCACATGAGGGGTAATTGCCATACTCACCACGCTTGGCAGACGGGTTGGCGAGGGTTTGATATAAATGCAGAGTTTTCCTTCTCTGGGTGCTGATGATCATGCCAGCAGCTTTACCTTAGTCGCCTTTTACGACACCTTGGTAAGAGTGAGGGTGGCCTATTCTACTCTGCCGGGGACCACACGGCGGCACTGACAATTAATTAAGACTTTTAGCTTCTGATTGTGATCTAAATTAAATTTTTGTTGACTTTGTAAGAATGTATATTTATTTAATACTATACATTCTTGCCAACTCCTGCTGTAGAAACCGGTGTTATCCTGTATGAATCTAGGGGCTGCCTCTAAGATTCTATGCTCAACTTAAGTACATTTTAGCTTCTTGTGTGTATAGCGGACTGTATATGCAATATAGGTCCTTACTGGCGTGTGATGGGAGGCCTATCTATCAGAGATTTATTTTAATAATAACAAAACCACAGTTTCCAAGGTTATAGTGCAGCTTTATTTATTGTTCACTCACTGTTCATCACATTACACTTTTCAAGGTCACAGTGTAAATTCTTAGTTATTGCAATATTGTAATCATTCTTCACATTTATTTGCAGCTAAACAATATTGGTGTGAAGCATGTTCTTTATAATTATTATGTATCCACGTATGGGCACCGCGTGCTTCGTCGAATTATTTATAGGGACATTTTAAATGCAGCTTGTATAAAACACACTACTACATCCAGTGATTATAGACGCGAAGTGTTGTGTTGTTTATGTATTTTAATTAATAATTATTACGGCCATAATAGGCACATGATATTGTATAAAACGTTAAATGCTCATAGCTACTCTATCACCCGGCCCTTTCTTGTGCAGAGATGATACGGTAATTTTTCTAAGTCTTTGAGTACCATCATACCAATAATGAAACGGAAACGGATCCAGTGCGCCTCAGGGTTATCATACGTGAAAAATAGTTAATGTTCAGTAGGATTCGAACACCTGCTCCACGGGGAAAGGGGGTTTCCCACTAGAAATCTGCTAACCCCCCTGAATGGGACTCTGATACCCGGTAGCAACTGATCTGTGTTTAGCCATGTGTCAAACACAGCACAGGAGCTGTTTCAGCTTCACCCGGTTTCCTGTGAGCCTTAGTGTCTTAGTGTCGCTGCGGTCGAGTAAGTCTATTTATGCCCAAGCGTGACTCTCCCACGGTCAGTCTTTATTCGATTCTCACCTGTATGTTTCCTCGTCAGGTATCGCTAGAGGAAGCCCAGGCGCTCTCGAGGCAGTTGAAGGTCCCTTATATCGAGTGCAGCGCAAAAGCACGCATGAATGTTGATCAGGTATGTAAGACTGGGACACTACCTATTGTGATCTGGGTCTGTACTGTACCTGTACCTAGGTACAAAATATATCCTTGTTCTTCCCAGGTTCATTACAAAATATTTGCAGCTGCCCGGTTAGCAAATGATTGTGGGTTCGAGTCCCACCCGAAGACTCGAAAATTTTTTAAGTGCATTATTTACTTAAGAATAAATTGCAAAATATTGCTATACTTACCCAAAAAATTCATATAAAAAATTTGGTTAATTAAACCATTTTTATTTGAAATTTTTAAGCCCATACTGCCCAGCAAAACTACAGAGTCTCTCGGACATGCAGTTATCTGGGAGGACATGAATTGTTTCTGTTCATCCGTCATCAATAGACGTACCATTGCAAATAGCTCTAGACCTAACCAATCATATCAAAATAGAAAAAGGCAAGAAAGTGGCAGTCATTTTAAGATTACGATGCTACAGAGTACAATTTGTGAACTAACCATCTACCGATGCAAGCATGCATCTATATGCGACGCAATGAACACAGATTATTTTGGAAAGCTGCCAGAACTCATATTCATTTATTCACATAAAATTCATAACATCACTGTGCATAATACAATAAGCATAGTAAAAAAAGGCAGATGACTGAGCCATGTTACAAATTACCTTTTCAAGGCACTTGTGAAAAAGGTTCGATTACATTGATTGAAATAGATAAAATAGCATTAAAGATTACATTCATATACATTAAATAAATTCATTTAAGTCAATAAAAATAAAATAAACATTAACTAAAATTTATCGTCAAAAAATTCCTTCATGTCATAATAACTGAAGAGATGATGACGCCAAGAAGAAGACGATGGGGCACAATTTGCCCTAACTACAAAATGTAGAACTTGGTGCAATTACCCCTTAATATAAAACGCGATAGAATAATAGTTCTGGAACTAAACTAACACTAGTTCGTGCCAACTTTAATACTAAAGCATATGTTAAAAAGTTATTACCATTGGGTAATAACTTTAGTATAGCATAGTATTTTGTAATATGGTGGATTGTATCTAAGCCTAAATCTAAATATAAAAAAACTATCATCTTGATTTGCCTGTAGGCTTTCCACGAGTTGGTCCGTCTCGTCCGGCGATTCCAAGAAGCCGAGAGGATAAACATCAAGTCGGAATACAGGAGCGGCAAGAAGAAGAACTGCGTCATCTTGTAACAAACGATGGGTGACCACTACGCAAACGGGGAGGCTGCCTTGACACCAGGATTCAGCATTAACCACTGGTATGAATGACATTCGATTACGAATCTTATTTGTATTGGAACAAGGATGATATCGTCTGAACTCAGATTTTTACTTAGGCCGACTAAACTGACAGATGTCGATATGTCAATCCCATACATTTTCACTCCTTTTTACAGATGCAAAATGTCAAATGTGTGGGAACTTGACATCTTTGTATTTGTCAGTTTAAGCAGCATATTTAAAAATCTGTTACTGTGTTTAGGTGTGAAATAGATATTCATAAAGATTCATGCAGCGATCTAGCTATGTATTTCTTAACTTTTTTATAAATTGAACTTACGGACTCAAGGGTAAATGGCAGCCTTTTTAAAGAAAATAGATTTCTTTCTTTCCGACATGTTGTATCTCGCTTCTGAACGTCATGTTTCTATCACAATATTTATTTATGCTAGCTTTTAAGTTTAAATCTTGAAAATGGGCAATGGAATCCCTAAATACCGTATACGGAAAATACAGGGTGTCCAAAAATCGTGGAGCAAATTCATGAAGAAAATAAACATAATTTTTATTGTATTTTTTTGTCCACTATAAAATGATTTTGAGAGTCAATATTAATTATACGACAAGATCACTGCCTATTTGATTCTTAATAAAGAAAATAGTTAACTAACAGATTCTACGCTTATATTGCTCATTTTCAAAGATATATTCTTCAGAGAGAATAAAATGTATTTTTCTATTTTTATTTTTTCGTAGGCCTTAATAATGTGATAAGGTATTTATTTTTATTTTTTGCCGTAGGTTGTTTTAGTTTTTGTTTAGTTGTTATTGTTACTTTATTGATAACGACATGTGTATGCCGCCGCCTTTGTATTGAGTTTTACTTGGAAAGTGTATGAAAGTGATTACGTTTTGAATTACCGTAAAGACGTATAACTTTATCCCTGAAGACTAACCACCTTATTATAAATCGCAATCTAAAGTTATTACTGTACTAAAGCTCATGTCATCCCGTTCCAACACGCTATGTCTAAAAGGGCAGACGTGATTTTTGTTCCTAGAATATCCTTAGTTCAAGATTTATAATAAGTGGAAAGAAGTTTGACCAAAAATTATAAAATATTTGAATATCCCGCCAGACTCCTGCAAACTTATTACAAAAGATAAGATAATAGATAAGAAGTTATAAGTAGTAGAAGAGATAAGTTCCGGAACTAAACTATGTCTAGCATCTTTTTAACATTGCGTGTTGGAACGATTTTTAGTACCGTAACTAATAACTTAAAATAGCATTTGGTAATAAATGGCTTAAGTCTTTAAAATAATAGTGATATTATTAATCAATAATATCACTATTTTTTTAATTATTTTTTAATAAGACAATTTTGATAGATTATATCTGGCAAGACATTAAAGAAAATCTCATTTTGGGCCAAAGGTAATTCAGGACTAATGTCATACAACTTTATTGCATCAATATTATTTCAATATTTTAATAACTTGCTCTGCCGGCTGAAGCCCTCAACACAATGACTTGGCCATATCTAAAAATAAATAGCAGTGTATATATGCTGTTACTTGCCAGACACTATTCACCGTCGGCCACAACATCACTTACCCTCAGGAGAGATTGCGTCCAAATGTCTGGCTTTTAACAAAAAGTGGACCTGATTATGACAATATTGAAATAAGTTGTAATGGTGTCATAAGTACTCGTTTACAGACCAACGTTTATTAAATTATTATTTTCTATCGCACTGTGCTATTTCTAGTGCCATACTCGAACTTGCATCAACCAAATATAGTTATGGCTTAAATTGTCTTGTTTTAATGAAAAATTAAGCACAATATTTTAAATGGTGCTAAAACCGACTTTAAGTAGGAACAAAAATGCTTCAACGTTTTAAGGATGTTGATTTGTTTTATAATTTATGTAAAAATAAAAAATAATAATGCCTGATTAAGTGATTAGTTCAAATGCATCACGCTGTTTTTTTTTCTAAATTTAGCAAATAAAATTCACGTTTTTTTTTTTTTTTTAAGTTTGATAGCTTACACATTGAACAATTATATAAAAAATACTGTTAGTATTTTGACCAATTTTAAACCTTAGCATCAAATTCTAAGGATTTTCAATGATAAATGAAAATTCAGTCCTATTGGAGTCGTACAGATCTACAATCAACATAAGATTTCGTTTTAAAGTATTTTGAAAACTTTAGGAAAAAAATAAATCTACAGTCAAATTAATCTTCTTGGGTAAGTTGTCGTCACTGTTGTTTAAAACATATCATAAAATGACAGTGACAATATTTATAATTATTTTTAATATCTAATAAAAAAGATGTAAAAATAATTCATGATTACAACTAACAGTAACTGTGTGAGTTATTGAAAATTAAAATATTATCTAAAACTTTAAGTCTAGAAACCAAATACTAATTTGTATTTTTGTCGTTCATTTTATGTCTAATATTAAATTAGTTTAGCGCTAGTACTGGATGAGATGATATCGTTTATTTAGAAAAGGTTTAAAAATATTTCGATGCTCATAAAACAAAATATAACATGTTCATAGTTTCGTTACTATGTCGATTACTGTCTCTTATATCTAAACCTATGTTATTTTTTACCTGAAAAAACTTTGTTTATTACGAAAATAATGTTCATAAAACCAATTTTGGCCCAATTTGTCATAGACAAATAGTGGGTAGCTACCTTGAATTATTAAATAGTGGAATAGGCTGTATCTATGTAATCTCATTCATTACCATTTGTTGCTAAGGCTAATACATTATAAATGCAAATATATTTTTTGTCAATTATTACATATTCACGAATGCTAATTTTAATCTATTTATATAATTGAAAGCAAACAAGTTGCACCATTAAAATCATTTTTCAATAAATATTCATCGTGTTTTGTGAATTTTAAACGTAAAAGGGGAAAAATGGCTAACATAATTTTAACACCTGCCACTGTATAAAAAGATACTTTAAAGAGAGAGAAAACAACTACATGGTAATTAATTCAAGGAAATTAAAAGGAAGAGACCAAAAAAGTTAAAAATATATAACGAATATAAATGAATGACGGCATAAGTTAATCAATTAACCTGTCTGTAAATGTCTGTGTAATAAATGTTACTGATGTATAGGGTTAATGTTACTGATGTATAGGGTTAGTTACTGATATGTTCGAAATGTACTATGAACAGAATATATGTATAAGATTCTGATGAAGGTTTTTGATTATAAATCCGATAGATGGCGTCATAGTTTTGCGCAACCCAAAAGCATCGGCTGTTTGAACATAATATTAACATTTTTATATGTCACGTGAAAAAATAAGCAATTTTCTCTCCCATAAATTTTGACCTCTTTTGACAAATGCAAAATGTATGGGAACTTGACCATTGCATCTGTCAGTTTAGTTCACATTAGACCAGACGCCTAGATATACTAGCAGCGCCATCTATTTGATTTTATATCCAAAAATCTTTAAACTTTAACTAATGCAACTATTTAAAACAACAACCTGTATGTGTAAATGTTAAAGTAGTGTAAATGTTAAAACATGCGTCAAATATTTTTATAGAGTGTGTCACAGAAATGACGGATGACGTCATCACACAATTAGGAAATGGACGTTTCGTTTTACTCCTCTGAGCTATATATTCTGTTTGGCCATTATGTAATATTATACAGGCATGATTTATTATATTCAATCATGTTATAAGTACGGAGTGTTCTAAATATGAAGCAAAAGTCCAGAGATGATCGTATCACTGCAAGATTTTTAATCACTCCATTTTTAAAATGTATATTTTTCGAAATGACGCGAATTTACATTATGAGCACTTAAACGCTCAACTCCGGACTTTCACTTGGCGCAAAACACCTTGAATATAATTTGTATATACCTACATACATTCTATATGTATAAATTATATATGTACCAACATTTCATAATAAAAGGGAGACATAGTGTAGCACAAGAATTTGTATCCATATTCGACCTCTACGGTCAAAAAGTGCGTAGGCAATTTTTATATGTTAATTTTATAGGAAGAGATATACTATATATTTTTTATATCGTAGTATTGGTTTTTATGCATTTTTTGCTAAGCGAAAACATATGTTGGTGCACATGAGTTTTGATAAATGTTTACAATTATTTAAATAAACGTATTGGTATGCAAAATAATATTCATACAGACGCCACCTTCAAAGAAACACCACTGTAAAATAAAAATATCAGAGAACATCATTCAGATACATAAACCTGAGGGGCCTACAACAACTTGTCCCGTGACGAACGAGAATATACCTGTCGCAACAGACAAAAGCACAGCACAGCGCATGTGAAAGGGACGGGTATAAAAATTCTGTCGTGAATTCCATTTAGTTGTAAGCCCTCTGACCCTTATACTAAGTCTCATATGCACATTTAGGTAAACTTCTTATCAACTTGTATGGAGTTTGCCTTCTGTATGGATATTTTTTTGCGTCGCATTAGCTTGTAAAGTAAATAGAAGAGTTTTTATAATATCAGCTTTAGAAATTGTTTAGGTTTCGGCAAACTTTTTAGGTTTTTTGTTGTTGTTGGGCAAAAGATATTTACTGGTTCGTAATTTACACTGCCAAATCCATTTTGATAACAATTATACTTATTTAATTTATATTTTTTTAAATGTTTATATATGGTTAAAGCATTGGGAGATTCATAAACAGCCTGTATATAAAAAGTTTGTCTATACGTAAACAATTAATAATATTTTGATAATTTTACCGTTTTTTTTTATTTAAAATTCGATATTAAGTTCTGTTAGTAACAGTATTCTATGTTGTGTTGTGAGTTACATACAGTACCTTCTATACTTGTTAGGATTTATACACAACATTGGCAACTATTATCTATGTGCAAAACGACCTATAAGTACAGTAGAATCAAAATAATCTGTCACAGTAGTATTTACTTTGACCTTAACATCTGGTTTTGTAGTGTAGGTAGGTACCACGTCCATCACGCGAAGTGGGATTCAAATGGCATCAAAGTAAGAAAATCCGTGTAAGTAATACCTTGTACTAATGAGATAATTAGCCCATGGTAATACCCAAACCAAATTCTGTAAGTAAAAGTAACTACCTACACCATAAAAATAAGCTTTCTGATTTTTGGGTCCTATTGTGCATAATTTTATGTAGGTAAAAAAATACAGTTAAATTACAAATACCTGTAACGTACAGCCATGTACAAAAATATAGTATGTACCTAATATTAATTTTATTTTACTAAAATATTTTTGGCATGACTGGTCCCTCCATACAAAAATGGCAGAGTGGTTGGTTATAAATAATACTAATAATACGTATGTATTGCCTGCCATCTAAACTCAGATTTTTAATTCGGCGAACTAATCTGACAGGTGTCAACGTGTCATACCCATACATTTTTGCTACTTTTGACAGACACAAAGTGTCAAAATGTATGGGAACTTGACGTTTGCAGCTGTCAGTTTAGTTCACCGAAATAAAAATCAGAGTTTACATTATTCTGTTTCATTCGATTAGTCTACAAAATGCTCATTTTTTAAAGTAAATATCAAAATTGTGCCGTCTGTTGGGTCTTCAAATGAAGTAGTTATCGTTTACAATAAAATATCTTTTTTTTACTATAAACAAGTTTGGTGATGATGTCTATCTATTGTGGAACATTACCTACCGTTTTTTAGAAATGCCGAAATTCGAACCACTTCGATTGTTCATAGTATAAGAATTACTCTGTTGAACTACCTACTTTCTTTGTTGAACTATTGAATTTTAAAGTTGGGTGCAATAAGTTAAGGAAAGCTTTAACGTGGGCTACGGCCCGTAACTGACTAAACGTACTGTCTCCAGCTTATTTTATTGTATTGTATAAATAAACGCATTGTAACAATAGCTTTGTTTTATTTAAAACCAGTTAATTTTATTTATGCTCCCAAGCCAGGAGAACCAACACGTTGCGACTGAGTGTCTGTTTACTGTGACAGGTGTCTCAGTGTGATATAGTGTGACTAGGGTATATTTAGTGTAAACTGAGTCTATTTACCCACCCTAGTCACCCTCACCTCACCTCACTATGCCACACTATCTAGTGTGATAGGATGTCCATTTTAGTGCGATTGGGGTCTATTTAGAGTGACTAGGCTCTATTTGCACTGAAATGAAGTCAGACAGGGGGTCTATTTAGTGTGACAGGGGGTTCATTTAGTGTGACATGAGTCGATATAGTGTGATAGGGGGTTTATTTAGTGTAACATGAGTCGATATTGTGTGACAGGCGGTTTATTTATAGTGTATCATGAGTCGATATAGTCTGACAGGCAGGTCACCTAATTTTAAATCGCGATCTAAAGTTATTACCGTACTAAAACTCATGTCATCCCGTTCCAACACGCAATGTTAAAAGGGTCAGGACACGATTTTTGTTCCGGGACTATCCTTAGTTTGCGATTTGTAATAAGGGGAATAGGGTTTATTTAGGGTAACATGAGTCGATGTAGTGTGACATGAGTCGTATGTAGTGTGACATGAGTGGACCCTGTCACACTACATCGGACTCTAACTTTAGTGTGTCAGGGAAAGACGTTATATTAAATAATAAAAAGCCGTTTACTAACTGATCACGATCTCATTTATTCATACAATATATTACATAAGTTAGAAAGTACTACTAGACGCTCACTTGGCCATCGCGGCCAGGTCGGAGATGCAGCGGTCGAGGGTCTGCTTCTCCTGGTCGGGGGTGATGGCCTTGGTTACGTTGCTCACGATCCAGTCCACCATGTGCTTCTGTGCCAGTCTACGCTCCACGTTGGTCTTCTCGAGCTGGTAGTCAAGACGGCGCTTGACCTGGAAACCGAAATATGATGGTGAAATAATTTTTTTTTCTCGGATAGTTTCTCAAAATTTAACATGCTGCGGTGGATGTGTGGAGTCACGCGGAAGGACCGCGTAAGAAACTCATGCACGCATGGAAGCCTCCACGTCCGTGACATAGCAGAGTTGGTACGGCCATGTGGTGCGAAAACCAGACAGCTACGTGGGAAACGTCTGGCCATGCAACCACCACCGGGCCCCGGCCGAAGGGGTAGACCTATAAAGGTGTGGCTTGACGTCGTAAAGGAGGACATGCGTGCCAATAAATTGAGTACATTGGATGCACATCATCGTGCGAAGTGGAAGAGTAGAAGCAGGAAAGCGGACACCAGGCTCCGACGCGACAGCTTGGGACGCAACCGGGACTAAACGTTAAGATGATGATGGAGTTTCTCAAAACTGGGGATACCTACAATATTTGAGATAATGATTTTGAACGTACAACCATAATCCAGTTGATCAGGTTCCCCTATCTAAGGATTACAAAGGTCAGACTGCAGTCGCTTCATTGTAATTAGCAGACCTCCTGATCATGGTCCAAGCGTACCCCGGGCTCCGAAGCTACAGCATTGGACGCAACTGGGAATTACGGCGCGTAGATAGACAGGGAAGTGTTGTATTTTCAATTTTGAACAAGTGACGATTTTATCTCACGTTTTTATGTGGTAGAAGAAGACTGACGAGCACAGTCCATTGTTAGACATAGGCCTATTAAAATGATCAACATTCCTATTATCGTTGGCATTCGCATCCAGCTCCTGTTGATGACTTTTAGCATATTGTCACTCCATCTGCCCTGAGGGCGTCCTATATTATGTTTAATGAGACGCGGTTTCCACTACAAAACTCATTTGCCCCTGCGGCAGCCACGGTCTCAGGGTGGGACAGCCAAGGGCCCAGAGTGGGCCAGCTGTCTAAAATAATATGCAGCTAGTCTTAGATTAATACTAAATAGCGGAAGATACGACACGTCACTTCGATTAGACAACTAAAAAAGGGGCCCGATGCACAACTACATGCACACATACTCACAGCTCTATGACACATTGGTTTAAAGTTGTACAATATTGGAAGACAGAGACAAACCTATTTTTTGACATAAGCGTGAGTGAGTCAAGCGTACTTCGCCCAGCTACGCTTCAGAGTCAAATCCTATAAAAACGACTTACCCCATCACATGAATATATCGCATATTTCTATATCGCTCTGCAAAATGGTGACCAAAACATTAATGAATTTAGAAATATCATGAGAAATTAAAACTTCTTTTACTTATATTATTATAGTAAAATGTGATTCCATGGGATTTGTTATTTCTTTTTGAATATTTTTACAACGCGTAAAAGCGCACGAAGGAATTTTGGTAACCTTTATCCCACTTAAAACAATTAAAGAATATTTTTATGTGACACGACCTCTTGTCAGACTCGCCAATTTGCGACTGCGTGCAATTAGACGCCGGGCACCTAATTTAAGCGGTCCACGCGGTTGAGACGAGTCACCTATCTTCCGCTATTTTGATTCAATCTAAGCAGCTAGTGCGCTTTTTGTTCATATCGCAATCTTTATGTGTCAACTGACAACTCTCTAAGTATTGTAGTTAGTATCTATCTAGGTAGGTACCTTACAGGTCAGACTCCGAGTCAGGATGGGCAACTGCCCCACATCATCATCATCATCATCGCCAGCCCATTTAAGTCCCCACTGCTGGGGCACGGGCCTCCCTCAATCACATGAGGGGTAATTGCCATACTCACCACGCTTGGCAGACGGGTTGGCCAGGGTTTTGATATAAATGCAGAGTTTTCCTTCTCTAGGTGATCATGCCAGCAGCTTTACCTTAGTCGCCTTTTACGACACCTCGGTAAGAGTGAGGGTGGCCTATTCTACTCTGCCGGGGAGCCGTGTGTCAGCTGCCCCACCCTGCGGCACAATGGCTACACTTATGCCTGCAGCTGGTTCAGTATGGTAAGAAGAAACACAGAGAACTCCTCACCTCATTGTAGGCCTGCATCATGCGCTCCCGGTAGGCAGCTTCGAGCTGCAGCAGCACATTCTCCTTCTTGGCCTCCATGAGCAGCTCCTGCCCCTCGGCGGACCACTGCGCCGTCTTCTCGTCCTTGATGGCTCCCTCCAGACCAGAGATGGTCTGGTTGCGGCCCTCGTTCCATTCGTTTTCGATGGCCTGCAATTGGAAGAAGAATGTTATACCTTTTTATCAGAACATGTCTGATCGTTTTTTTTTTATAGTGGCACAGTATATTGGCTCTCCTCAGCCTGATGGTAAGCAACAGAAGAGCCCAAGCTGCAATTACAACGGAAGCGATGTCAAAGCATCACCTCCGTTGGCACCTGCCGTACTGGCCCGCGAGATGCTTCTTCACGCTTCGCTTGAAGGAATCCATATTGCAGAAAGGGGGAAATACATGCCCCGGCAACGAGTTCCATTTCTTGATATTGTGGCAGAAATAAGAACTGCCTAATTGTTTAGTCCGTGATTGGATGTTTTCCACTGTGAAGTGGTTACAGCGTTGTAGTTCTGTGACGGAATAGGGCAGGTGGGATGAGGGAGAAAAGATCTTCAGAGCATTCACCGTGGTATAGATCGTTTTTGGCAACTGGTTGTGAATCTTAGTTGCCAAAGAAGCTGGAGGGGTCTATCTACATTATAACTTCTGTATAAAAGAGTTTGAGCCAGTACTTGTCGCACCCGTGAGCTAATAATATACTGACACAGAATACCATAAAGAAGCGACACAGTGATTATCACGTGGTTCATCATGAGAGAGACTATGCGGAAGAGACAGTACGATATACGGTCTACCGCGTATGTCAACGAACTCATAAATATCAATGTCAGCTAGAACTGTGCTAAGGGTGTGTGATCGTCATAATAAATCGAGTCAGTTTACTCTCTGGCCAATTGAATACTGAAAAGCCTGAGTTCTAACTAGTTTAATACAATAATTTCTCTGGGTATAAGATCTAGGAAAATATGTACCAAATACCTTGGAATACTTGATCAGTGCAATATTTAATAAAATTATGATAACTTCAATTCTTTTTAATGTAATGATAAAATATATGTATCTATAATTCTAAACAGAACTTACTTGCCAAATCATTATTAGAACTAAAAATAATGAATCAAATGTTACTCTTACTTCAATACAATTATTACGAAAAGGTACCAAGATATCCATCTTCATCAATTTTAATGTCCATATCTTTGTGAGGCCAGATATCTAAGGTGTCTCATCTTTT
Source organism: Marasmia exigua (assembly GCA_019059595.1). Lineage (NCBI taxonomy): Eukaryota > Metazoa > Arthropoda > Insecta > Lepidoptera > Crambidae > Marasmia > Marasmia exigua. The sequence continues at coordinate 19,518,113 of CM032482.1, forward strand.
TCTTCTTCCTGTTACAATTTCATAAATGTTAATATTAAGTGAAGGGCAAGGCTATTAAAATCATATGAAAATATTTTGCTCATGTCCTGCATAAAATGTAACACAAATAATTACCGAAGTATGTTAAAAAATCTTTTAATGCACCGCCAGGTAGTTAAGGTGAAATTCCTCCATCTTCCTAGTTTTGGGTGAATTTTCAATCAGCCAAAGGCCACTTACATCAACTTCCTTGTCCAACCAAGCAGCGATGTGTGGTCCTCCCTTTTTGGCAGCAATGTACACCATCAGAGCAAGAGACAGACCAGAGTAGTACTCATGCTCCATGATGTAGATCTCTTTGCTGCACAGGTATGTGGCTAGACCCACTCCGAAGGTGTATGGGCCAGTGACACCAGTCTTTGAGTGGAAGAATTGGAACCTGGAATTTTATGAAATGATTTTAAAAAGGGAAACTATGTGTTAGTGATATAATTTTTATATGATAAGTGCAGACAAGCAGACAATTCACCTGAACGCAAATGATTGCCACTGTCTATTTATACCCGTCACACCAGTGGAATCATAAAGGTGATAGAGGTCTTACGTTTGTGCGCTTGTTATAGGTATCCTTATTATGCCTGATTTTAGGATAATATTTTCTTTGACATAGTAGTTTGCCAGTGTAAAAAAAGGCAAGAATGTATTTTCTTATCACTATGAGATACTATTTCAATGACTTTGCTATGATTTGTGAAAATACAGTAATCTAACCATTCTTCAGGGAGGAATCCGAGCCTGACTTTACCAGGCTCACCCCTCACAGGTCTGGGGAAGTTCGCCTCATCACGGACGCCCGATACCTCGGTGGCGGAGCCCCGCGCTACGAGGGCGGTGGTAGCGGACTGTCGGGCGGCGGCTGAAAGAAATTTATTTTTATTGTTCATTGCAGGTACTTCATGTCAATATTTATATCTTAAAACATAAGGGTCTTAAATATTTAGATTTGGAGATTCTATTTGAAAAGGCAAGAATAATAATCTGATTCAGTTTTTACATTCAAATAAGAGCTCTGTTTGTCTGATTGAAGTCCGATGTTAAGCTACAGATTTCATTAAAAAAACCTGAAACAAACATCAATTTACTTATAAATATTAACCATGTATAATGTTGTTGGGCCATTTCATCTCTTTTATCAATCACATAGATTTATCAAAATGAGAAAACTAAGTACCTGCTACACCTCAAATTCTTCAGGTTATCATTAAAATTTTAAAGTATGTATGCACGTATTTCACAAGGACTTTTTCATTTCAGCCATAAAGATATTGATTGTATTTATTGCTATTTATATAAAATTTTAGACGTAATGTGATTTGTGGGAATTTGGTCTTACAGGACTTGACAATCAGTGATTACATAAACTCGTATAACCATAGAGGTTATGGATATTTAAGTTACTTTTAGGCCCGAATAAAAACGTATATTGATAGAAAATAATAAATTACACTTACCTGAACGCAAGGCTACTCGAGATAGCATTTTATTGTGTCTTTTTCACTTTATTTCAAAATGTACGACAGTCCCCACGAAAATGTTCTTTTGCGTTAGTGTTGTACCATAATCGACAAATTTACATTTGTTGAATCGTAATCAATATTATTTCAGTAAATAATCGGGCTCCGTTTAAAACAGAATTTATTTTATTTTCTTTTTTAAGCAGCGAATAATGCAGCAAAAGGAAGCATTGTTTTCTTATTTACATTATTCAGTCTAAAATCAAGTGATTTCTTGAAATCTTTCATTAACATCACCAGTGACCTTGAACTTGAAGATATTTGGTTTTATTGATCGTTTCAGTCCAACAAAACAGCAGTTCGTGTACCGAGTTGTTTTTGTCTAAATTGTGCTACACAGCCGTGCCAGTAAAACCTGCCTTTTAATATATTCGAATCTTGCTTTGTAGGAATGGCAAACATTTTTTCGATCTGGAGGCGAATGGTTGGTTGATATTTTCTTATATTCAAACGAACTAAATAAGACTGTATTAGTTCGTTTATCGTATTATACTTACGTAGTATTGTTTTTTAGTTTGTGATCGTATTTCTGTATTTTTTTAAGTTTGGTCGAAATTTTTATTTATTAATTCTTTATTTTAATACATACTGAAACCCCCATTGAAGTTATCGAATAAAAGTAAAGAAAAGTATCAGCCTATAATATTGGCAAGGCAATGATTCTCACTAGCACATTTGGTGTCGATTTTCGGAAGCTGTCTAAGAACAAAAAATTAAAGTTTTCCATACAACTTTATGGGATAGCGGTTAACATTCTCTTTATTTTTGGGATAAATGTGGTTCGGTCACAATAGTGATATCAATATTAGATAAATATAAATATACCAGACCATTACGTTCTGATGAGTAAATATCAAAGAGTGGAATGGTGATATTAAATTCTTGTTTCCCAGGAAATATTTAGTGATCAGAAGAGTTTCATTTGATGAAAATCATATTTTGTTATTTTTATTGTCTAACGAGTATGGAATTATGTGTAAATATGACACGATTTTCAATAAAAAAAACTAAAGCTGTGTGTAAGTGTAGGTACTTAATAATTTATTGATTATATTGCTCTTCTTAAATGGGACTGGGCTGGCCATATCTGTCGCATACCAGATGATATTTGGGCTAAAATAGCCACAGAATGGATGCCCCAAAATGTTGAATAAAGTCGAAGCGTTCTCTAAAGACTGGTCCACAGCCGCGCAGGACTGGGAGAAGTGAAAAAGGGTAGGGAAGCCTTTGCCCTGCAGCGGGATACTAAACTATGGGCTCATAACCTCTCAACCATGGATGTCCCGGAGCGGGACGTTGACAGTTAATAACAAATATCGCTATACCGTGGAAGTCCCGCTCCGGGACGCAAAAAATGCTGACGATTGCGGTTCTAAAATATGCCTTATTTTACGGTTTTTATTTTAACGTTTCATATTTTGACGTTTGAAAACTGGTAAGGGGTTTACAATGAGCTTTTTCGACAGCTATTTAGGACATCTGTGGTACAAAAAAAACGAAAAATCTGTGAAAGAATCTGTGACTGATTCTACGAATTTTTCTGCCTGTATCTGCTATTGAGAGCGGCCGATTTTAAGATAAAATGTGTGTTTTGGCGATTTTGTGGCATTCAAGACATAGAACCGTAAGTAATGTTTAATTTTATTTACATAAATGTGCATTTTCTTCACATTTTTAGGTCAAAAACAGTCTCTGATCCAACGTCCAAGCCATTCGACAAAATTATCCTTCGATTTAATTTTGTCATATTTGATTGAAAACTTATTAAAATCCCTTAAGAATTCTTGTACATAGATCACTATTTAGTGAAATTTAATCAGATTATGACCAAATGCTTATATTTTAGTAGTAAATGCGGAAACTTTTACCATAAATGCATGAAGGCGCTCGAAAGTCCCGCTCCGGGACTCTCCACGGAAGGGGGTTTGGCATCACAAAATAGCTGCCGGCTAAGCTAACATGGATATGACTTGATAGTGAATTTATTTTTTTTGTACTTAATGTTTTTTTCTTATTACAGTTGTTTTTTTTAGATAGTTTTCAGTAATTTGAGTGTGTTCTAGTTAAGAGTTCTGCTATAGGATTCGGTGCCGTAATCAAAATTATTAGGCTGATGTGATATTAATTGACTATGTATCATTTTTCAGAGGCATGGCAGAGTGGACAACTTCAAATTCGTAGACAACGGGACTGAACCATTTACTAAACCGCTAACGATAAGTGACCTTTTATCCGGTCGGTATCGAAATACATGATGTAAATAAAGTCGTTAATAAGAGTTACTTACCGAAAAATAAAAAAAGCACAAAATAATAAATTCCTAAAAATAACCTTTTTTTTTACTCACTAACAAAAACGTGAAACAAAAAACCACGAATTATAGTTAGTAATGACATAATTTTATTTTATTTCAAAAAGTCTTATCCATACTATGTAGCCATCATGGATCAGAAATGTGAATTGGTCACTATGTTTATGACCTTACCTTTTGATATTTCTCTATGAAACAAGTCGTTTTTTTTAATGTAATCAATCTTTAGTTAAATGAAAATCCAAAAAATGATATTATTATCATGGTTGTATCTAAATGTTCTGCAAAATATTAGTTTTATTGACACAGTGTTCTATGGACCAATTTTGAGTCTCATTTTTGATCCCTTCATACTTAAAATATGTTGTTTGTAACTATGTGTTATTATTTACACTAGTTTGGAAATATAATGAAATTATTGGAAACAAAACACACTTTGTCTCTGATGTAAATAATGTAATAATATCTAGTGTAATATGAGACCCACTTAAGAGACTTTTGAAGTAGGTCTTTTTTGAAACCAAAAGTTTAAAAACACTAGTAGTATAAAAAAATGTATTGAAACATCTTCTTTGTCGTATTTATTTTAAAATATATGTAATAAATTATGAAAATAAATCAATATATGAAACATCAGTCTTTTAATTTTTTATTAATCAGCAAATATAAGTCGAACTTGTAAGTAACCCATATCTTTTCTCAGAGTACAGTTCCAATTAAATTCAAAATCAGGTGAAGTGTGAGTAATTACTTGAAGAAATATGTTTTATCAACAAAAATAATGTTATTAATACATATAATCAAGCAGATTCAGCGAAAATTGAGTTTTTCTAAACCTCTGCCACAAAATTACCCCTGTCCGTGGAGCGTCCCTGAGCGGGATCCACGACACGTCAAAAAATGAAATTTGACAGTTGGCAGTATTCCACGTTCGAGAGGATAATAAATAATAATTATAATTACAATTTTATTTACTGTTTGGGAAATAGTTTATAGCCTGAAAATAATGAAAACCAACTAATGTATAGTGAAATTGGCTTGATTATTCTTAAAGCAGTCTTCCGTATAAATTCACAATTTTGTCTTTTAGGAACTTAACTTAAGGAACGGAAGTTGCGTACGTATTACATTGAAGAACGCAACAATACTTCGTATTTCTGCTTTATTAGCAGACGGTTTATATTATTTAATCGTAAACATGATTAAATCAAAACTTTTAACCAAACATTACTTCAAAATGTAGAAGTGTCGTTTTTAGAGAGCTTCCAATTATCGCCGCTAGGGGAGCGCGGATAATCTTTGCCTCGGCGATAGGACAATGTTCATCTCATACTTTTAATCTCCAAGATAAGTCTCTAACTAAAACTATTCTCTTAAATTTTATCTAGCATACACGTATTTTCCTTTAAAAATGTGAGGATGAGTCACTGAAAAACCTTAAAATTTATATGTATAATATAAAATCAATATTATCAAATAATATATCATTGGTAAGCAACGACAACTTTTGTATTTACAATTATGCAAAGATCTTGTATAAGCAGATTGGGTTTTTTTATTTTCAGTTATTATACCTTTTATCTGAATAATGATGAATTTTCAGAACATAGGTTTCATGAAGACATGATTGAAACTCATCGTGAATCGATTGATAGTGATATATGGCAAACGAACATCACTATTTTGTCAAAAGTGTCAAACATTTTTGACATTGACGTTTCCACTGATAACGAACGAAGCCGAAATTGGGGATGTATTTTTGATTTTAATGAAGAAAAGTAATTAATATCAAAATGGGGCTAGTTACATCTTGCTGTAGGCCTTCCGCGTCCGACGTTTTGACACCTGATGCTGTAAGTTTCGAATTTTGTTGATTTATTTATTGTTTACTTTCCTAAAACATAGGTACTACTTCCTACTATTAACCTCAATGTTCCTATTACTTACAAATTATTTTAATTTTACACTCCCAGAAGTTATTATTTACACTATTTACATAATACTGAAAGCAGCACATGGTCATTAAATCATACTAAGTCACATTATCTGCCTGTATCATAATAAGAAAAAACCATTCCATATGTTTGCTACAGTAATATTGAATTTTACATTAAATTGTCGTAAAAAGAGTGTTCTAATACTTACATTATGCTTGCTTGTAGATTGCAAGGTAGATTTATTGTACATACACTTGCTGAAGTAGTGACACACAATGTTCCTGTACAAAAAAATTAAGGGCAGAGGTCACTGATTTAAAGAATGTTGAAAAGTTGGTGAACTTGGCCCTAAACCTTTTTGTTAATATGACAATACAAAATGTTGCCATTTTTTCATTTACAAAGCTCTGTTTGACATAATAGAAAAACCATGTAATACTTATTTTGATTAAACCTTAATATGTTAATTCACTTAAGCGGTAGCATTCGTATTTATTGAGAGCAGTGGTAGCTCAGTATATCCACTGAGGAAATCTTCTAAATGGGTTCCAACGTGCAGTGGGCTAGTGTGGCATGACTGTTGGATGGCTATTTACACTTGATGTGAAGATAGGCCCAACACAGACACCTAAAAGCTAATGTAATGGTGTTCTTTTTCATTTGTATTTGCGGTTTCTGCAATGGCGGCTTCTCGCACGAGGAGGATGAATTAGGTCTGTTGCCACTGCAACCAGCAAAGTTCCTCCAGGAATCTTGACAGTGTCTTTATGTTGCTGAAGTCCTCATCTTAACATGTAATTCCCGGTTGCGTCCAAAGCCCGGGGTACGCTTCAATCATGATTCAGGATTTCTGATGCTGTCTGACCTTCGAAACAGGTGAACCATACCAACTGACTCATGCTTACACATTGCAGAAACTATCCGAAACGTGCAGGTTTCCCCACAATGTTTTCCCTCACCGCCGAACTAATGGTAGAAAATATGCACATAGATTTGAAAAATTCAGAGATGTATTTCGAACTCGGAATCGAAGCTCGGGTTCGAACCATGACCCCCGCTGACCTACCAACCAACCATCTGAAACGCTGAGCTATCATCACTCGTTTATGTTGCTGAAGTATTCCTTGATAATATTGATTGATATCTCCAGGAGACCAGACGGCGCCAGCAGGCGGAGGCAGCAGAGCGGCGGCAGGCCGAGCTGGTGGCGCGAGGAGTGAAAGACCCGACCAAGGTGCAAAGGATGCAGCAAAGAGCTGAGGAGATGGAGAAGAGGGAACAGGAACTTGCTAAGGATGGGGGCGCTGCATTAAGGGTAAGATTTCAATTATCTTTAAATAATAAAGATTATAAATATTTGTCTTTGTCTATTGCTGCTCCAACACAGCAGTGATAAAACGTTATATAACATGATAACATTTAATAATTTTTTGTAACATTTTTAAATAATTATATCAATTTGCTATTAAAGCAATTTGATAAAGAAAGTTATCGAACAAAAAGTTTTAAAACATTATACAACTGCTGCTGTTATACAAGATGCATGCTGCACATTCCTTTTTGTTTAGTAACAATAGATCTATCTTTAATCCATGGTGGTCAGCTATCTATTTCTCCCAGAAATCTCAGTTCTGCAAAACCATACAGAATATAAATTATTCTGATATTGTATTGTTCAGTGCTATTTTATGATATATCTCATTCACTAGTGGCCTGCCCTCACTTTGGGACATTAATTCCAAGCTATACCGATAGATGGCACTGAGCGCGAATACATCGTTCAAATGTTTAGCTTTATCAGTTTACCTCGTAGTATTATTACCTTACGCACAATGGACCAAATGGGAGTCTAAGTGCGGAAAAAGTAGTCCACTTTACATTATTACCTTTCTCTATAGTTTACCTATAAACCTTATTTAATCTATAGGTTTAACCTCATTATCAATATTGTAGATAATAATTAATAGGATACAAACCTTTATAAAACTAGTGATATCAGTAATTGTTTATTTCTAGTGGACGGCCAACTGAGATCAGGCTCAACCTGGCCCACCCAGCCAGTGTATCCAGCCGAGCGACAAGTACAGGTACAAGAACTGAACGCGATCCCCGCTGACGTCACGAGCCACAACCATAGACAAGTATAATGTTAATCCGATCATCAGGCCTATTCTCGATCACTTAACACTGCAGTTGTGTTAAAGATTTGCATTTGTCCATACAAATCTCTTATTAAATTTCAATGTCGAATGCACAAGAATATGCCCTCTGCTAAATCGCAGGTCTTTACCTATGAAATTGCCGTAATAAATATTAGATGTATAACTCCTTTAATAAGCAAAAATAGACTTAAATCTAAATTTTAGTATGGTGACTGTACTAAAATTTAGATTTAAGTCTGTATTTTAAGATTTATTTTATATCGACGTTTAAGAAGCAATAACAATTGTCTACTTTTTTGGGTTCGTAAATTTGAACATAATTAGGAAGGTTTAAAGTTCAATTTTGACGTTGTGCTTTCCTGGAGATAGATGGTATTGGATCTTAACTGTCTATATAGATATTCAGATACAGGGTGTGAACATTTACATCCCTTTAACCACTTGTTCCTCTAACCATTATGAACAAAATTTGATCTATCACTTTTGGAAATTCCCAGGAAAAAATTTCAACTTTTCATACAAAGTAGGTCAAGTGATTTGGTCATTTTGTATCGGGAGACGAAAAAATTTTCGATGAATTTCGAAAAGTCATTGAACAAATGTTTTTCAGAATGGCTAGAAGAACACGTGGTTAAAGGGATGTTAATGTTCACAGATACACCCGGTATACAGGTATTTGTGATGCAAATAAATCTTGAAAATAAACCTCTCTTTACTTGGCATAATTGACGTTTTTATCAATTATAAATTTTTAATAAAAAAATATTTTTTTCTGAAAAACTATCCTACACGTTCCAAAAGATGTCCTTAAGGTGACGGGTAGGAATTTATAGCTACTAAACCGGATCTATTTTAAACAATTTCAGGGTTACAATCTCTCGGCAAACACCTAAGTTAACTGTTTGGTCTGCTTTTGCACTCTAATTTTGGATTACCGCCAAAAGTGGCCGCTTTTGGCGTGAATCAATTTTTCGCGTACAAAAACGGATCCAACATTTGTGCATGGTTATTCAATAAATAGTATAAGTGTTTGCTGAGAGATTGTAACCCCGAAATTGCTTAAAATAGATCCGGTTTAGTAGTTAAAAATTAAAATCGATTGACGCCCCTAGTGTGCCATACCCGTCACTTTAAAGCACAGTTAGGTAATTATGGATTAGTAGCATAAATAGTTACTGTACAAATTGAAAACAAGTTAGTATGGAAAATACAACTTCTAAGGAAATCGACATACAAAACGGCAATTTCATAGGTAAAGACCTAGAATAGTATGTATGTTGAATCCAAAGAGATTTGCTACAAGCAATAAGACCACCTTATTTTACAATTATTCGTTACTGTAACCCATAACATTGTTTTGTGCAAAAACAAATATCTATACATGAACGCTGCCTTTGGTCCAAGGGTTGCGGGCTCGATCCCCGCACAGTACTAACATTTGTGTGCATGAACATGTTTGTTTGTATTGGTCTCGGTGTTTCCTATATTATAAGTATGTATTTACAAAAGAAAAGGATTATATGTATATATTTGTAATCCCACTGTTGATTCTGATATCTGTAACACAGGTGCTTGAGCTACCTATCTCGGAGTTAGATCAATGTATGTGATGTTGTGAAATATTTATTTATTATTTATGTTGTATTATCTGTGGTAATAGTACAATCAGGTGGCTGACTGCATACATTTACCTTTGTGTATTTTATATGAAATAAAAATCAATCAAATGCAGTCAAATATGTTGCTGATTCACCACATTACTAATTTTGAAACATTGGCCCCCTTATTTCAAAACGCGGTCTAAAAAAGTTCCGGAACTAAACTCGTGCCAGCCACTTTTAACATTGCGTATTTTTTATTTTGCTTGTATTGTCCAGGAAACGAACCTGACACTCGTATTTTGTATTAAGATATCCGTAATATCGAGTTTTTTTGCATCAATTGTGTTTAGGTGTCCAAATTAATAAATCTATTTTATTTCTTTCTAATTAGTAAACAACTAGTTTAGCTATTGTTAATATTTTATACGACAGACTCTTTGAGTTTCTTGGAGAAATATTAGTTTTAGTATTGATTAACACAATCAATACTAAAACTAATATTGATCGGTGAAATAATCTTCTTTTTTTGAAATTTTTTCAGATGAAAATTTTTATCTCCAGTATATGGTATTATGAATAAAAGAGCCAATCTTTATTCTAAATCTAAAGGATTTAAGGTCAAGTTTCCCTCCAGGGTCAAATGTTTTTTTCCACCCTGTATATGTATAGATTGGACATTATCATTATTAATTTGTGCTATCTTTGTTAGGCAATTCAATTTATTAAATTAAGAAATTTATTTGGCTTTCAACACAAAAATAATTGTTATTGCAGCAAAATAATTTATTTCACTGCTGCATTGTAAATATTGTAAGGTTTTGTTGTTATTAAGTTTTTTTTATTAAATATTAATAATTTAAAAAGTATTATTGTGGCGCTGCAATTTTTTTTATGACTGCTATTGTTAATAGAGCTTTTAACATCATCGAACTTGTTACATTTAGGTTTTAATTTGCTCTTTGATATACATATAAAAATTATTTGCTAAATTTTAGAAATAAAATTGGTGTTCAATGTCTATAATATATCCAGTAGTATAACTACTTCCACGCTATAATTTCATCCTAAAATAGATTAATAATAAATATCCTCCAATCGATTTCGGCTAAGGTGGCCTATCTCAACGATCAGCCACATACGCAGGATATATTATAGTGCTCAAGTGTGTGTGCAAACACACGCGTCCATTCTCTATTTCCTTGCCCTCATAATCCGATGGGACAACTGTGTGACACGACCGGAGAGGTATCGGGCGCAGGACCAACGGCTTAATGTGGTCTCCGAGGCACAACACCGCCAGTCTCCGGACTGACACTGAGAATTTCTTAACAGAAAACTCAGGTACAAATTTTGATCTGACTCTGGGATTGAACCCCAAGAACAGCCGTCGGTTTAAAGTGCGACGCGCCAACGAGGTAGTCGTTAAGTCGTCCTTAGTTACTCAGTAGGTAACACCCAAAGGTGATTGAAAGTAGGTGGGTTGGATTGGGTAGGATGTTGTTATATTTTCTTAGTAATAAAATCCCCCACAAACAGTCATCTGTATTATAGTCTAATCGCTTTGCAGAAACCCTTATGCCAGGAAGTCTCGTTTATTTAAACTTCGCCCACATTAAGTAATTTAAGTATTGTTCTGATCAGCTATGTTACCACGGCTAAACGAAATTGTACATTAAAACTATGTTATTAAGTGATACTTTCAAAAAACTTTATCAACGTCTGGAATGTGTATGGAGCCAATTAACTATGTGTTTAGTTTATAAAAATGTCCTGTTGCAATGAGTGAATGAGATGAAGCAAATTTTCATAGGGCCTTTAGATTTGATGTAAAGTGATGGATTCCAAAATTAAGATGTGTTTTATATGTGTTTTAAATCTATCAGTGTTCCCTTAGCATTGGAAATCTGTGTCTTGAAAAAATAAGACTTAACACAAATTTTATGGATCCAAACATCTATACTCTGATTTTAAATTATGTGAACAAAACTGACAAATGCAAACGTCAAGTTCCCATACATTTTGACACACTGCATCTGTCAAAAGTTGCAAAAATGTATGCGAATGACACATTGCCAACTGTCAGTTTAGTTCAGATAATTAAAAATCATAGTTTATGTACAAACGTTTATTAGTCCAGGGTGAGAGATACCCAATATTTTATTAGTGAAGATCTAATCTCTTTATGAAAGGAGTCGCTCTTTGATCAACAATATAATAGAACTAGATGACACAACGTGTATGGCCCTTAATAGCCTAAAAGCGAACAGCCATTTTACGGTTCAGTGGCGCCGCCAACAGATTTTATTGTAATGGAATTGAGACAATAAATGAAGAATTGTTAAAGACACTTAAAATAAAAAAAGTATTTGTGATTTTTCAAGCTTATTTTCCACACGCCATTCATGTCACAATCATCTCTAAGCATCCTTATCTATTTAAAATGTCTGGATCAATTTTTCATATCTTGTCTTAATATATCGTTACAATCAATAATAATCTGTGGGGAGCGCCACTGTACATCATCAAAAGTCAATTAACTCCACTCTAAGGGTGGATTTTAACAACTATTTAACAAAACTTAACAGCTTGTTTAAAATTATTTTAATAGGGTATTTGACTAAATTCGAGATTTTACAAAATATAAATATTTCATGAAAATATAGGTAAATGTATGCAAAAATTCTCAGTTAAAAATATAACGTCTAGCTGGTCTGGTCATTCAAAGATTCATGGGCAAGTCCATTTTAAAAGTATGAAACTATTAAAGAATAATTATACTATTGAATAGAACCATTGACTTAAACGAAACATTTGATATAGCTACCATTCAAAATTCAAATGAAATGCATACAAAATACTTGCGTGTGACGTCACATCTTAGTCGCCATCTATATGGAGCATTTTGGATTTGCTCAGAAGAATGTGATTTTAAAGTTGTGATATCCCAGGTAGTTTAAATGAGGATCAAGTAATTCTTTCAACGTTGTTTCTATCATTGAGAGAACTTTAGATTAAAAAAAATTGTCAAATACCTTATTATGAAATAGTGTCAAATCAGTTGTTCAACTGTTAAACAACTGTTTTAAGAGTCGAGTGGGATTCTGGCGGTAGGAGAAAAAGAAAGGCTGATGCAATTCAAAGGTTTTGAATGAGTTTCTAATGGTTTGTAGTGCACAAGTTTGTGTTTATTTATTCAATTCAATTCAATTCAAATAATTCTTTATTTGCATAGGCTTGTACACAGCACTTACAAATCGTCATACATTTGAAGTATGCAGAAAAGTGCAGTAAAGTGCCGCGAAGTGATCCTAATAATAATAATCATTCAATTGTGTTTTTAACACTGCTATTGTGTGTCGAGACAACTTGCTTGGACCTAATGGAGTCTTGTATTTAGAGCGGTATTGGCAGAATCCGTAGATCGATAAAACGCAAAACACCGGCGTTTTATTGAGTGACTGACTGACATCGACTGTTGACTACCTACTTATTCTCAATAAGTTACTTGACATTGGAAAGATATCTTTGGGTAGAGCCATATTACAAAAAGTCGAGTGTTTATTTTCACTATCGGGTTTAATGCTATGGCCGGTTTTTATATTGTTGATCGAAGGAGCCAATTTAGAAGTCTGACATCTCCCCCCTCGTACGCCCAGCCCTTGGTATTCTTGGCACTTTTTGCCACCTGGGCACCCTTGTATATAATTTTTATAATAGTTATAACAATGCAGTATGCGCGTGTATCTGCTATCTAATTGGCATATTATACAATACTCTGTATTATTATGCCAGTTAGGCAACTCAGTTATGTTATTTTTGTTTATATGTAACGTGGAAATAATTTGTTTAAGGTGACGGACAGGGCACACTAGCGACGCCAATCGATTTTAATTTTTAGCTACTAGACCGGATCTAATTGAATCAATTTCGGGGTCGCAACCTCTCGGCGAACACTTATACTATTTATTAAATAATCATGCAAAAATGTGGGGTCGCGTACATAAACGGACCTGAAGTTTGTGCATGGTAATTTAATAAATAGTATAAGTGTTTGCCGAGAAGTTGTAACCCCGCAATTGTTTAAAATAGATCCGGTTTAGTAGCTAGAAATTAAAATCGATTGGCGTCGCTAGTGTGCCCTACCCGTCCACCTTAATTGTATTTTTATTCATTTTACTAGTAGGCACTCTAAAAGTTTTCCTATCTTTAGCGTGTCAAATATTCTGCCGAGCTTATATCGTCGTTATTTGGTTTTATAACGCGCGTACTGTTATTATTAAAGTAAGTGATATTTTTATATTTATACATGTTTATAGATTGTAAATGTTATATGATAATACCTAATGCTGATAAATGCGTGTCGTAGATACAATGATAGTTTTTTTATGATTCATCATCATCATCATCAGCCCATTTAAGTCCCCACTGCTGGGGCACGGGCCTCCCTCAATCACATGAGGGGTAATTGCCATACTCACCACGCTTGGCAGACGGGTTGGCGAGGGTTTTGATATAAATGCAGAGTTTTCCTTCTCTGGGTGCTGATGATCATGCCAGCAGCTTTACCTTAGTCGCCTTTTATGACACCTCGGTAAGAGTGAGGGTGGCCTATTCTACTCTGCCGGGACCACACGGCATGATGTCATTTTTATGATTGCTTACTGATAAATATTTATTAGTAATCATCACAAATATACAATGTATATTGAGTAATAATAATAGTAATATTTATCTAGTAAGGCATGCATATTTGATGGCGTAATCCTAATGCTCAATTAAAAATGTATATAGGATTTCACTGTTCTCTTTTCTTAAAATCAGAAACATTTTAACCAAGGAATAGTTTATTTCAATATTAGTTTGTTCACCAAAATAGGAAGTCGATAACTAGATTCTTGTTAGCACTAGGTTTAGAAACCCATGTCAAGTATTAGTTTTTTAAAACGACACGCTGTAATAGAATGCATTTTGATCCTTCCGACATCGCCCTCTAGTGGGGTGTTGCTAGAGCTTATGGATCACAAAGTGTGATTTGACCCCACAATGTGTCTTTAACACAAGTGCTTAAGCTACTTAGTACGGAATCAGATAAATGTATAAGATTTTGTATGAATTTATTGAATTTGCCTTAGTGTGGGTTCTGACCCTATTGTGTCACAAAGTGGAAAAGTCTATTTTACATACATTGTGGGGTGAAATCATCACCCCACAAAGTATGTAAAATAGAGTTCTTGTATGCTTGAAAAGTAGTACTTCAAACTCAGTGTATTTCCGACACGCGTTGAATATTTACCTATTGAATGTATACCTTTATTACGATTTCTATGAAGCATTATTATGTAAATGTTAATGTTAAATTCATATAAATAAATGTCTAATATGAGTGTATATGATTTGTTTTCATTTCTCCACCATGAAAAACGGGGTCCCCATGCCAGTGCTATAGGGGACTTGAAGTTAGCATACTTCCCCAATCCTGGAACATGGTCCAGCCGTACGTACCCCGTACGTACAACTGGTAGTTACACGTTAAGATGTGGCTTTATGGGACGTGCAAAACAGTGGCCGCAATTCGTATTGACTATCAGTATCAGGGCAAATTAAGTTTAAATTTATGGCTGGCAGCACCGCCTAATCGCCTATGTGGCGGTAACTATAGGTAGCAACATCTTATAATGATTAACAAGGCAAATTAAGTTTAAATGGATGGCACCAGATGGCAGCACCGTCAGTATGCACGCACGTTCCCTCCCTATCCCCAATAATTTATAGTCTCTATCCCTTTCAATACGAAACTTTAGACCGGTGTTGCGCCTGTGCCATTTCAAGAATTATATAAACATTGCAATCTACCACGAAGTTATAATAAGAGTAATCTTATCTATAACCTTGCAATCTACCCTCAATTTTTGATTACAATGAGGCGTTTTGTTACTTGGAATCGGAAGAATTTTCTTAAATATTTCTCTCCCTGATACGAACCTAAAATAATTACTATTAAATCAGTGGAAGAATAGTTAAAAAGACATGAATCAATTTGTGTAAATTACATGCAAGAATTTCGTTCATAAATCGTTGTTTGTTTAGTATTTTTTTGATAAAATAGTCAAAGAATTAAGAACGAAACGCAGTTTTGTCAAAAATTTGACAATCAATCACCTGATTTGTCTCGCCGCCGAAAAAAACAGTGTTCGTTCTATTGTGTAAAATAAGTTTTATTACTGAAAGTAACTATGGCTGATACGAGGGAGGCAGATAAGAAGGTAACAGATATTACTATCGCGACTATAGTTTAAGTGTGGCGGGCGATATCGCCTTATTGTCCGCTTTATCTTCTCTGCGTAGTATTTATTTACCCATCTACTCGTGACCTTGTTATTCTTTAGAGGTCATGCGTGGGTCGTCAGTGACTGACTTTACGCAGACCAAGAAATGATAGCAGAACTGAGTATGAACATACGAGAGAACTTTAGAACTTAACCTAATATTTATTATTATCTTCCTAACCTCTCTATCCTTTAATATTTTATACATTTCCTGCTAATTTGCATTATTAAACCAAGGTTATGGTTGTTTAAAAAGATAAAGAAACTTTGTACTTAATTCAATAACTTTTTTATAAAAAACATTTTAGTTGCTTGATGACCTTTTTTCATTGTAAGTTTTCATTAAAAAAATTAAGATTTATGGTCTCAGTTAAGTGTTTGTTACACACTATTACAAAACCTATTATAATATTCTTAGGAATATTACTAAAATGTTCTAACATATAGGTACTTATGAGAATTTAGAAATTAATTGAACATAAATCAATTTTACCAACAATTTGTTTATGTTGATAAACTAAATATTTCTTTTATCTTATGCTAAGTTAGATCTACTTTATGATTAATTCATTAATAGATAGGTAAGGTATGTGAATTATTACTCATTTTTTATCTTGTCTTATGAGTGGAGTGGTCACCACATAGGGAAATGCAGTCTTGGACGCCCTGCGATCCAATGGACTGACTGATTTGAGAAAGATGGCTCATTACCGGGTTGGCTGGTGCTCTTTGGGGGAGGGCTATGTTCAGCAGTGGATGGCTATAGACTAATTGATTGACATATTATCTAGTATATTTTATTTTATACTAATAGCTGTTAATAAGTAGGCTGGTGCTTAGTAGTTTTGGGGCAACTAACTAAATAGAAAAGTATAACTCTAATTAAGTTTCTACTGGATAATCGTTATATGTCATGTTTCTGTTTAAATTCCTTACCAGTTAATTGACTTCTGACCTTACTAACTCCACAAATTACTAACTTACAGGAGAATGATAACCGATTGAAGCCAGCGGTAAGATTTCTGTTCACATGTAGCCATAGAATTATTACTAAAACTACTAAATCTATTTGATAACTAATACATACAATCAATAAAATAGTTCAACATTTTCAAAATAAATTATCAATTTTCATGAATTCTTGAGCTTAATGTAGGTAACATATTTCTTTTTAATTCACTTTTAAAATTTTGCTATGATAATGTAGAATTAGATGAATTCTCTAATCTTAATTTTTATTTAAATAGTTTCATACTTTTTATATCTTTACATTATATATGTAGGTAGTGGTTTATTGGCATGCTAACACATTTACAAGGTTTCCTGAAAACTATGGGTTAAACACTTTTCTTTTCCACTAATTAAAATCCAAGTTTTTAAGGGACACCTGTATTTTAACTTTATAAATTACTTACATTGTTTAAGCATGGTTATTAAAGCATGAATTTCTTATTTTATTTTTCTTATATTTCTAAATATAAAAGACGCAATAAGTATAAGGTATAGTACAGACATTCACACATCAGGGGTCTTAGCTCAATCCGGACGTTACGACCAAATCGGATTTCCGCCGCTTTAATACGCGCTGTGTTTTCTTGTATGGATGTGACAAGTATCTCGTTCAATACGGGACGTTTTCGCGCTAAGGTCCCAAGTTACCATAATCAGTCAAACCTCTATTAATATTGAATGAAACTTTGAGGGTTAATTTTACAGTTTTTACTCACCACAGTTAGTGGTAGAAATATGATCATAGATTAGAAAAAATCAGGATGTGGTGCTCAGTTTTGGAAGCTCATCAACCTGTTCCAGTCCACTACTGGACAGACCTCGTACTCCGGCTTAGGGTCGAAGGGCCAGTGATAAGCTATCGCGGCATATATGCTGTCCCGGCCGTCCTCTCATTCAGTTTCCATCGGCGCGTGCGCACATTGAGTCGCGGTTTTGCTTGTGTCAGTGTCATTGTGATTATGGATCTGCTGAGCAAGGTACACCAAAAATGGTGGATTTAAATATTATTAGTTATTATGGACTAGCTCCGGTCGCGTAGAGTTCAGTTTGCCACTTAATGTTTTTTTCAAAATGAATAATATCTACCCCATACCTATGTAGCCTAGTCAGGAGAGCTTTCCGAGATTAGCGGGAACAAACAGACAGGCGAAAATGTTAAAAATCATTGATTCATTTTCTGTTACTGCATTAACCAGTAAGCCGTTTGGTGTCCGGCTTAGAATAGCACCAACCTCTTTCCATCCGAGGTGTCGTACGAGGCGACTAAGATTTATTTGAAGTGATCGCCTATCTTAAGCACTGTATAAGGAGATGGTCACTCCTATATCAAAACGCGGAACCGGCGTTTTCCGTGAGTCGCACTACGATTCATGCGTCAAATACCTGTAACCTACCTGACGCCACACGTAGCGACTCGTCGTTCCTGTGGGTCCAGTCAACGAGGTCGAGAGGGTGGCACAAGTGGCGGGCAAGCTTGTGTTTTCCTTAACTATGTCCCAGGCATAGCAGCATCCGCAGAGAGGGCACATCGCCCACCAACTTTCATCGATGGGAAACAATACGGGAAGTGGCAGTCACCGGTTAGAAATCCGCACAAACAGGGGTAAGTGTAGGCGTCAGGGGTCGCTTTCGACAGTGGGAGGGTCCATCGCAGATCCAATGATCGGTTACCGTCCGCTTTTATCTGGGCATCCCCCAGACATTAAGGTACTGATCCCCCTGAGCATTACCTGTTTTGACTGGGTGTGCATAATACTGGCTCTGGCTGGTAAATTTAACAAAATACATCATCTGCTCAAAAGAAAAATAGAAATATAAACCCAACCAAATCTACCTACATGCGCTTGGTGACATGGAATGTTCGCACTATGCGAACCATCTTTTCCACCATCAGTGAAAGCCCAGAAGATCTTCGCAAAACAGCTTCAATTGATGCGGAGCTAACTAGGCTCAATATCGCCATTGCAGCACTTCAAGAGACCAGGCTTGCTGATGAGGGTTCTATTCGAGAGGCCAATTATATTTTTTTCTGGAAGGGAAAGGAAGGACTCTCAAGACATCCGTATGCATGGTGTTGGTTTCGAAGTCAGAAATGATAAAATCGATCGATCACTCGATCGGTGTCTCGGAGCGCCTGATGGTGTTGGAAAAGTCGCTTTTATATCAGCATACGCGCCCACGCTTACTTCAACGGCAGAAAGCAAGGATTACTTCTACGACCAACTTAATGATCTGGTGCGCAGGGTACCTGCGGGAAACCGGTTACACGTACTAGCCGACTTCAATGTAAGTGGGGGTATCGGAGGCCCAATCTTTGAGATAGGGGAGTTTAATGGTTTGCAGCGCACTTGTGACTCCACTGGTGTCGCGCGTGTCTATGGGCGGCGGAAATCGTTTACCTTCAGGTGATCCGTCTGCTCGTGTGCCACCTAGCACATAAAATAAAAGATATACATTTCAATCTGACTCCTCCTCATCTAAGCGTTCAATTCTCGATTGTGTCCTAAACTGCCGTTCTGGAGCCTGGGGTACGCTTAGACAATGATTCACGACTTAGGGAATCTGATAATTACAATGAATCGACCGCCCGTTTGACCTTATATACCGAACGAGACCAACTGAATCATGGTTCCACGTTTCAGATATTATCCGAAACGTGCAGTTTTCCTCACGATTTTTTCCCCCACCGCCGAGCTAATGGTAGAAATACGCACATAGATTTGAAAAATCTTGAGGTGCATGCTCGGATTCCGACGACGATTATTGCACGATGACAAGTGGACGTCTGCAGCTCGCGTAAAATAAGATTTTGTCAAAGTAAATTTATAACATTTAAATGCTTCATAAGTTTGAGAGCCGCTCAATCATGTTGTCTCTGTGTTATAGTTGATTTAGAAAGCGATAGCTAAATTCACATAAGTGTATATTCGCATGCTAATAAACTGACCACTACGGATACACAAGACCGTGCGAAGTGGAGAAGTCGAAGTAGGAAAGCGGACCCCGGGCTCCGAAGCAACGGCTTGGGACGCAACCGGGACAAACCGCTAAGATGACCTAAATTCGCATAAGAATAAATAAGAATAAGAAATCATTTATTGACCACAACACATGTTTACATACAAATATGAAATAAGGACAATGATTGTAAGTTTACGGACAACAAGGTACAGCCTCAGCATGTGCTACAACAACCGCTAGGCAGTCGCTGCATGCGGCGCTGATTTTCAGGCTGTACTTTTGAGCGATGCCTCATAATCATCATCATCATCATCATCATCAGCTTATCGCAGTCCACTGTTGGCGGTAGGCCTCTCCAATTGTTCGCCACTGTGATCTATCCATGGCTTCTCGCATCCAGCTCTTGCCAGCCATCCTGCGCAGATCGTCCCCCCACCTAGCCAGAGGGCGCCCTACATTACGTTTGCCAAGACGCGGTCTCCACTCCAGAACTCGTTTACCCCATCGGTTGTCGGTTCTGCGGCTAATGTGGCCAGCCCACTGCCACTCATAATAAAACATACAAACAACAACAAAAAAAAAACCCATAGGGATATAGCATAAGGGAGTTTGTAAATTAACCCACAAATTACATACTTGTTTATATGACTTGCAAATGTTTTTATAGATACCTACTAAAGTACTGTTTACAAGATTTCTTGCCCTTGAAGTTCCTTATTATGTGAGATGACTACGAAACACGGTTTATAAATGGGCAAATAATCACAGCAAATAATAAACACGTGTATACTCGTAACTATGTGATGTAGATACCTACAGTATAAGTATGATGATGATGTGTAGCGGACCGGAAAATGAAGTAAAGAACATAGAATTAGTAATTTGAAAAGATTTTTTTTCTGAAAATCCGAATGTCAATTGTCATCATTTATTTATTTATTGAATACAGCCACATGATACATATTATTACAATCACAAGCCACATATTAATAAGGTCACAGTTCTGATATGCATCAAAATAACGGCGTACATAGCGCTTATGAGAAAAACGTTTGTTTAGATTCCTTATGTTTCTTAATTAAATTAGTAAAAAAAACTTAGTGCTAGGCGTGACAGTAGTGACAGAGCTAAGAGCATCCATCAGGCTAGTGGCCTGATAGATACTCTGTCACCAACGATTTGAATTTAGAAAACACATTGTCGAATATGTCTAAATCAGGAACAGTTTTACTTATGCTATTATATCTGGAACAAATACGCGCCAAAGGGGACTGACTACCTAGATTGGTTCTGGCAAAAGGAATGGCGAATAACTTGGCAATGCGCTGTCTAGGATATTTGTGCGGGACTGATAGGGATAATCGTGTTAAAAGATCAGCGGAGTATAGATGTCCATTTAAAACCTTGAAGATAAAACACGTATCCATAACCTGTCGTCTGTTGTAGAGGCTGATCATATTGAACTTACTTAGACGTTCATAATAGGGTAGCATCATTAGGTACACAGCATAAAATCGTCTCTTTGTGGGTCACCCACTAGTGACCTGCCCCGACTTCGGACGGGAAAAGGGGTGGATGATTCGATTAACCTTTCGCCGGTCAGGTTCATTCGTCCTCGAATCATCCATCCCTTTTCCCATCATGTCATTCTTCACACAAACCATCCATCCCTTTTTCGGCCGTCCTCTGTTCCTCCACCCACTTACATTTATCATCACTCTTGGTTACATGTTATTCCCCTCTTCTCATTACATGGCTATGCCAGGAAAGACGATGGTTTGCCTTCAATTTATCAGTGATGGGGGCCACTTTGATACTTCCTCTAGTATACTCATTCCTTATCTTGTCCATTTCCGTCACGCCACACATCCATCTTAACATTCTCATCTCTCTAACAACAACTTAAATGTCATTATATCATAAAGTAATCATTTAATTGAATTAAGAACTCCACCGTATGCCACGAGTCTTTGCGTTTCATCATCAGCCCATTTAAGTCCACACTGCTGGGGCACGGGCCTCCCTCAATCACATGAGGGGTAATTACCATACTCACCACGCTTGGCAGACGGGTTGGCGAGGGTTTCGATATAAATGCAGAGTTTTCCTTCTCTGGGTGCTGATGATCATGCCAGCAGCTTTACCTTAGTCGCCTTTTACGACACTTCGGTAAGAGTGAGGGTGGCCTATTCTACTCTGCCGGGGACCACACGGCTAAGTCTTTGCGTGTTAAAATGTTTGCCATTGCTAAAACATACTTATCGTACAGTCTGCCTGTACTCCAACGCGCGTGTGTACAGTCTGTGCGAACAAAGAAGTACCGTGAAGAGTGCGCTTGAGTCGAGATTACCATTCAATTTTGAGCTTTATTTCTATATAGCTACACAAGGAATCTCAAATTTTTAGTTCCGTGTTACATACTTATTTAGTGGCGCGGACTCTAGTCTTTATCTGTTGTCCGTTGACATTAGTGTAAGGTTTATCTATCGATAAACTCCAAGTGATTGTAATTAGTTTTTCAATGGCGAGAACGTAAATACAAATAGCTGTTATCTACTAACACTCGATATCTTTCAGCACATTCATTTTAATCAGCTCTGATTTTTTTTTGCTTTTACATCGACAAATATTCGTAGTGTATATTTTAGTTAAAAATAATGTAACAAACAAATTTTTATATAACAACTAAGGTGCAGACCGAGCCATGATATACGCGCCCGAACTTGACCTATTTTATCCTACTTAGGACCGGAGGCCCAATCCGGGCGGTAGGGGGGTTTAAGGTTGGCAATGTCCTTGTGACTCCACTTGCAATCGCTTACCATTAGGTGATGATCTGTCTGCTTGGTTGCCACCTATCAAAAGAAATAAATTTATATATGTAGGTTAGCTATGGGAATATGCCAGATTCGACCAATCTTTATCCATGGATAAATCTATGATTGTCCTGTTGGTCTAGTGGTTTAAGTACCGGGCCGTGATCTCAGGGCCTTGGGTTCGATTCCCGGGTCGAGCGAAAAGTATGTTTCGAATTTTTCGGACATAGCTCGGGTTTGTAATCACCAATCCGCATTTGGCAAGCGTGGTGATTAAGCCTAATCCCATCATAGTAAAGATAACTTGATTTTTATGATGGAGGCCTTTGCCCTGCCGTAGGACAGTTTATAGGCGGATTTAAAAAAAATCTATGGTATAACGTCAGAGTTCTAGGTATAGAATGAGAGAATGAGAGGAGGAAGACCGCGTCTCAGTTAAATATAAAAGAAAGACCCGAAATCCTCACACCCAACACGTTGTCCTCACGGAGTCCCCACAAATATGGTGCAAACTCACTGAGAGGGGGTTTGCCCATATTGACATACAACGAGTTAAGGTGGAGGACCAGAGCCCTCTCGTACAGTGCTCGCTTTGCCTTGGATATGGGCATAGCAGGCGCTTCTGCGAAGAAAAGAGCGAGAAGTGTTGCCACTGCGGAGGACCTCACATGCGATCTCAGTGTACGGAGTGGAAATCTGGCACTAGTCCTCGATGCCCCAACTGCACGGAGGCCAAACTGGAGGCATTGGATCACAATGCCTTCAGTGAGGAGTGCCCGATCAGAAGGAGGTGGGAGGACGTCGCCAGGGCCACGGTAGCGTACTGCTGAGGTCCCCCAGCAGTCACCCGAAGGCCAGTCTTTTACAAGAGGAAAATGGGTTTCCAAATGTAAAAAACGGAATGAGGGAAGGAAAGAGTAATAGAGGGCAACAAACGGCATGCAATCTTGGAGATTGTATGGAGTTTTAAAGTGAGTGTTAAACGGTATGTCGCAGTATAAGTCCAGCGTCTTTTGGTTGTAGTCATTCGTTAGTCTTGAGACCCCAAGTGCAGCCACTGCACTCACCACCTAGGTAGTACCAAACAACCAACCCACTATTCAATAACCGAGTGATTGCTCCCACCAACTGTGCCACCGAAGACGTCAGTAACTTGTCATAATGCTTCGCATAACATAATTTAAGCGCGTCAGGTAAAGTTCTCTTGGCCATGAAGAATAATGGAACTAAGTATTTAGGTAGTAAGGGGCATAGTTCCTGGAACTATTTAGATCCGGAATAAACACAACACAACGCACATTGTGGAATTCGAACTGCGGTTTTATCGGGTCCTTCGCTGCCGTTTTTTTGACTCCTGCGTACCACTGTGCACTGGTTAGATTGTTGTACCATAGAAGTTGTCCAAGATATCAGAAAGTATTAATGGAATGACGATGTATTAGTGTTTTTTTCTTGTAAGTTGATTTATGGAAATGTTCGTCTGTGAGAACATGAATTACCTACCTACTCGTATTTACATGCGTTTTTGTACAATGTACTTCTATCCACCTCGCTTACAAAAACTTATTAACCTTAAAAAAATCTGGTTACCATTGTTGTAGTTTGTAAGATGGTATATACAAAAAGTAAACAAACAGGCGGTTCGTCGTTGTTCCGGTAGATGGCACTGCATTTTTGCATCGCGCAAGCAAAGCGTGTCACCGGGACAATGACCCCGCTGCCTGCCTAGGTTTGGCGCTTTTGGCAGTTCAAAAATTAAACTCAAGAAGTCAAGACGGAACTGGTCTATTATTTCCATAGAGTAACTTATATATACTGAGATAGAGGCATCAGTCGGCTAGCCAGTGTTAGCGCCATCTAGAGGAAAACGATCAATACTCAACGGTTATGTAGTACGGTCATCTTCGAGAATCAGTCAGGGAGGCGATTAAATAAAATATCAGCAATATTTTTATTTTTCAATATCACATAATTCCCAATACCTTCTAGATCTCTGGTTTATTTCCTTTACTTGTTTAAAATTGCTAATGTCGGCAGGTGGCTTAAAGTCATTGTTTCGAAAACACGCTTTACTAGCGCGATGTAAAAAAGCATAGTGACATCTACCGATTCAACGCCGAACCATCCGCTTGATTGCTTTTTAAAGCTACATCTGCTTTTTACAAGCTCCATCTAACGAAAACCGCTAAACTATTTTTCCCAAACTAAGAAAAAAGTACTAAGTGACCCCGATTATTTCTACCGTCTCACTGCCTGATCTCCGAGGGTGCTTTACATGGTAGCATTACAATTTATGAGCGATGGTAGCTCAGTGCATAAGAACGCACCTTCCATGCGGGGGGTCGTGGTTAGAAACCTGCTGACTTCTGGATTTTTCAAATCTATGTGCGTATCATTAGCTCGGCGATGAGGGAAACATCGTGAGGAAACCTGCACGTTACGGATAGTTTCTGAATCGTGTAACCATGATTCAGTTGGTCTGGTGTCCCTGTTAAAAGGTTGCGAAGTTCAAACGGCAGTTCATTCTTAAAATGAAGATTCCCCAAATCCTGAATCAAGGTCTATGTGTAATTCAGTACCCTGGACTCTAAAGCGACATCTTCGGACGCGACAAGGAATAACACGCTAAGATGAACAAGGATAGCGTTAAACAAGCATTGTACGCGAAAAATTGATACGTTCCAAAAATGGCCGCTTTTGGCGCGTCAAAATTGATAAGGGATCCAGAGAACGATTTATAATATGAGTGTATAATATGAATTATATACGATTATATCATTTGCGGCATATTAATTCATAATTTAAAAATAAATATTTTATTAAAAACACACTTTTATTAATAACTAAAAAATATAATACAATGAACGTTTATAAAAATAAATATCTATGTCTTGGAAGAAATCCTTGATTATTTCCAACAAACAACTCGTGGTGGTAGCAACACCGTTATAGTGTTATTAATAATATAACTCTAGTTAATAATGTTAATATTAGTATGAATACGTTAATTTCGTTTTGCGTCGTAAGAATCATAAAATACTATGAAACTCTGTTACTGGCTAACTGCCACACTCAGAGTCGTTGATTAACTTAGTTGGCTACTTAAGAAAAAATATTGACACATATTTTGACACGCTTAAAGACTACCGATATTAAAGTTAATGAACATTAGCTTAAGGTGACGGGTAGGGCACACTAGCGACGCCAATTGATTTTAACTTTTAGCTACTAAACCGGATATATTTCAAACAATTTCGGGTTTACAATCTCTTGGCAAACACTTATACTATTAATGTAATACTTATATAGTTAACTGTTTGGTCTGCTTTTGCATTCGAATTTTGAATTACCGCCAAAACTGGCCGCTTTTGGCGTGAATCAATTTTTCGCGCACAAAAACGACGACTTAACAATTGTGCATGGTTATTTAATAAATAGTATGTTTGCCGAGAGATTGTAACCCCGAAATTGTTTAAAATAGATCCGGTTTAGTTCCGGTTCAAATTTATTCACGCCAAAATTGGCCGCTTTTGGCGGTAATTCAAATTTCGAGTACAAAAGCAGACCCAAAAGTTAAGTATAAGTATTTAATAAATAGTATTAGTGTTAGTCGAGAGATTTAACCCTGAAATTGTTTGGAGATGCTGGTGTGCCCTACCCGTCACCTTAAATGACGTCTCTGAGTTCGGCCGTAAGTGTGTTATGATGTGTGAATTTCTTGTGTATGTCTGTTACAAAAAAGCTGTTGAGTTTCTTTCTAATAAAATAAAAATAAAATAGGTCTTCAGTTTTCCAGTGTTTTTTCTAGACTAGACATCAAGTCGAAAGTTAATACTGTATAAAATCTAAAGTAATGAACACAGATACTTAATAATTCTCTCGGGACACGGTTAATTTCATTAACATCAGACGTTAATCAGAAGTGAAGTTGCTTTAGCGTTATCGACCTTATGTCACGATGGGTTAAACGAGTCACTTGTATTGTGACCAATTGAACTTCAGTCACACAGAATGGACAATACGACAAAAAAAATATATGAGCATTATTATACGCTTTTCGAATAAAGAAAGAGAAAAAAGATGACCCATATTTTTTAGTAATTATTAAAAGTGTGTTTTTATTAAAATATTTATTTTTTAAATTATGAATTAATATGCCGCAAATGACGCAGTCCTGAGGCTCAACATATTGTGATGTTTAGGTGACTTAAGTTACTTACTGTCACTGTCATTGTTTTGTCTTGTCATTTTATGATCAGAGTTTTTTTTTAAATCAGCGTGAGCAAAAGCGTTATTAATTTGTCATGCCGAGTGATGACGTCACAGGAGGATTTTTACATTTTATGTTTTTTCTAGATAAATAACTGTTTAAAAATTCTGAAATAATTTTTCTTAAATTTCTATGAGTCTAATATCTAGAGACAGTAGGTATGTTTCATTTCGGATAACGTTTTTTGTCGTATTGTCCATTGTATGAGTTATTTTAGTTATATTCTCGAAGTATCTATTTTTTATCCATTTTATAATCCTGATATTATAATCGTTTTCTTCAATTTTGACACGCCAAAAGCGGCCATTTTTGGAACGTATCAATTTTTCGCGTACAAAAACGGACCCAAAATTTGTGCATGGTGATTTAATAAATAGTATAAGTGTTTGCCAAGAGGTTGTAACCCCGAAGTTGTTTAAAATAGATCCGGTTTAGTAGCTAAAAATTAAAATCGATTGGCGTCTCTACTGTGCCCTACCCGTCACCTTAAGCCATTGGTCCTGCGCTGAATCCCTCTTCGGTTGTGTCACGCTGGTGTCGGAAAATGAGGATAAGGGAATAGAGAGATACACTGGTGTTTGCGCACACACTTATGCACTATAATATATGATTATCCTGCGTACGTGGCTGATCGTTGAGATTGGGGAGCCGTAATCGGTTGGAGGAGGATTACATGAATAAAAAAGGTAGGTATACTAGATTCTACATCCAGCCTATAATATCTTTATCAGATATGATATCGATCACTATTAAGTTAGGATTAAAATAATACTTGCATAATGTTTGTAATGTAAAAAATAATCTCTTGTAGTATAATTATGAGATAAGCTTTATCAGAAAATGTTTCGTCGGTGTGACAGACCGCCTTAATAGCCAAATGGCCAAACTTAAGTCAACAGTGAAATATAAATATTCAGTAGCAGTTACCTTACCGTGGCGTACACACGTACGTGCGTGGTTATTTATTATTTTATTTATTTTATTTTTTACTCGGAAAACGACAAATAGTTACGAACTAGTTATGTTAGTTAAAAACTCGTTTTAGAGACTCTTTCATTCAAATTGCGAATCAATTTTTAATGATATTTTTCTTGATGAAACTTTAACTAAACTGTTTGTGATAAAAAGTGCGGTTTTCATAGTGTAAAATGACAAGAGAAAACGAGATTATTCGATCTTGGGTATGTATCTAGAAGAATGTATTGTTTATTTACTTAGCTATATATCTAGTATTGTAATCATCGTCAGCCCATTTAAGTCCCCACTGCTGGGGCACGGGCCTCCCTCAATCACATGAGGGGTAATTGCCATACTCACCACGCTTGGCAGACGGGTTGGCGAGGGTTTTTATATAAATGCAGAGTTTTCCTTCTCTGGGTGCTGATGATCAGGCCAGCAGCTTTACCTTAGTCGCCTTTTACGACACCTCGGTAAGAGTGAGGGTGGCCTATTCTACTCTGCCGGGGACCACACGGCTCTAATCTAGTATTGTAAACATCTGGCGTTTGTATGATAAGGTATGTATTTGTTGTTTGTGGAAAAATTCTACCGGCCTCACAGAAAACGGGCTTGAAGCGGCATTGTGCTGTTTTGCTGCGTGAGTGAGAGTACCGGAGGCCCAATCCGGGGGAAAAAAGGGTTTAAACATTGGCAGCGCACTTGTAACTTCACTGGTGTCGCGGATGTCTATGGGCGGCGAAAATCGCTTACCATCAGGTAATCCGTCTGCTCGTCTAACACTTATCACATAAAAAAAACTACAGCCGACCTTCAGTGACTTTTGAAGGTCAGTACTGCGTCAGCTGACCAACAAACTCGGGTCGAGCATTGGTCAAGGTTGAAAGTCTAATTGTTTGGAGTAGAACAAACAAGCTAAGGACATCGGAAGCAGGGATGTTACCAACGCTATCGGATATCTATAATATTTATAAAGCCGGCCCATTCATGCGAAGCGTGGCTTCCCCTCAGTGAAAAGCTGACATTATGTGCAAGGTACGTACAGCCACACATCGAGGTATGCGGAACAGTCAGATTCTCTTCATTCGATTCTCACCTTAATATCAAACACTTTCGACTCAATATCAATTGAAGAATTTTGACGGACTATATAGTAGCCTGATGTGTGGCTGTCTGTACACAACTGTCAAATTGTATTGGATGTTTTCTTTTTTTCCCTTTTTTTGCTGCCCCTTGGCTGTTGTATTTATTATAAGTTTGTCAATGTATTTAAAATCTGTTATTGGCTGTGAGTAGTATATAAATTTTAAATAGTATAATTTAAGAGCTGTAAATTTTGAAAAACAATTATATAAATTACTATCGGAGAGTTCATTGAGATAAGCGCTAGGCAGTATATCGTTTGTTTTTCCCGCATGTTTCGTATAGTTTGTCTATGTGCCATGCCGAACCATGCCAAGACCTTGACCATTGCTCGACCCGAGTTTGTTGGTCAGCTGACGCAGTACTGACCTTCAATAGACACTGAAGGTCGGCTGTAGCTGACTTTGTTATCTAAGAGTTCATTGACCTAAACGCTAGGTAGTAAGTATATCGTGTGTCTTTCCCGCATATGTTCCGTATAGTCTTATGTGTCATGCCGAACCATGCCGAGACCTTGACCAGTGATCGTCCCGAGTTTGTTGGTCAGCTGACGCAGTACTGACCTGCAATAGACACTGAAGGTCGGCTGTTGCTGACATTGTTATCGAAGAGTTCATTGACCTAAGCGCTAGGCAGTATATCGTGTCTGTATAGTCGTGTCTGTATAAACATGTCTGTATAGTCTGTCTATGTGTCATGCTGAACCATTCCAAGACCTTGACCAGTGCTCGACCCGAGTTTGTTGATTACCTGACGAGGTACTGATACTCATATAAAGTCGGCTGTAGGTGACATTGATATCGAAGACTACTTTTTCGGTGACGTCACAATACTAGCGCGCGCCTGCGCAATTTAAATTTTCAGTAAATTCATTAATACTTGGTCTTTTTTGATGAAACAAAAAATTGTGTATTTGTATTACCTAGAACCATAGTTTTAAGGGATTTGTACACCTATTAACATTCTCCATTGTGATATTTTGGAGAACTTTCATGCTAACCGAATCATTATTTGGCATTAAAGACTCAATTATTAATTTTATTTATTTTTCCTTTGACCACCAACAAGATATGTACTAAAACGTTATCACGCCTAATACCTCTTCGTGTGACAGGTAGGTGTTTTTATATAAGTTGACTATTCTATCAGTATTGCGTCGTACATAGTAATAATAATTAACATTTTTACATTGTAAGTAATTATTCATAGTAGTATTTGTATATAGGTAATTTTATATAACACATACTTATAAGAATGCGATGTATGAAAAACAGGAAAATCGTAAAAAATACTATTTGCCTGCTTTAGTATTAGCTGCATTTGAGTGCAGACTGAGCCCTGTTGCCCGGGGAGGCATGCTTTTTGCTTAAGCCTTTAGAGCGTAGTCACCCCATGGGGGCAGCAGGTACGGAGGTTAAAGAGGCGGCTTTGCACGCACAGGCCACCTCTGCTGCCTTAAGGGACATTAAAGTTCTACTATAATAATTTAGACAGAAATGCATGACTCTTTTCTTTACAAACATACTTATAACTGCAATGACTGGTTGGGACAACATCATTGATCATCATGAAGACAATCCGGCTCGAAGGACCAATGTTAATGGGATCATTTTAAATATAAACAATTTGTTGCAAGTCATAAGTATGTCCCTTAAAGTATTGGAATATTAAAAGTGCCCAAGAAACTTATTCACTAAAGCGTTTGCGGTTTGCAGAGTCTCTCTGTCTGCTTACAACATTGGTTTTGTGGAAGCCATCCGCCCCGATGACGTCACCTTCCCCTGCACTTATCCCCCCTTTCGATGATGTTGTCCCAACATACTCCTAAGAACCTACTACGTCACCAATTCCTAAAGCACTATCTTTAATTTTCCAGATCCGCAGCCACCAGCGGACTCCCTCCGGCTCCCGCGACTTTAAAGAGGCGACGAAGCGAGATGCCCTTGCCCGGCTGGAGGTGGAACTGGAGCGGCTGGTGGCCACCATCCCGGAGACCAGGCGGCCTCTAGTGGAGAAGGAGTTCAGAGGCTTTAAGAATCTGTTTAGCAGATTTCTGGCTGAACGTGAGTGATCATCATCATCTTTATTATTGGTCTGTCGCTGTTCAGGTGCTGATAGCCATTATCCTGGACACCACTCGGCTTGTGTTGGAGAGGGAGTTTAGGGGCTTCAAGAACCTGTTTATCAGGTTACCTGGCTGTGAGTGAACTTCATCATCTTAATTGTTGGCTTGTCTCAGACCATCTGCTGGACATAGGCTTCTCCAAATGTTCGTGATCGATCCTCGCCTACTCGCATCTAGCTTTTGCCCGTGAATTGCGCAAATCGTCACTCCATCTGACCTGAGGGCGTATTGTACTACTGTAGGCTAGGCGCTGTCTCCACTCCATTCAACCTCATTATCAGTTCATCGGCCTGTCTCAGTGCACTGCAGTACATAGGCTTCTCCAAATCTTCTTCTTTGATCGAACCTTAACTACTCACATCCAGATCCTGCCAGTAGTTACCTTGCGCAAATCGTCACTTCACTTGGCCTCAAGTGCAGTGACGATTTGTGCAACCAATTTTCATCCCAAAAATGAAAATATTATTCATAATTTCTTATCGTCTATTACATACTTCATTTAACAATGGTTCCAATTACATAACAAGTTTATGGCTTTTCGATAACGAAATAAACGTGTAGGGTTATTTGAATATAATATAATAAATAATTTAGTGTGAAATATCATTTGTTTGTTGTATTTTGTAAGGTGTTATTTTGGTGTCTTACTCCAGCCATATTTCTCACATCGTCTATCCATCGTGCTGTCACTTCAAGCTTACGTGTCGTATCCATCATCGACCAGTTAGGCTTCTCATTATCATCCTGCCCTATTCCCAGATTATCCGGGGTCCATAATATGTATTCTTCTTCCATACGTCCCTGTCATTCGTCCATTAAATTATCCCCTTCTTTTTCAATCATGCCATTCTTTACGCAATTCATCAATCTCTTTTTCTTCCGTCTTCTGTTTCTCTGCTCACTTATATTCATCAATATTCTCGTTACATGCTCTTCATATGTTCTCTCATTACATGACCATACTAGGATAGACTCTTTAGCTTCTCTTTCATTCTACGTCTGATATTAATTCTTTCATCTTTTCAAGAGAAATTTAGTTAACTGTCCTGATATGATGGAAAGCCGCTTAGCAACAAAATCAAATTTAATAAATACGAGAAAAAAGTTCGGAATGGGAATAGGTTTTTTTTTACCTTTTATAATAATTTGTAGGTCTACTTGGCTGGCAGCCGGCCAAATATACTTACAAATTAACTAATCTCATCGTTACAGCATCATAACAACATCATTAAGCTCAACGTCACGTCCTTTAACGTGATTGCGAGGTCCTGGGTTCGATTCCCGAGTTTGGAATTTTTCGGACGTAGCTCGGGTTTGCGATCACCGCATTTGGCAAGCGTGGTGATTAAGCCTAATCCCATCATAGTAGCGATAACTTGATTTCTATGATGGAGCCTTTTGCCCTGCAGTGGGACAGTCTATAGGCTGATACTTTACTTTTTTACTTTTATAGTTGGCTGCTGTACCATATTTTAGCGTAACACCACCACCCATCTGCGGCTCGTGGAAAATTCTTCAGATAAGGCTCTAGGGCTTAGGCAGTCTTTCTCTAAGACGACAAGTGGAGAATGGTCTTTCTTTCCAGGGCCCCACAAAGTCACGATCCGCCCATGGTTCCAGATATTCAGTATCTGTTTCCGTTCATAATATTAGTTTGTGATTTAAGTGTGACTATCAACTTTCAGAGGGCCCATCAGTGACGTGGGAGAAAATCGAAAAGCTGCCAGATGGCGCCGTCATCGACTACTCCTCTCTGACCACGCCGACCACAGACAACGTGCACCATATGCTAGATAAGCTTGTGGTGGTCAAACTGAACGGTGGTCTCGGAACATCCATGGGCTGCAAGGGGCCGAAGTCTGTGATCCAAGTCAGGAATGAGCTGACCTTCTTGGACTTGACTGTGCAGCAGATTGAGGTTGGTATCCATGTCTGGTCCCCCTATTTTATGTTATAGGTGAGAGACGAGTAGGCGGATCACCTGATTGATGGTAAAAGACTGTCGCCGTCCATGGACACCAGGACAATTAGCGTGAACCGGAACTATACGACCGAAAGGGAATACCCTTCCCTTACACACACGCTGTGTTTCTCCTTTGTTTGGATGCGACAGATATATTCTCGTTCGTTACGTCTTTGCGCTAAGGCCCCTGCAACACCAGTGATGTCATAAGTGCGCTGCCAATCATTTAACTCCCCTTGTTCCACGGATTGAGCTTTTAGTAGGGTAGCAAAGGCCTTTCACTCGGTTAAACATAGCGCAGGCGCTGCTTCCTGCAATTTTTCTCTGAGGCCTTGGTATCACTCTCGTCGAGCTGGCCCATCCATTCCGAAGCGTGACTCTCCTACGGAAAAATCTTTTTCCTTCTCTTGCTCTATCCGTCAAATCCTTAACAAATATTTATTTTATCTTGAAAACGAATGGTTACATATTATCTTACTAATTCCAGCACCTGAACAAAATGTACAAATGCAACGTGCCCCTTGTCCTGATGAACTCGTTCAACACAGACGAAGACACGCAGAAGATCATCCACAAATACAAGGGTCTGAAGCTGGACATCCACACTTTCAACCAGTCGTGTCACCCTCGCATCAACAGGGAGTCGCTGCTGCCTGTCACCAAGACTGGAGACGTGCATGCTGACATCGAGGCGTAAGTATACTGTGCCAAAGTATTCAGGGTCTGAAGCTGGGCGTCCACAATTCCAACCAGTCGTGTCACCCGCGCATCAATGGGAAGTCGCTGCTGCCCTTCACCAAGACTGGAGATGTGCATGCTGACATCGAGGCGTGAGTATACTGTGCCAAAGTATTCAGGGTCTGAAGCTGGGCGTCCACAATTTCAACCAGTCGTGTCACCCGCGCATCAATGGGAAGTAGCTGCTGCCCCTCACCAAGACTGGAGACGTGCATGCTGACATCGAGGCGTGAGTAGGTATACTGTACCAAAGTAATGCCCTCCAAACCGATATTTCGGTCATGGCGACCAATCTCAGCGATCAGCCATCGACGCAGGACACATTATAGTGCACAAGTACTTGCGCAGACACAAGTGCACTCTATTCCCGTAGCCTCATATTTCGATGGGACGCCAGTGTTACACTACCGAAGATGGATGTCGCAGGACCTACGTCTTAACGTGCTTTCCGAGGTACGGGGGTACAAGACCGCCAACTTCCAGACTCCGGGCTGGCACTAAGAATTTCTTAACAGAAAAACTCAGGTAACAAATTTTGGCCCGACCCGGGACCTCAAGCGCAGCCGTCGCTTTAAAGTGCGACCCACCAATCACTGCGCCACCGAGGCAGTCCAAAGTATGGGGGTCTAGTGGGCGTCCACAATTTCAACCAGTGGCGCACCCGCGCATCAATGGGCAGTCGCTGCTACCCCTCACTAAGACTGGAGACGTGCATGCTGACATCGAGGCGTGAGTATAATGTGTACCTATTGCCAAAGCTGCCAAGGTCTGTCTGTAGCGGGACATCCACACGATCATCTACTCGTGTCACCCGTGCAACAACAGGAAGTAGCTGCTGCCCGACACCAAGACTGAGAATGAGAGTATGCGTCATTATTTTAGCCAATAGACGGCCACTGCTGGACAAAAACTCCAAGCTCCTCCACAAAGATTAGTCCTGTAGATTAAAGGAATTGCTGCGACTTGTATACGACCTTCACTAGGTCGTCGGTCCACCTTTTGGGGGCTTTGCCACGGCTAAGACTGTACGCGGCCATCACTCGAGGCCTTTCTTCGCCCCAGCGGTTCTCTTTTCTCCTTGCAATATGCTTTGCCCTGCTTATTGCCACTTAAGGCTTGTAATTCGTTGAGTTTGAGATGTGACTAATTGAGTATCCTATAATTTGTACTAAGAACCAGATCATTCAGTGGCCAAAATTGACAGCCTATAAGCCTACACTGGTAGTGTAGGCAGGTAGTGTACGTACATACCCTCACTCGTTGGTCTACTGACAGTTCCTGGGGACAGAGATCTATGGAACAGCATGGGAAATAATGTTCAGCAATGGTCAGGATGTTGATTAGATTCTAGACTTTTTTTTTATTTGATAGGTGGCAGACGATCAGACGGATCACCTGATGGTAAGCGATTGCCCCCGCCCATGGACATCCGCGACACCAGTGGAGTCACAAGTGCGCTGCCGACCTTTAAACCCCCTTTTCCCCCGGATTGGGCATCCGGTACCCTCACTCACGCAGCGAAACAGAACAGTGCTACTTCACGCCGGTTTTCTGTGAGGCCGTTGTATCACTCCGGTCGAGCCGGCCCAAAGCGTGGCTCTCCCACGGTTCTCCTAACATTACTCAATTAAATTTCAGCTGGTACCCGCCCGGCCACGGCGACTTCTACGAGTCCTTCTACAACTCGGGTCTCCTCCAGAAGTTCATCAAGGAAGGCCGCACCTACTGCTTCATCAGCAACATCGACAACCTCGGCGCCACCGTCGACCTTAACATCCTAAACCTGCTCCTCAATCCCGACCCTCAGAGGAGCATGTCGGAGTTCGTCATGGAGGTCACAGATAAGACCAGAGCTGATGTGAAGGGAGGAACCCTCATTCAATATGAAGATAAGCTGAGGTGCGTAAATATTGGCGAATTCTATTAATCCAGAGAAGACAAATACAAGCACAACACACACTCTCACGCACACACCCAAAAAACATTACGCACACACACTCACAACTCTCACACACTCACAGCTCTCACACACACACGGACAAACCACAGACACACACTACTCTCGAACCCATAGACAATACTCACACACATACAATCCAGTCAGATAATCTTTCTGGTTTCAAAATACACATTCTTGCTACCTTGAACTTTTTATACTTATACATAATTCTTGTGTTTATTTATGTACGGTCGATGAATTTCCCGATGTGCCAGTGCCCAGGCCACCGCTCACCAGCGTTTTTGCCGGTTAACTGGACCATCGCTACCTTTGCTGACCGTACTTTATGGCAAATAAAAGATAGAAATAATAAATTCAGACCACGTAACATACATTGTTCTGGTCCCAAACTAAGGTTTTCCCTTGTACTATGGAAACCAGGATCAACGAAGGTACCACAAACACCCAGACCCAACACAAATATCTGTTACATCAACAACTATTTGTGATATTCCGGGAATCGAACCCGCGACCCGATCAATGATTAATGATTAATTAATTATTTACTGGCCGTGTGGTCCCTGGCAGAGTAGAATAGGCCACCCTCACTCTTACCGAGATGTCGTAAAAGGCGACTAAGGTAAAGCTGCTGACATGATCATCAGCACCCAGAGAAGGAAAACTCTGCATTTATATCAAAACCCTCGCCAACCCGTCTACCAAGCGTGGATATGGCAATTACCCCTCATGTGATTGAGGGAGGCCCGTGCCCCAGCAGTGGGGACTTAAATGGGCTGATGATGATGATGATGAATTATTTACTAGGTTACTGGAAATAGCCCAAGTGCCGAAGGAGCATGTAGACGACTTCAAATCAGTCAGTCAGTTCAAGTTCTTCAACACGAACAACCTGTGGGCGAAGCTGGACGCGATCCAGCGGGTGGTGGACCAGGGCTCTTTGAATATGGAGATTATTGTCAATAATAAGCATTTAGGTGAGTAACTTTCCTTATCTAAATCTAATCTAATACTATTTATAAAGAGGTAAATTTCAGGGTTCGATCGGAGACGAGCTGTAGAAATAATAAAACTGAGTAGAGGACATGTTAGGGCACTCACTCGGACCCTCACAGGGCACTGCAAACTAAACAAGCACCTGCTCAACATGGGCCTTTCAGATACCAAAATCTGCAGGTTCTGTCGCGAGGACGAGGAAACGATTATCCACGTCCTCGGCGAGTGCATAGCGCTGCACCGCTGCTGAAGCCGGCACCTGGGAGCACACATGATCTCACCTGACGAGATCAAGAGCTCTCCCATCAGCTCCATTCTCGGGTTTATCCTGGAACTGGAGCTACATGAGGTGCTGTAATAGGTTACGGGGCTGCCACAATAGATCATCTACTGGTCGCAGTGGCTATGAGACGCAGGGCTCACCCCTTCGGGCAATTTCAGGGTCAATTCACTTAATACTTTATTCTTCAGTATCGGAAAGATAGTTCAGCGGTTTTCGTTAGATTGAGCTTGTAAAAAGCAGATGTAGCTTTAAAGAGCAATCAAGCAGATGGGTTGGCGTTTTAGATTGGTCAATGAATCGAAAACGGTGCTTCGTACTAAAATTTATTGTACTATATAATAAAAGCCAATTAAATTCTTTACAACTTTGTCTTGTGCATTTTGTGTCTATCTTCTATCATTGCCAAGCTATGAACTTCTAAAAGTGTGTTTGAAATTTACGGTCGAAGCTGAGAACAAATATATGCCAGAAAAGAGTGTAGAACACATTTTTGAAAATCGATCATTTTTAGAAGCTCATAGCTTGGCAACGATAGGAGATAGATACAAAGTGCAAAAGAAGAAGTTGTAGAGAATTTAATTGGCTTTTATTATGTAGTATAACAAATTTTCGTACAAAGCACCGTTTTCGAGAAATAAGCAAAAAACCAAAAAACGGGACCTCCGTTCCGTTAGTGATCTATTAGTCCGATTCTCAGACCAATGGATTCCGAGCATCCTCCTCCAGCACCACATTTCGAAAGCGTCGATGCGTTGCCGGTCAGCTTTCTCAAGGACCAAATACCTCTAAATTAATCGTGTATCTAAATCAATCCCGTCACACAAAGTACAAACTTAAAACCAGCGCTGCAGCGGTTCCAAGCAGTCGCAAAAAAACTAGGCATTCTTTGGAAGGTCAGGCGGTACTTTAAGCTTGAGCAGCTCTTAAATCTTTATAGAGCCCAGGTTCGCTCCTGCTTAGAGTACTGCTGTCACCTTTGGGATGGATCTGCCCGGTATCAGCTGGATGCTTTGGACACAATAGTGCGAAGAGACTCATCGGTGATGATGTACGTGTGGCAAGTCTTCTACCGGATTCATTTCGGAGAGTGTGCGGAGGTTCTGCATAATTTCATCCGCCCTAGCCCATTCCACCACCGGACAACAAGACACGGCGAGGGGTTTCGTCCATACGTTGTTGGCTTGCCCCTTATCCGCACGAAGCGATTTACTTTCACGTTAATAATGCGTACAGCTAAGGAATGGAACTCCTTGCCAAGGTCTGTTTTCCGGACCACTACAATCTAGACATCTTTAAGGCAAGAGTGAACAGGCATCTTCTAGGCAAACGCGTTACATCCTAGACCTCATCGTCACTTTCCATCAAGTGAGATTGTAGTCAAGCGTTAGCCTACAGTTCATAAAAAGTTCCAGCACATGATAAGGTTGGACCTTGTTGACCAATTGATTCTGTTGGTAATTTTTCACGCAACAGATGTGTGTGTAAATTAAGTGGACTGTAGTTTTGGCGAAACGAAAAACGAAAACAAAAAAATGGTTGTTTGCTCTGCTAGACCGGGAATCGTAATCTTGTGCACTACTTACATGGAATCCCTGGAGCTTGTGGAACGGGTTCACATTAAAAGGTTCAAACCTGAGATTCAAACAGCTGAGACTAATGTTATCTTTACCCAAAGTGGAACACTCCTCCTCGTAGGTTGCCAGAAGACGATGCGGTGGTTGCAGGCACAAATTAGTTATGCTAATTTATAAAGAAATTATTGCAAATCTACGAAAAACGAGAGCGACGAAAAAATGTGTGTGCTGTAGCGCGAATTCGAAATGGAAGAGGAAGTTTCTACTTTTTTTTTAACCGCCAAAAAGCGTTTTGAAACTTCACCAAAAAATTTAGACTATATCCTACCAATGTGGGAAGCGAAAAATTAATAAATTATCAATTTTGTCAAGAAAATATATTTTTTATTTTATTTTAAATTTAATTTAAGTGAAAGCTGAACAAGGTGACCTACTTATTATTTGTTCCTTTTTGTCTTATTCTTAACATCTTGTTGTAATTGTATTCGTGTTTGTGGTCAATTAATGTTTTGCTTACTTAACTACGAGTACAAGTAGGTAATACCGGAGTATTTAATTAGTCTTTTTCGTCCAGGTGACGGGCTAAACGTGATCCAGCTGGAGACGGCGGTGGGCGCCGCCATGAAGTGCTTCGAGGGCGGCATCGGCGTCAACGTGCCGCGCAGCCGCTTCCTGCCCGTCAAGAAGACCTCCGACCTTCTGCTCGTCATGTCCAACCTCTACAGGTACTAACCATTGCAAATACTAACCTCTACAGGTACTAACTTCTACAGGCACTAACCTATACAGCTACTAACCTCCACAGGTACTAACCTCAACAGGTACTAAACCTCCACAGGTACTAACCTCTACAGGTACTAACCTCTACAGGTACTAAACCTCCACAGGTACTAACCTCTACAGGTACTAACTGCCTCAGGTACTAACCTCCACAGGTACTAACCTCTACAGGTACTAACCTCTACAGGTACTAAACCTCCACAGGTACTAACCTCTACAGGTACTAACTTCCACAGGTA
Organism: Marasmia exigua; assembly: GCA_019059595.1. Lineage (NCBI taxonomy): Eukaryota > Metazoa > Arthropoda > Insecta > Lepidoptera > Crambidae > Marasmia > Marasmia exigua. Next base: position 19,557,816 of record CM032482.1, read on the forward strand.
CTAACCTCTACAGGTACTAACCTCTACAACTGCTAACCTCCACAGGTACTAACCTCTACAGGTACTTACCTCTACAGGTACTTAACCTCCACAGGTACTAACCTCTACAGGTACTAACCTCTACAGGTACTAACCTCTACAGGTACTAACATCTACAGGTACTAACCTCCATAGGTACTAACCTCTACAGGTACTAACCTCCACAGGTACTAACCTCTACAACTACTTACCTCCACCACCCCCCTGGATCTGCCCTTGGTTGCAGACTCAGTCCAATAGTACGCATCTAACGGATTTTTCACAAGCGTTTGCCCCCATTGTGTTTACTAATGTATGTTTCGTGCTATCTAAATTTTTTCCATTTTATTTTTAAAAGAAAAGTATTAAATGTATACACCGTAACTGGAACTAAAAAAAAATTTTGCTTGACTGTAGCGTGTGGGGTATCAAATGAAAGAGCTTTTTAGCACATTTCAAATATGTAATTTTATTCACATAACTAAAAATATGATGAATAAAAGTAAAGTTTAAAATCTTTACATTTTAAAAGTCGGGTTTTAAACCCGACTACCAAAAAAACACGCTCTAAAAAGTACGAAACAAGAAAACTGTCTCTGCTGAAATTTTTACGCCGTATTGCCGTGGTCGTATGCCACATTATAATGAATCTGTTTTGCTATAGTAGTTGGCAAACTTTATTTTTATCGTTTACAAACCTCATAATAGTTATGAAGAGTTAAGTCCTTTTAGCATGTTAGATCAACGAAATAAGCGAAAAAAAATCAGCTGTTACATACATTATTGCCATACATTATTGCCGGTATTACGGCGGATATTCTATTCTGATACGGAATAACCAATTTTTCTTACAATTTTGATTTAACATACTAAACTGACTTCATACACGATACCTATTTTGAGGTTTTCGTGATGTAAACGATAAAAAATAACGGTGTATATTTGTAATTCCTCTATTGGTTCTGACATCCGTAACACAGGTGCTTGAGCTACCTATCTCGAAGTCAGATCAATGTATGTAATGTTGTGAAATATTTATTTATGTTTATTTATTTATTTCCACAGCCTATCCCACGGCTCCCTAGTCATGTCCCCCCAGAGGATGTTCCCCACGACTCCGCTGGTAAAGTTAGGGGACAACCACTTTGCCAAAGTGAAGGAGTACCTCAACAGGTTCGCGACTATACCCGACCTGATCGAGCTGGACCATCTGACTGTCTCCGGTGACGTCACGTTTGGGAGAGGGGTGTCTTTGAAGGTGAGTTTCTTAAACGTTCTTTGTATGTGATAGATGGCAGACAAGCATCCATGAATACCCCGTAAGCGTACCCCGGCTTCAGAGCTACAGCCTTGGACGCTACCAGGAATTACACGCTAAGATAGAAAGAAGAAAGAAAGAAAGAAAAACATTTATTATTATAGACATCACAACATAGGTAATACAGCATTGGCACAAACAGAAAACAATTAAAATACATTTAAATAAAACAAAAAAAAAACGAAAAATTAATATTGTGTTATGACGTCTGGTATAATGGCCCTCACTCAGCTTAAGTCACGGCCCAGACAAAGGACATGACGCTGGTTTTCAGTGAGACTAGCTGAGTGAGTGCCACGGACGCTTGTCTAGTGTATTTTGTGTACCTAACGTGTATGTGTGTAATATGAGTATATAATACTTATACTTGTGTCAGATAGCAGACAAGCAGACGCATTCCCTGATGGTTTGTTTTAGTGTAATAAAGAATATCTATCTATCTTTAGTAAGCGATTACCGCCATGTACATCCGAGACATCAGTGGAGTCACAAGATCGCTGCCAACCTTTAAATCCCCCTTTCCCCCGGATTGGACCTCCGGTACCCTCACTCACGCAGCGAAACACAGCACTGTGCTGCTTCACGCCGGTTTTCTGTGAGGCCGAAGCGTGGCTCTCCCACGGTCGAATAGTGTCGGTGTGTGAACAATGGCAGACGAGCGATGGTAGCACAGTGGTTCGGAACGCGCATTCCGTACGGGAAGTCGTGCTTCGAATCCGAGCATGTGCTTATGATTTTTTTAATCCATGTGCGTATTTCTACCATTAGTTAGTTTAGGGAAAACATCGTGAGGAAACTTGCACGCCTCGGATAGTTTCTGAAACTTGTAACCATGATTCAGTTGGGACCAGGGGAACCAGACCCCTGTAACACACACACTGACGCGTAGCAACAGTGGAGACACAAGTGCGCTGCCTACCTTTAAACCCCCTTCCCCTGGGACCTTGGTATCACTCCAGACGAACTGGCCCATTTATGCCGAAGCTCGAAAACAAGATCTTTGTATCTTTATATTTCTTTCTGCTAACTTTGTTCAAATGTATTTAAGGAAACAATAAATATATTCTTATTCATAAAAACACAATTTGACTGTTCACGATTACTTTTCAAAATGTCAGGTTGATTAAAATTAAATTGACATTGACTAACAAAAATGTATCTTATTTCCAGGGCACAGTGATCATAATCGCGAACCACGGCGACCGGATCGACATCCCGTCCGGAGCTGTTCTGGAGAACAAGATCGTATCCGGAAACCTACGTATCTTAGACCATTAACCAATAGGGGTATATAAATAATACAATAGGGGACATTAGTTAGGCAGCCATGTATGGAATATTTAGTCGTCAATGGGAAATCGCGAGGGAAAAAGCCAGGTGTCACTTGACCTTTATTTTTTTTAATTAGAATAGCCAGACGTGTGGTCCCCGGCAGATGCCATGTGGTCCCAGCAGAGTAGAATAGGCCACCCTCACTCTTACCGAGGTGTCGTAAAAGGCGACTAAGGTAAAGCTGCTGGCATGATCATCAGCACCCAGAGAAGGAAAACTCTGCATTTATATCTAAACCCTCGCCAACCCGTCTGCCAAGCGTGGTGAGTATGGCAATTACCCCTCATGTGATTGAGGGAGGCCCGTGCCCCAGCAGTGGGGACTTAAATGGGCTGATGATGAGCCAGACATTTGGCCACAATCTCACCTGATGGTAAGTGATGATGTGGCCGAGGATGGATCATGCCTGTCTAGTAACAGCCTATTCACTCTTTTCTTGAATAAGTTCAGATCATAGCGTTCAGAGAGTTCCATTCCTTAGCCGTACGCAACATGAATGTACATTTGAACCGTTTGGTACGTGTTGCCGGTATTTCTACCACATAAGGGTGGTAACCCCTTCTGGGTCTTGGGTCCCGATGATGAAAGGGGGCCGGTGGAATAATATCATGTAATTCCTTCGAACACTCCGAAATGTAACCCGTCCTGTAAAAGACCGAAAGACACGCTACCTTACGCCTGTGTTCAAGGCTTAACAACTTGCGGTCGAACAGTTCGGCGTCGCCAACAATCCTTTTAGCTCGGTTTTAGATCGATTCCAATGCAGCCAGTTGGTATTTGGCAGATCCATCCCAAAGGAGTCCATGCAAGTTCGGACTTGAGCTTATTTCAATAGGTTAATAATTCAATAGCATAAGGTTTATCGTTTTAAGACGCCGGGTACCCCTAGTTAGCGGCGCTAATCGAGTCAGAGTTAATAATTTGACTCGGTTTAGTAAACTAAACCGGATCTATTTTAGATAATTCGGAACTCGAGTCTCTAAGCAAATATTTTTACTACTACCCGTGCGGATAAAGAATGGGATCAGAATTGGCGGCGCATCTATTCACTTCTCGCTCGCACACTATTTGCGTCTATACTCACACTCGTGGGGTGCGAGTATAGACGCAAATAGTGTGCGAGCGAGAAGTGAATACATGCGCCGCCATTTCTGATCCCATTCTTTATCCGCACAGGTTGTATTTATTTAATTATTGTGCACTACTTTTTTATCTGTTTTTGCAGACGAAAATTGGATTAACACAATAAGTGTCCATTTTTGGGAGGTAATTCAAATTTCGAGTACAAGAGCAAACCGAAAACTGTGACACAAAAGCTGGTAGGGTCATTATCCTTTGTTTTTTTTTCAGGACAAAACTCAACATCTTCATACATTTTCAATGATTAACAATATTAATTTAGACTGATCGGATGGCGCAATTGGTAGTGACCCTGCCTCTTACGCCAAAGGTCGTGGGTTCGATCCCCACCCTGGACAAACATTCGTGCGATGAACACTTGTGTTTGTTCGGTGTCTGGGTGTAATAATATATGTATTTAAGTATATATTTGTGTCCCTCTGTTGTCTAATATCTGTAACACAAGTGCTTAAGCTACTTAGTACAGAATCAGATCAACGTATGAGATGTGTTGAGAACTATTATTATTATTATTATATTTATTGGAAAGTGCGAGCATCTCCATTCATTACTGGGCTACCAACAACTGTCCCCGAATGTAGAGTATATTTGTAGCCTAATTTAATAATTGATTAATACATCACAATTCCCACTGTGGAATATAGCACAATAGCATGGGGTAAGACTTATACTAAGCGTTTGTCAAGCAAAACCAGTCCTTATAAATATAGAATTAAGGGTACATAGCATCTTTCAGGCTGTTGGTTTGATAAAAAAGATAGGCGATTTTTATCTGTATGTTTTTAATGTTATTATATTAATCTACTCGACTGCCGCGTTGGCGCAGTAAGTGGTGCGTGGCACTTTAAAGCGACGGCTGCGCTTGGGGTCCCGGGTTCGATCCCCGGGTCGGGCCAAAACTTGTCCCTGAGTTTTTATGTTAAAAAATTCTCAGTGTAAACCCGGAGTCTCGAAGTAGGCGGTGTTGAACCCCCCCGTGCCTCGGAAAGCACGTTAAGCCATTGGTCCTGCGGCAGATCCCACTCCGGTCGTGTCACTCGGGTGTCCCATCGGAATATGAGGCCAAGGGAATAGACAGTGCACTTGTGTTTGCGCACACACTTGAGCACTATAATATATCCTACGTAAGTGGCTAATCGTTGAGTTTGGCCGCTTTAGCCGAAATCGGTAAGGTAAGGATATTATTATTTTTTATTATATCTACATATTGTACTTATATCACACAAATTTAAAATATTTTGCAGCTAAATCACAGTGTTATATTAATAAATGTAATTTAACATATTTTATTTTTTTATACAGGTTCTAACTTGAGAATTATGTTTTATAATTGTCAAATAATTGTAAGTGAAATTTTATTTTAGAGTTTTTTATTTTTACTGTACGTTTATTCTAAGTACAGTGTAGTTTATAAATGCGCTAAAAAGCGTTGAGATAATTATGATACCGTCTGTACTTATGTACACTTGTCATCTTATATTATTTACATTGGCATTCTAAGACTAAGAGGCAAGATACGCTATGCGCATTTTTATTTCAATGCATGAAATTTTTTTTTGTTGGGAAAACTCCGCGAAAGATTGTTCGGGAGGTCTAAAACGCGACCGAAAATCTGTATAGTGTGTCTTGACTGTATAGTGTGAAAATATGTTAGTACATATTTTCACGCTACAGGTTGTATCTGTGAACATTTACATCCCTATAACCACGTGTTCTACTAACCATTGTGAACATAATTTGTTCTAATCACTTTTGAAAATTTGCAAAAAATTCAACGTTTCATAGGTCATTTTGTATGGGGAGTCGAAAGAATTTTTAATGAATTTAGAAAAGTCGTTGAACAACTGTTGTTCAGAATGGTTGGTAGAACACGTGGTTAAAGGGATGTAAAGGTTCACTGATACTCCCTGTTATCATTTCATTCATTCATTCATCGCCTAGTAGCTGAGCGGCAAGTTGATGAACTGCACTCATGAAAAAATGTCACACAAGCGCGCCAAGCGTCCTTCTTGTGAACAAAGTTTTTTTTTATGATGTTACTGCGTAAAATTATAATACCTAAACAGACTTTACCGACAGCCATTATTTTGGTTCTAAGTGTGCTGATGTTATCAAAGCAATACTAAACGAATTTGTTTCCTTTTTCTATATAAGAAGTACAATTAGTTGGTTAAGATAATTAATTGGATGTAGCTAAACTACGTATGAGTGCCATCTAGTTTAAATTGTTGTAATTTGTTAAAAAAATATAAAATTCTTTTTGTAAAATTTGTTTTATTTCGGATAAAAAATGCAATACAAAATTATGAAATAAATTAAACAAACAAACATTTTTTACCTAATACTAAACTAAATGATAAACTAAATCCCTCTTACTCCATAACGTGGTTGAAATAAGTAGTGAGATTAATACTGGGAATAACGGAAGAACTAGAGTAAACATTATTACAAAACTAAGTTTAACGTTTCTTTGTATATCAACTATGATACTCAAGTTAAACCACCCGGACCCCTAGTTTAAAATGAGTACTAAAACAATAAGGAGATGTAGTCAATTTAATTTTTGGGTTTGGGCAACAAATCAAGCATATGAAATGTCACCGAACGAATGATTGAATGATTCGATCAATTTTGACACTATCCTGCGGTACTAAGTGGTCTATGGTTAGTCGAGGATTTGTAATAAAAATTTAAGAGCTAACATTATTCCGTAATAATCTTGAACTTGCTTCAGTCCTTTTCACATAGCATGATCTGGCTGAAAGATGTCAAAATCCATATATTTTTTACGTTAGTCTCTTTCTAACGTATCACTCACGTATAGCTCTGTCCTGCTGTCACCCAGATCATGCTATGTGAAAAGGACTATATGCTTAGTATTAAAGCCGGTATCGGAGTATTTTTTTATAATAAGAGGGATTTAGTAAAATATTAATAGGAATTGTAGGAACCATTCATTGCTATGCGTTATATTATATACATATATGTGAATATAAAAACAAGTCTAGAAAAAAAAACAAAAAATATTACTTTTTTATACAAAAATAAAATAAAATGGCGGACATTTTCTATTAGTTTAGATACATATACTGGTGTAGTTACTTTTTACATTATGAGGTTTTGTAAAATGAGATAAGTACAGTAAACTGAGTTATATACAGCTAAATTTAATCCCTATCAGTTTAAGAACCCCTGAATCACATAGGTACAATGCATCAGTTGAGTCTTGATAATAAATAATAAACTCATTTACGTCATAGTACTATAGTAACCCCGAAATTTCAAGATTTAATTGCTAACCTGTAGAAGTGTAGGCACAAAATAGTTAGACACAGAACTAAGGTTGTAATCAGCCTACTCACATGTACATACATGCCCACTTACAGAGTGGTCTCAAAATGTTTTACCCCAAATGACAGAGGAACATGCGTTGGAGTCTCTATAAGATATAGGGAACGTGCGCATCGACAGTGGCTCCAACTGGTGCCATTAATTTGAACCAAGTAGTTAAGGTGACGGGTAGGGTACACTAGCGACGCCAATCGATTTTAATTTTAAGCTACTAATCCGAATCTTTATTAAACAATTTCAGGGTTACTACTTCTCGGCAAAGACTTATACTATTTATTAAATAACCATCCACAAATGTTGGATCCGTTTTTGTACGCGAAAAATTAATTCATGCCAAAAGTAACCACTTTTGGCGGTAATCCAAAATTCGAGTGCAAAAGCAAACAAAACAGTTAACTTTAAGTTTTAAATAAATAGTAGGTGTTTGCCGAGAGATTGTAACCGAGAAATGGTTTAAAATGGTCCGATTTAGTGGCTAAAATTTAAAATTTAATTGACGTCGCTAGTGTGCCCTATCCGTCACCTTAATACAATGTGCTGTCAGTCCACATAGACGGAGGTGCCGACTGGTGCCATCCATTTGAAACTGAGTAAGATTAATTTGACTTTCAGTAGTCCAAATACAAAGTGGTGCCACCTGACCGTGGGAGAGACGCTTCGGCATGAATGAGCTGGCTCGACCGGAGTGATACCATGGCCTCACAGAAAACCGGCGTGAAGAAGCACTTTGGTGTTTTGCTGCGTGATTGTGGGTACCGTAGGCCCGATACGGAGGAAAGGGGGGCTTTAAAGATTGGCAGCGCACTTGTGACTCTCACTGGTGTCGCGGGTGTCTATGGGCGGCGGTAATCGCTTACCATCAGGCGATCCGTATGCTCGTCTGTCACCTATTACATAAAAAAACCTGTAGTTCTGCACGTCTCCTATACCTACTGCTAACGCGTAGATAAACGTACTCCGATTTCAAAAGATGGCAGCTAGATTTGACTTTTTGTGTCTACTTATTTAATGCTGTAGATGCCAAAAAAATATCTATTTTTTTATGTCATAGCTGGCAGACGAAGCAGACGGATCACCTGATGGTAAGCAATTACCGCCGCCCATGGACACCCGCGACCGCGACACCAGTGGAGTCACAAGTGCGCTGCCAACCTTTAACCACCCCATCCATCATCATTTCATCCTCTATCATCTCATCCTCATATCAACGCTGTCCTCATCATCATCGTCGCCGGCAGCCTTGGCCACCCTGCCCCCTATCCTGCCCGCCACCACGCTCACTACGGCGGAGAAGAGAGACATGCCGGCGCTGACAACTGCCATTGAGTACAGCGTAGGCCGGTGGAAAATGCATGCGCCGTCTTCAGAGAACGCGCAGGTAAGATCTGGAAAAATAGGTATAAAATTAGCGTCATCCTATCGAGAACGCGCAGGTAAGATCTGGAAAAATAGGTATAAAATTAGCGTCATCCTATCGAGAACGCGCAGGTAAGATCTGGAAAAATAGGCAAAAAATTTAAGTCATCCAACTACTTAGTAGTGGCTATACCATCTCGAGCCCGTGGCAGATTCCTTCGGATGGGGCCAATGACGTAGCCTTCCCCCGTCCCCCCAGGATGATGTGGGTATCATGTCCTATGCAGTGGGCATCTGCCAAGAACAACAGGCTTGGGCTGATGTGATGACGAAGAGCTATACTCACGACTAATGAGCATGTAGAGGAGGTGGCCAAAGACGTGTGCCAGGAGCGCCACGGATGCCAACATAACCCCGATGGCGACCGGTTTGTCACGCCGCTCGACGCCACGTAGGAACACCATCCCTTGCATCAGAATGGAAGCACCTGGGAGCATTGGTACGTCGGTTAGTTTTCGAAGAGTGCTCAATCTGACTCACTGGTGGCAGACGAGCAGGCGGATGATGGTAATCAATTGGCACTGCAGTCACAAGTGGGCTGCTAAGTATTTGTAGTATATAAATGTGTACATACCTACTTATGTGTGTGAATGTTTATGCTAAGAAAGAGTCCAATATACAAGCAGATAATATTAATCAACACTATTTCAATAATAAACGCATTGCTATACAATCGTTCATTTATTTGCTTATTAAAGTACAGCCACATGATAAATATTACATAATCTTAGCAAACTTAATCTATGAGAATAAAATTCTGATATGTACCAAAATAACGGCGTACCTACATAACACTACATTAATTTATGATACATGAATCATTAAATATCATAAGCATGATGGTATTGATGGTTTCATTCGTATATGGTCCCCTCCATAGGTATGTAGTCGACCTTTGCCTCGAACGCGGTGTGTCATTCATTAAGATGACGGGTAGGGCCCACTAGCGAGGCCAATTGATTTAAACTGTTAGCAACTGAACCGGATATCTTTTTAACAATTTCGAAACTGCAATCTCTAGGAAAACAGTTATTTTTTTACATTAAGCGGACAAACGAGCAGACGGCACACCTGATGGAAAGTGATCACCGCCGCCCATGGACATCTGCAACACCTGAGGTATCACATTTGCGTTGTCCGCTCTTAAAACTAAGTTATACTATTTATTTAATACTTATACTTTGGGTCTACTTTTGTACTCGAAATTTGAATTACCGCCAAAAACGGCGTTAGTCCAAATTTCGAGTGCAAAAACAGATCAAAAGTAGTGTACAATTATTAAATAAATATTATAAATGTTTGTTTAGCGACTGCCGCTAAGAAATTGTTTAAAATAGATCCGGTTTATTAGCTAACAATTTAAATTGTTTGGTGTCGCTAGTGGGGTACACCCTTCACCTCAATGTTCGATATGGAGATCTTCTGGTACAGAGGAAGGACGAAGTGGCGGAATAATAGCCGCGGTTAGAGCATCCAATAGTTAGTTGTATTTTCATAGGTATCAGAAGTATACAGGGTATCTTAAAAAAAATTCAAGCCAAATATCAATAAAAAAATTTTTTGTCCTATTCTCATTTTCTTTGTTGTCATTTGGATATTTGTACTGTTATTTGAGGTGCCGTGTGGTTCCCGGCAGAGTAGAAAAGGCCACCCTCACTCTTACCGAGGTGTCGTAGAAGGCGACTAAGATAAAGCTGCTGGCATGATCATCAGCACCCAGAGAAGGAAAACTCTGCATTCATATCAAAACCCTCGCCAACCCGTCTGCCAAACGTGGTGAGTATGGCAATTACCTCTCATGTGATTGAGGGAGGCCCGTGCCCCAGCAGTGGAGACTTAAATGGGCTGACGATGACGATGACTGTTATTTATTTTTATTAAATTTATAGCCCTCATGACCTAACTTCTCGCATAACATCCCAGAGAAGGGGAAGTGCCTGAAAAACAGCGCTGACTGGGTAACCACCTGGTGCAGCCCATGCTGAGACACTTACCAATTGCTACACATTATACTGTAGCAACAATTTGCTAAAATGTATGTTTGAGAGCAATAAACCAATTTTTATTTATTTAATTTTTTTATCTTGGTGATTTGCACATAGATACAGTTTAACTGTGAGTTAAATTGACATTATAAACAAAGCACAAACAAAAACACTCATATTTAGTGCATGAATTTAGTAAGTTGTCACTAAAATTGCCAGTATCTGATTACAGAAAAAAAGCAGGGTTTACGTACAAGATCCGTATCATCATCATCAGCCCATTTAAGTCCCCACTGCTGGGGCACGGGCCTCCCCCTCAATCACATGAGGGGTAATTGCCGTACTCACCACGCTTGGCAGGTGGGTTGGCGAGGGTTTTGATATAAATGCAGAGTTTTGCTTCTCTGGGTGCTGATGATCATGCCAGCAGCTTTACCATAGTCGCCTTTTACGACACCTCGGTAAGAGTAAGGGTGGCCTATTCTACTCTGCCGGGAGCCCACACGGCGAATCCGTAGATGCGTATACATTTCCCCTTCTCCCTAGAGAAGTTTTACTGCTTCAAACGAAATTGACGAATCCTGTTCAATACTTACCAGCAATGGCTAGGATGACAGTGAGGAAGACCTGGTAGAGCGAGTAGACCAGCCTGCAGTCGGGCAGCGCGCACGCCCCACGCACCGTGTGCCCCACTGAGCACGTGCAGTTGTTAAACAAACTGAAACATTTCAGTGCATAGTTCCAGTCAACGACAAGAGAGAAATCCTTGGGACACAACTTTTGACTTGGAGGCTGTTTGAACTACAGTTGCGAGCAAACAAATCGACTCAGGACGTAATTTTCATACAAACATACTAATTTCGAAAGCCTTTAAATATGAAAGTATCTATGCTTTAGTAACATTTTTTTAAAAAGCGGTCAAATTTCAAATGATTATTTGAACAGATTACAAAAACGTGCTAATTTCTTAAAAAATAAAAGGAAATTGTGGTTGATTTTCGCATTCCGTAATATTACATGGCGGATGGCGGAAGACAAACAACTTGCTTAATCATAATTGTAAAAAAATTGGCATGTTTGTGGAGGCTAAAAGAACATTTTGACATCGATTTACGTTAAAATTATCACTAAAGCACATATAGGTACTTTCATACTTATAGAAAACCGGCGTGAAGCAACACTGTGCTGTGTTTCGCCGAGTGACTGAGGAGTACTCGAGGCGATACGGGGGAAAGGGGGGTTTAAAGGCTGTACAGCGTGCTTGTGAGACTCCACTGGTGTCGCGGGTGTCCATGGGCGGCAGCAATCGCTTACCATCAAGTGATCCATCTGCTCGTCTGCCACCTATCACATAAAAAAGGTATAGAGGGAAATCCTTGGCACACAACTGTTGACTAGTCCTAGCCTTTCAGCTGGGGCCATATATAGGAGCTGGTTTTCACTACATATTCCGACACGTGTAGTTTGAAAATGGGTAGGAATTCATTCGGTTACTAAGCTACGAGTATATTTATGAGGTTCGACCAGCTCTGTAAAAATATTTTTATTAGGTTCCACATGCAAGCTATTGTCATACCATCTTCGTCATCTACTAAGATGACGGTCTACTGAGCTTTGCTCATGGAACTTTCAACCACGTCAGTTTTGTGGAAAGATTTGGCTGCAGTGGTATTTTGCTGACGGCTATAACATACGAATTTTCAAGAGACAAGCGTTCTTGATGCAGCGACTCTTGACCTCGCAGTGGACCATAGGAGGCAATCGCCATCAGGTGACCCGTCTGCTCTTCTGTTACATAAAACAGTTGTCAGACTCACAGGAATCCGTTGAGGTTCTCGTACTCGGAGCACCCGGCCTGACACGGCGAGAAGTACGTTGTGGTGGTGTCCAGAACACACACTGGTGCGAAGCCATACCGTTGAGAGTTGCAGCTGAGAAAAACAACATCCATTTAATCAGTGGTTGCCGATGGTCTCTGGAAGAATCTCAAGTCTTCTGAGAAAATAACGCGTTTGGCGCGAATCTCCGCATCTGGGCGGTACACGGCAAGACAGAAATTTTCTCAAGAAAGAACCGTGAAAAAAAATGTTAAGAAGTCGAAGCCAAAATTCATCATCATTTAAGACAATATGTAGACTGCTAGAAAGGCCTCCTCCAAGGTTCTACAAGGTATGCCGCCCGCATCCAAAGAATTCCCGCGACCTTCAGCCAGGTCGTCGGTCCACGAGGCTTGCTGCGGCTACGACTCCCACGCGGCCTTCACTTGAGGACCTTTTCGTCTCAACGGCTGTCCGTTCTCCTCGCAATGTGCTCTGGTCATTACCATTCATGGCCAAATAAAATTTTTGAGGCTTCCAATGCTGCTTAGTTCTCCTGCGCGCAGATCTCATTATTTCTGATACGAATCACATAAGGAGATTCCTTTCAATAGGTAGGTACTTACCCGCACTCAGCACTGCACTCTGGCTGCTCAAAGACTCCAGTCTCCATGCCCGCCACATCTTCCACTCCGCAGTCCAGGATTGCGACCACAGCGAAGAATATGGCCACGAATATCGCCACGATGCCGCCCACGCGGGACGCCGTGTTTGCCTTCACGCCATCGCTTCGCCTTACGGAGAAGCGGACACGGAAGATCTATCATATAGAAAACAGGACTTACATTGAGCTGATCCCAAAGTACCTAAGCAACTAGCTATAAAATAACCAACAAGGAACCATTCGTTATATCTTAAGGCGACGGAGAGCCCTAACTAGCGACACCAATCGATTTTAATTGTTAGCTACTAAACCGGATCTATTTGAAACAATTTCGGGGTTACAACCTCTCGGGAAACACTTATACTATTTATTAAAAAACCATGCACAAATGTCGGGTTCAACGCGACCGCGAAAAATTGATTACCGCCAAAAGCGGCCTACTTTTAGCGCGAATCAATTTTTCGCGTGCAAAAACTGGACCCAACATTTGTGCATGGTTATTTAATAAATAGTATAAGTTTTTGCCGAGAGGTTGTAACCCCGAAATTCTTTCAAATAGATCCGGTTTAGTAGCTAAAAATTAAAATCAATTGGCGTAGCTAGTGTGCCCTACCCATCACCTTAATTTTTTTTTTAACGTGATTCCTATCACAAACAAGCAGACGTCTGAAAGTAAATATCAAGAAATGGAACAAACGAAGCGTGAATAAGCATCTCGAGGGCCAGTATGGCAGTCAAAACGGAGTAGATGGCTTGACATCGCTCCCGTTGTAATTGCAACGTGGGATCTTATCTTGCTTCCCATGCTGAGGAAAATACTGAGTTACTATAAAAAAAAATCGTCGATCACTTCTAACCTATTCACTCCTCACTGACTCAACACAGCGCTAGCAAGCCTTCTTTCACACCGCTTTTCTATGAGTTCGTGGTTTGGTTCGCTTGAGTCCGGTCGAGGCGGTCCATGGTCAAAACCTTACCAGATATCTTCTGTAGGCAATGTTCTCTAACGTTTAATGTTTTAAATTTACCATGATAAAGAAGATGATGACGAGAGGTCTGAAGATGCTGGCAACGAGGCGTGCACTTCGCAAGTCCTCTCTGATTGCTTCTGTGTGGAATCGGGCCTGAAAATCATTATAGATTTACTTATTCGCTGAGATCAATTCTGTTCTAAGATAATCATCTGTTCATCCCTCAAAAGACTTTACTTACTTGGATAAAGTCTCGATCGTAGTGAAAGAATCCAAATAAACCAATGTTCATGAAGCCGAGAGCACCAATTTGGAGTATCAACACTTTATTGCCTAAAATTCTGCCTAGCGATGCAAGCAAACCTGAAAAATACCATAAAAATGTTAATAATGCTAGATTTCAATTTGGGAGTTGGGTAAATGATCCCAGCATCCTGAATGATGAGTTAGTTAAAATTGCTTATCACGCATGTCATCCCTTACGGTACCAATCCAATCCTTCCATGGTAAACTTCTTTTGCCGGGATGGTTGTAGTGCCATTGGCAAACATGTTTCTGGTTTTCGTACCAAGGTATGCGACTCTCCTTGAATGGAGACCAAGAGACCGAAAGAGGAGTGTTGGCGGACAAACTGCCAGATGGTCCGATGACATCAAGGCTCAAGCTGGAGTAGCTGGTCCAGGAAAACCGACGACAGAAGAAAGTGGAGAGATATTGGAGAGGCATATGCTCTGCAGTGGGCAAACACATGCTGTTGAAGAAGAAGAAGAAGAGATGCGACTCGCCTGTAGATACAGTCTAAGCATTGAGTCTAAACCTACCGTCATCAGGCTTCTCCTCAACCAGCGCCTCGCTCGTCTTCATCCTGGTTGGGAACAGCGTGAAGAGAATGGCGAACATGAGCGTCAGCATCGAGATGGAGAGGTGAGCCTCCCACCAGTCTTCGCGCACGGCGCCAGCCCGCAGCCAGTTCTGGCCGCTGAGGCCCAAGGAGAGCCGAATGGAGATCAGAATTCCTTTAGAAATAAGAGGTACATTTTAGAAGTAATAATTCACTATTCAGACAGGCAGTCATTTACTTAATCATACATTCAATTATTCATGCTAGGATTTATTAAGGAGACGGGTAGGGTACACTAGCGACGACAATCGATTTCAATTTTTAGCTACTAAACCGGATCTATTTTAAACAATTTGGGGATACAACCTCTCGGCAAACATTTATTCTATTTATTAAATAACCATGCACAAATGATTGGGTCCGTTTACATACGCGAAAAATTTAATCACGCCAAAATGGGCTGCTTTTGGCGTGGATCAATTTTTACGGAACAAAAACGGACCCAAAATTTGTGCATGGTTATCTAATAAATAGTATAAGTGTTTGCCGAGAGGTTGTAACCCTGAAATTGTTTAAAATATGTCTGGTTTAGTAGCTAAATATTAAAATCGATTGGCGCCGCTAGTGTGGCCTACCCGTCACCTTAAATTGTTCATTCATTCAACCATTCTCTAATCAAACATTTTTTTCCTTTTTCTTGGTGGCTAGACCTGATGGTAAGCGTAGTCACCGCCCATGCTACACCAGTGCAGTCACAAATGCGCTGCCAAACTTTAAACCCCCTTTCTCCCGGATCATTCATTTAAGTATTAATTTAATCTTTCGTTCAATAATTCAGTAATTCATTCATCTAGATATCCATTCATTAAATCATTTATACAATCATTCAGTCAATCATTCATTCACTCATTAATTTAATATTTCATTCGATATACATTCATTCATTCAATCATCTATCCATTTGTTTGATCATCATCCAATTATTCATTCAATCATTCGGGACTTCCAACAGTGTTAATTAGATGAACGACTCAACAAAAACAAAATGTGGTAAGTAAATATATTTGCTGCGCAGGATGGCTAGCAAGAGCTGGATGCGAGAAGCCATAGATCACAGTGGTGAACAATTGGAGAGGCCTACGTCCAGCAGTGGACTGCGATAGGCTGATGATGATGATGAAATATATTTTACCATAAAAGTACGGTCCGTTCTGAGGCTCGTGGTCGTCCAGATAGGTGAGCCCGTGGGCCCAGATGCTGACCTGCGTGAGGGCACAGGTAACCGCTGTGATGATGAGGAATACCAGCCGCGGGGTCGCCAGGGGATCCGGGCCGTCCAGGTCTCGGGACGACATTGGTGTGACTTGACCTCCTCCACAGAGATCTGAAAAGAGTTACCCACAGGAGATTTTTGGAAAATCTCTTCCACCTTAAAGTTATTACCGTACTAAAGCTTATGTTATCCCGTTCCAATACGCAATGTGAAAAGGGGCTGGCACGAATTTTGTTCCGGGACTATCCTTAGTTCGCGATTTGTAATAGGGGGCTTGGGTTTATTCTACATTCCTAGATAGACCATCACTATCTATCTAGATAAAGACATTTCAGATAGTTACTAGGGAACAATGGTCATTCAAGACCATTTAACGCCCCGTTGGTCTAGTGGTTTAAGTTTCGTGATCTTGGGGTCACGATGGGGACGCCGTGTGGTCCCGGCAGAGTAGAATAGGCCACCCTTCACTCTTACCGAGGTGTCGTAAAAGGCGACTAAGGTAAAGCTGCTGGCATGATCATCAGCACCCAGAGAAGGAAAACGCTGCATTTACATCAAAACCCTCGCCAACCCGTCTGCCAAGCGTGGTGAGTATGGCAATTACCCCTCATGTGATTGAGGGAGGCCCGTGCCCCAGTAGTGGGGACTTAAATGGGCTGATGATGATCTTGGGGCCCTGGGTTCGATTCCCGGGTCCAGCGAAAAGTATGTTTCGAATTTTTCGAACATAGCTCGGGTTTGTGATCACCAATCCGCATTTGGCAAGCGTGGTGATTAAGCCTAATCCCATCATAGTAGCGATGGCTTGATTTCTATGATGGAGACCTTTGCCCTTCAATGGGACAGTTTATAGGCTGATACTTTAATGGTTTTGATCGGCTAATCATGGTCCAGATCATCTGTTTCCCTTGTTTAAGGATTGCGAAGTTCAGACGGCAGTCGCTTCATTGTAATTACCAGTCTTACTAATCCCTAGTCCAAATTTACCTCGGGATCCGAAGCGACTTCATGGGCGCATCCGAGATTGGCAAGCTAAGAATTAACTCAGCTTCCCATCATTAAGTGGATGAGAATCTTCTGAATCTACTTGTCACCGTGACCGTGGGTGAGCCAGGCTTCGGCATAAATGGGCCAGCTCGACCGCAGTGGTGCTATGGCCTCACAGAAAACCGGCGTGAAGAAGCGCCTACTTTATGATTCGCCTAGTGAGTGGGGGTACCAGAGGCCCAATCCGTTGGGAAGGGGTTTAAAAGTTCAGGTGCAGCGAACTGTGACTCCACTGGTGTTGAGTATGTGCGGCGGCAATCGCTAACTATTAGGTGGTATCACAATTTTTTTTTAAAATGCTTGTTTCGACTCTTTTGGTCTTCTAGACGAAAATACGTCTATTTCGCATTTGGTCCAATTCGCGTTTGGTCCACCTAGCATTAAGTCCACGTCACACTTAGTCCTTTTCGTTTTTGTTCCATTTTGCACTTGGTCCATTTTATTTTGCACTAGGTCCATTTCGCATTCAGTCCATTTCGCATTTGGTCCACTTTGAGTGTGATGTACAGTCAAAGAACGAAAAGTTTCGTCAGATTTCAAATTGATTCGTTTGATATGCTATGAGCACTTATTACCTTTCGTAAATTTGTCAGAGTAATACCTGTTGCATAGAAAATTATGCTCAACAGGTACGTCAGAAAGTTCAGATTTGCTTGTAGCAACATTAATTTGCTTTTGATGTAAAGAAAATTTAAAGAAGGTTGGCAAATCATTTTGATACGGTATGTCGGTATAACTGATTCTTGCCGTGAAAGCTTTGAGTATATACCTACTGAAAGCGTGCAAGCGAAAATTTACCTTAAGGTGACGAACCTTTTTATTCTCTGTACCGTACCATCATTCTGTCTAAGCTTACCAACTGACGGAAGGTTGGGCCTTTTGAACGGGAACGCCAGGACCAGCAGACCAGAGACTGCCGCAGCAGCCAGCCAGAATGACAGCGCGAAGTTCCTCTTGCCCTTCCCGCACCACGCCACCAAGGCTCCGAGGAGGAACTCCGCTCCGCCCGTGCCAATGATCACCCAGTCTGAAGACAAAGGTGGCATTTATCTTACCAAGAGCGGTAGTATCCTATTAGTAAAAGCGGATATGTTGGTAGTTATTCTTATTTATTTATTTATTTGCATTACATACTACGTAGTCACCTACCCTCTTATTACAAAAAACGGCTCTGATACCGGTTTAAATCCTAAACTAGCAAGTTCATGATTATTACGGAATAATGTTAGTTCTTAAATTTTATTACAAATCCTCGACTAACCATAGACAAAATAGCACCGCAGGATAGTGTTGATCGAATCATTCAATCATTCGTTCAGTGACATTTCATTTTACATAACCTTATTTTGTTGTCTGTGATAAAAATATTTTAGAATTGTTTTTTTAGCAACAATAAATTAAATTATAAGTATAGTAGTAGCTAAGTAAGGTTTCTAAGTAATAGGTAATGCATAGGAATTGCTTATATTTTTAGGATAAAATCTAAAATTTATATTAACTACTTTCTCACAAATAACTTTAGTGTAAAACGGATGAACTGTTACAAGGATAAGTTGTCATGTTACTGAATCGATTTCTACCTTTCGATCGGCGCAGAGGGAAAAGATCGTGAGGAAACCTGCACGTCTCGGATAGTTTCTGTGATGATTATGAACGTGTAACCGTGATCCAGTTGGTCTGGTACCTTTGTCTAAGGGTTGTGAAGGTAGTCGCTTCATTGTAATTACTAGACTTCCCGAATCGTGGCTAATGGTCCAAGCATACCCCGGGCTCCAAAGCGACAGTTTTGGACCCAAATGGGATTACACGATAAGATGAGAAGAGAGAGAAGTTTTTCGCTCTTTTAGGGAACGGAATGAATTTTGGGGCAATGGGTGTATCGGTGAATTTTTCTTAGATGTTTTTTAAATTTATTTAAGACAGCAAACAGTCATGTACAATTCTCTGATGGGAAATCAAATTCCTGATCTAATACGCACCTACCTTCTATCAGAGGCGTGCTGTACCCGGTGTCGGCATCCCTGTTGAGGAGCAGGTAGACGTTGTGTTCCAGCAGGATGACGATCAGTAGCGCCCCCTGCAGGGACAGGTCGAAGCGAGGGATCGTCAGCACGTACGTCCGCAGGAAGTACCATAGTTTGTACAGTACTGGAATAGAGAGAGCATGACAAATATTAGGCAGTAAAGTAAATGACCCATAGTGGTCTGGAGCGCTTAGCAAATTCCCGTGAGATTAAGGTAATAAAACAGGTCTAAGTGCGGAAACAGGAGTCCACTTTACATAACAAACTGACAGAAGATGACACTGTTGTTCTGGAAGGAAAGGAAGTGATTTTATTACTGCTGTCAGTAATAAAATCACTTCCTTTCCTTCCCAAAGGGCTTCCTGGCCACCCTGTAGCCGATATTACCTACTAGACCAGATTCCCCAGAAGATTCATTTGTATTTGAAGTTCCACAAGACGTGCCTGAGGTTTTACATCAGATGATAGATTCAGACTTGATCTGTGTGGATTACTTACCTAGCCCATTCATTAATTTATTCATAGGCCTGTTGCTGCAGTGCTAAAGAACTTATTGTAGTTTCCATTTTAGTATACCTAGTAGTATTCGTAATTGACCCTCTGAGACTCAGTCTCTGTAGTCTGAGTACTCAGTGCTTTATCATACACTTTGACTCGTTTAGCGTGGCTGATCCATGCTAAACGAGTCCGTCAATGTCATCCAGATTAGCCAAAAGGCCTGCATCCAGCGGCTTGCCAGTCTGGACCTCCATTCTAGAATAATGCCACTCCATCGGCAATCAGTTCTGCTACCTATAAATATAATATGCCGTGTGGTCCCGGCAGAGTAGAATAGGCCACCCTCACTCTTACCGAGGTGTCGTAAAAGGCGACTAAGGTAAAGCTGCTGGCATGATCATCAGCACCCAGAGAAGGAAAACTCTACATTTATATCAAAACCCTCGCCAACCCGTCTGCCAAGCGTGGTGAGTATGGCAATTACCCCTCATGTGATTGAGGGAGGCCCGTGCCCCAGCAGTAGGGACTTAAATGGGCTGACGATGACGATGATGACCTATAAATAAATGATTATGACTGTGTGCCCGCCCACTACCAATTCAGGTTGCTCAGCCATCGTGCTATATCGATGACTCTTGTTCGTTAATGGACTTTCATTTCTGAAAGAAATGATCCTCATCGTGTAAATAAACACCCAGCATAGCTCTCTCCATAGCGTGCTGTGCATTATTGCGTTTTTTTTATACGATGAGGTTTATAGGATGGCGCTACGTTTAAGTTCCATAGGTCATCATCGTAACACATTAACTGGCTGCATGCAGCCACGTTTCGGCATGAATGGACCGGCTCGACTGGATTGATACCACGGCCTTACAGAAAACCGGCGTGAAGCAGCAGTGTGCTGTACCGGAGGCCCAATCCGGGGGAAAGGGGGTTTTAAAGGTTGGCAGCTGTTGTCGTGGGTGTCTATCGGCGGCAGCAATCGCTTACCATTAGACGATCCATCTGTTCGTCTGCCACCAAACACATATTAAAAAAAATAACTGAGCTTATTTATAAATTGTATAATCGTCTTAGTACATGGATAATCAAAACATTTACAGCATGTAATAAATTTGATGGCAGATTATAATTATTCAAATGGATTCAAACTCGTGCCTCCTATAAATTAATCCATGATAATTTTAAGTGATCAAAGATTAAAACACACGTAGGTAATACGTAATACTTATTACCTTCGTACCATAGTGCTTGTATCACCATTTATCTACCTGTTTAGGTAATATGTACCTATGCCTTTCTCTAAAGCGCTTGTTTTTAATTTTTTGTGTATCTTATCAAGGATTACCAGGTACCACAAGACCCTTGTAGATCCTAAAATCAGTGTCACATGACTTTTAAGATGGTTCCAAGGAGGATATTAAAAACCTACCTACTTAGGTATTTATTTGTGCGAATCGTCGATGATCCCATATTCACATGCGGTTCTACGGAAACTGTTCAAATTATGCCAATTATCTTCATTTTACCAAGCGCACCGCTTGTTGTCAGTAGGGATTTCGTACTCATCATTTCAGCCAATGGGAAGGCCTAAGTATGTTCTCCAAACAGATCGGTCCTGTGCCGCCCGCATCCAAGGAATCCCGCGACCTTCACCATCTCGACGGTCCACCTTGTGGTGAGTCTGCCCTGGCTGCGTCTTTCTGTACTCCACTCGTGGACTCCCCCAACGGCCTCACATATACGAGAAAAGGAAACCAAAACGTCACGCACGGTACAGTTCCAGACAGTGGCGCAGGTAAGTACTGTGGCTAAACGTACATGTGGGGGAACCGGCTGGAGTGAGGAGGGGGGAGAAGATATTTGTTTAGCCACGTATTTCCTTGCCCTCGGAGGAATCGCAAATAAAAAAAATAGTAGGGTCACGGTCCCTCGCGAGACCTCCTTAAGGTGACGGGTAGGGCACACTAGCGACGCCAATCGATTTTAATTTTTACCTACTAAACCGGATTAATTTTAAACTATTTCGGGGTTATGACCTCTCGGCAAACACTTATACTATCCATTTCTATCATTAGATCCATTTCTAGCCGCATTATAAATGATAATAACTATTGAGGCAGTTCAATACGAGGTTCACTAATTTAAACTCAAATCCAGAAGGGGTGGAGAATATTTACTTAACTTCGAATATAGATGAGGGTTAAATAACTAAGCAGTGGCTTTGTCTACATTAAACAAAATTAAACTTGTGTCTATGTCCAGCAGAAGGGTACCTACTTACGCCTGGCCTCCTGTGTAAGCAGGACCCGTCCAGGGCTCGCCCTTTTTGAACGCATGACTTCTCCCCACATAAGGGCAATGAGGGAAAACCGCCGGGGTTTAGTCGGTATGCCTCTGACATGTTCCCGCTAGAGGAGAGCCCGACATAACAATCCTACTCTCCAGCAGGAGGTATGCATAAGGCGCCGTCGAATAGCGGCGACGTCAGCCCATTGCACTTCGGGCCGGCGGCATTACCCAGCGACAAAAAGAGTATACTTACCTACTTAATTATTAAGTTTATTACCGATAAAAAATATTAAAGGACGTTGTTAGGTAGGAAAGTAACCTTTACTATTAATAGGTAGTAGTAGGTACCTACTTTTTGCGCCCCAACGAAGCTAGGGATATCAGTCCTAAGCAATTAATCACAGAAAACCGGCGTGAAGCAGCACTGTGCTATGTTTCGCTGCGTGAGTGAGGGTACCGGAGGCCCGAACCTGGCTAAAGAGGGGTTAAAGGTTGGCAGCGCACTTGTCTCTCCACTGGTGTCGCGGGTATCCATCGCGGCGCCAATCGCTTTCTATCAGGTGATCCGTCTCCTCGTCTGCCACTTATACATAAAAAAAGAACTAATAGGTACACTTTCTGATAAGTGTAGGGTTTGGGGCTGATATGTAGTACAGTGGCGATCACAATAGATCAAACTGGTCGCAGTGATACTGGTCTGAATAGGACCTGCATAGCCGCCCGCTTAAGGTGACGGGTAGAGCACACTGGCGACGCCAATCGATTTTAATTATTAGCTACTAAACCGGATCAATTTTAAACAATTTCGGGGTTACAATCTCTCGACAAACACCGATAATATTTAATAACTGTTTGGTCTGCTTTTGCACTCGAATTTTGGATCACCGCCAAAAGTGGCCGCTTTTGGCGTGCACCAATTTTTCGTATACAAAAACGGACCCAACATTGGTGCATGTTATTTAATAAATAGTACAAGTGTTTACTCAGAGGTTGTAACCCCGAAATTGTTTAAAATAGATTCGGTTTAGTAGCTAAACATTTAAATCGATTGGCGTCGCTAGTGTGCCCTACCCGTCGCCTTAAAAAAAAAAAAAATTAGTACCTAGGTACTCACCGGGTATACGCTCAAAACTCATTTTGAGAAGACCACAGTTTACTCTCACAAAGCAATGTATTTTCTATAAAACTTGAAATGTTTTCACTCAACTAAATAGTAAAAGAACACAAAAATGTTATAAATGAAAGATTTTTCTCTATGTTAATGAAAATCAAAGCAATGTCTTAGAGACATATCAAAAGTTTTCACAGAATAACGTGCTAACTATGTTTACTATCTAATGGCACTGAAAATGGTTTCCGCACATTTTCGTGGTGAATTCACTATCAATATTATTATCGACCATCCATTATTTATCTAGATGATATCTTTATCAGACAAACCTATTGTAATTTTACGCTTATCTCGTAAAAATAAGGTCTTTAATTGATTGATCGTCTAGTTCCTGTAATATGTGAACTGTGTTTATACTCATCATATTTAAATAACGTCAAAAAAACACACAGAAAGCCGTCGTGAAGCAGCATTGTGGTGTGTCGCTGCGTGAGTAAGGATATCGGAGGTCCAATCTGGGGGAAAGGTTCTCAGCACACTTGTGACTCCACTGGTGTCGCGGGTTTCCATGGGCGGCGGCAATCGCTTGCCATCAGGTGATCCGTCTGCTCATCTGCCATCTATCACATAAAAAAAAACAATAAATCAAAACATCTATCTATGTACAGAAAGCCACACATCAGGTTACCATAATCTGTCAAAGTTCCAAGATTGATATTGAACCAAATGTGTTTGATATTAAGATCAGAATCGACTGAAGAAATTTTACAGATTTGAATACATTGATGTGTGGCTGTACTTACGTACCAAAAATAATTACGTAAAAAATACTTAGTTCGCACATTTTTTCCATATTGGAGACAAAAAAATATCAGAGAAAATATTTTTTCCGGCCTATATTAAGGGTCCGTTGAACAACGTATTTCCCATACAAACGTAATACCAAAATAAATTGCAATTTGGAGATATCTTGACATTTCATTATTGTTACTCGGATTAAGGAAGTATTTATCTATATCTCGGTTAACACCTGCTCTTAAAAATATTTACCCACTTAAAAATATATTCGATTACATTTGGTAAATTTTTCGACGTTATAGACCTATTTCTTGCCTATTTGTTTTATATTAAAAACTCAATTATTCATTATAAAAATTTAATAGAGACACAGCTTATATTGTCTAGTTACACAATATCTAAAGAAAAAAAAAGGTTTATTTCATAATTTTTGAAATGTACACAAATTTATTACTAATTTCAAACAGCTATCTTGCTATTTCTTCTCGCACGAAAGGGGTCGCGATAGGCGTGACAGTGATAGCGAGATGTCCGAGGAACAGCGAAGCTCGCCGCGAATTGAATTTGAACGACGCTCCGCCGCACTCTTAAGTAAGCTACGTACCTACAAAATACAACACAAAATTTCGAGCCCGCATCTCGCTGCTTCTCTCATCAAGTCGCATGTAGATGAGTGCACCACATCTTTTAGATTTAGTCATGTAAACTCAGAGATTATTCTTAAAACATTAAAAGATTTAAATATTAAAAAGACTGAGGATGCATGGGGAATTTCGATAGATATAATAAAAAATATAATACACTCTATCGCACCCCACTTAGCTATAATATTTAACGAATGTGTTGACGAGGGTCAATTTCCAAATAAGATGAAAATTAGTAAAATCATACCTTTATTCAAATCTGGAGAAAGGAGTGATCCGTCTAACTTTAGGCCAATATCCATATTGCCAGCACTCAGTAAAATATTCGAAAAAATTATATTTACTTAACTTTTATCTCATTTTAATATTAATAAATTACTGCATGAAAAACAGTTTGGATTTACTAAAGGAAAATCCACTACTGATGCAGGAGTGGCTCTTATCAAACATGTTTTTGATGCGTGGGAGAAAAAGCAGGATGCAATAGGTGTTTTCTGTGATTTGTCGAAAGCATTTGATTGCGTTAATCATGAAACACTATTGATGAAGTTACGGCATTACGGTGTATTGAATAACGCACTTGATATGATTAAATCTTATTTGTCTGATAGGATTCAAAGGGTTAATGTTAATGGAATCGACTCTTCTGGCGCTCCTCTATTAATGGGAGTGCCCCAAGGCTCAATATTGGGGCCTTTGTTGTTCTTAATATACGTAAATGACCTTCCATACTTTACGAAAGATCTATGTGAGATAGTGTTATTTGCTGACGACACTTCCTTGATTTTTAAGGTTGATAGATATAAAAAATCAATTGACGACGTAAATGATACTCTCTCACAGGTATTGCACTGGTTTACGACCAACAATTTACTTCTTAACTCAAAGAAAACTAAATGTGTAAAATTCACCATGCCAAATGTAAGGCAGGTCGATACAAGTATTAAGATGAACAATGAATCTATTCAAATCATTAATTCCACCGTTTTTCTCGGTATAACTATAGATGCGAAATTGCAGTGGAGTCCCCATATTGCTGCCTTGGCAGGAAGACTAAGTTCCGCTGCATATGCAGTAAGAAAAATTAGGCGTCTGACTGATATCGAAACGGCAAGACTGGTCTATTTCAGCTATTTCCACAGTGTGATGTCATATGGTC
This sequence comes from Marasmia exigua, assembly GCA_019059595.1. Lineage (NCBI taxonomy): Eukaryota > Metazoa > Arthropoda > Insecta > Lepidoptera > Crambidae > Marasmia > Marasmia exigua. The sequence goes on from CM032482.1 coordinate 19,583,515, forward strand.
TACTGTTGTGGGGGTCTGCTGCTGACATACAAACTATTTTTGTATTACAGAAAAGGGCCATCCGCGCTATATACAGCCTTAGATCACGTGACTCACTTAGGGAAATATTTAAAGAAATAAATATTTTAACCGTGGCTTCCCAATTTATCCTCGACTGCATTATGTATGTACGTAAGAACTTGGACACTTTTCCAAAAAAGTCCGATAGTCATAGTCTTAACACCAGAAATAAACATAGGCTTGCCGTCCCGGTCCTCAGACTTCATAAAATCGGTAATTCGTTTGTTGGCTTAAGTATTAAGATATTTAATAAGCTACCACAAAATGTCATTAACCTATCACTGGATAAGTTTAAGTCCCATATTAAAACCTGCCTAATGAAGAAAGGTTACTATAGTGTACAAGACTATTTAAATGATAAGGATTCTTGGTCATGTTAATTCATTAATCTTTTGAGTTGTTATTCATAGTAGTCTATTAACTTTCATAATTGTATTTTTTTCTCTCTTCTCAATTGAAACTCTGTAACATCATCAATATTTGAAAAGAGTAACTACTGAGTTTCTTGCTGGTGTCTTCTCAGTAGAAATCGACATTCCGAACCAGCGGTAGATAATATGTACTATTTTGACATTCATAAGTGTTCTGTGTGGACCTAAATTGAATAAAGAATTTTTTATCTTTATCTTTAATAAAATAATATGATGCATGGGAAGTAAGACATTTCAGACTCCTTTTAATATAAAAGAAACAAATAAAAATCAAATAATTTATTGTAAAAAATACAAAATCACTGATCGTGCTTACTTAATTCTTAATACCTATTCAATCAAAGTGTCCTATTATGAAGGTTAACGGCATTCAAAATACTTACTTAAATATTAGATATGATTCACAAGTATGTCATAAAAACATTTAAAAATAATTATACAAACAATACTATTAGAAACAAGAAAGTATGCTATTTATTACAATAGGTAATCGTCAAAAAATACAATCGACCACAGAATGTCAATCAAAAAATTTAATAAGTTGTTATAAACTTTCATGGTCACTAACATTAGAATAGTTATTTTCGGGATTTCTACCATGTACCTACCTTATTTTTGAGTTTCCGATATTTCGGCACTGTTGCAAGCGCCATGTTAACTGAAGTTTTTGCGGGTAAGTTGTTACTGGCAGACAAATCGGTCTACCCTCCTTCGCAGTCTTTTACTACGCGCACCTGCGGTACCACTATTCACTAACTCACTATTTTCTCGCAGCTGTTCTCGATACACTCCGTGACCATGGCGCTTGCAACAGTGCCGAAATATCGGAAAGTCAAAAATAGGGTACATGGTAGAAATCCTGTAAATAACTTTTCTAATATTTAGTTAGGATATGAGGCATATTTTTTTCATTTAAAATATAATTCTGGGTTAACTTTAGTGAAAAGATTTTTGCCACAGGGTTTATTTTGAGAAAAAATCCTGCTTATCTGCTAAAATGCAAACTTATTTCATAAACTGGGTAGATTTTTACTGTCATTCATTGCTATCACATTTGGTTAAACTTGACAAGATACTACGAGGGTTGTAATAAAGAAGTCACTAAGATTTAATATACTTAATATCTAATGGTAACTAAATGTTGGTAACGTCATACATTTTTATTCTATGCAATGAATGTCTTGTTATATTTTAGGGGTAAAGCCTTAGGTTAAACCAATTTCGATTTAATCTAAGGGTAAAGCACATTGAAAAAGGCCCTTGCACAAAATAACACATGACTAACGAAATTTTGATGTAGTTTGTAGGGAATTTAAATAAGTAATTTCAGCAAAAAACTGCCATTATGCCTTAGTAACGGTAGAAATTTTAAATTGCGAATTTTTGTAGCGCTTCAATCGCGCTTTCGACTGTCACCGCGATTGTATCGCTGCATTTAGCAACGGATAGATGTCATCTGGGATTGTATTGATATTTCAACGCCACTGAATCGCGATTGTATCGCTGCAAAAAGTCGCATTGTAAAATATCTCTTAAGGAACGTTTCTGAACTGCAATTGAGTGTTAGACAATTCTATCTTAATATTTAAGTATCACTTCACAACCTCATATTATTATCTCTCCCATATCATCTTTAAATCTTAATCTTCCATATCACTTTATTTGATTTTAGCTTTGAGCCTGTCCTAGAACTTTCTCCTCCAGCCAGGGTATGAAGTGTGTTATCCTGGAGTAGACGCCGGGGAAGCCGGCTTCCGCGCACTTCCTGCCGTAGGATACCACACCGATTTGGTAGAAATGGGTCAAGTAGTTCACTTCGTCATACTGAAAAAGATAAACAAAGCATTGTGCTTTAACTAATAAGAAAAAAACATAATTAAAACCGGTTCATCCGTTCGGGAGCTACGATACCAGAGACAAATACACACACACACACACACACACACACACACATACAGACATAAACACATGTCAAACTTATCGTTGTTGAATTTGTACGAATATGGTAGATTTTTTTATGTTTTAGGTGGCAGACGAGCAGACTGATTATCTGATGGTAAGCGATTGCCGACACCAGCGTGGAGACACGGTTTTTTTATAATATGATATGGCTCCACTCGAAGATATCTTGCCAATGTCAAGTAACTTATTGAGAATACCTAAGTGGGTCACAACAGTCGAAGTCAGTCAAAGTCACAGTCACTCAATAATATGCCGGTGTTTTGCGTTTTATCGACCTACCTACGGATCCTATTTTTTACAAGTCCCATCTAACGCAAACCGCTGAACTATTTTTCCTATAGGTCGTCATCGTCAGCCCATTTAAGTCCTCACTGCTGGGGCACGGGCCTCCCTCAATCACATGAGGGGTAGGTACTCACCACGCTTGTCAGACGGGTTGGCGAGGGTTTTGATATATGCAGAGTTTTCCTTCTTTGGGTGCTGATGATCATGCCAGCAGCTTTACGACACCTCGGTAAGTGTGAGGGTGGCCTATTGTACTCTGCCGGGGACCACACGGCTAATTCCTATAGATACTAAGGAATAAAGTACTAAGTGAAATAACCCTGCTTCTATACTCACAATGGGCTGCATCAACGGGCCTCCACTGTCGCCCTGGCACGCGTCCCGCCCGCCCTTCTTGTAGCCTGCGCAAAGCACGCGCTCGTCGATCGTCTGCGCCTTGTACGCGGAGTATGCTTGTGCACAGAAAGAGTTGCTCACTACTGGCAGCTGTAGGGCCATCAGGTGCGAGGCTGATGGACCGCCTGAAGTGGAAAGATATTTTTTATGATCAATGAGAATCCTTATTTTATTTATTTACATGCTTTACTGAGGGCTTACAGTTTAAGCCAAGTGCCCTGCAGTATTAATTTGATTAGTACACTATTACTAAAAACATAGCATGTAACCTGCCTTATTCTTTATAACAACGTTTGTGAACCATAAAAAAGAAGAAGAATACTAAAATATACAACCTGTGCGGATAAAGAATGGGATCAGAAATGGCGGCGCATCTATTCATTCACTTCTCGCTGGCAAACCCACGAGTGTGAGAGTGGTTGCCGAGAGGTTGTAACCCCGGAATTGTTTAAAATAGATCCGGTTTAGTAGCTAAAAATTAAAATCGATTGGCGTCGCTGGTGTGCCCTACCTTAAGGTTTAAACTCACTTCTCCTATTAGGCCTCCTCACTCACTCGCCCAAACACAGGGCAGGCGTTTCTTCACGCAAGTGCTCTGTGAGGCTGTGGTATCAATCACCCTTGTAGAAATCTGAATGTGGAAGTGTAAGAGTAATACTTACGGAACTCTGTGTCTCCCCACCCCGCTATAATAGGGTTGTAGTCCTCAAACGTCATGGACCTCAGGCTGACCTGCTTGGGGATGCAAATCGGCTTGATCAGGTCTGTAAATAAAAATATAGTCTTAGTTAGCTTTGAATAGGTTAGAAAATTAGCACTTCTTAAATACAATTGGCGAGACGTGGTCTCAACTTGATAAATCGTTTTTACTAAAGGCACAGTAGATACTGTTGCATGCTGTACGATTGACATCGTGTAGACTTGGTATATTTACTATAATTCATTGATGTAGACCTCATATCTCAAGCAATAATATCGCACCCCCAGTAGAACATTTATTTATTTATTTAATATAATTGTACGGGATAAATACATAATTATACATAATTAGCTCTAATTGTATTTATAAACACATATCAATTATATTTACTAAGGACTTAACATTATCTATAAATATGTCTAGTTCTGGATGCAATGTCAAGAGTGCGTTAAGCGTGTGATGCATGCGACAGAGCGGCGACTGCGCACGCGCCGCCGTGCAGCACGGCGGGGGCGCGAACAGCCGATGCCTGCGACCAGAGCGTATACGCAGATACTTATCAGGGACAAACATGCGCGATAGATGTCTAAACATGTCTGTTTGTATTTATAGTATTCCCATTATTTTATTTTATTTTATTTTATTTTATTCGGAAGACCAACAGCTGTCTTAATACAGTAGCAATTACAATGAATGTCTTAAAGCTAATAACAGGTCTTCACTGATAGAAATAAAGTAAGTAAAAGTTTTGACATGCGAAGATCACGGAAAGCAACAGATCAAGTTGGCCATGATACGTAAAAATAAATTTAACAACACTATTACATACTGTTGCCGTTATTGGCGGCTTCCGCAGCCGCAGAACAGAACGAATACCTATGTAGGTAGGTACTATGCCAAATTTCCTCAACAAATGAAAACTAAGTTAGGGTAAAGATCTATTGAGGAAATTTGTCAAATTTGTAGATGTTTGGGTGTCCGTACTTGTCCTGTTACATTTTCTCGAAAAATGAGTCACACAGCGTCTTTCTCGCCCTAGCCACACTAATAGTAAATATATCGATGTCCAAATGTTTTAAGCTATTAAAGGTTTTACTCGCTCGCAACATATACGAATCCCTACGATAGTTAGTAGACCATTATTATATTATTTTAGTATTATTTTAGTATTATTATGTATTTATAGTATTTATTTATAATGACTGGCTATATAGTAGGTGCTACTGACCTGTAAAGGTGACCTGTTTGTCCAACACTAATATCCCGATGTCGTTGGTGAAGGCAGTGGCGCTGTACTGCTCATGCTTGATCTTGGCCTTGATGAGGAAGTCTGTCGGCGTAGCTCCTTCTGTCTCGCTCTCCAGGTCTAGCTCTCCTAGGCGGACGACAAATCTGGAAAAAACATAAAGAAAGTACAGTCACCATTACAGCCAATATACGTGTACCGGACATAGGCATTCTCCAATGATCTCCACACAGATCGGTCCTGTGTCGCCCGCATCCAATGGTTTCCCACGACCTTCATCAGTTCGTCGGGCCACCTTGAGGGGGGCCTGCCACGGCTGAGACGCGCGGCCTCCACTCGAGGCTATATTTATTCTGTGCTCGAAGACCTTTCTACTCCAACGGCCAAGTAAGTAAGTAATCACAGTTTTCTTCTCTATCCTTATAAACACATGCAAGGTTGTATACAATGTGTTTGAGGTCCTAGGTATCTAGGTTTTCTCAACGAGCTAATTGGACGAAAATTGGACATACATCCGAAAAATCCAGAGTTGCGTGCGTTCCGATCTTAAGGCTTATCCGCTTAAGTACGCCTTAAAATCATAGATATATTAAGATTAATAAGTATATTTAGATACATTTCGAACCCGCAACCCTTGGACCAAAGGCAGCGTTCACTACCACTGTTCCAAACGGGTCGTCGTATATATATTAATCTAAACATTTTAGCAATGAATGAAATTAAGTTTTTCGATTTGACGTATTTTATCGACAAAAGCGGATGTTATGACCTGGTCTTCAAAACATCGAAGGCACTTGACCTCAATCCACGACCTTAGGATGCGACGCTTAACGCAACCATGCATTTACATCGAAAACCGGTTGAGGGAGTTTTAAATTAATTATGACAATCGATCAATGGAGAAAAAAGTATTGAGTAAGGAGATCATTATTCTGGGCTACATATTTTTTTGGAACAAGTGCCGGCTAAGAACAAAAAGTAAGAAAATTTTGAAATCTGAAAAAAAATCAGATTTCAAAATTGTCTCCTTTTAAAATGATCAATTTGTTAATTCTACCTGTATTGCTGCGTGTGCGCAATAAATAATTATAATGTATATATTTCTCTGGTAGACCATCGTCCGGGTTGTTGTCTTGTGACATTTCGCTCTATTTCGGATTCAGGTGTTTTTTTATTTTATTTATATCTATCTCTCTTCTCTTCATCTTAGCGTGTAACTCCCGCTTGCATCCAAAGCTGTCGCTTTGGAGCCCGGGGTACGCTTGGACCATGATTCAGGATGTTGGCGTCTGTTAATTACAATGAAGTACGCGAAAAATGCTTTTAGCGTGAATTACACGCTAAAAGTGGCCGCTTTTGGCGGTAATCAATTTTTCGCGTACACGTTAGACCCAACATTTGTGCATGGTTATTTAATAAATAGTATAAGGGTTCGCCGAGAGGTTGTAAACCCGAAATTGTTTAAGATAGATTCGGTTTAGCCGTGTGGTCCCCGGCAGAGTAGAATAGGCCACCCTCACTCTTACCGAGGTGTCGTAAAAGGCGACTAAGGTAAAGTTGCTGGCATGATCATCAGCACCCAGAGAAGGAAAACTCTGCATTTATACCAAAACCCTCGCCAACCCGTCTGCCAAGCATGGTGAGTATGGCAATTACCCCTCATATGATTGAGGGAGGCCCGTGCCCCAGCAGTGGGGACTTAAATGGGCTGACGATGACGATGAGATCCGGTTTAGTACCTTAATATCGATTGGCGTCGTTAGTGTGCCCTACTCGTCACCTTAACATTGTGTGTTAGAACGGGATGACATGAGCTTTAGTACGGTAATAACTTTAGATCGCGATTTATAATAAGGTAGATATATTTAGTCCGATATTTATTTATTTAGGTTCACTAACAGCATATCGTACAAAAAATAATTAAAACAGCTTGTTAAATAAAGTATATAGATAAGGACAAGGCATTAACGAGTGTATTTAGAAATCATTAATTCTCATAAAAAATTAATCTAGGTCAACTCGTGTGACACGTGTGTGAGAGCTTTAATGATGATGAGGATTCATGACTTTTAAATGAATAAGTCTGGACTTTTAATGGATAAGTCAATGTCGTAAGGTCCATACTCGTAGGTTGTTAGGATCTACCTATTCTCTTCTTCATCATCTTAGCGTGTGATTCCCGGTTGCGTCCAAAGCTGTCGCTGTGGAACCCGAAGTACGCTTGGACCATGATTCAGGATCTGGGGATTACAATGAAGCGACTGCCGCCTGACCTTCCAACATTTACAGTTGTTATAGAGCGGTTTTGACGTAGAATAAAATCATACAAAATTTTCTAAAAAATAACGAAAACTATTTACAACCTGTGCGGATAAAGAAATCAGAATTGGCGGCGCATCTATTCACTTCTCGCTCGCACACTATTTGCGTCTATACTCGCACCCCACGAGAGAGTAAGTTGGCAAAACTTTAACAAACATTTATAAAAAAAAACCAGACTTTTAAGGAAGGTAACTAAACTAAGGGGATTTCTGGCCACTTATATTTTGATTGCTTGACCTAAGATTAAAATAATTATTCTACACATCCGCCAACAGATTTTCCATTATTATCTTAAAACGTAAAAACCACAATAAACCCTCAATGCATAAAAACACCTCACACATAGCCAGTTGTTGTCGTTATATAAAACCCAGGTGCTTTATTTTAATGTCATCCAATGTACAGTCAAAGATCCAAAAGGTTCGTCAGTTTTCAAATTGATCAGGTAAATTTGTCAGAGTAATACCTGTTGCACAGAAAATTATGCTTAACTGTCAAATCAGAACGTTCAGATTTGCTTGTAGCAACATTGATTCCTTTTGATGTGAAGAAAATTTAAAGAAGGTTGGCAGATCTTTTTGAAACGGTATACAGGGTGTATGTGTGGACGTTTACATCCCTTTAACCACGTGTTCTACCAACTATTCTGAGCAGCATTTGTTCTAAGACTTTTCGAAATTCGTCGAAAATTTTTTCGACTTCCCATACAAAATGACCAAGTTACGTGGCCGGCTTTGTATGAAAAGTTGAAATTTTTTTATGCGAATTTCCAAAAATAATCGCACAATAGTTGATATTTTATAGCAATCTTTTGCGATTTATTCTTAAGTAAATAACACACTTGAAAATTTCATCTCGTGTTCAGGCGGGACTCGAACCCACACCTTCCACAATCCGGGTGAATGTACTACCAATTATACCACTGAACGCGCAACTAAGTCGACGAAATTTGTAAGTGCTTGATTCGACATGAGCTGTCGATAGTCTCATCAATACTTAGTAACGCGTTCAGTGGTATAATTGGTAGTACATTCACCCGGATTGTGGAAGGTGTGGGTTCGAGTCCCGCCTGAACACGAGATGAAATTTTTAAGTGTGTTATTTACTTAAGAATAAATCGCAAAAGATTGCTATAAAATATCAACTATTGATTAAGCAGTCTCATCTTAACTGGTGGTCAAATATTTGTAATAATATTTCCACTGGATATTGTAAATATACCTACAATATTGATGAGACTATCGACAGCTCATGTCGAATCAAGCACTTACAAATTTCGTCGACTTAGTAACGCGTTCAGTGGTATAATTGGTAGTACATTCACCCGGATTGTGGAAGGTGTGGGTTCGAGTCCCGCCTGAACACGAGATGAAATTTTTAAGTGTGTTATTTACTTAAGAATAATCGCACAAGTCACAAATGTTTTTCATAATGGTTGATAGAACACGTGGTAAAAAGGATGCAAATGTTCACAGTACACCCTGTATACGGCAACGGTAATAACTGATTCTTGCCGTGCAAGCGAAAATTTACCTTAAAGTGACGAACCTTTTTATATCTGTACCGTACATATAGTAATCATCATTAGTTCACTGGTATCATTATCTAGAACACGTATCTCCAACTTAGGGCGTGAACAGACCAATCGATTAATAGATGGTGCAATCGACATCACAGATGCGTTGCCGGCTCTTATGACGAAAATAGATTTGTATTAATTGTGGCGTTTATGACGCATTTTTTACAATGGTGAATCCATGATTTTTAGCTACTAAACCGGATCTTTTTTAAACAATTTCGGGGTTTTAATCTTTTGGCGAACACTTGTACTACTTATTAAATAATCATGTATATAGTATAAGTGTTCGCCGAGAGACTGTAACCCCGAAATTGATTAAAATAGATCCGGTTTAGTAGCTAAAAATTAAAATCGATTGGCGTCGCTTGTGTGCACTACCCGTAACCTTAATTGACAATTTGATATATCACGTCTAAAAATACCCAATAACCCTGTAGATGGACCTCAGGCCTATAGTACGCCATCTTGCGGATTTTTCGTACGCCATAGCCCCCATTAAAACAAATCTACTGGCGGCGCTAGTTACGTCCATGCGTCACCTTAATAAGCTCTTTTGGCAATACCTACTAACGCCCGAAGAAAGAAGTTTGCTCATTAGGTACCATCCTACCAGAAGCAGATGGCGTTAATCTCACAGTTCCAGATGGTACATCGGACCATGGTCCCCGGCTCGGTGGAAGATCTTTCCTTTTCGTGGGAATCATTCCGATTTCCTGAACTCTTTTCTTGAAGATTAACTTGAAGATTAGAACTAATTTAGGTCATCACGCTCCTCTGGCCCGATGTTGTGGGACATACAATGAACTTCACCTGAAGGACATTGATATTTTTTTCGACTCCTTGCCTAGCTATTGGCGAAAGTTGATAAATTTATTATATGATAGGTAGCAAACCTCTTATAATGTTGTTTTATTTCAATAATTTTATTAAGTATTTTTGTTTCTTTTTAGTTTATCTTTTGTGTTTTTACGTAGAGATTTTTTAGCAACGTTGTGTACGCCTATAAAGGGTATATATATATATATATATATATATATATATATATATATATATATATATATATATATATATATATATATATATATATATATATAAGACCTGTACTTTAATTAAGCATTTTTAAATTTTCTATATGAATACTGTTGATGTACCTTTTTAATAAATCTATAAAATAAAGATCGTATTTTTTTATTAGAAAAAATGAAGGTAAAAATTGACATATCGCTATTGTGTTGCCGGTCTTTTTAAAATGGGGGACACCAGATCTTATGTTGGATTCGGCGGGTAGGGCTAAAAGAAGCCGCGTGGGCTGATGCAATTCAAAGGTTTTAAATTAGAGTCTAATGGTTTTTAGTGTGCAAGTTTGGTGTTTATTTGTGCAGTGAAGTGCCGCAAAGTGATCCTAATAATAAGAATCGTTGGATTGTATCGTTTTTAACACTGCTATTGTGTGTCGAGTGCGTTGTCTCGTGACAACTTGCTTGGACCTAATAGAGTCTCAAAACCCGCGATTGCTTTTAGAGTGATATCCGCTGAATCCGTAGGTCGATAAAACGCAAAACACCGGCGTTTTATTAAGTGAATGTGACTTTGACTGACTTCGACTGTTGACTACCTACTTGTTCTCAATAAGTTACTTGACATTGGCGAATTATCTTCGGTTGTCCCGCTTAATAATGCCTAAAATCTATAACATGATAATGGCAGGAGTAATTCTCAGTCGAGAAGTTGATTGCCACAAATAAAATAAGAAGAAGAAGATCTTATGTTCGGAAACACCATCTAAACAACATTAAGTTTGCCAATCTTGTACAAAAAGGGTCGTATATTTAAGAATATTTGTTAAACCTTTGTTACCTAAACCGGTATTATAAAGCAGTTCTCATACTTTTTTCGAAAATTTTGTATGAAAATAGTTTGTTTCAAACGTCAAAACTGCTTTATAACTCCGTCTTAGGTAACAAAGGTTTATTGAACGCTTATGAATAAAGCTGCAAGTGTTTAGAAGGACGTAAGTACCTAACTGTTAATATAAACATTCTGTACCTATGTATCTAAGAACTAGCTATGTTTATGACAATCAGTCAGTATTTATGCCTCAATTGTAGATATTTATCACCATTAAAGGACTTTTTACTGCTATCAATTCTCTATAATAGCAGGAAGTGGGTATTAAAATGTAACATTAAGTGTGAATAGTGGACAATAATGATGGATGAGTGTGTTGGTAGTCTGTAGATGCATCCGGGTTTCTGTGCAACGGCAAACTCATGGGCGTAGCTGGGGGAGGGAAGGGGGGATCAGCCTGTATCTTTGGCCTGAGAATGGACGCAGAGGATGGCAGAAACTCCAGCTCCTTTATGACACCAGCAGCATGCTCTTTTTTAAGCGCGTGGCTATGCATTGCAAGTCTTATTCAGACCAGTATCACTGCGACCAGTTTGATCTATTGTGATCGCCACTGTGCTACATATCAGTCCCAAACCCTGCACTTTTCATAAAGTGTAATAATTATAATCATCATCATCATCAGCACCCCACACTCGTCCACTGCTGGACATAGGTCTAAAGCACGCCACTGCTCCCGATTTTTGGCCACTCTCATCTAGCCCATACCAGCCAGCCTTCGAATGTCATCATCCCATCTTGTTGCAGGGCGTCCAACACTACGCTTACCGAGTCGCGGTCTCCACTCAAGGACTTTACGGCTCCAACAGCTGCCAGTTCTGCGGCTAATATGACCAGCCAACTGCCACTTCAGTTTGTTAATTTAGTGGGCTATGTGGGTGACTCTGGTTCTCTGTCGGATTACATCATTTCTGATGCGGTCCTTCAGAAAAACTCCGAGCATAGCACTTTCTATAGCTCTTTGAGCGACTTTGAACCGGTGGACTAGTCCAGCCGTGAGTGTCCACGTCTCGGCACCTTAAGTCACGACCGGAAGGACGCGCTGGTCGAAGACTTTCGACTTAAGACTTTGAGGGATGGATGACGAGAAGACTTGACAAGGTTTACCAAATGCTGCCCAGCCTATCTGAATTCATCTATTGGCTTCTCTTTCGAAGTTGTTTCTGCCTAATTGGAGTGTTTGTCCTAGATAGACATATTCCTGAACAACTTCGAGAGGTACTCCATTATTATAATAGTTACTCGCCTAATAAACAAGTTGCCATCTGATCTGCGGGAAAGTTTGACACCTACCAATTTGAAACTTAAGTTAAGGGAATACTGTCTTAGCAATTGCTAGGATAGTTGTATAAAATAATGTCGCTAAGTGTAGATACTCTTATTCATTAGTGTCGCTTGAATGGCATTTTCATTTCTGAAATAAAAGTTTGTAAAACTCATAGCTCACGATAGCACAAGACAAACCTATGTGGTTTTATGTCTTTTTCTTCTTTAGCCTGTTTGAACTATTTTAGTGAAGGCCTCCTTCAGCATTTTCCAATGCTGGAACATTGCGCTTTTTGCATCCAGTTTGAGCCAGCCACTCTTTTCACGTCGTCCCTCCAGCGCATCTGAGGTCTTCCTTGAGGGCGTTTATTTCCCCACGGCTTCCAATCGAGAAGACGCTTACACCATGATGCCCTATTGCGGGCGACATGTCCTGCCTACCGCCACTTTAAGTGGGCCTCTCTTTCTGTTACATTTGCGACTTTGCTTTGCTCTCGAAGCCATTTGTTTGTTTTGCGGTCCATTAGTGTCACTCCTACCAGCTTTCTCTCTACTGTCCTCTGGGTTACTTTCAATGGTTTTATATGCTGCCTTCTATCTGTACATGTATAATATGTATGTTATTTGATGGTTAATAAAAATAAAATGTTTGGGAATGGCTTCATTGGGGCTCAATATGTGCTTACTCAGATGTATGTTATGTTTACGCGTCAGCGGTTCGTATTCGGTGACTGTACATAGGGTTTTCATCCACCTTGTTACACATTCTGCAGATTCTAGTGTCGCTGAGTCCCATAGTAGCCGTGTGCTTGTTGAGGCAACAGTGAACGATTAGAGCTTTCATCAGGATGGGTATGTTATTTGCATGTACTTACAAGTCATTTTCCCTGCCATGGATGCAGTGAGCAGCCGTAAGCACGTGCTTCGAACTGATGAGGGACCCCCCGCACAGCCAGCGGGCGCTAGGGCCCCTGCGACTCTTGTAGCCCAGGAGGGCCATCCAGGGGAAGTCACCTGGAAAAAGTAAAAGAAAATAAATACAGTTTAAGTATGGGGATCGTGCCTATCGACGGTGGTGCCTACTACTCCTAAATAGGGGCCTTTTCACCAGGCCGTGACAAATGTCAATGGCATGATCGAATGAATTGTGAAATATGAATGGCACTTTGTTACAATTTTATGGAAGACAATAATGTTGTGAAACACAAATTATTATTTTTAGTCGACATATTTGTAAAAATGACGATTGGTCGGCCGTGGCCCAGAACAGAGAGGAATGGCGACTTGTTGTATCGGAGGCCAAGATCCACTAAGGGTCGCTGAGCCATCGGAGTAAGTGTTTGTAGAAATTTAGGCGAATCTTGACATAAGATTTAGGCTATGTCGGATTTGTGTCATAATTGTAGTGTTCCGTTCTGCACATCATCATCATCATCATCATCAGTCCATTTAAGTCCCCACTGCTGGGGCACGGGCCTCCCTCAATCACATGAGGGGTAATTGCCATACTCACCACGCTTGGCAGACGGGTTGGCGAGGGTTTTGATATAAATGCAGAGTTTTCCTTCTCTGGTTCTGCACATACGCGTGGTTTAAAGGCTCGCCGCGCGTGTTTCCCAACCAACCCTTGACAATAATTGTAGCCGTGGTGAAATAGGCCGTGGGCCTGGTGCCATTCATTTGTACTGAGCAGTCAGTACAAAGTGCTGTCAGTCCACATAGACGGTGGTGCCAACTGGTGCCTTCTATTTGAACTCGGTAAGATAAATGTGACCTTGAGTCAATAAAAAGTGGCCCTATTTATAGTTACTGCACAATTTTTTGGTTGGCCACCTTGTTGCAATAATCTAACATTACATGTGATTCAAAACATTTATTTTGATACGTGTTATTATTGGCTTTGAAATGGAGCCAACCTAATTTATTGACCTTATACAACCGTGGGTTATCATCATTAGGGACGCTCAATTACCCTCGTATGTAAAGGTTACTCTAATGTTGCAATACGTTTCGATGTTTACTACAGTAACTATTTACAAAAATTACATTTGATCACCATCTGATCTGCTTTGATCTACTCGTGCAAAACTATCAGTATTTCCGGACAATGCAACCCTCAAGAAAAGAGTGATTAACTTTTTAAAAGGCCAGCAGCGCACTATTGCGATGGTGTTCCATGTTTCCATGGGCCAAAGACTCCAAAACGAGGAATTTATCGGAAGCTAGGAAGTCATCTGCTGTCACCTTTGAGACTCTTCCTCATCTTAGCGTGTAATTCCCGGTTGCGTCCTAAGCTGTCGATCTGGAGCCCAGGGTAGGCTTAGACCATGATTCAGGATTTGGGGAGTGTGGTAATTACAAAGATACTGCTGTAGTGCTATCTGACCTACTCCTATACTATCAAATGTCCTTTGCCTGAAGGTTGTCCTGGTAGAAATCGCTTCCAGCGATAATTACAATTAAGTTCATGTAATGCCTAGTTTTTGTGCAATAAATTATATCTATCTATCTATCTGACCTTTTGACAGGGGAACCAGACCAACAGAATCATGGTTACACGTTTCAGAAACTATCCGAGACGTGCAGGTTTCCGCAAGATGTTTCTCCTCACCGCCGAGCTCATGGTAGAAATAATAAATGATAATAATAAATTCTTTATTGGCAAAATTGGAAACAATTTACTTAAAGTCACTGACTTGTGCAGTAGGCTCGCAGTTACGATTTGCGGGTTATAGCTTAGTGCTCCAGTTCTTTAACTGCCAAATGTAATATATAAATAAATTTTAGAAATACGCACATAGATTTAAAAAATCCAGAAGTGCATGCTCTCATTCTAACCGCGACGTGGAAGATGCGTTCCGAACCGTTGGGACTACGATTGCGGAAGAGTCGCCTGATCGCTGATAACTACCTGACTCCTCTGGTCTGGTCTGGACTGGTCTGCTTATAGAATGTGAATGAAATAGTAAAGCCGTGACTCCGCCAACGACTCGATTGAAGGAGATATTTCTCGAGGAAGTACCTCTAAAACGGTCTGCTTTAGGAATGAAGGAGGACTCACTAGGTTAGCCTTGACTTCACCAACAACTCCACTGAAAGAGGCATTTTTCGGGGATGTAAGTCATTTGCTGTCACCCTGAGATTGGCTAATAGTAGCTGTGCTCAAATCTGCACGAGTGGTATAATAAAAGCACCCGATCTTAGATTAATGGGTTTAATTTAAGCACCCGATTTCAATTTGGAGCAGCTGTGACAAGGGTTCAAATTACCTTCGTTAGAAGATGGAACTCAAAGATGATAAAGAAGCTTTGCCTTGACTCCTACTAACGACTCCCTTAAAGTAGGCTTTTCTCGGGGAATGTTATGGAGTCATCTGCTGCCACCCTGAGACTTAGCTGCTTAAGCAATAACTCTGGTCGCTTAAAGCGTCTTTTACCGTCTATATCACGTTGAATGCTCATAAGAGCTTTTCTCCCTCATCCCACCTGCCCTTTTCCGTCACAGAACTACACGCGCCGGACAACGCTGTCACCGCTTCACAGTGGAAAATATTCCATCACGCACTAAAAATTTGGCAGTTCCTATTTCTGCCGCATCGTCTAACCAAAAGAGGTGATGCCTTGACATCGCGTCCATTAATTGCTCTTCTCTTGCTTACCATCAGGCTGAGGAGAGCCAATATACTGTGTCTCTATATAAAAAAAACTCACCTAGCTTAGCCTTGACTCCACCAACGACACGACTGAAGGAGGCATTGCTGACGCCACACACGGGAGGCTCGGGGAAGTACGCCACGAAGTCTTCCGACGTCACCTTCCCCGAGGGGGCGGGGTCGGGAGCCACTGTGGTCGTTGTCGTGGTGGTGGTGACCACGGGTGGCGGCGAGGTAGGGATAGCCTTGGATGGGGCAGCAAACCTAGAAGAAGAAAAAATGTGTATGTTTTAATCGTTGACAATGGGTTTCCCAAAAAATAGCCAAGCAGGTAAACTGCAGGAGAACATTCTATGCTGGTCTGGCCATGCCTGGATATCATCATCATCATCAGCAACCACAGGACACAGGTCTCCCCTAATGCACGCCTCTGCTCCCGATTTTCGGCCACTCTCATCCAGCCCACACCAGCCAGCCTTCGAATGTCATCATACCATCTTGTCGCAAGGCGTCCTACACTATGCTTACCGAGTCGCGGTCTCCACTCAAGATGTCTGGATATGCCCAATAAATATCTGCCCATGCCACCACCGTCAGATCCCAGTAAAATGGGTAGTCCTAACAAGGCTTAGCTTGACGTCGTAAGGAATGATAAGCGTGCCAATAGCCTCACCACTATGGATGCCAAAGACCGGGCAAAGTGGAGAAGGAGTAGCAAAGAACTTCAGGCTTCAAAGCGACAGCTTTGGTTACAACGCTTACTTTTTGTGATAGGTGGCAGACAGATCACCTGATTACATCAGCCGGCCATGGCAATATCAGTACCCTTACCATGAGTTTGAAAAACTGTTCTTGCTATCGAAAACTATCGCTTTGTCCCTTTGATTGTGGTGCATGTGAAAGAGACAGAGCAATAGTTTTGGATAGCGAGGATAGTATTTCAAACTCATGGTAAGGCCTCAGTGGAGTCACAAGGATTGGGCCTCACTCAGTGAAACTTAGGGCAGGCGCTGATTACCATACTGGATTTTTTAGGCCGTGGTATCACTCCAGTCGAGCCGGCCCGTTCATGGCTCATGGCAAAAGCGTGGCCCGCTCTCCCATGGCTTCCCATGGCTTATGTGCGGAAGATAAGTTAACTCCTCTCACCTTAGGGTTGTTGCCTTCGAACCCGCAATGCGCTCTCCTCAAGATCTGCACGGCTTGAGGGTTGTTCCTCGTGTCTTGTAGTATTCTGATGTAAGGCTGGCACCTTACGATGTTAATGCAGTTGCCTGGCTGCCGTTCTACCGTCTGGCAGGTCTCTTCTGGAAGGAAAATATATTTTTTACAACATCTCATACATTGATCTGATGCTGTACTAAATTGTATTACGGATATCAGAAAACAGAAGAACAATTACAACTAAGAATAATATGATAGTAAATATAAGATACCATTACGCCCAAACAAAACACACAAACAAACCACGCCCAGTTGGTTTAGTGGGATCTCGGGGTCCTGGGTTCGATTCCCGGGTCGAGCGAAAAATAGGCATATGTTACGAATTTTTCGAACATAGCTCGGGATTGTAGTGATCAATGATCACCAATCGGTATTAACCAAGACTGGGAGATGACTTGATTTCTATGATGGTGGCCTGTGCCCTGCAGTGGGTCACTAAATAGGATGATACTCTTACTTTACTGAACAAACACGAGTATTCATCACATGAATGTTTGTCCAGGATAGGGATCGAACCCAGGACCTTTGGCGTATGAGCCAGGGTCTATGTTGCTGTAATGCTATATTCAAGCGTGAAGGTCAATTTAGTGGGGTTAGGTTTTGGGGGCAACTCGTCCCAAGTAGAATATAAAAAAAAATTGCAAAGTTTTTCATCACTAAAATATTGCTTAGGTTAGAACTATGATCAAAAAAACCATTCTGGGAAGAGTTTTAATGGGACAAGTTGCCCCCAAAGCGCACTAAATTGACCTTCGCGTTTGAAGATAGCATTACAGCAACATAGACCCAATTTAGTAAACAAAGTTTTACGAATTGAATCAGGTCTGGGTGTTCTGGAAGACGCTCTTTCGCTATTGTAAACTAGTACTCATAGTAAAGGGAATCCCCTATTTTGAGATGAGAAGAATTTTTCATCTATTCTAGGACGGAGTTTTAACGTTCGCTCACGTACAGAACACATGCGATGTTGCTGCACATTTTACGCAGTACATAGTTCTTATTCTATGAGGCATAAGAAATTGTTAATTGCGAAACGCGTGTATGAACTTTTGCTGTTGATTGTACTCGTATATTTACTTATTTCGTCTAATTCCAAAGAGCCTTGCCGACGACGTCAAGGAAAACCAGTTGTGAAACTGGAAGTACCTAACCAAATGCAATAAAATAAGTGATGATTATTATCTCAGCTAACCGGTAGATATTAGACTGACACACGAGGAGTTATTGACGTAGAATATTTCTACACTGCGACAAGGCTGTTTCTGGCCGATAATTGACATTGACATTGAGCGTTGAAAAATATCAGAAGGCTTTCATTAAAATATTATACAGGAACGTGTCTCTTTAATCACTTGACATTGGCAGAGTTGTCTCGTAAGAGCAACAGCAAGCCAAACAAAAAAAAAAAAACAAAATCCTCCTCTCAAAGTACTCCTTTTTAAAGGGCGGCAACACATTAGCGATCTCTTTGATTTCGCGGGTGTTCATGGGTGGCGATGATTACTTTCCATCAGGTGACTCGCTTGATGTTTATTTATTTTTTTATAGTGGCACGGTATATTGGCTCTATGTGCTCTGATGGTAAGCAAGAGAAGAGCCCAAGTTGCAATTACAACGGAAGCGATGTTAAGGCGACGGGTAGCCTAACTAGCGACACCAATCGATTTTAATTGTTAGCTACTAAACCGGATCTATTTGAAACAAATGAATAATGCCTGGCGAATATTTTTCGCATATTTTTTTTATGATAGAGGTTATTTCTGCCGCACCATCAAGAAATGATACTCGTTGCCGGCGCATGTATTTCCCCCTTCCTACAATATGGATTCCTTCAAATGAAGCGTGAAGATGCATCTCGCGGGCCAGTATGGCGGTGCCAACGGAGGTGATGCCTTAAGGTGACGGGTAGGGCACACTAGCGACGCCAATAGATTTTAATTTTTAGCTACTAAACCGGATCTATTTAAAACAATTTCGGGGTTACAATCTCTCGACAAACACTTATACTATTTATTAAATAGCCATGCACAAGGTTGGGTCCGTTTTTGTACGCGAAAAATTGATCCACGCCAAAAGCGGTCACCTTTGGCGGTAATTCAAAATTCGAGTGCAAAAGCAGACCAAACAGTTGACTATAAGTATTAAATAAATAGTATAGGTGTTTGCCGAGATATTGTAACTTCGAAATTGTTTAAAATAGATCCAGTTTAGTAGCTAAAAATTAAAATCAACTGGCGTCGCTAGTGTGCCCTTCCCGTCACCTTAATGCAAATGTCACATATAGTGACCTTTATTTTCACACTTCTCTATCTAGAGCGATGGAAGTGAACTTATGAAGAAGATGGAAGATAAGAAAGTGTGCCTTTGCAATGAGGGGTTGTAGGTTCAAATTCGAGCATTTGAGCTTGCGCACCCGTCGCTTTATAGTGTCATCGAGGCAGTTAGCCAATGCTAATAGCAATAAACAAAGGGTTATATAACCTTTAGCAACATTACACACTAGCCATAGTTAGCGTCTATTTGTCATAGACAAATAAGATTTATATCTCTGCAAATAATGAGATAAGTGCAGGAGATCTCGGCTAATAAATCTTCATTTGAAATATGCAAAGTGCATACTTATCAAACCGTTTTGCATAAAGCATTGTAACAACTGCTATAAGTGAGTATAAATCAAATATATCAACAAGGTACCCTACTACTAAAATAATAGATATGTAATTTAAATTATACTATTATATAATTTAAGTATGATAATTACATCCTTTTAAACAGGTTATTCGGAACAACTGGTTTTATCAAAAAACATTTTTTTGATAAGTAGGTACAGGTGAACGGAAAATCCTGACCGTTACTTTTAATGCCGGTTTATAATGCCTTATTTTGTGATTATATGATGGTCAGTCTAAATATTTTTTTTATTTTTATCTTGGGGACATGGTGCAAAGTACACACATCAAAAGTAACTAGAGATATACCAAGAATTTTCATATAAAAAAGCTATGTTCGATGCCCTAAAAATATGAAAAGAAATTAAAATGGGAAAAATATTTTTGTTTTACCAGTGAGATTATATGAAGGTTCAAAGGATTTTATGACAAAACCCAGCAAAGTTTAAACAATTTCAAAACGCAGAGCGATAAACTGCGAAGAATAGAAGAATAGAATAGAATAGAATAGAATAAGCATTTATTTGGTTT
Organism: Marasmia exigua; assembly: GCA_019059595.1. Lineage (NCBI taxonomy): Eukaryota > Metazoa > Arthropoda > Insecta > Lepidoptera > Crambidae > Marasmia > Marasmia exigua. Next base: position 19,603,746 of record CM032482.1, read on the forward strand.
GGAGGTTTGGAGGTTTCCTTGAAGTTTCTATGAAACACATTTTTTGCGTTATTTTTTTTCGTCGCGTTTTGAATTTGGCTAATCTTTGCTAGATTTTGTTGTAAAATTCTTTAAGGGGACGGGTAGGGCACACTAGCGACGCCAATCGATTTTAATATTTAGCTACTAAACCGGATCTATTTTAAACAATTTCGGGGTTACTACCTCGCGGCAAACACTAAGACTATTTATTAAATAACCATGCATAAATGTTGGGTCCGTTTTTGTTCGCGAAAAATTTATTCACGTCAAAAGTGTCCGCTTTTGGCGTGAATCAATTTTTTGCGTATGCGTTGGACCCAACGTTTTTGCATGGTTATTTAATAAATAGCATAAGTCTTTGCCGAGAGGTTGTAACCCCGAAATTCCGGTTTAGTAGCTAAAAATTAAAATCGTTTAGCGTCGCTATTGTGCCCTACCTGTCACCTTAAGCCACCATATTATCTCGCTGGTGACAGAAAAGTAATTTTCCCAATACAATTTTTTATCTGATTTCTAGGACCTTAAACTTAGTCTGTTTGTATGAAAATTCATGAAATATCCCTATATACTTTTGATGTGAGTAATAGGCATGTAATTTTATAGCTTTTCTCCTTTCATTATTATTAGTTACTTATATCACGACGATAATAATAATCGTCGCGGCGATCCCCGTTTTAATTAGGTATAATATAGTTAAAGTTAATGTAGGTACCGATTTGCAGAAGTGCATCTGAGTTTAACTGGGGAATATTTTATGGATATAATGAATGCAGTTATTACAGTAATGCCCCGCAATATGCATGCTCACAATAATAATACAACATTTAATGTGTGCAATCTTGCACGTGAAATTCATTGAAATATGTAGGAGATGGAAGATAACGCCCTGTTGGTCTAGTGGTTTAAGTACCGGGCCGTGATCTCGGGGTCCTGATTGGGATTCCCGGATCGAGCAAAAATTTTTTGAACATAGCTCGGGTTTGTGATCACCAATCCGCGTTGGCAAGCGTGGTGATTAAGCCTAACCCCAACATAGCAGCGGTGACTTGATTTCTATGATGGAAGCCTTTTCCCTGCAGTGGGACAGTATATAGGCTGATACTTTTGTAGGAGATATGTACATGAATACATAAGACCAAACCCATTTAAATTAGTACTTTTAGTCCGCTTTCTGCTTTAACCTAACATTTTAGTTAGTCAAAAGAGCGGGTACGCTAGTGTTGTTACGACTAATATATCGATAAAGAGAAAACACGTGCAGTTGGTACTGATAATAGGTAGGTATACTTAGATCTAACCGCACACAGCGTATTTTTCTTACAAACCTAAATTCACGGATAATATATATAAATTAAAAAGTAAAAGGTTTTATTGCAAATTTTTATAAAATAGTTTTCAATTATTCGTCAGTTTGAAGCCCAGAGAACGCTTGGATTGCGCTCTAAATCAGGATTTAGAAATTTTGACCAACCAATTGGGTAATGGCACCTTCAGAATCATTATCTGGATATCCTCGTGGATATCCTTGGCATGATATAAGTCTTTCATCATCATTATCATTTCAGCCAATAGATGTCCACTGCTGGACATAGGCCTCCCCCAATGTTCTCCACACAGATCGGTCCTGTGCCGCCCGCATCCAAGGGATTCCCCCGACCTTCACCACATCGTCGGTTGATTTATAAGTCCCTACTGAGTAACGCCGTGTGGTCCCCGGCAGAGTAGAATAGGCCAACCTCACTCTTATCGAGTTGTCGTAAAAGGCGACTAAGGTAAAGCTGCTGGCATGATCATCAGCACCCAGAGAAGAAAAACTCTGCATTTATATCAAAACCCTCGCCAACCCGTCTGCCAAGCGTGGTGAGTATGGCAACTACCCCTCATGTGATTGAGGGAGGCCCGTGCCCCAGCAGTGGGGACTTAAATGGGCTGACGATGACGATGGCTGAGTATCCAAAACGTGAAGGTTTTTTCATTATGTTTACCCTCATCGCCAACCTAGCTTGGTGTTGATGAGGAATTCGGTGGCCTAGAAAAATCCTGAGGTGTGTGCCAGCGTAAAACCTCTGTCCGGAAGGAACCATTACGTCATATCCGCTGGTCTTCCACCATCACATTTTTTTTGTCTCTAATTAATTTTCTATTATTCTTTTAATCTATATCAAATTTTGTGTATTTGTTTATTCCTATATTGTCTACTCCTGCCCTACGACTGTCTCGGTGGCGCAGTGGTTAGTGCGTCGCACTTTAAAACGACGGCTGCGCTTGGGGTCCCGGGTTCGATCCCCGGGTCGGGCCAAAATTTGTACCTGAGTTTTTTCTGTTAAGGAATTCTCAGTTTCAGCCCGGAGTCTGGAAGTTGGCGGTCTTGTACCCCGTGCTTCGGAAAGCACGTTAAGCCGTTGGTCCTGCGCCCTCTCCGCTCGTGTCACACTGGTGTCCCATCGGATGTCCCATCGGATTATGAGGGCAAGGGAATAGAGAATGCACTTGTGTTTGCGCACATACTTGAGCACTACAATATATCCTGCGTAATCGATTGGAAGATACCTATTATATTACATTATTGCCTACTTCTTTAATAACACTTATATTTCTGTGTAGTTTTCTTCTTGGCTATTCTGACTATCTTATCCAGAGTGATGGACCTATAATATGAGCCTCTATGTAGATCGTCCTATCTGGTCATCGGCCAAGAGTTCGCGCAAATCCATTTCGACCTCACCATTCGAGCGGTACCTTGAACTATTAATATTGGCTATTCTAGGAATTTCTGTTTCATTGTCGACCGCATCCTGACATTGTGTCTAGATTAAAGCAATGCCAATATAAATACCTAAACCATTAACATACCTACTGTTGTCAAGTACAACCACATATTGGGTGACAAACCATCTTGTCGATATTCATAGTAAGTAGATGTTAGATCAAATTTTGACAATAAGGCGAAAAAACGATGAAGAGAGCAATCTCTCTTAATAACCAGCCTTTCCGAAATCTGTAATTTTAAGTAGGAGTAATCTATATGTATTTGAATAACACACACACACACCCACGGAAATTACCAATCACACAGAGTCACAGACACGATACAAAACCAACACGTAGAAAAATTTAGAAGATGTTAGAAAACAACACAAATAAGTATACGAATAATAGGAAACATTAACAATAAATCACACAAACATTAATTTGCCAGACAAAAAAAGAAAGAAATGAAAAAGACGTAAAAAATCAACATATAAAGCCTTCTTTGGCTGGCCAAGTAGGTGTATCCATGTTTATTATTAGAAAAAAAAGATAATTGCTTAAGGAAAATTGATAGAATCATGGTTGAAGTATCTGTATAAAAAATCACTTGCGATGAACTGGAAACATTTATATGTACCTATACAGAAGTCTGTCTATTCAAATATTATACACCAATTAACGTTACCTATGAAAGCAAATCGACAATTTTATTTAAGGTCCCAATTTTGTGCTTACCTACATATTTACCTGCCCTACTTAATAAGCATACTTTTACGTAAATTACTATGAACAAGGTCGTATCATTCGTTGTCCTGTCAGATGTCAGCATAAAACTGATTGATGAAACTGATCTTTAAAACGTAACATACATTTGCTAACAATAACTTAGGGCCGATTTTTGATCCGTAGTTAAACAGAACTATCGTCAGCCCATTTAAGTCCGCACTGCTGGGGCACGGGCCTCCCTCAATCACATGAGGGGTAATTGCCATACTCACCACGCTTGGCAGACGGGTTGGCGAGGGTTTTGATATAAATGCAGAGTTTTCCTTCTCTGCGTGCTGATGATCATGCCAGCAGCTTTACCTTAGTCGCCTTTTACGACACCTCGGTAAGAGTGACGGTGGCCTATTCTACACTGCAGGGGACCACACGGCCAACAGAACTAATGGTTAAATAAAGTAACCAATGGTCAAATATCGCCAAAATGTGTTTTTTGAACAATAGTTAGCTGGGCTTAATCACGTCACTTTGACCATTGGCAAGACAGTTAACTATAGTTAATTTAACCAAAAGGTAACTACGCATCAAAATATCGGCCCTTACTGTTTTATGCAAACGTTTAACCTGATTTTAATAACTAAGGCCCGATTCAACCAATCTTAATCCGAGAATAAATCTATGGTATAACGTCAGATTTGTATATGACAGCGCTATACCATAGTTAGGTTAAAAATGCATTTGATTTTTCGATTCGTCTACAAATTCCCGTTGCATTATAACAATTAATTACTGATGACTGATTATGGCGGAGTTTATTTAAAAGAATTTCGGGAATACTGGCAATAATCGCTTGCAGCTTACATTGTTTTTTGTATCACGTAAAGAGAGTTAAACTTTTGCAGTCTGCAGTCTGACTTGCAACCGTATGACCCATAAATAAAGGATTAATCAGAGCAATCAACACCATAAGTATACGCGAAGAAATCAATGATTTACAGCATACTAATTACTATTACGGGCAGAATTCATTCGCCAATTTCATTATGAAAAATGTGTGATTAGATGAAGAAAAAATTGTGACAGTCAAAAAAATATTTAATAAAATATCAAATTTCATTATCTGTTATCTAGGAGCGAAAATAGCTCAAGTGGATAAGAAAGTGGAAAGTTATAGGTTTGAATCCGAGCATGCATTTTTCAAATATATATGCGTTTTTCTACCATTAGATGGAAACGGAGGGAAAATTTCAGGAAATCTGCATATTTCAGAGTATTTTTGAATTATACGTTTCAAAAATACTCTGAAATATGCAGGTTTCCTGAAATTTTCCCATGATTTTTGTTGGTCAGACGGCAGTCGTTACATTATAATAACCAGGCTCCCCAAATCCTTTTTTTTTTGGTTTCGCAGGGGAATGCCGCCGGCTCAATAAAGTAGCCGACTACCTTATGTATACCAGACCACCGGAGGGCGGCCGGGTTATGTGGGGAAGAGAAGCCAGGCAAAGGCATACCCACTAAACCCCCTGCGGTTCTCCCTCATCGCCCATATTGGGGAATAACATGATGATACAGCCGAAGCCTCCCTCCACGATATTCCCCGGGCGGATGTCCGCCTATACGGCGGACTAGGCAGTTCCTCCCCCGGACTTGCCGGGAGAGGGGATAGGGACAGCCGGGAGAACGAGACTCCCCAAATCCTGGATCAAGGTTAAAGCGTACCCCGGGCTCAGAAGCGACAGCTTTTGACAAAACCGGGACTTGAACGTTAAGACGAGTGAGTGAATATGTGATGATGACATGCAAAGTATAAAGCCCCATTTTCTTCGTGATTGATTTGATTCTGATTTCACCACTAATTGATAAGTCTCGGATAGCTTATCTGACAAATGTTTGGCACTATCTTTATTCGAAAATCTATCAATGTATCTGCCAACTTATCATTCAAATATTTAACTTGGGCTACAAACCAGCTTCAGTCTCAGATTTCCTGCTGCAAAAGGACTATTTTGAAACGTAACGTTGTACCTACGTTATGTTTAGGTGACTGAGTAGGGCACACTAGCGACCACAGTCGATTTTAATTTCCAGCTACTAAACCGGATCTATTTTAAACAATTTCGAGGTTACAATCTCTCGGAAAACACTTATACTATTGATCAAATAACTATGCAAAAATGTTAGGTCCAACGCGTACGCGAAAAATTGATTCACGCCAAAAGCGGACACTTTTGGCGTGAATCAATTTTTCCTGTACAAAAACGGACCCAACATTTGTGCATGGTTATTTAATAAATAGTATGTGATTGCCGAGAGATTGCAGTCCTGAAATTGTTTAAAATAGATCCGGTTTAGTAGCTAAAATTTAAATCGATTGGCGACGCTAGTGTGCCCTACCCGTCACCTTAAGTAAATTATGACTTGGTATCCCATATTCTGTCATGCAAAAGGATTTACTTGTCTTTTATTACTTGGTTTTCATATTTTGTTTTGTAACACAAAAATATAATCTTCTAAATGAAAGCTACTAAACTTACTAGTACAATGATTAGTCCAAACAAAAGAAGAAAAGAATGAATGGTAAGTTATTTTAATATCGCAAAACATACATAAGGTTAGTGACGAAGGACAAAGAGCGGTACCCCAGGTAATATCAAAATAACTTTACGGAATAGTCCAGCTGGTCCAAAGTTGAAGTTGTTTCGCTTCTCAGCATCAGGAACAGGCGTCAGCGGAGCCAGCGGCGCATCTGGATATGATAATGGAGATAACGGAAACTCCTTTGGAATTCCATTTCGGTGGCTGGTTTGCAATTCCATTCGGTGGTTGGTTGGGTATTCCATTCGGTGGCTGGTTCGGGATTCCGTTCGGTGGCTGGTTTGGGAATCCATTTATTGGTTGGATCGGAAACCCATTCGGTGGTTCACTTGGTATCCCATTGGGTGGCTGGTTTGGAATCCCGTTCGGAGGTACATTCGGGATTCCATTTGGGGGCGCGTTTGGAATGCCATTTGCACCAGTTACTTCATCTTCAAACATGACAGTAGGGATCCTCTACACTCTTTGGTTCAAATTGGTTCTGTCCATTGAAATTGCCTTGATTTTGACCATTTAAATAATCAGGGTTTTCAATAAAATTATTCGGTTGCTGCGGGAAGGTAACAAAACCATTACCATTTTGATTAGGATAATATTGGTTCTGTTGGTTCCTGTCAGGGTAATTCTGGATAAATTGTGGCTGTCTATTCTGATTTTGGAATTGAGGTTGTTGATTCTGATTGGCAATTCCAGGGTTCTGGAATGGAAATATGAATCTTCGGTCGCTGTTCTGGTTCTCAGGCTTCAAATGTAGGATTCCCGTCAGTCTGTCCCTGAGGGTGTTGATGTTTGGGTTGAACTGATAGGTCGCATATCGCCGCTCCTCTCTTTGTGGGAAGAAACCTAACACAAACATAATCATGTGTTACATATTGTGCATTATACTGAAAAGTGTGCGTGTCAGTGATGACAGGGATGCAGATGTAAGCAGTGGCTAGCTAGGGGAGCCGGTCCGGCTGTCACATACTTAGGGGTGATATCTGACTGTGAATTGAAATATATTATGTACTCTATGTATATATAAATAAATAGCATAAGTGTTTGCTGAGAGACTGGATCTCCGCAATTGTTAAATATAGGTCTGGTTTAGTAGCTAAAAAGTAAAATCAATTGGCGTCGTTCGCGTGCTCTACCCTACGCCTTAACTTTTGATTGAGCATGGATGATATTTCAAGATTGGTTGTGAGATTAAAATTCAGCTGCTAACCTAGTCATTTTGCTAACTTACGGTATTTATAATTTTGTCACAACTATTAAAATATTGCCGTGTGGTCCCCGGCAGAGTAGAATAGGCTACCCTCACTCTTACCGAGGTGTCGTAAAAGGCGACTAAGGTAAACCTGCTGGCATGATCATCAGCACCCAGAGAAGGAAAACTCTGCATTTATATCAAAACCCTGCCAAGCGTGGTGAGTATGGCAACTACCCCTCATGTGATTGGGGGAGGCCCGTGCCCCAGCAGTGGTGACTTAAATGGGCTGATGATGATGATGATGATGATTAAAATAGTGATGAGTTTGTATACCGTATGTGAGGATTGATAAATTATTAAATAGTTTGAGAATAACTTAGTAAGATTATTCGGAAAGCTGTTATTTTATTTCGTCCCTAGTTACCTCTTGTAAATGTTTTATTAGACTCTGAAAATGACATGCGTCAGTCATCAGAAATAAGAAAATTGTTTTCATTACATTATTTCCTACGTAAATGATTATCTATCTAAATCGTACTACTTTATAATAGGTAAATTATTTAACCTAACTGATAAGTCATAATTAAGTATTTATTGTACCTATTGTATTAAATGAATACTTGATAGGTTACAATGATACATAATAAGTATATGAATATTTTATAAAATATGTAGACAAACAAGGTAGTGACTTCTTCTTTTTCATCTTGGCGTTTTGTCCCGGTTGCACTTCGGTGCTTGTGATTATTTTTTTTAAATTTATTTATCACATGAAATTAAAATACAATAAAACTTATACAAAAGCTTTTAAAAACCACTAAGGTTTACTCTAAAGCTTAAGAGTTCACAAATGATATATTTTATTTAATAATAACTAATACTAAATATTACAAATAACTAGTTTAGGGTACTTTTATAAATATTACCACCCAAGACCACTATAGCAATGAACAATCATCACTACAGTAGCCCAAGGAAGTAATCTTTAAGCTTATATTTTATATTTTCTATTGTGATTTCATCCACTAACTTCTGCGGCATATTATTGATAAGTCTAGGCAGTAGGTACTTCACAGGCGCCGCACGCGTTTGTTTGTTGATTGCGCCCGGGGTCCGTGACGACATGTATAAATGGGACGATAAACTCACAAAACGAAAACTTTTCAAACCGTTATTTTAATAATAATAATAATAATAATAATTCCCACAACATCTCATACATTGACCTGATTCCGTACTAAGTAGCGTAAGCACTTGTGTTACAGACATCAGGCAACAGATGAACACAAATATATACTTAAATACATATATTACACCCAGACACTGAACAAACACAAGTGTTCATCGCACGAATGTTTGTCCAGGGTGGGGATCGAACCCACGACCTTTGGCGTAAGAGGCAGGGTCACTACCAATTGCGCCATCCGGTCAGTCAATTGCTTTTGCTTCAACTCTGCTCTTTTAAAGTTTCTTATAACCAAAAAATGTTGTCTTTATTGTAAGATTTTTTTAGGGTAGGTATAATTAAATTAATGAAACTACTGGGTTTCTATAAACTGAGGAAATGAGGTTTTTTACAGCCCATGCAACGCTGTAGAACGCAACAAAAAATGTAAAAACAAATGCTCATTTTTCGCTTAATTCTGTGATGCGCACTGCACTGTAGTGGAATGCCCTGCCGACGTCTGTTTTTCCCAGTGATTACAATTCTTAAAGCTAGAGTGAATAGGCTACTTTTGGGGATCGTCTGGGACAAGGCGCAGACGATCGACGAACGCGTGCTTTGCGCAGGCTACAAGAAGGGGGGACGGGACGCGTGCCAGGGGGACAGTGGAGGCCCGTTGATGCAGCCCATTGTGAGTATAGAAGCATGGTTATTTCACTTAGTACTTTATTCCTTAGTACCTATAGGGATTAGCCGTGTGGTCCCCCGGTAGAGTAGAATAGGAACCCTCACTCTTACCGAGGTGTCGTAAAAGGCGACCCAGGTAAAGCTGCTGGCATGATCATCAGCACCCAGAGAAGGAAAACTCTGCATAATCAAAACCCTCGCCAACCCGTCTGCCAAGCGTGGTGAGTATGGCAATTACCTCTCATGTGATTGAGGGAGGCCCGTGCCCCAGCAGTGGGGACTTAAATGGGCTGACGATGACGATGATGATGACTCTTACCGAGGTGTCGTAAAAGGCGACCCAGGTAAAGCTGCTGGCATGATCATCAGCGCCCAGAGAAGGAAAACCCTGCTTTTATATCAAAACCCTCGCCAATCCGTCTGCCAAGCGTGGTGAGTATGGCAATTACCCCTCATGTGATTGAGGGAGGCTCGTGCCCCAGCAGTGGGGACTTAAATGGGCTGACGATGACGATGATGATGTGCTTTGCGCAGGCTACAAGAAGGGGGGCCGGGACGCGTGCCAGAGGGACAGTGGAGGCCCGTTGATGCAGCCGATTGTGACCTTAGTACCTATAGGGATTAGCCGTGTGGTCCCCCGGTAGAGTAGAATAGGAACCCTCACTCTTACCGAGGTGTCGTAAAAGGCGACCCAGGTAAAGCTGCTGGCATGATCATCAGCACCCAGAGAAGGAAAACTACCCTCGCCAACCCGTCTGCCAAGCGTGGTGAGTATGGCAATTACCCCTCATGTGATTGAGGGAGGCCCGGGCCCCAGCAGTGGGGACTTAAATGGGCTGACGATGGGTATGCTCGCTCCATCGTAGGTTTCTACTCAACTCAGCTTGAGTTCAGTGTGAAATCAAGAGCAAACCCATCATTAATAAAAAGAAAATCTGGAGTAATCCAGCAGTTAACAAAATTGATTCAATTTTCAATTGAACATTCAGACGCGAAATTGACGTAAAAAGTGCTACAGTGAAAACTTTGACTTACTTACTTTTCGTTTTTTTTTTGAAAATGTAAAGAGATCTACCTACACGCTCTGTACGTACACTACGTATGAAAATAACGTCCAAAGTTTCCAAGACACGTCCAGGTAAGTGTACGAAGTAATCGGGTCTGTACGCTATAACTGGGTGGTCCCCTGGTACTGAGGACTGGTCTGCTTCGGTTTACCTCATAATATTTATTTTATTATTATTTCCTTCATTTTATTTTGTGTAACAATTAAACTGTGGCTTGGTTTGATGATGACACAACATTGTATGAAAGTTTGGCGATTAAAAAGAGTAACTGGCGAGTTTCTTGCCGGATCTTCTCGACCAGAAACAACTTTCCGAGCCGGTGGTAGAATCGCATTATGTTTATTTATTTCTTTAGTATATTTTATGTATAAACATATATATGTATTAACATGTAAATTATATATAAGTACTTATAAATAGTTTTAAGTCATTCAAATGTATGACAATTTGTAAGTGCTGTGTACAAGCCTACGCTAATAATGAATTATTTGACTTTGACTTGACTTTGACTTTGATGAGTTTTTAATAAATAAATTTATGTAGGTAACTAACTAAGTATTTGTATATCATATATAAACATTCATGTCTACAACGAAAATCTCGTATGAAAACATTACATTACATATGGGTACCTATATTTACAAATCGGCGCGGAAATCTTATGACTTCATTGGTATGTTATGGTGTTTCTCATCAGCAAATGTCCTTGACTGTTAATTAATAGAGCTCTGTGCAAATGCTAAAAGTATATGCACTTCTGTTTACGAGTAGGTACCTATTGTACTGTGGTGAATTCAGTAGATGTATACAGGGTAGAAAAAAACATTGGGCCCTGTCGGGCTAACATGCCATCGCGAGATATGTCACGGAAGAGATACGACAAATTTGTCGATATCGACTAATGTCTTTTTCTCTAACATGCACATCACGATCGACAAATTTCTCGTGGTAGACAAAGGATTGCTCGTGTAGACAAACCAGTGTTGCGCTTTGAAATAAACATTTGTTTTCTTATATAGCTACACTGGTTTCGTTCATTCAATTAACCACGAGATACGGGGTAGACAAAATTATGTCGCGGTGCGCATGTTAGGCCAACTGGAGGGAAACTACTTTAAATTAAATCCTTAAATTAGCGCGTTTGACTCAAAATAACCATCCTGTGTTCAAGGTAACATTAAAATATGTGCATGCTATAGCGAAATAGGAAGGTACGGTGCAGAGAATATAAGGTTCGTCACCCTAAGGTAAATTTTCGCTTGCACGGCAAGAATCAGTTATACCAACATACAGTTTTAAAAAGATCTGCCAACCTTCTTTATTTTCTTTACATCAAAAGAAATGAATGTTCCTACAAGCAAGTCATCAGTTTTTCTCATCTAACAGTTAAGTTGACGGGTAGGGCACACTAGCGATGCCAATAGATTTTAATTTGTAGCTATTAAACCGGATCTATTTTAAACAATTTCGGGGTGACAGTCTCTCGGCAAACACTTATACTTAAATAACCATGCACAAATGTTGGGTCCTTTTTTGTACGCGAAAAATTGATTTACGCCAAAACCACTTTTGGCGGTAATCCACATTTCGAGTGCAAAAGCAGAGCAAACAGTTATCTATAAGTAGCAAACAGTTATCTATAAGTATTAAATAAATAGTATAAGTGTTGGCCGAGATATTGTAACCCTGAAATTGTTAAAAATAGATCCGGTTTAGTAGCTAAATATTAAAATCGATTGGCGTTGCTAGTGTGCCCTACCCGTCACCTCAAGCATAATTTTCTGTGCAACAGGTATTACTCTGACCAATTTACGAAAGATAATAAGTGCTCATAGCATATCAAACGAATCAATTTGAAATCTGACGAACCTTTTCGTTCTTTGACTGTACACACATACTGTGATCTAACGTTGGCTCGGAATGGCGATAGGGCACACTAGCGACGCCAATCGATTTTAATTTTACCTATTAAACCGGATTTATTTTAAAAAATTTGGGGTTACAACCTCTCGGCAAACACATATACTATTTATTAAATAACCATGCACAAATGTTGGATCCGTTTTTGTACGTGAAAAAAAAGCGGCCACTTTTAGCGTGAATCAATTTTCCGCGTATGAAAACGGACCCAGCATTTGTGCATGGCTATTTAATAAATAGTGTAAGTGTTTGCCGAGAGGTTATAACTCCGAAATGGTTTAAAATAGATCCGGTTTAGTAGCTAAAAATTAAAATCGATTGGCTTCATTAGTGTGCCCTACCCGTCACCTTAGCTAACTATAAATGTATCTAACAGACCAGTTCCTACTCAACGTAAAGTCAGTGTCAATAGCATAATGATTCAGCACTTTTTTTTTACCTGCAGAATTGTAGCCAATTTGAAAAACACAGTGACGCGCAAAAAGTGAACGGTTTCGGCTTGAAATACTCGTATATACCTAGGTAGTAGGTGTACCTACCTGCTGCCTAATGCTGATATTGCCGCAGAGCTATTTGCTCTCAGCGTGTTATTACAAACAGTGTCCCTAATTGGACAGATCCGTGTGAGATGGGGATTCACATTTACAAAGTTACACGGCAAATAAAATTATTGATGTAGCTACAGTCCTCACCAAAATGATCTAAGCATTTAAACCTATCTAAAATAGGTATCTAAGCATTTGACAAAAAACATTTTTAGCACCATACCTTAAGGGTAGGGCCCACTAGCGACGCCAATCGATTTTAATTTTTAGGCTACTAAACCGGATCTATTTTAAACAATTTCGGGGTTACAACTTCTCGGCAAACACTTAAACTATTTATTACATAACCATGCACAAATGTTATGTCCGTTTTTGTACGCGAAAAATTGATTACCGCCAAAATCGGCCACTTTTAGCGGGAATCAAATTTTTCGCGTACAAATGTTGGGTCCGCATTTGTGCATGGTTATTTAATAAATAGCATAAGTATTTGCCGAGAGGTTGTAACCTCGAAATTGTTTAAAATAGATCAGGTTTAGTAGCTAAAAATTAAAATCGATTGGCGTCGCTAGTGTGCCCTACCCGTCACCTTAAGCAGGCTCACGAGCTACCGTCGATCTGACCTACGTAGTACGATCGCGATGTTCCCGGTTTGCCAGTTTCCGACCTTATTCTATTTGCATTAAGGTCGAAGGGGAACTTCCGCGATTGTATCTACCTAGGTTTACGCGCTTCCACAGTTTTATTTGACTTCCAAATACTGGTTCTTTGTTTGACCAAAATCGTCAGAGTCATTGACCTTTTAGAACGACCGTGACTTTTAGGCTAACCGCCCTGGTACCTAACCATTAGCCTAAGTTTAGCTGTTAATCCGTGACCAGCTTTATTACTAAATTTTCGCTACGGCCTCACAGAAAACTGGCGTGAAACAGCACTGTGCTGAGTTTCGCTGCATGAGTGACTATTAATAATAATATCCTCCAGCCGATTACGCCTACGGCTGTAACCCTTTGAGCCAAGATGTTGAGTGGCTGACGGTAATGCTAGCTCCGTGGGTTCTGAGGCGCTCGCAAGTTCCTAACAAAGCAAAGATTAGAAAGAAATTAGGTTTGTTCTCGCTAGATGGCGTTAGAAGTGGAGAAATATTAGGATAGAATTATAAACATAGCTAAAATAGGTAAGGACGTGTTACACGGTGCCCAATCTCAACGATCAGCCACGAACGCAGGATATATTACTTACAGTGCTCAAGTGTATGCGCAAACATAAGTGCACTCTCTATACCCTTACCCTTATATTCCTATGGGACACCAGCGTGACACAACCGGAAAGGGATTAGGCGCAGGACCAACGGCTTAACGTGCTTTCCGAAGCACGGGGGTACAACACCGCCGACGCCCAGACTCAGGGCTGACACTGAGAATTTCTTACCGAAAACATAGGTACAAATTTTTGGCCTGACCCGGGGATCGAACCCGGGACCTCTTGTGCAGCCGTCGCTTTAAAGTGCGACCCACTAGCCACTGCGCCACCGAGGCAGTCAAAGCATAGTTGAAGAAGAGGAAGATAGGCCGTGGGAGAGCGACGCTTCGGCATGAATGGGCCGGCTCGACCGGAGTGATACCACGGCCTCACAGAAAACCGGCATGTGGCATAACTGTGCTGTATTTCGCTGCGTGAGTGAGGGTACTGGAAGCCCAATACGGAAGTTTAAAGGTTGGCAGCGCACTTGTAACTCCACTGGAGCCCAATTCTCGGGACGTGATTTATTGTCATCATACGATATATGGTTATCACTGAACCATAGTTTTTATTGTATATGGTTTTCGGGTGATATCCGCCATGTTTTTTCATATCGAAAATGCTGAAAACTGGGCTCCTGGTGTCGCAGGTGTCTATGGTCGGCGGCAATCTTTTACCATCAGGCGATCCGTCTGCTCGTCTGCCACCTATCACCTATCTTGCTTACCATCAGGCTGAGGAGAGCCAAAATGCTGGTTCACTTTAAAAAAACATATCTTTATTATTATTTTCAACGAGTATTATGTAGGTACCTACTTATTCTTTAGTTAAGTTCAATGAGATCCGTAGTTAAATTAAAATATAAATAAATTAGATGCTACGATTCGGATAATAAATTAATTATTTTATATTTACACGTCAAGTACCTTATTTGGCGATAAACGAATCCTCTACGAAAAGTTAATTTAGTGAAATGAAATGAAAATTGTTTATTCAATTTAGGTCCATGTTTATCACTGGTTCGGAATTTAGTTTTCTGCCACGAAGACACCAGCAAGAAACTCAGCAATTACTCTTTAAAAAAAAAGTTTTACAAAATGTCACCATCAACTTAAAAATATAGTACAATTTTTGTGTTACTAATATGTCCCTAAATTATTGTCATTCAAAAAATCGTCTATTTTATAATAGCCTTCCTTCATTAAACAGTTTTTTATATACAACTAGCTGACCCGGCAAACGTTGTTTTGCCATATAAATAAAAGGGTTGATCGTAGAAGGGTGAAAATTGAGGATTGTATGTATTTTTGTATGTTGTATCATAAAAAAAGAGAAATTAAAAATTTTGTCTAAAAAATAAAAATAAAAATTTAGGGGTGGACTACCCCTAACATTTAGGGGGATGAAAAATAGATGTTGGCCGATTCTCATAGATACCGGATAAGCACAAAAAATTTCATCAAAATCGGTCAAGCCGTTTCGGAGGAGTATGGCAACGAAAACTGTGACACGAGAATTTTATATATTAGATTAAACTTATGTGTGGGCAAGTCAATAATAATCTGAGGTAACTTATTAAACATTTTCATGCTCAATCCTATAAATGAACTTCCAACCTTATGGAGCCTGATATTTGGAACGGCCAGTCTGTGCTTATTTCTGGTGTTAAAAGTTACAAAAGTACTAAAAAAAATGCAATCGTTTCTTAAAAACACAACGAACACTTCGTCGTTTTGTCACAACAATCCTTGACAGTATTAAGTTATCAATATGATGTTTATTTGCATTGACCCTCTTACTGAGACCTGTGCTGAGTCTATAATGTACAGACAGTTTTCTGTGATGCCACGCACTTCCGTCGAACCGCTCCATTCCCGCTGAACCTCTGTCCAACTCATGAAGTCCATCAAAATCGTAAAGCTTTTATTTTATGCGATAGGTGGCAGACGAGACGGACTGAGAGAGACGGAGCTTATAATGTGGTAATCGCCTATCGATTGAATTGTTTGCTACATAATATCTACCGCTGGTTCGGAATGTCGATTTCTACTGAGAAGACACCAGCAAGAAACTCAGTAGTTACTCTTTTCAAATATTGATGATGTTACAGAGTTTCAATTGAGAAAAAAAAATACAATTATGAAAGTGAATAGTCTACTATGAATAACAAATCAAAATATTAATCAATTAACTTGACCAAGAATCCTTATCATTTAAATATCTTGTACACTTTAGTAACCTTTCTTCATTAGGCTGGTTTTAATATGAGACTCATTTTATAACAATGTTAAATATTCATGTTTAGCGTGTGATGTAACATTTCGGAATACTTATGAATGCCAACGCAAATTGTAACATCGATAAAATCTGTATTTACATAATGAATTACCAAAAATGAATACCGGTTTGGAAATATTTAATTTTGTTCGAAATACCTAACAAATGTAATCCTAATGATGTAATCCGACAGAGAACCAGAGTCACCGACATAGCCCACCGAATTAGCAAACTGAAGTGGCAGTGGGCTGGTCATATTAGCCGCAGAACTGACAGCCGTTGGAGCCGTAAAGTCCTTGAGTGGAGACCGCGACTCGGTAAGCGTAGTGTAGGACGCCCTGCGACAAAATGGGATGATGACATTCGAAGGCTGGCTGGTGTGGGCTGGATGAGAGTGGCCGAAGGTCGGGAGCAGTGGCGTGCATTAGGGGAGACCTATGTCCAGCATTGGACGAGTGTGGGTTGCTGATGACCTAACAAACACACCCACGTCAACGTAATCCCTGCTGCCAGAAGCCTCATGCCTGCCGGTACAGACTGCCACAAATCGCATATTACAATTGGTCAAAATTCTTCAATTGATATTGAACTGAACGTCTTTTACTTAAAGGTGAGAATCAACGGAACAAATTTGATAGTTTTATATGCTTTGGTAGCTGTACTTACGTACATAATTAGATAACTAAAGTAATAAATTATACTAATTATAATGTTTTTAAATATATTTTGCACACGTATTACGGACTTAATTATTAACCAATAGATATAGTTTGGTAGATGACAGTTACGCCGTGTGTTCCCTGGCAGAATAGAATAGGCCACCCTCACTCTTACCGAGGTGTCGTAAAAGGCGACTAAGGTAAAGCTGCTGGCATGATCATCAGCACCTAGAGAAGGAAAACTCTGCATTTATATCAAAACCCTCGCCAACCCGTCTGCCAAGCGTGGTGAGTATGGCAATTACCCCTCATGTGATTGAGGGAGGCCCGTGCGCCAGCAGTGGGGACTTAAATGGGCTGACGATGACGATGAGATGACAGTAATTTATTTTGATTATCCCGCGGATAAAATACAAAATTGGCTGTTTTTATGATTTAAGGTGACGGGTAGGGCACACTAGCGACGCCAATCGATTTTAAGTTTTAGTTACTAAACCGGATCTATTTTAAACAATTTCGGGGTCACCTCTCGGCAAACACTTATACTATTTATTAAATAATCATGCACAAATGTTGGGTCCGTTTTTGTACGCGAAAAATTGATTCACGCCAAAGCTGGCCGCTTTTGGCGGAAATATTTTTTATTTAAAAAACGAACCCAGCATTTTTGCGTGGTTATTTAATAAATAGTATAAGTGTTTGCCGAGAGGTTGTAACCCCGAAATTGTTTAAAATAGATCCGGTTTAGTAGCTAAAACTTTAAATCGATTGGCGTCGCTAGTGTGCCCTACCCGTCACCTTAAAGGAGTACTTCGGGGGAAATAAACATTAATATTAAATTTTTTACTGACATATTATTGCAATACCATTTATATTATTATTTTTACAATAAATTGACATTATCTTAGCCAAATAGTTAAACTTTGACATTAAATTATTTCAATTCAAATACAATCCATTTCCTTATTACTATTAAACTAATTAGTATTGAAATCTATGTCAAATCAGTTTTATTAAAATCAATTTCATAAATTATGTATGACTATTTTATGCCTAAACAGGTAATTTCACTAAAACTAATTTTTTTACTTACTTAGGTAATATCAACTCGTACCTATTATAGACCCATTTGAAACGAATATTTCTGTTTTAAAAACTAAATTAAAGAATCTTTGCGGTAAATACCTAATTAAACTTTATAATAGATAACTACCGTCGAAGGCTTTTTTAGATTTAAGGATAAAAAATGGTTTGAATAACCTTGACAGATCATTCAAAATAGGCAGGCGTATTATTAGGCTAGCTTCTCAATGACTTAGTCGGTGGTGGAAATGAATGGCAGATTCTAACGGGAAGTGTTTTTTTTGCCTAGAATATGTACTTAGGTATATAGCCCCATTGAACTCAGTGCAAAGAAGATTTAACCAATTATAATTAGGTAATAATATTATTATTTGCAAGATAAACGGATTGTTAACTACCCTCTCGATATTTAATTATTTATTTACTGTAAACAAATGTTTTTTTTTGTATAATAAAATATGAAAAATCATTATAAATCATACTAACAATAATGGATCGAATTTAATCTTTAAATTGAAATAAATTATTATTATTAGTTCAATGTCAATAATACCTATGCCATTTTCATTTGAGTTATTTTAATCTCCATAAATATTAGATAAAAATAAAAAAAAACGTCTGTAAATTAATTTGCAAATCCGTCATCAAATTGGATTAATACCTAAGTATTGTTGAGTTAGTAGTAGGTATAGTTAAGTATTAGGTATGGTGTATCATGTTATGTGAAGGTTATTTTAGCTAACAGTAGAAGTTTTTTTTGACACTTGGATATACACATCTCGAACTCACCAAACTGACAAGTCACCACACTAACACACAAACAAAGACACACGAGCCGCACAACACTGGCCATCTCACACATCTTCGCGGTTCCGCCACCGGAATCTAACTGAGCGCGCAAGAAGTTCAAGATCACGTTAAACCTAAAAAGTGACGCGAAGATGCAAAAAATGTGAGTTACAGCACAACCGTAAAAAACGCGCGGGTGAAAAACGCGTAGGAGAGAAACGCGCGAGTGAAAAACGCGCAGGTGAAAACCGCGCGGGTGAAAAACGCGCGGGTAAAACGACCGCAGCCCGAAGTCAAGTGCGGCTGGTCTTGACCGCGTTTGGCATAATATATTACGTTGACCGGCGACTCTGGACAAGAATTCATACGTCACCGCTGACCGTGGTGACATACCTAAAGTTAATAAGTTAGTGTGAATTAACGTCACGAAAGTTTATGCGATTTATTGAGAGCTTTAACGCATTCTTTTAGAGTGATTTTAAGATATTTATTATAAGCCATCACCCGCGACTACTTATGCTCGTCTGGATGTGCTCGAGGGAAGTATCTTTCATCTCAGCATGTAATTCCCAGTTCCGTCCAATGCTATCGCTTAGGAGTCCAGGGTAGGTAAGCTTAAACCATGATTCAGGGTTGGGGAGTCTGGTAATTACAATGAAGCGACTGCCATCTGACCTTCGCAAGCCTTTAAAGTGACGGGTAGCGACGCAAATTGATTTAAACTGTTATTTTAAACCATTTCGAGGTTACAACCTCTCGGCAAACACTTATACTATTTATTAAATAATCATGCACAAATGTTGGGTCCAACGCGTACGCGAAAAATGTGTGCATGGTTATTTAATAAATAGTGTAAGTGTTTGCCGACAGATTGTATCCCCGAAATCGTTTAAAATAAATCTAGAGAAAAATTAAAATTGGCGTCGCTAGTGTGCCCTACCCGTCACCTTAAGGCGACGGGTAGCCTCTAACTAGCGACACCAATAGATTTTAATTGTTAGCTACTAAGCCGGATATCTTTTTAACAATTTCGAAGCTGCAGCCACTAGGAAAACACTTATTTAGCACTCTTTATTTAATACTTATACTTAACTTTTGGGTCTGCTTTTATACTCAAAATTTGAATTACCGCCGAAAATGGTAATTTATGATGTTAATCTAAATTTAGAGTGCATAAACAGATCATAAGTAGTACACAATTATTAAATAAATAGTGTAAATGTTTGAGACTAACGCTCCGAAATTGTTTAAAATAGATCTGGTTTAGTAGCTAACAATTAAAATCGATTGGTGTCGCTAGTTAGAGGCTACCCGTCGCCTTAAGGTGACGGGTAGGGCACACTAGCGACGCCAATTTTAATTTTTCTCTAGATTTATTTTAAACGATTTCGGGGATACAATCTGTCGGCAAACACTTACACTATTTATTAAATAACCATGCACACATTTTTCGCGTACGCGTTGGACCCAACATTTGTGCATGATTATTTAATAAATAGTATAAGTGTTTGCCGAGAGGTTGTAACCTCGAAATGGTTTAAAATAGATCTGGCTTAGAAGCTAAAAATTAAAATCGATTGGCGTCGCTAGTGTGCCCTACCCGTCACCTGGACCAAAATGAATCATGGTTACACGTTTCAGAAACCATCAGAAACGTGCAGGTTTCCTCACGACGTTTTCCCTCACCGCCCAGCTAATGGTAGGCATATAAGCACACAAATTTTAAAATCCATCTCTGTGCTCAGATTCGCACCTAAGTGGGTACATAAGTCCTGTTATCTAAATCTATGCAAGCGAAAGCTGACTGATTTATCAATGCAAGGTCTATACTATAATGGATTGATTTTTTCACAGGGGTTTATTATATAGCGTAGGGGAGCAGTAAGAAAAGATTTTTGTAAATTCAGCATCTATAGTGGTAGAGGAGGGGAGGGGGTCCAAAGTTAGTACGCCGTTTTTGAAGTTATTCTAATGAAAGTTCTTTATCTCGATGGATGATTTCTTGATCTCGAGTCATGAATCATGGAGCCTTAACCATGGTCAGTGTTCCGAGGTGAAGTTTGTGTTAATACCCGCTGCTGAATTTCACCACCGTACTACACGCCGTAAACTAGGATTTCACCCGTACCATCTGGATGGGTTGAGGTCCACCACCGTGCGCTTTACACGTCATTTTTTGCCACGCACCTCCTAATTGTGGAATCAACTTCCCGCAGCGGTATTTCCGAACCGGTACGACATTGCCGTGTGGTCCCGGCAGAGTAGAATAGGCCACCCTCACTCTTACCGAGGTGTCGTAAAAGGCGACTAAGGTAAAGCTGCTGGCATGATCATCAGCACCCAGAGAAGGAAAACTCTGCATTTATATCAAAACCCTCGCCAACCCGTCTGCCAAGCGTGGTGAGTATGGCAATTACCCCTCATGTGATTGAGGGAGGCCCGTGCCCCAGCAGTGGGGACTTAAATGGGCTGATGATGATGATGATGATGACGACATTGAAATCTTCAAGAAAAGAGCCCATACCTTCCTAAAAGGCCGGCAACGCATCTTCACTCCCTCTGATGTGGCTGATGTCCATAGTCGGCGGTGATCACTTACCTGACTCTCTTGCTCGTTTCCATCACTTTCTCATAATAGAGAAAAAAATATGAAACACAATATACCTTGTGTAAAATGTTTTTTCCAAAATCATCGCGACCAAGGTTAAAGCAAATCGAGTGTAATTGGGGTTGGAAATTTGTATGAAAGTTCTCGAGTTTTGCCACTAGTTACCAAATATAAAGTAAATTACTATGGACAAAAAAAACCTCAAGAGTCATTGTTGTATGTACTTGATTAGAGTTACATCAAAGAATCAGCAAAATTATCAACATAGTTACTTGTAATCAAATAAAAATATAACCATTGCAAGAATGTCTGTTTGTAATTTTCTTTGATAAGTAAACCCGGGAATGGTAACGGATGATGAGATGGTGATGATGTACTTTAATTTTTATTATTGCTAATAATAAAATTATTGGTCATATTAGCTGCAGAACTTACAGCCGTTGGAGCCGTAAAGTCCTTGAGTGAAGACCGCGACTCGGTAAGCTTAGTGTACGACACCCTGCGACAAGATGGGATGATGACATTCGAAGGCTGGCTGGTGTGGGCTGGATGAGAGTGGCCGAAAATCGGGAGCAGTGGCGTGCATTAGGGGAGACCTGTGTATGTATGTATAGTGTGGGTTGCTGATGATGATGATGATGATTGCTTATAATAGGCAGACGAGCTTGCGGCCCATCTGATGGTAAACGGTAACCGCCGCTCATAGACATCAACAATGCCGGAGCACGGTGATGACGCTGCCAACCGTGTAAGAAGAACTCTTTTCAAACCTCGTTTCAAAAAAGACATGTCATAGCGCTCAGGGAACACCGCAGCTGGCAGCTCATTCCAGAGTTTGCACGACCGTGGGAAAAAAGAGCGCTGGAAACGAAGCGTTCTGGAAGGGGTTGGTTCCAGGTAATATTGGTGAAGTTTGCCGCGGCGTCGGCGCGTGCGATTGACGAATGGTTACCCTGGTATGACTTTAAACAGCTCCACAGAGCACTCTCCATGGAAGAGCCTATAGAAGAGGCAAAGAGAGCCAAAATCTTCGCGGCTCTAACGACTCCAATTTGTCCGTGAGATCGGGATCCCTGACAATCCGGACAGCTCCTCTCTGTAAGGCGCCAAATAGGTCTAGCTGATATTTAGGGACTAAATGACCAAATTTATACGACCAAACATATGATTGTATGCAATAAACACTACAATTTATTTATTAATATTATTTAACATGAGGTAAACTTACAACTTCTTGTGACCTACATTTAGGTAAGCTACAGTGCCTATAGCAGCTGGTTGCATAATTGCATACATTTACATACTCGAGCCAGTTCCAGTGAAGCTGCTTCCGTCGCCCACGTCCGATCAGTCTTCTTGTCACAGTCACAGTACAGTAATGTAAGTAAATATTCCACTGAAGTACCACTGTACTCGTATAAGGACATTAAAACATTTTATATATTTAAACTAAAACGATTTAAAAATAAATTTCAATAACAACGGAAGTGCATTTGCAAAAGATTGCTATAGCCAAAAAATGCATATCAACGGAGATTGATACCTCCAAAAAGTCGGCAACAATAACTTAAAAATTTACTGCCTCGGTAGGATTTGTTTTTTTTGTATAATGTATTTACTCATAAATCACCATCAGGCTGACAACAGTGGCCACTTTTACATTGATGAGATAGGTAGCTCAAGCACCTGTGTTACGGATATCAGAACCGACAGCGAAATTGAATACTTTTCTTTTGTAAATACATATTTATAATACAAGTAAAACACCCAGACCAATACAAACAGACATACATGTATAGATATGTATTTAGTTATCTGTATTTTTGGTGCCAAATAAACAATTTTCTATTTTTATTTACATGCTCATGCACACAGATGTTTGTACTGTGCGGGGATCAAACCCGCAACCATTGTACCAGAGGCAGCATTCACTAACACTGACCCAAACGGGCCGCCACACAAGGACCTTATGTTCGACGAGCAAATTTTCACCATAGTACATCACGTCGGAACTCCAAATTCCACCCACATCACTTGGATCGATTTTATTCCACCACAGTGCGTTTCTCACGCCACATCTTACCGCGCACAGGAAACTGTGGAATCAGCTGCCAACGATGGAGCTTCTAAACAGATACGACTTGATTATCTTCAAGAAAAAAGCTTATTAACGTGTGATACCGTGTAATAAATAGTATAGTTGTTTGCCGAGAGATTGTAACCGAAATTGTTTATAACAGATCCAGTTTAGTAGCTAACAATTTAAATTGATTGGTGTCGCTAGTTAGGGCTACCCGTCGCCTTAAAGTTACTTCACTGTACCTCTCTGTACTGCTAAATTACTCGCTAGACCGGACATGCTGTTCATTTATTGGGTTCTCCCTGACGTCACTATAGTCATCAGGGCCACATTATAGTACGGGATTTCGAATTCATTTACAAATACGTCACGCGTGCATGAAGGTTGTCATCGTGGTCATCTGAATTCGGAGAATTCTGCAGGTGAGTAGTAAAAGCCATGAACGTAAAACCGGAAGGTTTCGGCACTGGAAATAACGGTAGTATTTTTGGTGGAATTTCTAAATGATTTGCATCCGGATTTAATAAAGTAAAGTAAAAAGTAAAGTTTCGGCCTATAATCTGTCCCACTGCAGGGCAAATGCCTCCATCATAGAAATCAAGTCATCGCTACTATGATGGATGAACGCCCTGTTGGTCTAGTGGTTTAAGTACCGGGCCGTGATCTCGGGGTCCAAGGTTCGATTCCCGGGTTGAGCGAAAAGTTTGTTTCGAATTTTCCGAACATAGCTCGGGTTTGTGATCACCAATCCGCATTTGGGAAGCGTGGTGATTGAGCAGGGTTTATTACGGCTACTGCGTCCAGTCTGGGTTTGGGCGCAAACTTTCGAATTATGCTGAATGACTGGATAGATTCAGGGCTACGTCATTGCTCAGCCGTCGTAAACAGCAGGATCTTATACATTTGCATAAGCTACTTTACAATAAATTGATTCCTCTTACCTCCTTAATATGATAAAACTAAATACTAAACATATTCCCCGTCTACATTTCAAGAACTTTTATTTACAGACTTATAAAAATAATACATCTTACTACAACCCCTTGACAAGAATGTGTTGTCTTTACAAAGAGGTATCAATTAAAAATCCCAATCTTGATATTTTCGACTCCAGATTTTACGTCTTTAAAAATTGTGTTAAATTGCGCTCAAGAATATAATCCACCGAATACTCCCACTATTAATAAGATTTACTTAATCACTGCCACTATAAATAAGTTTTGTTTGTTTTAAATTATTATAATTACGTAATAAAATTATGTGTAAACAATTAGTAGGATATCAATCGAGTATAATATGTGAGTACACGATGTTGTAGGTATCACATAATAAATATCGTGTTGATTCTCGCTTTGATTATTATAGTTATTATGTAACAGTTAGATTGGCAATGGCGGAAGGGAGAACAGATAGAAAATATAACCAGCAACTATTTGAAAAAACTGTCAGTCTTATCCAAAATCAATGTAAAACCAATATCAAGCTGCAAAGGAAGCAGACGTCCCATGAAGCACAATGTGGACTGTTACCTTGAAAATGTAGAAGAAAAGGCTTGAAAAATGGAGTAACCCTATGCACTATACTTGGGAGATACAAAATATGTGGATTTTGTGAAATCTTGGGATAAACTCCCAAGATGTGAAAGGTACTGAACCGATGACACTTACCCACTCACGGACGATGAGGGAGAGTCCCTGGAGTTTTAGTCGGTAAACCTCCGCCGCGGGGGGAGTCCGACATACCTAACCCGTC
Source organism: Marasmia exigua (assembly GCA_019059595.1). Lineage (NCBI taxonomy): Eukaryota > Metazoa > Arthropoda > Insecta > Lepidoptera > Crambidae > Marasmia > Marasmia exigua. Next base: position 19,628,905 of record CM032482.1, read on the forward strand.
CGGGGGGCGGACGGGTTATGTCCGACGAAATGCATAACGCATTTACACAGGGTAACCAAATAAAAAGGTTGATGTGTGGCTCTCTGTACCAGTATAACGAGAGACCCCAGAAAAATATCTGTTATATCAACAAACATTTCGCACTGATGAGGGAACAGTTTGAAAAGAGTTTTATTAATGTGATAGACGGCAGACGAGAGCAGACGGATTATCTGATGGTAAGCGTATTATATATATATATATATATATCCCTTCTACGATCAACCCTTTTATTTATATGGCAAAACAACGTTTGCCGGGTCAGCTAGTATATATATATATGTGTATTTTTAAATGTCCACAAATATTAACTAATATCTTCCAACAATCAGTGTTTGTAATGAAAACACTGATTCTGTACTCAAGAAGCAAATCAACCTTTGGGTCATGCAGAAAGGGCAATGGTGCGGCGAAAAGAGGACTTATGTTAGTATTACAAATTCCAAACAATAATGGCAACATAAACTTAATATTATTCTAATAGAAGTACCTTCATACCTATTCCTAATTAGATATATAATAAATAATAAAATACTTATAAATTATACGTATAATAAAATAATAGAAAAAATACATATATATATATATATATATATATATATATATATATATATATATATATATATATATATGTATATGTATTTTTTCTATTATTGTAATAAAATAATAGAAAAAATACATATATATATATATATATATATACATACATATTTATTTTTTCTATTGTTTTATTGTACGTATAATTTATAAGTATTTTATTATTTATTATATATCTAATTAGGAATAGGTATGAAGGTATTTCTATTAGAATAATATTAAGTTTATGTTGCCATTATTGTTTGGAAATTGTAATAATTACATAAGTCCTCTTTTCGCCGCACCATTGTCCTTTCTGCATGACCCAAAGGTTGATTTGCTTCTTGAGTACAGAATCAGTGTTTTCATTACAAACACTGATTGTTGGAAGATATTAGTTAATATTTGTGGACATTTAAAATAAAACTTACCTTCAACCTGCAACTTCCCCGACCTCTTATGTCCATGTCTTCCTTTGTTCTTCTTCACCACAACCTTGTATTTATTCTGGACGTGGTACGTCTGCTTCGGCGCGTACTGCTGATACCCACTTCCAATCTTCGAGCTCAGCACCGTGCACTTGTTATTCGTACATTTCTTATAATACATCCCTGGGTGTCCCTGATGGTTGTTCGAATATCCATGATAGGAATACCCAGGTTTGTGTGTCCCGTAAACAGGATATTCATGTTCATAACCGTGCCCGTGATAACTCGGTTTTTGTCCGTGATAGCTCGGTTTTTGTCCGTGATAGCTCGGTTGATGACCGTGATAGCTCGGTTGAGGACCGTGATAGCTCGGCTTTTGTCCGTGATAGCTCGGTTCGTGGCCGTGGTAATCTGGTGTATGTCCGTGATGGTGCCCATCATGTCCGTGTCCATGGCCAAAAATATGCTCATAAAAAGCCTCTAAAGCTTCATAATATTGTGGCGAATGCGTAGGGCTTGGAGGTTTGTACATAAAAGGAGTGTTAAGACAGTTATTGTATTTTTGCGCCAGTATAAGTAAAACAGGGAACCCCTGTATCAGGGTGCAGACTGTTCCGTCCCGTGGTGGAGACATCGTGGCACCAAAGCTGATTCGATAACTGAAAGTGATGGAATATTTTAGGTAATGTAGCTTATTATATTTATCTTTTAGATCAAAGTTTGTGCAATCCCGTGATGTAGTTTCGCAACTTTAGAACGATTTGATACAATTTCGTAATGTGTCATTGGGCTTTGTTAAGAGCAACACCGGTTGAATTAAATGATAATGATGACTAGGTCTATTTTATTTGGTCCACATGAAATTGATATTGTAAATATAAGATTGCTTAATTTATTTTGGTAATTTTGGAGTATTACTGCTTGTAATGAGTAATCTTCGCGACATACCTATCTTTTTTTGTTCAAATAAATGAATCACAGACTAAAAAGTGAACAAAGAATGAATAGAAATATTCAGTTTTTACGACCTCGACGGCGCATTGGCTGTGTTGCACCCAAGTGCAAAAGGTTCCCTATTCGATTCTATGGGTTCATGACCCCCTTTGGGCGGATCTATCAAACGACACTTCTTTTTTGTCTATCACACGTATTTTTAGGGTTCCGTAGCCAATTAGCAAAAACGGAACCCTTATAGATTCGTCATGTCTGTCTGTCAGTCCGTCTGTCCGTCTGTCCGTGTGTCCGGTGTCCATCTATCCGTGTGTCCGTCTGTCCGTATGTGGTTGTGACTTTTTTCCGAAACTATAAGAACTATAGGATTGAAACTTGGTAAATAGATGTATTTTGTTAACCGTTTACGATTTTTACATAAAAATAGGAAAAAAACATAATTTTGTGGTGTCCCCATACTTCGAACTGAAACTCATTGTTTTTAATCAAACCCGTATGGGGTATCTATTGATGTTGAGGTTTCTAATTTTTTTTTTCTGGTTTGAGGTCGATCGACGAATCCAACTCGGCTGGGCAGCGTTCGGGAAGCTACGCAGCATATTTTCGGCAGATCTACCACAGTGTCTCAAGACGAAAGTCTTTAATGCGTGTGTGTTGCCAGTGATGACATACGGAACCGAAACGTGGCCGCTTACAATGTGCCGATTAAGGAGGCTCAAAGTCACCAAGAGAGCAATGGAGAGGGCTATGCTCGGAGTCTCCCTGCGTGATCGTATCATAAATGATGAGATCCGCAGGAGAACTAAGGTCACAGACGTAGCCCAAAGGATTGCATGCCTCAAGTGGCAATGGGCAGGGCACATAGCGAGGAGAACAGACGGCCGTTGGGGCGGAAAGGTCCTCGAGTGGAGGCCACGTACAGGAACTCGCAGCCGCGGCAGGCCTCCTACAAGGTGGACCGACGATCTGGTGAAGATCGCGGGAATCCATTGGATGCGGGAGGCACAGGACCGATCTGTGTGGAGAACATTGGGGGAGGCCTATGTCCAGCAGTGGACGTCCATTGGCTGAAATGATGATGAATACTTTGCGCAAGAGACGCTCCCAAAGTGGAGCAGAAAGAATCTCACTTTTATGCAGACGACACCCAATTATACCGCTCATTCAAACCAAATGGCCTAAAACAGTCCCTAGATGCGATAAACCAAGACTTAAAGACCGTGGCAGAGTGGTCCATTAGGAACAATCTCGTACTGAATCCCACTAAATCTCATTTTGTAGTTTTAGGTACCAAAGTGCAATGTATTAAGACAATCGAACAGAACCCAACTGTTTATATAAACACGGAACCAGTCAAACGTGTAGATGTGGCAAAAAGTCTTGGCCTAATCCTAGATGGCGAGATGAGGTATATCGAACAGATCAATTTAAAAATAAGAAATGCGTATTATAGGCTAAAGACACTATATCCAATCCGAAAACATCTGTCAAAGGAAGTCAGGGAAATCCTGACAGAAACACTGGTTCTATCACAGTTTAATTATTGTGACATAGTATACGGACCTAGACTTCTGCAGCAAACACAGGGGTCTATTCAACGTGTACAAAACGCTTGCATGCGGTTCCGTTTTGAGATACCCAAAAGAGCGCACATAACCCCATATTTAAATGACGCAAATATTTTGAATATGGCTTACAGGAGACATCTACATATGGCAACAACCATCCGAAAAGTTATAGAAAGCGGGAAGCCAAGTTATCTTTACGAAAAATTTGTATGGGCTAAATGTAATCGTATAAAACCCCTGAGAAGTCACAGAGAGACAAACCTGGTAATCCCTCAACATAAAACAATTATGTATAGAGGAGGTTTCAAATTTTCTGCCACAAAAATATGGAATGACCTGCCCCCACCCTTGAGAGAGCCTATGCATCCCTATAGATTTAAACACATGGTCAGATCTCACTTAATTGATTTGCAGAAACAATGTCAAAATGATTGGCTTAAAGTTCGTTTGAGACCTCCTCTACAGAAATGACTCATGGTTGGTTTCACAGTTAAGACATAACAACGACACTGTACAGAAACATTGATTGCACACACACCACTCATACATACATCAAACATAGCACATAAACATTCACATCTTCACAACATTTAACACATTAAATCATCACAACTATTTACACGTGTCTCCCTTCAATATTTTGTCCAATGGTCGACCCACCGATCCCCAAGGGCCAGGCTGAAAACCAGCGCTGGGCATTCACGCCTAGCCATATGCTGAGACTGGTACCTATTGTCAATTAATTAGATAACTTTAGATAACTTAACTATAGATACTAATGTTTTTTAACTATATTAAATTTTATGTTAATTAGTAACTGTAATTAGTGTAAGTTTGTATGTACCTTTTTTTGTGATACGCATAATTTGACAATAAAGCTTTTTTTATTAATTATTTATTATTTATTTATGATATAGGTACATTACCATGAAAACTAACAACAAAAATTGGTTTGAACTAGATCTAGTATGTCGTTTTTTAATACGTTATAAACCTTAAACCGTAATTAACCTTCCATATATCTTACTTGCTGTTGCGGAACCCTTCATGGGCGAGTCCGTCTCGCTTCTCTCTCTCTCTCACTTGACCGGTTTTTTACTACTTCATTTAACAACTACAGCAAATCATAAAATGTATTGCACGATAAGCTGACATACTTAATTCGTCTGAATCACGTATCAATCTCGCCTTGTGCCAGACAAGGCGACTCATTAAACAAGCGGATCATGAGTACATCTACTCATGAGCGACCTCTGCCGGGAATACTAAGTAATTCGGTCGCTACATAGGTACTTACTCAGATCTATATCTATTAAATAGCTGATGCTAAGTATAATGTTTGGTATTCACATTTGGCTTCAGGGCTGACCAAACTACATATGTACCTATTAAAATTTAAAAGGGAACAAATTAAGGTGACGGGTACGGCACACTAGCGACGCCAATTGATTTAAATATTTAGACAACAAGTCTGTGTTTATTTCTGGTGTTAAAGACTATTACTCTCTGACTTATTTAAAAAAGTGTGCAAGTTCATACGCATATAAATAATGCAGTCGAGGATAAATTGGGAAGCCACGGTTAAAATATTTATTTCTTTTAATTTTCCCTAAGTGAGTCACGTGATCTATCTAAGGCTGTTTATAGCGGGGATGGTCCTTTTCTGTAATACAAAAATAGTTTGTGTGTCAGCAGCAGACCCCCACAACAGTAGATCATATAACATCACACTGTGGAAATAGCTGAAATAGACCAATCTTGCCGTCTCGATATCAGTCAGACGCCCAATTTTTCGCTCTGCATATGGAGCGGAACTTAGTCTTCCTGCCAAGGCAGCAATATCGGAACCCCACTACAATTTTGCATCTATCCAGAAAAACTATGGAAGTAATGATTTGAATAGATTTGTTATTTATCTTAATACTAGTAGTGACCTGCCTCACATTAGGCATAGTAAATTTTACACATTTAAGAAGTAAATTGTTAGTCGTAAACCAGTGCAATACCTGTGAGAGTGTAAAATTTACGGCGTCAATTGATTCTTTATCTATCAACATAAAAAAATCAAGTAAGTGTCATCAGCAAATAACACTATCTCACATAGATCTTTCGTAAAGCAATTTAGGTAATTTACGTATATTAAAAACAACAAAGTATAACAACATTTTTGTCCATAATTAAAGACTCATTTTGTACCATCATGACCCACCATATGCCATGTCCTGGCAAGTAAGGACAATTGACAGGGAACGAGAGGATCTTGACATACGTCCGTATGTCATATATACATACATATGACATACGGAGCCGAAACGTACGGTACGGCTGGTCCACAAGTTAAAGGTCGCTCAGCGGGCTATGGAACGAGCAATGCTCGGCGTCTCTCACCGAGATCGAATCCGAAATGAGGTGATCCGGCAGAGAACCAAAGTCATCGACATTGCTCACCGGATTAGCAAGCTTAAGTGGCAGTGGGCTGGCCATATTAGCCGCAGAACCGACAACCGATGGGGTAAACGAGTTCTAGAGTGGAGACCGCGTCTTGGCAAACGTAATGTAGGGCGCCCTCTGGCTAGGTGGGGGGACGATCTGCGCAGGATGGCTGGCAAGAGCTGGATGTGAGAAGCTATGGATAGATCACAGTGGCGAACAATTGGAGAGGCCTACGTCCAGCAATGGACTGCGATAGGCTGATGATGATAATGATGATGATGAGAGGATCTTGAGTGAAGATTTGTCTGGGACTTTACAGGCTTTAGCTTAATCTTAAACGTCTTTCCTCAGGTGGTGGACATAGGATCGGATTTCTACCATTTCCAGCTCGGCATCGTGTCGTATGGATTTAAGTGCACCGCATTCCGCTTCACGGGTATCTACACCAACGTCTCACGCTTCATGCTTTGGCTTGAGGAGAAGGTGCTCGGGAGAACCACCCTGACCAACTGATCCATCATCATCTGTTCCCAAGTTAACTGGGCTCAGAGCAGTACCTATGTCTTCCGCTTCTATACGTCCCAATACAATTCAATATTGTTTAACTTTATTGCTTTCTCATATTGGACGACCCGATTGGAACAGTGGTAGTGAACGCTGCCTCTGATACAAGGGTTGCGGGTTCGATCCCCACACAGTACAAACATTTGTGTACATGAACATGTTGTTTGTATTGGTCTGGGTGTTTGCTATGTATTATAAGTATGTATTTACAAAAGAAAAGTATTATATGTGTATATTTGTAATCCCACTGTTGATTCTGATATCCGTAACACAGGTGCTTGAGCTACCTATCTCGGAGTCAGATCAATGTATGTGATGTTGTGAAATATTTATTATTTATTATTATTATTATATGTTGAACAAAGATCTTAGTTTAAAGTATTTTACGTTACAATATGGACCCTGTAGGGCACTGCAAACATTTTCCCTGTCATTCGTCGTCGAATCATCCACCCCTTTTTTCACCGTGTCATTCTTCATACAATCCATCCAGCTCTTTTTCGGTCTGACAACGGATTCAATGTTTGTATATAAAACTTAAATCTGAAAATATTATTTTTCTCCTTCTCACGTTAGCGTGTTATTTCCGGCGTCCAAAGCTTTTTGAAGCCCAGGGTATGCTTGAACCATGATCCAGGATTTGGGGAGTCTGGTGAGTACCTACATTGAAAATCCTGCCGTCTACAGACCAACTGAATCATGGTTAACTTTTGTTGTTTAACAGTTTTTCAAAGGAGTTTTGAGATTTGAGGATATATTCGCTAAATTATGTTAATTAAATTCTTGGGGTATTTTCATAAACTAAACCGGTGTTAAAGCTGTTTCCATTTTTTTTTGTTTCAAACGTCAAAACTGCTCTATAACACCGTTTTAGCTAAAAAAAAGGTTTATTAAACATTTATGAACGATAAAGCTCTTGATGTTTTTCAAAAGTGTGTCACATTTGCATTTTTATAAATGTCGTATTTATTTGCAAACAAGGAATCCGGGTAGGTATTTGAATTTATTGTATTATTTAGTTAGCGGTTAATAGTCCACAATTATTTATGTTCTTTTGGTTCCGTAACCCCTTATTGAAGGTTAAATAACTTGTCTAACAAGTTTTGGATATTCACGGAACAAAACTCAGATAAGTCAAGTTTCTGTGATAAGAATCCATATTAGGTATACTTTCACTTGAAACGACGATGAAATTCTGCTTATGTGCTATTCCGATATGTAAGCTATTACCTATTATTGTAGAGTTTCATCAAAACCCATTTAATAGAGAGTTACAAAAATACACGCACATAAAGATTCAAATCTTTCATATTTATTATAATTGTCATAATAAATGATATAACCCCTCCCTGGACACATCGAGCGCCGAGTCTATAAAAGGGCGATGCGCCAGTTCTCCGTCTATTTGCCCGTCAGCCACCGTGGCAGAAACATCAAGCTGGAAGCTATGCCTGATTTTTCTCAGTTATTTTCGTGATTAATAATTTTCCAAATCATTGTAATATTTTTGTGTATTAATTTATTTTTTTAAAGAAAAATCGTATTTCGAAGGGACACCAGTGTGACACGACCGGAGAGGGAACAGTAATACTGGACTGTAATAATGTCATCCAAACCGATATTTCGGTCATGGCGGACATATTATCAGGACAGGACAAATCTTCCCTGTATGACATGCTGATCACAATCCAAACCACACTTTCCTCACATACAAACACATTCACACACATACACACGTACACACATACATTTTATAGCCCTAGTTATATTTTCCTATTGTTGTTTCATAAAGTTTCTTGTTATTATTATTTCTTCTCGTTGTTACCAAAGTCGTTACCTTTATATGTAAAATAAACCGAAGCTACAAGATTTTAGTTCGTAAGATTTGTTAAACTGTAGTCACTTACTAGATACCTCGATACAGGCCTGTGAGCCTAGTGAAGTATCTATAGTCACTGAGAAATTGTATGCTTTATAAGCTAAGAATAAGAATAAATTTATTGACATATCAATAAATTTATTCTTATTCTTATTATAGTGTAAACAAGTATTTGCGCAGACACAAGTGCACTCTCTAGTCCCCATACCCTCTTATTTCGATGAGGACACTAGTGTGACACGACCGAAGAGGGATTAGGCGCAGGACCAATCGGATTAACGTGCTTTCCGAGGCACGGGGGTTGTAAAGGCACCCTCGAAGCTCAGACAGGGAGACGGTAGAAATAAGAGACAGCAGTTCCGTCTTGAACTATTGAGTTTTATTTTTGAACTGACTAACCTAGGCAGGACAGCCTGGGGTCATTGTCCCGGTGACACGCTTTGCTTGCGCGATGCAAAAATGCATAGCGCCATCTACCGGAACAACGACGAACCGCCTGCTTGTTTACTTTGTACAGGGGTACAAGACCACCAATTTCCAGACCCGGGACCCCAAAGCGCAGCCGTTGCTTTAAAGTGTGACGCACTACCGACTGCGCCAACGAGGCAGCCAACCGCATCCCCGTGTCTCTCTCTCTCTGCGGTCTTTCTCGCCGTGGGGCGAGAGTACGGGCCTCGAGCCGAGGCTCTTTACCCGGGCTTCTTCTCCTGGCCCTCCCGGGTCCAGGGTGGTTCGGGTTTGGGCCGCGAGGTCCTCCTCAGCGGCCGCGCCTAAATAGGCTGGTCAGTCACTGTCATGTCTCGGTGGTCTCTGTTTTTTTTTTGAGATTTTGTTTTTTTTTTATTTTATTTTTTATTGAGACCACTTATAGGTATCCCCGTGTGTCACAGATGTCCTTGGGCGGCGGTAATTCACTTACCATCAGGTGAGCCGTCTGCTCGTTTTTCTGCCATATTGTAAAAAAAATAATCATAACGCAACATCAAAATAGTTTACGATAAATTGCGCTGTTAACCATCTTATAGGTACTTTATCCTCATCTGCAAAATGGCTAATACATACTAAGCAAGTTTCGATCCTGATGCCGCAGGAATAAGGTCCACAAACAGTCGATATGCAGTAGTATCATAATATCTGGACCCATGCTGTGTTACTCGTAGTACAGTCAAGGAAATTTAATCTTTAAACGCCCTCATGATTTGTAAGTTTTTTTTTATGTCATAGGTGGTAGACGAGCAGTCGGATCACCTGAAGGTAAGCGATTGCCACCGCCCAAGGACACCCGCTACACCAGTGGAGTCACAAGTGCGCTGCCGACTTTTAAACCCCCTTTCCCCCGGATTGGGCCTCCGGTACCTCACTCACGGAGCGAAACACAGCACAGTGCTATAAAAACAAACTCTGTCATGAAGTTATTTTTTTACATTGTATATGTCATTTGTAAGGATGTCCTACAAAATCATAAAATATTTGAGGTCAATATCAAATACCTTCTTACGAACGAAGATAGAAGTGAATCTTATTTAATTTGAATTGAACCACCAATGGCAATAGAGGTTCAAAAGCTATTTTGTACTTTGAACTCATATCTCAATGCACTACCTATGTAGTGCATTGAGATCCTTATAAGTACTATTACTTATAAGGAAGTACCTTAACATGTAGAAAACTAAAAAAGTGGCGTTTATCCCCTTCGGCGGTTATATGTTGCCGAGGTCTGTTTAACTATATCTAGACATCTTTATGGCAAAAGTAAACAGGCAACTTCCAGCAAACGCGTATTATCTTGACCTCAAGGTCGTGCGAAAAAATAAAAAAAAAGACAATTTCGTTGACTCGTGACCAATTTCAGAATGATGTCGATACATTTTTTTATAATATAGGTGGCAGACGAGCCGACGGATCACCTGATGGTAAGCGATTACCGCCGCCCATGGAAACCTGCAACACCAATGGTGTCACAAGTGCGCTGCTTACATTTTAACCCCCCTTCCCCTGAATTTGGCCTCCGGTACCTAATTTTCGGTAATGTAGCAGGTGGCATAAATAAAAAAGCAAATCGAGAAATCAACAGGCTATTTTTATTATATTTCTGCATTAATCGGGTAACTTTCCTTGACTGTACTGTACATGGACTGATTAAGACTTGGTCCGACGTAGTCCGACCTCGCATGATCTGCTGACTTCACACCGGTTTCCTTGCAAAAGCAGATATCGTGGGAATTTATAGTAAACTGAGAATGCATATAAAGTCTTCTAGACACTTAATTTATTAAATAACAAGCGGTCTCCAGCGAACTTCGTATCGCCATATTGTTTGACTGTTTAATACCTTACTTATTCTGATATGCGACGCAAAAATTCAAATTCCTAATCGTCAAAATTTGTTTAAGCGTTTTCATGTTATAAGTGGTGTTACTTACACTATTATTTATTGTATTACGATTATAGTGCAAACATGTAAGGTTAGATAATAAAAAAAGTATAGAAATAAGGTCATAAAAACAAGGTAGGTAGATCTTTCGCATTCTCAGCTTAACCCTAATTTGTAAATACAAATTTGGAATCCAAATATGTTTGTTTACATACTGTTGAAGCCTCGAAAGGACAAGACGTAGGTAGGCCTTAAAAAATAAACAAATGTGAAGTTATCCGCTTTTATGCAAGATGGCGACGGTAACGAATTATTTTACAAAAAACAATGTTTGTGTGAAAGTGTTGTGGGTGTTTGTGTTTCTACAACTATGTACCAGTCAGTTTGGTAAGTAAATACCTACCTACGAATGCTAAGATCATTTCTTTTATCAAAAATCAACACAAATATAGCGTTCATTTTAATGATCTTGATGGGGCATTCGGTAAGCCGTTGCCTCCAAGCGCGAGGTTGGTTCATTAGGAAGACTAACTTTAAAAGTTTCCTTGTGTCTTGGTCTGATCACCGTCTAGTATATAGGAAATGCCCTACGTCGACCTAATTCTAATAGGACGTATCTCATTTTTTAACATAGGGCTTCTGGAGCCCCATTCTCGAGATTTTCGATATGAAAAAACATGGCGGATTTCATGTCACATGAAATCCATACAAAAAAAACTATGTTTTAGTGATACGTATTCTAATGATGATACATGTCACGAGCCCGAGATTGGACAATACGACAAAAAATATATTCGCATTTTTATACGCTTTTCGAATCAAGAATCAAAGATGATTACAATTATACATAAATACTTTCTTTGCAAATACATGGACACCAGAATCGGTTCATGACACAAATGTTTGTACGTGGGGATCAATAACGGGATTAAGTAGATAGTAAAATCTTTGTAGTTGAAATCAAGTGGTAAAGTTCAAGTGGGATGGTTAATTTAAATTTGGTTACCTAATATAGCAGGTTTGGTTGGCTTTTCACTGAGTCACGAAAAAGTTGTCATATGGTCGTATGGACAACTGCACGATAATATGGTCAGCTACACGTCAAAGTATCAATCCATCAATTTTCTCCGATCGATATATCATCATCCTAGATCTCATCGTCACACTGGTTCAGGAAAAGTAAAAAAGGGAATAGCGATTTGCTGAAATTTCTCAATAGTGCGGAATATGATTGACATAAACCATATTCTCCAAATTACACTTTAATGGAAAATGAATAGTTTTTAAAATAAAAATACTTTTATGTTTTATTGGTGAAACGTAAGCTTTATAGGAGTTTATTTCGAAATGTTAAAATTTGGTAAAGATAAGGACCTATAGGTTTAATAGTGTGATAGTAGTGGAAGCTACGCCGTGTGGTCCCGGCAGAGTAGAATAGGTCACCTTCACTCTTACCGAGGTGTCGTAAAAGGCGACTAAGGTAAAGCTGCTGGCATGATCATCAGCACCCAGAGAAGGAAAACTCTGCATTTATATCAAAACCCTCGCCAACCCGTCTGCCAAGCGTGGTGAGTATGGCAATTACCCCTCATGTGATTGAGGGAGGCCCGTGCCCCAGCAGTGGGGACTTACATGGGTTGATGATGATGATGAGTGGAAGCTAATACAATGACCACTTTATCCCAGTGCGTCCCCGTTTATGCAATAATTGCCCTTTTGTTAGTACAAAAAATCTTAATAAAATATTATGGATATAAAAGACAAGTCTGTTTTATACATTGAGTATTTAAGTAAAAAGCAATAAAAAAAAGCAACGAGCATTAATTCTGAACCTTAATGTCAAACACATTCAGTTCAAATATCAATGAAGGAAATTAGTCAAGTTAAATGGCAAGGTTATATAAGCGGCGACAATCGCTTACCACCCAGGTGATCCTTTGAGATGGTGACAACTTTCCGACGGAGATCGCCCTATTAAAACTCGTCCCAGAACTTTAGGATATTTTGCTGGCCACTGTTCTAACCTAACCGTACCAATATTACAGCGGTAATACATGCTGAACTCTACAAAAACATAAATATTGGTTAGGTTAGGTTAGTAGAACCTGTTAGAACAGTAACCAGCAAAAATACCTAAAATTCTGGGACGAGTTTTAACAGGGCGAGTTTCCCTCTTACCCCTTTCCTGGTGCTGGTGGTAGAACTTCATTATAATCATCATCCTAGCGTTTTGTCCCGGCTGCTTCCCAAGCTGTCGCCTCGGACCCTAAGGTCTGTTAGTGATGAAATCGATATGATTAATTATTTATATTTCACATGGTATATTTTAAGTCTCGGCGAAAAAATATAATACCAATGGTCTCGGCATTGGAAAATTGCGATCGTGGTTTTTAAAAAATCCTAAGTAGGTGTAATTTTTTTAAGATGTTCATAATATTTAATTTAAAAAAGCTAAGATATGTAGATATTCTCCTTATTTTAAAATTTTAAGACAAACAGTAGGTATATGTTATTATCACATTTAAATTATACAATTTCGGGGCCGAAGTCGCTAAGCTGCTTCCATACGATTATGCGCAAAAGGGCTGCCTGGATGGCGCTGCGGACATGGGCCAGCGGCAACAGCCTCCTCGTTGTTATAGCGGACCAGATAGATGGTCCATTTTTGGGACACTGGAGGTCCTTACACACTCCTGTCCCCAATAATAATAATTGGATTTTTTTTTATGATATAGGTGGCAGACCGAGCAGACGGATCCCCTGATGGTAAGCGATTACCGCCGCCCATGGACGCCTGCAACACCAGTGGTGTCACAAGTGCGCTGCTTACCTTTTAACCCCCCCTTTCCCTGGATTGGGCCTCCGGTACCCTCACTCACGCAGCGAAACACAGCGCATGCACTGCTTCACGCCGGTTTTCTGTGAGGGTTTCTCCCAAATGCCAAGCGTAGTTCCCACTGTTATACAAGTTTTAAGCACCAAATGTTACTCGAATTTGTGGATAACTCATAAAGTTAATGTAAATAAAATGCACTTGCAATTTATTTACATAACTGGCATTTTTCTTTGCACTTCGTCATAGAATACAATAATATATTTTTTTTATATTCATGTACGACAATTTGTATGTTCTGTTTACAAACGCAAATAAAGTTGTTTTTAATTTGGATCGTCTGCCAACATTTAATTAAAAACATATGTATATTGCAAGTTGCAAAATGGATTTAAAAAATACTTATTTCTGATTATACCGACCAGTTTTTCCTGATCTGGTGCAATAATCATTATTCTTAGTGCTTGTGTGTCATACATTGAGTCATTCTAAAAATAATGGCCGTTTTATTACTTATAAACTAAGGTCATTCGCACAAATCTTAGCAATATAAGAAAAAATTAAGTGGCTACTTTCGTTTTTTATATTATCAAAAATGATAGATAATAACTAAAAAAACATTTTTAGATTCCTGCCATTAGAGATCCGAACCAACGACCTATAACAAATAAACTACCGAGGACATAAGAGCTGTCACCAGGAAAAACCAAAGAGCTAGTCGGACACTCTGCTTGTCTCAATTTAATTTTAATTTGTGTCAAACAAAATCACACTTTAACCGAGCCTTATCAATTTACTTAAGTATCAGCCTATAAACTGTCCCACTGCAGGGCAAAGGCCTCCATCATAGAAATCAAGTTATCGCTACTATGATGGGATTAGGCTTAATCACCACGCTTGCCAAATGCGGATTGGTGATCACAAACCCGAGCTATGTTCGAAAAATTCGAAACATACTTTTCGCTCTACCCGGGAATCGAACCCAGGACCCTGAGATCACGGCCCGGTACTTAACCCACTAGACCATCAGGGCATATCAATATAGTGGCACGATTGTTGAATTGAAGCATTTTTTCTACTTTTTATCATTCCAATGGTAAATTAACCTTAAAATGGCATTACTTTAAAAAAAAGTAAAAAGAAATAAAAAAGCGCGCGTGTTTTGTTCGCTCTCATTGACGTTATTTTCTCTCCATTGAACTAATTGCGTTGTATTAACTAGACTCTGATTATACTCACGATTACCCTTGCTTGTATTTTGGACTCTGATTTGCCTCTGATTTTAGGAAGCTAAATATTTTTTTTATTATAAATAACATTCTAGAAAATTATGTCATAAAAAAAGAATTGCGAAAAATATTAATAATTAAGATTTTTTTATATTAAATGGGTTTGCACTTGACCTCATTTCACCTGATGGAAAGTGACAAAAGGTCTAAGATGTAGCGTGCTTACTCAGAAGAAGCCTATTCACTCTCGACATAATTAAGGTAATTAAAAATAAAAATATAAATTGTTTATTTCTGAGCATAGTTTTTGATCCATAGATTGTTAGTAACAAAAAGACTTAAAATTATATCAGTAGGTGCATATCGACAAAATAAAATAAAATTAAAAAAGAGAGAGGTTGCTAGGAGTTACCAAAGAAACTGGTTTCAGTGGTCACTCTTCGCACCAGGCATTTCCAGAGCGGTGAGGTGTATCTATCCGATAGAGTCAAATAAAAATATATGAATTTTTTAAACCTCGCTGGAAGATTACTTTAAAAAATTATAACTCATAAACTACAAAAAAATCGCTGAACATACATGGGGTATTTTTGCATACCCCAGTTGTGAGGAATCTAAAAAATAATCATTGACGTCACAAGTTAGACCAACCTGTATTTAATAAATTTTCAATTTAATATCTGTTTCGGCATACTCTGGAGTCTGAATGAGCATTCAGCCGCGGTGTTCCCTGATCGCTTACTTTTTATAAGCAAGGTTTGAAAGGAGTTCTTTTTTTATGTGATAGATGGACGAGCAGACGGATCGCCTAATGATAAGCGATTGCCGCCGCCCATAGACAACCGCGACACCTGTGGAGTCCCAAGTGACCTAAACCCCTCTTTCCCCCGGATTGGGCCTCCGGTAAACTCACGCAGCGAAACACAGCACAGTGCTGCTTCATGCCGGTTTTCTGTGAGGCCGTGGTATCATTCCGGTCGGTCGAGCCGGCCCATTCATGCCAAAGTTACTATTGGCAATCCCACGGTAATAGTTCTTTCACGGTAGGCATGACTGTGCTCCGGCATTATTGATGTTTATGAGCCGCGGTTACCATTTACCATCAGATGGGCCGAATGCTTGTCTGCCTATGTTTCGCAATAAAAAAAAATGGGCACATAGGATGTGCTGTTTATTTTCTAAATTCTTTATTGCCGACACGTTTGGATCAGTGGTAATGAATGCTGCCTCTGTGCAAGGGTTGCGGGTCGATCCCCGTACAGTACAAACATTTGTGTGCATGAACATGTCTGTTTGTATTGGTCTGGGTGTTTCTATGTATTATAAGTATGTATTTACAAAAGAAAAGTATTATATTAATTTGATTTTGAATATTGATTAAGTATATAAATTTACTTAATCAATATTCAAAATCAAAAGGATTGCACCACCCTCCCCTCTTTTATCTAATGTCCTTTACCTGAAGGATGTCTGGTAGGGATCGCTCCCAGTGATAAGACCGCCTAAATTGTACATTGTATCTCTGTATACCTAGCTTTTAAGTTTTGTATGTTGTGCAATAAAGAGTATCTATCTATCTATCTATCTATATTATATGTACATATTTGTAATTCCGCGGTTGGTTCCGTTCCGTTCCGTAACACAGGTGCTTGAGCTACCATCTCGGGGTCAGGTCAATGTATGTGATGTTGTGAAATATTTATTTATTACTTAAGTTACTTTAATTTTTGTTTCGGCATAGTGGATCCATGCGAAGTGGACGGCGAGGCAGGCGCGTGCGTGCCGCTGCCAGCGTGCGCGCACCTCGTCGCGTTACTCAAGGACTCTGCCACCACGCTAGAGGGGCTGCGCGAGTCCCGGGCCAGGCAATGCGGCTTCGAGGGAGAGAACATGAAGGTAACTAATAGTCTTATTATCTTTTTATGTGATAGGTGGCAGGCGAAAACATAGCCCAAGTAATTGCATACCTCAAGTGGCAATGGGCAGGGCACATTGCGAGGAGATGAGACGGCCGTTAGGGCAGAAAGATCCTCGAGTTAAGCATATGAGCTTCCAACCGCGGTGTTCCCTGATGGCTATGACGTGTCCTTTTTTAAACGAGGTTTTTAAAAGAGTTGTTCTTTCACGGTAGGCAGCGGCATGACTGTGCTCCGGCATTGGTGATGTCTATGAGCGGCGGTTACTGTTTACCATCAGATGGGCCGCAAGCCCGTCTGCCTATTAAAAGCAATATATAGGAGTTCCCAGTCGTGGGAGGCCCCCCATGGTGGATCGACGATCTCCTGAAAGTCTCCGGAATCTTTTGGATGCGGGCGGCACAGCACCGATCTGTGCTGAGATCCATGTCCTATGTCGAGCTGTGTATGTATATTGGTTGAAATGATGAGGTGACAGTTGAATATTGTCTCTGACTCTCTTGTCAACGTTACAAGAGCACTGCACAGTTGCAATTAAATGAGAAAATGTATATGAAACTATATCTAGATGTAAAATTGTAAATTGTAGTAATATTCTCTCTTCTCCGTTTTCCTTATATTGCATGTGGTAGTTTACCTATAAGAGATTGAACAATTAGGTCTAATCACATCATGTATTTAAGTTAAAAGTATTATTGTAACAATCGTTGGTAGACACACCAATAAATAAATAAATGTTTTTCTACCATTAACTTGGCGGTGGGCACAACCTGCATGCTTCGGATAGTTTCTGAAAAGTAACCATAATGCCATTGGTCTGGTTCCCCTGTTAAAGGGTTACAAAGGTAAGAAATACAAAATACTGCCACTTATAGTCAATGCCACAAAGATGGTGCTGCCACTGGTGCAATCAATTTGAACTTAGTCCTGTTAATCAATACAAAGTGCTGCCACCTATAGTTAGTATAGTTTCCGCACGTAGTCTATAATCAAAAACAATGGACAACATTTCATATTTTTAACATGTCCATATTGTTTTTTTATATGAAAATAGACATAAAATAAACAGACCCATATTTTTTCTTTTTTCAAAATTTGACCATTTTCATGCATAAAATAATTATTGAAATTCTTTTTATTCTAAATAGACGTAAGCGCCAAATGACGTCATCGGACGGCTGAATCAGCGATATTCCTTTGCTTATCGTTGTTTTAATGAAAAAAAAGTACTACTGTCAAAGGTAAATAATACTAGTGTCAACATTGTCAACGTCATTCATACATTCAACGTTGACAAGTTGTCTTTTTTTTTGACAGTTACATGTCATGGGTTTGGCATTTCGTAAATTTAAAACTATATTGTGCTAAGCAAAGAAATATTTTACATTCTGCCGTCCGATGACGTCATCTTACGTTTTTTAGTTTTTAATTTTTTTCTCAGTAAATAAGCAATATAAAAAATGAATAAATATATATTCGAGCAGCGGAAAGGTAAACAAAGAATTGGTATTTTTACCCGACTGCCAAAGAAGGAGGGTAATGTTTTTCGAGTGTATGTAAGTATGTATGTATGTCTTTTCCTTTGTGACCTCCTGTAGCCTAAACGGCTTGATGGATTTTGATGTATGAGGTATCGTTAGATTTGTCTTGATTACGGGAGTGTCATAGGATACATTTTATCCTAAAAGTCCCACGGGATAAAGACATAATAATATTTTTTCTAAATTTCCCTTTAAAAAATATGTATGCGGTATCATTAGATTCATTTCAATCACGGGAGTAATTAATATAGGATACGTTTTTTCTCAAAATTCCCACGGGAACATGTTAATTCTGCGTCAACGCAAAGCAACTCATGCGCTAGCAAGCAAAAAGATAGGGCTTGGCCTGGCTTGCGGCGCGCGGCGCGGTGCCGAGGGGGATATGCTCGAGTATACAGCCCGAATGCGGGCACACGCATAAGGGCACACGTCGTTGACGGTCGTCTCTAAATAGCGATTTTTTCGATACTTCGTCGTCTGACGCGAAACTTACCAGATTGGCGGTAAATTTATGTTGCGGAGTAACATCACTCGTAATCTAAAGCCAAATGTGGTCGAAATAATTTAAAATGGTACTTACATATACATAGTCTTCTACATCTACAACATTTTCGTTAAATAAAAACAGCTAAAAAGTTATAAATAAAAAAAATTATTATTAAAAAAACAAAATACCCGACTGCACACTAAAAAAAGAGTAAAACAAGCCCCACAATAATATTGATCAATCAAATGCTAAAAACTAATTATGTAATACCGTTTAAACAATACCTATATTAAAATACACTACAATATGTGTTCGTAATCGATAGTTAAATAAACAGAAACTTATTTTGAATACAAATTTACTGAATATAATTTATAAATGTTGATGGAAAGCATCGCAGGCGGGGACCACCTTGACCGCCACCAACGAAAATTCTGCTAAATGGTGCACAACCGAAATGACTATAAATAAGCCTCTGTTGGTAAGCCTCTGTTGGTCCCCGCCTGCGATGCTTTCCATCAACATTTATAAATTATATTCAGTAAATTTGTATTCAAAATAAGTTTCTGTTTATTTAACTATCGATTACGAACACATATTGTAGTGTATTTTAATATAGGTATTGTTTAACCGGTATTACATAATTAGTTTTTAGCATTTGATTGATCAATATTATTGTGGGGCTTGTTTTACTCTTTTTTTAGTGTGCAGTCGGGTATTTTGTTTTTTTAATAATAATTTTTTTTTTTGTTTCAGAGCTTAGCAATTTTGAAATGTTGTCCATTCCAGGTTTGCTGCCGACCGCCCACGCCCCCTCCATCACCTGCGACGAGGCAAAACGACAGAAGTGACTTTGTAGACGAGTTTCCAGATCCTGACACTGGTTGTGGACGCATTAATTGTAGGTATTTAGAACTTAGGGCAGATTAGGGTCATCAAACAAGCCCACATAAACCCTAGTAACAAAATAATAATACATACACACAAGAACCTACATTGCGTGCGAGTTAACCAAGCTACGCATAGAATGCGCTATAATAGTTGCGGGCAGTAATGACAAATGTGTTACAAGTAAATAAATAAATGAAAAATCCTTTGTTTCAACATCACTTTTTACAAATTTTCCGTCAAGTTTTAACTTTAAGTTGAATGTTGTTGAATGGCAGCCAAGAATGGGACGGCGTCCTGTGGGTAGACCACCTGCACGATGGTCCGACGATATTGTGACGGCACTGGGGATACAATGGATAAGGCTGGCAAGGGACCGAAGGGAATGGCAGGATAAAGAAGAGGCCTATACTCAGCAGTGGGTGGATGTGGGCTGATATGATGATGATGTAACTGCCAACCTTTTAACACCGGTGGGAAAAATCGACACTAATATTAATGCAAAAAAGAGACTCGCCTGTCTATTTCACATTACACATACACGTTAGGTACACAAAATACACTAGACAAGCGTCCGTGGCACTCATTCAGCTGGTCTCACTGAAAACCAGCGTCATGGCCTTTCTCTGGGCTGTGACATAAGCTGAGTGAGGGCCATTTATACTAGACGTCATAACACATCATAATATTCATTTGGCACTGTCTGGACATGATTGAATATAGTTTTGTTTTTTTCCTTTTGTTTTATTTATATGTATTTTTAATTGTTTTATGTTTTGTTTTCTGTTTGTGCCAAATTGTGTTCTGTTTACAACTGCTTTAAGTTCTGTGTTGTGATGTCTATAATGATAAAAATGTCGTCTTTCAGTTACATTAGCTCCATTTGTATGGAATGGAAAGCCAGTGAAACAGCGTGGTAAGTTCATATTTTTTCAATAAATCCGAGGTTTACGCAAAAATATTTTCTTACATTGGAGCACTTTAACAAAATGTATAGGTAATTCCCGTTAACCACGACTAAGACTGCGGAACCAGAAGCCCAATTCTCGGGCTCGTGACATTTATTATCATACGACATATAACACTAAAACATAGTTTTTTTGTATGGATGTCATGTGATATCCGCCATGTTATCAAAATATCACGAGCACGAGAATTAGGCTCCAGCTATCATCAGTGATGTTCCCGAACAGATAAAACCTTCAAGAAAAGGGCTTATTTCTTCCTTAAGAGCTGGCAACGCAGAATACCTCGTGTGTTGCAGATATCCATTGGCGGATCACTTACCATCAGATAGATAGATAGATAGATATACATACTTTATTGCAAAAAAAGAAAAACTTAAAAAACAGACTGCCGGTGTGCCGTTTGCTCATTTGTCCGGTATAATGTAAAAAGCCGGCTAAGTGCGAGTCGGACTCGCCCATGAAGGGTTCCGTAGCAGCAAGTAAAATATTATTTCATTGTAAAGCAATAGAGTTGACTAAATGGAAGGGATGGAAAAAACGAATTACTAGATCTAGGTTTTGACCTAGATCTAACCACTAATCTACCTAACCTAGATCTGAAACCAATTTTCGTTGTTAGTTTTCATGGTAATGAATATCATATATTTTTTTTAGTTTTATAATTATTTTATTATAAATTTATAGGTTTCGCTGCGTGAGTGAGTTTTAAAAGGTCGGCAGCACACTTGTGACTCCACTGGTGTCGCGGGTGTCTATGGGCTGGGGTAATCGCTTACCATCGCTCGATCGATTGGCCGTGTGGTCCCGGCAGAGTAGAATAGGCCACCCTCACTCTTATCGAGGTGTCGTAAAAGGCGACTAAGGTAAAGCTGCTGGCATGATCATCAGCACCCAGAGAAGGAAAACTCTGCATTTATATCAAAACCCTCGCCAACCCGTCTGCCAAGCGTGGTGAGTATGGCATTTACCCCTCATGTGATTGAGGGAGGCCCGTGCCTCAGCAGTGGGGACTTAAATGGGCTGATGATGATGATGATGATGATCGCTCGATCCGTATGCTCGTCTGCCAACTATCATAAAAAAATCCACGCTAAAATGAAGAGGGGCTGTTAATGTTACAGAAATGGTGAAATGGATGGCAATCTTAGGCTACAAAGACTCGCCAGTGTTCTGGCAGTGCGGGGGCTCCATCATCACCGCACGCCATGTGCTCACTGCGGCTCACTGCATTAGAAGAAACCTGTGAGTGTGATATTATTTGCTTTTAACCTGTGCTTATTGTATTCCTGTGAGTTAAACATAGGTAATAACATGAGCTCACTGCGGCTTACTGCATTAGGCGAAACATGTGAGTCTGACACCTGCTATTAACCTGTGCTCACTTTATTTAATTAATAATTTTTTTTTCAAGTGAAATATACATACTTATCAGAAAAACATCACACACATTTCCAACACATATAAGAACAAAGTTCTACTGCAAAATAGTTTACATACAATAGGCAAACAAGCAAAATGAGTTCTAGTGTAAAAGAACCAAAATACAATAATTTTATTAACATTTAAAAAAAGATAACAATAGGTAGGTATGGGTAGGAGGACAGTTTAAATTAATTTAAATGCATTCCATTATTCCTGTGATTACGACATCTGCTTAAATGTGCTCACTGCAGCTCACTGTATTACGCGAACTCTCACAAACATCACCTGCATCAAAAATTTCTGTGCGGAAATCCCGGAATGAAGGTTAGATCAGATCATACCACCCAGGTTCATACACATGATAAGCCCCAAACTAGACAAGTGCGCTGCCAGTCATTTAATAATCTTTATATTAAAAAAATGCATTGGTGTCAGTAGTGTGCACGAGCTCATTACTGCTTAGTACTAACTTCATTTTTTTTAATGAGATTAGAGGTAGATGACAGCCGCCTATGGTATCTACTCCTGCAATATCAGCTTCATTTTCATAATCATCAACATAATCATAATTTCAACCAAAGACGCCCACAGACGAACATAGGCCGACCCCAATGACCCTCCATCCAGCGACCTTCACCACATCGTCGGTCCACCTTGTAGGAGGCCTGCTACAACTGCGACTTCCTGTACGCGACCTCCACTTGAGGACCTTTCCGCCCCAACGGTCGTCTTTTCTCCTTCCAATAATAACGCCAACATTTACAATTCTGGCTTCAATGCTCAATAATATCCTCCAACCGATTACGGCTACGGCGGCCAAACTCAACGATCAGCCACGTACGCAGGATATATTACTTATAGTGCTCAAGTTTGTGCGCAAACACAAGTGCACTCTCTATTCCCTAACTCTCATATTCCTATGGGAAACTACTGTGACACGACCAGAGAGGGGATTGGGCGCAGGACCAAAGGCTTGACGTGCTTTCCGAGGCGAGGGGGTAAGATCGCCAACTTCCGGACTCTAGGCTGCCACTAAGAATTTCTCACCGAAAACTTACAATATATATTTTTGGCCCGACCCGGGATTAAACCCGGGACCTATTACACAGCCACCGAGGCAGTCAATGCTCAATACTCAAATGCTTCAGATATGTTATCCGCATTGGTGAGCTGGACTTGGAGAAGGAGGAGAGAGACGCCAGCCCCATCGACTTCCTGGTGAAGAAGGCCATCCGCCACGAGGAGTACACCAAGCACCATAACGACATTGGGGTGCTGGTGCTAGATGGGACTATAGACTTCAAAAGTAAGTGTAGTCTTGATGCCCTTGGACATCCTGTTGGTCTAGTGGTTTAAGTACCGGCCTAAACTGGGTAGGGCACACTAGCTACGCCAATCAATTTTAATTTCAAGCTATTAAACCAGACCAATTTTAAACAATTTCAGGGTTACAAGGGCAAACACTTATACTATTTATTAAATAACCATGCACAAATGTTGGGTCTGTTTTTGTACGCGAAAAATTGATTCACGCCAAATGTGGCCGCTTTGGGCGTGAATCAATTTTCCGCGTACGTGTTGGACCCAACATTTTTTGACTATGATTTGACAGTATGCTTTAAAAAGCGTCACTTTTACGTCTTATCAGAAACCTCAACATCATTTTTTAAGACCTATCCATAGATACCCCACACGTACGGGTTTGATAAAAAAATTTTTAGAATTTTAGTTCTATGTATGGGTACCCCTCAAAAATATATTATTTTTCCTTTTTTTTTGTGTAAAAATCGTAATGCGGTTACCAAAATACATCTGTTTACCAAGTTTCAACAGTACCACCTACAGTTCTTATAGTTTCGGAAAAAAGTGGCTGTGACAGACGGACAGACAGACAGACATGACGAATCTATAAGGGTTCCGTTTTTTGGTTACGGAACGGTAAAAAAGTATAATTCAATTTTTTCCTATAATTACATCATTTCAGAATCGACTCACGTGAGCCCGATCTGCCTGCCCTTGCCAGACTCTCCGTATGACTTGTACGACATGAATAGTACATTTGTAGCGGGGTGGGGGGAGACAGAAAACCGTAAGTATCGTTTTGATTTTTTTCTTTTCACCGAAAGTTTTTCGCAGCTGTTGTCCATCACCATCAAAGCTTGTTATTCACTTCTGCGCACATATTTAACAATAGTACTGCTGCGTCTTAAACAGTACATCCGACGCCTAACCAGAGGCTAATATTTATTCTGTGCCAGAGGGCCTAATTCAAAGCAGACGTTACTACCGAATCGGAGTTTCCCACTCTTTCACACGCGCTGTGTGTCTCCTTTGTTTGGATGCGACAGGTAATGTTACAGGTAAGGTTACGGAATGGCTTCAGATTAAGCCACCAGTTCTACCAACGAACGACCATCCAAACAACCAAAAACCAACTATTAACCACTAACCAATCAACCAGCCGACCACCAACCAACCACCCACCAACCAACCACCAATAAACAACCAATCAACCATCAACCAACCAATCTCCAACCATTCAACTATCAACCTACCAACCACCAACTATTAGGTATCTTAACACTGATGGTAACTTTTGTAACTTCTATGTATCATCCTAGACCACTCCTCGCATTCATCAGGTGCGATTATGGTCAAGCGTTAGCCTAGAAGAAAAATATATAATTGCAGGTGGTGAGCGGCCTTCCGCACTACTCTACGCGTATCTGAACATTCTAGACCGGGAGCAGTGCGCGCACGCATACCGCAACTCCAGCGTGATGATCGACGAGCGAGTGCTCTGCGTTGGTGACGCCCAGGGCGAACACGATGCCTGCAACGGCGACAGTGGGGGACCACTTGTTGGCAAATATGTTAGTATCAGCAGAACAGCCTTACTATCTTGTCTTAAGAAGCCACGGGGTGGGGATGGTTGGGTCATGTCATCATCATCATTTCAGCCAATAGTCGCCCACTGCTGGCGGGTCAGAGGCCTCCCCCAATGTTCTCCACACAGATCGGTCCTACGCCCAAGGAATTGCCTTAAGACAAGCCTAGGATAGGAGAGAATGGAAAGACCTTGTCACCGCCTCGGCCAAATGCCTTTAGCATTTCAAGGAAGGCGCGACCTTCAGCAATGAAAAAAACGATGAAGAAGATTTTTTTTAAAAATTTTGAAAACAAATTACCGTTAGACACCCTGTATGATAACCGTTCTCCTCTTCCAGCAAGTGAACCTGGACACGTTCATCGGCTTGCACCAGTACCAGCTTGGCATCGTCTCCTACGGGTTCCGGTGCTCCTCGCGCCGGTTCCTCGGCGTCTACACCAACGTGACCCACTTCATACCTTGGCTGGAGGAGAAGGTGCTGGGCAGAGCTCCGTAGAATTAGCATCCACTTAGAACCTTTTAAAACTTTGGAAGCAGCTTAAATAACGCACTCTTTTCAGACAACTAGGTAGCCAGCTTTGATGATTCCTCGGTCTTAATATGTTCTTTTAGACTGTAGAAAATAAACTATTTTTATTTATGTTATAGGTGGTAGACGAGCAGACGGATCGCTTGATGGTAAGCGATTGCTGCCGCCCATGACACATGACACATGACACCCGCGACAGCAGTAGAGTCACAATTGCCCTGCCAACCTTTAAAACTCCATTTAAACCCCCGGGTTGGGCCTACGGTACTTTCACCCAAGCTGCGAAACACAACACATTGCTGCTTCACGCCGGATTTCTGTGATCACTCAGGTCGAGCCGGCCTATTCATGTCGAAACGTGGCTCTCCCACGGTCAAAGACTATAGAAAATCAATAGTGGAGTAGCTTGGGGAGGGTGTTAGAGTTTAAGTAAGTGGCAGCTATAAATAGATTTTATTTCCATAACTATAATAATCAACTCATAGTCCCGGGGATCAACTACCTCTTAGATTGACTTTCTACTAAACAAACCATTACGACAAGAAATAGTTATAAGTTTAATATTAAAGAATAACATAATAAAGACTTTCTGACTAATTTACATTGATTTGTCAATTTCTCCACTTGACTGTGCTATAATCCCATAAAAAAATAAAACTTGTCAAAAAATCCCAGTCTCGCAGTCAGTTGTTCTACCGTGAAAAGTTGTGAGATGTATGTTACCAAGTCGGTTATTAACTTGGCAATCGGTTATTGAATATTTGACTCGGCAATTGCATGAAAACACAACCGTTTGCTACGTTAATAACCGACTTGGTAACATAGATCTCATAACGTTTCACGGTAGAACAACTGAGTGCGAGACTTAGATTTTTGACAAGTTTTGTTTTTTCACCTTCAACTGCAAACGTCGTTACGTTAATCTTACGTCTTGTAATCCCTTACATTTATATGAGATTACAAGACACTAAATTCTAATTTTATTCTAAATTTGAAGCTTCTATGTCTGCTAGAAGTGCCTCGGACTTTTGATGATCGGTGAGGCAATTATAGTCTTTTTCACGTCATTTTATATCTATACAACTAACTATACTAAACATCCAATCATGTATTTCTTTTTGACAAAAAACAAGATTGGAAGTTCTACATGTTGTTGAAAGTTAATTCGATTAAAATTGGTTACAAATCGACAATCGATGCCGCTGAGTATCGATTTCTAAGGGTACTTTCCTAGTACTGAACTGTTAAAAAGGACTTCATAATTGGAATAGACTATGGTCATTGAGTGACAAAATTCAGAAACCTTGAACAAGTTGTCATTCTTAAACTACTGGTTCAAATTGACTTCTGAACTGAAAATTCAGGCTTCTTGTTTTATCTACAACGAAATTATAGGGGGTCGAAAATAGCCCGAAATGCTTCGAGAAGAGGATGGTACGGCCGTGTTCCTTCATTGTAATTACTAGACTTCCCAAATCAAGAATCATGGTCCAAGCGTGCCCTGGGCTCCAACGCGACAGCTTTTGCAATGGATGCAACTGGAAATTACAAGCTAAGATAAGGAGGATCAAGTTCGATATCCTTCGTAACCCTTTAACAGGAGAGCTAGACCAACTGAGTCATGGTGACACGTTTCAGAAACTATCCGAAACGTGTTTCCTCACGATGTTTTCCCTCACCGCCGAGCTAATGATAAAACACGCACATAGATTTGGAAAATTCAGAGGTGCTAGCTTGGATTCAAACCCTGGGATAATTCCCCTCCAATATTAGTTTGGATTTCCAGGCCAGTCAGATCTTTGTTGAATCAAAGACAACGTTGTAGCTCTGATACACATTTTTTTTTACTAAGGTCGACAAAAGGAACAAAGAAACAAGCTTTCCTATTAATAATAAAGTCACCTTGGTATCTATTTATTTCCTTAACAAATAAATGAATAAGTAAGTAAGTAACTAATCCGATTCCGTAAATGTGCTATGATTTCATTGGTGACGAATTTAATACATTATTGAGTTGACCCTGGGTTGACAGATTTACAAGTCTTTTTTTCTAAAACACAAGGATTTGCTCGATTGGTCATAAGTACCTAACTGATTGCATTTTCATTAGCTTACTCACGAAATTACCCTGTATCTATATTCTATGCCTGTATGAACGTCAAATATAAAGTATTGCTAGGGTTGTCTAAATAAAAAATATTTACCATCACAAATAATTTGGTAATAATTGTTATGACTGGACCGATAGGGCGATTTTGGTAGTGACACGAAAGAGTGGCTATCGACGTCGCGTACCGGTGGAACGAAGTATGGTCAAATGTCAGGTCACGCTCCCCCGTACGTTACTTGAACATATTATTAGCAGCAGAGCAGTTATTTTGTTAATGTTATGATACCAATTCAATGTAAAGAATCTATAGTTGAGCCAAGCGTATCCACAGACCATGAAAAAAAAAGTGTAGCCAAGCTAAATGCCACATTTGACGTTTCTAAATTTTAGATTCATAGAGAGGTGACCTACTACAAAAATTCGATTAAAGTGAATAATCGATATGTACTTCAAGCAAACGTGAATCGAATACTATAATGGAAAAGAAGTTATTTTATTTTCATCGAAAGTTTATTTCATTTTAATCGAATTCAAAAAACTTCAAATATTGTGCGCCATAGATCTCTTTTTTTTCTCTTTACAAATTTATTAATGTATTCATATTTTTAAACTTAATCTTTAATCTTATTTATTATTTTTGATCCCAACTAATTTAATTTATTCTAAGCAATTTGCATGTTATTATAATTTTTAATTGTTCTTTTTGTGATGCGTGCGTCTTTCAAGAAAGGTATCCGCAGAATACCAGCGCCACGGGGACCTCACGTGTCCGTGGCAGATGCTGAGCGGAGATCTTTTTAAGTGCCGCATTGAGAAATATGTTGCTTTGTAATTTTTATTTTTGGTACTTAAATAAATAATCTCAATTTCAGTTTTCCAGTTGGTATTTATTAACTTTGACGTTACTCGCTAGGTGGTGTTAGCAGTGTCTATATATTTCAGGTGTTGGATGATATACCTATTTATGCTAGTCCCAGTGCTAGGTTTTCCACGTTTACCTAATACACTCTTTTGCAAAAAAACGGGTGGTTTTGATTTTTTTGTTTCCTGAAAACTATATGGTACAAAAAAGGACGTAAATGTGTCGTGATGCCAAAAATGTACATTCGAAATTCAAATTGTTGACTGCTCTTATTTTAAAAAGAATACCAATTTTTTGTACAATTTCTGATGGGAATCAACGAAAGTTGCTGTTGTCTTTGAATTGATACATTATACCAGTATATAGTATTGATACATTATACCAATAAATAGCCTAAAACTTGGCTATTTATTGGTATAATGTATCAATACGGGGATTAACACGATATTTATTATGTGAAACAACATTGTGGACTACGCTCCGCTCGTGACCACGTATTTATAAATATAAATACACTCGAAAAAAGAAAAAAACACGAAATTGTTTAAATAAATGACGTATTTTTTTAAAAAATTTCGTGGCTACAACCTCTAGGCAAACACTTATACTATTTATTAAATAACCATGCAAAAATGTTGGTTTCAACGCGTATGCGAAAAATTGATTAACTTTGCCACTTTTGGCGTGAATCAATTTTTCGCGTACAAAAACGGACCCAAAATTTGTGAATGGTTACTTAATAAATAGTATAAGTGTTTTTTTCTAGAGGTTGTAACCACGAAATTGTTTAAAAAAATACGTCATTTATCAAAATACAAATGTAAAACACTTAAAAAAACATCATGGCCTATATTCATAAACGCATACTTAAGCTATTTTTAGCTACAACGGTGTTATAGAGCAGTTTTGACATTTGAAACAAAAAAAAAACCAACAATTTTTTCGGAGAAGGAATGAAAACTGCTTTATAACACCATTTTAGTTAGCACAGGTTTAACACTCATTTATGAATAATATCCTAAGAATATACTTAATATAATTTTGCGAATAATTATATCCTCAAATCTCAAAACTCGTTTGAAAATAAATTAAAAATTTAAAAACCCTCGACAAAAATCAAAAGCAGTTTCGATTGATTTTTGGACTATTTAAATTTTCTGTCGAGGGTTTTAATATTTATTTTTTAATTTTCTTTTTTTAAAGAGACTCTAATTTTAAGTACAAATCAGTTCCTTTGCTTTCAGTAGGCAATCACTCAGTTGGTGTGGAGATGGTCTCTTTATTGTACTTACCAGACTTCCCAAATCCTGGATCATGGTTCAAGCATACCCTGGGCTCCGAAAAGCTTTAAACGCAACCAGAAATTACACGCTGAGGTGAGGAGGAGAAAAACGAGATTCTTTCAAGTTTTAAGTTTTATTTACAAGCATTGTCAGACCGAAAACGAGATGGATGGATTGTGTGAAGAATGACAGATTGAAACAAGGGGTTGAAGATGATGACGGATCAGCTGGTCAGAGTCGTTCTCCCAAGCACCTTCTCCTCAAGCCAAGGAATGAAGTGCGAGACGTTGGTGTAGACACCCGCGAAGCGGCGCGCGGTGCACTTAAATCCGTATGACACGATGCCGAGCTGGAAGTGGAAGACATCGGAGGTACTGTCCTCCACCTGAGGAAAAACGTTTAAGATTTATGTAGGTTACCCTGTAAAGTCCCAGACAAATATTCACTTAAGATCCTCTTGTTCCCTGTAATTTGTCCTTACTTGCCTGTACATGGGAAATGACGTTTATTTTTTAAAATTGAAAATTTTTTTCCCCTGACTCTTGGTCTGCGCCTTTTTTCGCTAGTTTTTTGTTGTGTTAAATACTAACAGTGCTCCGCGTAACAAAATGTTGTTTTTGTGCCTAAAAGTTCCTTAATTTTCTAAGACAGTCTTAATTCTATTCTTTGTCTAAAAAATTTTTATGAAGTTTTTTTTGTAGTGTTTTTTTTTTGTATTTTTATTACTATTTTTTTATTTGTTATGTTACTATATGTTAATGGTTTGCTTTAATTACTGTTAGAAATTTTTTTTAGCCAAAGTGTACAAAGGACTGGAAATGACATGCTGAGATCAGATAATGAGAACATCCTACTAACGTACCTCCTGTACGAGGGGGCCGCCACTGTCACCGTCGCAGGCATCGTGCATGCCCACAAGGTCGCCTGCGCACACCACGCGCTCATCTATAGTCACGTTGAGCTGGCTGTATGCGCTCACGCAATGCTCTCGCTCGAGGATATCCACTGGCGCGTACAGAAGCATTGTGGGCCTTTCGCCAACTGGTAACAGAAGAAAGCAAAATGTTGCAGGAAACATTTATTTTAGATCATGCAGCATTACATACAGTATCAACAGAGGCAAAAGCAACACAAAAATTTGGCTACTCCATTTCTTTCAATAGAACTGACCGAGACGGAACTAAGGATACCATTTACCAAATTAAAATTAGTCACGCATAAAAAATGTATAACCATTAACCACGATAAAATATAGGAAAATCCTCAATTTTTAACAAAAAATTTAAACTTTTCCTGATCAATAAAAGCTATTATACATTGGAAGAATTCTTTAATGATAGAGACGGATAATTTTCAATAATAATTATGTATAAAAAAAATTACTGCGAAATCCCGCTACAAAATGGACCGGTCCAATAAAAAGAAAGAAAAATGTAAGTTGCTAAGGAACCGCTGCAATTGGTTGTGTAGGGACGCTCAACGACGCCACATCCACAAATCTGTCGAAAATGGAAATCCAGCAAAGGTCTGGAAATTTCTTAAATCAA
Organism: Marasmia exigua; assembly: GCA_019059595.1. NCBI lineage: Eukaryota > Metazoa > Arthropoda > Insecta > Lepidoptera > Crambidae > Marasmia > Marasmia exigua. The sequence goes on from CM032482.1 coordinate 19,660,222, forward strand.
TCGGAATTGGAAGATCGCGTAGCGATTCTTTCCCATAAGATATTAATATTGGCCTTTTAACCAAGCATTTCTCTTCGTCTGCGGCTATTGATGGTGCTGTAAAAACTAATACTTTAAGTCATCTGTCATCTCTTCCAATTCCGGACTACTCACTGTTCGTCTTTAATCAGTTATTTGGTTGTGATGATCAGAAGAACATATTGTCTATTGCATCTAACGCTGTCGGCAGCGATAGCATTTGCCGTAACATGATCTTACCCCTCCTTGACATCCTCACCCCCGTCATTACCCACATTCTTAACCACTTCTTGTCCACCAGTACTTTTCCTACTGCCTGGAAATATGCTCTGGTCATACGATTTATTAAGAAATCCAAGACATATTTCATAATAAGTAGATAGGGACTCGGAGAGCCGTGTACTGACCTATATCAATTTTACCATTCCTATCCAAAGTCCTCGAGAGAGTTATTCATTAACAGCTCAGGCATTTCCTCTCTGAAAATCAACTCTTCAATACGGTTTCCGCCCAGGTTACAGCACGGTTACAGCTCTAGTCAAGATAACTGATGACGTACGCCATGGTAGGGACAGAAAACATCTCAAGGTACTGGCTTTGTTGACTTCAGTAACGCTTTTAACACCGTGAATTTTGCCATCCTGCTAGGCATGTCGTTTTATTAACATATCTCCAACAGTAATTGCAGTCAATTTTTCATAGTTATTTGTTTGGACGCCGGCAACGAATCAGTGGTGATGATGTTATCTCTGAATAGTGTGATATTAGCGCCGGTGTACCGCAGGGTGGCGTTATTGTCTCATCCCCTCTTTGCAATCTTCATTATTAACATAACTCATAATCTTACTCAATCCTACCATCTCTATGCAGACGACCATCAACTTTATTCGCAGAGAAGTCTTGATAACCTTGCAGACGTTGTACAGATCCTAAATGCGGACTTGCACCCCATTTTAGAGTGGAGTAGCTCGTTCGGCCTCAAGGTCAACCCTGCCAAAACACAGATGATGATAGTTGGTGCCCCCGGTTGATTGCAAGGATCGAATGGGGGTCTTTGCCAGCTGTCACTTTTAACGGAGTCGATATCTTCTATAGCCGGAAAGTTAAGAACCTGGGTATATATATGGATGATTGTTTATACTGGGATGAGCAAGTGGTCAGAGTCAGTAGATAAATGAGCGGGCGCGATTAATAGACGGCAATTTTTTTTAAGTTGCTCTTGTGCAGGCTTTACTTTTGCCTATTCTCGATTACGCAGTTTGCTGTTACCTTGAGCTTAGTGAAAAAAATCTCGATAAGCTTGAGCGCCTTCAAAACATCTGCATTCGCGTCATCATTGGCCTACGCAAATATGACCATGTCTTTTGAGTTCCGTGCACAGCTTGACTGGCTCCCCATTCTTATCATATCGTCTTATTTAATCCTCTGGCTCCAGCTTATCTCAAAGTGATTCCAATTCTTGCAACCCGCCGACGGTCGTAAAATGCGGTCACACCACAAACTCCATCTTAGTTTCTCTCCTCATTCCTCAGAATCCTATTCACAATCCTTTTTGTTCAATCCATTCGTCTTAGGAACTCCTTCCAGGAAATCACAATCCCTTCCTATTTTCAAGTCCCGTGTCAAAGCTCACTTCCTATCTCTATAAATCAACTGTCTTTCCTTATCTCTTCTTCCTATTTAATGCGGTCTGTTATCTGGTCATTTATCCCTATCTATCTTTAAGAAATAGTTTTATTGAATTATATTATAAATATTATCTATATCTGATTAAGTATGTGTGTATTGTTTATTATTATTTATGTTATGTAATATATAAGTATAATTATAAGTATGTTTATTTCTGCCATTTTCAATTTCATTTGTGAAACTGCTTTGCACTGCCTTCCCCTACTACGAATCCGTTACTTCTTTCCTCTACCCAAAGGTTGTTTGGAAGAAATCGCTGCCAAGCGATAAGACCGCCTTATTGTACTAGCTGTGGTTGTTGTATCATACCTACTTGTATTTTGTTTTTGTGCTATAAATAATATCAATCTATCTATTTATCAAATTGCTATCCTTGCAGGGCGTTAAATGTAGGTATATCTCAATATTACCTTTACGTGATTACATAATAAACATTAATATGAATATGAACTACGAACTGGACGGCCATAGGCTGTAGAATCTGAATTTGATGTATTTGTATTTTTCAAATCAGTATTTCTACCCCCAGCTCGGCGGTGCAAAGAGATCGGCGCGCTTCAGATAGTTTTTATGTAATAGGTGGCAGACGAGCAGACAGATTAACTGTGGTAACCGATTGCCGCCAACCACGGACGTCCACAACAATCTGTGGAGTCCCAAGTGCACTGCCAACCTTCAAACTCTTACGTTGTCACTTCTTACCGGGCATAGTAAAACTGTGGAATCAGTTGCCAACGATGGTGTTTCCGAATAGTTACGATCTGGTGATATCCAAGAAAATAGCTTATTCCTTCCTTAAGCATCTGTGATGCCTCATGTGTGCCATTGGCAGGATTAATCACGTACCATCAGGTGAGCTGTCTGCTCGCTACCTGCTACCCGCTATAATGTAAAAATAAAATAAAAAACCCTGCGTTCGGCAGTGAAGGAAGGCTATTTCATTGTGTTAGTACTTGCTTTTCTCGGTTTCTCCCCACCCTGTGGTAAAGATGCCGGGTATAGGGATGAACTGTGAGTCAGTGTTTGGCAGCGGCAGGCAGATAGGTGTCAAGTAATGGAGCTCTAAAACAAAGCAAATATTATAAAATTAATATTCCCACTCCATAATCCCACAGGAGTAAGTACACATAATACAGGAGTAACATTGGTGTCATGAGCCCGTATGTGTTCAGGGGCCCTATTTTCGGACGAATGTATGATGTTGCAATGAATGCAAAGTTATAAATAAATAAATAAATATTTCACAACATCACATACATTGATCTGACTCCGAGATAGGTAGCTCAAAGCACCTGTGTTACGGATATCAGAATCAACAGTGGGATTACAAATATATACATATAATACTTTTCTTTTGGAAACACTTGATACTTATAATACATAGAAACACCCAGACCACTACAAACAGACATGTTCATGCACACTAATATTTGTACTGTGCGGGGATCGAACCCGCAACACTTGGACCAAAGGCAGCGTTCACTACCACCATTCCAAACGGGTTGTCTAATAGGATATAGGATTTAGCACAACGCGCAGTCAAGGCCATTTACAGCACGGTCATGGTGCCAGGGTTCGCCCTTTTGAACCCATGATTGCTCCCCACTTATGGGCGTTGAGGGAATACCGCTGGGTCTTAGTCGGTATGCTTCTGGCCAGGCTTCTTGTTAGGAGAAACCCCGCCAGAGGAGAACCCGATATAACCCTTCTCCTCCGGGCCGGCGGCATTCCCCAGCGACAAACAAAAAAAGCCATTTACAGCACTGAGCGGATCACATGATGTACTTAAATTGTGACTATGATCAGTGCCTGCCATGAACATCTGCGTTATCAGAGGAGTCCGCTGATGCGTTGCTGGACTTTTAGGGATGTGAACGCTCGTCTATTGAAGGTCTTTACCTAAGTCACATCCGTTATACAAAACTGCTGCAGTTTAATAATTCCAATACTGTGAGGCTAAGTAAGTACCACAAGGTTGTAGAACTGTGAAGCATTTACCATTGAAATCGATGGTTCCATCCAACACCAGCACCGCTATGTCATTGTGGTACTTGGTGTAGTGTTCGTGGGGGATGGCCTTCTTCACTAGGAAGTCGACGGGGCTGTAGTCTTGCTCCTCTTTGGCCAAGTCCAGTTCTCCCAGACGCACGACGTAACTAAACACAAAAGGTATTCATCCATTAAATAAATACTTGAATAAATTACGGTTACTATCGATTACATCGACTAAAACAACGGTAATCACGATTTAACCATGTAAGCGCCAATGGCAAGCACGGTTAATGCGCCTGTCACCTATTACATAAAAAAATATCAGCACTAAATCGGTTAATTGATTAATCTGCAATTATTTATACCAGCGCTGCTGCGGCACCGCAGATAGTGCCGTAGCAGCAAATGGTGAGGTCGGACCTGATTGACCACACACAACCACACCATCTCTTCTTGTATCGCCTCTTCTCTTTGTATCTGTATCGTGTCGTGTTATTCCTATTGTACATATTAAATTTTTCTGTGTTGTGATGGTCAATAAATGTATTTTCTTTCTTTCTTCTTTCTTATTTCTAGATATACAAAAAAATCGACAAAAAAAATAGTATCAATTTAATCGTTAGTATCGATACTGTCGATAGTACAATCGGTTATTAGATTATTTGGGCCCCATTTACAAAATAGATTAATAATCAACGTTACCAACATTCGATTATTCGGCAACACTTTCGTGCAAGGCAGAAAGGTTTTTGGAGTCTACTAACAACTATCCGATAGATCTTTAACATAGTGTCCAACTTACAGGTTTGGTTTAATGCAGTGAGCGGCAGTGAGCACGTGCCGCGCTGTGATGATGGATCCGCCGCACTGCCAGAAGACCGAGGCGTCTTTGTAGCCCAGCAAGGCCATCCACTTCACCATATCTGCAAGAATCAAAAGAAACGATTGCCCTGTAAATAATGAGTTGGATAGAGTAACCAAACGCACTATATTATGGCAATAATATAAAAAAATCGTATCCTTTATCTGTGGCAACACTGAAAGCTTTCTTCCTCCTTTTGTCACCAAGATGGCCTGAACGTATATTTTGTAAGCCTTGCACTACTTTATTTAAATCCCAGCGTGTCTGTATCTTTAACATGTAATTTTTAAATTAAATAGATGCTGATTACAGTTGCAGCCGGGAAACATTCCAAATCATTCGCGTGGAAAACTTCCGAATAAATCTGAATGATTCCGAATTATTCGGAATAATTCGATTAAGGAAAAAATCGGGATTAACGTAACAAAAGTGCGTGTCTGCTACTCTCACGAGCATTTGTAAACGATGAATCATAAATCAATTCATGAATGATGATGCTGATGCATCTATTTGTTATGTAGCCTTGCCGTTTCATTCAACCGCCACACACCCTGCATACTCTAAACATTGTCAATAGGTTATTCAGCCCAGAAGAGGCACGTGCAAGTGCCAGACGTGATTGATTGTGTGGCGGATTATATTCTGAAGTGTTAGAAGATAAACGGCAGTTTTCTTTTTCTAATAACATAATCAGTGATAAACATTATAAATGTCGAACCAAGGTGATGGCGGAAATGGCGGCGGCGTGGTAGTTGGAGGTGCACAATTGCCTCATGTGTCACCCCTTCTTGGAATCGAGAAATTGGATGGCGCTGTGGCTTACTTTTCATGGATGTTTCAAATCAAGCAACTTCTAATATTGGATGGCCGTTGGAAATGGCTCGAAGGTACTGAAACGAATGAAACACTTGTCGCGCGCGCCCTCGCTCGTATTTGCCTAGCTGTCAAACCGCATATTATCCAATATATTCGACATTGTAAAACGGCCAAGGAAATTACAAGACACTTTTCAAAACAAAGATTTGTACAGACGCGTGTTATTATTGCGAAAAGTACAATTCAATTTCAGACTACATAGATGGAGTGTTGACAGTTGCTTATCAACTAACCGATATAGGTCGCACTATTGACGACAAGGAAATCGCTGAGTTATTGCTTAGTGGCCTGCCATCGGAATTTGATGCATTAGTGAGCGGTTTGGAGACTGCTAATCTCGCTGGCACCATTATATCAGAGGTAGTTCGTGCTCGTCTGCTGCAGGAAGAATCGAGGAGACACACAAATGGCACAGTGAATCATAACAGCGACAGCGTGTTCATGGCCAACCATAGGAAGATCACTTGCGATTACTGCCATAAGGTTCGACATAAGAAGTCGCGCTGCTTTAAGCTGAAGAATGACAAGCGTCGTCGTGGTGAAGCGGCTCCTCCGAAGACCTTCCTCGCATCAGCTTTTATGGCTTACTCGCATAATGATTATTTGATGGATCCGGCGATGAACACATGACCGGAGTCGTCGGCCCCACCACGTCAAGCAGGCGGGCCTCTATGCCCTCAATTTCCCGCATCCAGGTCGTCTTCATGTATGCGATGCTCATTCGAATGTCCTCCAGGGCCTGCCGCATCCCGGCTTAGCCTCGGGGATAGCACCGCGGCCCGGGAACATCCAAAAGCGAAAGTTGGCGGCTCATTCAACTTCACTAACACACCCAAACAGAGATATTACTCAGACAGATGAGACAGGAGGGCTACGCAGCAAGATACACCCAAGAAACAGACAATTGAGTTGGGTGGACCTACTGGAGCGCGACGCGTCTGTTGTGTCAATCCGCCTGGGCGATACTGAACATGTCTAAATAAAATAAAAAAAAATAAGATAAAAATTATTAATACAAAATGCCAATAGTAAGTTATATAATACAATTAAGTACAATTAAATAAATCAAATCTAGAATTAAGGTTACGGAAAAATATGAAATGTTTACATCAAACTACTGTGCCATACTCGCCACAGCAAAATGGCCTGGCTGAGAGATTAAATCTTACCTTAATAGAGAAAGCTGGTTGTATGTTATCTGATTCACAACTCGATATCCGTTACTGGGGTGAAGCTGTAATGACAGCTATATACCTGAAAAATAGAGGCCCTACAAAGGCCATATCAGGTGAAATACCATAACAGATATGGACTGGTTTAAAAGTAAATCTTAGTCACATTAGAGTTTTTGGATCGATAGCATTTTCTCTTATTCCAGATGTGAAACGTCACAAATTGCAACCTAAGTCGAAACAATATATTTTCGTTGGATATTGCGAAGGTTCGCTACAGATTAATAGATCCCAGTGATCCTAGAAAAGCAATAAAATCTAGGAATCATCATCATCAGCCCATTTAAGTTTAACTTGACTAATTTCCTCCATTGATATTTGAACTGAATGTCTTTGATATTAAGGTTCAGAATAAATGCTCGTTGCTTTTTTAATGCTTTTTATTTAAAAACTCAAAGTATAAAACAGACTTGACTTATATATCCATAATATTTTACTAAGATTTTTTGTACTAACAAAAGGGCAATTATTGCATAAACGGGGACGCACTGGGATAAAGTGGTCATTGTATTAGCTTCCACTCATCATCATCATCATCAACCCATTTAAGTCCCCACTACTGGGGCACGGGCCTCCCTCAATCACGTGAGGGGTAATTGCCATACTCACCACGCTTGGCAGACGGGTTGGTGAGGGTTTTGATATAAATGCAGAGTTTTCCTTCTCTGGGTGCTGATGATCATGCCAGCAGCTTTACCTTAGTCGCCTTTTACGACACCTCGGTAAGAGTGAGGGTGGCCTTTTCTACTCTGCCGGGAACCACACAGCTCAATCTAGGAATGTTTGTGATAATTAATACATGTAAAAATTGTAAACCCGAGGTTCACCCAACTCAATCAAATGATAAGTTATTTGCAATGAGTGATGATTTCTGTGATACTAGGTTAGACAGTTTTATATAATAATAATAATTTTAATGAATTATGTAATTATAATTCGGATGGTTTTAATAATTTAGACAATTTTAATGAATTGAATTTGAATTTGAATTATGAAAATGTTCCAGGAGCAGCTGGTGATGTCACCTCTGGAAATAAAGCATCCAGCGCGAGACTCCCCTCTACTGAGGAAGCTGTGCCAGTGCCGCCCGCTGCCAGCTGTATGCAGCCTGTTAGCAGCTCTGAGCAATCTTCACCGCCTAGTAAAGGTGGTTCTGATGAGTCCTGGCCACTTGGCCCTGAAGAGCAGCCGTGTAGTAAGGACAGCGACTATGAAATAGCACAAGAAGAACCTGTATTCCAATCTTCAAGACCATTAAGGAATAACAGGGGTTTACCATCACCAAGGTATAGCTACTACGATTGTTATTTTTCTTGTCAGTTTTCCGAACTGACCTCCTATAATGAAGCAGTTTCCTGTTCTAACTCAAATAAGTGGAAAAGGCAGCTATGGAGAGAGAGCATGAATCTCTAATGAGAAATAAGGTTTGGACTCTAGTAGATAGACCTAAAGACAAGAATGTCGTTCGTTGCAAATGGGTATATAAAATGAATCCAGATTCGTCAGGTAACTTAACTAAGTTTAGAGCTCGTCTCGTAGTTCGCGGGTTTAGTCAGAAGGCAGTAGTCAGACACTCTACCATGCGCATTTTGTTTTGTCTAGCTAATGAGCTTAACATGGATATATATCACATAGACGCTACCGCAGATTTTCTCTATGGTAATCTGAAGGAACCACCAGGTTATAACTGTGACACTAATAAAATTTGTTTGTTACAGAAATCAATCTACGGGCTGAAGCAGGCTAGTAGGGTATGGAACCAAACTGTCAACAGTGTACTTGTGAGTAACGGCTTTACACAAACAAAATGCGAGCCCTGTGTTTATACGTAAAGAACCACTAATTCATTTACGATCATTTCCATATATGTAGATGATTTCTTTTTATTTTCTAACAATATTTCAGAGAAAAAGTTTGCATTGTAGAGATTTTAAAAGAAATGTTGATTGAAAGAATTTAGATTCTATTAAAAATTATCTTGGAATAAATGTTCATAGAGATTGAAGTCTGGGTATTATAGTTCTGAGGCAGATTGATGATATTGATAGGCTACTGAAACTATTTGGAATGTCAAATTGTAAGGGTGTGTATACACCTATGGTAGTAAATAGTAAATTTGAAAACTCTGACAAGTCTAATTGTAATAACAATTTTAGAGAATTGCTAGGTTGTCTTATGTATTTAAGTGTATGCGCACGACCCGATATTACTTTTGCTGTAAATCATCTTAGTCAGTTTAATAACTGTTACAATGATAGTCATTGGATGGCAGCCAAGAGGATCCTTCGCTATTTAGCTAAAACTAAAGACTTAGGTCTGATTTATGAAAAGTCTAATAATCTAAATCTTACAGCCTATGTTGATGCAGATTGGGCGAACGATCCTGTTGACACGAAATCTTTTACAGGTTTTGTTATCAAAATTGGTAAAAGTTTTTTTTACATTATGGCGCACAAACGAGCAGAATTACCACGCGATTCTACTGGTATCCCGTTGTACTCCGAAAGTATAAGAGGGTTGGAGGGATCATGAGATGGTGGCGACGAATCCCTCGTGAAATGTGAAGATCCTGCAGACCGGAATGGCCGGGATAATGACCAAGGCGGCTGTGGCCTTGGCGGTGGTGGAGATGATGTCTGAGGGTATTGCGGTGGCAGCATTGTCGGAGGTGGTTGAAATTGAGGACCTGAAAAATTTGATAGATATAGGGTGTATCTGTGAACATTTACATCCCTTTAACCACGTGTTCTACCTACGATTATGAACAACATTTGTTCTATCACTTTTGGAAATTCGCATGAAATTTTTTTACCTTTTTGTACAAAGTCGGTCACGTGACTTGGTCTTTTTGTATGGGGAGTCGAAAAAATTTTCGATGAATTTTGAAAAGTCGTTGAACAAATGTTGTTCAGAATGGTTGGTGGAACACGTGGTTAAAGGGATGTAAATGTTCACAGATACACCCTGTATTTATTGCCCATAAACTAAATACAGGTATGATACGACAACAACGGAAAGTACAATAAGGCAGTTTTATGGCTTGGAGCGATTTATTTCAGACAACCTTTGGGTAGAGGAATGAATCAACGTATTCATATATAATGAGCCTAGATTTCAGCCAAACCGAACAAACACAATTGATAATCACAGGAATATTTGTAACTAGGTGACATGGTGGGAATCGAACCACGACTAAGCAGGCAGACAAGGGCAACGCACCGAAGAGCTAGTCGATATACCATATCGTAAGATAAATTAACTCAATTATTACAAAGATATACACACATCAGCATTAAAAAAAAACAAAATTCAAAAGTACTTTATTTGCATAGACGTATATACAGCTCTTACAAACCGACCCATATCATTATTGCCTGCAATTGGTATGTTATTTGACATGTCAAAAGCGTATGAAAAAGTTCTCTTTGATATATTATTAAATAAACTATACGGAATTGGTGTTAGAGGATTGTTCACCAATGGTTTAAGTCCTTTTTATACAATCGAAAACAGTATGTCCAAATTGATCATATAGATTCGAAGTCAAAAGAAATTAAGCCCGTTAGGTCACACGAGCAATTAGTGGGTGGGTCTATTCCCCGAGGAAGTGTCCTCGGGTGTGCTCTTTTTATCATATACATAAATGATCTCCCAAAGATAATTGATGAGACTTGTGTCATGTTCGCTGACGATTTCTCTGTTTTACTTCCAAGCACAAATAATATAAATTTAGATACAAAAATTTTAAACATCATAAATAAAATTGTAGAATGGCTGAAGGATCATAATTTGGAAGTCAACTTTGTAAAAACGAAATTAATGCACTTTAGACCTCGACAAAGAACTGAATTAAATATAAATCTTTCCTATAATAATATAATGTTAGATAATGTCCCGTCATTCCCCCTATTAGGTATAGTTATAGATTCAAACATCAACTGGAAATCCCACTTAGACACAATTAAAACTAAGCTATCTAGATTCATTTATGCCCTAAGAGAAATTAAAATATACACTAGCCTACAAACTGCTACCATGATGTACTACGCTTATGCATATGCTTGGCTCAGTTATGTCGTGATGCTCTGGGGTAATAGTACCAATGCATACACATAATTACAAACATAAAACAGATAGAAACTTTAAAAAATTAAAAATCTTATCCCTACCCTGCATCTACCTGCTAGAAAAATTTAAATTTATTAGAAAAAACCCACTTTTATATACTAAAATAGGAGATATCCCTCGTCATCATATACCTCGCAATAAAAATAATCTCATCCAAATAACCTCTAAATTAACATTACATAGCTCGGGACCTTACCCGATGTCGATCAAATTAAATAATAAATTACCAAACTACATAAAAAACGAAAATAATTACAATAAGTTTATTAATTTATTAAAAGATTTACTTACTCATAAATGCTACTACTCAGTGAACGAATATTTACAGGATAAAATATATGAAAAATAAGTACACGTGGATTACAAATATATTGCAAATTTCAAATAATACTATTACATAGAAGAATATTATATCAATAGCAAATACTAAGTAAATAAAATAAGAAATGTCTGCTCCTCTCTATGCCAATTTGCGATGCCTACCTAGGCGCATATTTTCTTTTGATTGTGTAATGTTACCACATACCTAGTCATATGTGATGCAATTAATAATAATAATAAATCGTCATACATGAAAAATATAATTTATAACTATGTATATTATACAAGTAATGAAATATATGAATCGATACAAAAAAATATACTAAGAAATGAATAAATATAATATGATTCTTCCACCGGAATCGGAAAGTTGATTCTGACGAGAAGATCCGGCAAGAAACTCGCCAGTTACTCTTTTTAATCGCCAAAATTTTTGTTGTGTTGGTGAACAGTTTATCATTTCCACAAATTCTTGTCATTTAAGTAATCATTAACTGTGGGCGAAGATCTACTAAGCGTCCAGGTTCCAGGATTCAGGGGTGTACAAATGATGTACTTTGAGTTTTACAGAGCCAGTAAAATAATTATTTAAAATAGGTCGTACGTATGTACGTGCGTCGCGCACGGAGTCCAATCAGAGAGAGAGGGCGGTATGAGATTATTATAGCGGACCGGTTTTTGAATATGGCGTTGACAAACTGTATACCTAATAGGCATTTGCCATTAAATAATTTTTAACATGTGTTTTAAATTAAGGCATTGGTAAATTAACAAGCTTTTGTGGTAATTTATTAAATATTAAAATATTTAATAGAGGGGAGAAGGGGGTGGACAGCGGGAATGTTAAAAAAATTCCCGCTGTCCACCCCCTCTTTCAACCAAGAAGGGGTGGACAGCGGGAATTTTTTTCACAATTGTTTCACTGTCCACCCGGGGTGGACAAGCAGAGGGTGGACAGCGGGAATAAACCCAAATGAATTACCAATCTTATGAAATCTGAGATGTGGAACAGCAAGCTTGTGTTTATTTCTAGTATTTAAGTTATGGTTGTCGGATTTTTGAGGAAAGTTTTCAAAATTTTTCTAAACATACATAATACAGTCAAAAATGTACTGTGATGCTAATGTTAAAATGTTAATTCCTTTGAACAAGTTTCTAAGCGAGTCGGGTGGCCTAAGTCCGTAAATGGCCCTGGCAGCTCTTTTCTGTAGCACTAAAATAGCTTAAATATCAGCCGGAGAGCCCCATAACAGCAGACCATAAGACATAACGCTGTGGAAATAACTGAAATACACAAGGTTGGCTGCTTCAATATCGGTCAGATGTCTCATTTTTTTGACTGCATATGCAGCCGAACTAAGTCTCCCTGCCAGGGCTGCAATATGAGAACCCCACTGTAATTTAGAGTCTAACGTGACGCCCAGAAATACTGTAGAATTAATTACTTCAACATTTTGACTATTCATATTAATCCTAGAGCTGACCTGTCTTACGCTGGGCAATGTAAATTTGACACATTTAGTTTTTTCAGCAATGAGAAGTAAATTATTTAAAGTAAACTAATGTACCACTTGAGTGAGAGCATTATTTACATCGTCAAAGTTATCTTTATGTCTATTAGTAATAAAAATTAAAGAAATATCATCTGCAAATAATACTGTTACACAAGTTTTTAGTAAAGTAAGGCAGATCGTTTATATATATAATAAACCCAATATTGAGCCCTGGGGCACTCCCATGTGTAAAAGGGCGTCAGAAGAGTTAGTTCCATTAACATTGACTTTTTGAATTCTATCACTTAGGTATGACCGTACTAAGCTCAGAGAGCTATCTGTGAGGCCGTAATGGTGTAGCTTCATTAATAATGTTTGGTGATTAACGCAGTCGAAAGCTTTGGATAGGTCACAAGATATACCTACAGCATTTTGCTTATTTTGCCATGCATCAAAAATGTGCTTGATAAGTGCAACTCCCGCATCAGTAGTAGATTTGCCTTTAGTTAATCCAAATTGTTTATAATGCAATAATTTGTTAAGATTAAAATGACGCAATAATTGATGAAATATAAATTTTTCATATATTTTACTAAGGGCAGGTTAAATGGATATTGGTCTGTAATTGGATGGGTCACTTTCACCTTCACCTTATTTGAAAAGTGGTAGAACTTTGCTATATTTCATCAGATTTGGAAATTCACCAATATCTACGCATTCATTAAACATTACAGTTAAATATGGGGCTATCATTTTTATAATATTTTTTAATATTTCTACTGATATTCCCCACAAACCTTCTGTTTTCTTTATGTTTATGTCTTTAAAAGTTTTAAGTATAGTTTCCGAGTTGATGTGATGGAAACTAAAAGAAGGCAGGCACACATCCACACTCGATTGAAGAAGACAATTAGCAAGCTGAGGGCTAGAATTTAAGTTACTAGTGGTAATAAGAGGTATATAAATAAAGTTTCAAATGCCTTTGCTATTTCAACGTCCTCGTTAAGTTGTATATTATCAATTTTCAAAGAGTACTTGAGGTCTTGACTGGTATTTTTACAAGTCTCTTTATTAATCATATTCCAAGTGGCTTTGATTTTATTATTTGAATTTTTAATTTTATCTTTCAAATAATTAGCTTTTGCTATTGCGCATTTAATTTATACTTATCATAGACTGTGACCCAGGATAGAGTGTAATCCGGGAAAAGGTGAAAGTAATCATAAATCATCGACATAATTTAGAATTAAGTAATACGAGTACTTACGTGGTACTCCACAAACGCCTGGCCTCGGGAACTCATTGACGTAATCGTCAGAGTTTTCACCTTTGCGGTTGTCTATTACATCTGGCATCATCTCTGTTGGTGGGCAGCAGACCTGAAAGAATACGTAATAAATATTAGAATAATAAATAAATACAGGGTTTACTATTTATGCCTTCAGGTAGAAAGTCCATTAGCGGGTTTTCTAGATCCAAATAACGACTTGATGGTCTCACCCTGGCGTTATCAGCTTCGAACCTCAACTTCCTCTTTCAAGCGATGCTCAGCTCTTCCAGCGTGGTGATGGAGATGTTTCATATACTCCATCTATCTTTTTCCTTCAACACAATGAAATCGCCCTAGCTGCGCTGAATACCCCATCTCTCTCACACTTGCCTAAATGATCGTCTTTTCACCTTGGCGTTTTGTCTCTTGATCCCGCAAGGCTCCTTGAACTGCTTCAAATACGGCTGTGCTCCATTGATCTCTTGATCACGTGATCATCTTTCCTTGATACTCTCGAAGCCGTACTGCCTCTCACTCGTAATCTTCATCCTCCAACGCAATTGAAGCGTTTAGAGATCTGAGTCTATCTCACAAGTGGAGTCTACTCCTTGAGCACCTTCATATACTGCAGAAGATCATCTAACCTCTATGCTATATCTCTTTGTCCTCCAACGAAAAAAAGGGCGCCTACCATTAGCTCGGCTGTAAGGGGAACATCGTGAGGAAACTTGCACGTTTTAGATAGTTTCTGCAACGTGAAACCATGATTCAGTCTGGTTCCCCTGTGAAGGGTTGCGGAGGTCAGACTGCAGTTGCTTCATTGTAATTACCAGACTCCCCAAATTCTGATACATCGTTTATGCGTACCTCGGGCTACAGAGCGACAGCTCAGGACACGCTAAGATGAGGAAAGAAAGTGCGCCTAGATATCTGGATGGTTTCCCTCACACTTGTCTCAAAAACCGTCTCACCTTGGCGTTGTCTCCCTCGAAACCGCACTGTCTTTTCCGTGTGATGCTCACCCCCTTCAGGGTGGTGGCGGAGTCCTTCAGCAGTGCGACGTACTGCGTACACGCCGGCAAGGTCACGCATGTGCCGGATATCCCGTCATTTTCACACGCATCGGGCTGGCCTGTTAGAGTATAGTTTTGATTTCGCCTATTTTTAACCGACTTTCAAATAAAAAAGGAGGAGGTATAGGTTATTACCAAATGCGCCAGTGTCGGGCCGGTCAGTGTCGAGTCCGTGTAATTAGTACCGCATAATAAAATAAAGCTTTTTATTATGCGGTTCTAATTACACGGACGGACGCTGGTAAACCAGGTCCTGGGGCGAGCGGCAGTGGTTGAGGTTTGTTTGGAGGAAGGTGCGGTGTCCCAGGTCCATTATGGTTCCACACCCTTCTCCATGCGCTCAACCACGGGAGGCTCCGTGGGAGCATCTGTGGTGGCCTCTGCCGCTGGACTTGCAGGCCGCGGCGGTGGTCTGCCCGTCTTGGGAGGGGGACGACATTTTCTCCCCGTCATTATGTGCTGGCCTGCTGGCACGTTCTCCTTACAATCCGTCCTGGCGCCCTCCTTGCCGCACCGGACGGATAGCGCCGAGCGGTCGATGGAGGGACAGAGGGCCCGTGTGTGGCCAGTGCAAAGGCCCCGGAAACACCGGAGGGGCTAGTCTTCCAGAGCTTGCACCCCCACCGCCGCCTTCCTGGCAGCGCCCTTCCTTTTCGCATCCTGGCTGGAGTCGGATCGCTTAGCGATAGCCGCTGACACCTAGCGCTATCTATTGGTTTAAAGTGGAACTAATGTCCCGAAACGAAGTGAGAACGGGCCACGGCACTAATCCGTCATAAATATTATGATCAATGTATGAGGTGTTGTTATACGACATTGGCAGAAACGATCGTGTCTTAGAGGTTACGCTGTCAAGCAAAATAAACAAATGAAAAATAATATCCACTCTAAGGGAGTTGCCACACTGGCGGTTTGCGGGCGTTTTCAAAGCAGAGCGACGACGTAGTAGTGAACACGTCGTGGCTGTTCAGCTTTAAAGTGACAGGTAAGGCACACTAGCGACGCCAATCGATTTTAATTTTTAGCTACTAAACCGGATCTATTTTAAACAATTTCGGGGTTACAATCTCTCGGCATTGGGCGTTGCTAGTGTGCCCTACCCGCCACCTTAACGTCGCGGCTGCAGTGCGTTCACGCCGCGTATGTTTTTCTGAGTGGCCGCCATAAAAATTTTCATTTTGAATTTGTATTCAATCATTCCATTTGTTTTTTAATGAAAGTTAGTACATAATGAACAGACCCATATTTTTCTTTTCAAATTTGTCCATTTTTCATGCAAAAAGTAATTATTGAAATTCTTTTATTCTAAATAGACGTAGCGCCAATGACGTCATCGTACGCTGAATACAGCGATATTCCTTTTGCTTATCATTGTTATTTATATAGAAAAAGTGACTACTGTCAAAGGTAATAATACTCTGTCAACATTTGTCAACGTCATTCAATACATTCACGTTGACAAGTTGTCTTTTTTTTGACAGTTACATGTCATGATTTTGGCATTACGTTAAATTTAAAACTATAATGTGCTACGCACAGAATAGTTACATTCTGCCCGTCCGAGGACGTCATCTTACGTTTTTTAGTTTTTAATTTTTTTCTCAGTATAAGCAATATAAAAATTAATAATATATATTCGAGCAGCGGATAAGTAAACAAGAATTGGTATTTAGTTTCAGAGCTTAGCAAGTTTGACATTTTTATGATTATTTAACCAACTTTAATGTAACTTGACATTTAATTGTTATGTAATGAATTTCTATTTAACTTGACATTTATAATGCCCTATTAATTTAATTTAACTTGACATTTATATATTGATTACAATGTATGAATGTCAAACATTGTATTGCTATTATTAACTATTCTATTTTGTATATGACCAGTAATTTGGTTGAAATAAATGATATTAAATTTTAATTCAATTTAATAAAAAAACAATGGCGTTCTTACTTATCTCCGCGGTAAATCCGTCGCGCATCCATTATGCATCCGCGGCATGAACGCTGCGCAGCCAAGACGTGTTCGCTGCGTCGTCGCTCCGCTTTTTAAAACGCTCACAATTCGCCAGTGTGGCAAATCCCTAAGTAACCTATAAAAAATAATTTCACTTACTTTGTTCACCCACACATAGCTCCAAAGAGACAATTAACCACAAACACTTGTAAAAAATATATTTTTTTACAAAATGATTCATATTTTACAAAATATTTTATTTTAAAGTCACGTGTGGTCACTACAAGGCAACATTATATTAATAAAACCACATCGAAAGTATTTGGAAACAACAGCAATCGCTAAAACCTGCTTAAGGCGACGGGTAGCCTAACTAGCGACATCAATCGATTTAAAATGTTAGCTACTAAACAGGATCTATTTGTAACAATCGGGGTAACAACCTCTCGGCCAACACTTATACTATTTATTAAATAACCATGCACAAATGTTGGTTTCAACGCGTACGCGAAAAATTGATTCACGCCAAAAGCGGCCACTTTTAGCGTCAATCAATATTTTCGCGTACAAAAACGGACCCAAAATTTGTGCATGATTATTTAATAAATAGTATAAGTGTTTGCCGAGAGGATGTCATCCCGAAATTGTTTAAAATAGATCCGGTTTAGTAGCTAAAAATTAAAATCGATTGGCTGTCGCTAGTGTGCCCTACCCGTCACCCTTAATAATAACACATTCTAATAATATTCTTACAACAAAAAAGTTCTTTAAAACATACAGTAATAAGCACTGCTCATACAGAACTGAATGACTGGTTCTTGTGATTATGTGTATGGACCGGTTTGAGCAAGGAGGGGGTGTATGTTATATATGTATAATCTATGGGTGTATGTGTGTAATTGGCTAGTAATATGCCACACTAAATCTCAAACAATTATTGTTTGAGATTTAGTGTGGCAAATCAGAAATAAGACAAATCAGAAATATCTCGAGATGAGGTAAAGTGATATCGTTACATTTGGATGAAAAAAAAATCTTTATTTAATTTAAGTCCATACAGAACATTTATAAATGTCAAATATTATGCTAAATCTACCGCTGATTAGCTACTAGTACTAGCCTAAGCATGCTGGGCATGGAAATTCTCTGCAAGGTTAACCAAAGCCAGTAATGTCGAGAGTCTCATCTCGACAGCATCAAAAAAACCGGGGATCCTGAACAGAGTGCGCAGGTCCTTCACGCCGGATTAACTCTGTCTTTCTATCAAGACTCAAGTCCGGGCATGCGTAGAGTACTGCTCGCATCTCTGGGATGGCTCCGCTAAATCCTCATGGATACTCTCGATAGATTACACCTACGTTTATAAGTGACGAAGAGGTCACCAATACCCTTGAACCTCTACAACTACGTAAAGACATCAGGTCGCTTAGCGTCTTTTACCGTCTATATAACAGTGAATGCTCTGAACAGCTTTTCTCTCTTATACCACCTGCCCTATCCCGTCACACAACTACACGCGCCGGACAAAAGCTGTCACCGCTTCACAGTGGTAAACATTCCATCACGAACTAAAAAATTTGGCATTTCCTATTTCTGCCGCATCATCAAGAAATGGAACTCGTTGCCGGCGCATGTATTTCCTCCTTCCTACAATATGGATTCCTTCAAAGGAAGCATCTCGCGGGCCAGTATGCACGTATGGCGATGCCAACGGAGGTGATGCCTTAACATCGCTTCCGTTTTAATTGCAACTTGGGCTCTTGTCCTGCTTACCATCGGGCTGAAGAGAGCCAATATACTGGTCCTCTATAAAAAAAAAAACTTACGTCAATATAATATCATTAAAAACTATGAGGCTGATTATTTCTAAATAAGGTGAATGTTGTTTTTATGGAGATTTTATAGAGAACTCATGATAATGTTATAAGTATTTTTAAGTGTTAGTGTTTTGTACCTATTTGATTAAAAGTTCTTAAAGAAACTTTGATAATGTAATTATTTATGATAATAATTTTCGAATTTACTTAAATATTTTCCTACGGAATACTTTGTTTCTTTTATTCTTTCATTTCGACAGTGAGAAGTATGCTGCACGTGGTTTGAGTTCATCAATTTCTAATGAAACTTGATAATGTCCAGTATAATAGACATAGGTTTTCAGGGTAACTGAAATAGGTAGATTTTTCAAGTATTTTTTCTATCTATCTATCTATCTATCTAGCCCTCTAAAGCTAGAAGCAATAACTATTTTACAAATTTTATTTAAACAATATCTCGACGAATTAAGGGCTAATTGATTTTTATCTTGATATACGGGGCGTCCCAAGACTTTGGGACACGAAGGGAAATTACCTTAAATCCTTAACTTTTTAGGGTTCTGTACTCAAAGGGTAAAAACGGGACAGCAAGCCTATATTTATAGAGGTGTAGGTACCTACCACGTTTATAAGTTACATCAGCAAAATTTCGTCTACGCAGAAGAGCAAGTTAAATCCGATACATTACGATTGCGAAAGCAACTGAAATACAGACTTTATTGCGTTACGTTAAGATTAAATACAATAAATCCAGAGAGGAATGCTATCACTCTCTTAACCGCACTCGCACAGAACATGGCGCTGACGCATCAACCAATAAGAATTGTAATTTTTGGCGCGCGTAAATGGAGCGTTGTGATTGGTTAAGATTTTGCCGCAGTTTTCGAAAATAAGACTTCATGCGCAGGTACATTGGTGTAACTTATAAAATTGGTAGAAACTGTACCTATCGTGTGTTAAAGCTATGAATACTACCTATATATTTTGCTGCTTGCGTAGGTACTTAGTATCTACCTCGAGTTAAGTTACTCACTCACTAGTTACTCTTTTTTCTGTTTTAATATTGACCTCAAATAATTTATGATTTTATCTTATTACAGAACCTCAAGTCAGGTCTCTTTCATAATTTGATAAAATAAAGATGAAGAAAAAAAAAACAAAAGAAGTATGATGATGATCATGGAGTCCGGCCAGTACATCATCAGCCCATTTAAGTCCCCACTGCTGGGGCACGGGCCTCCCTCAATCACATGAGGGGTAATTGCCATACTCACCACGCTTGGCAGACGGGTTGGCGAGGGTTTTGATATAAATGCAGAGTTTTCCTTCTCTGGGTGCTGTTGATCATGCCAGCAGCTTTACCTTAGTCACCTTTTACGACACCTCGGTAAGATTGAGGGTGGCCTATTTTACTCTGCCGGGGGACCACACGGCCAGTACACTGTCCAGGTTTCAGCAGAGTATAGTATGTTAGGAAGCTCAACAGCCATATACACTGAGATCTTCGCAGCTAGTTTCAGGTCATGAGAACACAAGACCTTGGCATCCAGACAGGGGCGGCTCTAGCCCAAGAAGCGCCCAGGCGCAATCAATAACCTGGCGCCCTCAGTCGCTTCATTATAATTATCAGACATCCCGAATCCTATATCATGGCTCCGAAGCGACAGCATTGGACGCAACTGGAAATCACACGCTAAGATGAGGAGCATGATCAGTACTCGCGCCCGCTCAGTTACAGTGGAGGCTCTTTGTGTAGCGAGGGGCTCTCGGCGCCCTCTAACTACTGGCGCCCGGGTGCACCGCACCGCCTGCCCTATAGGTAAAGACGCATCCAGCTTACCGAACGATGCAACTGCAGCGCCGATCCTGCTGCTGACTTCTGCATCGAGATCGCACTTTGTTGTAAGTGTGCTCCACTGATAGCGAAACTTGTCAACCTGTTAGTGTCTCGTGACCGTCAATTTCGAGGACTTATCACAGAAACTTGACTCATTTGGTATATCCTGATATTTTTGTTCCGTGAATATCCAATGCCGTATGCCGTGTGGTCCCGGCAGAGTAGAATAGGCCACCCCCACTCTTACCGAGGTGTCGTAAAAGGCGACTAAGGTAAAGCTGCTGGCATGATCATCAGCACCCAGAGAAGGAGAACTCTGCATTTATATCAAAACCCTCGCCAACCCGTCTGCCAAGCGTGGTGAGTATGGCAATTACCCCTCATGTGATTGAGGGAGGCCCGTGCCCCAGCAGTGGGGACTTAAATGGGCTGATGATGAATATCCAAGACTTATATGTTATTTAACCTTCAAAAAAGGGTTCCAGAACCAAAACAAAAAAAAAAAATTAGGACCACTAACTACAAAATACAATCAAAATGAATGGTATCGAAGGAATCTGCGTGTTTGCAAAAACAATACGTCATTTATCAAAATGCAAATGAGACATACTTACCAACTTTTGAAAAACATCATGGACTTTACATAATATATTCATACATAAACGTATAAACCTTTTTTAGCTACAACGGTGTTTTTTTGATGTTTGAAACAAAACAATACATACAAAAATTTCGAACAAAAAATGAAAACTGCTTTATTTAGCAAAACACCGTTGATTCTCCGAAATTTAACCTTCCGGTTTCTTCGCGTCTCAATTCGCTGGGCTCAAAAATATTGTTCAAATTAGAATTTTAAATTGAAATAAGTACACGTAAAGAAACCTACCCTTCTTTCAATTTAAACTTCTTCTGATTTCAATAAAATAAACTTGAACAATATTTTTAAGCCCACGGAATTAAGACGCGAATGAAACCGGAAAGTAAAATTTCGGAAAATCACATTTTAACGTGGTTTAGCACGCATTTATGAATAATAAACCAAAAAAAATTAACATAATTTAGCGAATATATCTTCAAATATTAAAACTTGTTTAAAAAAATAAATTTAAAATTTAAAAACCCTCGACAAAAACAGTCAACAGCAGTTTCAATTTATTCTTGGACTTTTAAAATTTTTGTCGGGGGTTTATTTAATTTATTTTTTATTTTTCGCTTTTTAAAGAGACTTTCTTTATTTTACTTTAGTACAAATCAGTTCCCGCTTTCAATAGGCACCCCACTTAAGTACCTACATATATATTTTATGGGTGCGGCCATCTTACCAGACTCCCCAAATCCTGGATCATGGTTCAAGCATACCATGGGCTCCGAAGAGCTTTGGACGCAACCGGAAATTACCTGCTAACGTGAGAAGGAGAAAAACGGGATGCTTTCCAGCTTTAAGTTTTATTTACAAGCATTGGATCCGTTGTCTTGATGAAAAAAGGGGTGGACGCTTCGACGACAAAATACAGGGACGTATGGAAGAGGAAGAATACTGCGCTGAGCCCAGATAACTTGGAAACAGAGCATGAACATGATGATAATGGATCAGTTGGTCAGAGTGGTTCTCCCGAGCACCTTCTCCTCAAGCCAAGGCATGAAGTGCGAGACGCTGGTATAGAGCCCCGCGAAGCGGCGCGCGGTGCATTTAAATCCGTACGACACGATGCCGAGCTGGAAGTGGAAGCTATCGGAGAAAATGTCCTCCACCTGAAGAAAGACGTTTAAGATTTAGGTTAGCCTGTAAATTCCCACACCCGACAAATCCTCACTCAAGATCCTCTTATTCCCTGTCCATTGTCCTTACTTGCCTGAACATGGGATATGGCGGATAATGATGATACAATATGAGCCTTGAATCATGGACAGAAATGGCCACGCATATTCGGCCGATCGATGGGCCTATAGAGCAGGCTTAGAGATGGTGTGACGATTTCTATATGTATGCCCAATCTGTTACCCTCTCTCACCACATCTGGATTTTTCAAATCTTTGTGCGTACCATTAGCTTGGCGTTGAGAGGAAATCTGCACGTTTCGGATAGTTTCTGAATCGTGCAACTATGATTATGTTGGTCTGGTCCCCCTGTATAGGGTTGCGAGAGTCAGAGGGCAGTCGTTACATATTCATTGTAATTACTATCATGGTGTTAGCGTACTCAAGGCTCCAGAGCGAGACAGTTTAGGAGGCAACCGCAAAAATTACACGCTAAGATGAGGTGTGTTCCAAAGTGTATGTACAAAGGACTGGAAATGACATGCCGAGATCAGATGATGGGAACACCCTAGAGTGCGACCACGATCAGAAGGCTCTTCAGTGACATTGACAGGTGGGCGTTGTATAGCGATTTTTCTGTGAAGAAATGTCAAAACAGAATTAGTTCCGACTTTTGACACGTGCCAAATAACCGAAGGCCGACTATACTAACGAAGTACCCGACGAAGGGGCCGCCACTGTCGCCGTTGCAGGCATCGTGCATGCCCACGGGGTCGCCTGCGCACAGCACGCGCTCATCTATAGTCACGTTGAGCTTGCTGTATGCGCTCGCGCAATGCTCTCGATTTAAGAGACTCACTGGCGCGTATAGAAGCTTTGTGGGTCTTTCGCCAACTGGTAACAGAAGAAAGCAAAATGTTGCAGGAAACATTTAATTTAGATTATGACACCGCATTACATACAATATCAACACAGGCAAAAGCAACACAAAAAATTGTAGGATAAACCATTTCTTTCAATAATGGAGCTGAACGAAATGCAACTAAGGATGCCATTTTTAGGGTTCCGTAGCCAAATGGCAAAAAACGGAACCCTTATAGATTCGTCATGTCTGTCTGTCTGTCCGTCTGTCCGTCTGTCCGTCTGTCCGTCTGTCCGTCTGTCCGTCTGTCCATCTGTCCGTCTGTCCGTCTGTCCGTCTGTCCGTCTGTCCGTCTGTCCGTCTGTCCGTCTGTCCGTCTGTCCGTCTGTCCGTCTGTCCGTCTGTCCGTCTGTCCGTCTGTCCGTCTGTCCGTCTGTCCGTCTGTCCGTCTGTCCGTCTGTCCGTCTGTCCGTCTGTCCGTCTGTCCGTCCGTCTGTATGTCACAGCCACTTTTCTTCGAAACTATAAGAACTATACTATTGAAACTAAAATACTCAAGCTTAAATGCTCAGGATGGAACTCGGCGATCAGATACAATTAAATTTAAAAAGTTGTGGTTCTGTCTTGCTCTAAACCCTTTGTCAAATTTATTAAATTTTATGAATAATGGCTACAGTTTAACATTTCAACAGGACAACTTTACAGACGGATTAACTGATAGTAATGAACAAAAATTAAATCATCTCATGTGGATGGCATCAAAACAGTTCAAATATAAATTAAATTCCATACTAACCTCAAAATTAGACTCAAGAAACACAGCAAAAGCAATTAACACATACGCCATCCCAATCCTGACCATATTTATTCGGTATTATACAGTGGACCAAGGCAGAGTTAAAGTCGTTGCAACGTACAATGCACACAAGTATGACGAAGCAGAGAAAACACCATCCGTGTTCGCATTAATCACTTACCATCAGATGAGCCGCCTGCTCGTTTATCCGCCATAATGTAAAAAATTAAATATAAAACCCTACGTTCGGAAGTGAAGGACTTATTGTGTTAGTAGGTACTTACTTTTCTCGGTTTCTCCCCACCCTGTGATGAAGGTACCCTGTAGGTATAAGTCAGTGTTTGGCAGCGGCAGGCAGATAGGTGCCAAGTAATGGAGCTCTATAACAAAAGGAAAATGTTGACGAAGTATACTATAACACACTCTCTCAAGAACTACAGTGGTTCACTTTTAATAACTTGGTTCTTAATTCAAAGAAAACTAAATGTGTTAAGTTCACAATGCCTAATGTAAGGCAGGTCAAAATTAATATTGTCATGAATAACGAACCTGTTAAAATCATAAACTCCACAGTTTTTCTAAGTATCACTCTGAATACAAAATTGCAATGGAGCCCTCATATTGCTGTCTTGGTAGGAAGACTTGGTTCAGCTGCATATGCAGTTAGAAAAATAAGTAGTCTGACTGATATCGGGACAGCGAGACTGGTTTGTTTTAGTTTTTTCATATCTTAATTTGGCAGAAGAGGGCCATACGTGCCATCTACGGTCTTAGATTACATAACTCACTCGGAGAAATATTCAAGGAAATCAATATTTTAACCGTATTAACTGAATTCATTTTTAATTTTATTATGTTTGTACGCAAGAACTTGCACCTGTACTCGCAAAAATCAGATTTTCATAGCTTTAACACACGAAATAAACATAGGCTTGTTAATAAACATAGATTGTCCCAAATCTTAGACTTCATAAAATTGGGAATTCATTTGTAGGATTAATCATTAGAATGTTTAATAAGTTACCCCAAAAAATATTGATTTACCTGTTTAAGTTGCATGTAAAAAGCTGCTTAATGGAGAAAGGCTACTATAAAGTAGATGATTATTTAAATGGTAAGGATCCTTGGACATGTTGATCTCTTCTCCTGTCCTCTTAAGTATAATTTCATTTCATAATTTTACTTTGACAATTTATCTAAACAATAGGTACTGATTATAAGCATTGTACGTCATACTGTCACTGTAATCATAATTTGTATAAGAATGAAAATTGTAATTACCAT
This sequence comes from Marasmia exigua, assembly GCA_019059595.1. Taxonomy (NCBI): domain Eukaryota; kingdom Metazoa; phylum Arthropoda; class Insecta; order Lepidoptera; family Crambidae; genus Marasmia; species Marasmia exigua. The sequence goes on from CM032482.1 coordinate 19,685,486, forward strand.
ATTATTTGAAAAAAGTAACTACTGAGTTTCTTGCTGATTCTTCTCGGCAGAAGTTGACATTCCGAATCAGCCGTAGATTACATAATATTTGACATCATAATGTTAAATCATAAATCATTTATTTTGCAAATATGGGTAATACAAATCAGGTGGTAGGATTACAATAGATATGAGGCTTTTGCCATATTTTACCTTACGGTGTGCAAATTACATATTAGGTACATATTCGTTAGAGATATGACACTTAGAAGAAAAAAAATCCACAATTCATATAATGCAGCATTAATAATTAATTAAGTTATATTTAAATGTCAAAAGGATACAATTATTGAAAGTTAGATTAGTTATAAGTACAAAATAAAAATAACAGCTAAACACATGTCAAATTAAAAATTATCGTTAACGAATTCATTGATGTTATAATATGCCTTGAACAATTAAAAAAAATTAAGTCTCCTTTGAACACATTTATACTGTCACATTCTTTAATACAAGTGGGTAATTTGTTGTACACTCTAGGTGCCATGCATACTAAGCTTTTATTGAAAAGGGCCGTGCGATTTGAAAGGAATCGTAATTTGTTTCTGCGCTTACTATTAAGCGTTTAAAACAGACTAGGATGTTTTTTGAAAAATAGTGCTACCTTGTATATGTAAAGACTTGGTAGTGTTAAAAAAATTAACTCCTGGAAATGAGGTTTGCAGCTTTCGGGTGGTTGTATTTTAACAATGGCACGAACACACTTCTTTTGGGCTTTAAAAACAGTAAAACTATCGGTTGAATTGCCCCAGAAAATTATGCCGTAACTCAATGCTGACCCAACATGGTACGCAGTCACCACTGTTAAAACATTAACTGTTTTAGTCAGCATGTATAGCGCATAGGAAAAACGAGATAGCTTATTACGTACCGTTTCAGTGTGCGTCTTCCAGTTTAAATTACAATCTATTTCTAAACCCAAACATTTTATTGAATTAATTTCTTCTATAGGTTGTCCTCTATAATTTATCTCTAATACGTCAGGTACTTTTCTTATTCTAAAGTTCATTAATTTAGTTTTAGTTATGTTTATTGAAAGATTGTTATTTACCAGCCATGCAACAACGTCTGTTAATAATTCGGTAATATTTCTTTTTAATGATTCATGCGTCTTATCACTAAAAATAATTGTGCTGTCATCAGCAAACAAAACCATAGGGAACTTCACAGCCTTAGGTAACATATTTTTCATAATAATCATAATCATAATAATCATAATCATAATCTTTATTGTGGAACACAGGTGTAGGAGATGTTACATAGATTATTCTTAAAGAGCTACTGTGACCTGCCTCTTAAGGCGTACAAAATATTTTGACTTAAACTCTATAATAAATTAAAACACATCAGTAATAAAATTAACATAGGTACATAACCAAACAATTGAATTATTAAATTAAATCATGCAATATTAAATTGAATAAAATTTTAATGTCATACTTATTATATTGTATTTTTGTCAAAAAAGAAGTCTTTAACAGAATAATAACATTTTTTAATTAGGTAGTCAGATAGTCGTTTTTTAAATATATAAATGTCATTTACATCCCTAATGACCTTTGGAATTTGGTTGAAGATGCGGGGAGCCATGCAAAATAAAGATTTACTAAATAAGGTGGTCTTACTGAAAACAGAGCATAGCTTGCCCTTTTGCCTTTCCCGAGTTCTAAATTGAAATTTGTGTAGGTTCGCTTTTATAAATGTCGCACTCTCAAGAATATATACACATGGAAGAGGCAAAATACCATGTTTTAAAAAGAATGGCTTGCAAGACTCATCAGATTTAAGCCGGAAAATCGACCTAATGCAGCGTTTCTGTGCTCTAAAGATACGCAGTACATCCTTCTCAGAACAATTGCCCCAAAAAATAACTCCATACCTTAAAGTCGATGCGACGTAACTATGATATGCTGTTAAAACTGCAGATGTGTTTACTATATTTTGCAGTTTATAAAGCGCAAATGAGAACTGACTCAGCTTATTGCAGATATGTTCTGTATGTGATGTCCATTTTAATTTGTTGTCAATACGTAATCCTAAAAATTTTGTAATGTCCGTTTCATCAATTTGTATTCCATTATAATTTATGCTTAACCTACAACTAACACCTCTTTGTGCAAAAGACATTATTTTTGTTTTAGTTAAATTAATTTTAAGGTGATTCGATTCGAGCCATGTTATGATAGATTTTAATGAACTATTAATGTCGTTTTCGAGATTAATCATATTAAGGTTTGAAAATAATATAGTGCTGTCATCGGCGAATAATGTCATATTACTATGGGCGTACGATGCAGATGGCAAGTCATTGATATAAATCAAAAATAGTAGAGGTCCAAGAACACTACCCTGCGGAACACCACGCTTTATAGTTTTAAAACTAGATAAATATACTGTCTCTGTTCTGTCTCTTGGATTTATTCTTTCAATTTGAGTTGCCTGCTGCCTACCAGAGAGATATGATTCTATTAGCTTGTTAATATTACCTCTTACACCATTACATTTTTAGTTATTTAATTGAATAAAACAGCTCTAATCGCAAAAAAAAAAGTCATTCATTTTTTTAGCAATGTCGGCTTTATGAGTAATCGTCATATCATCGACTTGAATTTGATTTATGTCAATTTTTGGATTATTTTGTTTGTTTTTATTGATAACTAGCTTTTGCCTGCGACTTCGTCTGCGTGTAATTCGAATAAAAGCAAGGTCTTATAGATATCTTTATAAATTATAGCCTATGTGTTATTCTGATCTATAAGCTACATTACTGTAAAGTTTCATTAAAATCCGTTTAGTAGTTTTTGCGTGAAAGAGGAACAAACATCCATCCATACATCCATCCAAACAAACTTTCGCCTTTATAATATTAGTAAGGATATTCCAGCTTGCTCTTGATTTATTAGATGCATTCAATCATTTTGACATTTTTGTGTAAAGTTTAAACATATCTCTGTCAGATACAGTTTTTGTTTTTCTTTACTGCCAAAGTAGTTGTCTTTTACGTTTAGAGCATGTTTTCATACCTTTACTAATCCATTTTGGGCGCTTAGTTGCTGTTATTTTAACTCTTGATCGGAAAACACAGATTATAGAAGAGCATAAATATTTCATAAAATTCTTCAAACGCGTAATTAGCATCAGAGCTACTGTATATTTCATTAAACGTCAAAGATATTATACTTCTCAGAAACTTATCTAGGTTTTCTTCACAGTAGTTTCTTCTTTCTATATACCAATAGTCCATATTGCTCTTACACTGAACATGACAGAACAACAATTGGGCAATATGATCAGATAAAGCTAACTCAATTACATCACTTTTACTGTATTTTACATTATGTATAATATTATCAATGCACGTGGAACTAGCTAAACGGGTAGGCTTCGTAACAGCAAGGCTCAGATTATGTTCTAATACTAATTCCTTAAATGTCATTGATGTTTTATTATTTTTCAAAATGTCGATATTAAAGTCTCCACATACAACAAGTTTTTTCCGTCCGTAGCAGAAACGCCTGAATACGCAAGCTTGGAGGATTATAAATACATATTACAACATAATTTAGATCGGTCAATTCAATAGCACAACATTCTATTATGTTAGATAATCCGTATTTTGAAATATCGTCTATAACTCTAAATCTATGATCTAACCGTACAAGTATACATGATCCGCCATTTCTGTTTCCTAGTATAACAAGCTGCCAGATTATAGTTTTGTCGCCGTGTGGTCCCCGGCAGAGTAGAATAGGCCACCCTCACTCTTACCGAGGTGTTGTAAAAGGCGACTAAGGTAAAGCTGCTGGCATGATCATCAGCACCCAGAGAAGGAAAACTCTGCGTTTATATCAAAACACTCGCCAACCCGTCTGCCAAGCGTGGTGAGTATGGCAATTACCCCTCATGTGATTGAGGGAGGCCCGTGCCCCAGCAGTGGGGACGTAAATGATGATGATGATGAGATTACAGTTATCCATATTTAATATTGCCGTGTCACTATGAATCATATTGTGTTCAGTAATACAATGTTCTGTATGGACTTAAATTGAATAAAGATATTTTTGATTTTGATTTAGAAACTCCCACCAGAAGAGAGCCCAACGTAACTGCTGAGGAGCAGGAGGGTATGGATAAGGCGCCACCGAAGGTGGCGCCGCCGGCCCAGGCACTCCAGGCCGGGGGCATTCCCCACTTCGGGCCGGTGGCATTCCCCACTCCGGGCCGGCGGCATTCCCCAGCACCGTGAGGCTACAACTGTGAAGCTAAGTAGCTCAAAGTTGTGGAACTATGAAGCACTTACTATTGAAATCGATGGTTCCATCCAACACCAGCACCGCTATGTCATTGTGGTACTTGGTGTAGTGTTCGTGGGGGATGGCCTTCTTCACTAGGAAGTCGACGGGGCTGTAGTCTTGCTCCTCTTTGGCCAAGTCCAGTTCTCCCAGACGCACGACGTAACTAAACACAAAAGGTATTCATCCATTAAATACCTAAATAAATTACGGGATCTTATGGTAATGGAAATTGAAGAACGTGTTTGTGAATGATTTTTTTATACATCTATTAAATGGGTTTGCACTTGACCTCATCTTACCTGATGGAGAGTGACAATAAGGTCTTAGATGTAGCATGCTTACCCAGAAGAAGCCTATTCACTCTCGACTTAAAGACACCCTAATTGTAGCTCTCTGGGAACACAGAAGCCGGCAAGTTGTTCCATTCCTCATAGTACGAGCTGGTGGAACTTCCACAGTGTAAGGGTGGATTCCTGTCGTCTTCCGCAATGTCCGGTGGTAGAAAGGAGACGGTGGTATCAGGTCGTGAAGCTCATATAAACACTCTCCAAAATGTATCCTGTAAAAAACCGATAGACAGACTCGACGTCTGTGAGCGAGGCTTTGAGATTTATCCTCCACTAATTCTGCGTCACCAACTAACTTCATGGACGACGCTCAATCGAGTCGAGGGCAGCTAGCTGATACTTGGCAGAGCCATCCCCTAGGTGACTGCAATACTCCATGCACGAACGAACTGAGCTTGATAGAGTTTGAGAAGCTGTTCCGGCGTGAAGTATCGCCTAATCCTGGATAGGATACCAAGTTTTTTAGCAGCAGTGGCTGCCTTGGCCTCAATAGAGCGACTGAAGTTGAGGTTGGAGGTTAGGTCCATACCTAATAGACTCAGAGTGTCTGTAACAGGCAAGGACACGTTTTGAAAAGTGGGAGACAAGGTGAAAGCGATGTAATCGAATTTAGCTTTTTTAAAGACGAGAAAATGGTTCATCAGATTGCCCTCGGACCTGTGCAACAACACTGGAGCCCAATTCTCGTGCTCGAGATATTTATTTTCATACGACATATATCACTAAAACATAGTTTTTTGTATGGTTTTCCGGTGAAATCCGCCATGTTTTTAAAATATCACAAGCACGAGAATTGGGCTCCTGGAGTTACGAATGCGCTGCCGGCTTTTTAATAAGGAAAAGTTTTTTCTTCAGGAGTTTGCCTACCTTCTATCATTCGCATCGCATCGGTTCGCCGGTCCGCGGTCATTAGCTCGTGTCATGCAATAGTGTTAAGCCGATTAAATTGATTAATCTGCAATTATTTCTCGATATAATCTTCATTTATATTATGCCTTCTTAGACATCTTCTGTAGGAATGACGATTATATCTAGATAATAATTTAATCGACTTAATCGTCAATTTGAACGGTTATTGGTAATCGATTATATCGAACAATAATTAAAATCAATTTAATCGATAATATCGATAGTACAATTGATTATCAGATTATTTGGGCCCATTTGCAAAATCGATTAATAATCGACGTACAATCGATTATCCGGCAACACTATCGTGCAAGGCAGAAAGCTTTTTGGAGTCGGCTTGCAGTAGGAGATAACTACGAATGAGTACTATCCGATGGATCTTTATCATAGTGTCCAACTTACAGGTTTGGTTTAATGCAGTGAGCGGCAGTGAGCACGTGCCGCGCTGTGATGATGGATCCGCCGCACTGCCAGAAGACCGAGGCGTCTTTGTAGCCCAGCAAGGCCATCCACTTCACCATTTCTGCAAGAATCAAAAGAAACGATTGCGCTAAAAATAGTGCATTTTCTCTATCCACCATCCACCTCAAGACCAGCCAGTTGCATCATTTATGCTGTAAGCCATTGTATGACAAAGTCACAGTCAGACAGTCATATAATCATATTCATTTCAATGAATGAAATTAGCATATCATGTGTTAATTTATAAAATTGAATTTAATTTATTCTTAAAATTTAATATATTTCATATATTTGTATGCCCACGAAGCAGAGTTGTACCTACTTGAAAAATGATTGTAAACATCCATTTAACCTGTGTTTCACAAATAAACAATTTGAATATGAAAAATAAAAATAGCTTATTCAATTTAGAGTTAACATTTGTAAATGTTAAAATGTTTACTATGTAATTATTTGTAAAGTGACACACAATAAACGAATGGAATTGACCACTGGTTCGTGATGTTCTTTTCTCCCGAGACACTAGCAAGAAACTCAGCAGTTGCGACTCAGTTGTGTGTGTGTACGTATGTGTTGTGTTTCGTAAAATATCTCGCTCTTTATACGACGGCTTTGCTTGGATGTTCTTATTGCAATCAGATTAAGGGAGCTGACGAACTACATAGTACGTTCAGACAGACAGAAATGTACGTTGTCGGCGTTAGCGACACGCTTAATAATAATAATAATAAAAGAAGAAATACTAAAAATTTGGAAAATGAATAAGGTATACATCGGTCCGCTGGTGCTCTCTAGCACTGGAGTAATCCCCAAGCATTTGTTGGCGTCTGAAAGCACTTACATGACGATGCAGAAAGCCGCCATTCTCAATACCTGCCGTATTGTTCGAAAGTTTCTTCAGGATGATAGCTCACCAATAAACCATTCTACAGTGGAAACTGGGACTCACTTGGTCTAGGCCCGTGAGCTCAGTCAAAATACCGAAATATTTTGAAAAATGTTTCGAGAAAGAAAAATTCTCAACAAAAATAATAATAATTCGTTTATTTCAGGCAACATGATACATTGAAAAATATTTCATTGGCCCATATAATAAATACCTTACAGTCTAACATACATACATAATAAAATATAATAAAATACACATTTTTTTTTCAAATTACTACGTGCGGCGCGTAGAGTCAACTAGTAGCCGTCGTCGAAACTTCAGAAGTCCTCCCTAATAAAGGTCGCCAGGGAATGGGTCGGTACTCTCACCACAAATGAGTTTAAGTTCACTTTGTGCCTAGACTCCAACCGTTCGACCCTCAGCGTCCAGTTGGACTTCTTTCGCACGTAGTCTACGACTCCCTCGACCTTCGTAGACCAGTGTAGGCGGGACACGTACAGCTGTGTAGTGTGCGTCTCTGCCTGTAACGAGTTTTCCGTTCTTATCGGAGCAGTGCCTCGGTGGTTACGGCTGACGGGCTTCTTCCTTTTCACCACTTTAATAAAGCCCTAATCATCTTAAACCAGTTCATCAGCCTTATGTTAAAAAATACATATAAAGACGAAGGTGTAATTAGCTCGTAATTTCACTAGCCTTCCATGGAAGATACCGTTCGGGCGTTTCGGCGTTCGGGAGAGAAAACCGCTTGAACCTATCAGCCATCTTATATTCGTGATGCTTTTTTTTTCTACAGGCAACAAGGTTTTGACTAGCAAAAATACACATTAAATAGAAACGTTCCGATTATAGAAACAGAAAAATGTTTATTTGGCACCAAAAATACAGATATTTATCCATTACTGTTATGAAGATGATAAAGGATGGTTGATGGCAGGATTATGAAGAAACCATGACCTTTGTCGCCTGAAGATAGAGTGAAAAAAAATCTGATTGCAGTGTGCCCATAAAACAGAGAGGATGAACGGGTAAAAAGGATTGACTGACCAATCTCAAAAGGAATACTATTATCCTAAGGGTTGTTGTGTTGCCAAATATCCAGATATGGCTTACCTAAAGATAATGTTAATCAGGTCTTAGAAAAAAAAAGATGAAATCTGAAAGAAAATTCAATCTTATGACGAAGCTAAATACCAAACTATACTCCGGGTCACAGTGAAATATTTTAACAGAAAAACTCAGGTCGAATTTTGGCCCGACCCGGGGATCGAAGCCGGGACCCCAAGCGCAGGTGTCGCATAAAAATTGCGAGCCGCTACAGTCCTCAGTAAAAGTAGGTAAGAATTAGAATAAGAAATCATTTATTCGACACTTAACATGGACATTTACAGAGGAAATATCTTAAAAGCTAAGTGCCGAAACGGTCCCTACTCAGCATTTAGCTACGGCCTGAGCCATAGCGCTGATTTTCAGTAAAAACCGAATCGCAGACAAATTTTTATTAACTTATTTTATTGCGCTTCATGCATACATGCTTAAAATTAACATTAAAGGCTCAAAAATAACCACTAAGTAGGTAAACAACAATATTTCTTTGAATTAATAACTTGTAATTATTTATTTTTAATTGAGATCTTTGTTATGACTAATTATTGTAGCATTAAAAGTATTAATGACACTGATATAATTACATTAATAGTATTGCTGTTAATAGTATTGCAGTAGTGACAGTAATAGTATTAATGAGATCTTTCTTGATTACAGCATTAATAGTATTCTATTTATACGTGTGTATCGTGAAGAGTATGCCATGTTTATTTTTGTAAAATTGAACAGTTTGTCTGTGTCCTACCACATGTCAATACTTGTGAAAGAAAAGAGTGTGTGCATAATATACTTACTTAATATACGTATATTACACATTATGTAGTATGTGTTTGAGTGGGGGAGCAAGAATTTTGTGTGTGTGTTTGTGTGTGCGGGTGCGTGTGCGTGTGCGTGTATGTGTGTGTTTGTGTGCGTGTGTGTGTGTTTTTTTCACTAACTGCCTAATTGTTTAAGAAGAATATATTTTTTAAAATTTACTTTAAAAGTGTGAATTGACGGTGAATGGAGCATAGGTGGGGGTATGTTGTTCCAAATTTTAGCGGCAGTATATTTGAAGCTTCCTTTGAATGCGGTGGTGCGGTGTGCAGGGACAAGCATGCGGCCGAGACGTGTTCGAGAAGACCAGGTAATTTTATCATGTAGATATAAGGGCTTACGTTTTTTAACTATACCAAATAAAAGTGTGGCAAAGTGAAAGGATCTTCTAGATTCCATATTTAATATTTTATTCTTGTTGATGTATGGCGACACATGACTTCTGGGAGGAATCTCAAAACAATATCGTGCGCATGCGTTTTGCACTCTTTGTATAAGGCCCTTGGTTTTACCTAAAAGTCTGGGTCCATACACACTGTCTGCATAATTAAATTTGGATAATATTAAAGATTCCACAAAATCAACACGAAGCTTGATACTTAAACACCAACGAATCCGATAAAGTATTTTTAAACGATAAAAACAGTTACGAACCAAATCTTTAACATGACTCTCAAACCTTAATCTAGAATCCATTAAAATGCCCAAGTTACGTGCTTCATGAGTTTCTGAAATATGTTCATTTTTAACTTTTATTACTGGCTTTTGAGAGGATATTTTTAAAATTTGTTGCTCAGGACCTAGAATTACAAATTTTGATTTACTTGGGTTAAGTGATAAAGATATATATTAAAATATTAGATTAAAATATCCAAATATATGAACGATCTTTTAGAAGTAACCAGCCAGGATCTTTAGTTCATTTATGTGTGTGTGTGTGTGTGTGTATTGCCCCGCAGGCATGTCCAACAGTGGTCGTCTATTGGCTATAAAACCCGACTACAAAAAAAACACGCTGTAATAAAATCGAAACAAGAAAATTGTCTATGCTCAAATTATTATGCCGTATCGCCGTGGTCGTATGCCAGATTGGTTTTATTTTATTATTATTATGAATCTGTTTTGTTACAGTAGGTGGCATACGACTACTGCGATACGGCATAATAATTTCAGCAGACAATTTTCTTGTTTCGTAATTTTTAGATCGTGCTTTTTTGCTAGTCGGGTTGTACCTTTTAAACTTTATTTTTATTTAACATATTTTTAGTTATGTAAATAAAGTTACATATTTGAAATGTGCTAAAAAAGCTCTTTCATCTGATACCACACACAGTACCGTCAAGCAATTATTTTTTTAGAGTCCCCTAGAGGCCGCTGTAGTCAATTTAACGTGACGTCATGTATCCTATAACCAGAAGACAATCAATACGCTTCTTCTGCACAGTGCTGCTGCACGCCGGTTTCCTCTGAGGCCGTGGTATTACTTCGGTCGAGCCGGCCCATTCATGCTGAAGCGTGGATCTCCCGTGATCATCCAATTGTTTTGTAGGGATCAAATTTTTTTTTTACATTATGGTGACAAACGAGCAGACTTACCACGCGATTCTACTGGTATCCCGTTGTACGCCGCCGGTTGAGCGTTGGAGGCATGTGGCCATGGCGATGGTAGCATTGTCGGAGGTGGTTGAAATCGAGAACCTGATAATTAGATAACAAACTTAGTGTAAGTACAGTATTGAAAGAGTTATCCTTTAACTCCTTACCGTTGAGGAGTTGACCTTCCATCATCAGCAGAGCCACAAAATTAATACAGTCAGACGTTAATATTGGTGCAGTTTTGAAAAAGATACAAAAACATTACATGTCCCTATAAATTTTGAAAGTTCCCCTCCACTATATATATATATATATATATATATAGACTAGCAAAAAAGCACGATCTAAAAAGTACGAAACAAGAAAATTGCCTCTGCTGAAATTATTATGCGGTATCGCCGTGGTCGTATGCCACCCACTGTAGCAAAACGACACACGACCACGATGCCACGGGTGGCATACGACCACGGCGATACGGCATAATAATTTCAGCAGAGGCAATTTTCTTGTTTCGTACTTTTTAGATCGTGCTTTTTTGCTAGTCGAGTTGTAGTTTTTAAACTTTATTTTTATTTAACATAGTTTTAGTTATGTAAATAAAGTTACATATTTGAAATGTGCTCAAAAAGTTCTTTCATGTGATACCCCACACGTTACCGTCAAGCATTTTTATTTTTTAGTTCCTTACTCTAAGTATCTTAGAGGGCGCTGCATTCAATTTAACGTGAGGTCATGTTGCCTATAACGAGAAGACAATACGTTTCTAACGACACCTCTTTTGTTCAAATATGATAACTAGTTTAGAAGTTATGAGGGAACAGATGAACAATCCATACATACATACATACAAACTTATATTCATACATACATACAGGTCAAAATCATAACCCTCCTTTTTGCTTCACCTTAGTCGGGTAAAAAGAAAGAAGATAGTAGGAGGTAGGGTTGACTGGGTATGGTTGAAACAAAGCGAATATCTCGTGAACTGTTTTTCTGTGAGGCCGTGGTATCACTTCGGTCGAGCCGGCCCATTCATGCTGAAGCATGGTTCTCTGAATGGAAGCCGTGATCATCCAATTGGGATCTGATATTTTTTTTACATTATGGTGACAAATGAGCAGACTTACCACGCGATTCTACTGCTGGTATCCCGTTGAACGCCGCCGGTCGAGGGTTGGAGGGATGTAGCCATGGCGATGGTAGCATTGTCGGAGGTAGTTGAACTCGAGGACCTGATAAATTATATAGCTCTATACATATTTATTGCATAGAAACAAAATATAGGTATACGACAATTTAACAGTGGGAGGGCCACGCTTCGGCATTAATGGGCCGGCTGGACCGGAGTAATACCAGGTCCTCACAGAAAACCGGCGTGAAGCAGTGCGTACCCTGTGTTTCGCTGCGTGAGTGAGGGTACCGGAGGCCCAATCCAGGGGAAGGGGGGTTAAAGGTAAGTAGCGCACTTGTGACACCAATAGAAAGTTTTGGAATAAGAGGGAATAAGGTACCGATTTCTGGATAACAAATCCTGTAACTAACTTTGGTGCAATAAAGAGCCTATTTTTAACTTTTAATTTACTTATTATACAGTGAAAGTCTTGATAAAGTGCACAAAATCAAGGAAATTACACCCCATTTTATCGACGAAAAAAAAAATTTTTTTACACACGTTTTAAACAGATTGTTTTTAAGTAAATGAACGTGCCATTTTACTTTTTTTAAAAAATAGGGTCAATAGCATGACTTTAGGAGAAATTGAACTATAAAACAAATGCAAAAATGATAAAAAAAAATTCAGACTTACTAAAATATTTTTTTCTTTCCGTCTATATGTCGCAGGGATATGATAAAAACGGGGATTTGACCAATTCCCTAAGGGATTGGATCAACGCACAACATTTCATATTTTTAACATGTCCATATTGTTTTTTTATATGAAAATACACATAAAATGAACGGACCCATATTTTTTCTTTTTTCAAAATTTGTCCATTTTCATGCATAAAATAATTATTAAAATTCTTTATATTCTAAATAGACGTAAGCGCCAAATGACGTCATCGGACGGCTGAATCAGCGATATTCCTTTGCTTATCATTGTTTTAATAAAAAAAAGGTACTACTGTCAAAGGTAAATAATACTAGTGTCAACATTGTCAACGTCATTCATACATTCAACGTTGACAAGTTGTCTTTTTTTTGACAGTTGCATGTCATGGGTTTGGCATTTCGTAAATTTAAAACTATAATGTGCTAAGCAAAGAAATATTTTACATTCTGCCGTCCGATGACGTCATCTTACGTTTTTTAGTTTTTAATTTTTTTCTCAGTAAATAAGCAATATAAAAAATTAATAAATATATATTCGCGCAGCGGAAAAGTAAATAAAGAAATGGTATTTTTTGTTTCAGAGCTTAGCAATTTTGAAATGTTGTCTATTCACGGCGGATGTTAAAATAACAAGACGATTTTATCTTTTCCCTAATCAAATCTAGTGAATTGATCAAATCCCTAAATTGGTTCAGTAAATTGACTAAAATAATTTTGCTGTGTATTTTAAAGGTTTATTCAGTAAAATATTCCCCACATTATGATAATCAGATGAGTGTAATTCAAGGAAATATTGATATAAAAATCACCATTAATTTTATTAAAACAAGTTTTTCTTTAAAATTTTAACTAAAACTTTTTGTTAGGATCTAAACCTCATTTTGACAATTTCGAAGTTAGAGCATCTCGGAAAAAACTTATACTATTTATTCAATACTTATAATTAACTTTTTGGTCTGCTATCCTGCTGCTGCCATGCCATGCTGCTGGTTCGAGTAGGAACTCGAAATACGAATTTCCGCCAAAAACAGCCACTTATGGCGTTAATCCAAATTTCGAATGCAAAAACAGATAAAAAGTTAATAATTTAAATAAATAGTATAATATATTCTTTCCGAGAGGCTCGAACTTCGAAATTGATAAAAAGATATCCGGTTTAGTTGCTATCAATTGAAATCGAGTGGCTTCGCTAGTTAGGGCCACCCGTGTCCCCTTAAACAGGAACTGACATGTTTTTTGGCATTTCACTGAACCAATTTAAGAATTCCTTCAATTCACTAGATTTGTTTAGGAAAATGATAAAATCGTGTTGTTATTTTAACATCCTCCGTGATTTGATCAAATCCATTAGGGAATTGATCAAATCCCCGGTTTTATCATATCCCTGCGACATATATTAAAAGTCTGTGACGAATTTCGTGAAAGGCCAGCATTTCTCTTCTCCTTAATTCCCACTCAGCGGTGATAGATTGTCAGTGTTTAAGAGTAATGTTATTGTTTGTTTCTGATGTTGCGTGCTGTATACACGTTTTTTTTGGATTATTGTCTAGTCTATGTTATTTGTGCCATGTTTGCTGTTTTACAGCGATAATAATCTGTATGTGTACCTATAAATAAATATATAATGTGAAGTTTCCCTGATTTTGATATGTGCCCGTAATGAAGAATCACACTGTATGTTGTGGTGAATAAGTTAAAAAGTGTGTTTCCTTTTTATTGACGTGCTTGGGACCGTAAGCTAGGGACATAAGCTTAATTATCATTGGAATTAAGTAATACTTACGTGGTACTACTCCACAAACGCCCGGCCTCGGGAACTCATCGACGAAATCGTTATAGTTTTCGCCTTTGTGCTTGTCTTGTATTACGTCTGTAATAATTTGAGTTGGAGGGCAGCAGACCTGAAAGAATATTAAATATTTATAGGGTTTACTATGTATGCCTTCAGTGAGAACAGAAACTCCAGTAGCGCGTTTTTAGATCCAAATAATGACTTGATGGTCTAACCTTGGCGTTATCAGCTTCGAACCCTAACTCCCTCTTTCAGGCGATGCTCAGCTCCTCCAGCGTGGTAGAGTCTCCATCCATCTTTTCCAAGATCATCTCATCTTGATGATAATATCTCTCTTTTCCTTCAACATTATGAAATCGCCCTAGCTGCGCTGAATAACCCGTCTCTCTCACACTTGTCTGAAAGATCGTCTCTTCACCTTGGCACTGTCCCCCTTGATCCGACACGTCCTCTTTCAAGCGATGCTCAGCTCGTCCTCCTTGGACGCGTGTTAAGGTGACGGGCAGGGCACACTAGCGACGCCAATCGATTGGTATAAAACGGAACGAAACGAAGTAAAAGCGGGCCACTAGTACTTAAGGTGATGGGTAGGGCACACTAGCTACGCCAGTTGATTTGAATTATTAGCTACTAAACCGGATCTATTTTAAACAATTTCGGGGTTACAACCTTTCGGCAAACACTTATACTATTTATTATATAACCATGCACATATGTGGGGTCGGTTTTTGTACGCGAAAAATTTTTCCCAACCCAACATTTTGTGCATGGTTATTTAATAAATAGTCTATGTGTTTGCCGAGAGGTTGTAACCCCGAAATTGTTTAAAATAGATCCGGCTTAGTAGCTAAAAATTAAAATCGATTGGCGTCACTAGTGTGCCCTACCCGTCACCTTAATGGCTAAACATAGAGATACTGTACTTTTTTTTCACACCATTTGGATTGCTACCACCTATGTTTACAAATAAACTATTTGTATTTGGGTGGCGGGCTCCTTGAGCTGCTTCTAATGCTGGTGAAGACTCCATCCATCTCTTGATCGCATTATCATCTCTCCTTGATACTATGTATCTCTCTCGAAACCGCACTGCCTCTCACTCGTAATCTTTATCGTCTAACGCAATGGAGGCTATCGCGTGTGAAATATCCGCAAGATGGCGTGCTTGTGAACTGAGGTCCAACTTTAACATCATTGACTTATTTATTCAGTAATTGACAATTGATTCACGTATAAAAAATACCCAATTACCTTGTAGATGGACCTCAGTCCTATATTAGTACGCCATATTGCGGATTTTTCCGCCGTGTGGTCCCGGCAGAGTAGAATAGGCCACCCTCACTCTTACCGAGGTGTCGTAAAAGGCGACTAAGGTAAAGCTGCTGGCATGATCATCAGCACCCAGAGAAGGAAAACTCTGCATTTATATCAAAACCCTCGCCAACCCGTCTGCCAAGCGTGGTGAGTATGGCAATTACCCCTCATGTGATTGAGGGAGGCCCGTGCCCCAGCAGTGGGGACTTAAATGGGCTGATGATGATGATGATGATTGCGGATTTTTCGCACTCGATTGATCCCATCGACCCATTGAAGCATTTAGAGATCTGAGTCTATCTCATAAGTGGAGTTCACTCTTTGAGCACCTTAATATACTGCCGGAGATCATCTCACCTTGATGCTATCTCTCTTTGTCCTCCACGCATGAAAGGGCACCCACCATTAGCTTGGCGGTAGAACCTGCGTGAAGAAACCTGCACGTTTCGGATAGTATCTGAAACGTGTAACCATGATTCAGGTGGTCTGGTTCCCCTATAAAGGGTTGCGGAAGTCAGACGGTAGTTGCTTCATTGTAATTATCAGACTCCCCAAATTCTGAATTATGGACTAAGCGTATCTAGGGCTCCAGAGCGACAGCTTAGGACGCAATCGGGAATTACACGCTAAGATGAGGCAAGATAGCGCGCCTAGATATCAGGATACCACGTCTCCCTCATACTTGTCTGAAAGGCCGTCTCACCTTGGCATTGTCTCTCTCGAACCCGCACTGTCTTTTCCGTGTAATGCTCAACCCCTTCAGGGTGGTGGCGGAGTTCTTCAGCAGCGCGACGTACTGCGCACACGCCGGCAAGGGCACGCATGTGCCGGATATTCCGTCCTTTATGCACGCATCGGGCTGGCCTGAGAGAGTACAGTTTTTATTTCGCCTATTTCAGGGACTAGAGACTATACGAGGGCTGACCCGTGGACCGATGCCCAGTTGGCCGACCTAGGTATCGCTGGAAGGACGTTGTCGAGACTGATCTGCGCAAGATCCAGGTCAATAACTGGCAAGATGTAGCGTAGGATCGACCGAAGCGGCGATCTCTTGTTTCGGAGGCCAAGACCCTATTTGGGTTCCTGGGGGGACTAGCCCCATTTTATCGACGGAAAAATTAAAAAATAAATGAAATAAATATTTGTATTTCTTATGTTTTTAAAAAAAAAT
Source organism: Marasmia exigua (assembly GCA_019059595.1). Classification (NCBI taxonomy): domain Eukaryota; kingdom Metazoa; phylum Arthropoda; class Insecta; order Lepidoptera; family Crambidae; genus Marasmia; species Marasmia exigua. Next base: position 19,702,053 of record CM032482.1, read on the forward strand.
TGACTCTATTAAGATCAATCGTCATAATTTTTAAATCGTGTTATCGCATTGGAATAAATTTTATGATGATGTCTAATAATAAGCCGTACCCATAAAGCAAAAATGTCCAAGAAAACTAACCCTATAAATGTATAATTAAGTGAAACTTGAAAAAAATCTGTATTTATTTCATTATTTTTGCATTTATTTTACAATTTCAAATATTTTTATTTTATTTTTTCCGTCGATAAAATGGGGTGTTTCCCTAATTTAGATATGTGCACTTTATGATGACTCACACTGTATAATATTTATGAAGAGGTAAATCCTACAGACAGTAGGTAATCGTATTTGATAATAACCTGTATGACCATGGTTTCGTTTGCCAGAGGTCGTAGGTTTGCCACCCAGAACTCATATTTGTGTTAATGATACCTAAGAGTGTGTGTGAGTGTGTAGTCTGGCCCACTTGTGTTCGTTTAAGGTGACGGATAGGGCACACTAGCGACGACAATCGATTTTAATTTTTAGCTACTAAACCGGTTTTGGGTCCAACGCATACGCGAAAAATTGATTCGCGTACAAAAGCGGACCCAACATTTGTGCATGGTTATTTAATAAATAGTATAAGTGTTTGCCGAGACGTTGTGACTCCGAAATCGTTTAAAATAGACCCGGTTTAGTAGCTAAAAATTAAAATCGATTGGCGTCGCTAGTGTGCCCTACCCGTCACCTTAATGCTTCAGACGGTCGCTTCCGTCGTTCCGCTTACCAGACTTCCTAAATCCTGGATCATAGTCCAAGCGTACCCCGGGCTCCGAAGTGACAGTTTTGGACGCAACTGGGAATTTATAAAGATGGAGGTGTTCGTTTAATGCTGGGTGTAAGAGAGTAAATGTAGGTAATGAAGTTAGTATTAAGTGTATTTCCTTTTTTATCTGATATCTTTACTATTTATAAAGAGATCAATAATCCTATAGACTGCGACAACGCTTAGACGCTTAGAATCCGAAAACACGAAGCATTTGCGCGTTATAATCGACACATAGCGCCATCTATTGGCATAAAGTGGAACTTATGTCTCGAAACGGTATGAGATGTTGATAAGTGACATTGGCAGAATCGATCGTGTCGTAAGTAACCTATTAAAAATAATTTCACTTACTTTGTTCACTCACACATAGCTGCAATGAGACAATTAACCACAAACACTTATTCATATTTTACAAAATAAGTATTTTATATTTTAAAGACACGTCTTGTCACTAAAACGAACCATTCATATATTAAAACATCTAAAATATTTAGAAACAACTGAAATCGGTAAAACCTGCTTAATAATATCACACATCAAATAATATTCTTACAACAAAAAAGTTGTTAGAAACATACAATAATAAACACTGTTCATACAAAACTGAATGACAGGTTCTTGTGATTATGTGTATGGACCGGTTTGAGGAAGGAGGGGGGGACCCGTGTAGTGTGTAATTGACTACTAAATCTCAATCAACACCATGAAACAAACAAGAAATATCTCAAGATGAGGAAAATGATATGGTTAGGTATATTTGGATTATTATAACCGTGGAAGAGCTACGCTTTGGCATGAATGGTCCGGTTCGACTGGAGTGATACCACGGCCTCATAGAAAACCGGCGTAAAGAAGCATTGTGATGTGTTTCGCTGCGATGAATGGATACCAAAATTAAAAAAAAAATCAACATTCAAAAGTACCTACTTTATTTACATACGCTTATATACAGCTCTTACAAATCGTCTTACATGAAAAATATAAATTATAACTATGTATATTATACATGTAACACATATATGTCCATACAAAAAATATACTAAGAAATGAATAAATATAATATGATTCTACCACCGGAATCGGAAAGTTGATTCTGACGAGAAGATCCGGACAAGAAACTCGCAGTTACTCTTTTAAATCGCCAAAATTTTTATAAGTACAGTATCATGGGTATAGGCGAACAGTTTATTATTTCCACAAATTCTTGTCATTTAAGTAATCATTAACTGTATTAATTTAGGCATTGGTAAATCAACAAGCTTTTGTGGTAATCTTATTAAATAAGTATTTTAATACTCATTCCTACAAATGAATTACCTATCTTATGAAGTCTGAGATGTGGAACAGCAAGCTTGTGTTTATTACTAGTATTTAGGTTATGGTTGTCGATTTTTGAGGGAGGTTTTCTAAATTTTTATAAACATACATAATACAGTCAAAGATGTACTGTGGTGCTAATGTTAAAATGTTAATTTCTTTGAACAAGTTTCTAAGCGAGTCTCGTGGCCTTAGTCCGTATATGGCCCTGACAGCTCGTTTCTGTAGCACAAAAATAGCTTGAATATCAGCCGCAGAGCCCCTTCCATAGCGTTATGTCTAGACCATAAGACATAACGCTATGGAAATAACTGAAATACACAAGTCTGGCTGCATCAACATCGGTCAGATATCTTATTTTTTTTGACTGCATATGCAGCCGAACTAAGTCTCCCTGCCAGGACTGCAATATGAGACCCCGCTGTAGTTTAGAGACTAACGTGACGCCCAGAAATACTGTAGAATTGATTACTTCAACATTTTGACTATTCATATTAATACTAGTGCTGACCTGTCTTACGCTGGACAATGTAAATTTGACACATTTAGTTTTTTTTAGCATTGAGAAGTAAATTATTTACAGCTAAACCAATGTAGCACTTGAGTGAGAGCATTATTTACATCGTCAAAGATATCTTTATGTTTATTAGTTTTAAAAATTAAAGTATCATCTGCAAATAACACTAGGTCACACAAGTTTTTAGTAAAGTAAGGTAGGTCATTTACATATATAATAAACAGTAAGGGCCCCATTATCGAGGCCTGGGGCATTCCCATCTGTAAAAGGTCGCCAGAACAGTTAGTTCCATTAATATTGACTTTTTTAATTCCATCACTTAGGTATGACCGTACTAAGCTCAGAGAGCTATCTGTGAGGCCGTAATGCTGTAGCTTCATTAATAATTCAAGGTTATTTAATAAATAGTATTAGTTTTTGCCGAGAGGTTGTAACCCCGAAATTGTTTAAAATAGATCCGGTTTAGTGGTTATAAATTAAAATCGATTGGCGTCGCTAGTGTGCCCTACCCGTCACCATAGTTCAATGGATATAACTATATTAAAGGTACACTAATGAAGATTCATTTGCAAAAAGAAAAGATTTTCTAGCTGTTGAGGTAGAGAATTCTCCAAAATTCGAACAAATGTTGACAACTCCTGTACTAAAGAAAATCGTAGAATATGCATGAGGATGTTCCCGGACTTCCGGGTGCCCCTAGGGGTGCTCTATCAATGTTTTTTTTATCGTTTACATCCCGAAAACCTCTTAATAGCTGTTCCATACATTATTGCCGGGTGGTTATTCTATTTTGTATGGAGCAGCAAATTTTTTTTGTTGATCTAACATGCTAAATGGACTTCATTCACGATACCTAAGTATTATGTGGTTTTTGGGATGTAAACGATATAAAAATAACGATGTATTATTTGATTTTTATCTTGATATACAAGGCGTCCCAAGACTTTGGGACATGAAGTGAAATTTACCTTAAATCCTTAAGTTAGCATTTTTAGGGTTCCGTACCCAAAGGGTAAAAAAGGAACGACAAGCCTATACGGGGTGTATCTGTGAACATTTACATCCATTTAACCACGTGTTCTAACCATTCTGAACAACATTTATTCAATGCTTTGATTTGACATGATTTGACATTGAATTTATGATTTGACATTCAATTTATAATTTGGTATAATTTATAATTTAATTTAATTTATAATTTAATACTTCATTTGTTTATTGTTGTGTTAATTAACTTTTGAGCTTTTAGGCATACATCATTTTGGACTACAATCTCGTTATGTACATTTTCATGCTACTAAAATAAGTATCATTGATTGCAATCTGTTTTGTGTGCTATGATAATAAATAAATAAATGTCTTTTCGAAATTCATCGAAAAAATTTTCGACTCTTCATACAAAGTGACCATTTCACGTGACCGAATTTGTATGAAAAGTTGAAATTTATTCATGCGTATTTCCAAAAGTGATGGAACAAATGTTGTTCATAATGGTTAGTAGAACACGTGGTTAAAGGGATGTAAATGTTCACAGATACACCCAGTATATATACTCGTACAGTCAACTCCAAAAATATGTATACACCTTAGGACCTTGTCACAATACTTACCTATAAGAAAGTAGAGGTCTACTGTCTTATATTATATATTGTGACAACGTCCTAAAGTATATACATATTTTTGGAGTTGACTGTACCATATGAATAATTATTTATTCATGTGGTTCTGTTCTGTATCATGGGCAAATAAAATAGCTGGTCAAGTATAAACATTTTATTCGCATATTTTACAAGACAACTAAATACACGTTATGGCTGGCGTCGGTGTCAAAAAATAACACAAGTTAATATCAAAACAATGGTTTTAATGTTAATTTAAATACAATAAAATATATTTACAATTCACTTGCAAAGTTATTAACTATATGTATAATTATACATTTAAATAATTTCGATAAAAAGCTCTAAATAAGGGTGATCCTACATGACCGACTTTCTGTCGAACCGATTATCGGACCTATCGGTTTTTTCATTCTACTTATTTCTCACCCACTTTTTGTAGGTCGTGTGCGTAAAAAATCGATCACCGATTAATCGATCATTTGGGATCACCCTAAGTGAGATTTTTTAAAACATCTACCACCTTATTACAAAATCGATCTAAAGTTATTGCCGTACTAAAGCTCATGCCATCTTGTTTAACAAGCGGCTGTTTGGGAACTTTTCTTAGATCAAGTTGATTAAGGGGGTTTATTTTAAAATTCTCGTTTTCACTGTTTCTGAGCTAAAAGTATAAAAGGAGTTGAAAGTATGACCATTTTACACAAACTTCGTAGGTAGCTAATTGGTTGCTTAAGTTGACGGGTAGGGCACACTAGCGACGCCATTTGATTTTAATTGTTAGCATCTAAACCGGATATCTTTTTAACGATTTCGCGCCACGAATGAAGGCCCGCGAAAAAACACGGAACTAAAATTTGATATTCTTTGTGTCTATGAGCATAAAGCTAAAATTTGAATGTTGATGACGACTCAAGCGCGCTTTTCACGGGACCTGTTTGGTGGCGCGGAGTCTATTTTTCTCTATGGCTCGCGCCCGCCATTGCGCCCGCCATTTAGAATAGAATAGAATAGAATAACTTTATTGCTATAAATGTGGTTACAAAAGATGGAACACAGTACAATTACGCACATTTAACCAAAACATTTGGCATACAATATTCAATTTGAGAGAGGCTATTAATGTATTATTATTAAACATATAAAATTGTGCCCGCCATTGCGCCCGCGTGTCATCAATGTGAACAATAAAGTGTTTGAGAATAATGTAAGTATAGGTACTCTGATTTTTAATTATGCAGATTAGTCTGACAGATGCAAATGTAAAGTTTCCATACAGTTTGACATTTTGCAACAGTCAAAGTGAGTGATAATTAATGGGGATGACATATTGACATCTTTCAGTTTAGTCTGCATAATTAAAAATCAGAGTTTAGGTACAATCTGTGCGGATAAAGAATGGGATCAGAAAAGGCGGCGCATCTATTTACTTCTCGTTCGCACACTATTTGCGTCTATACTCGCACCCCAAGAGTGCGAGTATAGACGCAAATAGTGTGCGAGCGAGAAGTGAATAGATTGGCCGCCATTTCTGATCCCATTCTTTATCCGCACACATTGTAAGTAGGTTATGTTTACGGTGATCACACACGACCGATAATCGGCGAGCGATTTTTTTGGGAAAAGAATAATACGTACCTACTGATTTCAATAGCGTAACGCATACGATTTAAAAAAAGTCGGTGAGAAATAATATGAAAAAACGGCCGACTTTTTGTAGTTCCGCTTTTATCGGTCATGTGTTATTGGTGAACACACCCTTATTTTTATAAGATTGTCATCCTGAAAACCTCTAAAAATATAGTCCGTTTAGCAATTTAGAACAACAATATAAAAAAAATCAGATTTTCTTACATGATTGACGGGTCGGGGGTCTTCTATTTTATATGGAGCAGCTATTTTTTTCTCTTATTTTGTTGAACTAAAATGCTAAATGGACTTCATTCACGATACCTATTATGTGGTTTTTGGGATGTTAACGATATAAAAATCGTTATTTTTATATATAACTATATTAAAGGTACACTAATGAAGATTCATTTGCAAAAAAGAAAAGTTTTTAGCTGTTGAGGTAGAGAATTCTCCAAAATTCGAAAAAATGTTGATAACTCCTGTATAGAATATGCATGAGGATGTTCCCGGACTTCCGGGTGCCCCAAGGGGTGCTCTATCAATGGACTTCCGTTTGTCACTTTACATGAAACACCTAATATTATCGTTATTTTTTTATCGTTTACATCCCGAAAACCTCTTAATACCTAGCTGTTCCATACATTATTGCCGCGTGGTTATTCTATTTTGTATGGAACAGCAATTTTTTTTTGTTGATCTAACATGCTAAATGGACTTCATTCACGATACCTTAGTATTATGTGGTTTTTGGGATGTTAACGATATAAAAATAACGATGTATTAATTGATTTTTATCTTGATATATAAGGGGTCCCAAGACTTTGTTTGCAAGTTAGCATGGAATATATTCACGATACCTAATTATAAGGATTTCGGGATGAAAACGAATAAAAAATATCGATGTCGAGGGATGGACGGCTGGATCAGCCTCTTTTTTAATGTTTAGGTTTTTATACTTTTTACTGGTTTTTGCTGATATCTGTAGATATTATTAGCATCCCATCCCTAGCGTTGATATACAGTCCAATCGCCACAAACATGTGTATTATTGTTGGTCTTGTACCCCCGTGCCTCGGAAAGCACGTTAAGCCGTTGGCCCTCCGCCCGATCCCTCTCCGGTCGTGTCGCCCTGGTGTCCCATCGGAATATGAGGGTAAGGGAGTAGAGAGTGCACTTGTGTTGGCGCACACACTTTAGCACTATAATATATCCTGCGTACGTGGCTGATCGTTGAGATTGGCCGCCGTAGCCGTAATCGGTTGGAGGAGGATATTATTGTTAGAGCACAATAATATAAGTAACTACCAATGGGAAAATGTAATTTTATAGTTTTGTGTAAAATGGTCGGATTAATATAAAAATAATGACTATAAGGCATGTTATGGCTTTCTAAAAATAAGGTACAGTCAGAATGATAAAATATTTACAACATGTACATTTTCTAAAGATAAACGAATAGGTACAGATCAATAACACCGCATTGTCATTATATGGCGGCGCACCTGGGCCTACATGAAGCCGAGCAATAACGAACGAGAATCGCTGTTCGCATCCAAGCGAACAGCGCGTGTGAAAAGAAAAGGAATAAAGATTCGGGCGTGAATTACGTTTCTTTGTAGGCCCTCCGGTTGTTAGACTTACCTATTCAAAATATATTTGCATGCAATATACACATTGCAAACATGTGATATATATATTTTTAAAACCAACATCTGTATATTTACCATGTTTTATGCAAATAAAGATATTGTATTGTATTATTATATTGTATTAGAGCCTAAGCTCCACGTGTGAACACTGCAGTGCAAAATAGTAACCATATGTATTGTTTTAAACTTTTATGGTCACTAATATTAGAATAGTTTACATCGAGATTTCTAAAACTGTTTTCTGGATTTTTTTCACTTTGTCAATCACGCCGAATCCCGAGCATCTGGCAACCTTAGGCACAGTAGATAAGCCGCGCCATGAGGGAAGTCCCGCGGAAAAACACGGAACTAAATTTTTAGATTGAAGGTCTATGAACATAAGGTTCAAATTCGAATGTAGATGGCGACTCAAGCGCACTTTTCCCAAGAATTCTTTGGTGGCGCTGGCTATATATACTACGGGACTACGGGAACCATAAAAGTAAATATAAAAAAAAAGATTTTTTTTCTAGTTACTTAATTTAACGGAATCCGTCTGCCACCTAAAAAATAAATATAAATATCTAACCGACTGTACCAAATAAACTAAATAATAATATACATTATTCTATACATATACACACTTAAAATACGTTTGTCCTTTTTTGGTGGAATGCATAGTTTTGTACACTTTGTGTAGCAAAATATTCTTTGCAATTGTCCCTTAAATTTTAAATAATTTCCTTGACTAATGTTTCCGATAATCCCAGTCGTTTTGTTCTGAGATCACGTTTTAAATTACTTTTATGGTGTCATTTCTTAAAGTGCAGAAGTTTTGCTAAAAATGCCAGTGGTTTTTTTATTTCTGATCGCTCACCGCTTTGCTGAACCATTTCGTTTTTTATGACATCTTCAAAAAATTCTAGAGTAGGAATTCACTGGCAAAAAAGCCAACAATGACAAAAAAAAATACTGAATTACATGCAACTCAAAACCCAGTATGTATCGATTCGACTATTACTGCTGTTAGATGAATTCTAATAATTTATAATTTTACATTATATATAACATTCATAGGAATGAATCAATTTATTAATATAATATTCTGACATTTTATTTAATTTAATTTTATCTATAATTTGTATATAATAATAATTCTATTTTAATAACATGTTAATTAATTTTTATCCTTAAGGTTGCGGGTAGGGCACACTAGCGACGCCATTCGATTTTAAGTTTTAGCTACTAAACCTGATCTATTTTAAACAATTTCGGGGTTACAATCTCTCGGCTAACACTTATAGTACTTATTAAATAACCATGCACAAATGTTGGGTCCGTGCACAAGCGCGAAAAATTTATTCACGCCAAAAGTGGCCGCTTTTGACGTGAATCAATTCTTCGCTTACAAACACGATCGATTGGCGTCGCTAGTGTGCCCTACCCGTCACCTTACGTTTGCATGCCAAACAGCAAAATGTGAAGGAGCAATGTATAACTTTAAGAGATTTTTTACATAGATATGTATTACTCATGTTATGCAATAAAAGACTGATTGATTGATTGAAAGCCTAGTAACCTAGTAAGTCCATGGTCTTACTGGGTTTTGTAATGGTCAATATGTCTTATTATTTCTATAAAAACAAAACTTGTGCACTTAAAGAAATTTGAATAAAAATCCTCAACGCTATGATTCTCTACATCGAAGGTTTCAAATTATTTACATAGATGATATGTTAAATATGCAACAGTTAGTCGAATTAATAATGTGAATGTGGAAAAGTGTAGATACTGGTGGCAACATAACAGCCTATCCAAATTTATACCATACCACAGACAAGTTTATCATAAACTATAATGTATCAATACGGGGATTAACACGATATTTAGGTATTATGTGAAATAACATTGTGTACTCACATATTTTGCTCGACGTTTCGGCTACGTTACAGCAGCCGTGGTCACGAGCGGACACAATGTTGTTTCACATAATAAATATCGTGTTAATCCCCGTATTTATACATTATAGTTATAATGCAACGCGAAAATCTAAAAAACTAATTATCATAAACTGTCAGATTTACGCATGACTCAAACGCTACTTAACTTTGGGAGCAACTCAAAGTTGCATTGTATCGTTTTTAACACTGCTATTGTGTGTCGAGTGAGTTGACACGTGACAATTTCCTTGGACCTAATAGAGTCTTAAAACCCGCGATTGTGTTTAGAGTGGTATCGGCAGAATCCGTAGGTCGATAAAACGTAAAACACCGGCGTTTTATTGAGTGACTGTGACTATGACTATTTCGACTGTTGACTACCCGCTTATTCTCAATAAGTTACTTGACATTGGCAAGATATCTTCATAGCCATATCTAATATTAAAAATGCAACTCATAAATGTTGTTGTCTCTATCATAAAGTCGACTTAAAAAGATAGAATGAACTACCTACTTTAATGTATCAATACGGGGATTAACACGATATTTATTATGTGAAACAACATTGTGTACTCACATATTTGGCTCGACGTTTCGGCTACGTTACAGCAGCCGTGGTCACGAGCGGACTGACCGCTCGTCCGCCGTGTTAATCCCCGTATTGATACATTATAGTTATATTGCAACGCGAAAATCTAAAAAACTACCTACTTATTCTCAATAAGTAACTTGACATTGGCAAGATATCTTCGGGTAGAGCCATAATATAAAAAAATGCAACTCAAAAATGTTGTTGTCTCTATCATAATGTCGACTTAGAAAGAGCTAGAATGAAGTTTGAGTAGCTCCCAAAGTTATAGATGGTTTGAGTATTCAGTGGATATGTCGGGTAAAGGCGCTTCGCTTTCGCTTCGTTCGCTTGTAATCAGAGGTCCTGCAACAAAACCCTCCCGCAATAGATGACAATATACCTCTCACCAGAGGTAAAGCTAACAAGAATTACTCAAAGTATAAAGTGAGCTATTTTACAAATTCGCAAACTAACGGCCAGCCTACACATACGCGCCGCGGCCTATATCCACACATCAAAAAAAGTCTGCGGTCACTCAATGATTTTCATACAAAACATTTGTTTTCTTAGAGGGATCATTTTATTAATAGTAGATAAATCTTGATTGATCTTTTTCAATTTGATGCCTTTCGAAAGCTAGAATAATCAGCAATTTAACAATTTACATTTTTTTTTCACAAAAATAAATCATCATCATCATTTCAGCCAATAGACGTCCACAGCTGGACATAGCCCTCCCCCAATGTTTTCCACACAGATCGATCCTGTGCCGCCCACATCCAATGGATTTCCGCGACCATCACCAGAACGTCGGTCCACCTTGAGGAGGGCCTGCAACGGCTGCGATTTCCTGTACGTGGTCTTCACTCGAGGACCTTTCCGCCCCAACGGCCGTCTGTTCTCCTCGCTATGTGCCTTACCCGTTGCCACTTGAGGCATGCAATCCTTTGGGCTATGTCTGTGACCTTAGTTCTCCTGCGGATCTCATCATTTCTGATACGATCACGCAGGGAGACTCCGAGCTTAGACCTCTCCATTGCTCTCTGAGTGACTTTGAGCCTCCTTAATCGGCATATTGTAAGCGGCCACGTTTCGGTTCCGTATGTCATCACTGGCAACACACACGCATTAAAGACTTTCGTCTTGAGACACTGCGGTAGATGGGCCGAAAATATGCTGCGTAAGTTCCCGAACGCTGCCCAGCCGAGTTGGATTCGTCGATCGACCTCTTTGTGACAAAAATAAATAACCGTCGAAATATTGAACATTCTAATTTAAAAGGTACCTTACTATTAGCATTATTGGTTAAGAATGTGTACCATAATCATCCTTCTACAAAAACAGGTATTTTGTATGAGAGACATGGAGACATGGAGTGATCGCAGACTTGGATGAGTGTGTATTGTGCTAGTGTGTGTAGCAGCGCATACTCGTACGTACACGCCCGGCGCATACGCACACATTTAAGGAGACGACACACTAGCGACCCCAATTAAATTGTTAGATTTAAATTGTTAGCATCAAAACCGGATAACTTTTTAACAGTTTCGAAGTTCGAGCATCTCGAAAATCAAATTTTGTAATGTGCCAAATAAACGTTATTCTATTCTAAAAGAACTTATACTATTTATTCAATACTTATAACAATAATTTAACAGTGGGAGAGCCACGCTTCGGCATGAATGGGCCGGCTCGACCGGAGTAATACCACGTCCTCACAGAAAACCGGCGTGAAGCAGTGCATGCGCTGTGTTTCGCTGCGTGAGTGAGGGTACCGGAGGCCCAATCCAGGGGAAGGGGGGTTAAAAGGTAAGCAGCTCACTTGTGACACCACTGGTGTTGCTGGCGCCCATGCATATAAATTATATCATAAAAAAAAACTAACTTTTTGGTCTGCCTTTTACTCGTATTTTGAACTACCGACAAAAACTCACTTGTGGCGTTAATCCAAGTTTTTAGTGCAAAAACAGATCAATAAGTAGTGCAAAATTATTAAATACTTGGTATAAATGTTTGCTTAGAGACTGGAGCTCCATAATTGTTTAAAAATTAAATAAATCCGGTTTAGTGGCTAACAATTTAAATCGAATAGCGTCGCTAGTTAAGGGTACCCGTCTCCTTAAACCGCCAGTGGCGCATTCTATATAGATAAACCGTTTGATATAATAAAATTAGGTATGGTAAATATAAGGGGGCAACGGGGTTGGGACCCTGAATCCGGTACTGCGTGTCTTCGTCCTATTGTTGGCGCTGGGTGTTCGTGGACAGGTCCGTGGGTCAGTTGGAGTGGTTCCGCGCCGGGTGGGGGGGCTGCAGAGCGGGGTTGGCGACCGCGATGATGCTGTCGCCCCTGGCTGCCACCACTTGGGGACGGGACTCCTCTGTGTCCTAGAAAAGTAATAAAAAAAATCTTACCACATCTTATACTCCGTAGTAAGAAGCTTAAAGTGACGGGTAGGGCGAACTAGCGACTCCAATCGATTTAAATTTTTATCTACTAAACCGAATCGATTTTAAATAATTTCGGGGTTACAATCTCTCGGCAAACACTGTACTGTTTGTTAAATAACCATGCACAAATATTGGGTCCGTTTTTGTACGCGAAAAATTTATTCACGCCAAAAGCGGTCACTTTTGGCGGTAATCCAAAATTCGAGTGCAAAAGCAGACCAAACAGTTAACTGTACCTGAGTATTAAATAAATAGTAAATATATGTGTTTGCCGAGAGGTTTTAACCCCGAAATTGTTTAAAATAGATCCGGTTTAGCCGATCGGAGTAGCCAAAATCGATTGGCGTCGCCAGTGTGCCCCACCCGTCACCTTAAACACTTGTGCTAGGGATATCAGACAATTATATGTATAGATTATTTTCAAATATAATAACACATAATAATATCACCCAAGGTGGCGCTTGAGCCCTTTTGTCTTTTACCCGTCGACATATGACGCAGCGTCCCAAAGGCCGCCTACTAACAGAAGCATATCTTTCTGTTCGACTCCTTCTCGAAATTGCGTTGCATTAGAATATCTAAGTAGCTAAGGTAAACGCAGCTTATACCGAGGATTTCTTGTCGACAAAACAGTTAGAAGATATATTAGGTCCTTACATATGAAATTGACGTTTTTCGTACTGGCCACTTTAATCACGACTTTCTCCTCTTTGGTAAGGAATTCCAAATTCAAATTTGTACAGCTATTTACTCATGTATTTGTGCTTTGATGAACGTCATTCATTTGTTTTTTTCTTTTGTTTTTTTCTATTTGCGTCACTCATTTTACAAAATGGAAAATTTAAAATATCGCATTATTTACGAGTAGGTACGAGTTCCGCCGTGGCACTAGACCTGCGGAAAAGACTCGAAGGATGAATGATGTGTATGGCGGTCGTTGTTTTACAAAAGAAAACACAGATCACTTTTGATTCCAACGTTTTCCTTCTGGAAATTTCGACCTGCACAAGCCCCGCTGGACGGCCTGAGACTCAAGTTGATAATGAAGAATTGAAGGCTATGGTATCCATCACAAACCACGTCCGAGTTAGCTGCAGGCTGCGATGTTAGTAATAAATTTGTTTTAATTCACTTGAAGCAAATTGGGAAGATTAAAAAGCTTTAAAGATGACCTCACGCATTGACTAAAGCAAACCGGCAAACGCGTGTACTGCTGCGTTACATTACTAAACAGGCACAATAATGAAGGTATTTTAAACCTGGTGAAAAATAGATTCTTTACGATAATCGGAAGCGCTCATTGCAATGGTTGGATCCTGGACAGCCAGCCAAATCCTGCCCTAAGCGAAAATTAACCCAAACAAGTTACTTGTAAGCGTTTGGTGGACTAATGCCAGTATTGTTCATTACAGTTTCCTCAAATCTGGCTAGACTATTACGGCTGATGTCTATTGTCAGCAATTGAAGATAAAAAATAAGTTAAAAAAACATTTATTCGTTAAACACACACAACATTACAAATAAAGAACAAAAAAATACAAACTTGTGATATTTAGACAAGTAAAAACAACACATATAAGCAAAGGAAAAACAACCAAAAAAAGAAAAATTCTATAAGTTGAAATAATTCAGGCGGACAATATACATATAAATACCTACATTGTGTCCAGGTGTGTCGCGGTGCATACAAAAAGAAGCTCACTCAGCTAAAGCCACGACTTAAGGAAGGGGTAGGGGTACCTTCCTGTAGGCCAATGCGCTGGTATTATGTGAGCCCTGATTGCTATGTCGCACGGACGGTGTAAATACACATAATAAGTGTGTGTACTGTGTTATACAAGGTTATGGAGAACAAAATATATAATAATAACGAAGATATACCTACGTACCTAATGAGAATACAAATGAATAAATAAGAATATGATATTATTAAATACTAATAAATTGTATGTGACAGGTCTAGGCTTGAGTGTGTGAGAGTGTACGTGAGTGTGCATGAGTGTGTACTTACCTATATGTGTAATTGCAAACCATGATGGAAAAGGTAGCGGCAAAACAACCCAGGATGGTTAATCGCTCCACGCCACTGCTGCTTCACGACAAAGCTAGACCACACACTGCACAACAGACGGCTACCAAATTTACAGAAGACCGGCGTGAAGCAGCGCCTGCGCTGTGTTTCGCCGTGTGAGTGAGGTTACCGGACGCCCAATGGGGTGAAGGGGAAAAGGTTGGCAGCGCACTTGTGACTCCACGGGTGTTGCGGGTGTCCATGGGCGGCGGAATTGCTTACCATCAGGTGATCCGTCTGCTCGTCTGCCACCTCTCATATAAAAAAAATTAGAAGAGCTTCAATTGGAATGTCTAAGACATCCTCCGCACTCCCCGGACCTTGCTCCAACAGATTACCATTATTTTCTAAATGTGGATAACTTCTTGCAAGGGAAAAAAATCAACTCTGATGAGGCAGTCCAATTCGCCTTGAAAGATTTGATTGATTCCCGTCCGACTGGTTTTTTTAGTACTCCTTACAGCACTGATGTTTGAATTATTATTTTCTATGGACTTTTGCCATTTCATAGGAAGTTAATACGGATCAATTAACTTCCTATGAAATGGCAAAAGTCATAGAAAATAATAATTCATACATCAGTGCTGTAAGGAGATGTGGAGAGAATTGTCACCTCTTGCCAGCATCAACACCAACGAAGACATTTACGGGTAGAAGTGTGGTACTCTTTACTAAAACAACTCAGTGATCCGACTCAGCGAAATGATACACTGTTCCGATTCTCTAATGTTCGCTCCGAATGTATCATTCGACTCAAATGGATCTCGAGTTCGAGTGAACCGAATGATCTGAATGATCCGATGAGCCGAATCAGCTGAATGAACCGAGTGAGCCGAATGATCCGAATGAGCTTAATGATCCGATGAGCCGAATGATCCGAATGAGCTGAATGAACCGAGTGAGCCGAATGATCCGAATGAGCTTAATGATCCGATGAGCCGAATGATCCGAATGAGCTGAATGAACCGAGTGAGCCGAATGATCCGTGTGAGCTATAGGAATGGACTGTATGAATAAAAGAGTGATTTAAATAGGTAAATAAAATATATTAATAAAATGATCAAACCAACCGCTTTGACGTTTGTACAAGAAGAGACAGACAGAGACAAAACAGAACATAAACAAACAATATAATAGACTCTAAAAAGGCTCCCTAGCCATCCTGTAGTCGACAATCCGAATGACCTGAATGAACCGAGTGAGCCGAATGATCCGAATGAGCTGAATGAACCGAGTGAGCCGAATGATCCGAATGAGCTGAATGATCCGAGTGAGCTAATGATCCCAGTGAGCGGAATGAATCACGGCTCTATCTGACGAGTCGATGTTCCAAACGAAGCGTTTCACTGTTCCGCATCTCTGTACTGATCCAGATGCAAATGTTCAAATCTTTTGAAAGATACGTTTTTGCCAGGTCTACTTACAGGAGGAGGAGTGCTGGTGCTGGAGTACGAGCACCTGGAGTCAGCATCGTCGCTCTCAGCCTTTACGCCCCACCAGCTGGAACTGCAGAGGAGGAAGATTATTAAATAAAAATAAAATTCATACAACATCTCATGTCATTGACCTGATTCCGTACTAAGTAGCTTAATGTGGCGGATAGGGCTCACTAGCGACGCCATTTGATTTAAATTGTTAGCATCTAAACAGGATACCTTTTTAACAATTTCGAAGTTCGAGCACCTCAAAAAGAACTTATTACTATTTATTCGATACTTATAATTAACTTTTCGGTCTGCTTCCTATCCTACTCGAAATATGAATTACCGTCACTATTAACATTTTTTTTTATATGAGAGGTGGCAGACGAGCAAACGGATCACCTGATTGTAAGCAATTCCGCCGCCCATGGACACCCGCAACACTAGTGTAATATGGCGTTAATCCAAATTTCGAAGTGCAAAAACAGATCAAAAAGATTATTATAAGTATTAAATAAATTTCTCGAACTGCGAAATTGTTAAAATATATCCGGTTTAGTTGCTATCATAGTTTTTTAGATTTTCGCGTTGCATTATAACTATAATGTATCAATACGGGGATTAACACGATATTTATTATGTGAAACAACATTGTGTACTCACATATTGCGGTCAGTCCGCTGGTGACCACGGCTGCTGTAACGTAGCCGAAACGTCGAGCCAAATATGTGAGTACACAATGTTGTGTCACTGACTGACCAGATGGCGCAATTGGTAGTGACCCTGCCTCTTACGCCAAAGGTCGTGGGTTCGATCCCCACCCTGGACAAACATTCGTGCGATGAACACTTGTGTTTGTTCAGTGTCTGGGTGTAATATATGTATTTAAGTATATATTTGTGTTCCTCTGTTGTCTGATATCTGTAACACAAGTGCTTAAGCTACTTAGTACGGAATCAGGTCAACGTATGAGATGTTGTGAGAATATTATTATTATTATTATTATGAGAATTACATAATAAATATCGTGTTGATCCCCGTATTGATACATTATAGTTAGTTGCTATCAATTTAAATCGATGGGTGTCGCTAGTTAGGGCCACCCGTCGCCTTAAGCACTTGTGTTACGGATAGCAGACAACAGAGGAATTACAAACATATACTTAAATATGGTTTTTTTAAAGTAAGCTATTACTGCCGCCCATGGACACCTGTCACGTCAAAAGAGTCACAAGTGCGCTGCCGACCTTTTTAAAAGGGACTACGCCCTTATCTTGAAGGTTTAGGATACATATTTTACAACATCACATACATTGTTCTGACTCCGAGATAGGTAGCTCAAGAACCTGTGTTACGGATATCAGAACCAATAGCGGAAATGCAAATATATACATATAATACTTTTCTTTTGTAAATACATACTTATAATATATAGAAACACCCAGACCAATACAAACAGATATGTTCATGCACACAAATGTTTGTACTGTGCGGGGATATCTATAGACTTCTTCTTTATTCATTTTCAACCTCTATGTGGCCTCTACGTAGCCGAGCGTTGAGATTGGCCGCCGTAAGTGTAATCGGTTGGGAGCATATATTATTTTTCCTGCTATATAGTTTTAAATTTAACATGAATTGCGTTTAAAATCAACAAAAAATACTATAAACCATATTGCACAAAATAAAAAACATTAAGGTGACGGGTAGGGCTCACTAGCGACGCCTATTGATTTAAATTTATAGCTACTAAACCGGATCTATTTTTAGCAAACACCTATTTATTTAATACTTATAGTTAGCTGTTTGGTCTGCTTTTGCACTCCAATTTTGGTTTACCGCCAAAATTCGCCGCTTTTGGCGTGAATCAATTTTTCGCGTACAAAAACGGACCCAACATTTGTGCATGGTTATTTAATAAATAGTATAAGTGTTTGTCGCCCTGTTGGTCTAGTGGTAGAAGTACCAGGCCGTGATCTCGGGGCCCTGGGTTCGATTCCCGGGTTCAGCAAAAACTATGTTTCGAATTTTTCGAATATAGCTCGGGTTTGTGATCACCAATCCGCATTTAGCAAGTGTGGTGATTAAGCCTAATCCCATCATAGTAGCGATAACTTGACTTCTATGATAAAAGCCTTTGCCCTGCAGTGGGACAGTTTATAGGCTGATAATTTATATAAGTGTTTGTCGAGATATTGTAACCCCGAAATTGTTTAAAATAGATCCGGTTTCATCATCAGCAACCCACATTCGTCCACTGCTGGACATAGGTCTCCCCTAATGCACGCCACTGCTCCCGATTTTCGGTCACTCTCATCCAGCCCATACCAGCCAGCCTTCGAATGTCGTCATCCCATCTTCTCGCAGGGCGTTCTACACTACGCTTACCGTGTCGCGGTCTCCACTCAAGGACTTTACGGCTCCAACGGCTGTCAGTTCTACAGCTAATATGACCAGCCCACTGCCACTTCAGTTTGCTAATTCCGTGGGCTATGTCGGTGACTCTGGTTCTCTGTCGGATTACATCATTTCTGATGCGGTCCTTCAGAGATACTCCGAGCATGGCCCTTTCCATAGCTCTTTGAGCGACTTTGAACCGGTGGACTAGTCCAGCCGTGAGCCGTGATCCGTGATCCGGTTTAGTAGGCTAAAAATTAAAATCGATTGGCGCTAGTATGTCCTACCCGTCACCTTAAACATGATCTCCAAGAAAATATACAAGTTATAAACAATGGCAAAATTAGTGTGGAGTAGGATAAAGAGTTAGGGTTACCTATGGTTGGAGTTGCTGCGGATGGCGTCGGGACTCGCGCGGGCGGCGTTGCTCTCCTCGGGTTCCTAACACACATCATCACTGTTATTGGTGGGGTATATGACATGTTAGTAATTACAAATACACAGGGCTTGTCTAGATGATGCGTTTCGACCAAGGGCGGATCCAGCTTTGGCGCCAGGAGGGGGTCACATGGTCGTGCTCAAGTCAAGAACTTATAATTTAATTTTGATAACAATAGATAGGTATAAGTAAAAAGTACCTAGATATTTTATTAATTATAAATATTTTTAAGTTCCGTACTTATGTAAAGTACGGAACTTAATAATATTTATTATTTATTGTACACTTGAGAAACTTAACACATAATTAGTAAGATATATAGGGGGGATATATATATATAATCACCTCAAATGTACATATTGTCATCTTCTCTTAAAGACATCTAAAGAAGCGTGGTGAATGATTATATATATGATTTGTCATACATAACAGCAACAACAGGTATGTCGAGGGGTATAGGGAAGAAGTGGGACGACAAGGGTTTCCAATTAACAAAACAGAAACAATCATCATCGTTCAATTAGTTGTCCACCTAAGTCCTGGAAACAGCCCAGGGGGGGGGGTCATGACCCCCATGACCCCCCCCCCTCCCCCCTGGATCCGCCGTTGGTTTCGACCCGCGCGATTTAAGTTCGTTAGTACGAGTAACAAGCTTGAGAACAATGCATGGAATGTTTACATCGATGAACTACAAATCGCATGCATTATTTTTTATTAGAGGCTCAGTATATTGGCTCTCCTCAGCCTGATGGTAAGCAAGTGAAGAGCCCAAGTTGCAATTACAACGGAAGCGATGTCAAGGCATCGCCTCCGTTGGCACCGCCATACTGGCCCGCGAGATGCTTCGCAATTGAAACGTTTCAACAGGTTTGCTTTAATAAGGTAACCTACAGCTATTGCTAATTACTATAGAACGTTGACATCTCTGGCCATCTCTGGCCGTGTGGTCCCCGGCAGAGTAGAATAGGCCACCCTCACTCTTACCGAGGTGTCGTAAAGGCGACTAAGGTAAAACTGCTGGCATGATCATCAGCATCCAGAGAAGGAAAACTCTGCATTTATATCAAAACCCTCGCCAACCCGTCTGCCAAGCGTGGTGTGTATGGCAATTACCCCTCATGTGATTGAGGGAGGCCCATTGCCCCAGCAGTGGGGACTTAAATGGGCTGATGATGAATGATGATGTTGACATCTCCATATTTTAGCTTTTTTATTTCAATTATCCAGTACTTTTTGGGAAAAAATATGATTGACCTTATCATAGTAATGTTCGAACAAAGCAATTTTATATAGAGTTCCAATAGGGGTTTCAATGGGTACCAATAAGACTCATAACTTTAGTCACTTTATACATACATGCATACTAAGTATTGTACACTACTTTACTTTGAAAATAGATACTAGGTGTCGGTACTAATTGCAGGCTTCAGTTCTGACAAATTTCCTCCGCCCACGAGAAAGAATTATAAATTATAGTTCGTAGATACGAAAAACAGGAAATGGTGGTAGAGTTTCGATGGTAATCATATCTTAAGTCGTAAAGTGCACCCCTAAATTGTATCATGAAGCCATTATAGAAATATTTGTACACGAAAGGAATGATGAAAATTAAATATTAATTTTATATTTACAATGTTAAGATATTATATATTACCTACAGTAAATTATTTATACCCGTATGCAACTTAATTCAATCATGCAAAAATAAAAAGAAATAGCTTCTACTTACCAATTAGAATTCTTGCCATACCTGTTAGTTTAAAGCAAATTATATCTACAATATGTACAGTAAAAATAAGAGGAAATAATACTTTAATGAAGCTTTTGATTGAGTAGACCATGCTTACCTTAATGTGGCAACCCAAAATGAAGGAAACTAATAATGAGACCATGCATTTACTTCTAAATAGACTTTAAATAATTTTACTTTTTTTTCTAGTTTTGGAATCCCACTAGGAATTGCCCTGGGGACATTTTTGTTAATCATATTTTTTTTCGTAATTCATTACTCAACTTGCATCTAATAGGATTGTAGCTAATTTCTTATTTGAAACTCTAGTTAGAATCTGTCACCTCTGCTCTGGTTAGAATTTCTTACACCGTTATTGTTATTAATTCTTTGGGACGATTTGTGCATTCCGAAATTTACATGATTTAAAAGAACTCAAAATTAAATTTGAAATGAGTATTTTGAACAACGGTTTTTATGTTATTAGATTTTGAATTGATTTCAACTGGATACAATATACCAAACCTACATATTCAGTTGGTCATGCGCCAAATATCTACACCAGTAATTAGGTTGGCTTGGATATAACCTTCCACAGAATAAGTAGTAATTAAAGATTATAAAGAAACTAAGGATTATGAGACTTTTGTGGAACAGGGAATCTTAAACATGTCAATGAGGACAGCTAAAGAATGCAATTCCTTTCCTAACTATCTGTTCCCTGATTATTATTATCTGGATGTTTAAGGCAATAGTGAACAGGCATCTTCTAAGTCATCAGGGTCAAATGTGGTCAACCGAATATAACCGAAAATAACTAATAAAAATGTCAGTTAAAGAGGGCGGAATACACAGATCGCCTATTTCCCGATTCCTGTCCTAATACTAGACTATCTAGTCAGTGAGGTCTATGTGGCTGGCGACCTGTCGCGGCCGCTTCGGTGGGGTCTCCTCCTCATCACGGTCCCGCTCGTCGCCAGTCGAAGCCGTGGGGGGGAGCCTGGAACAACAATATAATAAATTATCCCTGATTGCTATGACATGTCCTTTTCTGAACTGAGGTTTGTAAAGAGTTCTTCTTTCCGCCGCAAGCTGTCTGCCTATCTTACTTACTCCACTGTCTCAGTGACCCGAAACGAGTCTTGGCCTCCGAAACAAGAGAACGCCACTTTGGTCGATCCTGCACTACTTGTCGCCAGTCACCGGCCTGAAGTTCTCGCAGATCATTTTCGACGACGTCTTTCCAGCGATACCTAGGCCAGCCTACCGGGCGTCGGCCCATCGGTCGGCTCCGGTATGCCCTCTTCACGAGACGCTGCTCGTCCAGTCTCTCGAGGTGACCAAGCCAGCGAAGACGATGCGCCTTGGTCACGCCGATGATGTTAGGCGTGTCAACAATTGACAATCGTCTCAATTATAAGCAATATAAAAAAAAATGACAATCTTTGGAGAACCCGGGCGATCATTCCAGTTGTCGCTGGGATGAGTCACGGTCTCCCAGGAAACTGGCGTAAAGCAAGTTAAGCAAGAATGGGGCAACGTCCTGTGGCCTTTACAGCCTTTTACAGCATCTTAGCGTGTGAGTCTCGGTTTCGTCAATAGCTGTCGCTTTGGAGCCCATATTACGCTTAGACCACGATTCAGGATTTGGGGAGTCTGTTAATTACAATAAGGCGGTTTCCTCGTGTTTTTCTTCACCGGCGGATGGAATGGATATGGAAGGCGAACCACAAATAGACCACTTGATTGTTATATATTTTTATTTTAACAGTGGGAGAGCCACGCTTCGGCATGAATGGGGCGGCTCGACCGGAGTAATACCACGTCCTCACAGAAAACCGGCGTGAAGCAGTGCATGCACTGTGTTTCGCTGCGTGAGTGATAGTACTGGAGGCCCAATCCAGGGGAAAGGGTAAGCAGTGCATTTGTGATACTACTGGAGTTGCAGGTGTATATGGGCGGCGGTAATCGCTTACCATCAGGTGATCCGTCGGCTCGTCTGCCACCTATATCATAAAAAAATAAAAAATAAATATTTATCAAATAACATTTAATTAGTTATCATCATTTTTCGAATTTCCATCGCGATCCAGCGGGGTAATGCTGCCAGCATTTTGGGGACATTACCACGGGCATCTACTTTGTTATTAACTTTAATTTTTATTTACTTTTAGCTTATTTTATTTCTCAGTTATTGTCTTAATTTTCTTGTGTTTTTGTTCTTTTGTTCAATACATACTTTTTTATTATTTAAATAATTCATTTATGTATTTAAAACATACCTTAAAAACTATCATTACAGGTTTTTATCTCATTCAATAGCACAGTCCGTTACAACACAAGTCTATGTTACTAGTTACTAAATACATTTACAATATATACATTTGATAACATTTTATTATTATTTTTAACATTCTTAATAAGTAGGTACTCGTTTAGTCGAATCAACTACGTCATTTAATTAATCTACATGACACAATGTAAATAAGGGACTTTCCGCAAGCTGTAAAAGTTTTAAAATTGTGTTTAGTAGGTTGTTTTGGAGTTTATTCGTCAAAAAAATACAAATTCGTCTTTTTAATTAGATAAGTATAAATAAAGATACATAGGTACAAATTACAAGGAAAAAACTGGAAGGCAGTAGATATATCAAATATACCTATTATTTTATTGAGTAGCCCCTTACATCAAAAAAAATGGATGGATGTATTTACTGTAAACTTGACTATAATTTACACTCCTAGCTATTATTATTAAGCTTTATAATAACTTATTTATTTTTAAATATGTTTGATTTACGACGATCTACGTTTTTATAATTTGTAAAAAGTATTTTAATTGATTGAGATGCTTACTTGCGTATTTGAGGACACATCGGCTTATTTTTGATTCCATGCACATATGTTTCCTTAAAATGGGCTCGAGCCATGTTTTAGTTCACTACAATCCTTTCAATTTTCACACCAAATGATCACTATTTAAGTCTAATTATCTTGTTCAGTGTTCTCTTTAAAGTGTTCTTTGATTACAATTTAAAACAATCAATTATTTAGCAATAATTTTGATTCGAAAAATTCAACGACGAAAACCGAATCCTATATTACACCAACACGATATCTTGAACAGCACACTTTTCTCCTCACACTTCACTAACACTACCAAGAAACTATCAACAGGTTTTCTTTAAATTCGTTTTTAAATCGAGTGCGGAGAGCGAAAGTCGCGAGCCGGCATCCATCTTGGTAAGTTGGTTATTGCGCGTCCCCCGTAGCCGATGCGCTTCGTAGCAAATCGTAGTCGTAGCTCGTAGCAAGGATCGGGTGCAACGAACGAAAGGGGTAGAATCAGATATTTCGTTGCTACGGGTGCATCGGGAGGGTAAGATATTGACGAATGGCGGCGATAGCGTTTATTTATATTTGATGGTATACGTGATTTATGGGGTTATTATTTTTTAAATTATCTTATAACGCGGGTTATTTGGCTCTATGTTTGTGTATTAGGGTTTTCATTTTGATAAACTTTATTTCATAACAAAATACGATTATTTCACATCTAAAAAAATAATATAATACTTCAAGCTAGCAGTGTTTACCGATTTACAATTGTATATTTAGCTTTAAATCATTGAAATTATTATACAGAAATTTAAAATGTATCAATTTATGGTAAACCAAATAAATAAATATAATTATTCTATATACATAAATATTCACATAAATTTTATTAATTTTTCAGTTTGCTAAATTATAAGATGAAAATTACTCTGTCAAAAACTTTCTTATAATGTTGTCTGACCAACCTGCTAATTCTGGAACAGAGATTCTCAAGCTCTAAGTCGGAAGCTCAGTCACTTGATGTAATGACGGTCTTACATGACTCAAATTCCAATTTCATTTATTTAAGATTGGTTTGACATGATAAAAATATGTCACATATATAATATATAATATGTTCCCGCGAACTTTACCAGATCGTTGGTCCACATTGTAGGGGGTTCACAGCTCCGACATAGGACCTAGCCTTCTTTCGAGGACCTTTTCATCCCAACTACCACTAACCCTGCCCACTGCCACTTGAGATTTGCAATCTTTTCAAATTTATCATTAACCTTGTTTTCCTGCGGATTTCACCATTATATGATCAAGAGAGAAGACATTAAATATTCGCCCTCTCCCTTTGAGTGACTATTGGTCTTCTTAAGCGACACCATCCTGCGTTTTGCAATAGTCTCATCAATGTTTGGAATAATCTTGATGTTTGTAATTGTTTGGGCTATGTCTGTAACCTGGCTTCTCCCGGGGCCATAATTTCTTATACGGTCACGCGAGGAGATCTTGGGCTATGCTTGGCATAGCTCTCCATTGCCTTTTGAGTGACTTTGTGCCTCCTTAAACGGCCTATTGAAAGTGGCCACGCCTGTCTATTCCCTGTGTAGGTCATATTAGTGACCTTGATTTTTCTGCAGATCTCATCATTATATGATCAGACAACGAAACCCCGAGTATAGCCCTCTACATTGACCTTTGAGTGACTTAAGCGGCCACCATCGCCTGTCTACTGTGATACACCACCAAAGGCTCACCTGTGCTTGGGAGAAACATGAGAATTAGAATTCATTGGGCTGTCTGTGACCTTGGTCTTCTTGCGGATATCTTCATTTCTGATACAATAATGCTAGGATATTCCTGGCATAGCCCTATCCCAATGGAGATGATGATGATGATGGTGGTGGTAGCTGCTTAAGAAGGCTCAAAGTCACTCTAAGAGCAATGCCTTTGAGGCTTTAAGCCTTCATAAGCGGCCACCATATCCTGACTAGTATATACTGAAATTATTTCAATAGCCTGGACAGAATTCTCCCAATAGCCTCAGCCGCTTGGAGTAGTGTATCTGCTCAGCCGCCTCGTTTACCATTACTTCATCGTCATCATCATCAGCACCACTGGTCTACTATCCCACTCTGTGCACGAGTTACCTCGCGAGCGGGAACAGCTTCTCTCTCAGCCCACTAGCAGATCTGCGCCACCGCCTCGTTTACCATCATCTCATAATCATCATCACAATCACCATCACCTGTCTACTGTGGTACACTGCAATAGCCTCACCCGTGTTTGGAGTAGTGCAGGCCCGCTCTGCGCACGAGTTGCCTCGCGAGCGGGAACAGCTCGTCCCTGCGCGTGAGAAGCGCCGGCACACACCGGCAGATCTGCGCAGCCGCCTCGTTTACCATCACCTGTAAACAATCAATAAAAGACCAATAGTAACTTGATCAAAATAATAAAATATTAATTACACTGCTACGTAGTTTCCCCAAAGAATGTAACCATCAGGGTCGGCAGTCTGCATCCAATTTACACCAGCCATCTGTCTCATCAATCGATCAATGGTATTCATCATCTTTTTTTATGAACTATAGGCCAACGCTTGCCACAATCTCACCTGATGGAAAGTGACGATGAGGTCTAGGGTGTAACGCGTTTGCCTAGATGCCTGTTGATTTTTGCCTTAAAGACACCTAAATTGTAGCTCTCTGGCAATACAGAAGTCGGCAGGTTAACCAAGAAAGAAGAAGCGAAACGCTTATGAGCTGGTGGAACCTTTCACAGTGTAAGGGTGGATTCCTGTTGTCTTCCGCAATGTCCGGTGGTAGAAAGGCGAAGGTGGTATCAGGTCGTGAAGCTCTTTCGAACACTCCAAAATGTATCCTGTAAAAATCCGATAGACAGCGGTGACCACTCGGTGAGCGAGGCTTTGGGATTTATCCTCCACTAATTCTGCGTCACCAACTAACTTCATGGCACGACGCTTTATCGAATCGAGGTTTAGAAGCGTTCATTTATCACAGTAGGCAGTGGAATGACTGCTCCGGCATTGTTGTTGTCTATGAGCGGCGGTTACCATTTACCATCAGATGGGCTGCATGCTCGTCTACCTATTTCTTAATTAAAACTTACTTCATGCAGCGTCAGCGGTTTCTCGGGCTTCCGCTTGCAGTCAAACCGGCCGTATATGGCGGCGTACTTGCGGATCTCCTCCATCCGCCGAGGGTCCGACTCCGGCATCATCATTACCAGCTCTAGGTCTTTGCACATCTTCTTCTTCGTGTTCTGTGGCTTTGGCTCTAGCTGGGGCAGGTGTTTGCTTAGCTATGGAAAAAAAGAGTTTGTTAAAGAACTTTTTTGAGTAAATCAATAAGAATACATTACTGTAAAGAAACACTCAATGGGGACTAATTAACTATTCATCGTCAGCCCATTTAAGTCCCCACTGCTGGGGCACGGGCCTCCCTCAATCACATGAGGGGTAATTGCCATACTCACCACGCTTGGCAGACGGGTTGGTGAGGGAGGACTTAACATTGCGTGTACAAAATTCGATAGATGCAGTCTTATATTAAATTAATAGGATGCAGTACATACTGTAAATGACAATTTGACAAAGGAGATCCTCGGACATATATTTTTGGTGCAAACAGTGTTTGTTAGAAATGGGGTGAGCCCTGCGTCTCATAAACAGCTTTGGTGCGCAATAAATACTCAGGGCGACAAGTCCTACATAAAACAGCAAAAAAAAATCTGGCTGGCACTTAGACCAAAAAAGAAGATGTCCTTTAACAATTAATGCTGTTGATCTTGGACTTCAGTTCAAACTTGTTCTGTTATTGGTCTGTGTTCTGTTGTTGTTGGACTACCAACACAGATTATCTAGCGCATTTATCACGATAGTCCCTATTACTACAACATAGTATGAATGAATGAATGAATAAATCTTTATTTGACACAATAAGTAAAAAGAACATTCGGTTATAGTATACAGGTAATAATACAGGAATCAGGTTAACTACGTTCGCTGGTCGAATATGCTCTCTGAGCCGTACAGGTTGGAGTGCGGGGTGAGACAGGGGGGGCTGACCTCCCCGCGACTTTTCAACCTCTCGTCAACGCCCTAATAGAGGAGCTCAGCGGTACACGTGTTGGCTGCCATATTGATGATATTTGCATCAATAATATTAGCTATGCAGACGACATGGTACTGCTCAGCGCCTCTGTATGTGGCTTGAGAAAATTGGTGGCTATTTGTGAAGCTTATGCGATAGAACATGGCCTAGTATATAACGCAAGAAAGAGTGAATGCATGGTCTTTCGGGCCAGGGGAAACCTTCTCGATACTGAACCTCCAATAAGACTGAATGGCGCGGTACTAAAAAGAGTTAATCAGTTAAATATCTTGGGCATTGGGTGACCTCTGATCTGAGGGACGATGTAGACGTTGAGAGAGAGCGTAGGGCACTGTCTGTGAGGGCTAATATGATAGCTCGTAGGTTTGCTCGTTGTTCGGATGGCGTCAAAATAACTCTATTTAGAGCATTTTGTACGTCGTTCTACACCTGTAGCCTATGGGTGGCATATACGCAGAAACAGTTCAGTGCCCTACGAGTTCAGTACAACAATGCGTTCAGGATGCTGATGGGGCTGCCTCGGTGTTGCAGTGCTTCGGGGATGTTTGCTGAGTGGCGTGTAGACTGTTTTTACACGACCCTACGGAAGCGATGTGCATCCTTAGTGAGCAGGGTCCGAGGCAGCCACAACATCATCCTGCAAATGTTCGCGCTTAGGTTTGACTGTCAGTACATGTGTCGATGGTTAATGTACTGACTAATGAGCAAATTATTAAAACAATAAAACAGTAGGTAATACATATCTCACGATTCTAATTGTAATATATTCAATAAATTAATTTTAAATTGTAATTTGACATCCTAATTTAATTGTATTTTAAACTTTGACAATTTTGTAATATAATTATGAAATTGATCTTGTTTATTAATGTTATCTTATCCTCAATATGACCTTTGGTTGAAATAAATGAATTCTATTCTAATAATATAACAAAACAATAACACATAAAATACTAAAAAATATTATTTAAAAAAGTGTGTTAAAATTAAAGTGTATTAAAATAGGTGACACTTTTTTTAATAATATTTTTCGCTCAGCTTTTGTCGACACTGGCGGAATATAGCCAGCGCCGACGCTGGTTTTCAGCGGCTAACCTAAAACATTGTTGTAGTATTCAGTAGATAGCGCAATTAAAAATAAAAAAAATGTTTTAATAAAAATAAAACTTGAAAGACATAGAGCGTACCCAAAGGTACAGTTAAATACAGATTTACATAGATTAATTAAGTAAAGAGGTAAGAAGCAGACCATAACATTATTTGTACTAAAATATGCAGAAATCATAATAGAAAAATACCTTTTCCGCCGCAGACGCCAACTTCTGCACGTGCACATCCAACAACACAGGAGTCAATTGCACTGGCGAGGTGACTGAACCAGGGCTCGATCCCGCTGAGGCAGGCGGACACGCGCTTTGAGGAGAGAAGGACCTGGACGCTGTCGCAGTCACAGGAGTAGCAGGAGCAGGGGACGAAGGTAGGACTATTTTCGTGAAAGTATTCTGGTGGACTGGACTCGCATTGGGACCTGAGGCGTTGGAACCACAGCTGTTCTCTGGTGCTCCAGGAGACGGACTATACATTGGCCTATTACTATCAGGTGAGGCGACAGTTCTGGGTAGCGTGGGTATGGACGGGGGGATGTTTAGCAGTCTTTGGTTGCATTGGATGAAGGGGTTTTCTGAAGGGCAGAGGTTGGGGACGATTGGGATCTGGAAGAGGGCTGGGTTGTTGACCCACTCTTGGAGGGCTTTTTGGAGGCGCCGCACGTGGAGGGGCTTGGAGGCCATGCCGACCAGCGCCATGATCTCGAGGAACTCTTCCTCGCCAGCATCGCAGAGTTGCTGGACGTCGTCTCCGCCTGGAAGACAATATAGTTTATTAAAAAAAGGTTTGGTTTGGTGCCCTCAATCCAAATGGAGTGACGATCTGCGCAAGATGGCTGGCTAGATATGATCAAAATGGTGAACATTTGGAGAAGCCTACGTCCAGCAGAAGAATGTAACAGGCTAATGATGATTAGTTTTGATTTTAATCCAAACATGCGCCCTATGGATTTTTTAAATTTATTTGTATATTTCTATGCACGGCGGTGAGGGAAAAGATCGTGAGGAAACATACATGTTTCGGATAGTTTATAAGAGTTTTATTTTTATGTGATAGGTGGCAGATGAGCAGACGGATCACCTGATGGTAAGCAATTGCCGCCGCCCATGGATACCTGCGCTGCCAACCTTTAAACCCCCTTTTCCCCGGATTGGGCCTCCGGTACCCTCACTCACACAGCTAAAAACACAGCACAGTGCTGCTTTACGCTGGTTTTCTGTGTGTGTGTGTGTGTAAGAGTATATTAAGGATGGAATCCACAATCTTTATCAAACTACTATAATACTTAATAATATGCATAGGAAGTTATTTACAAGGACATTGCATAATGTACTAACTGATAAATATTATTATTAGAATAATTAATAACGATTATCTATCGGTTTCTTGACTGACAAGATGTAAGATTCAATTAGGTTAAGATTTTAATTTTTACTTGACTACGGCGAAGTAAAAAGGAGGGTTATGATTTTGACCTATATGAATGTATGTATGTATGGTTGTTCTACTACCAAAAAACCACGCTCTAAAAAGTACGAAACAAGAAAATAGTCTCTGCTGAAATTGTTATGCCGTATGCCACCTACTGTAGCAAAACAGATTCATTATAATAATAATAAAATAAAAACAAAATGGCATACCACCACGGTGATACGGCATAATAATTTCAGCAGAGACAAATTTCTTGTTTTGTACTTTTTAGAGCGTGATTTTTGGTAGTCGGGTTTTAGTATTTAAACTTTATTTTTGACATGCTTATTGATTTTATATTTTTTTCTAATTTTATTTCATTGTAATATGTAGGTACATACCTAATAATTTTGTATGCCTGCAAAGGCCAAACATGGAGGACATCAATATAAATGTCTCACGCTTATTCTTATAAATATTTTATACAAATATAATTATTCGTATTGTAACGTGTCCATGATTCAGGTGGTCTAGACTAGTGCCTTCCTGCCATGAGTGCGGCGCTGCGGAGGACACGGCACACCACACCCTTGTGGAGTGTGTGCCGTGGGACCCGCAGCGTCAGGCGCTGGTAGCGGAGGTCGGCCAGGACCTCTTCCTCCCTAGTACAACGAGAGTTATACTAGCGAGCGATGGGGCCTGGAAAGCCTTCGCTGCCTTCTGCACGTCATGGTAGCGAAGGAGGCGGCGGAGCGCGACCGAGAGCGAGATCCCCTCTCTAGCGCGCTCCGAAGGGTGAGGAGGGGGAGGAGACGCCAAGCAGATGCGCGTCTCCCCCCTCTCCGCGGAGGGAGCCCGCTGCACTGGTGCGTGGTACGGGGGCACCAGCACCAGCATTACACAGGCTCCATCTGCTGCCCGACAGGGAAGGCTCAGCTCTCCCGGCTGTCCCTATCCCATCTCCCGGCACGTCCGGGAGAGGAACCGCCTAGGTGGACATCCGCCCGGGGAATATCGTGGAGGGAAGCTTCGGCTGTATCACCATGATATTCCCCAATATGGGCGATGAGGGAGAACCGCAGGGGGTTTAGTGGGTATGCCTTTGCCTGGCTTCTCTTTGGGAGAAGCCCCCCGCCAAAGGTGAGCCCCACATAACCCGGCCGCCCCCCGGTGGTCTGGTATGCATAAGGTAGTTGGCTCATCTCTTGAGCCGGTGGAATTCCTCCTGCGAAACCAAAAAAAAGGTGGTCTAGACTAGACCTAGACCTCTGGGGTTGCGGAGGTCAGACGAAATTTTTTTTATATATATGAGAGGTGGCAGACGAGCAGACGGATCACCTGATGGTAAGCAATTCCGCCGCCCATGGACACCCGCAACACCAGTGGAGTCACAAGCGCGCTGCCAACCTTTTCCCCTTCCCCCATTGGGCCTCCGGTAACCTCACTCACACGGCGAAACACAGCGCAGGCGCTGTTACTTAGTTGTTAGGCTTAGTTGTAATTACCAGACTTACCACTATTTTTTTCAATTTCATAGTGACATTCATACTCATAGCTACAAGTATATAATAATGATGATCATTCCATAGAAATTTTCTAACATTGTCCAACTATGTATTATCTAAAATTATTATCTACCTTCATATGGAAAACAGTCTCATTACCATACACATTACAATAGCACAAACGGCGGCAAAAAACAAAGCTCGTTAGCTTCTTTCATACTTTTCATACAATCTCAAACTTTCTCAAGACAAAAAAATACGAGTAGCTTAATCCAAGAACATTAATATGCAAATTTATCTATAACAAGAACTTGTATCATTGTTCGCAAAAACGTGTGATGCATCGAAAAAATTCCACAGTCGGATCTTAATTTAGGCAAATATGCTAATGGCTAACGTGACCATTTTGCAAAGGGGCCGAGAAAAAAAAACAAAGAAAAAGACTCGGCCAAACCCTTCTACCCTACTCTAGTGATGTTCTTTGATAGTTTGCTGTAAATAGATTATCGACATTTTGGCGAAAATAACAGTATTAAGTCTTATTGCTAGATCTTCAATAGGTACTTACAATGTTAGGCCTACTAGGTACAATGGGCATCAGGTTGAGATACCCTCTAACCGTTTTGGCCACAACGGCCGATCAAAACAATCTGCCACGTATGCAAGATATTATTACGTATAGTGAGAGCAAGTGTGCGCTCAAACAAAGGTGCATTCTATTCCTTTACTCTCATTTTAGGATGGGACACCAAAGTACTGATATTAAATTAAAGTATTGATATAGTACTATCAATTCATATCTGTCTAAATTTATAATATTATATCCATCGATATCCTAAGTACTTTTCTATATTCACTATCGACAAAATATAATATCCTCCAACCGATTACGGCTACGGCGGCCAATCTCAACGATCAGCAACGTCCGCAGGATATATTATAGTGCTCAAGTGTGTGCGAAAACACAAGTGCACTCTCTATTCCCTTGCCCTCATAATCCGATGGGACACTAATGTGACACGACAGGAGAGGGATCGGGCGCAGGACCAACAGCTTAACGTGCTTTCCGAGGCACGGGTGTACAAGACCGCCAAATTCCAGACTCCGGGCTGCCACTAAGAATTTCTAACCGAAAACTTAAGTACAAATTTTTGGCCCGACCCGGGGATCGAACCCTTGCACAGCCGTCGCTTTATCCAAAAATATATCGTGCCGACAAAATATATCGTGCGTACGTAGCCGATTATTATCGACAAAAACCATCGCCATTCGAACAACCCTACCCCCGTAATTGAAGGAATTAAAAGTGAAACTTTGAAAAAAGTTTATTTGCATGGCGTTTGGTTGCGCGCTTTTTATTTATAGTCTATGGAGATTGTGTTTTTTGGACATCTCCGCAATGAGAAAGTGTTTTTTCTTGGGTTCCTACGAATCGAGATTTGATTAGGGATCTCAGTTCGTATTTTGACAGAGTTTCTGACTTGCAGACTATAATTGAAAAGGTTTTTGTGACAAAAAGTTTGAGGAAACTATAGGACTTTTTTATGGGAAAGGGAGGCAAACGAGCAGGCTGGTCACTTGATGGTACCACCGCCTATGGACAAAAAAGAGTGCAGACGCGTTACCGGCCTTTTAAGGTGACGGGTAGGGCACACTAGCGACGCCAATCGATATCAATTTTTAGCTACTAAACCGGATCTATTTTAAACAATTTCGGGGATACAACCTCTCGGCAAACACTTATACTATTTATTAAATAACCATGCACAAATGTTGGAACCGTTTTAGTACCCAAAAAATTGATCCACGCTAAAAGTGGCGGCTTTTGGTGGTAATCAATTTTTCGCGTACGCGTTGGACCCCGAAATCGTTTGAAATAGATCCGGCTTAGTAGCTAAAACATAAAATCGATTGGCGTCGCTAGTGTGCGTCACCTATAGAGGATGTAGGCTCGTTTTTAAAGATTTAAATTTCATTTGCCTGTGATATTGTTTGTCCCTAATTACGATCTCAACAAGACTTTGTTAAGCAATAAGGGGTTGAAGAGTAGATAGAAGTATTTCTGCTAACTAGCTCGACAAGACTGTTTCAATTTAAATTTCTACCGTTTGCAGTGAGGGAAAATGTCGAGAGGAAATCTGAACGTTGCGAATAGTTCTTCAAACAGTAGATATTACCTTGTCTATACATACAGGGGCGAAGCGACGCTTTTAGACTCAAGTAGGAATAACGAAAAAAGCCCAAAACAGTTAACACGGATCAACTAATTTGAAGAAGATAGGCGCCTCCCAGTACACCCTCTAAAACGACGGGGGTGTTATAAGTTTGACGTGTCTGTGTGTGCTTCTGTGTGTCTGTCTATGGCATCGTAGCTCCTGAACAAATGAACCGATTTTGATTTTGTTTTTCTTAGCTATGTTAGATAAAAATCGATCCAAGATGGCCGCCGTCACAAAGATATGTACCTATTGTATGTTTTAACACAACTCCCACAATATGGGTATCATATAAAAGGGCTTGAGTAGCAGAAAAGAAGGCGCATATGTTCTTTTGATTGTGTAATGTTACCACATACCTAGTCATATAGTCATATGTAATGCAAATAATAATAAATAAATAATCTGAATAATCTGAAAATATTCATTGTGACAAATTTCAAATCCAATATGGCCGCCGACGGGGGTTTTTAAATTTTCAATTTTTTTTTAGTGAGAGTTGGTTCACGAGCAGATTGATCACCTGATGGTAAGCGATTGCCGCTGCCCATGGACGGGAGTCGCACAACACATCAACCCCAGAGGAGTCACAAGTGCGCTACCAGCCTTTAAAATTTTACCCCGGATTGGGTCTCCGGCACTCACGCAACGAAACACATCAGAGACACTGCTTCACGCCGGTTTACTGTGATTGATAACCACACTCCGATCGCGCCACTAAAGCGTGGCGCTCACACGTTTTGTAATATAACGGTCGGTATACGACGGTCGAGAAATGCGGTCATGCCGCAAACTCCATCTTAGCTTCCCTCCTCATTCCTTAGAATCCTATTCACAATCCTTTACTGTTCAATTTATTCATCTCTGGAACTCCTTACCCCCTCCAATCAGGAAATCACAATCCCTTCCTATATTCAAGTTCCGTGTCAAAACTCACTTCCTATCTCTATAAATAGGTACACTGTTTTTTCCTTGTCTCTTCTATCTTTTTTATGTGATCAGCTCTCTGGTCATTTATACCAATCTATAAGAAATATTTTTATTGATTTTTTGTTATAAATTATCTATGTATATATTATTGGGTATAGATGTATTGTTTATTATTATTTATGTAATGTAATATTAATATATAAAATAATGTATATTTCTGCCATTCTCAATTCATTTGTTAAACTACTTTGCACTGCCTTCCCTTATTACGAATACGATATTTCTTTCCTCTACCCAAAGGTTGTCTGGAAGAAATCGCTACAAGCGATAAGATCGCCTTATTGAACTGCCTGTTGCTGTTGTATCATGCTTGTATTTTATTTTTGTGCAATAAAGAATATCTATCTATAATAATCTCTTTATTTCGTAATTACATTAGTTTTGTTCGTGAAATTCGTGTCTTAATTTGTCTCTACCGGGTAACTCGTTCGCATTTGCACCAACATCTTAGCCGCTGCGCCATACCCGCCATCGAGGTAGATCAAGACTCACCCATTTCGAGCAGCGTGTCGTAGTATGCCAGCAGACTGGCCCGCTGCATCACCCTGTACAGCTGCAGCTCTGCCTCGTTGGCTGGGGCTGACGTCACCACCACTGCAACAAATGAGCAATGCGTTTTATTAGGCTGCTCAAAATCTGCTAGGTGCTAAAAGTAAAGTGTTGACGTTAATTTAGATACTTATACGAGAAGCAGCGATGATGCTCAGTGGCCGCTTTTGACGTGAATAAATTATTCACGTAGTTATTTAAAATAGATCCGGTTTAGTAGCTAAACATTAAAATCGATTGGCGTCGCTAGTGTGCCCTAGCAGTCACCTTAAGAAGATGAAGGCTCGTTTTTAAAGATTTAAAAATGGGTGTCCATGTTTCCTATACTATTTTGTTTGCATTCCAAAATGTGTACATAGATGTTAAATAGGTAAGATTTTTATGTATTTGTGTGCATGAACTGTGTTCTGGGTGTTTTCTATGTATTGTAAGTACTTCATCAGCAACCGACACTCGTCAACTGCTGGACATAGGTCTCCCCTAATGCACGCCACTGCTCCCGATTTTCGGCCACTCTCATCCAGCCCACACCAGCAGTATATACTTGTAATTCTGCTGTTGGTTCTGATATCTGTAACACAGGTGCTGGAGCTACCTATCTCGGAGTCAGATCAATGTATGTGGTGTTGTGAAATATTTATTTATTATTATTTTTTTATTTATGTTTCGACGCAATTTTGGAACCTACTTACTTATTGGGCACCCTTAAAGTCAAATTACTTATTTATACTTTTCATTAATGAATTACTATAGTGTTAATTATGTAAATGTTATTTTAGCGACCTGTAGCCTTACCATGAGTTTGAAAAACTGTTCTCGCTATCGAAAACTATCGCTTTGTCCCTTTCATTGTGGTGCATGTGAAAGAGACAGAGCAATCGTTTTGGATAGCGAGGATAGTATTTCAAACTCATGGTAAGGTCTCAGGTGTGCCGTTATAATCTATTCAATATCAACGGTCCCACTTTTAGAGAATGCAATAAATTTAAATAATATTCTATATCATCATACCAATACCAAACTTCAAACCATCTCTCAAAAATTCGCGTGCACCAACCGATTTGTCGACATCAGTCGCGTGAGGAGAGCTCCGTAAAAAACACCCCTCAGAAATAACCCCAGTCATTACCCAAAAGAAAGCCGTTAGTCGAAAAAATGGATGAATACGTTTTACATAAAGGGGTTCGGTCTTTGTTCGTAACCCGTCCGATGGGTGTGGTGTGTGACGCAGCGGGGTAGAGTGAGTTCCAATGTTGGGCATAAAGTTTTAGTTTTTAGTTTATAAACGCGTAAGCAAGCTTATATTTATGTGATTTTTCATCATTTTATAATTTTGATTTTTTTTCAAA
The DNA here is from genome assembly GCA_019059595.1 of Marasmia exigua. Taxonomy (NCBI): domain Eukaryota; kingdom Metazoa; phylum Arthropoda; class Insecta; order Lepidoptera; family Crambidae; genus Marasmia; species Marasmia exigua. The sequence continues at coordinate 19,738,665 of CM032482.1, forward strand.
TGGAAAAAATTGTAAGACACTTTTCCAGGTCAGTATACCTGAGTTAATCTCAGAGAGATGTCATTACCGTGGCGGCCTTTCAGTCAAAATCTATATTTCTCTGAAATTGATATCAGATTTTTTAAACAAACGAATTAAAGTTTTTTTTATTGAAGAGGCCTTCTATAAAAATATACTGATGGTATAAATCGTTAGAGGAATATGCGTGGCAGTAGTCGCCACGGTAATGAGATGATATCTCTATGAGAAAAATGACCCACCTACTCCCGGTACCAAACCTACATTATTATTTCCCGACATGCTTGCCTGCCAGGTTTATTTTTTGGTTAAGAAAGCAATGGTATCTTCAAGGATGAATTAACAAACTGAAATGTTCCCAGAACACTTTGGAATTTTTAAATAAAAGGGTGAAGAATAGCTGTTACTAGCCAAGAATGATCCACTCTCAGCCGTGACATCACGAGACATAGGTGACATAGCCTAAAAGGAAGCGTTATGATTTTAGCAGTCATGTATGTATGTAAGTATTTAATTCAAGTCAAGTAAACATTTCTCAGGTTCCCAGTCTCAATTTTGCAAAACATATAATCTAAATATTCTTGTGCAAGAAAAATATCGATCCAACACAAAAAAAGGCGCCACCCTTCAACCGTTTCGTGCGTTGAAAAAATGGGGTGGGTCGAGACTCCACCCCTGCCAGGTAGAAAAAGTTTATGTGCCAGAAAAAAACATTAGAAAAAAGGTCGCAAGTCTATTACATAGACGAAAGAATAATAGAGTCTATGTAATTTTTTGTATGTGTTTTTTTTTGTATTGCCGAAATACTCTGTAGGAATTATTTGGGCGTATGCGTATTTATGTGTTTTTAGATCTGGAATGTAAATGTATTCTACAATAAAATGTGGAAAGAAATGATTTTTACAGTTGTATATTTAGTAGTTGTACATTGATTAATAATAATTTAGTGACTGGAACACTAGGTAGATAACCTATGTTATTTATAATTAAAAAAAAACTTTAAAAATATAAATCACCAAACGTATGTTTTAAAGATAACTTGTAGATTTAGGTAGTACAGTAACGAAAACTCTTAGGCCTAAAAAATGTAAAATCTATTTTACCAATTTTAATACCTTTTTCATCACACGTAGGTCCATACTTAAATCCTACTTTATTGTGAAGGGTTAAATTATAAAAAACGTAAAGTAAAAAATATGCAAAACAAGTTTATAAATGAAGTACCTATCTTAAAAAACCATGAGAACATTTTTTTCCTTTAACAAATCTCTTAGTTTTTTTTTTAAAAAACGTCTGCCTCTAAGGATTGACCAAAAAAATAATTTGCATTATAAAAAATCGCCACCGTACACACTGCGCCGTATGCAAATTATTTTCTTTTAGCCAGTGGTAAAGGGGTGCGGGGCATACGCCTAGCTGGGCAAAGGGTAGAATGGTTTTTATTCTCTCAAAAGATTTGGTGATAAGATGTTAAATTGGAACTAAGTTTTCTAAAAAAAACATTGTATAAACTTAAATATAGGTATACCTCTAAGGTATGTAGGAACATCTACAGATCAAACTGGATCTTTGTAATTACTCTGTGTAATACATCCCTATATCATCATCATCATCATTTCAGCCAATAACGTCCACTGCTGGACATAGGCCTCCCCCAATGTTCTCCACACAGATCCGGTCCTGTGCCGCCCGCAACCAATGGATTCCCGCGATCTTCACCAGATCGTCGGTCCACCTTGTGGGGGGCCTGCCACACGGCTGCATTATTCCCATACATCCCTCTAGGTAGGCATCCCTATAGGTTCAAGGTAAATTTCAATATATATATTTTTTAATTACGTACTTTTTAATCAATCTAACTAAATATTGGTTTTACATAAAAATGGTCAATATGCTTGGCTGGTCTTTTTTAGAGTTAGTAGGTGGGTATTTTTATTTAACTAATTATATTTAATTCACTAATTTAGATAAATACAAATACCTACTGACGCCCTTTTGGTCTAGTGGTTTAAGTACCGGGCCGTGAACTCGGGGTCGAGCAAAAAGTATGTTTCGAATTTTTCGAACATAACTCGAGTTTGTGATCACCAATCCGCATTTGGCAAGCGTGGTGATTAAGCCTAATCCCGTCATAGTAGCGATGACTTGATTTCCATGATGGAGGCCTTTGCCCTGCAGTGGGAGAGCTATAGGCTGATACTAAAAATACCTACTGAAATTACTTTTATACAAATAACAATGCTAGCTAAAAAATTGCTAGTGAAAAAAAGAGTAAAAAATATAACGCGTCTTTTCTGTTGCACAATAATTTATAAAAAAAAAACATCTTGCCTCTTCTAATTAACATAGATCTTTCATTCGAACTAACGCATGAGAACATTTTTTTTAATCAATGTCATCTTTTAAGAGAAAAAAAACGCTCATAGTGATGTCCAAAAAATCACTTTGCATAATCCGCGACTAAAAAAATAGCCACATCGTATGCAAATCGTTTTCTTTCGGAAATCAAAGGGGTGAGACCGGGCAGACTATTGTCTTTTTTTTCTAATTTTTGCTTCAAAAAAGTGGTCACGTATCTCGTCTGCATATGAGAACTGATCACAGTTTTTAATTATATGCATGTCCCACGGTTTTCGAAGTGAAAAAAGTGAGACTTTATTCGCATGAGAAAGTGGTTACTTTTATTGAGAATATAATTAAAGAAAAAAGAACCAGGGAAAGCATTAATTGTTATTTTCTTGAATTTCACAATTTATTCATGAGGTCATTAATAAAATTCGCTACATTTACCATATGGGAAGGCGTAAGTTCAAAACCGATAATGATGTTTTTTTTAATGTGATAGGGGGCAGACAGACGAGCAGACGGATCACCTAATGGTAAGCGGTTCTTATAAACAATGAACACTGCCTGTACTATTAGTACTTCCATTGTCTTCCATCACACCCAGACCCGAGAAAATTTGGAAAGTTGGAGTTCCAAATTGACCAAAACGGGAATCGAAATCCGCGTTCAAGCTAAATCTTAGGCTACAGTGCCATTGAGGTAGGCCAAAAATAGTGGTACTCTATAGTTATCTTTTTTCATAACCAAATCGTCACAAAACTCTTCCTCATTACCATAACAAATAATAATTGCCTACTTGCTTACGAAACACACGTGCATTAAGCCGCTTCGTGTGAAAATGGCGACTAATTCCATACGATTCTAATTAGCCAGCTTCGACTCAAAGCCGCGACTTAGAAAAAATAAATAAACAGACAAGCGAGAGTCGCTCCTATTTGGTTATGGTTCCGATTTACTTTTTTTTTCTTTTTTTGAAATTTCATGCTGCATGGGATTCTGAGTATTAAAATGGTTATTTATTGGAATCCTGCATGTCTCGAATAGTTTCTCAAATTTGTAGATTCCACTTTTGTTGAGATACCTAATCGATTCTCTTTCTGTTGGTTTAGTTCTCCTGTTAATGTGAATATCAGAAGACTACAGTCGCTAAATTCCCAGACTCACCAAATCCGGGGTCATGATGAATGTAATAGATCAAATTCAGGTATTCCTTATCTCCTTAATCTTATTTATTTATTTGTGGAAACCATGTTTCCACAAATTATTGGTTAACTTAAAGTTTTAAAACAGAAACTTAGAGTTGCAAAGTTGATATAGTTACTAAGTTGTCCTTAAAGGCAATACAATTTTGTGCTGGCTATAAATATTTGCAAATTACTAGTTGCAACAGAGAATTTGGCATTCTTAGCGTCTTCAATAAATGACTATCCAGTTTCATAAAATATTGGTATTTTTTAAAATCCTACATCCAGAAAAAATATTACCACAACGGTTTCATTTCACCACTGAACGCTAAAAAGAATAAAAAGCGCTCCCCTACCTGCTTGTCTATGCTATTTGAATAAAACCTAATTTCTTTAGCGGATAAACAAAAACAAGTCTTTGTCAAGCGTTCGGATTTCGAAATTTGAATAAAGAAGCTTCTTATAGCAAAGGCGCTAATGATAGTGCAGCCACGAAGACAAAGATAGGGGATGTGTCTTCGCATGTGATCACGTATTTTTTATCACTTACATTACTGTGACTGTGATTGATATGCGTAATAGTGGCTGGTTTATGAATATTAATAAGTTTATTGTGCAGGTTGCGTGCTAACTAGAGATTATTTTTTAAAGATTTTTTGGACGGTCGCTTCCGTGCGAATTTTGCGCCGGAACGTCTTAGGGCGATACAAAAAACTGTATGCTAATTTAGAAAAGGGAAAGATTTTTACCATTGTTTTTTTTCTTGATTTTTATCAAAACCGACCGAGTCAAAGGCACTGTAAAAGCTGATTCGACCAATCTTAATCCGATACTAAATCTATGGTATAGAGCTGTCATTTCATACAAATCTGACGTTATACCATAGATTTATCCTCGAATATAGATTGGTCGAATCGGTCCTAAGTAAGTTAAAATTTCCTGTTTATTCATCAAAAGTTATCTTTTAAGTATAATAATTGAAGTTATTACCTCCTATACCTAACTTGAATCAATCAAAACAGGTGAAGTTTTAATTTTTTTTTGTTAGCTTACCAACTTAACAATAAAAAGCATAGACCAAGTGTAATTAACTTAAAAAAAGCAAATTAAAAGCCTCAAAAATAATCTCCCCACAAATCTTAGCCTAGCAAAAACCGTAAAAACACATGTCTGTCCGTCTAATTTCTTTATTATGTTTGATTAACCCTTCAAACGTCCGCGGGTCGTAATTACCAACAGATGTGGCCTGATTAATTAGTCGAAAAAACCCCTTTGGGTCACTGCCACCTGCCCGAATCTCACTTTCGATTGGAAAAAACAAAGCAAGTGTTGTTTGAAAAATATTGGATGCTGTGTTCCGTATAAGTAGAGCGATGCTTTGGATGGCATACGTATTTGGATGGATTACAATGATAATACGTTTATTTCCGATACGTTTATTGTCGGGATATCCTTACGAGACAGAGGGCGCAATTACCCATCAGGGAACGCCAAAACAATAGGGTGCGCTGATTTGGAAGGCGTTGGATGATTTGTAAAATTATGTCGCAGCCATCTGTTAAATTAGCCATCTAATATGATACTTTTTTATGTGATAGGGGCAGACAGACGAGCAGACGGATCACCTAATGATAAGCGATTCTTATAAAACAATGAACACTGCCTGTACTATTAGTACTTCCATTGTCTTCCATCACACCCAGACCCGAGAAAATTTTGGAAAGTGGATTTCCAAAATGGACCAAAACGGGAATCGAAATCCGCGTTCAAGCTAAATCTTAGCTACAGTGCCATTGAGGTAGGCCAAAAATAGTGGTACTCTATAGTTATCTTTTTTCATAACCAAATCGTCACAAAAACTCTTCCTCATTACCATAACAAATAATAATTGCCTACTTGCTTACGAAACACACGTGCATTAAGCCGCTTCGTGTGAAAATTGCGACTAATTCCATACGATTCTAATTAGCCAGCTTCGACTCAAAGCCGCGACTTAGAAAGAATAAATAAACAGACAAGCGAGAGTCGCTCTTATTTGGTTATGGTTCCGATTAACTTTTTTTTTCTTTTTTTGAAATTTTATGCTGCATGGGATTCTGAGTATTAAAATGGTTATTTATTGGAATCCTGCATGTCTCGAATAGTAATCTCAAATTTGTAGATTCCACTTTTGTTGAGATACCTAATCGATTCTCTTTCTGTTGGTTTAGTTCTCCTGTTAATGTGAATATCAGAAGACTACAGTCGCTAAATTCCCAGACTCACCAAATCCGGGGTCATGATGAATGTAATAGATCAAATTCAGGTATTCCTTATCTCCTTAATCTTATTTATTTATTTGTGGAAACCATGTTTCCACAAATTATTGGTTAACTTAAAGTTTTAAAACAGAAACTTAGAGTTGCAAAGTGGATATAGTTACTAAGTTGTCCTTAAAGGCAATACAATTTTGTGCTGGCTATAAATATTTGCAACTTACTAGTTGCAACAGAGATTTCGCATTCTTAGCGTCTTCAATAAATGACTATCCAGTTTCATAAAATATTGGTATTTTTTAAAACCTACATCCAGAAAAAATATTACCACAACGGTTTCATTTCACCACTGAACGCTAAAAAGAATAAAAAGCGCTCCCCTACCTGCTTGTCTATGCTATTTGAATAAAACCTAATTTCTTTAGCGGATAAACAAAAACAAGTCTTTGTCAAGCGTTCGGATTTCGAAATTTGAATAAAGAAGCTTCTTATAGCAAAGGCGCTAATGATAGTGCAGCCACGAAGACAAAGATAGGGGATGTGTCTTCGCATGTGATCACGTATTTTTTATCACTTACATTACTGTGACTGTGATTGATATGCGTAATAGTGGCTGGTTTATGAATATTAATAAGTTTATTGTGCAGGTTGCGTGCTAACTAGAGATTATTTTTTAAAGATTTTTTGGACGGTCGCTTCCGTGCGAAATTTGCGCCGGGACGTCTTAGGGCGACACAAAAAACTGTATGCTAATTTAGAAAAGGGAAAGATTTTTACCATTGTTTTTTTTTCTTGATTTTTATCAAAACCGACCGAGTCAAAGGCACTGTAAAAGCTGATTCGACCAATCTTAATCCGATACTAAATCTATGGTATAGAGCTGTCATTTCATACAAATCTGACGTTATACCATAGATTTATCCTCGAATATAGATTGGTCGAATCGGTCCTAAGTAAGTTAAACTTTCCTGTTTATTCATCAAAAGTTATCTTTTAAGTATAATAATTGAAGTTATTACCTTCTTTATCTAACTTGAATCAATCAAAACAGGTGAAGTTTTAATTTTTTTTGTTAGCTTACCAACTTAACAATAAAAAAAAGCATAGACCAAGTGTAATTAACTTAAAAAAAGCAAATTAAAAGCCTCAAAAATAATCTCCCCACAAATCTTAGCCTAGCAAAAACCGTAAAAACACATGTCTGTCCGTCTAATTTCTTTATTATGTTTGATTAACCCTTCAAACGTCCGCGGGTCGTAATTACCAACAGATGCGGCCTGATTAATTAGTCGAAAAACCCCTTTGGGTCACTGCCACCTGCCCGAATCTCACTTTCGATTGGAAAAAACAAAGCAAGTGTTGTTTGAAAAATATTGGATGCTGTGTTCCGTATAAGTAGAGCGATGCTTTGGATGGCATACGTTATTTGGATTGGATTACAATGGTAAAACGTTTATTTTCCGATACGTTTATTGTCGGGATATCCTTACGAGACAGAGTGCGCAATACCATCATCAGGGAACGCATAAAATGTAGGGCGCGCTGATTTGGAAGGCGTTGGATGATTTGTTTAATATGTCGCAGCCATTTGGTTAAATTAGCCATCTAATATGATACTTTTTTATGTGATAGGTGGATCACCTGATGGTAAGCGATTGCTGCCGCCCATGGACACCCGCGACACCAGTGGAGTCACAAGTGCGCTGCCAACATTTAAACCCCCCTTTCCCCCGGATTGGACCTCGGATTTAGATAGATAGATAGAAAAATGACTTATGTGCATCAACAAAATAAATAAATAAATATTTCACAACATCACATACATTGATCTGACTCCGAGTTAGGTAGCTGAAGCACCTGTGGATATCAGAATCAACAGTGGGATTACAAATATATACAAATAATACTTTTCTTCTGTAAATACATACTTATAATATATAGATAACAAAAGACACAGAGTAAAAATTTTTAAAGAAAAAAAGGGCATGCAAAAGTAATACAAAATTAAAACATAAATTACTAAATGGGTAAGTAATTTGTTTGCCAACGTGTTAATACTTTTTGTGTCGCAGTGATACAAAATGGCAATAGCTCAGCAATTTGGTTCACCTAGTGGCAAACCGCTGATTTTCAGCTACAGCCTCATGGAGACGCTAACAGGCATCATAGCGTATATATTAGGTGATTGCGTACTTAAGATAATTTGACATACCTACACTATGACGCCTAGGGCGTTCGTTAGTCGCCAGCATCCAATATAATGCCTAGGCTGATAGTTGTTAGAACTAAAATCACAATATTTAACGCTTGGCGTACCTATGGAAAGCTAGCCTATTCGAAATTACTGATCAAAACTCAGCCAAGTGATTACAATTTTTTTTCACTTGTCTCCACTGCAGACTTGGTAGTCATCAAAACAAAATGGCGTCTGCAGCGAAAACTGCTGTGAATGTTATGGTGCGATTATCTCGTTTTTTACGCAATTATAAGCGAATTATAATTGTCAAAGTAGTCAACTACCTACCTACAATAAAAATTTGAGTTGGTATAGTCAGACGAAGCTAGGGGCTATTTCGAGGGGGCGGCTGCGAAGGGCAACCCCTAGAGGGGCGCGATGACCCACGGATTTTCTTGCTAGAAAATGAGGGGTTCGAACGAAATTGAGTCCTTATGACCCTCCGGACTTGAAAACTCAAGCAAAGGCGGTTCCGCCTTTGCGTGTGCTGACCCCAATTTTTCGCGTACGCGTTGGACCCAACATTTGAGGTTGTAACCCCAAAATTGTTTAAAATAGATCCGGTTTAATAGCTAAAAATTAAAATCGATTGGCGTCGCTAGTGTGCCCTACCCGTCTCCTTAACTAGCTTTTACAGAGGTCGCTAGTGATCAGGTCACCTGTCCCCACACACTTCCCTTTTATGTGTTAGCCTACTGTTGAGGATCGACGGCTGGACAAACCTCATAAATATTATTCATGTTTAATACATACTTTTTTACTGTTTTTGATATATTATTGTTTGTTTTTATAATTGTATTGTTGTCGTTGTCTGTGAACCCTGAAGTGGAAAATATAGTTTTGCTGATAATATCAGGAATTTTATTAGCCGTGTGGTCCCCGGCAGAGTAGAATAGGCCACCCTCACTCTTACCGAGGTGTCGTAAAAGGCGACTAAGGTAAAGCTGCTGGCATGATCATCAGCATTATGAGAAGGAAAACTCTGCATTTATATCAAAACCCTCGCCAAACCGTCTGCCAAGCGTGGTGAGTATGGCAATTACCCCTCATGTGACTGAGGGAGGCCCGTGCCCCAGCAGTGGGGACTTATATGGGCTGACGACGACGACGATTAGCATCCCCTTACCAGCGTGATATGAAGTCCAGACTGGGAGTGGGACCGGAAACGGTTACCCTTATTAGAGTTTTCGATAGAGTTTTCAAAAACTCTATCAGTAAGGTAAGCATTGGCTTACCTGATCAATTTGTTTACCCATTCATTACCGTAAGCGCTATTATCAAGGAAAACCCTATAATAGGTTTACCATATCAAGATAGGGTTTTAGAATTCTACCAAGCTATTTTAATCTCTACACGCAAAGCATTTGAATATTAATAATTCCTCGCTAACGGCGGCAGCTGATTGGTCTGATTGAGTTCGTTTGTTTGACAGGTCGTGGAAAGGAGATAGACAGTCAATAGGGTAACCCTTACTATGCGGTAAGCGGTTGTAACCCTATCAATAGGTTTAAGAATACAATTAAGTTACACAATCAATAGTGTAACCCTATTGTTTTGATATGCTCCCAATAGGGATAGGCTTACCCTATCGATAGGCTTAACTCTGAAAACAGGTTATCCGGTCCCTGAATCCAGTGCACCTACTTAGGCGGAAAGAGTGGGTATGCAAATACATAGAAACCTTTCCGATGGATCTCTAAATGGGCCGAAATGCGCGCCGATAATTTTTTCGTCTAATCCCGTATGTAAATCGGCCAGTCATTGTCTCGGCGGAAGTCATGTGGCCTCGGTTTTTGTTCACTTTCATTATACGTGGATACGTGGCGTTTGATAATGGTCTGGAATGGACCAGTTGCACCTTGAGTAATGAGTCGTTAGATTTTTTCAGTTAGATACGATTATAATATGCGCGATGGTGGTTGAGTAGATAGAGCGTGCGGCTTCCGAACGGGATATAGCAAGTTCGATTATGAGCAATATCAATGTGACTTATTCGTAACGACTTATCATATTCTAATTTGGTCATAATAGACAATACGATAAAAAATAAATTTCCGGAAAGAAAGATTAGACTCATAGAAATTTTAAAAAATAAAAATTTCAGAATTTTTAACTTTTTTTTGGAAGAGAAAATTAAAATGTAAGTCCTCTTGTGACGTCATCACTCGTCGTGACAATTACTAAAGCTTTTGCTCACGTTGATTTAAAAAAATAACACAATATCTCGGATGATTAAATTACAAAACAAAATAATGACAGTGACAGTAACTTAAAGTTGCCTAAACTTTTTTATTGGACATATTGAACTGACATCACAATACGTTGAGCCTCAGGACTACGTCACTTCCGGCATTTAAATTAGTAATATTTAAAAAATAAATATTTTAATAAAAACACACATTTGATGATAAATATAAACTATTCAGAGTCTTCTTTTTTCTTTCCTTATTCAAAAAAATGGTTTTTTTTTGTCGAATTGTCCATTCAATTTTTTCACTGCGCACACATTTTGGATACGAAGTATCTTTTATTCAATTTATTTACGTGTACACATCAAAGTCATCTGTTATATTTGTTTAATCGATTTTCAACTTAATGCCAAACACATTCAGTTAAATATTAACTGAGAAAATTTGACAGGTTGTGGCTTTCTGCAGTACATAGGTCGGTAAGTAATAATATAATTTAGCTCCCTGTAAGCAATTTCCAAAAGTAATTCTTTTCCGTAATAAATAAATAAATAATAATAAATAAATATTTCACAACATCACATACATTGATCTAACTCCGAGATAGGTAGCTTAAGCACCTGTGTTACGGATATCAGAATCAACAGTGGGATTACAAATATATACATATAATACTTTTCTTTTGTAAATACATACTTATAATACATAGATAACGCCCAGAGCAATACAACAGATATGTTCATGCACACAAATGTTTGTACTGTGCGGGGATCGAACCCGCAACCCTTGCACCAGAGGCAGCGTTCACTACCACTGTTCCAAACCAAAAATTATTATTACTGACACTACATATCTAGTATTATAATTTACCTATCTACGTATTACTAGTCAAATTGTAATTTACATAATTATATTAAATTATTGTGCATTTTTGAGTTTTTGTAAAATCAAAGAATGAAAGCATAACTAATCCTATCCTACTTTAATTTTAGTTCAGGGGGATATTCGATATTATGGCGAAACCATGAAATCGATGGGAAAAGATATTAAAATTTCCTAGATTAGTATTTCTTATCTAATAGAACTATATAAATAGAAAATATTATGCATTTAGGTACAAGTTAACAAATATTCTGGTGAAGGCGTAAAAGGAACATTTGTAAGGAAATGAAACTACAGTAAAGGGTCAACACGACAGAGTAAACATTTGTCAGGCGGCCGAGGAAGGGTTCGCTAGGTGACTGACAGATGGCGGCCGCGCGTAGGGCTGTGTCAAGCAAGTTAAATAAGATTGGGTGTCCTGGTACAGTTCTAACACGTTTATAAGTTACATCGGAAAAAATCGTCTCCGCAGAAGAGCAAGTCAAATCCGATTGATTACGATTGCGAAAGCAGTTGAAATACAGACTTAATTGCGTTACGTTAAGATTAATTACAATACATCCAATGCTGTGTGGTCCCGGCAGAGTAGAATAGGCCACCCTCACTCTTACCGAGGTGTCGTAAAAGGCGACTAAGGTAAAAGCTGCTGGCATGATCATAAGCACCCAGAGAAGGAAAACTCTGCATTTATATCAAAACCCTCGCCAACCCGTCTGCCAAGCGTGGTGAGTATGGCAATTACCCCTCATGCGATTGAGGGAGGCCCGTACCCCAGCAGTGGGGACTTAAATGGGCTGACGATGACATCCAAAGAGGAATGCTATCACTCTCTTAACCGCACTCGCAACGAACATGGCGCTGACGCATCAACCAATAAGACATTGTATTTTTCATCGATCGTCTCCATTGTGATTATTTGATATTTTGCCGCAGTTTTCGAAAATAAGACTTGTGCGCAGGTATATTAGTGTAACTCATAAAATTGGTAAAACTGTACGTCGTACATCAGAGAATTACGGTCCACTCCCAGCTGTGGGGTTTCCGAACCGTGATTGCGCTGAGATGGACACTCCAGGGGTTTTGGTTAGGGTTAGAGTCTCACACAACGTCTTGTTCTCTACATGTGACAAGGTGAAGGATATGATTTCCCCTGGGAAAAAACCACGATAAATAAATACAAAATCTTATACATTGACCTGATTCTATACTAAGGGTCTTATTCATAAATGTTTGATAAACCTTTGCTAGCTAAAACGGTGTTATGGAGCAGTTTTCGTTTTTTTTTTTCCGAAAAATTTGTATGAACATTTTTTGTTCTTAAACTGCTCTACATATAACACCGACCAAATCCTTCTCATCTTAACATGTGATTATCGGTTGCAGTCCAAAGCTGTCACTCTGGAGCCATGGGTAAACTGGACCAGGATTTGCGGAGTATGGTAATTACAATGAAGTGACTACCGTCTGACCTTTGCAACCCTTTTACAGGGGGACTAGACTGAATCCTCGTTACACGTTTCAGAAACTATCGGAAACGAGCAGGTTTCCTTACGACGTTTTCCCGCACCGCCGTGCTAATGGTAGAAAAACCCACATAGATTTGAAAAATCTAGAGGTGCATACTTGGATTCGAACCACGACCGCATATGGAAGGCCTTCGTATCTGAGCTACCATCGCTCTAAAAGTGATCCAGAGATTGACCCACTAAAACCCTCACGCTAGCCAGCTATTGGACAGCCCTAGCCCTACGCCACCGCAATTTACCCCGCGCTGTCAGGGGTGGCCAAAACTGCTATTAATATTTTTTACACAATTTTTTTACTAAAAAATTCTTACCCTCGCGGGCTGAGGTGCTAACTACGAAGGTCAGGTAGCAATTAGAGCACCATGTGTAAATGGTCTAAGTGGCGCCTCGGGCAAACAAACTTGCGGCTTTTTGAGTTATTGAAATTAGTTCATAATTGAAAAATGTCTGTTTCCATTTTTTTAAATAAGGTTTGTTGAAGGTCAATTAAGTTTGAAAAGATAATAACATGACAGAGGTTTAAAATCACCTACTACTTGTGCGTAGAAGAATGGGATCAGAAATGCGTCTATACTCGCACTCGTGGGGTGCGAGTATAGACGCAAATAGTGTGCGAGCGAGAAGTGAATAGATGCGCCGCCATTTCTGATCCCATTCTTTATCCGCACAGGTTGTACATTTATTTTCTATTTGATAGAGTATGTAGAGACACTGTGACCCTTCTTCATATGCCAAAGGTCGATTACGATTCCCACCCTGGACAATATTTATAATAATTATTTTGTCCCCTCGAAAATTGTGCCCTGTGTCGCCCTGGTTGTCTTGCCAAATTCCCTTTGTTACTATCTATACTATCCACCTATTGACAGAGGTCAACGTTACCCAATAAAATTAAAAAAATACATCCATGACCCACCAAAAAAACGCGGGATAACAGATTTGTTAGTCTATGGTCGGTAACTTTTTTACCGCCACCTGTAGCCAGGATATGCAGCGAACACAGAGGGCCGACGCAGAGGGATCGAAGAAAAAATTATAGAAAAAGCGCACTAATGATTGAATCGTGAGAATGACTGGCGCGGAGTTAAGGGCTTTTTCTGTGCGACTCAGAATAATTATTGTAAAATAATTGCATGGGATGTGAGCGCTTAGTTTTTGATTGATTTCTGTTGTTCGTGACTCCATGAGTTTCACTGTAAACTCTGATTTTTAATTGACAAATGTCAATTTGCCATTCCCATATATTTTGCCATAGACTTAGGATGCCGCTCTTTTTGCTCTTTTTGAGAGATGCAAATGTCAATTTTTGTGGTATTTTGACATTTACATCATCTGTCACTTTAGTACGCTTAATTAAAATCATACCTCCTTATTACAAACATCAATTATTACAAATCACGAACTAAGGATAGTCCCGGAACAAAATACGTGCGAGCCTCTTTTAACATTGTGGGCTGGAAAGGGATGACATGACATTTAGTACGGTAGTAGCTTTAGATTTAGAATAAAGTGGATAGAGTAAGATTATAATAGGTACTCTACTCAGAGATGAGAATATATCGCCCTTTTGTAGTTTTCTAGATACCAGAGCTCAGAACATAACCACACAGAAAACCGGCGTGAAGCAGTGCATGCGCTGTGTTTCGCTGCGTGAGTGAGGGTACCGGAGGCCCAATCCAGGGGAAGGGGGGTTAAAAGGTAAGCAGCGCACTTGTGACACCACTGGTGTTTCAGGCGTCCATGGGCGGCGGTAATCGCTTACCATCAGGTGATCCGTCTGCTCGTCTGCCACCTATATCATAAAAAAAAACACATTTGTTACTTATCCAGTTATTTAAAAATAAAAGGTTTAAAATAATATTTTGTCAAAACAGTTCAAATGTTTGCCTAGTTTTCTTTTTATATTTTATAGGTTTTATTATTTTTTAATGATTTAAGGGTAATTATTTTTCTACCTAACGTTAAAGAGTATAAAGCCTGCGTCTATACTACAGGGTAGATCATCAATCATGATTCATGATTTGAAAAGATCGTAATTTACCGATCGATTTTGTTTTAATATACTATCAGTATTTTATTGAACTAAACAACATAACAAGCAATAAAACAATTCAAAAAGGTCGCATGATACAGATTTTATAGGATTTTTATGGGCCACCTTGCTTTAATCTGATAATAGCCATAATCCATCGACATCCGAAGCTATTTATTATTCATTCCGATGCCCTCTTTTTTGACCCTCACAACTGTCCACTCCCCATCTTGGTGCCTTTTTTCTCGACCTCTTTACACTCCACAATTTTTTATCTATGGTCATGTTTGACGTTCTCACGGAAGAGGTTGAATGGACCCGGGACGTTTTTATGAAAAAAACGCGGAAGGGTTGAATTAAAAGTTTTGTTTATTCGTATCTGTGGGAATTACTGACCCCTTGGAATATGTTATGATTTTTTAAACATCCGGGAAGATGTTAAACTGTTTAATGAGAGGATGCGGACGGACAAAAAGTATTCATTTACAATAAGTACTGGACCAGTGTAGTTGAGGCAAGGTGTTCAAGGCAAGGGGAGATGTGATAATGAAGGGAGATATTCAATGGTTAATATTCAGTTGGTCTAGCCTTAGGTGTAATGTATTCTTATGGCTAGTCCCGTGGGGTTGCAAACTTTTTACGCATAATAAGATGAAAAGTTTAAAAATACGATGCTAGAAAAAAAATTTATATATTTAAAAAAAATATATGTCGTTGAGCCTTTTTTTCGTCGACTAGTACCTAAGCAACAAAAATTTTTTTTTATGCGATAGGTGGCAGATTAGCTGACGGATCACCTGATGGTAAGCGATTGCCACCGCCCATGGACACCCGCGACACCAGTGGAGTCACAAGTGCGCTGCCGACCTTTCCCCCGGATTGGGTCTCTCGAATTTGACGGCAGTCTTCAAATCTTTATAGTAAGTAGTTAATGACGTAAGTAAGTAAATAAAATATTTCCAGCTGAAGAGCCCATAGAAGTAAAATTAGTTCGTAACATTTTTCACAAGACCTAAGTTGTTAGTAGGTTTTTTATACAACGACGGTGTGCGACTCGTTATTAGCAGACTCCCCAATCCAAAATCATGGTCTAAGCGCACCCTGGGCTCCAGAGCGATAGCTTAAGACGCAACCGAGAATTACTTGCTAAGATGAGGAGGAAGATGGCGACTCGTACACCACAGCCAATGAACGCAGGCTATTTGACAAAATTCTGAAAACTATCTATTTTTATTTGTTGATAAGGAGCCCTAAAAAATAATTTTCTGTTTTTATTTTAGATATTTTAATAAAAAAAAACAAAAAAGAAAATGCAATATTCAAATATGCCGCAAAAACGCGTCTTTTAGCAATATGGCGGTCAGTGACGTAGATTGTCCATAATTAAACATGAGCTTGTTGTTGGTGTTTCAGTGTTTCTTTCTATAGACTTTTGTTTTGTTTCTTCCTATGAAGGAAAGGCAATCAACCATAGGCAGTAGACTTACGCGTAATCTACGTCACGGGCCGTTTTTAGTCACGTGACCCCTGTTTAAAAAATAATAATTTTAGAAGACGAATTTTGATGAAATTAATACAATATTTTATCTCGCGTTATTACAAATCACTCCACAAAAAATATATTAACACTGACGTTATAAAAGAAATGTATATTTTTATCACTGTCAAATAGCCTATTGCATACTTGTTGACGACCCTTTGACAACCTTCTCACTCCTTATTTTAAGAACCTTTTTCTGTATGTAACTACCTAAACCTAATACACGTGGTCTATTTTATTTAATATGGAAGTGAAAAAAGTAACAAATAAAATAAAAATCATTAACCCTCTCACTCATTTTATGAATCATAAAAAGTGTTGTTCGACAATAAAATTTAAAATAATGACGATTCGAAACGACACATGTTACTTCCGATTCGTTGCCCATCAAAATCAGTTAAAGCTTAAAAAATCGGATGCCCTCATCCGCAATGATCCAAGTCGACAATTAAAAAGAAATAAAACAAATCTCTGTGGTCCACAGAAAAGGCGGGAAAGCAACTGACGTTATACTTTTTTTAGTCGTATTTTTTAAATCGACAGGTGGCAAAGGGTTGTTAAAGATGTTGACTAATGTATTTTATGCTTATTCCTAGAGGGAAAGCGTGACAAACGGCGTAGTCTAAACATGTGTTGCTATCGTTAATTAATTAGGGAAGAAATTGAAAGTTAACCCTTTCGCCTCAGGGTTTCTCTACGTAATTTATTGTTATTGTCTAAAATCAATCGGTTTACACTTTCATCGTTTTTTCTTTTTCCTGTTCGGTGAGTTGCAGTGAAATAAAAATTATTGCTATTCATGTATTATTTTATTTTTCTTCTTATACCAAATAGTTTGAATTCCGTACAACATCAGTTGACCCCCTTGCTCGCCTGTAGCTTAAAAATACTTACCTAAACTGGATATTAAGTATTAAAGTGTGAAAAGAATATAATTTCTTTGTTACCATTTACTAATTTATTCAGACATAAACAACCTTTTATAAGTAAATACCTTAAGACATGATGGGCCTATCGTTAGCAATGAAAATACCAATATTTAAAATAGATTATAGAAACACCTCAAATATTTATTATAAATAGTTCTAGAAAATACATCATTACCACTCTTAAGTGTCTTACGATAGCATACCTATTTGATACTTTTTTGCGACAGCCTGAATTCCATACTAACGAAGCCGGAGTTTATTTAAAACAACGCGAACAAAAAGAAAAAAGCAATATAAAAGTCAAAAGTTACAAAATTAAAAAGCTAGAAAAACTTAACACCAACTGTAATAAACTTTATTGACCTTAATATCCGAAAGAAAGAGGCAACAATGACCGACTGACAGTTTTTACCGACTTTTTTAAACAAACAATAAACCCAAATTCACGGCTCATATCCTGTCATTACAACTTTTTACAAAGTTACCTTTGCCTGACGAAAGGTGACATTGTAAAATACCTTCTCTTTACTGTCCGGGAATAGGGTATATTATCGAGTATTGAATAGTGATTTTTCGTATCGGGTGATTTAATGTGAGTATTGATTGAGGTCAAAAGACAGTTGTTGATTTTTTTTTATTAAAAGTGGTTGTGGCGTTTTGGTTTGCGCGCGCAATATGTCAAGTGTCAATCATGAGAGAAAACGGCGCGAAAAACATGGAGACGGGTTTTTCTTTTACGGCGGAAATCGTGGATTAATTGGATTATTGATATTCTGAATCCTGATTGATTGCTGTGTGACTTCGTTCTTTGAGGTCACTGAGTATTACTTAAATCAAGAAAATTATTTTTATTATTGATATTACTTATCAAAAATTTAATTAAAAATAGTATTTTTAAGACAATAAACTGATTTTATTACCTAAATGTTTGGGATTTTGGTTTGCTTGAATGGAGTAGTAACAATTGAATAACAATAGTAGGTAGTTTGAAGGGTTGGATATCATATTTTCCTAATATGATAATATTTTCCTTCACAATAATGCACAATCACACCGAATCATCACTTGTCCCGAAACGTAAACAACAATAAAATATCAATCAATTCATCTGAGTTCAATGACCTATTGGAATTAATATGTCTCATCAGGTCTAAGGCAAATTGAATTCTATGTAGCCAAAATAAAGTTCAAAAATATTTATAAGAAAATTTAAACAGAGCAGTTATTCACCAATATGTAAAAAAATCACAATTTTCAACTCTATTCCTTTTAATTCTGCGATACGATATCGAAAAATTTACCAAAATTAGACCTTAACTCCTTATCTTAAGGAAACCTACAGAATATCTTTACAAATCGCCCCTGAAACTAAAGCACTATGCGGCCATCCGATTTAAATTTGAACTTTAATTTTATTAACTGAATGTCTAGTTCATGTGTTTAGGTAGTTCAATTAACTTTGTATCCTTCGACGCACCCTGGATTGGACACAAATCCTTTTGCGTTCGAATAATTTAATTTTGAACTTTAATTCTTTGCTTTAAGGATCGCGTGGGGTGTAGACAAGGATTGGGGAGCGAACATCTGCCCAGGCAGCTGTAGTAGGAATGAGATTAGATCGAGTCCATTCCTAAATAGAAGGGTTATGTTTTGTATTCAGATTTTTTGACTGACCATAAGGTGGTTTTTGTAGTAGTCGTTTTTGGGATCTTAAATTCTAGTTTTATTCGATAAGACAGATAAAGTTCTTTTGTAGATTTTTTTTATGTCGGTCTTATTCAATGGATGGATAGACCAGTCTATGGTGGTAAAGACACATTTTAACATCACGCTCGATTAGATATAAAATAATAAAAAGATTTTTTTTCATATCATAGGTAGCAGACGAGCAGACGGATCACCTGATGGTAAGCGATTGTCGCTGCCCATGCACTACCCGCACACCAGTGGAGTCACAAGTGCGCTGCCAACCTTTAAACCCCCCCTTCCCCGAATTGGGCCACCGCGGCACCGGTCCCCCACTCACGCAGCGAACACATAGCTCAGTGCTGTTTCACGCCGGTTTTCTGTGAGGCCGTGGTATCACTCCGGTCGAGCCGGCTATTCATGCCGAAGCGTGGCTCTCCCACGGTAAAACTGCTACCTGATACCTCCGCCAGATAATTTCACACCGATCACGGTGACGATAGGGCTTCTCCCAGCACACCCAGACCCGAAACAATTCAGAGTTGGATTTCTAAATTGACCCGACCAGGATTCAAACCCGGGACTAACAAACTTCTCTGTCATCGAGGTCGTCAGTCGCACCCGAGACCTTCAGTACCTTCACACCTAACTGACTTTTTGTACATCTCATAATTATACAGGGCATGAAGTTGTTCTAAGAAATTGGCCTATTAGTTACTGTGTATTACATGATAACAATGACTTTTGCGTAAAGGTATTATTTTTACAGTTAAAAAGTGCATCTATTATTTATAAACCCTATAAATATTGAAGAGTCGACATAAGTGCACAATGCTCCGAATTCCGGGGCATCTGGAAAAAAACTTTAGTTGCCTACATTATGTCAATGGTTACATTTCTGTGTTTTTGTCGCGAATACTTGAGACAAACTAGATGTGAGGGACGAATTTATTCACCCTCTGTGTGAGGAAAACGTTATAAGCTGATGATAATGTGATGATTTGTGACAAATAGTAGAGTGACTTGTTACAACACAGAGCGATTGGTAGCTCAGTAGATGGGTTATTCTACGGTTAGTTGATTACTTCGACCTGTTGTATTTTGAGTTTGAGTTTATTACAAATGTAGAATAAGTTAACCAAAAGTGGTCGCTTTTGGCGTGAATCAACTCGGTAAGAGTGAGGGTGGCCTTTTCTACTCTGCCGGAGACCACTCGGCTCAAATGTAGAATAAGGTAACCAAAAGTTGTCGCTTTTGGTGTGAATCAATTTTCCGCGTACAAAAATGGACCCAATTAAAAAAAATTGATTGGCGTCGCTAGTGTGCCCTACCCGTCACCTTAAGGCGACGGGTAGCCCTAACTAGCGACACCATTCGTTTTTAATTGTTAGCTACTAAACCGGATCTATTTTAAACATTTTCAGGGTTACAACCTCTAGGCAAACACTTTCTTGTACTATTTATTAATTAACCATGCACAAATGTTGGATCCGTTTTTGTACGCGAAAAATTTATTACCGCCAAAAGCGGCCACTTTTAGCGTGAATCATTTTTTTGCGTACAAAGTTTAGTAGCTAACAATTAAAATCGATTGGCGTCGCTAGTGTGCCCTACCCGTCACCTTAAGTAAATAACGCACGTAAAAATTTCATCGCATGTCGCAGGCGGGATTTGTACCCATATCTTTGACATGTGTTCCTTCCTAGTTTACCAAATTTAGATGCAATATTAAGATAGGTAATTTCTGCCAAAACCGTGGAGGTACAATCAATTCTGTTGATAAACTCGAAAGGTACATTGAGCAACTGAAGCATTGCCATTCGTTCATAGCCTTCCGAAACGTGGAGGACGTGGCTACTGTTAAGTCAAAATGTTTTTGTCCCTGTCGTGACACAATGTTAAAATGTCCGGAAAGACGTGTTAATAGCATAACGTAATATGTACATAGTTAATTGTGAACAAGTCATTAGTGCAAGAATTGCGTGTAAGACTTCAGGTCTTGGTGATTTGACTTTAAGGAACAATTTCTTTTTTTATTTTTTAAATAATGCATTCGCTGGTCAAGGTGGAAGAAACGCATAAATTTTAACACTTTAGGGCCGAAACTGTAGTAGAAAGCGTAATTGAAGTTAATCCGTCATTAAATATGGTGCTGTCCCTTTAGGAACATAAAAATAATTAATTTAAATTTTAATTTATTGTACTTATGTACTTTATGACGTCAGCACGCACAGTGACGTCCCTTAGAGTGACGTCCCTTGGACTCCACGGAAGAAAAGCGTCGGGGTGTCCTTTAGACACTGTGACACATGCTAAGTGGAGCCCATTTCAGTGCCATTCTAATATCCATTTCGTTATTTTGTGTATGTTTGGCGCTGAATAAATTATTTTATTCTTATTCTTTCTGTAACTGATCGCATAGAATTGAAATGCACGTCTAACAAGATATAACTACATAGATTAATTTATTGACTAAAGAAAAAAATATCTTTATTCAATTTCAGTCCATACCTACACAATATTTATGAATGTCAAATATTATGTAATCTACCGCTGATTCTGATCTGCCAATTTGAGTGGTCACTGATGCGTTGACAGCTATTTATTGTACGTTACCTTCCCCAAAATTGACGGATGAAGGAGATATCGAAAGTTAAAAGTCAGTTCTAGCGCGTACATCTATTAATATTTTACCAAACCACATATTCCTACGCCGTGTGGTCCCGGCAGAGTAGAATAGGCCGCCCTCACTCTTACCGAGGTGTCGTAAAAGGCGACTAAGGTAAAGCTGCTGGCATGATCATCAGCACCCAGAGAAGGAAAACTCTGCATTTATAACAAAACCCTCGCCAACCCGTCTGCCAAGCGTGGTGAGTATGGCAATTACCCCTCATGTGATTGAGGGAGGCCCGTGCCCCAGCAGTGGGGACTTAAATGGGCTGATGATGATGATGATGACATATTCCTCCTCATCATAGCGTCTTATTCCCAGTTGCGCACAAAGCTGTTGCTTCGGAGCCCGGGGTACGCTTGGACCACGATACAGGGTTCGGTAAGTCTGATAATTACAATAAAGCGACTACTGCCTGACCTTCGTAAACCTTAGACAAGGCAATCAGACCAACTGCATCACGATTACACGTTTAGAGACCTTATCTCAAATAGTATTGTGTTTTTAGGGTTCCGTAGCCAAAATGGCAAAAACGGAACCCTTATAGTTTCGTCATGTCCGTCTGTCCGTCTGTCCGTCTGTCCGTCTGTCACAGCCGATTTACTCGGAAACTATAAGTACTACAGTGATGAAATTTGATGGGAATATGTGTTGTATGAACCGCTACAAAAATATGACACTAAATAGTAAAAAAAAGAATTGGGGGTGGGGCCCCCCATACATGTAACTGAGGGATGAAATTTTTTTTTTCGATGTACATACCCGTGTGGGGTATCAATGGAAAGGTCTTTTAAAATGATATAAAGTTTTCTAAAAAACATTTTTCTTAAAGTGAACGGTTTTTGAGATATCAGCTCTCAAAGTCGTAAAAAGTATGTCCCCCCCCCTCTATTTTTATAACTACGGGGTATAAAATTCTAAAAAAAATAGAGGTGATGCATGCTAATTAACTCTTTCAACGATTTTTGGTTTGATCAAAGTATCTCTTATAGTTTTTGAGATAGGTTGATTTAACTGTAATTTTGGTTAAGTTATTGTGCTTACACTGAAAACGATGGCTGAACCTTATAAGATAGATCAAAAAATATACTACAGTATTGTACACCTTTAAAAATCCGCGATGATATAAAATCTTTATAATGTATATTTGCTGCTACGGAACCCTTTGTGCGCGAGCCCGACTCGCACTTGGCCGGTTTTTTTTTTATGCTAGAGGCGGACAAACGAGCTAGCGAGTCACCTCATGGTAAATAATCAACGCCGCCCATGAACATCCGCGAAATCAGAGATATCGCTAATGTGTTGCCGGCCTTTTTAAAAAGGAGTACGCTCTTCTCTTGAAGGTCCCTAAGTCGTAGCCGTCCGGAAATACTCCAGCAGTCAAACCGTTCCACAGAACTGAGGTAGGTATCACTGAGCATCCACAATGGACAACATTTCAAAATTGCTAAGCTCTAAAACAAAAAATACCAATTCTTTATTTACTTTTCCGCTGCTCGAATATATATTTATTCATTTTTTATAGGTATTGCTTATTTACTGAGAAAAAATTAAAAACTAAAAAACGTAAGATGACGTCATCGGACGGCAGAATGTAAAATATTTCTTTGCTTAGCACATTATAGTTTTAAATTTACGAAATGTAAACCCATGACATGCAACTGTCAAAAAAAAAAACAAATTGTCAACGTTGAATGAATGAATGACGTTGACAATGTTGACACTAGTATAATTTACCTTTGACAGTAGTACCTTTTATTTTATTAAAACAATGATAAGCAAAGGAATATCGCTGTATTCAGCTGTCCGATGACGTCATTTGGCGCTTACGTCTATTTAGAATATAAAGAATTTCAATAATTATTTTATGCATGGAAATGGACAAATTTTGAAAAAAGAAAAAATGTGGGTCTGTTCATTTTATGTCTATTTTCATATAAAAAAACAATATGGACATGTTAAAAATATGAAATGTTGTCCATTCTTGAGTAATGATAGAAACTTGTAATATAGATTTGAACGATGACCGAAATCGCAAACGGCACCTCTTCCAGGTCGAGTTCACAGCTAGTGCCCCTAAGGTACATGATACAATAAGGAAAGAAATACATTTTTACCTACTTTTTTTACTAGCCCTACTCATAAGTTTTATATTTTTAATTTTCTACTAACCCATGGGCCTAACGTTGCCCGAAATAAAGAAATGCTCGGATTCGAAACACGGCTCCCCGTATGGAATGGCGCATTCTTATCCACTGAGCTTACCACCGCTCTCTACTAATATTTTTACTGAACCGTATATTCACGGATACAAATAGAAATAGGATTGGACTGACAAAACCTATCTTACCAATACACCACGGAGGCATATTAACTGTTTTTAAATAAAACATGATATGACGTCACGAATGGTCTATTTACTCGAATTCGATTGGTCGGCCAGCGTGACTTTTTGCGCGCGATTGTTGCGCGTCGAAAGTAGGTTGTTGATCATTAACGCATGTACCAATCGGTGTCGCTTTTAGTAAAAAATTAAGTGCCAAACGAGTCATTATGTGTTAAATGTGCGCATGTGATTGTGTGTGTGATGGTTTATTTATAGAGCCGGTCATAAGGGTTTTAAGATTTTTGTGCCCTACAATGTTTGAACGGTAAGGGATTTGTCGGTTTTATACCTATCTCACACAACTTTGTAGCCGAGTTACCGAGTTAACCATATAACTTACGTGAAACTTTGGTTTAATGCGCGCAAACTTTAAGTATAGTTTATAGTTATTATTATACATTACGTCTTATAAATTTGAAATACTAGACAGGGGCAGCTCTAGCCCATGAAGAGCCCGGGTGCAATCAATAACCTGGCGCCCTCTTGTTTCGAAATGCGCGAACAAAATGGAATACTTACAACATGTTCGACTACCTATGGGCAGTCGCTTCATTGTAATTATCAGACATCCCGAATCCTGTATCATGGTCCAAGCGTACCCCGGGCTTCTTTACAGCATTGGATGCAGAACGGAGAACGATCAGTAGGTAGTCACGTCCGCTCCTAGCGGAGCGTTACAGTGGAGGCTCTATGTGTAGCGAGGGGCTCTCGGCGCCCTTTAACCACCGGCGCCCGGGTGCACCGCACCCCCTGCACTATAGGTAAAGACGGCCCCTGATACTAGAAGATTAAGTTTTAAAAGCCACTTTTTTTAAGCATAAGTTATAATAATTTTTTAAAAAAAAATAGCAACATACAAGCCCATTGTGTTGACAGATACATTTTTTTTATTTTTCAAACATAGGTGGAATGATACAGGTGTTAAAATGTTTTTGTAAGTGTAGCACTATGTCTTGCCCCTTGTAGGCGTACAAATATAGGTATAGGTAGGTAAAAAAAATATTTATCATTAACTTTGATTCTGATCAGATTACATTTTTATACAGATTTCAATACTATTTGAATTATACACATTCTTAAAAAAAGAAAAAATCATTACATCAAAAAATAAAAATAAAAATGATTTATTCAGAAAAACACCATTACAAGAAAAAATATAGGACTGTTCTCACATAAGGTCGCCCTGTGTTGTAATGTGTGAGAGACAGGCTCTTTAAGGTAAAACGGTGGCACACAATACACGTGTTTTTAATCCTTACCTTAAACTAAACTAAATTTAATTAAATTGGACAATAGGTTGAGGTAGACAGTACAATCAATGCTATTTCAATTATACATTCTTACAAAATACAATTCTGGTATTATAGTTTGTCAGTTAAAAACTCCGTCAGTGTATAATAAGCCTTACCTATAAGAAGAGATTTTAATTTTCTCTTAAATATATTAATCTCAGAGTCTCTAAGGGAACTGACATATGAAAACATCAAGTAGGTATCGCATACACGCCTTGTGAAGGTATGTTGAGGAAAAATTAAACACAGCACGGTAATTCAGTACAGGTCATAGCAGCCTTAGCATGTCAACCTGACCTCACTTCGAGCCCCAATAAAAAAATCGTAGAACCCGAAAATCAACATGGCCGCCGATTTGGCGCTAGCCGCTTATTATAAATAATTAATGATTCCCTCCGCTCTTATGCACGATAAAATGCCATTACGGTTTTCATCGGGACACGCAAAAAAGCGAACGAACCGCCGACGACCGACTGTTTGCAAAAAACGCGCTTAAAAGAGTGCGCAAGCATCGCTGAAATTCCTACCGTTTCTTATTGCGACCCGTCATTTGACTCCGGCGACTCCAACCATTATCCGAAGAATTAACAACGGTAAAAAAATACCGATACGATAAAGGTATATTCGCGCTGTCGGCGATAGTTTTTGTCACATAAATAAAGGGTATATGGAAAGGACGCAGCAACACGCCACGGCGTCAACACGATAAATATTGCTCTCATGAAAATTCAGAGGCATTATCGAGACGAGAGGTGGCTGAAAAACTAAACTGTGCGACTCGAGATATTTCATTAGTAAAAAAGGGGGCGAGTCGCGGCAGACAGAGCCAAAAAACCGGAGTCATTATGTTCCGATGTGGCAAACAGATCGAATTAATATCTCTGATGGCAGATGCGTCACTCCGTTCCGTGCCACGCAGACAGGCGAAGAAGGACAATTAAAATGTATTTGCATACTCAGCATTGTCGAGAAAGGAGCATGAATGGAAGGAGCGGCGAAAAAAGGCAAAAAACGGAACGTTTTCGAACGCATCTTTGCGTAACCGAGTTCTATTTGAATTGAATACTCGAGTATTGTGGAGTGCGGGGGAGTGTGAATGGGGAAAAAAGTTCGCTTTTTGTGGTACGGTTTCTTTAACTGATACTTGACTAAGCATAAAATGTTTGTTTTGGTAATCCATTGAAATAACCCTTTTATAGGACCATAACAGGCAGCCCCTTATAAAGGTATAAAAAACAAGAGTTAACGCACTATGACATCTAATAAAACTATAGAAAAGAATACAGCGTGATCAATTCGACTCCAAAAAGATTTGTTTGAAAGTAATTAGATAATTTTTAATAGCTTGTATAGAAACATTAAAAAAATCGTGATAATGAGAAGTTTTTAAAATATTTAAAATAAAAACCACTGTGCAGTCGATGGGACAAAAAATGCAAATATATATATTTTTTTGGAATACTACCTTATTTTCCATTTCTTCTTTTATAAGAAAGTACACACAGCCATGCATCAGATTACAACAGTCTGTTATTTCTCAATTGATATTAAACCGAACGAGTTTGACATTAAGGTGGGAATCGAATCAAACATTTAAGCGTTTGTATAGGTACTTTGATGTGTAGCTGTACAGTGGCGGACAAGTCAATCTATACAAAACTGTCAGTACTACAGTAACTGTCAGTAACTGTACGTACCTACCTACCGAATTATAAATAATATAAATAAAAAATTCATAACATCACATATCTACATTGTTCTGTTTGTCTTCTGACTCCATTGGTGTCGCGGGTGTCCATGGGCGACCGCAATCGCTTACCATCAGGTGATCCGTCTGCTCCTCTGCTACTTAACATATAAAAAAAACAGACATTTTCGTGCACACAAATGTTTGTACTGTGCGAATATCGATCCGCAACCCTTGCACCAAAGGCAGCGTTCACTACCACTGATCCAAACGGGTCGTCAAAATGATTAAAGTAAATTTTGAAAACAATTCGTATAAAATCAAACAAAATCACAGCATTATCGAAATATCTTCACGGGTACGAGTTAGGGACCTTCAAGAGAAGTGCGTACTCCTTTCTGAAAGGGCGGCAACGAAACATCGATCTCTCTGATTTTGCAGATGCTCATGAGCGGCGATGATTACCCAATTAACATCAGGTGATCCGCTTAAGTACTCATTTGTCGTCTCTAGCATAAATAAAAGATGAATGGTACTTGTTAATTAGTGGTATAAGCCGTTGGTCCTGCGCCCGATCCCTCGCCGTTCGTGTCACACTAGTGTCCCATCGGAATATGGAAAGTGCACTTGTGTTTGCGCACACACTTGTACACTATAATATATCAATATAATATATAGGATTAAATATTATATTGATATATATTATGTTTTTTTGGTTTAAATTAGTAGATCAAATTCTGCGTTTCGATTTCAGAACTACATTTAGGTACAATAAAAATCTTACATACTGAATCCTCGGTGAACGAGCCCGACTCTAACTTGGTTGGTATTTAAAAAAAACACTTTAATAACTCTGGCAATGTCGAGTGATTAAAGAGAGACGTTTTTAATTAGAAATTGACCAGTGTAATGATATTCTACTACTTTTCTGATTTTTAAAATGTTTAATTGAGAATTACACCATCTAAAACAAAACAAAACTAATACAAACACATTATACAGCACAATATTATGAGGACGATTCGGTTGAAAAAATACGAAGTAGGTATGTAGTTATATACGTCACACATTAAAGTATTTTTTTTTTTTTAATAGTGGCTGCTACTGGTGTTGCCCGTGGCGAACACATAATAACTCTGCCAGTGTCGAGTGATTAGAGAGACACGTTATTTTTATGGTTATTGACCGGTGTGGCGAGTTTAAATCCTTTTAATATTTATTTTAATTGAGTTTTGCACCAAACACCATCTAAAACCAAGACAGAACAAAACATACACAAAGACGACACAATATTAAAGGGAGATTCTCATGCATTAAAGTATACAAACTCAAATTTCTTCAGTCGATTCTCACCTTAATGTTAAACACGTTCGGTTCAATATCAAATGAGGAATTGTGACAGATTGATGGGCAGGCCGCGAAAACGAGGAAATCCTTTGCCCAGTTAGTGTCAGTAAAAATTAAAAAAAAAAGTTTAAGAACTAAAACCCGACTACCAAAAAAACAAGCTCTAAAAAGTACGAAACGCTCTAAAAACTGAAATTATTATTCCGTAAGTACTGCCTTGATCGTCTGCCACATCGATTTTTTTTAATTATTATAATGAATCTGTTTTGCTACAGTAGGTGGCATACGACCACGGCAATACGGCGGAATAATTTCAGCAGAGACAATTTTCTTGTTTCGTACTTTTTAGAGCGTGTTTTTTTTGGTAGTTGAGTTTAAGTATTTTAACATAATTTTTATTTAACATAAGTATTTTTAATTATGTAAATAAAATTACATATTTGAAATGTGCTAAAAAGCTCTTCCATTTGATACCCCACACGGTACCGTCAAGCAAAGCCCCCTAGAGGGCGCTGTAGTCACTTTAACGTGACGTCATGTCGCCTATAACCAAAGCGCCTAATTTAAAGCAGTCGTTACGACCGAATCGGATTTCCCTCTCATTCACACGCGCTGCGTTTCTCCTTTGTTTGGAATGCGACAGGTATATTCTCGTTCGTTGCGGGACGGCTTCGAATTAAGCCACCAGAAGACAATCAAGACGCTTCTAACGCACCTCATTTGTTCAATTATCAAAGAAAAAGAATTTCAATTAAAAAAATCGACAATAATTTGTTTCCAAGTTATGAGGGAACATATGAACAACCATACATATATACTGGTCAAAATCCTAACCCTCATTTTTGCTTCGCCGTAGTCGGGTAAAAAACACACGTCCTAGGCATCTAGACACCCAATCCGTAATCTGATATCCGTAACACAAGTGCTTAAGCTACTTAGTACGGAATCAGGCCAATGTTAGAATTTTTTTATGAGTTCATCTTCATCGATGGAAACATTTTTTTATGTGATAGGTGGCGGACGAAGCAGATGGATCGCCTGATGGTAAAAGATTGCCGCCGCCCATAGACACCCGCAACACCAGTAGAGTCACAAGTGCGCTACCGACCTTTAAACCCCCCATTCTACCGGATTGGGCCTCCGTACCCTCACTCACGCAGCGAAACCAAGCACAGTGCTGCTTCACGCCGGTTTTCTGAGAGGCCGTGGTATCACTCCACGCCGGCCCATTCCGCCGAAGCGGGCTCTCCCACGGTCAAACATGTTTCAATGTTTCCGTTAGCACCCGTTTAGATAAAAAGCATAGCGATCGCTGGTTCACCGGCCGGGCTCGGAGGGCCGATCTCCATAATATGCAGATTTCATACCGGCTGAGGTTTTATTCTTAAGCTATGTTTGGGGGTCCGTGGGTACTCGAGAAAAACCATGCGACTTGATTACCTCTATACTAATCCATGATTTCGTCTGGTTCCCCTGTGTTAGGGTTGCGAAAGAAAAATGGCAATCGCACTAAGGTAGGTAATAATTATCATTTTCCAAACGAATGGTAGAAAAAGCTATCTACTTACCTACCCATAATATAGATTTGTTAAAACCCAGAGGCACGAATCGACCCTTGAATTTCACTACTCTCAAATCCACTGCATAGTTTTATTGTTTAAATGCCTCACATTCACCGCAATAATTACCCAATAATGCAATATAAATAAATAAATAAAAACCTGACTACTGAGATAGGTAGCTCAAGCACCTGTGTTACAGATATCAGAATCACCAGTGGGATTACAAATATATACATATATTACTTTTCTTTAGTAAATACATACTTATAATACATAGAAAACACCCAGACCAATACAAACAGACAATGTTCATGCACACAAATGTTTGTACTGTGCGGGGATCGAACCCGCAACCCTTGGACCAAAGGCAGCGTTCACTACCACTGTATCAAACGGGTCGTCGGATTGGAGTGGGCATACTGCTGCCTCAGTTGCTCCTTCTTTATATTTTTGTACAGAACCCGTATGTGCAAAGGTTCACGCTTGCCCGAATTTTTTAATAAGCCACCATTCCCATCGCTACATACACTCGGTCACACTTATCATTTGTTATTATATACGGACGGCGGCGGGCGTTTTTGCTCACTGCATTTTTATGCATCCACTTTACATAAAGCGGACTTTGTTTAAAGAAACATTAAAAATGGCGGATTTCGGCGGGAAACCGGTGACATAAATACGATTTCTCAAAAAGTTACTTTTTTATTCTTTTAAATCCGGTAGTGTTTGGAGAGTACTGCCAGCGCCAAAAGGGTTAACTGCTTAATACTCAGCTATTATTTCCATACTCTATCTATGGTATGATCTAAGTATTTTATTTCGTTTGCCATTTTACGCTTACTGCCTAAATTATGTAGTTAAAAATAAAATATCACTGTATAAATACTCGTACTTATTGAGTATAAGGAAATTTACTTAATATTTGAGAGATGATTTTGAGATGTTTTTTTTGCTGACTACTCGGAAGCATTGTGTGTGTTACTTGTTTGTCAAACAGATTAGTCTAAAAATTGCAACAAAGCTGCTTTCACTCCCCTACGGATAGCACATACATAGATATACACGCCAATTGATTTAAATTATTAGCAACTAAACCGGATATCTTTTTGACAAATGCACTACATACTATTTATTTAAAGGTTGTAGGTATTTAACGTTCCCTCAAAATTATTGAATTGTTAACCTTTTAATGATGCAGGAAAAATGCGTCACGCATACCCATCCGTCTGTAAACGGATGGGTTATGTCGCACTCTCCTCTAGCGACGGCTTCTCCTAACGAGAAGCCGGCCAGAAGCATACCGACTAAAACTCTAATCTAACCTTATTACAGAAAAAAATAGTACACAATTAATACCAATAGTCATAGTCTTAATACCAGAAATAAACATAGACTTTGCCGTCCTTGTCCTCAGACTTCATAAAATTATTAATTCATTTGTTGGCTTAAGTATTACGATATTCAATAAGCATGTCAACACAATGTCATTAACATATCACTGGATAATCATAATCATAATCATAATATCATTTATTGCCCAAAATGTGGTACAGTAGGTGGAAACATTAACAATGACTCTCACAATTTGCCAAAGTTATAAAGGCATGCAATAGAAAATATAAATCAAATAATTAATAACTAAAACAACAAATTAGTACATTTTACGTGTCATAAGCAAATTCACATTGTCCTAAATTAAATAATATTGTGCTATTATTTCCGATTTTACAATCATTTGTCATTAAGAAACTCATCTACACTATAATAATTTTTTGCTCTAAGCCATTCACGCAGTTTTACTGAAAACCTACTAGTATTTAGAGATTTCAGGTATTTCGGTACTTTATTGTATATTTTGACACACATTGCTACACAGTTTCGGTGATAAGTTTAGGTATACCCGCCTAATTGAAAAAGGACTGTTTATTTTATTTATTTAGTAACACAAACAGTGTACTGTACAATATTTTGTAAACCTATTTTTACAGGATCTTAAATCTAGTACATACACAAATAACAAGTGTCCACAGCTTCTTCAAATAATTTCAACTTCTAACAATTTAAATGATAAGGATTCTTTACCATGTTATGTTAGTTAATTATGTATGTCTTAACATGTAAATTGATTGATTTATGATTTAATTGAACTTTATTATTGAATTATTTTTATTATTTTTTATCTACTGGATATATCTCTTCTTAGTTACTGATTTTTTTTTATTTCATAACTATAGATAATAATTATATAACTTTTGTAAGCCAGAAATGGTAAATGTGCAGTGCTTAAAATTTGTATGTCATCTCATGATACCCACATTTGTGCAAAATAAATGATTTGATTTGATTTGTTGATTAGTCTTTTGAGTTGTTATTCATAGTAGTCTTTTAACTTTGATAATTGTGTTTTTTTTCTTATCTCAATTGAAACTCTATAACATCATCAATATTTGAAAAGAGTTACTAAGGAGTTTTTTGCTGGTGTATTCTCAGTACAAATCGACATTACTGTAGGTAAGCACGTAAATTGAATAAATATTTTTTTTTATCTTTATCTAATCAATCATACTTTACATTATAATCCTACATATTATTTTGAATGCTAAGTTTTGCTTATTACTAGAATTTAATTATATAAATATAAATATTATTGCACCTTTGTAACTTAACTGTAGATATTATACATAAAATTTTCCATAAATTATTGGTGAGAGCAGGTCTACACTCACTTATCATTTATGGAAAATTTTGACATGCGT
Organism: Marasmia exigua; assembly: GCA_019059595.1. Lineage (NCBI taxonomy): Eukaryota > Metazoa > Arthropoda > Insecta > Lepidoptera > Crambidae > Marasmia > Marasmia exigua. The sequence continues at coordinate 19,771,189 of CM032482.1, forward strand.
CATACCGTCATGCGTTAGAGGGGTAGGAGCGGCTGAAAATCAGCGCTGACCTATGTCAGCTATAGCTGAGCCACTGCCTTTTGCTTTTCTTAGATTATTGTTAATATTTTAAAAACTAAGTATGTAAGGTAGATAAGCTGTAGTTTAAATAAATTATAAGAGTTACGGAAATACCTATGCACCTGTTTTGTTGTATGAGAAAGCAATAAACGTATTTTTATTTTATTTTATTTTTTTATTTAATATTCTGAAATTGTTTAAAATAGCCGAGTAGTCCCGGCAGAGTAGAATAAGCCACCCTCACTCTTACCGAGGTGTCGTAAAAGGCGACTAAGGTGAAGCTGCTGGCATGATCATCAGCACCCAGAGAAGGAAAACTCTGCATTTATATCAAAACCCTCGCCAACCCGGCCGCCAAGGGTGGTGAGTATGGCAATTACCCCTCATGTGATTGAGGGAGGCCCGTGCCCCAGCAGTGGGGACTTAAATAGGTTGACGATGACGATGATGTTTAAAATAGATCCGGTTTACTAGCTATCAATTAAAATTTATTGGCATCGCTAGTTAGGGTTAGGTAGCAATACCTAGGCATACCTAACAGTCTCCGTATGAGAACTCTCGAGCTAGGTTTTGCCGGTCTGTGCGAGCGTAGTTTTTCCGCGTTTTCCACGGTTTTTCCGCCATCTTCGTACTGTAGGGTTTTTTGCCTTCGTCTACGCCGCGCACACGCGCTTGATACTTGAAGAGTTTTCTTATTTTTTACAGGCATTAGTTTTTCTGATTCCGTACCTTAGCGTGCCATTCCTGGCTGGGTCTAAAGCCGTCGTTTTGTAGCCTAGAGGACTATTGAAACATCGCTCATTCGTTTTTTTATGTCATAGGTGATGGCAAGCGATTGCCGCCGCCTATAGACACCCACGACACCAGTGGAGTCACAACTGCGCTGCCAATCTTTAAACCCCCGTTTCTCCCGGATTGGGCCTCCGGTACCCTCATTCACACAGCGAAACACAGCACATTGCTGCTTCACGGTTTTCTGTGAGACCGTGTTATCACTCCGGTCGAGCCGGCCCATTTATGCCGAAGCGTGGCTCTCCCACGGTCTTCCACGGTTGTAGTATTTTTTTTCTTAATTACCTATAGCAAACATACTAGGTACCATAGATTCGTAGTATTATAGGAAACCTGCGCATCGACGGTGCTGCCAACTGATGCCATTCATTTGAATTTAGTTTGCCATGTTGGTAAATACAAAGTGCTGCCAGTCACAAAGACGGAAGTGCCAACTAGTGTCATCAATTAGAACTCACTTTGATACCTACATTTTGACCTGTTCAGTCAATACAAATTGGTGCCACTTTATTTACTGTACGGTACAGAGAAATAAAAAGGTTCGTCACCTTAACGGTAAATTTTCGCCTTGGACGGCAATAATCAGGAATACCAACATGCCGTTTTAAAAAGATCTGCCAACCTTTAAATTTTCTTTACATCAATAGGAATCAATGTTGCTACAAGCAAGTCTGAGCTTTCTGATCTAACAGTTAAGCATAATTTTCTGTGCAACAGGTATTGCTCTGACTGACCAATTTACGAAAGGTAATAAGTGCTCATAGCATATCAAACGAATCAATTTGAAAACTGACGTAACCTTTTCGTTCTTTGACTGTACGTTACCTATACCATTAGATTTTTTTTTTCGGATAATGTAATCTATAAATCTATGGGGTAACGTCAGATTTGTATAGAATGACAGCGCTACATAGATTTAGTATAACGAGTACTGTACTCGTATGTAGTATCTTCTTAGTTTGTGTTTAGTATCGAATCGGGCCTAAGTAGGTATTTATTTAACTTGATTCTCCATGAACTATACAAGTAGCAAGCTTGCTTTTTTGCCCTCATCAAAAAAATATTATTACAGTCAGTTACCACTATCAAGATGCATTCCCACTGCACATTGCACATTAGAGTTGGCGCAAAAAGTCGCAAGACAGACTCAGCGCGCAAAAAACGCAAATTGAGCGCGGTGCGGTGCGGTGCGGCGGTGTTGCCGGCGCATGTGCGCAAACGCATCGTCGCGTCGCCTCAGCACGAAATAGACACAGCAGATCTTCTTTAGGTGACTTGATAAAGAAAACTTCATTTTGGCAAAAGCACAAAAAAACGCCCTTTTGGTCTAGTGGGTTAAGTACCGGGCCGTGATCTCGGGGTCGGGTTCGATTCCCGGGTCGAGCGAAAAGTACCTATGTTTCGAATTTTTCGGACATAGCTCAGGTTTGTGATCACCAATCCGCATTTGGCAAGCGTGGTGATTGAGCCTAATCCCATCATAGTAGCAATACTTGATTTCTGTTGCTTGCAGTATTGCTTAGCTCTGCAGTGGGACAGATTATAGGCTGATGCTTAACTTAACTTCACAAAAAAATGCAGCTAAAACATGTACTACAAATTGAATTTTTTTTATACAAAAAGAAGTAGATATGTAATAATAATATAGTATAATATAGTGAAGAACCGCATCAGAAATGATGTAATCCGACAGAGAACCAGAGTCACCGACATAGCCAACCGAATGAGCAAACTGAAGTGGCAGTGGGCTGGTCATATTAGCCGCAGAACTGACAGCCGTTGGAGCCGTAAAGTCCTTGAGTGGAGACCGCGACTCGGTAAGCGTAGTGTAGGACGCCCTGCGACAAGATGGGATGATGACATTCGAAGGCTGGCTGGTGTGGGCTGTGGATGAGAGTGGCCAAAAATCGGGAGCAGTGGCGTGCATTAGGGGAGACCTATGTCCAGCAGTGGACGAGTGTGGGTTGCTGATGATGCCAACTGGGGACTGTCCTTGGCTACACTTTTGTGTGTATACAGGGATAGTCGCCGGCTGGTGTCACATCACATTATAGTAAAACTGTCAATTGAACGGGCCTCTACGTGTTGGCTTCGGCCCAACGCACGCCTCCAAAAGTCCGGGACATAATTGCCCGTGGTTATGGTACAACTGACATACATAATAATAATAATATCCTCCAACCGATTACGGCTACGGCGGCCGATTTCAACGATCAGCCACGTACCTACTCAGGATATAATTTAGTGCTCAAGTGTGTGCGCAAACACAAGTGCATTTTACCCTTACCCTCATATTCCGATGGGACACCAGCGCGACACGACCGAAAAGGGATTGGGGAGGGAGGGGATTTGTAGTGGATATGTACACACCGCGTCACGTCGAGTTACTCTTGTTGACCTTTGGGCCGTCCTTATGTCTGGGGCACAAGTGCTATTTTTCCACTACAGGGGGGTAACTTGATCTGACGCTGACTGTACTCATAGTAGAGACCGCTCCTGATCCTCTAGTGTATCAAGATATTTTTCTATGGTCTTTTCTCATTTAATAAATGCATAAAACAACTTTTAAAAAAATCCCGGAAAAACTGAAAAAATAAGGCTTTTTTATTTAACCATAATAACCAATAACTTAGCCGCCTACAAAATATTAACATAATTTTAAGTAACTTAAAAAACAAAGTCGGCGCCAAAAAAATTTTTATTCCCACTAAACGAAGCCGTTAGAACCCCACCGCTGGCAACACTGTCTATGCGTTTCCCATCGCATCTTTCTTTGAATCCCTTTTTGTAGCCTATGGGTTTTTGAGCGGGGAAATGGATTATGGGGAAATCCAATTATGTCGTGGGATTTAATGGGAGCATACAAGAAGTCATTGTATGATGTGCCGTGATGATTGGTAATGGCGCGTTTTTGTGAAAAGTAAAAAAAAGGTTTTTTTTTAATAAAATTCTAAGGAAGGAAAAAAATTTTTGCATATAAATAAATATTTTCACAACGTCACATACATTGACCTGACTCCGAAATAGGTAGCTCAAGCACCTGTGTTACGGAATCCAGAACCAAGGACAGAGGTGTCGTAAAAGGCGACTAAGGTAAAGCTGCTGGCATGATCATCAGCACCCAGAGAAGGAAAACTCTGCATTTATATTTAAACCCTCGCCAACCCGTCTGCCAAGCGTGGTGAGTATGGCAATTACCCTTCATGTGATTGAGGGAGGCCCGTGCCCCAGCAGTGGGGACTTAAATGGGATGACGATGCCGAACCACGTGTTCTACTAAACATTATGAACAACATTTGTTCTAGGTATCACTTTTGGAAATCCGCATGAAAAAATTTCAACTTTTCATACAAAGTAGGTTACGTTACTTGGTCATTTTGTACGAAGAGTCGAAAAATTTTTCGATAAATTTCGAAAAGTCGTTGAACAAATGTTGTTCAGAATGGTTGGTAGAACACGTGGTTAAAGGGATTAAAATGTTCACAGATACACCCTGTATACGTTGAATACTTTTCTTTTGTAAATACATACTTAACTTATAATACATACAAAACACCTAAACCAATACAAACAGACATGTTCATGCTCACAAATGTTTTGTACTGTGCGGGGATCGAACCCGCAACCCTTGCACCAGAGGCAGCATTCACTATCTACCACTAATCCAAACGGGTCGTATACGGCATATGATTTTCATTCATTTGATTCAGGAAGATTTTTTAAAAATAACATGGTTAGTTTATTTTTTATTTATTTATATAAGGATACATCACAGATAACAGTTAATAAAAGAACTGTTAATAATAGACGTTGAACCAAAAAATGTGAAATACTGCTAAAGGCCTATTTTTAGCAAAACAGCCAATTAAAATTATTTAATTTATTTTTGATCGAAAACATTGGAATGCTTCGGAAGATCTATGCCCTGCAGTGGGACAGTACAAGACCAAAATATTAATTAAAAAATGGATTACTTAAATAAATGTTACTGTTTCGGAAGAAATTCAATATCTTATTGCCTTATTAAAATATTGCTTTAAATAGAGCAACACGAAACACTGCCGACTGCCGCACTCATAGACGTCCAATTAATATTGATGGTTACATAAGAAAAAATATTGACACTTATTTTAATACGCATAAAGACTATACGTTTTATTTATGAACGTTTAATAAATCTTTGTCTGCTAAATATACTCAAAGGCTAAAACGGTGTTATAGAGCAGTTTTGACGTTTGAAACCAAAAACAATTTCGAAAAAAGAATGAAAACTGATTTATAAAACCTTTTTAGCTAGCAAAGGTTTAACTTAACAAACATTTATAAATATGACCCTAACTTTAAATAAGTTAATTAGCTTAATTAAAATCTCTGCGTGCGGCCAGTATTCTTCAATCAATTCGCGCCATTTTCACGAAAAACTTTTTGGTACAAACGCTTAGTAGCGAAAAGTTTTTAAGGTCTTTTATAGTGTAAACATTTTCTTTTATTTTTGTATTTTATGTAGATTTTCTATCAATAATAACCTTCATACTAACATACGCCAAAATATTATAGACCTCTTTTGATAGTATTGTTGGTACCTCTGTATGTGATGTTAAACCTGTAGCAGAACTTTTTAACCACGAGACTACTATGTACCTATAGAAAAATTATCACTGACATACTTCTTACAAAATATAGATACCTACTGTAAAAGTTCGAAACTTTTTTCAGTAGTTAATAATATAAATATCTACATAATAATTAAAACAGAGAGCCAATAAAAGTATACCTAAGGACCGACCTAGTCTAAAGAGTTGATAAGTAGTACAGTCAGCCAGTAGCCATTGGCATCGGGGAATAATTCCAAAAAATATATGTAAAGATAATAAAAATGATGTATGTTGTAATAAACTTTTAAAAACTTATAAATGTTTCATAAGGTGACTTACTGGTTCCATTCACGTTTCTTCCGATGATCTTATTGGACCCGTTGGGCTGCGGGGCGACGGGGGTGTGCGGCGGGGGCGGCACGCTCCGTCCCGTTTCCTCGCCCGAGCTCTCCATATCGCCCCTCTCGCTCGCACACATTAACCCGACACCCGCCAATTCAAAAACTTCACAAAATTATCGCAACACTGGCCGAAAATAAAATTCATAGAAAAAAAATATTTCAAAACACAGGAAAATAAATTAGGTATTTTATTATCAGCACGGAGTCACGTAGTATTTGATTTTGGAGTATTAGGTTATTTTATCGTAATTTTGTTTTGCGGTTAGTGAAGCCGTGACGTAGCGTGGAGACGCTCGCGCCGCGACTGCCGGAGTCCTACGGTGCAGGCAGCTGCATCGCCCCGCCCAGCACCCCACAGGGGTCCCCCACGTGGCCCCACGGTTCCGTGGCCGTTTTCCTTGGCGTACATAAAAAAGAACATAAACCCTACGAAACGTTCATGTGTGGGTTATGTAGGGCTAGGGGACCGCTTTTTATTACTTAAAATTCGTCCCTATAGTTATCGACCGGTGAGACGCGCTTAAACTTTGTGATTGACTTAACCAGCCCAAGTTAGAAACTTAACGAGTATGTAATTTAACAAGTTTTTAAAGATCGCCTTAAAAATCACTGTGATTTTTTATTTAGGCACTGAAGTTTGAATTAGGTTATTTAATAAAATAAAAATCTGTCTTATTTATTTACAAAAGACAAAAAACCTAGAAAAAAGACGAGCAGACGGATCATCGGATGGTAAGCGATTGCCGCCGCCCATGGCAACACCAATAGAGGGGGGGTTTAATGGTTGGTAGCGCATTTGCCAGAAATGCCCCCATTAAATAAACCCCCCTTGTCCCGGATTAGGCCCCCGGTCCCCTCACTGACTCGGCGAAACACAGCACAGACGATGCTTCAAGCCGTTTTTTTATGTAATAGGTGGCAGACGAGCAGACGGATCACCTGATGGTATGCAACTGGCGTCGCGGGTGTCCATGAGGTGATCCATCTGCTCATCTGCCACCTATGACATAAAATAAGAATTGCCGCCACCCATGGTCACCCGTGACACCAGTGGAGTCACAAATGCGCTGCCAACCTTTAAACCCCCCTTATCCCCCGGATTGGGCCACCGGTCCCCTTATTCATATTGCTGCTTGCAGTGGTTTGAGGTCTGCTGTGAGGCCGTGGTATCACTCCGGTCGAGTTGGCCCTTTCATGCCGAAGCGTGGCTCTCCCACGGTCTCCCCGTTTTCTGTGAGGAGGTATCTCGAGCCGGCCCGTGCCGAACCCAGGCTCTCCCATTCCTAAACCACCTTATTAATAAACGTGGTTTAAAATTATTACCGTACTAAAGCTCCAGTTATCCCGTTCCAACACGTAATGTTAAAAGGGGCTAGAACAAGTTTAGTTCCGGAACTTTTCTTAGATCGAGTATTCAAATTAGGGGGAAAAAGTTTAAGCTGTTTGTTTGTTATTAGGACAAAGAGCTTTAAAAATAACAAAATAAGCTCTTTACCTATAGTTGACTCAATACTCTTTACCTACTCTTGACCGTGGGAGAGCGACGCTTCGACATGAATAGGCCAGCTCGACCGGATTGATACCACGGCCTCACAGAAAACCGGCGAGAAGCAGCTTTGTGTGAGTGATGTACTGGAGGCCTAGAGGCTAGCTTCCAGGGGAAAGGGGGGTTAAAAAATGTCGGCAGCGCACTTGTGACTCTACTGGTGTCGCGGGTGTCCATGAGCGGCAGCAATCGCTTACCATCAGGTGATCCGTCTGCTCGTCTGCCACCTATCACATATAAAAAAGTTGTCCCGCATTACGCAAAAAAAAGGCAAAGTGGACGCGGCTTGCGTTTACGATCCAGACTCAATCCCACAACCCGTAATTCAGCCTAAATTATATTTAACCTACATTCAGACGCCATGCCTCTTTTCGGGTGCCAGCTTTTGGAAAAAAATACAGTTTTTGTAACCATTCGATAGCCTTTAGGTAGAGTCCGCATCAAAATGATTTTAGCGTTCAAAACCTACCAAAAATGTCTGAGCATTTCAAAGTCAGTCAGAGTATTTATTTGCATAGATATACAAAGAAACTATATTTATTAAAATATTATGGCGATAAACTCTGTACTATCAGAACTTCTTGTTTTGTTTAAGTACAGAGAAAGATTTTTTATTGAACAAAAACACAAGCAAATTAAGACAATAACTAAGAAATAAAATTAAACTAAAAGTAAATAAAAAGGAAAGTTAAAACAAAGTAGGTCCCAGTAGTATACAAAGATACATAGACAGCAGATGTTACAAATAATGTTCAATATTCAGTTAATTAAATTAAGGTCGTAATAAAATGAGAGAACATCCCATACCGAACTAAGGTTTCCCTTGTACTATCGAACCCGCGACCCTTGCGTCTCAACCAAAAATAATACTAAATTGTTTTTATAGCCTTAAAGATTTTTCAATTTGCATGTTAAAGTGACGGTAGGGCACACTAGCGACGCCAATCGATTTTAATTTTTAGCTACTAAATCGGATCTATTTTAAACAATTTCGGGGTTACTATCTCTCGGCAAATACTTATACTGTTTATTAAATAACCATGCACAAATGTTGGGTTCGTTTTTGTACGCGAAAAATTCATTCACGCCAAAAGCGGCCACTTTTGGCGGTAGTGCAAAAGCAGACCAAACAGTTAACTATTATTAAATTAATAGTATAGGTGTTTGCCGAGAGGTTGTAACCCGGACATAGTTTAAAATAGATCCGGTTTAGTAGCTAAAAATTAAAATCGATTGGCGTCGTTAACTAGCGACGCAAATTTTAAAAAATCTTTAAGGCTATAAAAACAATTAGATATTATTAGGTTCGATTCCCGCACCAACACAAATGTTTTTAGATAAAAGAGATATTTGTGTTAGGTCTGGGTGTTTGTGGTACCTTCGTTGTTCCTGGTCCCCATTACAAGGGAAACCTGAGTTCGGGACCTGGACAATGAATGTGATGTTGTCTCAATTTATTATTATTTAATTGGACAAAAGACTTTTTTATGTGATATGTGGCGTGGCATACATGCAGACGGGTGGGAAGCGATTGCCACCGCCCATGTACACTCGCGACACCAGTGGAGACACAAGTGCGCTGCCAACCTTTAAACCCCTTCGCGTGAACTCAGAGATTAGCTTCGCCCGTCCCGCTGCGTGGAAGCGATCATTGCCTAGCACTGGTACACGAGAAAATTTGTCGACCGTACCTACGTTTCAAGCATACCAGATCTCTTCATTCTCTACATTTCTAAAGTCGATGAGTGTAATTTTTTTTCTGTAATAGGTGGAAGATCAGCTGAGTTAGCGACTGCCGCTACCCATGTACGGTGCAGAGAATAAATAGGTTCGTCACCTTAAGCATAATGGACAACATTTCAAAATTGCTAAGCTCTGAAACAAAAAATACCATTTCTTTATTTACTTTTCCGCTGCGCGAATATATATTTATTAAATTTTTATATTGCTTATTTACTGAGAAAAAAATTAAAAACTAAAAAACGTAAGATGACGTCATCGGACGGCAGAATGTAAAATATTTCTTTGCCTAGCACATTATAGTTTTAAATTTACCAAATGCCAAACCCATGACATGCAACTGTCAAAAAAAAGACAACTTGTCAACGTTGAATGAATGAATGACGTTGACAATGTTGACACTAGTATTATTTACCTTTGACAGTAGTACCTTTTTTTTATTAAAACAATGATAAGCAAAGGAATATCGCTGTATTCAGCCGTCCGATGACGTCATTTGGCGCTTACGTCTATTTAAAATATAAAGAATTTTAATAATTATTTTATGCATGAAAATGGACAAATTTTGAAAAAAGAAAAAATATGGGTCCGTTTATTTTATGTCTATTTTCATATAAAAAAACAATATGGACATGTTAAAAATATGAAATGTTGTCCATTTTCTGTGCAACAGGTATTACTCTGACCAATTTGCGAAAGGTAATAAGTGCTTATAGCATATCAAACGAATCAATTTGAGAACCGACGAACCTTTTCGTTCTTTGACTGTACATCACAGGAGTCACATGATAAAGCAGCATCCCGTGGAGTCAGACATGTGCTGCCAAACTTTTATCGACATCTACTTTCCACCTCATCTTGGCGTGTGATTCCAAGTTGCGTCCAAAACTGTCGCTCTGAAGCCCGGGGTACGCTTGGACCATGATACAAGATTTGGGGAATCTGGTTAATAACTATGAAACGACTGCCGCCTGACCTTTGTAACACTTTAACAAGGGAACCAGACCAACTGAATTATGTTTTTTTAAATGAAATAATTTTTCCGCTGTCTCTTGGTCTGCGCCTTTTTTATGCTAGTTTTTTATTGTGTTAAATAGTAACAGTGCTCCGCGTAACAAAATTTTGATTTTGTGCCTAAAATTTCCTTAAATTTCTAAGACAGTCTTAATGCTATTCTATGTCTAAAAATGTTTTTTTCATTATGAAGTTTTTTTTGTTGTTTCTTTTTTTTGTTGGTATTTTTATTACTAACTGAATTATGATTACACATTACAAACTATGCGAAACTTGCAGGTTTATCTCACGATGTTTACCCTCAAAGCTGAGCTAATGGTAGAAATTAACACATAGATCTGACAAAATCCAGAGGTGCACGCACGGATTCGAACCACGACCCCACGCACGGAAGGCGCGTTCCTATTATCGATATCTATTCAGGGGCGTAGCTACCGCCGTATCTGCCGGATCAATTATACGGGGCCCCGGGACCACGGGGGCCCCCAAAGTGTGTAAGGAAAAAAAAACTTTCTTATTTATTTTATTTTACAAATGACAAAATTCAATAAAGGAATTACTTTTTTTCCGCCTTAAGCGTCCGTTCCAAAGTTAAAAAAAATATTTGTAAAAAGGTTAAATTATGTTATGATAAATAAATTTCTTTTCATATTTTTTTTCTTTTGTGAAAAATCTTTACCTCCATAAAAGGGCCTCCAAACATTTTTTTTTATTCGGGGCCCCGACAAGGCACGCTACGCCACTGTATCTATTCTAACTACAACCCACACAACACATTAGCGATATTTCTGATTTCGCGGATGTTCATGAGGTGACTCGCTTGCTCGTTTGTCCGCCTCTAGCATAAAAAAAAACTATACCAAAAACAATGGAGATTATGCAGTCTCATTTCTTAAAAATGTTACTGTCACACCGGTTCTGAAATACCGCGCGAAGATGATTCCACAATAAAAATCCTTTATTTCAGAATTCCTCCCACAGGAATCTAGGAACACAAAAACGGCCGTATAAAAGCTAGAACTTCTAAACGTGTCGCAAAAAGGTTATCCTTCATTCCAGGCTCTGGCAACCCTGCGGCATAGTTTTTTGCCAGCCACTCGGCAAGAGCTTTTTATCGTTTCCTGGAACAACTTTCGGTTCTTAGCGGAATTAAGCATCGTCTGATTATCATTTTTAATTTGCGCCCCTCACGAAATGGCTCTGGTTTTTGTGTCAAAAGTTTTTGAAGCAGTGGCAACTGTCTAAATCCAATTTTTAACCGTGGGAGAGTCACGCTTCAGCAGGAAAGGGCTCACGGAAAAGGCGTGGAACAGAGTTTAAGGGAAGAAGAGGGACGCTACTGATTTAGGGATGAAATTACCGTACATGACCTTTAACACACATACCGCTCTTTTACGGACTATACCAGGGTGAATGCTCTGAAGAGCTTTTCTCCCTCATCCCACTTGCCCTATTCCGTCACAGAATAACACGCGCCGGACAAAGCTGTCACCGCTTCACAGTGGAAAACATCCTATCACGGACTAAACAATTTTGGCCGTTCTTATTTCTGCCACACCATTAAGAAATGGAACTCTTTGCCGGCGCATGTATTCCCCCTTCCTACAATATGGATTCCTTCAAACGAAGCGTGAAGAAGCATCTGTATGGCGGTGCCAACGGAGGTGATGCCTTGACATCGCTTCCGTTGTAATTGCAACGTGCGCTCTTCTCTTGCTTACCATCAGACTGAGGAGAGCCAATATATTGTGCCACTATAAAAAAGAAAAAAATACCTAGGTACAAATTCTAGTTCCAAACGGGGACCAGGGACCCCAAGCGATGTCGTCGCATTTAAGCATAGAGTAACTTATATATACTAAGATAAAGGCATGAGTCGGCTAGCCAGTGCTAGCGCCATCTAGAGGAAAACGACCAATACTCAACGGCTATGTAGTACGGTCACATTCGAGAATCACTGAGGAAGACGATTAAATAAATGGCTTGAGGCACAGAGTATGTACTTTTTACTTGAGGGCATTTTTCCGAAACACACTTTACTAGCGCGATGTAAAAATGCATAGTGACATCTACCAAAATCACGCCCAACTATCTGCTTGATTGCTTTTTAAAGCTACATCTGCTTTTTACAAGCTCCATCTAACGAAAACCTCTGAACTATTTTTCCCTGCTTTTATGGTGGCGGGTAGGGCACACTAGCGACGCCAATCGATTTTAATTTTTAGCTACTAAACCGGATCTATTTTAAACAATTTCGGGGTTACAATCTCTCGGCAAAACTTATTCTATTTATTAAATAACTATGCACAAATGTTGGGTTCGTTTTTGTACGCGAAAAATTGAACGCGTTTGTACGCAAAGGTGAAACAATTTTTCGCGTCGCTAGTGCGCCCTACCCGTCACCATAAGTACAAGCTTCTGCGCTCGGTAGCGTAATCTATTATACCTACCGGTACTCTTACTCACTGGGCGGATCACAGCGCGGTCCGCCGATCTCGCCAATTTTCTGTGATGCCGTGGTATCACTCCCGTCGAACCGCTCCATGCTGAACCTCTGTCCGAATCATAGAATCCATCAAAATCGTAAAGCTTATAATGTGGTAATTGCCTACCGATTGAATTGTTTGCTGCACGAAAAGGGAGTGGGCGATTTTCTTTCCGCCCTAATTTTAAATTAAGGTTACCTAAACACGATAGACCTAAAGATCTATAATTTAAATATTAGGTATCAAAATAAAGTGGTAGAACAAATGAGTTCGTAGAAATCGATAAGACAATATTCCTTTTGAAATTGACAAAGAATTTTTGTAACTTGTGAATACGTAATGTGAACTTCGAAAACTATTTTTTTTTCAGAAAAGTGTATTTGTTATGGCTCCTAAAATATATAACAAGCTTCCTAAAATAGTAAAAGAATGTGAACATGCCTATCGCCTATGTCTATAAACAAAGCGTCTTAATTTTTTTTCATTTGAGAAAGCTTTTTATTCTGTGTCGGAATGACGTATGAGTATTATAAATTTAATAATGCTGACCGTTTATACTTACCTATCTTATACTTATTAATTGTTATTAATTAATTTATACATTCATAGAAATGAATGTATCATTATTATTAATGAATGTATAAATAATTAATAACAATTAATAAGTATATTAAACCTAATTTATAAAAATATTATTATTAACAGATTGCAATGTCAAATTTATTTCTATAAATTTGACATTGCAATCTTAGTTATATGATGTAAAGTAAAGTAAAGTATCAGCCTATATACTGTCCCACTGCAGGGCAAAGGCCTCCATCATAGAATAGTTTTAATTTAATGGAATATTTATAAGTCAATGTAATTGAATGTTTTGTACTTACTCATACCTATTTTATTATGTATGCCCTATCGGCGGTATATAGAGGAACTGCATGTTAAACCTACCATCATTGTAATATATACACAAAAATATACCGTAAAACACACAAAACATACTTATACACAAAAATAAATTATTGATTGATTGACTTTGGCGATCTCGTAATACAGACAACAATCTGACAAAATTCCTCAATTAATTTAGAACCGAACGCGTGTGAAATAAAGCTGAGAATCTACTGAAGCAATATGACTGTTTTGTATACTTTGATGTATCGCCTCTGTGGCGCAGTGGTTAGTGGGTCGCACTTTAAAGCGACGGCTGCGCAAGAGGTCCCGGGTTCGGGCCAAAAATATGTACCTAAGTTTTCGGTAAGACATCCTTAGTTGCAGCCCGGAGTCTGGAAGTTGGCGGTCTTGTACGCCCGTGCCTCGGAAAGCACGTTAAGCTGTTGGCCCTGCCTCCGATCCCTCTCCGGTCGTGTCACAGTAGTGTCCCATCGGAGTATGAGGGTAAGGGAATAGAGAGTGCACTTGTGTTTGCACACACACTTGGGCACTATAATATATCCTGCGTACGTGGCTGATCGTTGAGATTGGCCGCCGTAGCCGTAATCGGTTAAAGGATATTAGGTAAATTATACTTTGTTGTGCTGATTTTTCGGCTTAGGGGGTAACTCGGCCACAAAATATCTCATCTGCGGCCGAGTTTCCTACTTTCAAATTTTGATGTAGGCTTTCTTCTTCTTCTTCTTATTTTTAGGTGTGGCAATTCACTCCTCATTGGATGTAGGCTTTCGGACGAAGCTTGTATTTCAGTGTCCGAAATTACTGCCTTCAGGCTTAAATTAAAGATTTTTTTTTATTATGACGTGGATTTGAAGGGTAAAACTATTTGTAGGGTACATATTAATATAGGTACTTTTTGTAAAATATTGTATTTTTCGTATTTTTATGTGTAAATTTTTGATAAGTTTTATTTTCAGTAATTTTGTTTTACTTTTGTATAGGGACTTTGGTCCCTATACAAAAATAAAATTATCAATTTATAGTTTGTAATTTTTTAAGCAATTCCTACAAAAAAAAATGTTTGGCCGAATTTACTTCAAATTGTGAAGGAAGTAATCTCAGGTACTAAAATATAAGCTTCGTCCGAAAAGCCTACATTAAAATTTGAAAGTAGGAAACTTGGCCGCGGATGAGATATTTTGTGTCCAAGCTACCCCCTTAGCCGATTTTCGGATTTTCACGGTAGAAATTGAGATTCCGAATCAGCGGTAGATTACATAATATTTGACATTCATAAATGTTCTGTATGGACTTAAATTGAATAAAGACATTTTTAATTTTTGATTTTTTTTGTGGCTAAAGTAGTACCTTTACAAGCCTTGATATTTTTTCTCTTTGTTGTTTGGTCTTTATTTTCAACCTTTTTTTGCCTAAACAGGAACGTGCCGCTTTAATCACTCGATATTGGCAGAGTTAAATTAGGCATGTGTTCACGTTGCGGGGAATAGCCTCGTGCAGTTCCCGGGACTTTTAGTGGGTATGCCCTCAGGTCGCTTCTTGTTAGAAGAAACGGCCCGGAGGGGGAGTCCCACAGTACCCTGTCGCCCCCCGGCGGGAATTTCTCCCGGGAAACCCAAAAAAAAAAGGCAAGTGTTCACTGTAAGCAGCCTTAACAAAAAAAATATTTTTGAAAACTGAAAGGGCTAGTACCTATATCCGATATAGGTTACGGACAGCCACACATCAATGTAAATAAATCTGTCTTCCTTCGATTATTGAGTAAATATAATAACTGATGTGGGGCTATTAAAACCATGATGTTCTACGACGAGTAAGTATTTCATCCTAAAGTCTTCATCAAAAATGTCTACGAAAAAAAACCGCCTTCAAAAACCACGAACTAAAAAGTGTAGAATAATATTTTAACACTTCGTCATCGTCATCATCATCAGCCCATTAAGTCCCCACTGCTGGGGCACGGGCCTCCCTCAATCACATGAGGGGTAATTGCCATATTCACCACGCTTGGCAGACGGGTTGGCGAGGGTTTTGATATAAATGCAGAGTTTTCCTTCTCTGGGTGCTGATGATCATGCCAGCAGCTTTACCTTAGTCACCTTTTACGACACCTCGGTAAGAGTGAGGGTGGCCTATTCTACTCTTCCGGGGACCACACGTCCACACGGCCACACTAAACAGGAACGTGCCGCTTTAATCACTCAATATTGGCAGAGTTAAATTAGGCATGTGTTCACGTTGCGGGGAATAGCCTCGTGCAGTTCCCGTGACTCCATTCCATACCCACGGGTGGTTGAGCCCCGGGAGTTTTAGTGGGTATGCCCTCAGGTCGCTTCTTGTTAGAAGAAACGGCCCGGAGGGTGAGTCCCACAGTACCCTGTCGCCCCCCGGCGGCAGGGTCTGCGTAATGCATTTAAATTCTCCCGGAAAACCAAAAAAAAAGGCATGTGTTCACTGTAAGCAGCCTAAACAAAAAAAATATTTTTGAAAACTGAAAGGGCTAGTACTTATATCCGATATAGGTTACGGACAGCCGCACATCAATGTAAATAAATCTGTCTTCCTTCGATTAATGTGTTAACCATGAAACCATGATGTTCTACGACGAGTATTTCATCCTGAAGTCTTCATCAAAAAATTCTACGAAAAAAACCGCCTTCAAAAACCACGAACTAAAAAGTGTAAAATCATATTTTAACACTTCGTCATCGTCAGCCCATTTAAGTCCCCACTGCTGGGGCTACGGGCCTCCCTCAATCACATGAGGGGTAATTGCCATACTCACCACGCTTGGCAGACGGGTTGGCGAGGGTTTTGATATAAATGCAGAGTTTTCCTTCTCTGGGATGATCATGCCAGCAGGTTTACCTTAGTCGCCTTTTACGACACCTCGGTAAGAGTGAGGGTGGCCTATTCTACTCTGCCGGGGACCACACGGCTGTCACGTTTTAACACTTCAGACACCTCAAACAACACTCGAGAAAAGGTGTTACCGAAGTTGCGCCCAATATTATCTTGTAATACAACATTCGATTATTCAATAGGGATTAGGCGCCGACTTCGGTAACACCTTTTCTCGAGTGTACTGTTATAAAATAGGTAAACTGTTCGCCTACACCTTTGACATTGTAATGGATATATTTATTGTTGGACATGAAATCTACTTATTTATGCGAGTAATATAGTAATAATAACATTGTATTAAAATTTTTGGCGATAAAAACAGTAACTGGCGAGTTTCTTGCCGGATCTTCTCGTCAGAATCAACTTTCCGATTCCGGTAGTAGAATCACATTAAATATGTTTATTATTTCTTAGTATATTTTATGTATCGACTATATATATGTAATTACATGTATATTATACTTACAAAAACAATAGTTATAATTTCTAATGTATGACGATTTGAAAGTGCTGTATGTATACAAGCCTATGCAAATAAAGATATTTTGAATTGAATTAAATTGAAATTTTATTTAAAGTGTATGAATTGTCAAAATATTATTGGTCCTACCTACCTCCTTTTTTGAAGTCGGTAAAAATAGACTCAAGATAGTATCGTATTACTTTGTAAATATGCAGTTTATCCCAAGATAAACTGCATACTTACAAAGTAATTAGTTAAAGTAGACCGAAGAAAAACTAGATCCAAGATTTCCCACACCAAATATAAATAGAAGCAACAAGTTTAACCATCTATTTTTAGACAAATACATTCTCCTCGGATTTAAATCCCACGGTCGTATTCCGCTAAATCCTTTTCGAAATTTCCCTCCCGAGCAGGTTTCCCTGAGTTTCCACAAAAAGACGCGGTGGTTCCCACAGACAGCCGTTAGGCCATCATCATATCGACATATTTCCAGCGAGCCAGCGTCACTACAACCTTTCACCAGGCAAGGAAAAACCTACACTGCCTTAACAGTCGCTTGGATATTATTTACAGAAAAACCGAGGCCATGAAGCGAGCGATTAACGGCGTATAGATCGATCGATCGATTTTTTTAATACTCATTCTTCAACTGATTTGGCTTCGGCGGCTGATGTCAAAGACCAGCCAAGTACCAAAACAGAATATATTATTATAGTGCTCAAGTGAATGCGCAAACATAAGTACACTCTTTATTCCCTTACCCTCATATTTCGATAGGACACCATACTAATACGAATCATCCCTCTTTACAGTTGAACCAAAATAATAAGCCACATTTAACGTTTCTATCATAGAGAGGTGACCTACTAAAAACTTCGATTAAAGTGAATAATCGATATGTACTTCAAATAAACGTAAATCGAATAAAATAATAATGGAAAAGAACTTATAAGTACTTTTATTTGGAGAAATGTGAATCGAAATTATTGGAAAGAAAGAAGATACCTAGTAGGTACCGATCCCAGATAATGATCCGCGGTCAGATTTTTTCTTTTTTTTCGAAATCAAAGCGCTTATATATAGTTTTTCTGTTTACCTAGTTATAAATGTATTTATACTTTTATACAACATAATAATACGTTTTATTTAATCTGAATGTGGCTTTCAATTATGGTTGAAAATTCCTACACGAATAAACATTGTATTCGTTCCATTATTTTTGGAACATAACATTGTACCAACGTCTAATTTTCTAGAAAGTATATTTTTGATAAGTTTATAAATAGTTTAACAGAGAAAGTAAATCGTAAAAATATCTTTTTTGTCTTTTATGCAATAAATATATGCCAATTTCATTTTAAAAACTTAAGAAATTGTGCTATTTTAAGATTGAAAGATTGATAAATTCAATGCCCGTTGTTACAAGGTTACGTTGTCGAATTTTGATGAGTGTCAAATGTGGCCTTTTATTTTGGCCCAACTATAGTCACAAACTAGGTAATGCACCAACGATACGCAGTTAGACATACCTATTTAGGTATCTTTACCTAATTAATAAATAAAGTAAGAAAGAAAGAATAAAGGAAAGGGGGTTTAAAGGTTGGCAGCGCATTTGCGACTCCACTGGTGTCGCGGTTGTCCATGGACGTCGGCGATCGCTTACCATCAGGTGATCCGTCTGCTCGTCTGGCAACTATCACATAAAAAAAGCGTAGGTATGAGGCAGAGTCACTTCCAAACGCGCCATCGGGCCAGTCCAGTCGTAGTATTAATGACTTTTTAATACAAAGTACTCTGTGGCACAGATTTACTTACTTATAATAAGTATAATATACTAAGATCATTGACTGAGATAGAGGCATGAGTCGGCTAGCCAGTTCTAGCGCCATCTAGTGGAAAACGACCAATACTCAAAGTCTGTGCAGTACGGCCACCTTCAAGATTCAGTCAGGGAGACGATTAATTAAAATTATCAGAAGCAAATTTATTTGCTGTATAACAAAATTCTCAATACCTTCTAGATTTCTGGTTTATTACCCATACTTTTCTATAATTGTTGCGGAATCACGCTTTACTAGCGCGATGTAAAAATGCATAGTGACATCTACCAAAACAATGCTGAACATCTGCTTGATTGCTTTTTAAAGCTACCTACATCATTTTTTTTGGTCAATAGGCTAACGCATGACCACAATCACACCTGATGGAAAGCGACGATGAGGTCTAGGATGATACGCGTTTGCCTAAAATATGCCTGTTCACTCTTGGCTTAAGGTGACGGGTAGGGCACACTAGCGACGCCAATCGATTATAATTTTTAGCTAAAAATTATAATCGATTGGTCTTGGGCTAAAAATTTGAATCCGGTTTAGTAGCTACTAAATCGGTTCTATATTAAACAATTTCGGGGTTACAACCTCTCGGTAAACACTTATACTATTTATTAAATAACCATGCACAAACGCGGACCCCGCATTTGTACGCGAAAAATTGATTCACGCTAAAAGTGGCCGCTTTTGGCGGTAATCAATTTTTTTCGTACAAAAATGGACCCAACAGGTTGCCCACCTGTCGCCTCAAAGATGTCTAGATTATAGTGGTCAGGAAAAACAGACCTTGGCAGGTAGTTCCATTCCTTAGCCGTCCGTCCTGTAATCTGCTTTTTACAAGCTCCATCTAACGAAAACGGCTGAACTATTTTTCCCATACTAAGAAAACCGGCCAAGTGCGAGTCTGACTCGCGCACCGAGGGTTCCGCCGGTATCTTTTGATTACGTTAACTTTTGTTTGATTTTTTCACAGCTTAAAGGGACAGTAGACCTAGGTATTTGGTATAAATTTCAATTTGATACCTTTATTCGTTCGTGAGAAATAAAGTAGTAAATTTCATTTTATTAAAATATTTTTATTATTTTATATAACTAAAAAAATGTGATTTTCGCAATTTTTCCTATATTTGCATTATATGACAATGCTTCATGCCAAATTTCAAGATTCTGAGTTTACGGGAAGTACCCTGTAGGTTTTGATTCCTTTGCGAGTGTCGAAAATTTGATGAAAATATCGATATAATCGGCTGTATCTTTTGATTGCGTTGGCTTAGAAGTTTGATTTTTTCACAGCTTCAAGGGACAGTAGACCTGAGTATTTGATATAAATTTCAGCTTCATACCTCCACGCGTTCCTGAGAAAAAGGGTCTTGACAGACGGACGGACGGACGGACAACAAAGTGATCCTATAAGGGTTCCGTTTTTTCCTTTTGAGGTACGGAACCCTAAAAAAAAGTACTTAAGTGAAATGACCCTGCTCTTTAGTTTATCAGCCTTCGCTACCCGCTCGCGCCGTGGCCTCAGACCCGGCAACCACTCACTGAGCCGCGGTTTCCCACGGTGACCGGCCTCGCCATCCACACCAGCGATCATTATTCGCGTTTTTAGGCCCCAGCTCTGGAGAAACTCGCGCAAACGCACTTCTTGCGATTTTCCAAGTTTTCCGAGGCATTTTCTTTCATTGAAAACAAATCAGCGAAATACCGGTATCGTTTGAAGTTAAAATAAAAATACTGTTCCAAGTGGACTCAATTTTCATAGAATTTTACCGTGGGAG
This sequence comes from Marasmia exigua, assembly GCA_019059595.1. Lineage (NCBI taxonomy): Eukaryota > Metazoa > Arthropoda > Insecta > Lepidoptera > Crambidae > Marasmia > Marasmia exigua. The sequence continues at coordinate 19,791,709 of CM032482.1, forward strand.
AGCCAAGCTTCGGCATGAAGGGACCGGCTCGACAAGAGTGATACCACGGCCTCACAGAAAACCGGCGTGAAGCAGCACTGTGCTGTGTTTCGCTGCGTGAGTGAGGCTACCAATCCGGGGGATAGGGGCAGGCTTCCCAACTTAGGTAACTATTTATTAAATAACCATGCACAAATGTTGGGTCCATTACGCGTACGCGAAAAATTGATTCGCGCCTAAAGCGGCCACTTTTAGCGTGAATCAATTTTTCGCGTACAAAAACGGACCCAACATTTGTGCATGGTTATTTAATAAATAGTATAAGTGTTTGCCGAGAGGTTGTAACCCCGAAATTGTTTAAAATAGATCCGGTTTAGTAGCTAAAAATTAAAATCGATTGGCGTCGCTAGTATGCCCTACCCGTCACCTTAAAATGACCACAGAAGTCACTTTTCCTACAACTGTAGCGTCGCTCTAATAGTAGGTATTAGGCCACATTTATGCCAGTTAAATTTCCCTACACACTGACGTCACTCCGTCTCTTTAGTTTTCGATAGTAGGTAATTATCAGCCTATAAACTATCCCACTGCCGGGCAGAGGCCTCCATTAGATATAGAAATCAACTCTTCGCTACTATGAAGGGATTAGGCTTAATCACCACGCTTGCCTAATGCGTATTGGTGATCACAAACCCGAGCTCTGTTCGAAAAATTCGAAACATACTTTTCGCTCGACCCGGGAATCGAACCCAGGACCCCGAGATCACGGCCCAGTACTTAAACCACTAGACCAACATGGCGTTTTCGATAGGCCAGGCTATAGGTATTATCTATTAATTTGTGTAGAAAAAAATGTATTTTGATCAGTTTACGACATTATTTTTGGAAAAACCGGTATTATAAATTTAATTAATATAATCCTAATGTAAGATATCATGTAGTCTTATCATCAAAAAGGGTGGCAACTCAACCTTGGTGTTATGATGATATGTGACAGGGCGCGGCTGAAGTGTCAAGGACGTCATCTGAACATCATCATGTGCCGATTGCAACAAGGGATTCTTAAAGATAATATAAATATTTTTTCAATTAAACTTAGTGTTTACTTATTCTGATCACCTAACTACATATATTTTCCTAGGCTCCTGTGGCATTTTATCCTAAATTAGGTACTCATAGTACATACGTATAGGTGCTTGTAGATACCATTTTGTTTTGTGCAATAGTAAAATAATATCCATGTATTAAATAAGATTTATTTATTGTTTATCAAAATCTACAGCTCTTAAATTATACTATTTAAAATTTATATACTACTTACAGCCAATAACAGATTTTAAATACATTGACAAACTTATATAAATACAACAGCCAAGGGGCAGCAAAAAAAGGGAAAAAAAAAGAAAACAACCACTACAATTTGACAGTTGTGTACAGACAGCCACACATCAGACTACTATAGTCCGTCAAAATTCTTCAATTGATATTGAGTCGAAAGTGTTTGACATTAAGGTGAGAATCGAATGAAGAGAATCTGACTGTTCCGCATACCTCGATGTGTGGCTGTACGTACCTTGCACGTAATAATGTATTTATACGTGTGTGTGTGTGTGTGTGTGTGTGTGTAAGATAAAAGACAACATTGCAAAAACTATCAAAACCGCACAAATAGGCTATTGTGTAGGAGGCGGTACTATCTACAACTTAATATACATAGGTACCACCTACACAAAGGGCTCGGGACAGAGGTCGTGACCCTGAAAGGGTCCGGCGGGTTCAAGGTCCTTCCCTTAGCCTTGAGGAAGGTTTACGAGGACAATATAGGGGAAAAGGGAATATCGTAAAAATAAGGACACATTTTTAACCGACTTTAAAAAAGGAGGAGGTTCCCAATTCGACTCCTATATATTTTTTAGCCGTGTGGTCCCGGCAGAGTAGAATAGGCCACCCTCACTCTTACCGAGGTGTCGTAAAAGGCGACTAAGGTAAAGCTGCTGGCATGATCATCAGCACCCAGAGAAGGAAAACTCTGCATTTATATCAAAACCCTCGCCAACCCGCCTGCCAAGCGTGGTGAGTATGGCAATTACCCCTCATGTGATTGAGGGAGGCCCGGGCCCCAGCAGTGGCGACTTAAATGGGCTGACGATGATGATGATATTTTTTTCCGTTTGTTCGCCGATTAATTTGTCATTGTCGCAAGGGTAAGGAAACATGAAATGAAAATGGGCAAATCGATCGTATTTTTATAAAGGGACAACTGGAATATAATCTATGTAGCTAAAAAAAGGTTTTTCAAAAAAGGAGTGTTAAGGTTTTTAAGGGGTGTCGGCAGCGCGTATGCAGGGCCTTTGGAGTTGCAGACGTGCTAGGTTGCGGTAATCGCTTACGATCAGGCGAGCCGCATGCTTGTTTGCCACCGACGTAGTATAAATAAAAAGTATGCCTAAAAGTATGAATTTTGTTTTTCTCATTTAAATTTTGTAGCGCATGTTGCATTTTATAGTTTTTATTATTGAGCTTTATTGTCATAAACACAAGGGCATCTCAAATTCTAGTTCCGTACATTAGGAAGTGATAAGTACCTATCTTCTCCTTAGTTTGTGGTACATAGTGATTGGGTTTATTCTCTTTGAGTTCCATGTTTTTCCGGGGGACAGCTTTCGTGGCGCGGACTCCATAAATAAATGTTACCTATAAATAGAAAAAATAATTTTAAAATAAAATATCGTGACATAAAATTAAATCAAAGAGTTTGACATTCATTCGCCCTTCATGTTTTAAACAAACCTGGCAGTTATACTAAAAAAAAATCGAAGATACCATTTTCCTATAGAAAAAAAAAAATTGACATTAAATGTTTCCTCTGTTTTTTTTTTTGGTTTAGCAGCCAGTTCAAACTTTAGGAAGACCAAAAAGTTCTTAATTTTATGATCCGTAAGAAAATCGCGCATATGATTTTATCTAAGCGCATTGTAGGTAAACTATAGTAGGCACCTAATGACGAAATCATAACCATTCCTTACCACCGTACCCTATATTATATTTTTTATGCTAGAGGCAACAAACGAGCAAGCGAGTCACCTGATGGAAAGTAATCTTTGCCGCCCATGAACATCCGCGAAATCAGAGAGATCGCTAATGTGTTGCCGGCCTTTTTTGAATTTGAATGCCTCGATGGCTCATTGTTTAGGTAGTACTTTAAAGCGATGGTTGCGCAAGAGGTCCTTGGTTCAATCCCCGGGTCGGGCTCAAAATGGGAATAGGGAGTGCACTTGTGTTTGCGCACACACTTGAGCACTAAAATATATCCTGCGTATGTGGCTCATCGTTGTGATTACCTCCGTAAACGTAATCGATTCCCCACATTATTTTAAAAAATTGTAGATAAATATTAATTTAACCACGCAAGATAGGTCACCCAATTAAGAGTTATTTTAAAACTCCTCACACTTCTTCCATGTTTGGAATAAGATAATCGAATTATGCAAAGCACCTATCAATGTGACTTAATTAATTTAAGAGACAGATGCGAAATATTTCTTATTTATTAGTTCGTTTAACTTTGAGCAAGAAGTGTCCTGTTTTTAGATCCACATAGATAGTTAGGCAGTTTTAGTTAATTAATTCTTAATCGCTTTAAATGGGGTTTGAAACGGGTAATAAAACTTTATTTCACTTAAAGTTTCTCGTTTTTATAACCTTAGGTATTTTTGTCTGATTCTAGGAAAAATAAGTGTGGCCGTGTGGTCCTCGGCAGAGTAGAATAGGCCACCCTCACTCTTACCGAGGTGTCGTAAAAGGCGACTAAGGTAAAGCTGCTGGCATGATCATCAGCACCCAGAGAACGAAAACTCGGCATTTATATCAAAACCCTCGCCAACCCGTCTGCCAAGCGTGGTGAGTATGGCAATTACCCCTCATGTGATTGAGGGAGGCCCGTGCCCCAGCAGTGGAGACATAAATGGGCTGATGATGAGGAAAAATAATATCCTAGAATGGAATACTGCTACCCAGGTATTTACCTACTTACTAAGTTACATACCTAATTAAAGGATAATAGGTACCGACTTACTTTTTTTTGGGGCCTATTTCTGTTACCTATTTATTAATGAATTCCTCATAGGATTATATTGGACTGGCCCGATGGCGAAGTTTAGTGTGTGTTTTTTTTTCCAGGGGAAACTATCATTGGCCGTCACCTTGCTACATGTAGGGAACAAGGTGGTGTGTGGGACTCAAGCCCTAACTAAAACCACTGGGGTGTCCATCTCCGCGCAATCGCGGTCGGAAACCCCACGCCGGGACTAGACCGTACCGCTAATCGCGCTCGCCGCTTCACCCCTATTTGGCGCAATACAGCCCTTCAACGCTGTACGACCTACCAGGACACCCTGTAATGTCGTCGTATGCAGAGCAAGCCACTAAGTTTAGTGACCCTACCTCAATACCAATGGTAGTGGATTCGATGCCCACCCTGCACATACACACGTGCGGTAAACAGTTGTGTTTGTTCAGTGTTATTAACTTAGTACGGAATCAGGTCACAAGAATCTGATCTGTGATCAGGTGGCAAGTCGAGCAAAAAAGCGGCATTGCCGTACCATCCTTTTCTCGAAGCAATTAATGCTATTTTCGACCGGCCCATAATTTCGTTGTAGATAAAAGAAGCCTGAATTTTCAATACAACTAATTAGGCATTGTATAAACACGGTAAATTTAATTTGAACTCGTAGTTTAAGAATGACAACTTGTTAAAGTTTCTGAATTTTGTCACTGACTGACTCATCGATCATCAAAAGTGCCTTGGACTTTTGATCTAGCAGACAAGAATTCAGTTTTAGTATAAAAACAGAATTTAGTTTCTAAATATGGGTATAACCTTATTTTTTTGTCATTTCGGTTCAGTTTTCTAAATACACCAACTGCATGAATAACATTGTAATCTCATATAAAAGTATAGAATTACAAAATTACTTTTGCAGTTGAAGGTGAAGGTACCGGAAAGAAAAAAAGTACCTAGGTGGACTACAAAAGAAATGATATCCCATAAAAGCAAAACTTGTCAAAAAATCCAAGTCGGTTGTTCTACATCATCATCATCATCATCAGCCTATCGCAGTCCACTGCTGGACGTAGGCCTCTCCAATTGTTCGCCACTGTGATCTATGCATGGCTTCTCGCATCCAGCTCTTGCCAGCCATCCTGCGCAGATCGTCCTCCCACCTAGCCAAAGGGCGCCCTACATTACGTTTGCCAAGACGCGGTCTCCACTCCAGAACTCGTTTGCCCCATCGGTTGTCGGTTCTGCGGCTAATATGGCCAGCCCACTGCCACTTAAGCTTGCTAATCCGGTGAGCAATGTCGATAACTTTGGTTCTCTGCCGGATCACCTCATTTCGGATTCGATCTCGGAGAGAGACGCCGAGCATTGCTCGTTCCATAGCCCGCTGAGCGACCTTTAACTTGTGGACCAGCCGTACCGTAAGTGTCCACGTTTCGGCTCCGTATGTCATGACGGGTAGGACGCACTGATTGAAGACTTTCGTCTTTAGGCACTGTGGTATCGACGATATGAAGACACGACGTAGTTTTCCAAATGCTGCCCAACCTAACTGGATTCTTCTGTTCACCACTCTCTGACAACGTAGTGGAAATGTCTAGCGTGTCGAACAGGGTAGCGTACCTCATCATCAAGCTCACCGAGAGGTACAGCCTCAAGGTGGTGCAAGTGTACGCACCGACTTCGACATACTCAGACGATGAAGTGGAGGAAATGTTCGATGACATATCGAGGGCCCTTCACTTCACCAAAACCCACTACAATGTTGTCATGGGGGACTTCAACGCTAAAGTGGGAGTACAGAATTGCAACGAATCGGTAGTAGGATCCCATGGATTTGGAGTTAGGAATCATAGGGGGTGGATGCTTGTCAACTTTCTCGAACGAGAGGGGCTCTTTTTGATGAACTCTTTCTTCAGAAGCAGCCCCAAAGAAAGTGGACGTGGCAGAGCCCCGACACTATGACTAAACACGAGATCGACTTCATCATGGCGGACAGGCGGCATAAATTCAGAGATGTCTCCGTGATCAACAGGTTCAACACCGGTAGCGATCACAGACTTGTCCGAGGCACTCTGAATATTGACTTTAAAGCCGAACGAGTCCGCTTGATGAGGTCAAGACTCCGGCCTACTCTACTGCAATCCATGAAAGGATCTGAAAAGTTTCAGTTAAACCTGGAAAACCGATTCAATGCAGTGGAAACCACAACGGACGTTGACCAGAACCTCGAAAATGTGGTTCGAGTCCTCAGGGAAGAAGGCACGAGATTTTGTAACATGCAGCGCAAAGGTAGGAAGTCGAAACTCTCTGATGAGACCTTGGGGCTAATGAGACAACGACGTGAGCAACCACCGTCCACTTCGTCAGGAAAACGGACTCTAAACCGGGAGATCAGTAAACTTGTGCGACGCGACCTCCGGTGCTCCAATACTCTCTCGATTGAAAGAGCTATCGAGCAGAATCGGGGGTCGAAGGTTTTCGTACAATCTCTCGGAAGAAGCCACCTGACCAAGCTGACCACATCACGTGGAGAAGTTGTTGCTTCAAAGCCGGCGGTCCTTCGAGAAGTGGAAGACTTCTATGGCCGATTATACGCTTCGCATGCATCTCGACCTGATCCCGAAAATGAGGACTCTAGGGCCACATTAACACGCCATTTCACCGAAGACTTGCCAGAAGTCAGCATTGGCGAAATCGAGATTGCTCTTGGACAGCTGAAAAACGGAAAAGCCCCTGGAGAGGATGGCGTTACAACAGAGTTGTTGAAAGCTGGAGGATTACCCGTACTGAGGGAACTCCAAAAGCTCTTTAACGATGTCCTCTTCGAAGGGAGAACTCCGGAGGCGTGGAGTAAGAGTGTGGTCGTCTTGTTTTTCAAAAAAGGGGACAAAACCCTTTTGAAGAACTATCGACCCATTTCCCTTTTAAGCCACGTCTATAACCTGTTCTCAAGAGTGATCACGAACCGTCTTGCGCGGAGACTCGACGAATTCCAACCACCGGAACAGGCTGGGTTTCGGAGCGGATACGGCACCATAGATCACATCCACACAGTGCGGCAGATTATACAGAAGACAGAAGAGTATAATCAGCCCCTGTGTCTAGCATTTGTGGATTATGAGAAAGCCTTTGACTCGGTTGAAATCTGGTCTGTTCTGGAGTCCCTGCAGCGATGCCAAGTCGATTGGCGATATATCCAGGTGATGAGATGTCTCTATGATGCCGCTACTATGTCCGTCCAAGTACAGAATCAGCAAACAAGTCCTATACCATTGCATCGAGGAGTGAGACAAGGGGACGTCATCTCCCCGAAATTGTTCACAAATGCAATGGAGGATATGTTCAAGACGCTGAACTGGAAGAGACGTGGCATCAACATCAATGGCGAATACATCTCTCACCTGCGATTTGCTGACGACATCGTCATAATGGCAGAAACGCTGCAGGACCTACAACAGATGCTGAATGACCTGGCTGACTCTTCTAAATGCATCGGCCTACGGATGAACTTGGACAAAACCAAGGTCATGTTCAATGAACATGTTCTACCGGAACCGATTGCAATTCACGGTGCCGTCCTCGAAGTTGTTCAAAAATACGTATACCTCGGGCAGACTTTGCAATTGGGTAAAAACAACCTCGAGGATGAGGTTGTTCTACGGTATCTATTAATTCGACAGTTCCTAGATATTACACTGGATGCCAAATTCCAATGGAATCCACACTTGGCAGCCTTGGCGGGAAGACTTAGTTCCGCCGCATATGCGGTTAAGAAGATCAGACATCTGACTGATATTGAAACCGCGAGACTGGTTTATTTTAGTTATTTTCATAGTATGATGTCATATGGTCTTTGGTTGTAGGGGTCGGCGGCTGAGATACAGACTATTTTTGTATTGCAGAAGAGGGCCATCCGCTCCATATAGGTACAACCTTAGGCCTCGCGATTCGCTGAAAGAACTGTTTAAGAATATTGTCATTTTAACTGTAGCTTCCCATTACATTTTGGACTGCATTTTGTACTTTCGTAAGAACATTGATATTTTTTCTAAAAAATCTAATTGTCATGGTTTTAACACTAGAAATAAACACAAGCCTGCGATTCCAAATCTGAAGCTCCAAAAGATTAATAGTTCATTTGTTGGTCAAGTATTAAAATGTACAATAAGTTGCCACAAAATGTTATTGAGTTACCAACGCATAAATTTAAATCCCACGAAAACCTGTTTAATGAGTAAAGGATACTATAAAATTGTAGATTACTTAAATGATAAGGATTCATGGACAAAATGACCTCCGTGCCTGCACACATGTAGTCATTTTACAAATATTTACTGGAATCATTATTATTATATAATTAATCAATTTTAATAAATTAGGCTTAGCAGCATTTATTATTGTATACAAATTGATTAGTATTGATTAAACAAACAATTGACAAGATGCTAACCACCTACTATTATAGGTACACCTCGTCCTGCAGTTTATTAGTATTGGATTAAGTAACTACTACTCTGTGACCTATGAGGGGAACCTAAGTAGTCATGCTCACTCAAATGTCTCTGAGGTGGTGGCGTTATGTGGCGGGTCGGCCCTCTAATATGGTTGAGTGAAATGATGACTAACACATACGTCATACTTGTGAACAGGTGCCACCTTTGGGGACTGGTCCGCTTCGGTTTACCTCATATTTAGCTTTTAATTTGCGTCATTCTATTTTGTGTTGCATTAGACTGTATGACTTGGTGTGAGGATAACAAACCATTGTAAAAAAGTTGGCGATTAAAAAGAGTAACTGGCGAGTTTCTTGCCGGATTTTCTCGACCAGAAACAACTTTCCGAGCCGGTGGTAGAATCGCATTATGTTTCTTTACTTTTTTAGTATATTTTATGTATCAACATATATATGTATTAACATGTAAATTATTACATAAGTACTTATAAATAGTCTTAAATCATTCAAATGTATGACGATTGTAAGTGCTGTGTACAAGCCTATGCAAATAAAGAATTATTTGATTTTGATTTTGATACCGTAAAAAGTTGTGAGATCTATGTCATCCAAGGCGGTTCTTAACTTGGCAATCGGTTGTGTTTTCATGCAATGGCCTAGTCAAATATTCAATAACCGATTGCTAAGTTAATAACCGACGTGGTACCATAAAAAAAACGTAGATGAGGCGTTGAATCATCGCCTCTTTCTGCGAGGACTTCATGTCCCAGTAAAGAGGCGGCGGAGCGGGAGCGAGAGGCAGATCCCCTTGCTAACCCGCTCAGAAGGCGTCGGAAGTGGTTTTTTTTATGTGATAGGTGGCAGACGAGCAGACGGATCACCTGATGGTAAGCGATTGCCGCCGCCCATGGACACCCGCGACACCAGTGGAGTCACAAGTGCGCTGCCAATCTTTAGTCCCCACTTTCCCCCGGATTGGGCCTCCGGTACCCTTTTTTTTGTTTGACTCACGTAGCGTAACACAGCACAGTGCTGCTTCACGCCGGTTTTCTGTGAGATCGTGGTATCATTCCGGTAGAGCCGGCCCATTCATACCGAAGCGTGGCTCTCCCACGATAAAAGACGGCGCACAGTCATGCGTCATCATCTCAATTGACTACAAGGTAGTGGTCCGCCAAGAACTGGTGTGGGAGCACCAAAGTTGGTACTGCATAGACCAAAACCAACGCATGGGGACGAGGGTGGTTCGGTGCACTCGGCCATTCCTGTCGCCCTTACCTTTAGGGCAATGTCAGCCCACCGTGCAGGTGGGTATTCCGCCTGGGAGGTTATGCAGCCAAGGCTACGCTGGATTCCCACGACCTCCCTTAATATGGCGATGAGAGTGCGCCGCTGTGGTTTTAGTTGGTATGCCTCTGAATTATCTTCCCAGAGGAGAGCCCAACATAACTCTTGCTGACCCCGTCGGCCGGGAATGCCTAAAGATGTCCCTGCATTACACTTCCGCATTTCCACAGTGACAAAAAAAGGTGAGACGTAGAATGAACTTACCTATAGGTACTTAATTAAAAAGTAATTGAGTGTACCTACGTAAGTATGCCGGGCGAAGCGACACCCTGGACTCCGATAAGATGGGAACAGACATTGGACGCAACTACGTAGAGATGATGAAGACCACACCACAAAAGATAATTATGATAAGTACTAATAAAAAAAATCATTTTATTTGCATCATCGTCAGCCCATTTAAGTCCCCACTGCTGGGGCACGGGCCTCCCTCAATCACATGAGGGCCTCCCTCAATCATACAATTGCCATACTCACCACGCTTGGCAGACGAGTTGGCGAGGGTTTAGATATCAATGCAGAGTTTTCCTTCTCTGGGTGTTGATGATCATGCCAGCAGCTTTACCTTAGTCGCCTTTTACGACACCTCGGTATGAGTGAGGGTGGCCTATTCTACTCTACCGGGACCACACGGCAATTTATTTGCATAAATAATAACAATAATTTTATTTCACGGTAGGCAGTGGCGTGACTGTGCTCTGGCATTGTTGATGTCTATGAGCGGCGGTTACCGTTTACCATCAGATGGGCCGCAAGCTCGTCTGCCTATTTTAAGCAATAAAAAGAAATATCATGACGTCATGACCTTTTTTCAGGGACATGCCATTACCCCTTACCGCCATCTACTGGTATAAAGTGGAACTAATATCCCGAAACGAAGTGAGGGTGGGCCGCTAGTTAGATATAAAAAAGATTACATCTTTTTTCGCAAATTTCTGAGTATTTTTATTATGTTTTAACTGGGAGAGATCATTGCTTGGGAATGAATTATTCGACCGGAGTCATACCCCATGGTCTCACAGGTGCTTAACCGTAAAACAACGTCTGCACTCTGTTTTGCTGCGTACATAAGTGAGGGCACTGGAGGCCCAATTAGGGGGAGGGGGGGGGGGGGGGGGATGGCTGCAATCGGTCTACTCGTCTGCCACCTCTTCATCTTACCTACCTATTTTCTGTCTGTTCTTACCTGTAACAGTAGATAATGTAAAAGCCTTGCCAAGTCTTGTCCGCCTCCACAAGAAAAAGCAATTAAATGTAAAACGTTTTTATATAACAGATCATTAGAAAATTCCACTTACTGTCGTGTATAACAAAATGCTAATGGAAATTAAAAAGCATGTGGAAAAAGTGGCCCCTGTGTCACTCCTCATAGGAATGTCTTACTGATTTAAAACCGAATCATTTCCACACATTATTCGCTTACTTAGGTTTTTATAGGGTTCTGGGAGACATCAAAGAAAAACCATAAAAATAACTGAAGATTATTTGGGTAGGTAAGCGATGTAGCTCAGTGGATAAGTATCTTCTATCTATATCGACTATATCTATACTCCCGAAGGTTGTCTGGTAGAAATCGCTTTCAGCGATAAGACACAAAATTTCTTTCATGCCTTGTACTTAAGTTGTGTATTTTGTGCAATGAATAAAGTATATCAACCTATCTATCTGAAAATCTACTATGTAAATCCTACAGACAGCGGCAACTAGAAAACACGAAACGCTGCGCGATGCTAATCAACACCTAACGCCATCTATTGGTACAAGTTGAAACGAATCTCCCGAAACGAACTAAAGCGGGACACTTTTTAAAATAAGCGCCTTCTGAACGGATTGTGCGCTCGAATCCGAGCATGGATCATTCAAATCTAGGTACAGACAGCCACACAATATCAGGTTACCACAATCTTTCAACTTTCCTCAATTGATATAGAGCGAATCAAACGTTAAGGTGAAGGGTATACCTTACTAGCGACGCCAATTGATTTTAAATGTCAGCAACTAGACAAGATCTATTTATAAAAACTTGGGGGCTTCAGTCTCTCGGTAAACACCTATACTATTTATTTAATACTTATAGTTAGCTATTTGTCCTGCACTCGAATTTTGGATTACCGCCGAAAGCGGCCACTTTTGGCGTGAATCAATTTTTTTCAGTACAAAAACAGACAAAACCGAGAGACTGAAGCCCCGAAATTATTTAAAATAGATTTGTTTTGGTAGCTAACGATTAAAATCAATTGGCGTCGTACGTGGGAGAGGCACGCATCGGCATGAATAGGTAGGCCGGCTCGACTGGAGTGAAACCACGGTCTCACAGAAAACACTGCGTGAGTGAGGGTACCGGAGGCCCATTCTGGGGAAGGGGTGTTTAAAGGTTGGCAGTGCACTTGTGACTCCACTGGTATCGCAGGTGAAAATCGTTTTTTTTTCATGATTTTTATGGAACACCCATAATAGGTATGTATCATGGTCCAAACATAGCTGTGTAGAGATGTGATCTAAGTACCTACATAGGTAGGTAGATATCTTTTTTAGTGGGCTGTCACACGAGAGTGATATTCCAGTTAGCCGGCAAAATTGTTCTTCGCTATGCTGCCTGTGCGATTATTACCAAGTAAATAGCACTTAGATTTTTACTGCTCATAACGTGTGGCAAAGAAATCCTATTTTTTCTATAAATTTTAGGTTCGTTTTTTCACCTTTTGTAACAGGGATAGAATAGATATAATGTACCTATTGAATAGGTAGATACAAAACCAATTTGCCCCCACCTTTTTCTTGCTGATCCCTAAAAATATCATTATACATAAATGCCCATTCCGAAACAAGAATTTCATCAGCTACTTTTTGCGCGCCGCAATTTCGGGAACGCGCGCGAGGGAAAAACTACAAAATGGCGGGCAATGCAAATGGCTGCCGGAAAAAGTTGCAGATGGGTAAAAACGCAAAGGAACTCATAGTATTTCATCGTCGCGGCTGTTATTGCGGGGTTGGGGTTTTTGCTGGGAAGCCTGATCGAGGCACAGCAGCTTTTTGTGATGTCCGAGAGGCTGGGAAGTCGCCGACTGCCGCCGCGCAAAAACGGTGCGGCCACCGCCATAACGCCGTAAAAGCGACAAAAACACACACGGATAGAATTATGCGTTGTTTAATTTTGCTCAAGAAAGCGCGGGAGGAAATGGTGTAATGAGCGTGTGCGCAAAAACATCATCTGTAATGGTGGAGCTCATTTATCGAGCGTTCGCGGCTGGAGATCAAAAAATGAACGCCATTTTTCTCATTGGTTCGACTGAGTGTTGAAACTGTACCTATGTAGGTACATTCTTATTAAACATACGGTTTAAATCTTATAGAGTCTACTTGTTTACTGAGATCAAACTTTTCGAATTAGAATAGAATAACCAAATCCAAAGTGACAAGACTGTAAAAACCAATGGATAAAACCTAGAGATAATTAGTCTGTGATAAATCTTATTTGCAATATTTGATAAGTTGGTGAGTAATTGATAAGCATTCAATGGAATATATACGTATTTTCATTACATTTATGTATTGAAATGCACGCATAAACATTATTTGTTGTTATGCTGGCAAGCGCCATCTACCGGTGACAGGCACTACTAAAACGTAGTTCTGTGTGGCGGTCTTAGCACAGTAATAGCAAGTGATGTAATCTGACGACGATGGATGCCACTACATACTGCCTCTAAGTAAATTATTGCAAATATAACAATCAAATTAATAATAAACAAAACCTTAACAAAACAATGCACGAAATTATTTATTTGTATACGCTGAAACGCTAATCCATGTTCACTATCATTGCAAATACTAGCATATCCATCATGTGATATTTTAGTATTATCTGTGGGATATATTTTTTGTGTTGACAACACCAACCAAAACGAAATTTGAATTTTGTTTGAAGTCCAACGATCAGTCAACGAATTTCTTGTTGATTGATAAAAATATTAAAAATTGACCTAGATATTTCGTGTATTTGCCATTAAATCGACGATATTGTGTTAAAAAAGTTATTTGTGATTTTTGTATGTGTATTGTGTCGAGATGACGTCGGAAAAGCCATGCAGGAAGGACAAAAATCAGAACATCCAAGTGTTCGTAAGATTAAGGTAAAGGCAATCCAAAAAATTACAAATATTTAGCTTTTATTATTTTAGAATGTTATTATTTCTTACTATAAATAAGCTCTTCGATTAGTTTCAACTGATAAATTTATGAAAATAGGTCATTTTCATGAATTCTCAATGTTTACATCTACTGATGAAAGTGACGCATCATAGGCATGGCTTTAAAGATTTAAAATTCTTTTGAAGTCAGTGTAATATTAAAATCTTTTGTGATAATTATTTGATTCGGTTATAAGTTGTTTATTTATTCATTAACAAACACCCAATCTGCACTAGAAAATTCAGTTTTGTATCACTACATTTCAAACTACTTTAATTTCATTAGGTACCTATGTACTCCAAATGGCTTTAAGCATAACAATTCTAAAATAAATCTTGATTATAGTAAGCAAACAGATTTTTTTTTCTTACAAGGTTTACTGACTTGTCACTCTGCTAATTTCTACATAACTCGTGATAATATTAACTGTAAAATATTTTGCTATAATTACCTTCCTAACTAATTTGTGTTAGTAACCTTATTTACCAGTTAGAATTAGTGTGTTGTGTATCTTTTTAAGGCCATGCAAGTGTCAAGAACAGTTCTAAAATTTAAAGTACTTAGTTCTCTACTATCATCATCATCATCTAGCCCATTTAAGTCCCCACTGCTGGGGCACGGGCCTCCCTCAATCACATGAGGGGTAATTGCCATACTCACCACGCTTGGCAGACGGGTTGGCGAGGGTTTTGAAATGCAGAGAGTTCTCTACTATAATACATAGATATTTGTAAAATTTACTCACACGATCTCAACTCTTCTACACAGTCTGCTATAGTATTTGCAATTTAATTCAATGATATGTAGGACAATAATACAATGTCTATGAGCTTGTTTGTGTATCCGTAGCTCCTTGATTATTTATTTATAATTGATAACAAATAATGAGATTTAACAGATCCTTGGGTAAAGCAACTCTTATTACTTGGCCATTTTGTAGCGAGAGCAAAAAATTTATGACCCTGATTGGGCAGTAGCTATACTTTGTACCTAATTGCAGGTGATCTTGGCTTTTGATTCTCAGTCAAGTCAATTTCAACATTTTTTTCTAGATTTACTTGTGTCTGGGTGTACCAGGAGATACCAGGCTATTGTCAGCTAGTTCTCATTATTTTATTTAATTCTAATGTTTTTTTTTAATTAGCAAACTGACTATTGGATAATACTTAATTCTTAATATATTCATATTGTGATTGTTATGTTTAATAACTTATGTTAAATTAATCTTGAAAGTCCTATGGATGTAATCTGTGAGCTGTTAAGGGGCTTAAGCTACTTAGTACAGAATTAAGTCAATGTATGAGATGAATGAATTTATTTATCCTTAAGTTAATAAATAGCATTGCGATGGTTAAGATCCATATCCAAAAAAAGTAGACAGATGTTATTGGTTCTTAAACATCGATTTGACAGATTGTTGTGACGTGATGTGAGAGAGAATGTTGAAATTTTATTGCTTTTGTTTTAATCCTAGTCTAAAATAACAGGGTGGAGAAAAAAACATTTTGTTATTTAAAATTTTTACTTACAAGTAAATCTTATAAAAATAGTTTCTTAACTACATAATTAACATGTATTAATTAATAACATCAATATTTGTTTAAGCCCTTTTATACTGCTTGGCAAGCATACAACATGTTTTGTATGAATATGATTAATTTTTAAATCAGCTAGGCACTATGTTTTTCAGAAGGGTATGGTCCAAGGCTTGAAGTGATTTCTCAAGACTATAAGGCAAAACTGATAATTTATCTATTAAAACCATTAATTAGGATACCTTATATATTGATAAATTATATTTGAACCACTTGAAATCCTGCTGTCTCAATAACTAAGGATATTTTCATTTCAACATTATGTAAACTCCCTACACTTAAGGTGATGGGTAGGGCACACTAACGACGCCAATTGATTCTAATTTTTAGCTACTAAACCGGATCTATTTTAAACAATTTCGGGGTTACAACCTCTCGGCAAACACTTATACTATTTATTAAATAACCATGCACAAATGTTGGGTCTAAAGCGTACGCGAAAAATTGATTCACGCCAAAAGCGGCCACTTTTGGCGTTGATCAATTTTCGCGTACAAAAACGGATACAACATTTGTGCATGGTTATTTAATAAATATTACAAGTGTATGCCGAGAGGTTGTAACCCCAAAATTGTTTAAAATAGATCCGGTTTAGTAGGTAAAAATAAAAATCGTTTGGCATCGCTAGTGTGCCCTACCCTTCACATTAAGACTGCTAGTTGGTCCATTGTGTGGCCTTATTCCTGCTATCCATTCTAGGTTCACAGTGCAATAAATATTTTAAAAATCTCACTGTCTACCCCTTTGTACAGACGACATAAACATTTGGGTGGATAGCAGGAATAAGTTGTGTGTTGTAGCTTTCCCTCTATGGGCCAATAGTCACATCAACATCAGCTTTAGCCTCTGATACAGGATAAAACGCCATTTCTTCCGGGGCATTGTAATGACCTTCATTGTCAAACATCCCCAGCTCCGCTTCCATCAGTAGCATGTTCATTCTATTCTGTACGGTGACTCTCGCATAGGGTGATGGTATGTTCCTTAGTTTTATTGCTATTTGTTCACCAAAAAGGTCGAATTCGTCTCGTTCTTTAAACATCTTGAACATTTCTTTCATAAAGGAGTAGGATTCTGGTAGTTTTTCAGGGGTTCCGTCATAGCTGGTGCCAGGGCTTTGTACACACACTTGGGCTGGTACAATCTGTGGTTGGGTTGGGAGTGCTTTGGTGTCCTTGTTTTGTGATGATTTTGATGTATTCTGTAAATTATTCCACCAAAACACTACATATGTATAAAAATGGGAATAATATTTATTGAGAGAACATTAGATAGATAGATAGATAGATATTCTTTATTGCACATTAACAAAATACAAGTACATATGTACAACAACAACAGACAGTACAATAAGGCGGTCTTATCGCTTCTAGCGATTTGTTCCAGTCAACCTTTGGGTAGAGGAAAGAAATAACGTATTATAGGGGAACATAATATTTTATTTATTTATTTTGCCTCATCAAACTAATTGCGGCTCAAGCTGTCGCTTCGGAGTCCGGGGTCCGATATTCTACCATATCGTGCATATAAAACCAATAACATTAACATTCATTAGTGTTCTGTATGGACCTTAATTGAATAAAGTTTTTTTTTATCTTTATCTAATTAAACGATCCTTATATTTTCTTGAATATAAGGATACCAGATGCATAATGAACGAAAATATACCATAATGTGCAGTCAGTGGTCATTAATACCTATTATGACCATACAATATGCCTCTTCTACAAAAGTTCGTGCTGAAAAATCGTATTCACGTTCTAGCAGTATTTCTGTCAAATCCATCTTTTTAACTATAACTTATCATTTATTTATTCAAAATCGAACCTTAACGAGTTGACATAAGAGTGAATATTCACATTATGTCACAAGGGGCTGTACACAGGCCATCGAAACTACCTGCCGAAGTGACTCTTCCCTCACGCAATTTTCATCTTTATGTCTTACATCTTAGAGATCAATATCAATTGAGAAATGTTTATTTAGGTACTCACATTTGGCTTTACACGCTGGCGCTGACTGTCCCTGGTCAGTAGAAATGTTAACGGCTTATAAGCGAACCAAGTCGTGGTGGCCTCCTTTTTACTGGCTAAAATCCTTTTACGCTCCCTCAGAAAGTGACTTTGTAAATTCTTTATTTTTCTCTCAATTTCGGTAGTTTGCGTGCCGAATTGCTTCGCTAAAACTTCTAAGGCCTCATGTCTTTTGAGTCTATCTTTATAAAACTCGTGTTTACAATCCCATAGTAACGCAAACGATTTGTAGCTGGTGATAAATTGTATGGTTTTGTCACGGGACCACTCCATTCTATTTTTGGTATTGCGTCGCGGCCGCCGGCAGAAATCGATGCAGAATGAATGTGGAACGAAGCCGCTCGGCCTGCCTGACCTACACGCATTCTTTACTCAGTTCCTCTATACACTTGGATAATAGCTTTCACGGCTACATAAATGAGGGAGAGCGTTCGATTTTACTATGGGGAAAAGGAGATAGAACATGCAAAGCGCCAGTGTTCGCCGAGCGTCTGGAGGCAGCGTTCGAGGTTACGTTGCCGGTCGGGTGCCGAATGCTGCCGAAGTCGACGTGCCGGCTCGCTCGCTCTCGATGCCTGCGGGCATCGGTCTCTCCCGAACGGGTTTTGCCGATCGACATTAGGATTCTCGGCTCTCGCCCTTTTTCGGGGAACAGTTCAATGAATAACAGTGTGAAATGTTTATTTTTGGCTTTGTGAGAACTTTGTTAAGCCGCTAAGATCGATCATCTAGTCTCAAAGTACCCCATTCCTTGTACTATAAGAACTGATAACAGCTTCCGCGGCGTCTCCCAATACACAGACTCGAACCGATTTGGAAATCTTTTCTTATTTTGATCGGGCCCGAAATCTAACCTGCCGCGCTTGAGCTCAACACCTTAGCCACTGTGCCATTGAGGTCGGCTGTAGAAACTGAACTGATGTTGACTGTTTACTCAATGTTATATTGTAATAATAATTGATTTATTATATTATAATATTTGATTATTTGCCGTGTGGTCCCCGGCAGAGTAGAATAGGCCACCCTCACTCTTACCGAGGTGTCGTAAAAGGCGACTAAGGTAAAGCTGCTGGCATGATCATCAGCACCCAGAGAAGGAAAACTCTGCATTTATATCAAAACCCTCGCCAACCCGTCTGCCAAGCGTGGTGAGTATGGCAATTACCCTTCATGTGATTGAGGGAGGCCCGTGCCCCAGCAGTGGGGACTTAAATGGGCTGAAGATAATATTGAAATACCATTTTTTGTTAAAATATGTAATTTTTATCTCTGAATAAATCTATTTTCTTTCTTTCGTTCAATCTTTATGCTGCCATGCATATTAAACATTTAGAAAATAACTGTAATAGTAAATAATTGAAATCCGATGAAGTATGTTTCTATACTGTGATCTAGCATACCAAGAACACGTGGTATTATTAGTGTGAGTTGAGGTCCCTTTTTTGCACATGGAGTGGCGCCCAGAGTTCCTGACATGAGGTGTAGGTAGGCAACAACATCACCTAACATAAGAATAAACAAAACTTAAATATTTCGTTCCCAACCCAGGTATTCGTAATCGACCGGAATGGAGACGATTAGTGCACAATACTTCGAAGAAACACAAGCTACAAGCGATAAGACCGCCTAATTGTACAGTCTGTTGTTGTTGTATCATACTTGTATATCTATCTATCTAAGCACGAAGAATAGACCTTGCTGCCAAGCGAGAGAATTTAAAGGCCAACAACCTTATAATAATAATAACAATAGCCCAGTTCATTTTGTTTTCCATTATTTTCAATAGTCTTATGCCAACCGGGGACTGTCCTTGGCTACACTTCTGTAGTGAATACAGGGATAGTCGCCGGCTGGTGTCACACCACATTATAGTAAATCTGTCAATTGAACGGGTCTCTACGTGTTGGCTTCGGCCCCACGCACGCCTTCCAAAAGTCCGGGACATAATTGCCCGTGGTTATGGAACAACTGACAAACATAATAATAATAATTCTCACAACATCTCATACGTTGACCTGATTCCGTACTAAGTAGCTTAAGCACTTGTGTTACAGATATCAGACAGCAGAGGAACACAAATATATACTTAAATACATATATTACACCCAGACACCGAACAAACACAAGTGTTCATCGTACGAATGCACCCTCTGCATCGCACCTTAGCCTATTATATTGTTAATGTAGTCCTAACATGCTCTCTATGTGCCCGCGCATTTCAAAATAAGATTGGCTATTGCAACCATATGAGAACGCACGATAGGTCCATTCATTGAAGATGCAGTCGCAATGGCCGAAATTGGTCAAGCAGCAACATCATCATCATCATGGTCTGGAATGAAAAAGATGCCTGTTGATATGTATAATACGTACTTACGTACGTACGTACGTGGCGACTAAGGTAAAGCTGCTGGCATGATCATCAGCACCCAGAGAAGGAAAACTCTGCATTTATATCAAAACCCTCGCCAACCCGTCTGCCAAGCGTGGTGTGTCTGCAAACCCTTCATGTGATTGAGTGAGGCCCGTGCCCCAGCAGTGGGGACTTAAATGGGCTGATGATGATGATATGTATAATACGTAGGTCTGGGTCTTTATTTATTTATTTATTTAAAACTTTATTGCACAAATTTTGATACAATAAGGCGAACTTAACACTTTAACACCCAGAATATTCATTTGTTTTTTTTACCCAACCAGGATTTCAACTCTCAATGGTTTTACAAACACAGGTCTGGCAATGACATGTTGAACCTAAAGAATGACCTAACAACACATTACCTCTCTAATACACGTTTTTTAAAGGCGAAGGGTATCGCATTCTGTAACTTCTAAACTGCATTATTTTTACTAATAATTGTGGACCGTCGCTCGTCGGAGATTCGGCAAACATATAAGTAAGCTATTTAATTAACCACTCTTCATAATTTTTTGGTGTGTTTTTTGCACTCGAAACTTTAGTTCACACTAAAAGCGGTTACTTTTGACGTGAATCAAAGTTTCGAGTACGAACACAGATTAAAACATGTGTGTATGATTATTAAATAAATAGAAGTAGGTGTGGTAATAGGTACATGATTGCCGAATCTCCGACAATTTGCAATTGTTAAAAATAGATCCAGTTTAGTAGTTAAACAATTAAATCAATTGACGTTGCTTGTGCGCGGTACTCTTCGCCTTAGTGATATGTGGTAAGCGAGCCTCACATGGAGCCCAATTCTCGGGATCGTGACATTTTGACAACATGGCGGATATCACCTAAAAACCATACAAAAAAACTATGTTTTAGTGATATATGTCGTATGAAAATAAATGTCACGAGCCCGAGAATTGGGCTCCTGATGGTAAACGAAAGCGATTGCCGCAGTTCATGTCCTCACCAGTGGAGTTACTGGGCGCAGCCAAGCTTAAGCTTATCCCCTTCCCTCTGATTGGGGTTCTTATACCTTTACTTCGCCAGAACAGCACAGGCTCCACGCCGGTTTTCTACTGCCATGGTATCACTCCGGTCGAATCGGCCCATTTATGCCAAAACTACTGTTGACATGAAAGAAAGAAAAATATTTATTCACTATATTACAAATAACATTAAACATTTAAAACTGACAATACACAGTAAAACACCAAAAAGGCACATACTCAGCATGTGTCGGGGTGTCGAGATACCCTGTCGCTGGTATTCTGTATGTACCCATAGAAAGAGCACTGCTATAAAAATAAATACAATCAACTAGTGTTGGTGTTATTGTACATAGAATTGTCATTATAATAATATATTATATATGTGTGTTCATACATGTCTGTGTGTGTGTGTGTGTGAGTACATATGTGAGTGTCTGTATGTTTAAAAGATTAAATGTAAAAGCTCTCAGAGGGGTATGGAGAATAGACAGCTCAGCTTTAGGTACAACTTAATATTTGAAAATTTAAAATATACTTTTTGTAATTGATTCGGAATGTATTCAATGTCTTACACTTTTTAGAGGTGGCGGTATGTTGTTCCAGCATTTCGTGGCAGAATAACGAAAACTGCCACGAAACGCTGGAATGTCTGTGACCATCAAAAAATCAAAATCAAATAATTCTTTATTTGCATAGGCTTGTACACAGCACTTACAAATCGTCATACATTTGAATGACTTAAAACTATTTATAAGTACTTATGTATAATTTACATGTTAACATATATATGTTGATACATAAAATATACTAAAGAAATAAATAAACATAATGCGATTCTACCACCGGCTCGGAAAGTTGTTTCTGGTCGAGAAGATCCGGCAAGAAACTCGCCAGTTACTCTTTTTAATCGCCAACTTTTTTACAATGGTTTATTATCCTCATACCAAGTCATACAGTCTAATGCAACACAAAATAGAATGAAGCAAATTAAAAGCTAAAATAAGGTAAACCGAAGCGGACCAGTCCCCAAAGGTGGCACCTGTTCACAAGTATGACGTATGTGTCAGCCATCATTTCACTCAACCATATTAGAGGGAATGTAATGACCCGCCACATAACGCCACCACCTCAGAGACATTTGAGTGAGCATGACTACTTAGGTTCCCCTCATAGGTCACAGAGTACTTAATCCAATACTAATAAACTGCAGGACGAGGTGTACAATAGTAGGTGGTTAGCATCTTGTCAATTGTTTGATTAATCAATACTAATCAATTTGTATACAATAATAAATGCTGCTAAGCCTAATTTATTAAAATTGATTAATTATATAATAATAATGATTCCAGTTAATATTTATAAAATTACTACAAGTGTGCAGGCACGGAGGTCATTATGTCCATGAATCCTTATCATTTAAGTAATCTACAATTTTATAGTATCCTTTACTCATTAAACAGGTTTTCACGTGGGATTTAAATTTATGCGTTGGTAACTCAATTACATTTTGTGGCAATTTATTGTACATTTTAATACTTTGACCAACAAATGAACTATTAATCTTTTGGAGCTTCAGATATGGAATCGCGAGCTTGTGTTTATTTCTAGTGTTAAAACCATGACAATCAGATTTTTTAGAAAAAATATCAATGTTCTTTCGCACGTACAAAATACAGTCCAAAATGTATTGGGAAGCTACAGTTAAAATGTCGATATTCTTAAACAGTTCCTTCAGCGAATCGCGAGGCCTAAGGTTGTATATGGAGCGGATGGCCCTCTTCTGCAATACAAAAATAGTCTGTATCTCAGCCGCCGACCCCCACAACAAAAGACCATATGACATTATACTATGAAAATAACTAAAATAAACCAGTCTCGCGGTTTCAATATCAGTCAGATGTCTGATCTTCTTAACCGCATATGCGGCGGAACTAAGTCTTCCCGCCAAGGCTGCCAAGTGTGGCTTCCATTGCAGTTTGGCATCCAGTGTGATACCTAAGAAAATTGTCGAATTACTAACTTCAATGTGTTCATTATTCATAACGACGTTAGTGTTGACCTGCTTTACATTGGGCATAGTGAATTTTACACATTTGGTTTTCTTGGCATTTAAAAGCAAGTTGTTAGTTGTAAACCAATGTAGCACTTGTGAGAGGGTGTCATTTACGTCGTCAAACGTATCTTTTCGACGGTCAACGTTAAAAATCAACGAGGTGTCATCAGCAAATAACACTACTTCACAAAGATCTTGTGCAAAGTAAGGGAGGTCATTTATGTATATTAGGAAGAGCAGAGGTCCCAATATTGATCTTTGGGGCACTCCCATTAATAGAGGGGCGCCTGAAGAGTCAGTTCCATTGACACTGACTTTCTGAAGTCTATCTGATAAGTAAGAATTTATCAAACTTAATGCATTATTTAGAACACCATAGTGAGCTAACTTCAACAACAATGTTTGATGCTCAACGCAATCAAACGCCTTCGAGAGGTCACAGAAAACACCAATTGCATCCTGTTTGTTTTCCCATGCATCAAAAATATACTTAATAAGTGCAACTCCTGCGTCAGTGGTTGACTTACCCTTGGTAAACCCAAATTGTTTACTATGAAGTAAGTCGTTAAGTTTAAAATGAGACAGCAACTGAACGAATATGACTTTTTCAAAAATTTTACTCAGTGCTGGTAATATAGAAATAGGCCTAAAGTTAGAAGGGTCACTTTTTTCACCTGATTTAAATAACGGTATGATTTTGCTGTACTTCATTAATCTAGGAAATTGACCCTCATCAATACATCTGTTGAATATCGTTGCCAAATGGGGTGCAATAACTAGTATTATATTTCTTAAAATGTCTACTGATATTCCCCAAAGATCTTTAGTTTTTTTCATATTCAGATCTTTGAAAGTTTTAACTATTATCTCGGAGGTTACATGGTTAAATTTGAAAGGCGTTTGACACTCGGCAACATTTGCTTTAAGTAATGAGATAGCAAAATACGAACTTGAATTTAATTTACTTGTTGTTGCCACTGGTATATTAGTGAAGAATGACTCAAATGCATTTGCCACTTCAGTATCAGAGTCAAGACATTTGCCATTTATTTTTAGAGAGAACTTGTGTTGTTGTGTTTTTATTTTTACAAGTCTCTTTGTTGATGATGTCCCACGACCGTGCTGTGTCTGGGACTCTTGACGAACGAAACGAGACTTGACTACTACTCTGTCTTCCAGGCCGCTGAACCAGCGCGAGCGGGACATCAAGTCGCTGGGCGTGGTGGAGGTGGTGAACAACCGCGAGGTAGTGGTGCGGGTGTCCCAGCAAACCTCACACACGAAGAAGTTCACCTTCGACAGGGCGTTTGCGCCGCATGCTAAGCAGGTAACCCACTGATTAAGCTGAAACTAAGATTTAACTGCGTTTAGACCGACAATCGTTGGAGCCGTCGTGTTATACAGTCTCGAGCAAACAACTCAGGACCTAATTTTCAAAACATACTAATTTCAGATGCCTATAAATATGAAAGTATCTGTGCTTTAGTGATAATTTTATTGTAAATCGATTGCAAAAGTGTTCAAATTTCAATTAATTATTTTAACAGGTTACAGAAACAGGTTCTTAAAAAAAAAGGGAAATTGTGGTTGGTTTCCGCATCACATAATATTGCATGGAGGAACACAAGCTCAATCCTAATTTTAAGAAAATTGGCATATTTCCCGAGGCTTGTTAAACGATTAACTAAAAGAAGAACATTTTTGACATCGATTTACATAATCGATGTAATATAAATAAATACATTATTTATTGGCAAAAAGTTGTGTCAATTTACAGTCATTAAAGTACTTATATGTAAGGGAAGTAAACTATATAATATATATTACACATTCGGACCGTGCACGCATTAATTTAAAGCACGAGCTTTTTTTCTGTGGCCCGACGTGGCCTTATGCATACCCGTCCACCGGGGGGTGGACGGGTTATGTCGGGCTCTCCTCCGGTGAAGCCGGAGGCCTACCGACTAAACCCCCGACAGCGCTCCCTTCTTCGCCAGAAGGGGAGGAAGTGGGAAGGAGACATGTGTACTAGTTAATGAACTTTAACTACACGTTCCGTCCCAGGCGGTGGCCCGCTTACATCGCGGGCCCTACACTAACTCCCCCAGATGGGTTGGGGGGAAGGATAGGGACAGCCGGGAGCGCCAAGCCGTCCCTACCGATCTGAGAAGGAGGCCTGTGCAATGCCAACGCTGGTACCCCCGTACCACGTGCTGACCGGCCTATACACTGCGTACCATCGCTTTTCTTCCCTTCCGTTCAAAATAGATGAGGTTTAAACTTGTGACTGCAGGTGGAAGTGTACCAGGATGTCGTGAGCCCGCTGATTGAGGAAGTCCTCGCGGGGTACAATTGCACGGTGTTCGCGTACGGCCAGACGGGCACGGGCAAGACCCACACCATGGTCGGCGAGCACACCGGCAACGATAGCACGTGGCAAAATGTAAGTTTTATTCGTTTTTAGGGTTCCATAGCCAAATGGCAAATAACGGATATATAGATATATAGATTCGTCATGTCTGTCTATCTGTCCGTCCGTCCGTATGTCACAGCCACTTTTTTCCGAAACTATACGAACTATACTATTGAAATTGGTTAATAGATGTATTTTGTTAGCCGCATAATGATTTTTACACAAAAATAGGAAAAACATTTTTTTTTGAGGAGTCCCCATATTTTGAACTCTAAATTTTGTTTTTCATCAAACCCATACGTGTGGGGTATCTATGGATAGGTTTTTATAAATGATTTTGAGGTTTTTAATACCTATAATTTTTTTCTAAACTTAATACTTCAGACGCTCCCAAAGTGGTAAAATGTATACACCTAAAGAATATTTTTCTGTGACACCAATGGCTGTCATTTTAATCTGGCTACATTTAACAGATTATAAAAGATGGCGTGAAGATTTGGATAAATACTCCCGGGACTGGCAAACGGTGGCGGCGAATAGACAGCAGTGGCCTAAGGGGAGGCCATTGCCCAGCAGTGGGATCTAGCATGATAAAAAAGATGTTGAATTCCAATTACCTTGTCTATGTGTGCGTGTCTGTCTGTGAGTGTGTGCTCAGTCTTGCATCGTAGCCCCCGAACGGATGGAACGAATATATTTTTTGCATTCCAGGACCCCCTAGCTGGAATCATCCCACGGGCTCTCAGTCAACTCTTCGACGAGCTGCGAATCTCCAACACAGAATATACGGTGCGCGTATCGTACCTCGAGCTGTACAACGAGGAGCTGTTCGACCTGCTGTCCTCGTCTGAGGACAACAGTAAGCTGCGCATCTATGAAGACGTCACCAGGAAGGGATCGAACATCGTCAACGGTTTAGAGGAAATCACGGTCAGTGTATTTTATGTTCTTTTTTTTATGTGATAGGTGGCAGACAAGACGCTAATGGCACCCGCGACACTAGTGGAGTTACAAGTGTGCTGCCAAACTTTAAACCCCATTTTCCCCCGGATTCTACGCCTAAATAATATAACATGAAATGTACCTTTAAATAAATAAGTAAATAAATATTTCGCAACATCACATACATTGATCTGACTCCGAGGTAGGTAGCTCAAGCACCTGTGTTACGGATATCAGAATCAACAGTGGGATTACAAATATATGCATATAATACTTTTTTTTTGTAAATACATACTTATAATACATAGATAACACCCAGACCAATACAAACAGATATGTTCATGCACACAAATATTTGTACTGTGCGGGGATCGAACCCTCAACCCTTGCACCAGAGGCAGCGTTCACTACCATTGTTCCAAACGGGTCGTCGCATTTAAGTTTCTGTAATGCCTAATTTTTTCAGTTGTGTACCTTGTGCAATGAAGTTTATCGATCTATCTATAACGAAATCAATTGTGAGTGCCGCATAGGGCATAGCCGGAGAGGAAATCATATTATTTGGTAAAAATCCTACAGATACCGGCAACACTTACAGGCAATCCGAAATACGCACTGCTTTCGCGATGTAATCGATACCTAGCGCCATCTTTTGGTAAAAAGTGAAACTAATGTCCGGAAACGAAGTGAGGGCGGGCCACTAGTTCGATATAAGTAAGAATATAGCAGTCGATTATACATGCGACGAACTATTTGAGTGTATTCTAGGAACAGTGGCCATACCGACAATGTTTGCAGTGAAATTAAAGCGGGGCACTGGGGCCTTAACAAATGAGAATATATCTGTCGCATCCAAACAAAGGAGAAACACAGCCCATCTGAAAGGGAGGGTAACTCCGATTCCCTCCGCATCTGGTGAAGCCCCAGATTATGTTTTTTATTAATTTTATGTCGCTTTTATCCCAGGTTTACAACAAAAATGAAGTTTACAAAATAATGGCACAGGGACAAGAGAGGAAGAGAGTCGCATCCACTTTGATGAATGCGCAATCCAGGTATGTTTCAACTAAAATATTATATTAAGTACCTATACAAATAAAGTTATCAGTATACTGCGTCAAGAAAGTCGTGACAACGTATTTTTGAGGAACGAACGTAGATTCCAGGTTTTATAACCAATGAATGAATGAATGAATGATAACTTTATTTGGCACTATACAAAACAAAGAAACTTAATAAGAAACATAACCTAGACATCAGTAATGACGAAAAGTAGGACAACATTATCCCTGTATGTGCCAAACAGGCGGCCAATGGAGTAACCATACCTTATTATGAAGTAAGCGGCAGTGGCGCCATCAATTCAACAATCAAAAGTTTCACGTTAAAAGCTTTTAAAGTCACAAAAGTAAAGTATCGTTACAAATAAAAAACATACATAATTTTCCATTATTTTTCCATGTTCGGCCTGATTTGGGAATTTCACTTTGTACCTGTGTTGGTCGCGTCGAATTTTGTAGTAAATGTCTATAAACTGTCCCCAGTCCCACTGCAAGGCAAAGGCTTCCATGAAATCAAGTAATCGCTACTATGATGGATTAGGGTTAATCACCACACACTAACCACATCACAAACGCGAGACTTTTTCGAAAAATTCGCTAAAAAGATTTTTGAAACATTTATAACCTCTTGTTATTCTATAAGTTGGAGCACTGGTGTCCTGTATCACGGGTTCTTCACAAAACCTATATCAGGCACCAGTCTCTCACTCTAGGGGTCCATAGTAAAATGTATGCAATATTTTGCTCGACCCTGGAATAGAACCTCCCAGGTTCGATACTGGCTGTAATCATAATATTTATTGTTTCTTAGTGGTTCGGTCAGCATCAAAAGTAGCTTAACTTTAGTACTATTACTAGTAAACTTTTGTACCATGTCGAAGTAAGATTTTTACGAACCCCTTGGAAACTGACTATAATAGGCAGAACAGCCTCATGCGATTCGATGCCTCATGTGATTGAGGGAGGCCCGTGCCCCAGCAGTGGGGACTTAAATGGGCTGACGATGAATGATGAGGCAGAACAGGTACTTTGACATGGTACTAAATTGTTAAGCTACTTTTGATGCCGACCGTACACACAGGTCTTACATATAATTAAGTTAGCATTATGGACCCTGTAAGGCTGTCGCAAATCTTAAAAACGAAATAATCCCATCTGATGCTGAGGCTGATGTCCATCGGCGGCGGTGATCACTTACCATCAGGTGACTCGCTGGCTCATTTGCCTCCCTTTCTCATAAAAAAAAAAATAATAAAAATATTTCGATACAATTATTCAAACTACTTAAACCACTGTACACTGTGCCGTGTGGTCCCGGCAGAGTAGAATAGGCCACCCTCACTCTTACCGAGGTGTCGTAAAAGGCGACTAAGGTGCTGCTGGCATGATCATCAGCACCCAGAGAAGGAAAACTCTGCATTTATATCAAAACCCTCGTCAACCCGTCTGCCAAGCGTGGTGAGTATGGCATTTACCCCTCATATAATTGAGGGAGGCCCGTGCCCCAGCAGCGGGGATTTTTTCTTTGAAAGTGAATATATTATAAATAATTTGCAGTAACCTACCCAATACCAAACCAACGCTGAGTCCTTCGTAAGTTTTAATGGTGTTGAAATATTTTGTTTATGGTTCCTCCATATAAGGTTAAAAACTAAAGCTTTTTGAATTTATTCCACCTTTTTCTAAATCGCGATCTAAAGTTATTATCGTTCCAGCACGCAATATTAAAAGAGGCTCGCACGAATTTTGTTCCGGAACTGTCCTTAGTACACGATTTGTAATAAGGGGAATTGTGTTTCGTTTCTATTGGTTGGTTCCTGCAAATTATTGTGAGGAAGCATATTCAAACTACCGTAGATTGTAGATGATTTAGTCAGTAGAATTATTTTTTATCTTTTTATTTATTAGATTATCAACACAAGTTACAGTTTTATGTCTAGTCTATCCGTGCGCTAACTCACGGTATTAATCTTTGCCGTAGTAAATATTTTAACTGACCCTGCTTTAAAAATATATGATAGTAATCTCACGATTAGACATGCTTTTGAACACTTTACTTTTGCTTGTATCAATAAAAAAAAAGAAAATTTAATTCGCTATTTCGTTATTTATGGTTTATAATAATTTAAAAACACTTAAGATTTTATTTTATAAGTAGTTCTATTTCACTTTCGCTGTACTATAGTGACATACCTACTTTCTATAATGTCTGCATATCGTGTAATTATTATTGCTCTCAAATTTCTTCTTTAAATTAAAAGACAAAGAGCTGAAAATTTGATAATTTGACATTGATATTATGAGGTTTGCATTGAAGTGAAACTGGGGGTCAGGGTAGTTTATCTTTAGCTATAGTTAGTCCTCAAACCTAGGTTAAACTTTGTATTGTAAATTCTAGTTGTGTAATATTGTTTATTCTAGTTCTTATTTTCACGTTTTCTCACGTTTTGCAATACCCTCTTATTGGCATCATGCCATCCCGTTTTGAAACTTTCCTTAGGGTCCGCGCCACTACGGAACTAAAAAAGATTCATTGTGTGTATGAGCATAAAGCTCGAACTAGATGGCGACTCAAGCACGCTTTTCACGGGACATCTATGGTGGCGCAAAATTTAAAAAATTTAGAAAAAAAAAGCGTTCTGACATGCATCTTCTTCTGGTTGATCACTGAGACTGTCATTATCCCCCCCTTCCAGACAGAAAGGTCGGGAGGCCTCCCATCAAGGAGGAATGAGCACCCTGCCGAAACAGGCATGAGAAGCCGCCCGGGTAAAGGCTTTACCCCAAAGCCCGAACCGCACACATGTGCGAAGAATCACAGTAGTAGATGGCGCGGACCTAAGTTCGCGTTTTGTGATAAGCCGGCACAGGCAGTAGACAGAACCATCGAGGTCGTCTAACAATAAAATTTTCCTTCTCAGCCGCTCGCACACAGTATTCACCATCGTCGTCCACATGAAGGAGAACAGCCCGGAGGGCGAGGAGCTGGTCAAGATCGGCAAGCTGAACCTCGTGGACCTGGCCGGCTCCGAGAACATCAGCAAGGCCGGCTCCGACAACCCCGCCAAGCGCGAGCGCGCCAGGGAGTGCGTCAACATCAACCAGTCGCTGCTCACTCTCGGCAGGGTCATCACTGCCCTGGTGGAGAGGCACCCGCACATACCCTACAGGTAACTCATCAGTCATCACCAATGATCGGAGTAGGTACACCTATTTTTGGTACTTGCGATATTTTGAAATAATATGGACATGCCTGGAATCCTGGGAATCCCGGGATTAAAGATATACCTTATACTATTAGCAGTTATTATCGTTTATACCTAAAATCAGTCTTACCAACTTATTCATAAACGCTTTGTGATACCAAGTTAATTTAAAAAGTTCTATTTGTTCTTTCGAAATTCAAGATACAACTCGTGCGGATAAAGAATGGGATCAGAAATGGCGGCGCATCTATTCACTTCTCGCTCGCACACTATTTGCGTCTATACTCGCACTCATGGGGTGCAAGTATAGACGCAAATAGTGTGCGAGCGAGAAGTGAATAGATGCGCCGCCATTTCTGACCCCATTCTTTATCCGCACAGGTAGTACGTACTGTTAGGAGGAAACATATATAACAGTACGTTAGATAGAAAGGAACAAACTGTAAGTAAATAGGGTGGTATCGAACGTTTATGGATAAGCCCTTTCATAATTAAAATTTAACTGTAAAATAAACAAATATCTCTTTAATCCCGGGATCATAGTCTTAATTCCAGGGCATGTCCATATTGACATCTTTGTTTGCGGTCAATGAACCCAAATAGCTCCACCTACTCCGATCATTGGTCAACACATACAGTGGACCGAAATAGAGTCTGAAGTTTCTGAAGACGGAAAAAGGATTCTAGCTGTCATTTCATTCCATTTTTTTTATAAAGGCACAGTATATAGGCTCCTCTCAGCCTGTTGGTAAGCAAGAGAAGTTGCAATTACAACGGAAGCGATGTCAAGGCATCACCTCCGTTGACATATATGTAGCAGCGATTCATAGGAGACCTATGCAGACCTATGAGGGGAACCTAAGTAGTCATGCTCACTCAAATGTCTCTGAGGTGGTGGCGCTATGTGGCGGGTCATTACATTCCCTCTAATATGGTTGAGTGAAATGATGGCTGGCACGTACGTCATACTTGTGAACAGGTGCCACCTTTGGGGACTGGTCTGCTTCGGTTTACCTCATAATATTTATTTTATTAATATTTCCTTTATTTTATTTTGTGTAACAATTGAACTGTATGGCTTGGTATGATGATGACACAACATTGTATGAAAATTTGGCGATTAAAAAGAGTAACTGGCGAGTTTCTTGCCGGATCTTCTCGACCAGAAACAACTTTCCGAGCCGGTGGTAGAATCGCATTATGTTTATTTATTTCTTTAGTATATTTTATGTATTAACATGTAAATTATACATAAGTACTTATAAATAGTTTTAAGTCATTCAAATGTATGACGATTTGTAAGTGCTGTGCACAAGCCTATGCAAATAAAGAATTATTTGACTTTGACTTCATAGCGTGTTTTGCTAAAAGCCCTTGTGGGGGTTAGAAATGTAAACCTCGACATGCATGTCCCCTATACGAAGCATTACTCGTATTATTATACCAATTTCTGTTCCAGAGAGTCAAAACTCACTCGAATCCTCCAAGAATCACTAGGCGGTCGGACCAAGACGTCCATCATAGCTACGGTCTCCCCGGGCCACAAGGACCTGGAAGAGACCATGAGTACGTTAGAGTACGCGCACCGGGCCAAGAACATACAGAACAAGCCAGAGATCAACCAGAAGATGACGAAGAAAGCCATACTGAAGGAGTATGTGGAGGAGATTGACAGGCTCAAGCGGGATCTGCAGGCTGCCAGGGATAAGAATGGTAAGAGCCATCACAACTTCTACATTGTTTTTTATGGTATGGGGGTACGCCCTGTTGGTCTAGTGGTTTAAGTACCGGGCCGTGATCTCGGGGCCTGGGTTCTATTCCCGGGTCGTGCAAAAAGTATGTTTCGAGTTTTTCGAACATTGCTCAGGTTTGTGATCACCAATCCGCATTAGGCAAGCATGGTGATTAAGCCTAATCCCATCATAATAGCGATAACTTGATTTCTATGATGGAGGTCTTTGCCTGGCAGTGGGACAGTATATAGGCTGATACTTTATAGTTTACCCTTTAAACTATCAGACAGATCACCTGATGGTAAGCGATTACCGCCGCCCATGGACACCTGTCACGCCAAAGGTGCGCTGCCGGCCTTTTTAATAGGGAGTACGCTCTTTTCTCGAAGGTTTGCAGGTCGTATCCATCCGGAAACACCACAGGCGATAGTTCATACCACAGTTCATCACTTACTTATTTCCGAGTTTAATTGCTTTTTGCATTCAATTTTTTTTAATGTGGATAGGTGGCGGACGAGCAGACGGATCACCTGATGATAAGCGATTGCCGCTGCCCATGTACACCCGCGACACCAGTGGCATTCAAAGTTATCGTTTCGGAGGCCTGTAACGCTTGGACCGTGCTCTATGATTTGAACGACCCCGATACAAGGGGACCTCATCAGGTGTTTTCTCTGCCCTGCCGAGCTGATAGATACATAGACTGGCATCGTCGAGAGTTGCATAATTGGGTCTTGAGTCTCGGGATTCGGACTTACGATCTCCTGTTTGATTTTTCTTTTTTTTGTTTTTTCTTTGTGGACTCAATTACACGTTCAGCGACGCAATGATTCCGCCAATGTCAAGTGTTTAAAGAGACACGCAGCTTAAAATATTTTGACCGGTAAAACTCCTGTTTGATAAATGTATGGTATAGCACTGTCATTCTATACCATAGTGTATCCACGGATAAAGATTGGTCGAATCGGGCCTAAGTATTTCTAAACAAGATTCGTGTGAACGTCAGCTCACTTTGCGAATGTTTCAGACAGTTCACATTCGCAAAGTGAGCTGTCTTGACCTGAACACATTTTCTTTAACTGCCGGAAGTATCCTATCTCGTTGTATGACGTCCTACCCCACAAAATTCCCCGTTCTATCAAGTTCCCTTTCCTTTTGACCCTATCGTTTTCCTCACATATAAAATATCTATGTAATTATATTAACCTTTATAATATTAGACTGTAAAATAAATTAAAATGAACCTCTCATTTAATACTGTGTTATCTTTGTCTATGCGTACGTTTTGTTTTGTTATAGGTGGTGATTTCCCTAAAAAGAAAACTCAATTAATTAAGTAATCTACTCAAATCACCGGTCAATTCACTAACTCACTTGACATTGGTACAGTTGACTGCGTCTCTGACGTACAAAACTACTAGCCATTAAAAAAAAACTAAATTTTTTTGTAGATTTCATCTAGATCCGCCATGTTTTTTCATATCGAAAATTCCGAATTTTGGGCAACAGGTACACATATTCTCGTTTTTAACTGGATGGTTTCGTTGTAGCCTCTCCCAATCTTTCCTTCACTGCTGATCGATTCTGTGCACATAACATATACTTGTCGTTTGCCAGGTGTATACCTAGCCAGCGATACCTTCGCCGAGATGACGCTGAAGCAGGAGGAGCAGCGCAAGGAGATCCAGGAGCTGCTGCTGAAGAAGCGCGCCATGGAGGACGAGCGCGACCGCATGGAGGCGCTGTTCAGCGACCTCAACCAGAGACTGGACCAGACTGACTCTGAGCTGTGCACCACGAAGAACAAACTTAACTCTACGGAGGCCAAGCTCGTTGATACCAATAATGTGAGTATTTGAGGCATCAGTTACTTCTCGTATAGTAATTCATGAAGCGATTGCTTGGAGGCGATGTTCAGGGACCTCCACAAGAAACTGGACCGGACCGACTTTGAGCTGTGCACCACGAAGAACAAACTTAACTCTACGGAGGCCAAGCTCGTTGATACCAATAATGTGAGTATTTGAGGCATCAGTTACTTCTCATATAGTAATTCATGAAGCGACTGCTTGGAGGCGATGTACAGGGACCTCCACAAGAAACTGGACCGGACTGACTCTGAGCTGTGCACCACGAAGAACAAACTTAACTCTACGGAGGCCAAGCTCGTTGATACCAACAATGTGAGTATTTGAGGCATCAGTTACTTCTCTTATAGTAATTCATGAAGCGACTGCTTGGAGGCGATGTTCAGGGACCTCCACAAGAAACTGGACCGGACCGACTCTGAGCTGTGCACCACGAAGAACAAACTTCCCTCTATTTAATTTTTTATTTATTTAAGAAAAGAAAACTTTCTATTTTACAGTGCTATTACACCAAAGTATACACAAGCTAGTTTACTATAAAATTAATATATTTTTTTACTTAAAAAATTACAACGTTTTAGAAATTATCCTAAATTGTCGTTATGGACGTCCATGTCTACTCTATGGAGGCCAAACTCGTTGATACCAGTAATGTGAGAAGTAAACTCTGCCCTGCTACTGATTACAGATATTTACAGATTTGATGCCTAGCAGCTTAGGCGTAAATTGTTGCTCGCCATTCATAAAGTGGATTTTTGTGGGGAAATTCATGTGAAGCGAATAGAGTTTTTATATCCCAAAAAAAATGCCTAAGAATTTTAGTAAACATCGATCAAATGGAATCCCGCACACCCCACTTCATCAAACACCAACTATTGACACTTACGTCCTTGTACATCTTAGAGTCTTGTAAATTCGTCAGAAAACACCCAAACTTATATTCTCCAGTGGATGTTTATAGAAGAAACAACAGAAACTTAAATAAATTAAAGATACCATTCTCCAAATTAAAATTAGTCTCGCATAGCCCACATAACATGCTAATAAAAATTTATAACCATTTACCAAACCCGAGCATTGCTCGTTCCATAGCCCGCTGAGCGACCTTTAACTTGTGGACCAGCCGTACCGTAAGTGTCCACGTTTCGGCTCCGTATGTCATGACGGGTAGGACGCACTGATTGAAGACTTTCGTCTTTAGGCACTGTGGTATCGACGATACGAAGACACGACGTAGTTTTCCAAATGCTGCCCAACCTAACTGGATTCTCCTATTCACCTCATCCTCGAAGTTGTTTTTACCCAATTGCAAAGTCTGCCCGAGGTATACGTATTTTTGAACAACTTCGAGGACGGCACCTTGAATTGCAATCGGTTCCGGTATGTAAATAATAAAATAATAGTAATAGGTAAATGAATATGAATATGGACAATTCCACGATCTTGAATAGTATCGGTCTATATACTCCCGAAAACTAGGTATGTAAGAGGCGTCCGACGAAGCAGAGCACTGTTCGCGGAACGAGCCGCGCACGGCTATTACTCTGCAAGATTTCCACACCCTGCAGGTGGCCAATATGGTATTGGACTATTTTATTTTTGTAATCAAAGGATCTCTCAATGATAGAAACATCGTTGAAAGAATTACTTGATTCTCACTTAAACTATCTGAGATATCACAACTTTAAAATCACATTATTTTGGGCAAACCCAAAACGCTCCATACAAATGGCTACTGGGATGTGACGTCACAAACAAGTATTTTGTATGCATTTCATTTGAATTTTATATGTTAGCTATATCAAACATTGACATAATAGTAGGGGAGCCCAAGAGGGGATTTCGGGATTTACTAAAGCGCGGCAGATTAATATACAGTTGGATACCTGGTACCCGGCTACTTACTTCCACCAGATATGAGCCTCATTTATAAGGACGCCCGTAAAGGATAAAGGATCAGATTAGTAAAAAAAAATTGTTCATTTGAAATTTTCGGGCGCGTCAGATTAAGGTAGGGGGAGTTAGTTATATGCTAAAACATCTATATTCCTCTAATCTGACAATTTAAGGGTGACGTAAAGAAGGGGGAGGGCTACGAAGTTGAAAAAAAAAAACGTCATCTCGACATTCTCGAGCGTGGTTAAATTTTTTTTTATTTTGAAGGGAATAGATCAAGATTTATGAGAAATATATAATCTGACGATTTCCACAAGCCGAAGTAATAAAAATTAATTAATAAAGTTTTATTCGTGCAACTACGCGATGCCTGTATTCCCCTCTCCGCGTTTCTATTCCTCTCTCACTTTTCCTCTATCTATTGCTCTCATTCCGTCCCTACTCCACTCTGGTTTCTGTTGCCATGACAGCTGATCACAGAGACGCGTTCACGACTTGTAGTTTACAACGTATTACCAACGTTTTTGTAACGAAATAGAGCCAGAGGAGGAAGATGATTCTACCGATGATGATGACGATTAAAAAAAAATGCTTACAAAAACTTAATTTTTTATAATTATTTTGTTGTAAATACAAGTATTCTTCTAAAAAAAATTCACACTTTTTAATTTGCATGCTATTTCTTGAGCTTTTCAATTAATTAAGTTTCATGATTTAGAAAAATGAAAAAAAAAAATTTTTAATTGTCAGATTAGGCGTATCCCTCCAGGTAATCGTCAGATTATGAGATATTACGTCCAGGGCATTAAGATGAACCATATATATCTTAATCTGACGCGCTTGAGTAGTTCAAGATGACGATTTTTTTTTGCACATTCTAATAATGGCTGTGAGCTTGCGTCACATCTGAATCGTCAGATTATTACATAATAGCTTTTTTTTAAGTTCACTTAACATTCCCTTCGAAAATCTGACGCGCTCGATTAAATTTTTTTTTTTTCAATTTTCAACCCTTACGTACGACCACCCCCATCATGAAAACTATCAGATTAACATACGTACATGTTTGAAAAAACGTTAAACATAGATTCTATCAATATCTGACACGCTCGAGTATGTCCATGCAACAGTTTTTTTTTACATTTTTGAAAATCTATAGTTGCTCCCCCCACCGATGAAAAGGTATATATCATATGACATTTTTTTCTTCTTATCATCTAAGCTTTGCACTCAATAAGTCTCAATGACGCTCGAGTAAATCCCGATTTAGCACGGCGGGCTCCCCTACTATAAAGTCAATGTTTCTATTGTAATAGTTGGCGCAAATTGTATGGGTTATTCAATGGTATAATTATTTTTTAATAATTTCATACTTTTAAAATGGATTTGCCCATGAATCTATAAAAGCGGCTAGACGTTATATTTTTAGTTGAGAATTTTTGTTATTGGCAGATATTTACCTATATTTTGATAAAATATTAGTTCTATCTAGTAATTCTATCTCACATTATCATTTATTTATGTACATTAGTATTTATTTATTTGTGGTTACACATTAACACGGTCGTCACTCACAACAGGTCCTGCCAGAATACCAGCGCTGCCGCGGCATTTCTGTCGTGGCAGCACCATGCTGAGGCCAGGACCTGATTGACCTCACACTTCACACACGCCTACTTATTTAGAATATTTTCATTATATAACTGTGTATTTACCTACCTATCGTCTGTTCTCGTACTCACCTTTGTCTGTAGTATTAATGTGTCAATGTTACCTTATCTACGTTTACTAATGAATGTTCATTGTTAAATTATTAATTGTGATGGTCAATAAAACGTTTTTCTTTCTTTCTTTCTATTTTGTAAAATTTCGAGCTTAGTCAAATTCCCTATTGTTTCATATTGATTTCAATGTCGATGTTATCTCCAGGTCCTCCGCACGACGCGGCTCCACTACGAGGAGCAGCGCCACCTGGTGGGCGCGCAGCAGCAGACGGAGAGTAAGCTCAGCCAGCAGGCCGCGCTGTTGCTGGCTGCGGCCGACACTGCGGCCCAGCATGCCCTCGCCTTGCACGACAACGTCGACAGGAGGAGGTGATGTTTCAATTATATTACTATCCTCTGTAACCACTAGACCAACGCCCTGTTGGTCTAGTGGTTTAAGTACTGGGCCGAGATCTCGGGGCCTGGGTTCGATTCCCGGGTCGAGTAAAAAGTATGTTTCGAATTTTTCGAACATTGCTCAGGTTTGTGATCACCAATCCGCATTAGGCAAGCATGGTGATTAAGCCTAATCCCATCATAGTAGCGATAACTCGATTTCTATGATGGAGGCCTTTGCCTGGCAGTGGGACAGTATATAGGCTGATACTTTATAGTTTAAAGGGGGCAGACAGATCACCTGATGGTAAGCGATTACTGCCGCCCATGGACACCTGTCACGCCAAAGGTGCGCTGCCGGCCTTTTTAATAGGGAGTACGCTCTTTTCTCGAAGGTTTACAGGTCGTATCCATCTGGAAACACCACAGGCGATAGTTCATTCCACAGTTCATCACTTACTTATTTCGACCAGGGTTCGATTCCCGGGTCGAAAAAAAAAGTATGTTTTTTTTTTTTCATGTGATAGGTGGCAGACGAGCAGACGGATCGCCTGATGGTAAGCGATTGCCGCGATTGTGATTGTTGCCGCGATTGTTTCGAATATTTCGAACACAGTTCAGGTTTGTGATCCCCAGTCTGCATTAGGCAAGTGTGCCTCAGCCGAATCCCCTCATAATAGCCATAAGGGGCCGTCCATTAATCACGTGATCTTTTTTAGCATTTTTAAGTATATTTTTAGTACCTGTAAAGAATTTTTAAAATATAGGTAATTAAATACAGGTATAAACAATAATTTTATTTTATTCTGAAATTAAGGACCATGATAAAAATGTCTAGACTAGGTTGCAAGTTCTTTTTGATTGTCATAAAAATAATAATAAACGAAGAGTGTAATCATACGAAAAACGTTTGACGAAAAAATAAATACACGTGATATCTTACTACACCCCCCTCCCCCTTGTGTTATTTTCGTGATTTTTATCAAACACCTTCTAGCCTCACGTGATTAATGGACAACCCCTAACTAGATTTCTATGATGGAGGCGTTTACCCTGCAGTGGGACAGTATACAGGTTGATACTTTACTACCCTCTCTCTCTGTGGTTGCACCCTCATGACTGAGGATCGTGGTCATCAATGGATGTAGATGAGTTGCACCTCGCTTGTGTGATCTGCCTCCACCGGTGCCTAGTCATAGCAATTTTTTTCAAATTTTTGCGCCAAATCGGTCCGATTAAATTTATACGTTATTCCAGGACAGTGGAGTCTACAAACCTAGAAATAACTCGAACCTACCGCCAGGAGTCGGCGGAGCAGAGGGATCAAATAGTTGCGCGCGCGCAACACTTCACGGACTCGCTGCTGCAAACTCTCAACGAACTGCACTCCACTATGGGTAAGTCATCATCATTATCGGATGGGGCTATTAAGGGCCTATACGGGGAAGTGCCCCGGAGCCCTCAAGCTCAAGGGGCCCTCGAATCCTTACCAGAACATCTGAAAAATATAGCTTACCGCAAGATTGCTGTTAGAGAATGTCATCGTCATCGTCAGCCCATTTAAGTCCCCACTCTGGGGCACGGGCCTCCCTCAATCACATGAGGGGTAATTGCCATACTCACCACGCTTGGCAGACGGGTTGGCGAGGGTTTTGATGTAAATGCAGAGTTTTCCTTCTCTGGGTGCTGATGATCATGCCAGCAGCTTTACCTTAGTCGCCTTTTACGACACCTCGGTAAGAGTGAGGGTGGCCTATTCTACTCTGCCGGGACCACACGGCATAGAGAATGTGATCCATAACTATTTATTTTTATATATGGCTTCGATTGATTATATTTTCAATTATATTGATAACCTGTTTGGAACAATGGTAGTGAACGCTACCTTTGGTCCAAGGGTTGCAGGTTCGATCCCGGCACAGTACAAACATTTGTTTGAATGAACATGTCTGTTTGTATTGGTCTTGGGTGATTTCTATGTATTATAAGTATGTATTTACAAAAGAAAAGTATTATTTGTAATTCCGCTGTTGATTCTGATATCCGTAACACAGGTGCTTGAGCTACCTATCTCGGAGTCAGATCAATGTATGTGATGTTGTGAAATATTCTTATGATATGCCTAAATTTGAGCGATGGTCTATGTTGTGTTGACTTTGAGAGTCGACAATCATTCTATTAACATAGACCAGCGGTTTCAGAAAACCCTACAAGAAAACATTTTATCGCTATATGGATTTTTTTTTCTTTTTTTTATGTGATAGGTGGCACACGAGGAGACGGATCACTTGATCCCATGGACCGCCGCGACACTAGTGGAGTCACATATACGTTGCCAACCTTTAAACTCCTTTTCCCCCAGATTGGGCCTCTGGTACCCTCACTCACGCAGCGCAACACAGCATAATGTTGCTTCACATCGGTTTTCTGTGAGTCCGTGGTATGACTCCGGTCGAGCCGGCTTATTTATGTTGTAACGTAGCTCTTCCACAATCAATAACAGTATTAATAGAAAATTATTTCTTTTTCAGACAATTTCACCACTGGAAGCATCGAAACACAAGAAGAAACTAAAACGAAATTAACAGAATTAATCCAAAAACTAGTAGAAAGTACAAATGAGGTAAGTAACCGATGATCTCCAAAAATAATACTTAACTTTTCTTAACCGTGGGAGATGCCACGCTACGGCAAGTATTGGCCGGCTCGAGACCGTAGTGATACCACGGCGTCACAGAAAGCCGGCGTGAAGCAGCACTGTGCTGTGTTTCGCTGCGTGAGTGAAGGGTACCGGAGGCCCAATACGGGGGAAAGGGGAGTTCGAGGGTTGGCTCGAAGGTTGGCAGCGCACTTTGGTGTGGCGGGTGTCCATGGGCGGCGGCAATCGCTTACCATCAGGTGATCCGTCTGCTCGTCTGCCACGTATCATAAAAAAACTTACTGCATAAAGTAGTGACCTCCCCATATGTCAAAGGTCTTGGAATCGGTTCCTACTCTCGTGTGACACTTGAGTTATGTTCCGATCTGACTGACCGGATGGCGCGATTGGTAGTGACCCTGCCTCTGACGCCAAAGGTCGTGGGTTCGATCCCCACCCTGGACAAACTTTCGTGCGATGAACACTTGTGTTTGTTCAGTGTCTGGGTGTAATATATGTATTTAAGTAAATATTTGTGTTCCTCTGTTGTCTGATATCTGTAACACAAGTGCTTAAGCTACTTAGTACTGAATCAGCTCAACGTATGAGATGTTGAGAATTATCTCCTTATCTTATTGTCCAAAGCTGTCCCTCTGGGGCCTGGGATTCGCTTAGATCATGATTCAGGATTTAGGGAGTCTGGTAATAGGGTATTTGACTAAGCTCGAGATTTTACAAAATATAAATATTTTATCAAAATATAGGTAGACATGTGCCAATAGCAAAAATTCTCAATTAAAAATATAACGTCTAGCCGGTTTTATGGTCATTCAAAGATTCGTGGGCAAGTCCATTTTAAAAGTATGAAACTATTAAAAAATAATTATACCATTGAATAACCCATACAATTTGCACCAACTTTTATAAAAGAACCATTGACATAAACGAAACATTTGATATAGCTACCATATAAAATTAAAATGAAATGCATACAAAATACAAGCGTGTGACGTCACATCTTCGTAGCCATTTGTATGGAGCGTTTTGGGTTTGCCCAAAATAATGTGATTTTAAAGTTATCTCAGGTAGTTTAAATGAGAATCAAGTAATTCTTTCAACGATGTTTCTATCATTGAGAGGTCTTTTGATTACAAAAATAAAAACAAAATAGTCAAATACCGTATTACAATGAAGCTACTTCCGTTTGACCTTCGCAGCCCTTTAGTTCGTTTCAGTTCGTTTAGACCTGTCAGATTCATTGTAGATTCCGCGCGTCGTGATATTTTGATAATCAAAAAAAATTAAATGCTATTATAATGAGCAGTTTTTCCAGTAGGTATTTATTAACTTTGAAGTTACTCGCTAGATGGTGTAAGCAGTCTCTATATATTTCAGGTGTTGGATGATATATCCTGTGCTCCCTAATATATGGGATAATTTCCCAGTGCTTGGTTTTCCACGTTTACCTAATATTTTAAAGTGACCATATGGTTGGTTACATGGAAAATAACACTGTTAGGTAGACCTAAAAATATATTTTTTAATGATTTTTTTAAAAAGTTTTATAAAAAATGTCTACCCTGTCGTTTGCAGATGTTTTTGATTGCTACCCGTTTGAAAATGGGCAGTTTGTCATTAAATATTACTATTGAATTATAATTTTTGCAAGGACTTAATTGTTGTTGTTGATTATTAAAGAAAAAAAATATATTTGAACAAAATCTCTTTTATTTATGGGTAGATTCATAGATAAATGAAAATGAAATATGGCAACACTTTAAATGCCTCGACCAATCGTTATAATTTTTATACAGATACGGCTAGCGCCATCTGTAATCACTTTAGAGAAACTGTCTGACTAATGTTATTAGAGAACTCCTCGTTGTAATCCTACCTAGAATGCGTTTCATTGTTAATAGTATGGAATCAGACCATTTTGTATGAGACTTGAATTATAATTTATTTATTTATAATAGGGCATACACTACAGTTGACAATCATAATATGTTAGTGTATAAAAGGTATAAGGTTAGGTATGATAACCAGATTGCCAACCAAATTGCATATGCACTACATGCTAACGTTATTCTATTGTCACCAGTAAAAATAAGAGTTAATTCAAAGTTGCACTAGTTTAGCAATAATTTAACTTAAAATGCAAAATATTACAATATATATATCGCACCCTTAGCACCTAACTCAAAATTTTAATATAGATGCTAAGTGAAAATAGTATCGTCTAAAATCCAGGGATCATCTAAAAACAATTTTGAGTTAAGTAAATAGGTACACTCACATATGAACACGAGATGAAATTGGAAGTGCGTTACTTACTTACCTACTCAAGAATAAATTGCAAAAAAATTGCTATAAAAAATTTCAACAATTTTGAGTTAGGTCGGTATTTTACTAAGGGTGTGATATACAGTACAATAGGGTATTTGACTAAGCTCGAGATTTTACAAAATATAGGTAAATATGTGCCAATAGCAAAAATTCTCAATCAAAAATATAACGTCTAGCCGGTTTTATGGTCATTCAAAGATTCATGGGCAAGTCCATTTTAAAAGTATGAAATTTAAAAAAAAAAAATATACCATTGAATAACCCATATAATTTACACCAACTATTATAATGGAACCATTGACATAAACGAAACATTTGATATAGCTACCATACAAAATTCAAATGAAATGCATACAAAATACTTGCGTGTGACGTCACATCTCAGTAGCCATTTGTATGGAGCGTTTTGGGTTTGCCCAAAATAATGTGATTTTAAAGTTGTGATATCTCAGGTAGTTTAAATGAGAATCAAGTAATTCTTTCAACGATGTTTCTATCATTGAGAGTTCTTTTGATTACACAAATAAAAACAAAATAGTCAAATACCGTATTACAATGAAGCTACTTCCGTTTGACCTTCGCAGCCCTTTAGTTCGTTTCAGTTCGTTTAGACCTGTCAGATTCATTGTAGATTCCGCGCGTCGTGATATTTTGATAATCAAAAAAAATTAAATGCTATTATAATGAGCAGTTTTTTCCAGTAGGTATTTATTAACTTTGAAGTTACTCGCTAGATGGTGTGAAGAAGTCTCTATATATTTCAGGTGTTGGATGATATATCCTGTGCTCCCTAATATATGGGATAATTTCCCAGTGCTTGGTTTTCCACGTTTACCTAA
This sequence comes from Marasmia exigua, assembly GCA_019059595.1. Classification (NCBI taxonomy): domain Eukaryota; kingdom Metazoa; phylum Arthropoda; class Insecta; order Lepidoptera; family Crambidae; genus Marasmia; species Marasmia exigua. The sequence continues at coordinate 19,835,869 of CM032482.1, forward strand.
TATTTTAAAGTGACCATATGGTTGGTTACATGGAAAATAACACTGTTAGGTAGACCTAAAATATATTTTTTAATGATTTTTTTAAAAAGTTTTATAAAAAATGTCTACCCTGTCGTTTGCAGATGTTTTTGATTGCTACCCGTTTGAAAATGGGCAGTTTGTCATTAAATATTACTATTGAATTATAATTTTTGCAAGGACTTAATTGTTGTTGTTGATTATTAAAGAAAAAAAATATATTTGAACAAAATCTCTTTTATTTATGGGTAGATTCATAGATAAATGAAAATGAAATATGGCAACACTTTAAATGCCTCGACCAATCGTTATAATTTTTATACAGATACGGCTAGCGCCATCTGTAATCACTTTAGAGAAACTGTCTGACTAATGTTATTGGAGAACTCCTCGTTGTAATCCTACCTAGAATGCGTTTCATTGTTAATAGTATGGAATCAGACCATTTTGTATGAGACTTGAATTATAATTTATTTATTTATAATAGGGCATACACTACAGTTGACAATCATAATATGTTAGTGTATAAAAGGTATAAGGTTAGGTATGATAACCAGATTGCCAACCAAATTGCATATGCACTACATGCTAACGTTATTCTATTGTCACCAGTAAAAATAAGAGTTAATTCAAAGTTGCACTAGTTTAGCAATAATTTAACTTAAAATGCAAAATATTACAATATATATATCGCACCCTTAGCACCTAACTCAAAATTTTAATATAGATGCTAAGTGAAAATAGTATCGTCTAAAATCCAGGGATCATCTAAAAACAATTTTGAGTTAAGTAAATAGGTACACTCACATATGAACACGAGATGAAATTGGAAGTGCGTTACTTACTTACCTACTCAAGAATAAATTGCAAAAAATTGCTATAAAAATTTCAACAATTTTGAGTTAGGTCGGTATTTTACTAAGGGTGTGATATACAGTACAATAGGGTATTTGACTAAGCTCGAGATTTTACAAAATATAGGTAAATATGTGCCAATAGCAAAAATTCTCAATCAAAAATATAACGTCTAGCCGGTTTTATGGTCATTCAAAGATTCATGGGCAAGTCCATTTTAAAAGTATGAAATTTAAAAAAAAAATATACCATTGAATAACCCATATAATTTACACCAACTATTATAATGGAACCATTGACATAAACGAAACATTTGATATAGCTACCATACAAAATTCAAATGAAATGCATACAAAATACTTGCGTGTGACGTCACATCTCAGTAGCCATTTGTATGGAGCGTTTTGGGTTTGCCCAAAATAATGTGATTTTAAAGTTGTGATATCTCAGGTAGTTTAAATGAGAATCAAGTAATTCTTTCAACGATGTTTCTATCATTGAGAGTTCTTTTGATTACACAAATGAAAAAAAAATAGTCAAATACCGTATTAAAGATTAGAAATCGCAGTATTCACTTCCACAGCAACGTTACGTTGCGCATCACCGCTAGGCGACGAATAATGAACTATGAATTAGTGTTTCCTTATTTTTTTTTAGATCAAATCCCTCACCTCATCCACGCACGGTGACCTAAAGGCATCGACGTCGCTGCATCGTAGCAGCATGCACGCCGCCCTCGAGGCGCGACAGCGGCGCCTGGCGCTGACGCTGCAGGCGCTGCTGGGCGCAGTCCAGGCCGTAGCGCAGGCGGGCCGCGCCGCCGACGTGAGAGGGGGGGTCACGAACTTCGTGCAGCAGTGGGTGAGTCAATCAATACTTATTTATTTATTTATTTAATGGATTGTCAACATAAAATACAGCATTTAGATACAATAACAAATTACAATAATAAAGACTTATGCTAACTGTTTTTACAATTACAGACAATCACAACATGCATTACAGATCCTTAAATAATAAAAGTATTGAAGAACAGTGAAATGTCATTTTAAAATTAAAATTAAGAAAAAAGTCATCAAAATAATCAAAATTCCATTATTACATAGGTACCTAAGTTATAAACAATTGCTTAATAAAATATGAAAAGTTAATATGTCGATATAAAATTAAAAATAAAATGTCAGACAATATTCTGTGCAGTTTGAGGGGTGTCACTCTTTTTTAAAATAGATAAAAACTTGGAAAGACTTTGGCAATTAATGTCAAGTTCAGGCAACTGATTGACTAGATTATTATACGGTTATCATTATACTTTTTTAACCCTCGACGCAAAAACGACGAGGTGTTATAAGTTTGACGTATCTGTGTGTGTGTGTCTGTCTTCTGATGCAGAGGAAGGACGCAGTGGAAAAAAGCCGGAATAATAGCCGCAGAGTATCCAATTAATTACCTAGTTGTATTTAACAGGTTTAAGTATACATGGTATCAGTGGCGAAGAGTCCATACAACCCGATTCCCGTCGGCTTCCCTTACGAAAAATCGAATCTATGGGCCAACGATATTTTTATCTGTTAAATTCACTTAGTGTCACACTTACATAGTTCAAATAGTTTGAATTATAGACTTAACGCCTACAAAATTTGATGAGCAACGCAAATAATGCAGGTGGCAAGCCGGTAAAATACCGAGTTACTTCTTCATACTACAAATTCTCATACTGAGCATCTGTCCTTTTCATTTATGTGTATAGATCGTCATGTTCCGTCTCGTTTTAGCACGTGCAAATTTACTGAGAAATAACTCGATGCCTATCGGCTTGTTATAGAGATAGGTTAATTAGCAACGCACAGGTGCAAGCGAGAAAGAAGTACAATTGTAATGATTCCGAATTAAGAATGAATGTAGCACGGTATTAAATCATGACAGGAGCGTACTATATTTTTATTTCCCTTGCTTTTTAGTTTTTATTTAATGGCGGATAATGCTAATTGTAAACAACTTGTTGCTTTCGTTTTGTCGAATTTTATTTGTTTTGGTGTTGAATTGTGGTGAATTGGATTAATTTTTGTATTGTGTGTTGTGCTGAAGTCATCTTAATGTCGGTCGTCGGTTAAAAATGTCATTAATACTGATTTATTGTTGTCGCACAGATTATTTGCTATCGAACAAGACTTCGTTCTCTAAGTTTTGAAAACAAAAAACGTAGTAAAAATAGGCCGCGCCAATCAAAAAATTTTTTTTTTCGACTTTAACATATGACCGTGGGGTAGTGGTACCACGGCCTCACAGAAAACCGGCGTGAAGCAACACTGTACTGTGTTTCGCTGCGTGAGTAGGGGTACCGGAGGCCCAAGTCGGGGGAAAGTAGGGTTTAAAGGTTGGCAGCGCACTTGTGACTCCAATGATGTCACGGGTATTCATGGGCATGCTGAGCATTTTGGTAAGTTAATTTCATATTCCGGCTTCCCTTTTGAAAATATTCACCCTTCGCCACTGCATGGTATCTTGGTCACATGGAGACAGTCAGACATGATATTATATTGTTATAAATAAAGTACATAACAGTAAATTCAAAACAGTGTCACAATATTGCCAGTGTCTGATTAGACAAAAAGCAGGTTTTACCTACACTGTCTATGGCATCTTAGCTCCCGAACAAATGAACCAACTTTGATTTTGTTTTTCTTGTTTGAAAGATAAATAAGGAGAGAGTTTAAAAACACTTCCTCCTACACTACACTCTATAGCTAAGAAGCTATATTGGAAAAAAATCGATCCAAGATGGCCGCCGTTACAGAGATTTGGATATTTTAACACTACTCCCACAATATGGGTATCATATAAAAGGGCTTGAGTAGCAGAATATATTAATTGTGAAAAATTTCAAATCTAAGATGGCCGCCGTCAGAAAATGACGAATAACCTATTTGCTGTTGCAACTGCCTCAATATAGGTATCAAATGAAATAGCTTTAGTAGTGTCGGGGGTTTTTTAAATTTTCAATTTAACTTTATCTATATCTCATCATCAGCCCATTTAAGTCCCCACTGCTGGGGCACGGGCCTCCCTCAATCACATGAGGGGTAATTGCCATACCCACCACGCTTGGCGGGTGCAAATGCAGAGTTTTCCTTCTCTGGATGCTGATGTTCATGCCAACAGCTTTACCTTAGTCGCCTTTTACGACACCTCGGTAAGAGTGAGGGTGGCCTATTCTACTCTGCCGGGGACCTCACGGCAATATCTGTATCTATCGTCGCATCGATATCTATATCTATCGTCGCAGTATTCAGTGATTTAGAGGCTCTATTGTTTCGTCTCGAACTGACAGCAGACGATGTATAGAATTTCATGCAGGCAGGCGAGACTGCAAATGTGAGGGAGAGGTGTCACGAACTTTGTACAACAATGGGTTTGTTAATTCATGGTGAACTCATTCAATATTATAAAATTAAAAGATTTATACACATTTAACTATTTTCCTTGCTTTGAATGGTTTCCATTTCTTAGTTAAGTTATAAAATTAAAAAATGAATTTTAAGACTACCGTTCTCATAAATTACAAATCGTCCTACTAGAATCACCAATCTGCATTTGGCAAACGTGGTGATTAAGCCTAAACCCACCATAGTAGCAATGACTGGATTTCTGTGATGGAGGCCTTTACCCTGCTCTTTAGTCGGTCCCTCATTACTGAAGATCGTGGTCACTGGAACTCATCAACCAAACAAACATTCTTCATTGATTCCGATTGGAAGTAGCTCTCACCACGTCGTAGAACTTTGGTAGGGATGTAGCTTTTTTTTTTTTTTTTTTATTTGAGACGTGGCAGACGAGCAGACGGATCACCTGATGGTAAGCAATTCCGCCGCCCATGGACACCCGCAACACCAGTGGAGTCACAAGTGCGCTGCCAACCTTTTCCCCTTCCTCCCCATTGGGCCTCCGGTAACCTCACTCACACGGCGAAACACAGCGCAGGCGCTGCTTCACGCCGGTCTTCTGTGAGGCAGTGGTATCACTCCGGTCGAGCCGGCCCATTCATGCCTAAGCGTGGCTCTCCCACATTTAAAAAGCTCCTTTTATTTGGTCAGACCATCGTGTTGGTGATCGGCCTCGTGATCTTTTGCCTTCAGTGTTGCCAACGATGACCAGTTTTTCAAGGCTATCAACCCCTCTCCGCATTATGTGGCCGAAATAAGAGAGTATGCGCTGGAGAGAACAGATACATTTGTGCGTTTAGCCGTCCAAGGTGTTCGGAGCATACGTCTTCAGCATCACATTTGGAATGCATCTATTCTCTGTCTCCCTCTTTCTCGTATTGTCCATATTTCTACCCCGTAAATGCAGATCGGGAATTGCCATGCAGTGAAACAGTATATTAGCTAATACTACTACTAGAATATTACGCCATAGCGTTGCTATGGCGTTCTGCGTCGAATCAGACCCCACATCAGCATGCATCGAAACTGAATCTATTTCATTGTGTTTTGATTTGATTTGATTGTGAAATTGTGTATTTTCTGAGTGAATATACTTTTATTCAAGTGTGCCAGTGATGACATACGGAACCGAAACGTGGCCGCTTACAATGTGCCGATTAAGGAGGCTCAAAGTCACCCAGAGAGCAATGGAGAGGGCTATGCTCGGGGTCTCCCTGCGTGATCGTATCAGAAATGATGAGATCCGCAGGAGAACTAAGGTCACAGACGTAGCCCAAAGGATTGCATGCCTTAAGTGGCAATGGGCAGGGCACATAGCGAGGAGAACAGACGGCCGTTGGGGCGGAAAGGTCCTCGAGTGGAGGCCACGTACAGGAACTCGCAGCCGTGGCAGGCCTCCTACAAGATGGACCGACGATCTGGTGAAGATCGCGGGAATCCATTGGATGCGGGAGGCACAGGACCGATCTGTGTGGAGAACATTGGGGGAGGCCTATGTCCAGCAGTGGACGTCCATTGGCTGAAATGATGATGATGAAGTATGTTTCACACTTTTTTGAGTGCAATAAAGGTAATACAGGAGGTTTTACAGGAAGGAATTAAGTACAGGAAACGTGATTCAGGAAATCTATTTTGGTTTCTTTTTCTGTTTTTTTATAATTAATTCTGTGTTTTTCTATGCAATATGCTTGTAACAGATTTATTTATGTTCAACCAATTATTATTTTGTTTCCTCTCCCCAGTACAGTGGAGCGGTGTCCCGCGTGGCGTCACTGCAGAAGGCGCACGGCAGGTTCTCGAGCCAAGCTCGCGACGTCGAGGCGAGACGTTCGCGCGCCGCCAGGAGCCACCGCGACACGCGCAGAAGCAGACATGAAGCGCGCCTCCACACCATCACACAACATGTGCAGGTAACTAGCGAGGACACGGAGAGCGTGGCAGGCATCCCACAAAAAAAATATCAAAAATCTCTTTATTCAATTTAAGTCCATACAGAACATTTATGAATGTCAAATATTATATATAATCTACCGCTGATTCGAAATGTCATTTTCTACCGAGGAAGAATCAGCAAAAAACTCAGTAGTTACTATTTTCAAATAATATGGTAATTACAATTTTCATTCTTATTCAAATTATGATTACAGTGACAGTATGACATACAATGCTTATAATCAATATCGTTTAGATAAATCGTCAAAGTAAAATTATGAAATGAAATTATACATTAGAGGACAGGCGAAGAGATCAACATGTCCAGGAATCCTTATCATTTAAAAATCATCTACATACTTTATAGTAGCTTTTCTGCATTAAGCAGCTTTTTACATGCAATTTAAACTTATGTATTGGTAAATAATTTTTTTTTAAATGAATTCCCAATTTTATGAAGTCTAAGATTCGGGAAAGCAAGGCTATGTTTATTTCGCGTGTTAAAGCTATGAAAATATGATTTCAGCGAGTAAACGTGCAAGTTGGACCTATGTCTTGGTGAAGATCAATGTTAGCTCAATGACCCCAATGGGGGCTATCGCGTGTGAAATATCTGCTAGATGCCGTAGACCTGAGGTCCATCTACAATGTGATTGTCAATTAACGAATAAGTCAGCCAATGATGTTGAAGTTGGACCTCGCTTCACAGGCACGCCATCTAGCGGATATTTCACACGCGATAGCGCCCATTCTCGGGACGTGATATTATATCATCATATGATATATAAAAACTTTGTTGTTCGTATGGTATTCATGCGACATCCGCCACGTTTATAGATAGGTACTCTTTATTGCACAACATACAAAACTTAAAAGCTAGGTATACAGAGATACAATGTACAATTTAGGCGGTCTTATCGCTGGGAGCGATCTCTACCAGACAACCTTCAGGTAAAGGACATTAGATAGAAGAGGGGAGGGTGGTGCAATCCTTTTGATTTTGAATATTGATTAAGTAAATTTATAGTATAAATACATATATCTAGATAATAAATAAATAAATAAATAAATAAACACGTTATCATACACTAATATATACGAATGTTAACTAACTATAATACAATATAACCTACACAAATTATATATAATTATATAAAATATACTACTATAAGGTTATAATAGAGAATTTTTTTTTTTTTATACGTTTTATCATATCGAAAATCTTGAGAATTGGGCTCATGATGGTGGAGATCGGAGAAGTCGTCACGTCAAAGCCTGAGATTCTTTCGGAAGTTTACACCTTCTATACCCTACGCCGGATGAGAAGGATTCAAGAACCACATTAACCCGCCATGCGACGTAGGATCTTCCCGACATCAGCCTGGAGGAGATCGAAGCAGCTCTTGGGCAACTCAAAAATGGAAAAGCCCCGGGAAAAGACGGAGTTACAACCGAGCTTCTGAAAGCAGCCGGCAAGCCGGTGCTTAAGGAACTTCGGCGTATATTTAACTCAGTTCTTTTCTCCGGGAGAACTCATAGGGCGTGGCAGCGGAGCTTGGTCGTATTGTTCTTCAAGAAAGGCGACAAAACTTTACTGAAGAACTATCGACCAATTTCACCCTGAGTCACGTCTATAAGCTGTTCTCAAGAGTCATTTCGCCTTACACGAAGACTTGACGAAGCTCAACCTGCAGAGCAAGGCTCCAATTCTCGTGCTCGTGATATTTTGAAAACATATCGGATATCACCTGAAAACCATACAAAAAAAATACGTTTTAGTGATATATGTCGTATGAAAATAAATATCACGAGCACGAGAATTGGGGTCCTTGCCGGATTCCGACGGAGTTATAGCACCATAGACCATATACACACAGTGAAACAGGTTATACAGAAGACCAAAGAGTATATTTTGTGGACTATGAAAAAGCTTTTGACTCCGTCGAGACCTGGTCTGTTCTAGAGGTCTTGCAAAGGTGCCAAGTCGATTGGCGATATATCGAGGTGTTGAGGTGTCTGTATGACGCTGCTAATATGTCCGTAGTAATCCAAAATGGCCAAACTGCGCCTGTCCTGCTGCGACATGGTGTGAGACAAGGAGATGTTATATCTCCGAAACTTTTCTCCGCTGCTCTGCAGGACATGTTCGGAACGCTAAACTGAAAGGAGCGCGGAATCAATATTAATGGCGAGTACATGTCACACCTACGATTCGCAGACGACATCGTCATCTTGGCGGATACCTTACAAGACCTACAGGAGATGGTGAGCAGCCTGGCCGAATCTTCCAAACACATCGGTCTTCGGATGAACTTGGATAAAACCAAGGTCATGTTCAACGAGCTCGTTGATCCGGGACCGGTCGCTGTTAATGGAACCTCTCGAAGTTTTTCAGGAATATGTCTATCTAGGACAAACGCTCCAATTAGGCAGAAACAACTGCGAGAGAGAAGCCAATAGAAGAATTCAGCTAGGCTGGGCAGCATTTGGTAAACTTCGTCAAGTCTTCTCGTCACCCATCCCTCTAAGTCTTAAGTCAAAAGTCTTCGAGCAGTGCGTCCTTCCGGTCATGACTTACGGTGCCGAGACGTGGACACTCACGGCTGGACTAGTCCACCGGTTCAAAGTAGCTCAAAGAGCTATGGAAAGGGCTATGCTCGGAGTATCTCTGAAGGACCGCATCAGAAATGATGTAATCCGACAGAGAACCAGAGTCACCGACATAGCCCACCGAATTAGCAAACTGAAGTGGCAGTAGGCTGGTCATATTAGCCGCAGAACGGACGGCCGTTGGAGCCGTAAAGTCCTTGAGTGGAGACCGCGACTCAGTAAGCGTAGTGTAGGACGCCCTGCTACAAGATGGAATGATGACATTCGAAGGCTGGCTGGTGTGGGCTGGATAAGAGTGGCCGAAAATCGGGAGCAGTGGCGTGCATTAGGGGCGACCTATGTCCAGCAGTGGATGAGTGTGGGTTGCTGATGATGATGATAATGATGGTGGAGATTATGGATAAGGTAGGATGTGTTTTCTAGGCTATGCTTAACAACAAAACACAAATAAGTCCTAATTATTTACAGCCATATGTATGTCACAGAAAACCGGTGTGAAGCAGCACTGTGTTGTGTTTCGCTGCGTGAGCGAGGGTACCGGAGGCCCAATCCGGGGGAAAGGAGGGTTTAAAGGTCGACAGCGCACTTGTGACTTTTACCTCATTTAATTAATTTTAAGATTTATGTAGGTTGATGCGTTTCTGACAGTGCAATACGTGGATCCACATTTTACACGAATTGAAATTCAACCTGATAACCATTAAAATAAGTAGGTAGCTCTTTATTTATTTATTTCTTATTCATTATTGTATGGTCAAGGCATCATAAATATCAAAACATAACTTGCGAACTAATTATATAAATCACAGTTAGGTAGATACTTGTAAGCGTTGTTCTAGGTAGGTACGTTTAAAAACAGTACAGTTACTACAATAACCATTTCCCATGTTTTAGGGAAATATGTTGTGTCTGGTAACATTAATTAGGATTTTTATGTTGATACTACGTACGTAGTACCAACTTGAAAAACCAAATTTGTGCTTCAAATTTGTGGTGACAGAAGTAAGGAATCTATCATAATTCTATACCTCCATTTTAGGAAATCGAAGCTGAAAAAGCTGCCATGGAGCAACGGCTGCTGAAGCAAGTGGCTGCCCTGGAGGCGGAGCGACAAGAGACAGAACTACGTCTCAACCAGTGGATGGATGAGGAGCGAAGGTTATTAAGATATTTAGTCTTCATTATAAAATTACATTAAGGCGACGGGTACCCCTAACTAGCGACACCAATTGATTTAAATTGTTAGTTACTAAACCGGATCTGTTTTAAACAATTTCGCAGCGGCAGTCTCTAAGCAAACATTTAGTTCGAACAACTTCGAAATTGTTAAAAAGATATCCTGTTTAGTTGTTAACAATTTCAATCTATTGGTGTCGCTAGTGTGCCCTACCCGTCACCTTGATTTAAACATACGACATACGTATATACACAGTATTTAATTAGGCAAGATTGTTTTTATTACTGATTTGTAATCAGCCTTTTTTTTAAATAAAAGATTATACACATCTGAAAATATACAGTATGATTCGACCAATAAGTATACAGTAAGATATCACAAAAAGAGACCTTTCAACAATGGACAACATTTCAAAATTGCTAAGCTCTGAAACAAAAAATACCAATTCTTTGTTTACTTTTCCGCTGCTCGAATATATATTTATTAATTTTTTATATTGCTTATTTACTGAGAAAAAAATTAAAAACTAAAAAACGTAAGATGACGTCATCGGACGGCAGAATGTAAAATATTTCTTTGCTTAGCACATTATAGTTTTAAATTTACGAAATGCCAAACCCATGACATGTAACTGTAAAAAAAAAAAGACAACTTGTCAACGTTGAATGTATGAATGACGTTGACAATGTTGACACTAGTATTATTTACCTTTGACAGTAGTACCTTTTTTTTATTAAAACAATGATAAGCAAAGGAATATCGCTGTATTCAGCCGTCCGATGACGTCATTTGGCGCTTACGTCTATTTAGAATATAAAGAATTTCAATAATTATTTTATGCATGAAAATGGCCAAATTTTGAAAAAAGAAAAAATATGGGTCTGTTCATTTTATGTCTATTTTCATATGAAAAAACAATATGGACATGTTAAAAATATGAAATGTTGTCCATTCCGGAGTGATACCACGACCTCACAAAACCGGCGTGAAGCAGCACTGTTCGCTGCGTGAGTGAGGGTACCGGAGGCCCAATCCGGTGGAAAGGGGGGTTTTAAAGTTGGCAGCGCACTTGTGACTCCACTGGGTGTCCATAGGCGGTGGCAATCGCTTACCATCAGGTGATCTGTCTGCTCGTCTGCCACCTATCACATAAAAAAAATGTCTGGTAAACACGGCGACTCGGCAAATTGTCGTAGTTTATATAATAATCATTATTATTTGCGTAGGCTCCTAGAGGAGCGTCTAGCGCGCCACGTGGCCGCGGAGAAGCTGGCGCTGGAGGCCCGGCTCGGGCGACAGCAGCAGGACATCGCCGCTGAGAGGACTCTTCTAGAAGAGACTACAGCTCGCCTCATCCAGTGGCATAAGGGACAGATGGACACCAGTGAGGAGGAGATGGCGCTAGCTGAGACACAGCTGGAGGAGTGTGACAAGGGAAGCGAAGAGTTGCTGACCTGTATGACCAAGTTTGGCAAGGAGTTTGATGAGGGTAAGTATGTTGTCTTGTAAGTATGCCGTGTGGTCCCCGGCATAGTAGAATAGGCCACCCTCACTCTTACCGAGGAGTCGTAAAAGGCGACTAAGGTGAAGTTGCTGGCATGATCATCAGCACCCAGAGAAGGAAAACTCTGCATTTATATCTAAACCCTCGCCAACCCGTCTGCCAAGCGTGGTGAGTATGGCAATTACCCCTCATGTGATTGAGGGAGGCCCGTGCCCCAGCAGTGGGGGACTAATTGAGCTGATGATGATGATGATGTTGTCTTGGTTCTGAGGACCTGCCTCATACAGTGGCACAAAGAACAGTTAGACACTATTGAGGAGATGGCACTGGCTGAGACACAGCTGGAGGAATGTGACAAGGGAAGCAAAGAGTTGCTGACCAGTATGTTTATATCAATAAAGTTGTTTTTTAGGATCAATACTTTAGCCTGAAACACAGGGTATCGTAGTTCAGGCAAAATGTCAAATATTAGCAGTAATATATAAGATTAAGATCATAAGTTTGTACTAGATATAACTTATTTGCAATAAACATTTTTTTTTATTTAGTATGACCAAGTTTGATGAGGGTAAGTATGTTGTCTTGGTTCTGAGGACTTGCCTTAAACAGTGGTATAAAGAAGAGTTAGACACTTTTGAGGAGATAGCGCTAGCTGAGACACAGCTGGACGAATGTGACCAAATTAAGCGACGACGCCAAAAGCGGCCACTTTTGGCGTGAATCAATTTTTCGCGTATAAAAACGGACCCAACATTTGTGCATGGTTATTTAATAAATAATATAAGTGTTTGCCGAGAGATTGTAATCCCGAAATTGCTTAAAATAGATCCGGTTTAGTAGCTAACAATTATAATCGATTGGCATCACTAGTGTGCCCTACCCGTCACATTAGTGTTAAGTTTGTGGTTTTCGGATGGGCTATGTTGCGAAGATGTGAAAGGTAATGAACATGATTGGTGGAAATAAGACGCATTCATAGCAACGTGGCGTAGGATAATTTTAACAGTGGGAGAGCCACACTTCAGCATAATGGGCCGACTCGACCGAAGTATACCACGTCCTCACAGAAAGCAGTGCATGCGATGTGTTTCGCTGCGTGAGTGAGGGTACCGGAGGCTCAATCCCGGGAATGGGGGTTAAAAGGTAAGCAGCGCACTTGTGACACCACTGGTGTTGCAGGTGTCCATGGGCGGCGATAATCGCTTACCATCCGGTGATCCGTCGGCTCGTCTGGCACCTATATCATAAAAAAAATCAATAAATGTTTACTTGCTTCCTTATCAGGAACGAGTGCAGTGAGCATCGACATGGAGGTGTTCAGCGAGAACGTGGTGGAGGTGGTGGGGCACATCCACGACGAGCTGCTGAAAACCTTGCAACAGGCCCAGCAACAAGTGGAGGTATACTTTGATTGCTTTTACCCAGGGTTTGAAGTGATAATTATCATTGTTAATTATCTTTGTTAATTATCTTTGATAATTATCAAGATAATTATCTTTGATAATTATCAAGATAATTATCAAGATAAATATTGGTTGATAAATATCTTGATAAGTATAATCGAAAATTGTTATTCAGATACAGAAAACCCCCGTCCAGTTAACGCAGTTGAGGTTGATGAAGATGATATTCCACTCATCAATTTATTTTAATTAAATAAGTACAAGTATTATCGTTGTAAAAGTATTATATAATTAGTTGATTAACTGCTCGTATTTTGGTTTGCAAGTTATTATACACGAAATTATAAAAATAAAAATAAAAGTTGACCTTGATTGTAAAATGTCTCTAATTTATTTAAATCACTTGATTCTAACGTAAAACATTGATATGTAATATCAGTTAAAAAAGGATTACTAGGCTTATATCTGTTTGATAATTATCGGATAATTATCTTGATAATTATTCTCGATAATTATCAAAGGACATATTTATCTTGATAATTTCAAACCGTGCTTTTACCGTTGTAATGCTGAAATCATTTCGGCAAGAATATGGAATAGTTTCTCGCTTATTTGTTTTGTGTGATATGTGGCAGATGACCAGACGGATCACCTGATGGTAAGCGATCTTCACCGTCAGTCGACATTCGGACATCGACAATTTTACCGTAGGAGAGCCCGCTTAGACATGAATAGGCTGGCTCGATTGCAGTGATACTGATTCATTGTTTCGCCGTGTGAGTGAGGGTTCCGAAGGTCCAGGAGTGATGGGGAATTTAAAGATTAGTATCGCACTTGTACAAACAAGTACAAGCTGACACAACATTGTATGAAAGTTTGGCGATTAAAAAGAGTAACTGGCGAGTTTCTTGTCGGATCTTCTCGACCAGAAACAACTTTCTGAGCCGGTGGTAGAATCGCATTATGTTTATTTATTTTTTTAATATATTTTATGTTTAAACATTTATATATACATGTAAATTATACATAAGTATTACTTTTAAGTCATTCAAATGTATGACGATTTGTAAGTGCTGTGTACAAGCCAATGCAAATAAAGAATCTTTTGACATAGACGTTGGCTCATAGCGTGTAATTACTTAAATGTGAAATTTAAAACTATTTATAATTACTTATGTATAATTTACATGTTAATACGTAAAACATACTAAAAAAATAAATAAACATAATGCGATTCTAACACCGGCTCGGAAAGTTGTTTCTGGTCGAGAAGATCCGGCAAGAAACTCGCCAGTTACTCTTTTTAATCGCCAACTTTTTGTACAATGGTTTATTATCCTCATACCAAGTCTTACAGTCTAATGCAACACATAATAGAATGAAACAAATTGGAAGCTAAATATGAGGTAAACCGAAGCGGACCAGTCTCCAAGGGTACGATGAGGGAGACACAAAGAATCTAAAATTTTAGTTCCGTGTTTTGCCGCGGGACTTGTTCCGTGGAGTATTCAATTCAATTCAATTTATTTATTCACTCGAAACAAGGTACATAAAATGGTGTTTACAGTACACATGTTTCGCCAAATGTATTGGCATGTAAATATTTTGTAAGTGGGTTGAGGTTACACAATTAACTCTTTAATATCATATTTGCCACTACATCTGTCGTACGGTTTACGGTTCGGTCGCAGGAGGAGGCGACCAGTCTACAATCTGCAGACGCGGAGACCACGAAGCAGCTGACGGACAACACGGATGCGTTGTTCGCGGAGCTCGCCAACAACACCCAACAAGCCATGGAAGTGCTCGTCGAGAAGGTTGAGGTTTGTATTTCATTCACTTTATTATTGTGGTTATATTGAACAGCTTACAAATTCAATATTTGACATTGAATTGATCTCTTGATAATTTTGTCTATATAGTCCATTTATTAATATTTAGAATGACCTTGGTGCGCGTAGTGCATCGCACTTTAAAGCGACGGCTGCGCTTGGTTCGATGCCCGTTAAATTTTATCTCAGTTTTTCTGTTAAGAAATTCTCAGTCAGCCCGGAGTCTGAAAGTTGGCGGCGTTGTATCCTCGTGCCTCGGAAAGCACGTTCAATACTCAATATATTTATTGTTAATCATATGAGGTAAGTACATATCAGGTAATAGTACATATTAACCCTGATGGGAATAACAATAGGGTATTTGACTAAGCTCGAGATTTTACAAAATATAAATATTTTATCAAAATATAGGTCAATATGTGCCAATAGCAAAAATTCTCAATCAAAAATATAACGTCTAGCCGGTTTTATGGTCATTCAAAGATTCATGGGCAAGTCCATTTTAAAAGTATGAAATTTAAAAAAATATATATACCATTGAATAACCCATATAATTTACACCAACTATTATAATGGAACCATTGACATAAACGAAACATTTGATATAGCTACCATACAAAATTCAAATGAAATGCATACAAAATACTTGCGTGTGACGTCACATCTCAGTAGCCATTTGTATGGAGCGTTTTGGGTTTGCCCAAAATAATGTGATTTTAAAGTTGTGATATCTCAGGTAGTTTAAATGAGAATCAAGTAATTCTTTCAACGATGTTCCTATCATTGAGAGGTCTTTTGATTACACAAATGAAAAAAAAATAGTCAAATACCGTATTTGGAACGACATGACAGGCAGAATTGATAATGGCGGCGCTAGTATCGTCCTTGTGTCGCCTTAATAAAATAGTCTTGATGGCGAGCTGCTAATTGTCTATTGATTGAAATTGTAAAGTTCCATGAACCATCTCTCATATGAACAGGTGGATTTATTTCATCTTTTCTCACGTTAAGTTTTTTTTTCTATACCTACCAAATTAAGTATAAAATTATTGTATCGCGTCTTGGTCTTGGTTGTGAGCGTATTTTGTTTTTATGATTCCCTCTTTCTTTTGTGTGTGTTTAAAAAAAGCTCGAATTTATAATGTATGTACCAATGTAATTGTATATCTGCCACATAGTCCACACATCTTTCAATAGGTATTATGCGTGTATATATTTATAGCTACTTATTTACCTATACACTCAATCGCAACCAGGTCCCAGAATACCAGCGCTTCTGCGGATAATGCCGTAGTCGCAAACAGGGGTGTTAGGGAGCTCCGTAACCGTAACCGAAACTATTGGATATCCGATATAAAAAATCATCCGTAACCGTAACCGAATCCGAAATGAAAGTTTCGGATAGTATCGGATAGGTGTTTTTGATCTAAAACATCTAAAATTTAGATAATACTCAATATAATATAATTATTTATATTTATTTTTATTTTAAATAGCTGTAATAATTACTCACAGACTGATTGTAATTCCTGCCAAAAACGAAATAAAACTACTCTATTACCTATTAGTATTTTACTTTTAAAAATCCTTAAAAATATAATATCCGTAACCGATACTAACGGATAATCCGAAATAATTTATTATCCGTATCCGTAACCGTATCCGGTATAATAATCATTCCTATATCCGTATCCAATCCGTAACCGAAATTCCATATCCATAACATCCCTAGTCGCAAATGCTGAGGTCAGGACATGATTGACCACACACAACTACACCATCTCTTTTTGTATCGCCTCTCCTCTTTGTGTCTCTGTGTCGTGTGGTGTTATGCCTATTTTATTAACTTTTTCTTTTGTGATGGTCAATAAATGTATTTTCTTTCTTTTTTTCTTCTTACCTTCTTCGGGTTTGGTTCATAACGATTACTAAAATACTTAATATTGTCCACAGACAAGCAACACCGCGACGATCGAGGATCTGCAATCCCTGGCGTCCTCAGCATCGCAAGTCGCCTCCGCTTGCTCCCTGCAGCTGGCGGCGCAGGCGCAGGGCGTGGAGGCGCTGCAGCACGCGGCCGTGGGCTTCGGCTCGTCGCTGAAGGACGCCGTGGAGCGGCAGCAGCAGCTGGAGGGACGATACCTGGCGCAGGATTACAGGATCTACTCGCCCACTGGTCAGTTGATGCACAAACACTGCGACAATACTAGATTATTGCACAAAACTACCAACTGAAAAGTATAAAATAATATTTTTAACACTTC
The DNA here is from genome assembly GCA_019059595.1 of Marasmia exigua. Taxonomy (NCBI): domain Eukaryota; kingdom Metazoa; phylum Arthropoda; class Insecta; order Lepidoptera; family Crambidae; genus Marasmia; species Marasmia exigua. The sequence continues at coordinate 19,852,907 of CM032482.1, forward strand.
ACGGCCGTGTGGTCCCCGGCAGAGTAGAATAGGCCACCCTCACTCTTACCGAGGTGTCGTAAAGGGCAACTAAGGTAAAGATGCTGGCATGATCATCAGCACCCAGAGAAGGAAAACTGCATTTATACCAAAACCCTCGCCAACCCGTCTGCCAAGCGTGGTGAGTATGGCAATTACCCGTCATGTGATTGAGGGAGGCCCGTGCCCCAACAGTGGGGACTTAAATAGGCTGACGATGATACTTAAAATAACATTTTACAACAGTACACTCAAGAAAAAGTGTTACCGAAGTCGGCGCCCAAGACTGTGTAATAAATACTTCATTCAATTATTCAACAGAGATTAGGTGCCACCTTTAAGTAACACCTTTTCGAGCTTATTGAAGTGATATAAAGTTTTAAAAATATTATCATATACTTTTAATTCCATGATTTTGAAGGCGGTTTTTTTTTTTGGTAAAATTTTTTTTCAAGCTTTTTAGTGTCTTCATTTTTTATAGACAAAATAATGACAGTAACAGTATGTAACATAAAGTCACTGAAACTTTTTTATTGGACATATTGCCCCGCCATTACAATACGTTAAGGATCAGGACTACGTCATTTCCGGCATAGTAATTAATAATTTAAAAAATAAATATTTGAATAAAAACACACCTTTTTCTCTCTTTTTTATTCGAAAAGCGTATAAAAATGCTAGTATTTTAATGGCGTGTTATCCATTATGTTAATTGTAATGATTGTTAGTTTTCATCGTAGTGGTTTGTTGTCAGGTTGCACACCTGTCCGCACGGAGTACCGCTACCCGCGCGCGCTGGTGGCGACGTCTCCGCACGAGCGCATCCTGGCGCGCTTCCGGGCTATGCGCCAGAACTCGCACGAAGACGTATGTGTCATTTGTTATTCAACTGTGTTAAACATTATTATTATTTGGCCGTGTGGTCCCCGGCAGAGTAGAATAGGCCACCCTCACTCTTACCGAGGTGTCGTAAAAGGCGACTAAGGTAAAGCTGCTAGCATGATCATCAGCTCCCAGAGAAGGAAAACTCTGCATTTATTATCAAAACCCTCGCCAACCCGTCTGCCAAGCGTGGTAAGTATAGCAATTACCCCTCATGTGATGGAGGGAGGCCCGTGCCCCAGCAGTGGGGACTTAAATGGGCTGACGATGATGATGAAACATTATTATTGTGCCTCAACAAAGTCACGTTTGACGAACTCATGGAATTGCCAGGTCATCCTATGCTACAGTTTGATTACGGTTATTTGGCACGTGGCAAAAATCGGAACTAATTAAACAGATTAAAAATATCATTGAATGTCTCCAGTGTAGACAGAGGTTTCCACAAATATTTCCACCTAAATGATCTATTGTTTTGACGAATCATTTTTCGTTATGAATCATTCATGAATTGAAAGAGGTCTAAATATGAATAATAATTGTTTGTCCAGCAAGCAGGAGTTTATTGGTTGAAGTGATGTTTAAAAATCAGAGTATGGTGTGTGAGATCATCATCATCATTATAGTGTTTTATTTCGGCTGCGTCCCAAGCGGTCGCTCCAGAGCCCAGGGTTAGCTTTCTACTGCTGCTACTCCATTCAGTTCACGGTCTTATGCATCCATTGTGATCAGTTTATTGGCACACATGTCATCTTACGATGTCAAACCATACTTTTTTTGGTCTACCCCTTCTGCCGGAGCCCGGCGGTAGTGGCATGGTCACATTTGTTTCCCACGTATAACTAAAATTTTATAAGGTAATACAATATAAATATTTAGGTATTACAGGTATTATTTAGGTATTATATTTAAGATACAGCTAGACTTAATTTATATGTGTCTGTATGTGCTTCCGAGAGAGTATAGGCGTGTCTATGCGTGTGCGTGTGTGTATGCATGTGTGTGTTTACGTTTTATGTAGGGTGACTTTTGCTCAGGTACATGCATAGTGTCACATAGTAAAGTTCTATATAATTTGTTTCATTCAAAACGGAACATCTATATAATTTTTCAGCATATTCGTTGAAGTCTGTGAAAAAGGACTTTGATGATCTGGACTTACAGTTATTTATTATGCATATTTTGACTTTTTAAATTCATGGACGATTTATAAATATTAAATTGAAAATGTTTCGTTAACATAGTAGGTCCTACTGCTTAAAGTAGTTTCGACATTCGTTGATATTTTAAATCTGTTTTTCATTAGTTCCTTACTTTTGCCGAGTGTCAAATGATCGTGCCTATAGTGTGGGACTGACAATGGTTATTTTTATGATTATAGTGTAATTTTTATTTTCTTTTTAATATTTGTCATATTTTTATATTTTTAAACGATGGCGCCACTGTCGCATTCCTATAATTTTTTATTGTTTTATTGATGTTTATATATTTGAATTATTTTAATGTGTTTTATCTCTAATTATTTTTACTTTTATTTAGTTATAAGTTATTTATAATCACAATATTTGTTTCGCTTTTTTTGTTTACGTGGCGCCTTTCAAGAAAGATCTCCGTAGAATACCAGCGCCACGAGGACCCAGTGTGTCCGTGGCAGATGCTGGGTGGGGACCTCTTTAAGTGCCTATATTTTTTCGTGATTCGATTTTGTATTTTTTTTTGTACTTAAGGTGAAGGGTTATACGCCACTAGCGACGCTAATTGATTTTAATTGTTAGCTACTAAACCAGATCTATATTAAACAACTTGTGGCTTCAGTCTCTCGGTAAACACCTATACTATTGATTTTATAGTTTTACTGCCACAGCAGCACCGTTCACTCAGAGTCGTTGATTAACTTTAAGAAAAAATATTGACATTTATTTTGATTCGCATAAAGACTACCGATACTAAAATTAATGAATATTAGCTTAAATAAATAGTATAAGTATAATTAATCAAGATGGGAATTACCACGATTTTTATTATGTGATACAAAATTGTGTACTCACAATGTTGTATCATACTCAGCGTGGTCCGCCAGTGACCACGGCTGCTGTAACGTAGCCGAAACGTCGAGTAAAATATTTGAGTACCCAATGTTTATTTATTTTATTTTATTTAATTAGGTACACCAACAACATGTCATACACAAAGATATACAACAGCTTTTTTTAAATATAACAATGTTTTGCATGCATGCCAATAAAAGGTATACACAGCTTTGGCCACAGCGTAAGACAACTAAACTAACTAAAACTAGACACTAAAATAATATGTGAATATACCTACATAAATACTAAATATGTAATTAAATGTTTAATGTTGTACCAAATAATAAATAAATAAATATTTCACAACATCACATACATTGATCAGACTCCGAGATAGGTAGATCAAGCACCTGTATATAAATATCGTGTTAATTCCTGTCTTGATTAATTATAGTTATAATGCAACGCCAAAATTTAAAAGTGTTTGCCGAGAGACTGTAGGCCCGTAATTATTTAAAACATATTTGTTTTGGTAGCTAACAATCAAACGTCGCTAGTGTGACCTATCTGTCGTCTTAAATAAATAGTTTCTTCATCGTCATCATCGTCAGCCCATTTAAACCCCCACTGCTGGGGCATGGGCTTCCCTCAATCACATACCCTTATGTGATTGAGGGAAGCCCAAGCCCAATTTGCAATTGCCATACTCACCACGCTTGGCAGACGGGATGGCGAGGGTTTTGATATAAATGCAGAGTTTTCCTTCTCCGGGCGCTGATGATCATGCCAGCAGCTTTACCTTAGTCGCCTTTTACGACACCTCGGTAAGGGTGAGGGTGGCCTATTCTTCTCTGCCGGGGACCACACGGCAATAGTTTCTTATTGTTGTGTAAACTCGTAGGACGTAGTGGTAGTGGAGTCGGACAGCGAGAACAACAGCCGAGCGCCCAGTGACACAGAATCGTCGGTGTCCGAGGACTCGGCCGTGGTGTTCGCCGCGCCTTCACCGCCGAGCGAACGCCCGGCGAGCGAGCGTCAGCCGCCGCCCATCGTCAAGTGTACATCCGAGACTGACATCTATATTAGACGAGTAAGTATAAACATAGTTTTTTTTTTATGTGATAATGGACAACATTTCAAAATTGCTAAGCTCTGAAACAAAAAATACCAATTCTTTGTTTACTTTTCCGCTGCTCGAATATATATTTATAAATTTTTTATATTGCTTATTTACTGAGAAGAAAATTAAATACTTAAAAAACGTAAGATGACGTCATCGGACGGCAGAATGTAAAATATTTCTTTGCTTAGCACATTATAGTTTTAAATTTACGTAATGCCAAACTCATGACATGTAACTGTCAAAAAAAAAAGACAACTTGTCAACGTTGAATGTATGAATGACGTTGACAATGTTGACACTAGTATTAATTACCTTTGACAGTAGTACCTTTTTTTTTATTAAAACAATGATAAGCACAGGAATATCGCTGTATTCAGCCGTCCGATGACGTCATTTGGCGCTTACGTCTATTTAGAATAAAAAGAATTTCAATAATTATTTTATGCATGAAAATGGACAAATTTTGAAAAAAGAAAAAATATGGGTCTGTTCATTTTATGCCTACTTTCATATAAAAAAACAATATGGACATGTTAAAAATTTGAAATGTTGTCCATTGGTAGTCCACTATAGTCCATTCAGTATATACCTAATTATATTATTATAAATAAATAATAATAAATAAATAAATATTTCACAACATCACATACATTGATCTGACTCCGAGATAGGTAGCTCAAGCACCTGTGTTACGGATATCAGAATCAACAGTGGGATTACAAATATATACATATAATGCCTTTCTTTTGTAAATACATACTTATAATACATAACCAACACCCAGACCAATACAAACAAACATGTTCATGCACACAAATGTTTGTACTGTGCGGGGATCGAACCCGCAACGTATGTGAAGGTAACAGTTCTATTTTGACATTAAAAGTGAGACGCTCCTTTTAAACCTAACCGATATTTTTAAGGTGACGGGTAGGGCACACTAGCGACGCCAATCGATTAGAATTTTTAGCTACTAAACCGGATCTATTTTAAACAATTTCGGGATTGCTATATCTCGGCAAACACTTATACTATTTATTAAATAACCATGCACAAATGTTGGGTCCGTTTTCGTACGCGAAAATTGATTCACTCCAAAAGTGGCCGCTTTTGGCGTGAATCAATTTTTCGCGTACGCGTTGTACCCCAACATTTTTGCATGACTCATCGTCAGCCCATTTAAGTCCCCACTGCTGGGGCACGGGCCTCCCTCAATCACATGAGGGGTAATTGCCATACTCACCACGTTTGGCAGACGGGTTGGCGAGGGTTTTGATATAAATGCAGAGTTTTCCTTCTCTGAGTGCTGATGATCATGCCAGCAGCTTTACCTTAGTCGCCTTTTACGACACCTCGGTAAGAGTGAGGGTGGCCTATTCTACTCTGCCGGGACCACACGGCCTCTACTCTGCCGGGACCACACGGCCCGGCAGAGTAGAGGCCGTGTGGTCCCGGCAGAGACCACACGGCCACACGGTATTTTTTGTCTAATAATATACATTATTAGACAAAAAATAGAATTTAATAAAACTAGGCATAACAGAAACTTAAATATACAATTACGGCGGTCTTATCGCTAGTAAATACTATAGAAATCTACCAGACAATCTTCAGACAAAGTACATTTGATAATAGAGGAGGGATAGATGGTGCAATATTGCAAAGCGAAATAAAATTGAAATATAATATAATATAGTTACACAACACACAATAAATATATTATATTTGTTGTTGAACTGTATTATAGAGATGTAAAATGTTAAAATTTATAGGAACTTCACATTTGCATCTGTCTGTCTAATCCGCAAAATTAAAAATCAGAGTATATTTTATTTACATAAAAAATCCTTAAATGAAACCCCTTCTCCTTTTTTATTTTGTTTTTTTTTTTAATATAGTTTTAATGTTTTAGAATTAGTTACCTATACATTAATATATCTTTGCTTTTTTATCTGTCAATTTTTATTTTGTATTACTTGTTTTGTACATACCTATAATATATTTCATGTCAATCTTTGCTATAATTTTTCCAATGCAAAGGCGTCACTCGAGGTCCAGGCTGGAAACCAGCGCTGCAGCTGCTGTGTGCGGCAGTTTCAGCATATGCTGAGGCTGAGCCTTGTTGGCCGCAACTTTTTGTGTCTGTACCTTGTTCTCTGTTTGGTTCTATGCATACTTTGCATACTTTGGGGACTGGTCTGCTTCGGTTTACCCCATTATATTTATTTTATTAATATTTCCTTTATTTTATTTTGTGTAACAATTGAACTGTATGGCTTGGTATGATGATGACACAACATTGTATGAAAATTTGGCGATTAAAAAGAGTAACTGGCGAGTTTCTTGCCGGATCTTCTCGACCAGAAACAACTTTCCGAGCCGGCGGTAGAATCGCATTATGTTTATTTATTTCTTTAGTATATTTTATGTATCAACATATTTATGTATTAACATGTACATTATACATAAGTACTTATAAATAGTTTTAAGTCACTCAAATGTATGACGATTTGTAAGTGCTGTGTCAATCAATCAATCAATCAAATAATTCTTTATTTGCATAGGCTTGTATACAGCACTTACAAATCGTCATACATTTTAATGACTTAAAACTATTTATAAGTACTTATGTATAATTTACATGTTAATACATATATATGTTGATACATAAAATATACTAAAGAAATAAATAAACATAATGCGATTCTACCACCGGCTCGGAAAGTTGTTTCTGGTCGAGAAGATCCGGCAAGAAACTCGCCAGTTACTCTTTTTAATCGCCAAACTTTCATACAATGTTGTGTCATCATCATACCAAGCCATACAGTTTAATTGTTACACAAAATAAAATAAAGGAAATAATAATAAAATAAATATTATGAGGTAAACCGAAGCAGACCAGTCCCCAAAGGTGGCACCTGTTCACAAGTATGACGTACGTGTCAGCCATCATTTCACTCAACCATATTAGAGGGAATGTAATGACCCGCCACATAGCGCCACCACCTCAGAGACATTTGAGTGAGCATGACTACTTAGGTTCCCCTCATAGGTCACAAAGAGTAGTAGTTACTTAATCCAGACTAATAAACTGCAGGACGAGGTGTACAATAGTAGGTGGTTAGCATCTTGTCAATTATTGAATAATCAATATAAATCAATTTTTATACATTCAAAATCAAAAATATATTTATTCAATAAAGAACATTTATGAATGTCAAATATTATGGTAATTACAATTTTCATTCTTATACAAATTATGATTACAGTGACAGTATGATAGGTACAATGCTTATAATCAATATCGTTTAGATAAATCGTCAATGAAAAATTATGAAATGAATTATACATTAGAGGACAGGCGAAGAGATCAACATGTCCAGGAATCCTTATCATTCAAATAATCCTCTACTTTATAGTAGCCTTTCTGCATTAGGCAGTTTTTTACATGCAACTTAAACTTATGTACCGGTAAATCAATAATATTTTGAGGTAACTTATTAAACATTCTAATGCTCAATCCTACAAATGAACTTCCAATTTTATGAAGTCTTAGATTTGGGACAGCAAGCCTATGTTTATTTCGCGTGTTAAAGCTATGAAAATCATGATTTTTGCGAGTAAAGGTGCAAGTTCTTGCGTACAAACATAATACAATCAAAAATGTATTGAGATGATACGGTTAAAATATTGATTTCCTTGAATACTTCTCTGAGTGAGTCACGTGATCTAAGACCGTAGATGGCACGGATGGCCCTCTTCTGCAAAATGAAGATGGCTTGTAAGTCAGCACCGGATCCCCACAGTAGTAGACCATATGACATCAGACTATGAAAATAGCTAAAATAAACCAGTCTCGCTGTCTCGATATCAGTCAGATTCCTTATCTTTCTAACTGCATATGCAGCTGAACTAAGTCTTCCTGCCAAGACAGCAATATGAGGGCTCCATTGCAATTTTGTATCCAGAGTGATACCTAGAAAAACTGTGGAGTTTATGACTTCGATAGGTTCGTTATTCATGACAATATTCATTTTGACCTGCCTTACATTAGGCATTGTGAACTTAACACATTTTGTTTTCTTTGAATTAAGAACCAAGTTATTATAAGTAAACCACTGTAGTACTTGAGAGAGTGTGTTATTTACTTCGTCAACATTTTTCTTTTGCCTATCAACCTCAAAAATCAAGGATGTATCGTCAGCAAATAACACTATCTCACATAGATCATTGGTATAGTAAGGAAGGTCATTTATATAGATTAAAAAGAGCAAGGGCCCCAATATAGAGCCCTGGGGCACACCCATGGTTAGAGGGGCGCCAGAAGAGTTAGTTCCATTGACATTGACCTTCTGAATCCTATCTGATAAGTAAGATTTGATTAGACTTAGTGAGGTGTCTATGACACCGTAATGCTGTAACTTCATTAGCAATGTTTCATGATTGACGCAATCGAATGCTTTAGACAAATCACAGAATATTCCAATAGCATCTCGCTTTTTCTCCCACGCATCAAATACATGTTTGATAAGCGCCACTCCAGCATCAGTAGTGGATTTCCCTTTTGTGAATCCAAATTGCTTACTGTGCAATATTTTATTCAGGTTTAAATGAGACAATAACTGAGTGAATATTACTTTTTCAAAAATTTTGCTGAGAGCAGGCAGTATAGAAATAGGTCTGAAGTTAGACGGGTCACTTTTCTCACCCGACTTGAATAACGGTATTATTTTACTGTATTTCATCATATCGGGAAATTGACCGTCGTCAACACATTTATTAAATATTATTGCTAAGTGGGGTGCGATAGAATGTATTATATTTTTGATTATATCTACCGAGATGCCCCATAAATCCTCAGTCGGTTTCATATTTAATTCTTTGAATGTTTTTAAAATTATATTAGAATTGACATGATTGAATCTAAAAGGCGTGTTGCACTTATCAACATGAGACCTGAGGAGAGAAGCAGCGAGATGTGGACTGGAATTCAATTGATTGGTTGTTGTGACTGGTATATTAGAAAAGAAAGACTGAAATGTTTCTGCTACTTCAGAGTCAGAAACAAGTGATTTGCCATCAATTTTAAGAGAGAGCTTGTTGTCTTTTGTTTTATTTTTACAAGTCTCTTTATTTATTATCTTCCATGAGATTTTACTTTTATTAGGGGCTTTTATTATTTTGTCTTTAAAATAATTTGATTTTGCCATTGCACATACTTTTTTGAATAATTTTGAGTATGTTCTGACATATTCAATTAAATTAGCGTTTTCAGAATTGGCTTTGATATCATATAATTCAAACAGCCTCTTTCTGCTTTTATAGATGCCTGTAGTGGCCCAGTCACTGAATTTAGTTTTAGAAGTATCTAATTTAATTGTTTTTTTAGTGAAAATCTGATTATATTCTTTTTCAACCACATTAAAAAGCATATTATAAAGCTGATTAGCATTTCCATCGTGACATGATAATGCAGGTACCTTTCTAGAAATATTTTCTTTAAATTTTTCTTTACGGTTTACAGTTATTGGCCTGCACACAAAGCTACATGAAGAGGGTGCATGACTGTATTCAAACATTACTAGTTGTCCACTATGATCTGAGTTTATGAAGTTTATTATGGACTTGTCTAATACATCACAGTTACAAAATATGTTATCTAAGCAAGTAGCTGTGGTGGGGGTTACTCGTGTGGGTTCGTTAAAAAGATGATATAAATTGAATGATCTGAAAAGATTCAGAAACCGCACTGAGTTCTGAGAATTATCTAAAATATTGATGTTAAAATCCCCGCACACAACCACTTTTTTATTAGATGAACATATTTTTCTTAATACTTCTTCCATAATGGATTCAAATGAAGTAAAATTCCCAGATGGAGGCCTGTACACACAAACAATGACATGTCGTTCAAGCTCCGCACATGCTAGCTCAATAGTTCGCTCAAGTGAAAGTGAAACGACATCTTTGCGTTCTTTATATTTAATGGAATTATTTAATAAAATTAGTGACCCGCCTCTGATTGCAGACTTTCTCGTGAACGAACTACCGACGCTATAGTTGTCAATATTAATAATTAATTCATACTGTCTTAACCAGTGTTCCGTAATACATAATACATGGACATTCATTTTATTTAAAAATAATTCCAATTCAAGTAATTTGCCAGACAAACCCTGTATATTCTGATGAATAAGGTTTAGATTTTTAGGGTTTCTTTTTGTCATTGGTTTGCAAGAGGATTCCTCTATTGTCTCACATTGTAATTTAAATCATTTGGAATAAAATTATTTTGGGTAATCAAATTATTAATATTAAATGCTAACAGAGTAGCTATTTCTTTTTTAATTTTATCAGGCAAATAAAAAGTTTTGCCAGTCAACAAAAACTTATTATCTATAAATTTATTTGTGTCAAAAAACACAAATTTGTCACTATGACTAAAGGTCAGGTTGTATAATAATGTATTCAATAAATGAATACTGTTATTTTGGCTAGGTGTGTAGTACCTAGAAAAAGGGAAGGCACACAAAAATATTTTTTTTACATGAAGCTCACAAAGGGTTGAGAATCTCTGAAGAAAATCTCTTTTCCTTATTTCTAAGGAATTCCCAATCATTAGTATGATTATTGAATTCCTTACTAAATGTACACTTACTCATCTTGTCAATAATTTGCTCTAATGAAGCGTTAGGCATACAATAATTTGTTACCATACATTTACATTTCTCATTTAGAAGAGGTCCACAACCAACTCCAATCCTATCAGAAAAAATTGTAACATTATTATTAGTATTGTTCATTACTGATGACAATAAGTTATTGTTGGTAGTGAGGTCCAGAAGCGGAGGTTCATCTTCCACCTGCAGGTCAGCGATGCCGGGCCCTGTACCATGCTGACAGTTACACTGTTCTATAAATCGGGTAGCAGCGAGGATGTGTTCGCTTATCTGTCCTTGGGCTGAGTTATATTTGTCGGTCATACGCTGTAATGACCTATGCAGCCGCGAGATGTCAGCTTGCAGCTCCTGTGTGTCTCTTTCATATTTATGCCTACTCTCATCTAACTTCTTACTATATAATTCTAAACTATCAAGTAGGTCTACTCGCTGTTTTCTCAATAATATGTTTTTCTGGTGGCATTTTTGTTTTTTAACTAATTTTTCAGTTTTCTTAATATAATTATTTATTTTGACATATTTCTTAAGTCTATTTTTCTTGCCTAGTTTAACCCTATCATTCTCCAGACATGAGTTGTTACTCTGGATAGCCCCCCGCCCAGCTGGTGACCCGATCAACTCTTCATACAGGCTGTGGGTATGTAATGCCTCTTGACACCTCTTGTCTTCCTCATACTGTTGTATGACTTTGTTGGCGTCCCCTAGCTCCACCTCAAGGTCTTGGATACGTAGCAGAGCCCTCTCGTAGGTCTCACTACACTGGTCAAAGCTGGCCACGGTGTCAAGTAGTTGATCTCGTTGCATCAAGGACATCCATAAGCTGAGCATGGAGGTCCCCCAGTTCACACTTAAGTTGGGTGTTGTTGTTTATAATTTTAAGAGATTCCTCTTCATTGTCGTCCCGTTCTTTGAGGATTTGGGTGTTGTCCTCCCTAAGCTCTTTTATTTCCTCAAGGGCCCTTTTTAACTTAAATTCTAATTCTTGGGAAGTGGCCTTCCGAGTCATCTTCTTAGGGTAAGCTCCACTACCCGACATACCTGGAATTATTTACAAATAAGTGTACAACAAACGTTTGAACCGGTTTAAAAAAAGAGTATTTGACCTATAACACAAATATTTATTAGGTAGGTACAAATTCTTTCAGCAAGCAGCTGATTTAAGTAGGTCAATGTAGGTACCTACAATTTAAATATTATTATAAAGTGAAAGAAGTATTTATTAGGTTTTTTAAGATTAATGGTGGACTAAAATGATTGTTATTTAATAAAATAATGAACTAGTTACTCAAATAACATAACATACATATAACTAATGTGTGGAGATATTATTTTTTGTGGGTAACAGATTATCTCTCATTACAATGTTCAATGCAAACCAAAGATAGTAAGTGGTATTTGTTAGTGTTCGTGGCCAGGTGTTTAATCATCCACTTTATTTGATTACAAGTAAAGGGAGACAGAAAACCAGGTTTGTGTTATGGAATTTGACAAATCTCTTTATGGAGAACCGTCTTATTCCGATAATGTCGGGTTTAGCGAATTGTGTTATTATTGCAGAGGCTAATAAGAGATAAAGTGTCAGTATTAGTGTAGTGTTAGTCGTTTTATAGGTACTAAGTAGGTATCTGATGTAGGTAAGATAGATAAATAACCTCGAATTAAATACTGTATTGGGTGAATTACAACGGTGTTGGATTGGATAGGTTCTTGAATTAACACAATATCGTATATGAGTTGAATAAATAATTAAAAAAATCAATACTCCCCCGGTTTATCCGTTGTCGGTTCAAATTTTCTGCAACGACACTGACCGTCGGATGGTCACAATAAGTTATCCAGGTAAATATTGTCAGCGGAGGCTTGCTAACAATTATCCGTAATGTTTTCAGGTATTTTATGGCGAATCACTTTGTTTATTACAATAATAACACTTAATTTTTAATAAAATTAGATTTTAAAATACGAGCTGGCGATTTGACGTCTGACACTTAGGGTTGCCAGCCTGCCTGTGTACAAGCCTATGCAAATAAAGAATTATTTGACTTGACTTTGACATAATGTGTTGTGGTCAATAAATTGTTTCTTATCTTCTACTCCCATAGAAACAAGAGCAGCACGGCAAGGAGAACCCGAACCGCTCCGCGTCGCACAAGAAGCCCTCGAAGCTCCCCGCGCCCGCCAGCCACAAGAAGCCGCTCGTGGAGCGAAACGCCGCCAACTAACGTGAGCCTACCTCTGTACTCAGTTTACTTTTTGTATCATCCTGTTTAGAATAAAACACTAATACGGTCATTGGATATGTTGTATATATTTTCTGTGGAATACACGACAACTTGAAGGTTTGATGACGGAATCATACAATGGACAACATTTCAAAATTGCTAAGCTCTGAAACAATCAATACCATTTCTTTATTTACTTTTCCGCTGCGCGAATATATATTTATTAATTTTTTATGTTGCTTATTTACTGAAAAAAACATTAAAAACTATAAAACGTAAGATGACGTCATCGGACGGCAGAATTAAAAATATTTCTTTGCTTAGCACATTATAGTTTTAAATTTACGAAATGCCAAACCCATGACATGCAATTGTCAAAAAAAAGACAACTTGTCAACGTTGAATGTCTGAATGACGTTGACAATGTTGACACTAGTATTATTTACCTTTGACAGTTAAATGATAAGCAAAGGAATATCGCTGTATTCAGCTGTCCGATGACGTCATTTGGCGCTTACGTCTATTTAGAATAAAAAGAATTTCTATAATTATTTTATGCATGAAAATGGACAAATTTTGAAAAAAGAAAAAATATGGGTCTGTTCATTTTATGTCTATTTTCATATAAAAAAATAAAATGGACATGTTAAAAATATGAAATGTTGTCCATTGGGGCTTTCACCCTTGGAAAAATCCGCTAGATGGCGTACTATAGGACTGAGGTCCATAAACAATGTGATTGGTTATTTCTAAACGTGATCTGTCAAAATGTCAATTTGACAAACTAAACCAACAATGCTGTTGATGTTGGAGCTGTGTAACCGTAGGTACGCCATCTAGCGGATTTTTCACACGTGATAAAACCCCCGTTAGTAGAGCCTGTGGCCTAATCGCGTTTGGCCAGTGACTTTTCATCAATGTTTTCTTTGATTTTAACACATCACATTATCATCTGCAAACCGATACTATACCGACAACCATTTTTTATGGCTAACAAACTCATTCATTGTTACTACATATGCGCATAAAGAATGGGATCAGAAATGGCGGCGCATCTATTCACTTCTCGCTCGCACACTATTTGCGTCTATACTCGCACCCCGCGAGTGCGTAGTATAGACGCAATAGTGTGCGAGCAAGAAATGAATAGATGCGCCGCCATTTCTGATCCCATTCTTTATCCGCACATGTTATACATATTTTTTTAAATAGTTCGTTCATACACGAAATAAATTAGTAAATAATTTAATAATAATACAAAAGTATGAAAAGTAAACGGGTCACGAAATATGTGTTAATATGACATCACTACAATAGTGGGTAAGTGTGTGTTTGTGGGTGCTTTGTTTAAAGTATGATTATTATAATTTTAACTAAAGTATAGCTAAATATTAGTACTGAAAGCTTTAGATGGTTTCATTTTATATAATTATTGTGACTTACCAAAAGTATAGTAATTACTCGCTATAGAGTACACAGTTTATAAAATCGTATATAATGAAGATCTTCCAGTTTAAAAAAGATTTCTCATAGTTAATTTTTAATTTTAGGCGGAATTATGGATGATTAACAGACCTACCTATTTAACTAGTTAACTAAATTACTCAATTATATTAGGTTACAAAAAAGTATAATATTTGATTTAAGTATAAGAAATCTAATTACTGATTGATACATAGCTTAAATAGCACTAAATACAACATTACAAAACTTTTTAACTATTTAAAACATTTTCAAGGGAAAAATACATTTTTAATAAATATTATAAACTGAACTGAATCATTGACACAAATTGCTTTGCATTTATTTTACGTATTTCAACTCGTTACTCGTAATTATTGAATTCAAAGATTGGCTTCTCATAAACCTCTAATTTAATTACATTTTCATCACTTATTTCTTATTTGTGAACTTTTTTATCCACACAATAAGACAAAATGTGTCAACCCCCATGTTAAAAAGGATTTCTGTAAGGTTCTTTTAATATTATGATAACTTACAATGTTTAATGAAATCTAGCTTTGCTTATAGATTTATATTGTGTATTTGATATACGTTTCTGAATAAAAAAATATTCCGTAATATAGTCTTTTATTTAAATAGCAAGTAACATGGGATGTCATAATAAAGTTTCCATCATATAAATTTGACGACCCGTTTAGCGCAGTGGTTTGGGTGCCGGTTGAGACGCAAGGGTCGCGGGTTCGATTCCCGCACTAGCACAAATGTTTGTAGATGAAACAGATATTTGTGTTGGGTCTGGGTGTTTGTGGTACTGTCGTTTTTTCTGGTTTCCATAGTACAAGGGTAAACCTTAGTTTGGGACCAGGACAATGTGTGTGATGTTGTCTCGATTTGATTTATTTAAATATGGCCGTCGCGACCACTCCGCAACGAAGCGAAGTAATATGGGTGGATTGCAAAATAAAAAGGCAAAATTTAGAGTATTTTATTTATTATCGACAAGACTTACATTTACGAAGTGAAATGTGTTGACTACACACAAACAACCTCACGCTACATCCATGCACAATGTACACGATGCGAATAAGGTTTACAAAATATCAATTTTTTTGAAGTTGGAAGTTGTAACTTTTCAAATTACGTCAAATGGAGTCGCCAAGGACCTCAAAGCACTCAACGTGCATGATTGGGCGGAATTGGCTCAGGACCGCAAAAAATGGCGAACTTTGACGTCGATGGCCAAGACCCACTTTAGATCGCTGAGTCAGCGTAGTAAGTAAGTAGGTAAGTAAGTTGTTGGAAATAGTAGTTTTGTTAGAATTTGCAAAGTTTAATTGTAATGTACTTATGTGTAGTAACAGTCGTTGACTACCCGATGAGTCGTCGACATAAACTTCATATTTAATATTAAGTTTGATCGTACTCAGCATCGGATGGTGGTGTAAAATAGACGCCGTAAATTAATTCTCTTTTAACGTGCAGCACTATTTTTCAAAGTTATTCAATTGTTAAAATGTGATGTGTTGGAAATCGAGGTGAAAAATCTGCTAGATGGCGTAATTGGACTGAGGTCCAACATCAACAGCATTGGTGGTTTCGTTCATCAAATATACATTTCGATATTTGATGAACGAAACCACCAAGTATGTGCAATTTTCAGAAAAACGGCACGGAGTGTAAAAGAGATCCAACCGTCTCCGACGCAGCTTTAATGCTTCTCTATACGGGTGCGATAGATAAAGAAAGTCGCCTAGGACGTCACGTTTTTTCAAGTATGGCTATCTATGAAAGGTGTTATGGTTCATGTCTATGATTTCGACATATCACGTTAAAAATAAACCAATCACCTTGTAGATGGACCCATAAACATGCACCCTAACAGACTGTGCCTTAAAGCCATACTCTGCTTGAAAAACTGCGCAAACCTGTCAGTACTAGGGTGACGTGCTGGACGATGTTCTTTCTCTATCGCACGCGTATAGAATCTGCGTCAAGGCCGGTTGGATCTCTTTCACGTCTATGACGGTTTTTTTCCGAAAATGGCATTCAGTTCCATGGATGGACCTCAGTCGTACAGTACGCCATCTTGCGGATTTTTCACACGCGATATCCCCCATTCTTCGTTTTTAGGCACTGACTGAAATGGAGCAGTTAATGCTGCATTTTTTATATATGTTACTCAAATTAACGATCATGACAATATCTACATGTAAAGATCATAAGACCTATCAGAAAATCGCCGGCGTCTAATAAAATAAATACCTATAACTATTTACACCTCTCCATAAAGGAGAGTTATACAGTGTGAATATAGCCAGTATCTCAAAATACTCGCAAGGGCCAACGTTGAAGTAAATCGGGGCGGGGAACAGTACAGTCACGTATCAAAGTATACATGTAAAATTTCTTCAGTCGATTCTCAACTTAATGTCAAACACGTTCGGTTCAATATCGAATTGAGAAATTTTGACAAATTGTAGTAACCTGATGTATGGCAGTCTGTACATAATGGAATTAATGGATGCGAAAATGGGGGTCGTCGCTTGAGAAAAATTCGCTACATACTGTTGGACTGAGGTTCAAATTTTGATTGTATATTGAAAATTTGATATATCGCAGTCAAAAATAACCAATCACCAGATACATTGGACATCAGTCCTATAGTACGTCAACTGGCGGAATTTTCACACGCGATAGTCTCCATTAGGTCGCAATTCCGTTTTTTTTTCTTGCGAGTTTTTATAGCTACTGGCTATAACCATTTACTGTGGTTATACTAACTAGAATTTATTTCGTGACATATGGCTCGAGACGGTACGTAGTACCATTATTTAGCCTTTTATTGTAATACATAATAAAACTATACTAAACGTGTATACGTATATAAATAATATTGTTTGGTTTTTCGTACTTAAACTAAAAGCTGTCTAAAAAATAAATCGATGAAATGGTCTTCTACTGAACAAAACAGAACATACGTTAACAATAGTTAATCAAATAAGTGTGTGGATTCATCGAATAAGAAGCGTGCACAATTAAATTAAAATTACGTTTATGAGACATTCTTTTACAAATGCTTCACATTATGACATCTCTTAAAATCATTATGAAATCAAATTGTACAATAAATAAAATTGTAGTAAAATAAATACATTGAAAACAACATGGTGGGAGAGTACAATGATTAAATGCCTTCAAATAATAAATTAAATATTAAAACTACAATAAATAAATTATCTTTACAACTAAATAGAAAGATTTTTGTTTGTATTTACAATAAATAGTCTTAAATATTTCTATAAAATAAAATGTACAAATAAACCTGAATAGTTAAAGATTTATTTATACTTTTTTTTAAGAATAACGTCTACACTTAAAATGGAACATGCTCACACTTTTAATTTTTTGCTGCCTCCATAGACAAGACTAGGAGACCAAATATTAATTATTATTTAAAATACAAAAAAGATATCTTGTAGCCAACCTATGTGTAACAATTTCGATGGGAGGATCCGAATTTTCTAAAATGAGTCATCTGTGTAAGATAAGGGGATTTAGTTCTTGTCTGTCGATTAACTTTTTCCACTCGTCAAAATGTAAAATTGAATGCTCTTACTACATCTTGTCTATGGGTCTTTGGCACTGACGTGCAGATCTGCTCTGGCCTAAGCCAAATTTGGTAAGTTCATTTCATCATGTTGTTGAGATATACAAATGGTCAAAATCTACATAAGGTTCTATATATATATATAGAAATAGCCTTTGATGGTAGTTTTATTTTTATATTTTCTGAATGAAAAGTATTATTCTTTTACCTATTAAACTTAGTAGCACCAATAAAAGAGTTCTATAGAAATTCATGCTGAAGAATATTCAATGGTATTAATAGGATTTCATTATTAAATAAAGTTAATTTCATTAAAATGTTCTTCAAACAATTTTAGTGGTTGATAGTATCAAGACACTTGCGCACTTACTACAAGTCGCGAACTAAGGATAGTCCCGGAACAAAAGTCGTGCCAGCCCCTTTTAACATTGCGTGTTGGAACGGGATGGCATAAGCTTTAGTACGGTAATTACTTTAACGCGCGATTTATAAAAAGGTGGAGGAAGTGTATTTCGAAATGATTGTCTATGGTATAATGGTAGGAACATCATTCCTAAACAATTCTAATAGAAAAAACTTGTTTTTATTATATTGAGAATAATATAAGCCCAAGTTAACGAAAGATCTGATCAAAAATATTTGCCAGCTGAAATTTAAAAGGTTATCATGTAAGGTGCAGATTAAAAAATCCACACTTAATTAATTAATTAATCATAGCCTGCATAGCAGATGCAGTTTTTCATAACAATTAGAACCGTCACAAAAAAAAACGTGCTATTGGTTTATTTTTTCGGATATTATTTTTTGTGTCTCGCTCACTACACCGAGCCACTGTAGATATATACGCAAGCAGTATGGACTCTACGAACAAACGCTCGATTACGCGCGCACACAGGCGCACTCTTTACACGGATTCTAAGGTCCCATCGGAGTACAATCGTAGGAACTAAATTCAGGGT
The DNA here is from genome assembly GCA_019059595.1 of Marasmia exigua. Classification (NCBI taxonomy): domain Eukaryota; kingdom Metazoa; phylum Arthropoda; class Insecta; order Lepidoptera; family Crambidae; genus Marasmia; species Marasmia exigua. Next base: position 19,871,892 of record CM032482.1, read on the forward strand.
TGTCGGTTTTACTCGAGTGCCGCTTACTTTATTTTGTTAGAGAAAATAAGTAAATACTTTATTATGTATGTTATCAATTTTTTTTAAAGTGATATGATTTGAGGGGGGAAGTGTAGGTAAGTGGTGTGCTAAGGAGCGTTCTTTCTATTTTAGTCGAAATTTACTGTTGTCTGCTGTAATTTACGAGTTACGATCACAAATACATTTTGGGAGGTCGGAGATGGAGATTGATATGGGGGATGGTAGGACCTTACTGTGTCTTGGCCCGAGCGATCGGGTGCATTACCAATACCTTAACGTGGTTGCCAAGTAACGAAACAAGACGTTATGAAAAGTATGTCTAATTTTGTCTCTTTGCGTAGCTTTTTGCAACTTAGGAATCATTTTGTGTACCTTTGTGTACGAATATTGTATTCTAGTATTATGCTTATTTCTTAAGAAATGTCATTCGTTCTAATTTAACACGCACCAGATGATCCTTGTTGCACCTATGGCCCCGCGATCACGGCCCGGTACTTTAATCAGTAGTCCCAAGGTAAGAATAATATTTTACAAAAATAAGAGGACAACCCTATACGGTAGGTAACTTTCTGTCCAAAATGGCGGAGTGTCGATAATGCTTTAGAATATTTATCTACTGTGACCGAGCTAAGCTAACTTGGAGACCTCTCTAACCTTCAGTCGTCGCTCCCCGTCTCGGGCTATAGGTTGTTGACGGAGATGATCTGGTTGATCCAGCCGATGAAAGAGGAGACCTTCACGTAGACGCCGGGCACGTCGCGCCGGCCGCAGCCGAAGCCCCACGACACGAGCCCGACCAGCTCGTAGAAGCCGTCGTCTTGGCACACGAGGGGGCCTCCTCCGTCGCCCTGTACATTACATGACGCATCTTCACCATTATGACACATCTTCACCTAACCTTACCTAACTTTTTTCGAATAGGCAGACATTTAATTCAACGTCGTGACGTGTCAGCAATAACCCGGCACGACTTATTCTGAGCGGGCGCAACAAATTTTATATTTGTTACCTATTCATGTTATTGTTCCCATATTTTCCTTATATATATCTAACTTACATAATATCCTCCAACCGATTACGGCTACGGCGGCCAATCTCAACGATCAGCCACGTACGCAGGATATATTATAGTGCTCAAGTGTGTGCGCAAACACAAGTGCACTCTCTTTTCCCTTACCCTCATATTCCGATGGGACACTACTGTGACACGACCAGAGAGGGATTGGGCGCAGGACCAACGGCTTAACGTGCTTTCCGAGGCACGGGGGTACAAGACCGCCAATTTCCAGACTCCGGGCTGCCACTAAGAATTTCTTACCGAAAACTTAGGTACAAATTTTTGGCCCGACCCGGGGATCGAACCCGGGACCTCTTGCACAGCCGTCGCTTTAAAGTGCGACCCACTAACCACTGCGCCATCGAGGCAGTCATACTAACTAACATATCTAACAGATATTATAATGTATCAATACGGGGATTAACACGATATTTATTATGTTCGGCTACGAGCGGACTTCGCTCGTGACCACGGCTGCTGTAACGTAGCCGAAACGTCGAGCCAAATATGTGAGTACACAATGTTGTTTCACATAATAAATATCGTGTTAATCCCCGTATTGATACATTATAGTTAAATGATTGGCTATTCGAAAAGTGAATTTAGTAGAAAGAAAATTTTGCCTGCAGCAGCAGTATTTCTTAAATATTTTTATGTAGGTATGTCATAGGTGGAAGACAAACGGACGGATCATCATATGGTAAGCAATGGCCGCCGTCCATAGACAGCCGTTACACCGGTGCAATAATGCACTGCCAACCTTTGTTTATTTATAGAAACTTGGTATTTTACAGTGTTATCAAACCAAAGTATAGACAAGATTTCAATAAAATTATTATAATTTTTTATTCAAAAAAATATATATGACGAATTGAGAAACTTCTGCTTTTTTTTGAAGTCGGTTAAAAAACTCCCCTCACCTCACTCCCTTTTCCCCCGATTGGGGCTCCTTACCCTTACTCACTGGGTGAAACAGCGATCACCTGATGGTAAGCAATTGCCGCCGCCCATGGACACCCGCGACACCAGTGGAGTCACAAGTGCGCTGCCAACCTTTAAACCCCCCCTATCCCCCGTATTTGGCCTCCGGTACCCTCACTCACGCAGTAGAACACAGCACAGTGCTGCTTCACGCCGGTTTTCTGTGTATTCTGTGGTATCACTCCGGTCGTGCCGGCCCCATTTATGCCGAAGCTTGGCTCTCCCACGGTATTTGTTTAATGCAACGCGAAAGTTTAAAATCTTATATGTACTAGAGAATACTGCAAACAATTTTACGGATCGGCACTTGGACCAAAAAAAGAGGATCTCCTTTATCTTATCACCTATCACATAAAAAATTATGTGATAGGTGAAGATCCTTGGGGCCTTTGCCCAGCAGTGGGACGACGCAGGCTAATTTAAAAAAAAAGGTGAAGGTCTTATTTGTCTTCTCTTACCTGGCAAGCGTCGTTGCCTTCCTCCCCGCCCGCGCAGAACGAAGACGCTGGCAGTATAAAGATCTTCTCCGTGACGGCATTGACCTTACGTATGCACTCCGCGTCGCTCACTATGGGCAGCTCAGCTTCGCGCACGCGCAGGGGAATCGGCCCGGCTGAGGAAAGAACGAAAGATAGTTTTTTAGATTTTCGCGTTGCATTATAACTATAATGTATCAATACGGGGATTAACACGATATTTATTACGTGAAACAACATTGTGTACTCACATATTTGGCTCGACGTTTCGGCTACGTTACAGCAGCCGTGGTCACGAGCGGACAATGTTGTTTCACGTAATAAATATCGTGTTAATCCTCGTAAGAACAAAAGATCTTACAATTAAAACCCGTTTCAACAGAAATGTGTATATACACCGTTATTTTTTTATCGTTTACAATTACATCCTGAAAATCTCATAATAGGTTATCGTGAATGAAGCCCATATTTTAGCATGTTAGATCAAATAAATAAGCGAAAAAAAATCAGCTGTTCCATACAAAATAGAATATCCACCAGGCAATAAGGCCGGCACGAACTTTGACAGTTGAATCATACTTCAACTGTTACCGACTTTAAGGTATGGAGTTATTTTTTGGGGCAATTGTTCTGAGAAGGATGTACTGCGTATCTTTAGAGCACAGAAACGCTGCATTAGGTAGATGTTCCGGCTTAAATCTGATGAGTCTTGCAAGCTATTCTTTTTAAAACATGGTATTTTGCCTCTTCTATGTGTATATATTCTTGAGAGTGCGACATTTATAAAAGCGAACCTAAACAAATTTCAATTTAGAACTCGGGAAAGGCAAAAGGGCAAGCTATGCTCTGTTTTCAGTAAGACCACCTTATTTGGTAAATCTTTATTTTGCATAGCTCCCCGCATCTTCAACCAGATTCGAAAGGTCATTAGGGATGTAAATGACATTTATATATTTAAAAAACGACTATCTGACTACCTAATTAAAAAATGTTATTATTCTGTTTTTTTTTACTACTTCTTTTTTGACAAAAAATATAATATAATAAGTATGACATTAAAATTTTATTCAATTGAATATTGCATTATGATTAAAAAACCTTTTAAGAGGTTTTCGGGGTGTAAAAGTACGGTGTATTACTTATACAGTCGCGAGCAACGAAATCGACTCAGGACTAAATGTTCATACAAACATACTAATTTCAGAGGCCTATAGGTAGATATGAAAGTATATGTGCTTTAGTGATAATTTTATTATAAATCGATTTCAAAAGTGATCAATTATTTTAACAGATTACAGAAACGTGCCGATTTCTTGAAAAAAAAAAGGAATTTGTGGTTGATTTTCGCATCCCATAATATTGCATGGAATAAGACAAACAACTTGTTCCATCTTAATTTTAAGAAAATCGGCATTATTCTGGTGGCTTGTTAAACGATTAACTAAAAGAGAACATTTTTGATATCGATTTACATTAAAATTATCACGAAAGGACATATAAGTACTTACATATTTAAGTTAGTATGTTTGTATGAAAATTCGGTCCTGAGTCGATTTGGTTGCTCGCGGAGTGGTATATGTGGGCGGGGGGTTACACAGCTGGGTAAAAGACGATACACAAAAAAACTCCGCGAGCAACCAAATCGTCTTTACACAGCTGGGTAAAAGACATCATTACACTCGCGAGACTAACCAAAGTCTTTTACACACTGGGTAAAAGACTATACACTCGCGAGCACAACAAGTCTGTACACGCTGGGTAAAGACTATACACTCGCGAGCACCAAGTCTTTTCCACAGCTGCGGTAAGAAGACTATACACTCGCGAGCAACCAAAGTCTTTTACACAGCTGGGTAAGACATATAGACACTTCGCGAGCACAAAGTCTTTTACGACAGCTGGGTAAAAGACTATACACTCGCGAGGCTAGCCAAAGTCTTTTACCCAGCTGGTAAAAGACGATACCACTCGCGAGCATCCTAAGTCTTACACTAGCTGGTAAAAGACTATACACTCGCGAGCAACCAAAGTCTTTTACACCAGCTGGGTAAAAGACTATACCTCGCGAGCAACCCAAATTCTTTTACACGCTGGGTTAAAAGACTGAGTACACTTCGGCGAGCGAATCCAAAGTCTTTTACACAGCTGGTAAAAGACTATACACTCGCGAAGCAAACCAAGTCTTTTACACAGCTGTAAAAGACTATGACTCGCGAGCACCAAAGTCTTTTACACAGCTGGGTAAAAGACTATACACTGCGCGAGCACCAAAGTCCTTTTACACAGCTGGGGTAAAAGCTATACACTCGCGAGCAACCAAAGTCTTTTACACAGCTGGGTAAAAGACTATACACTCGCGAGCAACCACGTCCTTTTTACCCAGCTGGGTACGAAGACTTACACTCGCGAGCAACCAAAGTTTTACCACCCAGGGTGGGAAAAGACGTAGACACTTCGGCGAGCAAAAAAAAAAAAAAACCACAAAGTGCGTTGACCGTTGGTAAAGACGAGCACGCGCGTATGCAACGACAAAGGTCCACTGTGTGAACAAGGGCTTGGGTTAAATACTATAGATACACTCGCGAGCACCAAGTCTTTTATCACAGTGGGTGTAAATAGGGCGGATACACTCAGCGAGCACACCAAGTCCCCCTTTTAACCAGCTGGGTAAAATCTATACACTCTCGCGAGCAAACCAAAGTCTTTTACACAGTTGGGTAAAGACTATACACTCGCGAGCAACCAAAGTCTTTTACACAGCTGTGGTTAAAAGACTATACACTCGCGAGCAACCAAAGTCTTTTACACAGCTGGGTAAAAGACTATACACTCTCGAGCAACCAAAGTCCTTTTACACAGCTGGGTAAAAGACTATACACTCCGCGAGCAACCAAAGTCTTTTACACAGTTGGGTAAAAGACTATACACTCGCGAGCAACCAAAGTCTTTTACACAGCTGGGTAAAAGACTATACACTCGCGAGCAACCAAAGTCTTTTACACAGCTGGGTAAAAGACTATACACTCGCGAGCAACCAAAGTCTTTTACACAGCTGGGTAAAAGACTATACACTCGCGAGCAACCAAAGTCTTTACACAGTTGGGTAAAAGACTATACACTCGCGAGCAACCAAAGTTCTTTTACACAGTTGGGTAAAAGACTATACACTCGCGAGCAACAAAGTTCTTTACACAGTTGGGTAAAAGACTATAGCAACTCGGCGAGCAACCAAAGTCTTTTACACAGCTGGGTAAAAGACTATAACACTCGCGAGCAAACCAAAGTCTTTTACCAGTTGGGTAAAAGACTATACACTCGCGAGCAACCAAAGTCTTTTACACAGTTGGGTAAAGACTATACACTTCGCGAGCAACCAAAGTCCTTTTACCACAGCTGGGTAAAAGACTATACACTCGCGAGCAACCAAAGTCTTTTACACAGCTGGGTAAAAGACTATACACTCGCGAGCGAACCAAAGTCTTTTACACGAGCTGGGTAAAAGACTAGACACTCGCGAGCAACCAAAGTCTTTTACACAGCTGGGTAAAAGACTATACACTCGCGAGCAACCAAAGTTCTTTTACACAGTTGGTAAAAGACTATACACTCGCGAGCAACCAAAGTCTTTTACACAGTTGGGTAAAAGACTATACACTCGCGAGCAACCAAAAGTCTTTTACACAGTTGGGTATAAAAGACTATACACTCGCGAGCACCAAAGTCTTTTACACAGTTGGGTAAAAGACTATACACTCGCGAGCAACCTAAAGTCTTTTACACAGTTGGGTAAAAGACTATACACTCGCGAGCAACCAAAGTCTTTTACACAGCTGGGTAAAAGACTATACACTCGCGAGCAACCAAAGTCTTTTACACAGTTGGGTAAAAGACTATACACTCGCGAGCAACCAAAGTCTTTTACACAGCTGGGTAAAAGACTAACACTCGCGAGCAACCAAAGTCTTTTACACAGCTGGGTAAAAGACTAACACTCGCGAGCAAACCAAGTCTTTTACACAGCTGGGTAAAAGAACTATACAACTCGCGAGCAACAAAGTCTTTTACACAGCTGGGTAAAAGACTATACACTCGCGAGCAACAAAGTCTTTTACACAGCTGGGTAAAAGACTATACACTCGCGAGCAACCAAAGTCTTTTACACAGCTGGGTAAAAGACTATACACTCGCGAGCAACCAAAGTCTTTTACACAGTTGGGTAAAAGACTATACACTCGCGAGCAACCAAAGTCTTTTACACAGTTGGGTAAAAGACTATACACTCGCGAGCAACCAAAGTCTTTACACAGTTGGGTAAAAGACTATACACTCGCGAGCAACCAAAGTCTTTTACACAGTTGGGTAAAAGACTATACACTCGCGAGCAACCAAAGTCTTTACACAGCTGGGTAAAAGACTATACACTCGCGAGCAACCAAAGTCTTTTACACAGCTTGGGTAAAAACTATACACTCGTCGAGCAACCAAAGTCTTTTACACAGTTAGGTAAAAGACTAATACACTCGCGAGCAACCCAAAGTCTTTTACACAGTGGGTAAAAGACTATTACACTCGCGAGCAAACCAAGTCTTTTACACAGCTGGGTCAAAGACTATACACTCGCGGCACCAAAGTCTTTACACAGTTGGGTTAAAAGACTATACCTCGCGAGCAACCAAAGTCTTTTACCAGTTGGGTAAAAGATATACACGTCGCGAGCAACCAAAGTCTTTTACAATCACGTTGGGTAAAAATGACTATACACTCGCGAGTCAACCAAAGTCCTTTTACACAGCTGGTAAAAGAACATACACTCGCGAGCAACAAAGTCTTTTACACAGTTGGTAAAAGACTATACACTCGCGAGCAACCAAAAGTCTTTTACACAGTTGGGTAAAAGACCTATACACTCGCGAGCAACCAAAGTCTTACACAGTTGGGTAAAAGACTATACACTCGCGAGCAAACCAAAGTCTTTTACACAGCTGGTAAAAGACTAAACACTCGCCGAGCAACAACCCAAGTCTTTTACACACAGTTGGGTAAAAGAACTATACACTCTCGAGCAACCAAAGTCTTTACACAGTTGTCAAAAGACTATACACTCGCGACAACCAAAGTCTTTTTACACAGTTTGGGTAAAAGACTATACCCGTCGCGATCAAACCACAGAGTCCTTTACACAGCTGGGTAAAAAGACTAACACTCGCGAGCAACCAAAGTCTTTATACACCGCTGGGTAAAAGACTATACACTCGCGGCAACCAAAGTCTTTTTACACAGCTGGTAAAAGACTAAACACTCGCGAGCAACCAAGTCTTTTACACAGCTGGGTAAAAGACTAAACACTCGCGAGGCAACCAAAGAGTCTTTTACCAGCTTGTAAAAGACTATACACTCGCGAGCAAACCAAAGTCTTTTACCACTGGGTAAAAGACTAAAACACTCGCGAGGGCAACCAAGTCTTTTACACAGTTGGTCAGACTATACACTCCGCGAGCAACCAAAGTCTTTTACCAGCTGGGTAAAAGACTATACACTCGCGAGCAACCACAGTCTTTTACAACATTGGGTAAAAGACTATACACTCGAGAGCAACCGAAGTCTTTTACACAGTTGGGTAAGAAGCTAATCACCTCGCGAGCAAACCAAGTCCTTTTACACAGCTGGGTAAAAGACTAAACACTCCGCTAGCAACCAAAGTCTTTTACACATAGTTGGGTAAAGGACTATACACTCGCGAGCAACCAAAGTCTTTTACACATTGGGTCAAAAGCCTATCCTCGCGAGCAACCCAAGTCTTTTACACAGCTTGGTAAAAGACTAAACACTCGCGAGCAACCAAATTCTTTTACACAGCTGGTAAATACTATACCGCGCGAGCTAACCAAAGTCTTTTACAACAGCTGGGTAAAAGACTAAACACTCGCGAGCAACCAAAGTCTTGTACCACAGTGGGTAAAAGACTATACACTCGCGAGCACCGAAGTCCTTTTCACAGCTGGTTAAAGACTATACACTCGCAGCAAACCAAAGTCCTTTACACATTTGGTAAAAAGACTATCACTCGCGAGCAACCCAAAGTCTTTACACAGTTGGGTAAAAGACTATACACTCGCGAGCAACCAAGTCTTTTACCACAGTTGGGTAAAAGACTATACACTCGCGAGCAACCAAAGTCTTTTACACAGCTGGGTAAAAGACTAAACATCGCGAGCACCAAATTCTTACACAGTTGGGTGAAAAGACTATACACTCGCGGCAACCAAAGTCCTTTTACACAGTTGGGTAAAAGACTTACACTCGCGAGCAACCAAATCTACACAGTTTGGGATACAAGACTATACACTCGCGGCAACCAAAGTCTTTTACACAGCTGGGTAAAGACTAAACACTCGCGAGCAACAAAGTCCTTTTACACCTGTTTGGGTAAAGACGATACCTCGCGAGCAACCAAAGTCTTTTATACACCAGTTGGGTAAAGGACTATACACTCCGCGAGCAAACAAAGTCCCTTTTACACAGCTGGGTAAAAGAATAAACCCTCGCAGCAACAAAGTCTTTTACACAGCTGGGTAAAAGGACTATACACTCGCGAGCAACCAAAGTCTTTTACAACAGCTGGTAAAAGACTATACATCGCGAGCAACCAAAGTCTTTTTACACAGCTTGGGTAAAAAAGACTATACCTCGGGAGCAACCAAAGTCTTTTACACAGCTGGTAAAAGACTATACACTCGCGAGCAACCAAGTCTTTTATAGCACAGTTGGGTAAAAGACTATACACTCGCGAGCAACCAGAGGTCTTTTACACAGTTGGTAAAAGACTATACACCTCGCGAGCAACCAAAGTTCTTTTACACAGTTGGGTAAAAGACTATAACCGTCGCGAGCAACGGCAAGTCTTTTTACACAGTTGGGTAAGAGAATTATACACTCGCGAGCAACCAAATCTTTACCAGCTGGGTAAAATACTGATACACTCGCGAGCAACGGCAACGTCCTTTTACTACAGCTGGGTAAAAGAATATACCTCGCGAGCAACAAAGTCTTTACACGCTGGTAAAAGACTATAACACTCGCGAGCAACCAAGTCTTTTACAACAGCTGGGTAAAAGACTAGTACAATCGCGAAGCAACCAAAGTCTTTTTACACAGCTGGTAAAAGACTATACACTCGCGAGGCAACCAAATTCTTTTACACACACTGGGGTAAAAGACTATACACTCGCGAGCAACAAAGTCCTTTACACAGCTGGGGTAAAAGACTATACACTCGCGAGCTAAACCAAAGTCCTTTACACAGCTGGTAAAAGACTATACCTCGCGAGCAACCAAAGTCTTTTACACAGTTTTGTAAAAGACTATACACTCGCGAGCACCAAAGTCTTTACACAGTTGGGGTACAGACTATACACTCGCGGCAACCAAAGTCTTTTACACGTTGGGTAAAAGACTATACACTCCGCGAGCCACCAAAGTTCTTTTTACACAGTGGGTTTAAAAGACTATACACTCGCGAGCAACCAAAGTCTTTTACACAGCTGGGTAAAAGACTATACACTCGCGATCAACCAAAAGTCTTTTAACACAGTTGGGTAAAAGACTATACACTCGCGAGCCACCAAAGTCTTTTACAAGTTGGGTAAAAGACTATCCTCGCGAGCAACCAAAGTCTTTTACACAGTTGGGTAAAAGACTATACACTCGCGAGCACCAAAGTCTTTTACACCGCTGGGTAAGAGACTATACACTCGCGAGCCATCAAGTCTTTTTACACAGTTGGGTAAAAGCTATCACAACTCGCGAGCAACGCAAAGATTTTACAACAGTTTGGTAAAAGACATACACTCGCGAGCAACCAGAAAGGTCTTACACAGTTGGGTAAAAGACTATCACTCGCGCGCAACCAAAGTCTTTACACAGCTGGGTAAAAGACCTAAACACTCGCGAGCAACCAAGTCTTACACAGTTGGGTAAAAGACTTACCCTCGCGAGCAAAAACCAAAGAGTCTTTTACACAGTTGGGTAAAAAGACTATCACGCGCGAGCAACCAAGATCCTTTACACCAGTTTTGGGTTACAAGACTATAACACTCGGAGCAACCAAAGTCTTTTACACAGCTGGGTAAAAGACTAAACACTCGCGTGAGCACCAAATCTTTTACACAGCTTTGTGTAAAAGACTATTACCTCGCGAGCAACCAAAGTCTTTTACAACAGCTGGGTAAAAGACTAAACACTCGCGAGCAACCAAAGTCTTTTACCACAGCTGGGTAAAAGACTAAACCTCGGCGAGCACCAAAGTCGTTTTACACAGCTGGGTTCAAAGACATATACCTCGCGAGGCAACCAAAGTCTTACACAGCTGGGTAAAAGACAAACCTCGCGAGCACCAAAGTCCTTTTTACACAGTTGGGTAAAAGACTAATACACTCGCGAGCACCAAGTCTTTTTACACAGCTGGGTACAAAGACTATACACATCGCGAAGCAACCAAATTCCTTTTACCAGTTGGGTAAAAGACTATACACTCGCGAGCAACCAAAGTCTTTTACACAGCTGGGTAAAAGACTATACACTCGCGAGCAACCAAAGTCTTTACACAGCTGGGTAAAAGACTATACACTCGCGAGCAACCAAAGTCTTTTACACAGCTGGGTAAAAGACTATACACTCGCGAGCAACCAAAGTCTTTACACAGCTGGGTAAAAGACTACACTCGCGAGCAACCAAAGTCTTTACACAGCTGGGTAAAAGACTACACTCGCGAGCAACCAAAGTCTTTACACAGCTGGGTAAAAGACTACACTCGCGAGCAACCAAAGTCTTTACACAGCTGGGTAAAAGACTACACTCGCGAGCAACCAAAGTCTTTTACACAGCTGGGTAAAAGACTATACACTCGCGAGCAATCCAAAGTCTTTTACACAGCTGGGTAAAAGACTATACACTCGCGAGCAACCAAAGTCTTTTACACAGCTGGGTAAAAGACTACACTCGCGAGCAACCAAAGTCTTTACACAGCTGGGTAAAAGACTATACACTCGCGAGCAACCAAAGTCTTTTACACAGCTGGGTAAAAGACTAAACACTCGCGAGCAACCAAAGTCTTTTACACAGCTGGGTAAAAGACTATACACTCGCGAGCAACCAAAGTCTTTTACACAGCTGGGTAAAAGACTATACACTCGCGAGCAACCAAAGTCTTTTACACAGCTGGGTAAAAGACTACACTCGCGAGCAACCAAAGTCTTTTACACAGCTGGGTAAAAGACTAATACACTCGCGAGCAACCAAGTCTTTTACACAGCTGGGTAAAAGACTATACACTCGCGAGCAACCAAAGTCTTTTACACAGCTGGGTAAAAGACTACACTCGCGAGCAACCAAAGTCTTTTACACAGCTGGGTAAAAGACTACACTCGCGAGCAACCAAAGTCTTTTACACAGCTGGGTAAAAGACTATACACTCGCGAGCAACCAAAGTCTTTTACACAGCTGGGTAAAAGACTATACACTCGCGAGCAACCAAAGTCTTTTACACAGCTGGGTAAAAGACTATACACTCGCGAGCAACCAAAGTCTTTTACACAGCTGGTAAAAGACTAACACTCGCGAGCAACCAAAGTCTTTACACAGCTGCGGTAAAAGACTAAACACTCGCGAGCAACCAAAGTCTTTTACACAGCTGGGTAAAAGACTATACACTCGCGAGCAACCAAAGTCTTTTACACAGCTGGGTAAAAGACTATACACTCGCGAGCAACCAAAGTCTTTACACAGCTGGGTAAAAGACTATACACTCGCGAGCAATCAAAGTCTTTTACACAGCTGGGTAGCACAACTTACTTTCTCCCATGTACCCGTACCCGGTGACGGTGCACCTCTTGCCGGCAGCGTGGCTGACTCCTCGCGCGGGCAGGCACACCAGGCACACGCCTGGAAGAGCAAGGGTTAGGTCAATATTGTTGTTTGTGGTAGACGCCTCCGTAGACTCGAGGCTTCCGCCTACTTTTGTCTATCTAGAGCCACAGTATAACAAGAGCAGTATGACTGCCTCGGTGGCGAAGTGGTTAGTGGTTCGATCAACGGGTCAGGCCAAAAATGTGTGCCTAAGATAATATTATACAAGTAGGACATCTTGAAAAATTTTTATTACTTTTCTTTATCAATTCACCGTTATATTTTTTTTAGTCTCATAATCGCAAAGGACAAATTATTTATATTAAATGCTAAGTAAGTAGCTAGTTCTTTTTTTAAATTAAAAGGCAAATAAAACTTTTTGCCAGTCACTATCAACTTATAATTAATAAATTTATTTGTGTCAAAAAACACAAAGTTGTCGCTATGACTAGTAACTAAATTATATAATGTAGTATTCAATAGGTGAATACTGTTATTTTGTTCTGATGAATAGTGCCTAGAAAATGGGAAGGCACAAACATCTATTTTTTTTACAGTAATACCTTTTAAAAGGGAGAACCCTTTTTTAATGTCCTTTTTATTTGAGTTGAATCCGTTCCCCATCATTAATATAATAATTGAATCTTTATTATAATTACAATTTACCACCCTGTCTATTATTTGGGTAAGAGATGCATTTGGCATACAATAATTAATAATTTTACAGGTGAGTTGCTTATGCAAAAGGGGATATGGAGATTTTATGCTTATGCTTATGCAGAAGAGGATATGGTTGGTAGAACACGTGCTTGAAGGGATGTAAATGTTCACTGATACATCCTGTATATTTAATTGCGTGAAGAAGCATCTTGCGGATTAGTATACCAACGGAAGTAATAAATAAATAAAATTAATAAATTAAATAAAATGAAAAAGTAAATAACACATTTAAAAATTTCCTCTCGTGTTCAGGCGAGACGATTTCGTGTTCACGAGATGAAATTTTTAAGTGTGTTATTTACTTAAGAATAAATTGCAAAAGATTGCTATAAAAAATATCAACTAATAAATAAATTGTTTATTCAGTAAAATAAGGGTAGATAACATAAGATTACATAAAAACTTGATACAATACCTACCTAGCTTATTTTTGCCTGAACTAGGTTGAACCTGTGCTTCAGGCGAACAAAAGGACTGATTGCTTAAATTAATTAACATTTATTTCATTACATAAAAGTATCAAAGCAAAGTACAATTTCAGGGAGAAGGACTTTCAACCGTGGGAGAGCCACGCTTCGTCATGAATGGGGCGGCACGACCGGAGTGATACTACGGCCTCATAGAAAACAGGCGTGAAGCACGCGCGATCTTACTTGGCCGGCCTGAAGTTAGCTCTTTCTAACGTTCGCGCTTGTACAGTCATGAAGAAAAAAGAATAAGTGAAAATATTTTTTAATTAATGTTATGTAGTATAGAAAACTATTATTGATTAAAATATTTCTCTCTCAAACAGTTATGTTAGTCTTAGTATTTCACAATCTTAATTCATACACTTCCAGTTACTGATAAATCACTGTCAGGGAAGGTTTATCAATACTTTAAGGAAAACAATCGTTTTCGTTAGTGACATAATTTAAAGGCCGTGTTGTTTTTATCATTAAATGAGTCATAAATAAAAGTGAGCGCCCTTAGCGCCCAAGGTCCCGAGTTAAATTCCCGGTCGAATTAATTTAGGAAAATAACTATTCTAAATTGGTTTAAAACCTGGGTGGAGACGGCTCCAGTGGGCCTAATCTAGTACTAAAAGTAAAGGCTACTCTATTTTGAAATGAAATGATTGTTGTGCATTGCCTGGCGAATTTATTTGTGTATTGGCTGAATGATAAATAAAATACTAAAATAAATGAAAACTTTTATTTTAATTACTATCACTCGAAAGATTCGATATGCCTTCGATATGATATTGTGTCCCGGATGAAGATGGGAGAATTTCTTCTTCTTCTTCTTCGTCTTATCTTTCATTTTCTGTCTCACTGTCCGAATCCGAGCTATTGTCCACCCTTATAGTTATTCTTTCAGTCATTTCATCGATGACATGGTCACTTTTACGGTACTCCTCCTCTACTTCCTTAACTTTGCGACACAAAGCTGTCCATTCTTCCTGCCCCATCATCTCCACTTTTTCCCTAACCAACTCCATGGTGCGATTTGTGTTCCAGTCGACATTTTTTAAAGCCACATAACCCTTTATTGCAGCCCACGCCATCTCAATTGGATTTAAATCAGGATGGTAAGGGGGTAATCTCAAGACACTGTGATTAAATTCCTCAAAAATCTCATCTACAACAAATTTCTTATGAGCTTCCTTATGTTTTTTTACTAACGTGTACAGTTCGGGTTTGTACATTCTCTCGTTATAAGAAACCCCCTTTTCCCTTAACCACAACTTCATGTCTGCTTTCCGGGAATTTGACGTAGGTGCAGGGTTAGATATTTTGTTGTGATACGGTGCATTGTCCATCACAACCACAGAGTTTGGGCTTAAATTTGGGATCAGCTGGGTGCGAATCCATTTCTCATAATTTGAAAAGTTCATATCATCGTGATAGTCTCCTTGTTTTGCTCCTGACTTGAACATGAGTAGGGCATTAGGGACAAATCCGTCTTCAGAACCGGCGTGCACTATTACTACCCGCTGCCCTTTAGATATTGGGCGTTTTAAGCCTTGAGTGGACTCATCCGACCAAGATTTCGATTTTGTGTGACTCGAATGCACGTACGATTCGTCAATATACACAATAGGGCGCCCTTCTTCCCTATATTTTTTTAATTTTTGTAAGTATCTAATTCTTTTTAATCGAATATCTGTTGTCTCTACTAAAACTTTTCTATTAGTTTCTGTCATTCGCCATTTGAAACCCAAATCCTTAACTACTTTCCTTAAACTATGTTGTTGACCTTGAAAATTAATATCATTTTTCAGTTTTTCCAAAAGTTTCTTGATAGTCACCATTTCTTTTTCTGTTTCGTGAAAATGGTGTATGCAGCGCTTAATAACGCCTTGGTCGAAATTGTCAAGACCGGTGATAGGTTTGGCTCTAGCCCTGTTTTTCCCCGGCGTACGAAATACAGAGATCATGTCGGTGGACTGACCTTCCTTCAAAATTCGACGAACGGTCCTCTCCGATGTCCCAGTGGCCTTGGCCACTCTTGAGTGCACAGCTTTCAGATCCACCACTCCTTCTTCTTTCTCCTTCTTCATAAACTCGGCCACGTTAAAAATTATTTTCCGTGCTTGTCGACGAAGTACCGTATTCCGATTCGGCATGTTTGTACGCTTAGTAATAATAGTATAACAAAAAAAGGAAAAAACTTAACAATGAAACAACACGGCAATAACAATAAAACAACAACTAAACAACAACGAAAAATTAACAAAAACTTTATCAACCGACTGTACCGACGAGAGAGATAGTGACGCGAACAACAAGCAATTGCTGACGAGTGACTGAGAAAAGAAATAGAAGCATGCTTTTGGTATCGTCGTGACGGAGCATGGTAGGGATGTGTCACTTACACTTGTAACCACAACTCAACATGATTAATTGATCTAATTAAATAAATTATCTAATGATGATTATCCTAAAAATCTCGGCAATGTATGATTTGTATGAAATAATTTTTACAATTGTGTACTGTGTGTTTATTTTATTTTATGATATATGGTAGGTATTTTATTAAAAATGTAAATAAAGTAAGCCTGGGTTATTACATCAATCATCTTTTCGCAATACGTTCTGTATTCTGTAATCTCTATACTACGAGTACCAGATAGCGACTACCAGGAACGTTTCTCAGAACACACAGACTCAAGTCAATTTAAAAAGTTCATTCATTAATAAATTGATCGTTGTTGATTTTCTGCCACAATGACCTTCTTGACCTACTTTTTACGTATATATTGTATATTAATGTGTTCTGAAAAAACAAATGAACAAACCGTAAGTAATGAAATTAAAAATAAGATCTCTGATATCATAGTCGATAAAATCGATAATATCGATCGTGCTGGGATTTTGCCTATACACATCTCTATTGTTCTTCATCGCCCCCGCACTCCCCGCGCCCTGTCACCGTTTAGTTCCAAAAATCGTCTATTGCGCAGTCTTTCGCGGCAACTTCACCCCGGCCAACTTACATCGCGCGTACTGTACTGTGCTGTGTTTCGCTGCGTGAGTGAGGGTACTAGAGACCCAATCCTGGGGAAAGGGGTTTAAAGGTTGGCAGCGCACTCGTGACTCCCCTGGTGTCGCGGGTGTCCATGGGCGGCTGCAATCGCTTCATCGTCAGCCCATTTAAGTCCCCACTGCTGGGGCACGGGCCTCCCTCAATCACATGAGGTGTAATTGCCATACTCACCACGCTTGGCAGACGGGTTGGCGAGGGTTTTGATATAAATGCAGAGTTTTCCTTCTCTGGGTGCTGATGATCATGCCAGCAGCTTTACCTTAGTCGCCTTTTACGACACCTCGGTAAGAGTGAGGGTGGCCTATTCTACTCTGCTGGGGACCACACGGCAATCGCTTACCATCAGGTGATCTGCCACCTATGACATAAAAAAAGTAAAAAATAAAAAACAATAGATAATTAATACAGAACTATCCTACCGTTTATTTACAAACTACAGAAGTGAGACATGTCAGATTTATAAGCGGCGTAATGTACGACGTGGCCTCGACTTACCAGTGAAGTGCGCTTGATCCATCTATCGAAAATATTTATATTATCCAATCATATCAGCGGAGGGTTGAGTGTGCTTTACCAATCGGAAAATATAGGTTTCATTATGGGGGGTTGGGTGTCAAGGAAGAAAAACGCCACTGGGTACCTAGAGCTAGAGACAAAGTAAGAATATGATTCCTTTCTCTATGCATGTGGCTACAGGATGGTGTTGATGGCGACTCACTTGGTGACGCAGTGAGCGGCGGTGAGCACCCACTGCGTGCCGATGAGCGCGGCGCCGCACAGGTACTGGTTCAGCGAGTTGATCAGCGCCACCTGCCAGCACCACTCGCCCCGCTCGCCGTCTTCGCCGCCCATCACGCGGCCCGACCTGGACGACGTGCCTGGAACGTGACGAAATCACAATGGGCTTTTAATTAATTTTTAATTAAATTCTTTATTCAAGTAACCAAGACTCAATATGCACAATAATAAAACATAATAATAAATAAATAAATATTTTCACAACATCACATACAGTCAATTTGGGTAACTTTGAATTACCTTGTAACTTTGAATAAAACTGGTTTAAATATTTTTTATTTTATTCCTTGGAATTCCTATACAATTTAAAACGGTATCTACGTTGAATGGATCGACCTTTAGATACCGTTTTAAATTGTATAGGAATTCCAAGGAATATAATAAAAAATCTTTAAACCAGTTTTATTCAAAGTTACAAGGTAATTCAAAGTTACCCAAATTGACTGTACATTGATCTGACTCCGAGATAGGTAGCTGAAGCACCTGTGTTACGGATATCAGAATCAACAGCGGAATTACAAATACATATAATACTTTTCTTTTGTAAATACATACTTATAATACATACAAACACCCAGACCAATACAAACAGACATGTTCATGCACACAAATGTTCGTACTGTTCGGGGTGTAGAGGTGCTAGTATGTGTCATGTAACCTATGTTCTATGATGAGTATATAATCAATGTTTAATATGAAATAAATCAGTATTGTTTGAACATTCTTTCGGGTTTCATTCTTATACCTACTCCGTACCTTACATGGCGACCCTGCCTATGGCATTCGCCTCGGAGCCGGCGGCGCCGCGAATCTGATACCTACGTTCCTTATATATCCCCGTATTTGCGAACAGACTAAGAGGTAACTATGGAACGAGTCCCGCATTATCGCAACTGTAAAATAGACGCGTGCCAATTACGCAAAACGGTTATTCACAATGGGGAAAAATCAATCTAAGGAGGAAAACATTGTAATCCAGAACGCAGCTGGGGGAGACAACGGGACACATATCGAGGAGGTCAGACAACACATGTCCACCACGACAATTTTTCTGGCCGTGATTTTGATGATCCTGATATGTGGATTGCTTTATGTAAGCTATCGGCTCTACAAGAATTGCCATACAAAGTGGATTACTAAGGAAATCAACCGTACTGTGATACGCAGATCGTTGTTTCGGCGACAAATGCAGCAACCGGAGATTCCAGTTACATCCCCAAAGTATCCAGATATAGTGTGAGTGAAGTGAAGTGTGCGGTCAATACGTTTCTATAATTATAATAATTCCTGTAATCAATAAGATACGAGTATCAACGTGTATTATCATCGAATATGCGTCATCGTTACCCATATACGGCGAGCAGATTGAACTTTGGACTCAATAGTTATTTTTAGATACTTATTACAGTAAATTACCATGTCTATGTTGTTCTAAAAAAAAAATGTTTATTTTATTTAATGGTGTAACAGTTCGAGTTCTACGTTATGGTGGTAAGTTATGAATACTATTGTTACTTTATATAATGAATTAAAAAACGTTAGAGTTTATTTAATAAAAATAGGACCAAGTAGAAGGTCTGGTAAAGTTCTAGGAATAAAGTTAAATGAAGCGAATGACATTTACCAAAAGTATGAAATATTTTTATTAGAATTTAAAGAGAAAGTGAAAAATAAGTATTTTAGTAACGAAGATATATTATTAATTGATAATTATTGTCTTAAATTTGTAAAATTATACGAAGAAATATTTACATTGTGTCAAAGTGAGAGTACGGAATTAGACGTAACAATGAATTCTTTTGATTTAAAAACGGCATTAAGCCTTTTACCTATCATGACAAATGAAGAGTCAAACACAAAGCAGTTGATTGATAATATCCTGTATTATGACTCTATTTTAACGGCTGATACTTGCAAAAGGAATTTAATTAATTTTGTACTAAAAAGTCGTTTATCTCAGGAGGCGAAATTAAAGTTAAACTCTAACTATACTAGTGTAAACGATTTAATAGGGGATATGAGAAAAATATTATTATGTAAGAAAGGGGCAACCGCTATTCAAGAAAAATTAAGTAAAATGAGACAAAATGACTTATCGATAGGAGACTATGGAAGAGAAATCACTGAATTATTTGTTAATCTTACGATTTCGCAAGCGGATGGTAACGACAAGGCATATTCTGTGCTGAAACCGCTCAATGAAAAAACCGCAATTAAACAGTTCATTAAGGGTTTGCGAAATCGTAGGCTAAACACTATATTAACAGCGAGAAATTACAATAATTTAAAGGAGGCTATCCAGGACGCTCAAGATGAGGATGAGTCATCGGCGTCAACAGGAGAAATCATGGGTATGGGTATGTACAGAAAACCTTATAAAAATAATTATTACAGAAATAATCATGACAATTCCAGGGCTTATCGCGGAGGCCGCAGCAACTACTCCTCAAGCAGAGGACGAGCGCGAGGACAAGGACATTGGACGCCGCCTGCTGCAACAGCCGTGCCTCGAGGCCAGTATTTCCGAGGGCGATTTAGCGGCTACAGACAGCCACAAAGAGGTACGTTTGTTCGTTCACATAGAGGGAACTATAGGTCCAGAGGCGAACGATACATCAATTCTTTTAATGAGGAAAAAACGGAAGCGGAAGTGACTCCTAATCAGTTTTTTCGTGACTAACAACGAACATATAATTTTAGCAAGTGATAGTGATTGTTACATTTCTTTGCATTCAACAACGCAACGAAATAAAGCGCATTATTTTCTCGTTGATTCTGGGGCATCGTTATCAGCTTTCAAGTATAAACATGCTATCGATCTAAACATTCCTATCCATAAAGAGCGCGTAACCGTAAACGGACTAGGAGGCAAAGTGCAAGCTATAGGATACGTTTATTTGTCTTTCATTCTAGGTAATGAGTCCGTCGCTCACAAGTTTTATGTTTTTGATAACTTACCGATTGCGTCAGATGGAATATTAGGTCGCGATTTTCTTTATAATTACAAAGTGCTGATGGATTTTAATACTAAATGTGTAACTTTACACACAACTACAATGACTACTTGCTTACCTATGGAGAACAAATGCCAATTAGTGTTTGATATTCCTGCTAGATGCGAGTCAATACATTTTATTAATACAAATTTAAAGGAGGACTGCGTCGTATTGTCAAAGGAAATACAGGACGGTATTTTTGTTGCAAGTTCTATAGCAACACCCAAAAATGGGTTGATACCAATAAAAATTTTAAACACTACCGAGAACAATATTTCTTTGAATAAAATTGAGACTACTATAAAAAGCTTAGGAGATTTTAACGTTTGCGAATTTGAAAAACCTAACATTCATTCTGATCGGGTAAAATCATTATTTTCTTCAATAAAACTTAAACATTTAAACGATGAAGAACAGAATACTATCGAGAAAATATGTGCTAAATATTCAGATATTTTTTACCTTCCCGGGGATAAATTAAAGACTACAGACGTTTATACTCATACAATTGGTTTGAAATCAAATACCAACCCCGTTTTCTCAAAACAGTATAGATTGCCTATTTCCCAAAAAGGTGAAATACAATCTCAAATAAATAAAATGTTAGCCGAGGGTATAATAGAGCCCAGTAAAAGTGACTGGTCTAGCCCCATCTTATTAGTTCCTAAGAAGTCTAGCTCTACAACAGATAAAAAATGGAGGCTTGTGGTCGATTATAGAAAACTCAATAACTGTATAGAAGATGACAAATTCCCATTGCCGGATATTAACGAAATTTTTGAGTCCTTAACAGGCAGCATTTACTTCACTCATTTAGATTTATACCAAGGTTACTATAATATTAAATTAGATGAAAATAGCAGAAAATATACAGCATTTTGTTCTGGTCAGTATCAGATGACCCGCATGCCAATGGGCTTGAAAACAAGTCCAAGTTCTTTTTCAAGGATGATGACTATAGCTATGGCGGGTCTAAACTATAAAAAATGTCTCATATATCTTGACGATTTGATCGTTTTTGGGCGAAATTTGGAAATACATAACAAAAATCTACAAGATGTTTTTGAAAGACTTAGATCAGTGAACCTTAAATTAAACCCATTGAAATGTGATTTTCTTAGAAAAGAAATTTTATATCTGGGACACGTCATATCTAGTGAGGGTATCATGCCCGACCCTGAAAAAATTAACACTGTCAAAAATTATCCACATCCTAAAAGTACAGATGAAGTAAAGCGGTTTGTAGCCTTCACAAATTACTATCGTAAGTTTATACCGAAATTTGCGGAAATTGCGTACCCGTTAAATAGATTGACCAGAAAAAATATACCTTTTGAATGGAATGCTGACTGTGAGAAATCATTTAATACTTTAAAGGAATGTTTAATATCTCCACATATTTTGCAGTATCCAGATTTATGCGAAAACAATCGTTTCATCGTTCAGACTGACGCATCAAATTATGCTATTGGTGCAATCTTGTCAAACGGAAATGGACGACCAGTGGCATATGCTAGCAGAACTTTGAACAAGGGTGAAAGGAACTATCCAGTTATTGAGAAAGAGTTACTTGCTATAGTTTGGGCCGTAAAATACTTTAGACCGTATTTATACGGTAGACCGTTTAAGATAGCCACAGACCACAAACCTCTAGTATATCTTTTCAATATGAGAGATCCATCGAGTAGGCTTATGAAGTTTAGAATAGCTCTTGAAGAATACAATTTCGAAGTAGAATACGTCAAAGGTTCAGACAATGCAGCTGCAGACGCATTGTCTCGAATTACATCTGACGATTTGAAAGAAATGCATGAAAACATGCTGAATGTAATGACTAGGGCACAATCAAGGAAAATTAATAGTACTGGTGCTCCGAGTAATATGGTAGACACTAATTTGAGGTCTGATCAACCGAAAATTGTGAATACTCATATTAAACCGAAGAAATCAGTCGAATTAAGATTTATAAATACTAAAGACTTACATAACTTAAGACAACTTAAAGAGATAACAAATGAAAGTAAAGGATTATGCTATGTTAAGAATAAAAATATTATTTACATTAAACTTTTAGATTCTCAATCACGAATGGCGCGAGACGAATTCGTGAGAGAACTAGATGAATTAAGTAATTTTTGGAATATTGGGGAAGTGTTTATAATAAAAAATAAAAGTAATGAAACATTTATAGAAAAATTACTAACGGAAGTGAATAAAGACAATAAAAGGTCAGGACCACGTATTTGTATAGTTAATGACGTAAAAAGAATTGATAATAAAGATGATAGGAGAATAATAATAAACGACTTCCATCTGTTACCCAGTAGTGGCCATGCTGGTATCAGACGGATGTCGAATAATATAAAGAAATATTATTATTGGCCTGGCATAGATAATGATGTACAAGAATTTGTTAAGCGATGTGATAAATGCCAAAAGCAAAAACATTCGTTGCCTATAAAGGAACCAATGATTATTACAAGTACAGCAAACACAGCATTCGAAAAAGTTTATTTAGATCTTGTTGGTCCTCTAGAAACAGACAATGATAATAATTCTTACATTTTGACCTTGCAATGTGAACTCACTAAATATGTAGAAGCTTATCCATTATTATCGAAAAAATCGGAAGAAGTAGCAAGGAGTTTTGTTAACAATTTTATCCTCAGATACGGAGTGCCCAGAGAAATTGCAACTGACCGGGGAAAGGAGTTCCTGTCGGAAGTATTTCAGGAGGTATGTAAAATGCTTAATATTAAACAACTGAACTCTACAGCCTATCACCACCAGTCAATCGGGGCGTTGGAAGTTACCCATAAAAACCTGAATGCGTTTTTACGCATTCAAACAGAAAACCATCCGGAAATGTGGAGTAAGTGGCTTTCATTTTGGAGTTTCGCTTACAACACAACAGTACATACGGAAACTCAATTCACCCCTTTTGAATTGGTATTTGGTAAGAAGTGTTCTCTTCCAAGCAATTTAACGAACGATTTAGACCCACTTTATAATTTTAACAGTTATCCATGTGAATTAAAATATCGGTTGCAACTTTCGCAAAAGGAAGCAAAAAATAATTTGTTAATCAGTAAATTAAATAGAAAAATAAGGTATGACAAAAATGTAAATCCAATTACTTATAAGAAAAATGACCTTGTTTTAGTAAAAAATGACTCAAGTAATAGCAAATTGGACAATGTGTATATCGGTCCATTTAAAGTTATAAAAGATTTACCACCAAACGTAGAAATTATAAATAACAACGGTAAAATAGATTTAATACATAAGAATCGTACAAAATTGTATCATAGGTAAATAATAATAGAAAATGTTACATAAATATTTTTGATACTCGTATGCAATAAAATCATAATATAACCTTAGAAATAATATATGATTAATGTTTGTAATCGTTATACAATAATATACCATTTATACAATATATTATTGTAAAAAAAAAAATGTATTTACTTAATTTTTTTTTTCTATAAGTGCGGTGATGTAGAGGTGCTAGTATGTGTCATGTAACCTATTTTCTATGATGAGTATATAATCAATGTTTAATATGAAATAAATCAGTATTGTTTGAACATTCTTTCGGGTTTCATTCTTATACCTACTCCGTACCTTACAGGGGATCGAATCCGCAACCCTTGGACCAAAGGCAGCGTTCACTACCATTGTTCCAAACGGGTCATCAAATGTTATAATGAAGCTAAATATACAGTATTATCCACAACTTGCAACACAAAATAAGGTTGTAGGCATTGAGTCGACGCTGAACACCCCTATAATATACATAGTTAATAATTTATATTTTTCATGCAATAGCAATTTCAAATAACTGTTATCCAAATGCATCCTTCTGTGATATTATAAAAAAATCAACTTATACAAGCTTAAAGAAAATACCACCCTTATTATTTTGTTTGCCAACAGGGGAATTGTAAATAAAAAAATATTAATTAAATGCTTTGACAGCTTGAGTGCATTAAAAAAGACTAAATGTGTTAAATTCACAATGCCAAATGTGAGGCAGGTTAATACAAATATAACCATAAATAATGAGCATCTTGCGCTCGTAAATTCAACAGTATTTCTTGGAATCACATTAGATTCTAAGCTGCAATGGGGTCCTCATATTGATGTCCTGGCAGATAGACTTAGTTCTGCTGCATATGCAGTTAGAAAGATAAGATAACTAACTGATGTTGAAACGGCGAGGCTGGTTTATTTCAGCTATTTTCATAGCATCATGTCATATGGTCTATTACAATGGGGATCAGCTGCTGATAAACAGACTATTTTTGTATTACAGAAGAGAGCCATACGCGCCATTTATGGCCTTAGAGATTTGTTTAAAGAAATCGACATACTTACCGTGGCTTCTCAATACATCCTTCATTGCCATATGTACGTACATAAGAATCTCCATCTGTTCTCGAAGAAGTCTGACTGTCACAGCCTTAACACCAGAAATAAGCACAGACTGGCCGTTCCAAATATCAGGCTCCATAAGGTTGGCAGTTCATTTATAGGATTGAGCATAAAAATGTTTAATAAGTTACCTCAGTTTATTATTGACTTGCCCACACATACGTTAAAATTGTATATAAAAAACTGTTTAATGAAGAAAGGCTATTATAAAATAGACGATTTTTTAAATGACAATAATTGTGTTACTAATATGTCCATATTAGTAACACAAAAATTGTACTATATTTTTAAGTTAATGGTGACATTTTGTAAAACATTTTTTTTTAAAGAGTAACTGCAGCTGAGTTTCTTGCTGGTGTCTTCTTGACAGAAAACTACATTCCGAACCAGTGGTAAACATGTTGACATTCATAAGTGTTCTGTATGGACTTAAATTGAATAAACAATTTTCATTTTCATGTATGACGATTTGTAAGGGCTGTATACAAGCCTGTGTAAATAAATTCCTTTTGAATTTTGGAATCTGCCCGGAGGATGTTAAGGCTATCGCTCCCAAGGTCACAATAGATCAGATATGGTCGCAGTTACCACTCGGCTCGGCAACGAACACTGCACAGAACTTCCAATACTAGCAATAAATGGGCATGCTCGGCAAGAGTGATACGGTCCAGACCTTCGACCACACTAACTTTGCCTTTGCCAGATTTTCTCCGCGCAATGTGTGTATGTAGATATGTCTTGCACATGTTGGAAATAGGTATTAAGTTTTTCTACGAAGTAGATAAAACAGACTTACCCTTCACACCACAGACATATTTGTTGTATTTTTCCGGCATTTTCAATGTCGATCCGTAGTTTGGTTCGTATATTGCTGAAATAAATAAAAAATATCATGAAACTACTTACTGCTACTATTTTATAATTTATATCTGTTTTTGCATTCGAAATTTGGAGTAACGCCATAAGTGGCTGATTTTGGTGGTAATTCAATTTTCGAGTACAAAAGCAGACCAAAAGGTTAAGTATAAGTATTAAATAAATAGTATAAGTGCTTTCCGAGTCTGCAGCTTAACAAGAGATCGAGTTTAGTTGCTAACTATTAGAGTCAATTGCCGTCGCTAGTGTGCCCTACCTTAAGACTACGTAGGCAAGAGTTCGTTATCTTACTGGCTGGTGTTGTATGTTGCGGTGCCACAGTGTACGCGGTGTACGCCGGCGTGGTGGTGGCGAGCGGGAAGGAGTCGTTGCGGCTGACGCCAGCCGCCTCCAACACCTTGGACTTGGGCGCGCAGCACTGGGTTCCCATCTTTTTGCACTTGAACACGTCTGTCATCTCCGCGTTTCCTGTGAAAGTGGTGATACGTAGGTACTTAAATCAGATAGTGACATATGCAGCATTGCAAAATTCGAAGTCGTTGCTTCAAGTATACAGGTTGTATCTGTGAACATTACTATTCCTTTAATATGGTTAAAATGCAAAAGGATTGTTTTATAAGTTATATTATATCATATAAATAGGATTTTAAGTAATAATTTCTGTATAAATAGGTACTTATATAATAGTTAATTTTAGTGGGGGTTGCTTGTCTATTGCATTGGGTCTCAGCCTGTAAAAATAGATTACCTAAGTTCAGTAAATAAATAAATAAATAAATAAAAATTAACCACGTATTCGGTAGAAAAGTTTTCATACAAAGTCGGTCACATGACTTGGAGCGTAATTCTCGGGCTCGTGATATTTATTTTCATACGACATATATAAATAAAACATCGATTTTTTGTATGGTTTTTAGGTGATATCCGCCATGTTTTCAAAATATCACGAACCCGAGAATGGGGCTCTTGGACTTGGACGAATGAAACAGTGTCGGAGAGGTTGGGCTACTGATACTCAAGAAAGAAAATGAAGGAGAGGTATTTATACTCACGGAAGCAAGTGAAGGAGAGGTAGGGCACGATGCAGGAGCCGGGGCAGTCGGGGCGCGGGTCCACCGGCGCGGGCGTCGTTGAAGTCGTCGTCGTGCTGGGCCGCCGCGTGCGCTTCACACTATAATAGATGATGATTATGTTAATACAGGTGTAAAGTTATGTGCCCTAATGCTAGAGGGTTAAGAATACTGGCAATGAATTCCTGGTTTGTCATCAGAGGCGACTAAGGGCCTTCTGAGTACATTTTATTTTTTATTTATTTATTCTTTGGGAAACAAACAATTACATAAAACTTAAAATAATTAAAAAATAATTAAAACATAAATCAGTGAAGTTTCCACATAAAAAATATAACACAAACGTATTAACATGCCAAAAAAAAAAAGAAAATAATGAATTAATTTACAATAATATATGTCAAAAATATAATTACAAATATATGTCAAAAATTATAAGATTAAAATAAGAGTAATGAAAAGTCATCTAGTCTAAATTAAAATAAAAATTGATACATGAAAAAAAAAATAGAAATAAATTATAATAACAATAGAAAAAAAACAATAAAACTAGTATTTAATGTCTCTGTGCCGAGTACAGCAGATCCCTCACTTGTTTCTTGTATGTCAGAATATGATTACAATTAAATGGATCAACTGTATTAAAAGATCTGTTATACAAGGCACATGATCTCAAAAGAAAAGTGTTAGCCGTATAATTTGTTATTGCAAATGGGACGGAAAACAGACTTTGTAAACGCGAACTTTTCCGAGGGCATCTCAAAGATATACCTATTTTCTAAGAGAAATGGAGTGTCAACCAAATTTCTCATGATCTTAAAAAGAAACATTTGGTCTCTCTCTATGCGACGATCTTTTAGTGACGGAGTAGAAGGAGCTGACTGGTTATGACGTAACGCTTTAAAATTCAAATGCTTGATCATTTTATTGTGGATTTTCTCTATACATTCAATTTTTACTTGGTAGTGAGGATTCCACACAGTTGACGCATATTCTAAAATGGAACGAACATACGAGTTGTATAACAGCAAAAGTGTGGAACAGTGTTTAAAATCTCTACTCGTCCTAAGCACGAATCCAAGCATACGAAACGCTTTGGTGGTAATGAAATCAATATGACAATCAAAAGTCAACTTACAATCTAAATGAACGCCCAAGTCTCTGATCTCAGTCACTCTAACGATAGGTTCATTATCTACATAGTAGTCAAAAAGTATTGGTCTCATTTTACGTGTGAACGATATTGTGTTGCATTTTTTTGGGTTAAGTATGAGATGGTTCTTATTACAATAAATATAGAGAAATAATAAACAAGGCCACAGAATTTTTATTTGGCCACGCGCGCAATCTTCTAATTTACTAACTAAGCACCGGGAAATTGACATAGCCTTTAATTAATTGATTCATCTTCTTTACAACGCCAACTAAAAATGTTAAAGAAAGCGTCAAGTCAATATCAACAATTAATTTTCCTTGTCCTTCTGATTTATACATTGCAAACTAATTTACTAACTCAGCCACGAAATTTGTAACTCATCACCATATTACGTTTTACAGCTTCAATACAAGCTCCTCAAAAATTATGTATTCAAGCTTCAATACTCAACATCATATATTATAACTTAACATGTAAAATAATACTTCATATTCTTTTATCGTGAAAATGGCCACTGTACGATTTGGCGCGAGTGCGCGAGATGACAGCAACCGGCCATTTGCCCCAATCAGAGAGCGCTATTCGATACTTGTGCCGAATGCCCTTATTTTCCTTTTCTTTTAATCACGTAATTATACGTGTTAATGTTTATTAATTACTTTTCTATAAATGATTGTACTTGTTACACATATTAATACACAAATTGATTTGCATAAATAAATGGTTTTACTATGACTGTCCTTAATAGTTCTTCTTCTTCTTCATATTTGCGTATAATTCCCGGTTGAGTCCAAAGCTGGGCTTTGGAGCCCAGGGTACGCTTTGATCATGATTCAGGATTTGGGGAGCCTGGTAATTACAATGAAGCGACTGCCGTCTGACCTTCGCAACCCTTTGACAGAGGAACAAGACCAACTGAATCATGGTTACACGCTTCTGAAACTATCCCAAACGAGCAGGTTTCCTCACGATGTTTTTCTTCACCGCCGAGGTAAATATAGAAATATGCACATAGATTTGAAAAATCTAGAGAAATCGACCCTCCGCACGGAGGGCGCGTTCTAAACCACTAGGCTACCATCGCTCTGGCTGACTGTCCTTAATAGTTCATGTGTAATACATAATAATCATATGTAGTGGCTTTAATTATACTATTTGATGACAATTTTAGGTACATTTAACAATCGATTAATGTAGGATGAGTTACATTTTATTCATACTAAATTATGCAATTAGAGGCTAATGTTCTTATTATTTTGGTGTCATATATTAATACTTTAGAAGCTTCCTATTTGAATGCATACGACAAATTTAGATGCTAAAAAATAACCACTATGCTGAGTTATATTTACAGTGGCTTACATATAAGATAACTAGTGTCTGAGATACTATTATTAAGACGCGCATTGGTTGTGGCCGACTTAGTAATTTAGAAGGTAACATATATTTTCTGAGGCGAATAATGCTATTAAAAAGAAGCTTGTTTAATTAGTACCCATAAATATATAGGTCGTTAATGTCATTTTGAAGCAGAATACAGTCAGAAAGCGTACTAATCTTTTTGAATATCTTCATGTCATCTGCGTAAATCAGAACTTCACTATGCTTTAGAACAGCAACCACGTCATTTATAAATAAATTAAAAAGAAGTGGACGAAGATGAGAGCCCTGAGGTACTCCCGAAGTAACAGGAATAAATGACGAGCAGAATCCTTTAACTGTCACGGCTTGACTCCTATCTCTTAAGTAAGATTCGACCCAACGCAGAAGGTCTCCGTGTATGCCAATTTCACCAAGTTTCCACAAAAGTAAAGCGTGTGGAATTTTGTCAAAAGCCTTAGAGTAATCAGTATCATTTTGTTAAGGAGCCACCCTAGTCACAAAATCGATATCGCTGGCAGGATCCAAGGGAAACTGAATGTGACTGGATATATCTTTTAAAACTTTCAGAAGATTTTCTCCTTTCCTCTCCGGGATACCAAAAATTTCCAGATTCGACCGTCTAGCCCACTGCTCACGCTTATTATTCTCCGCCTCGGCTTTACAAATTGAATCCTTCATGTTACCAATCTCCGCCTTAGCAACCGATATTGACTTCACTTCCTTTTCTAAGTTGTCTACCCTTTTAACTATTAAGTCATGCTGGTTATACATAAAATTCAGGGATTCCTTAATACTGGCAATCTCCTCTCTTAGTGGTTTAAGTTCCCTGGAAAGAGCTTTTGTGATCGTTCTATCAATCTCGGATTTCAGCGCCGTAATCTCTTTAGATATCATCACTGAAATCTCCCTGGATATAAAATCTTTAATTGAGTCCAGCGACAAACAAGACGAAGAGATATTCTGTGGAGTTGGCGGAGGACTGTCCCCACATGAGCCGACTTTGCGACTGTTTACGTTATCAGTCCCTGTTGGTTGCAACCGCAGGTTCCCTCCTTGTTGAGGAGTTAACGGCGTGTTGTCGTTTCTGACTACCTTTGGCTGAGCTAACGAGCAGTCAGGACATAACCATGACTTTCTAAACTCGTTTGTCACTTTCCTTTTATCAGACTGGAAAACGCACGCAACATGGTGATTCTGTTTACACTTAATGCACACCAACGCGCTGACTGCGCCCTCTGCCGAAGACTTACAACAAGCGTACTTCATATTTATCGTCGTGCCACTTAGAGTTACCAGGGCAGCAGTAAAGCGAAGTGATTTGATTTACATACAAACATATGACTCACGCAAAGTACCAGGCGCACAGCAGCCACGAACAGCCAGCTCCTCCCCGCATGCGTCAGCGCAGCTTAGGAGACGATGCAGAAGATTGGCCGGCAGCTCCGCTTGCAACACCCCCAGAGGGCGGGCGGTCAGCACCAGTGGGCGGTGACTAGTATGGAGCGGATGACTCACTGCGACCGGCGACGCGGGCACTTAATAAGTTGATCTCTCCAACATTTATGCGCTCCTATTTTCTTTAGCGAATAAACTTGTACCAAATAATGAATTAAATTAAAAAATAAACAAAATGCGGCTTAGTTTAGATACGTCTGAGTTCCTCAGAGGTCCGGGGGGAGAGGTACATACTCCGAAGGCCCTTAGTGAGCATACCCACTACTGGGGAGTGTCTTGCTCAGCATACGACTCCGCGGAGGACGACGTTACTGGGCGTCCTGGTAGGTCAAACACCAGAGAAGAGCCAGCGCAACATGCGTGATTAGCGGTACGGTCCTGTTCCAGCTGAGTTTCCGACCACGATTGCGCTGAGATGGACACCTCAGGGGTTTTATTTAGGGTTAAAGTACCATACACTACCTGAGTTTTTTGAATTGCTCGGACTCGGTGATCTTGATAGGCTCGTGAACCCGAGCCTAGCTGAGACGCTCGAGGCTCCAAATGAGCTTTAGCTACTTTTCAGATTAAAGTAATCCACACTCATCAGCAGCCTTCATTACTAAACTCGAGCCCTAGAAAAGCCTCGAGGTCGACCTTGGTCTCATAACGGATCAAGCACGAGGCGAGCTCTGACGATCGACACTCAGCACGATCTTTGTACCTAAGCACCAGTATTACCTACAAGATACAGGAGCGGCGTAGGTTAGACTGGATCATAGTCAAAGCGTGAGTCAGCTGCCAACCTATAATCTCAGAGTTTACAAGCACCTATGATACCACGAACGAAGGCATCTGTTATAGTCCAGTATCTTACAGAAGTCACATCCGGGCCAGCACTGCCCGGGCAGCAGGTGTCATGGGCCGTGTCTTACTTGGTGTCGTCGCAGCAGACGGGCTCGCTGGTCTTGCACTTGGTACTGGACAGCATCATCGTCACATCCGGGCCAGCACTGCCCGGGCGGCTGGTGTCGTGGGCCGTGTCTTACTTGGTGTCTTTGCAGCAGTCGAGCCTGCTGGTCTTGCACTCAGCGCTGGACAGCAGCATCGTCACATCCGGGCCAACACTGCCCGGGCAGCTGGTGATATGGACCGTGGCTTACTTAGTGTCGTCGCAGCAGACGAGCCCGCTGGTCTTGCACTCGGTGCTGGACAATAGCATCGTCACATCCGGGCCAGCACTGCCCGGGCAGCTGGTGTCATAGACCGTGGCTTACTTAGTGTCGTCGCAGCAGACGAGCCCGCTGGTCTTGCACTCGGTGCTGGACAGCAGCATCGTCACATCCGGGCCAGCACTGCCCGGGCGGCTGGTGTCGTGGGCCGTGTCTTACTTGGTGTCGTCGCAGCAGACGAGCCCGCTGGTCTTGCACTCGTTGCTGGACAGCAGCATCGTCACATCCGGGCCATCACTGCCTGGGCGGCTGGTGTCGCGGGCCGTGTCTTACTTGGTGTCGTCGCAGCAGACGAGCCCGCTGGTCTTGCACTCGGTGTTGGACAGCAGCACGGCAGGGCGTCGGCACACCATCGTTGACAGCATCCGGGACAGGCACATGCCAGGGCAGCGGCGGAGGGGGGGCTGCAAGTAACAAACGTTGTCTAAGAAATGTTAACGAAGCAGCAATGAGAGTCTTTACAGATTTTATTATTTAGTACAGCCACTATTTAGTGCATATTAACACAATCGCACTAATTAAAGTTATAGTTCTGATATGCACCAAATTAACGGCGTACATAACACTTATGAATATTATGTATTTTTTACATCACTTAATTAACTTTATAAAGACCCTGCTAGGTAGGATAATCGTGACAGAGCTGGAAACATCCATCAGGCTAGTGGCCTGATAGATACTCTGTCACCAACGATTTTAATCATATTCAGATCATCAGTTCAGGGGATAAAAGTTTATAGCAGCCTGCAGAACGAGTACCTATATAGAGTTATTCGCGAGAAGGTAGGTTGTAAAAGAGCAATTGGCCGTTCTCTCTCTCTCTCTCTCTTACTTTGGTGGTAAAGCTACTATTTCTACCCTCGGGTAGGACTAGCTTTTGATAATACTTTGAAAATATGTATATAGAAGACCGGCGTTTTTCTCTCTCTCTTTCCGTGGAACCTTGAGTTCGATCTTGTTGACACTTAGATCATCCGATTGTAAAAGCACAATTTGCCTCTCTCTCTCTCTTACTATGATGGTAAAGCTACTCCTTCTACCCTCGGCTCAGGTAGGATTAGCTTTTGATAATAATTTGAAAACCTGTTTATAGAAGACCGCTGTCTTTCTCTCTCTTTTACCGTGGAGTTGCTGTTGATGATACTATGAAAATATGATTACTTATACAAGACTGCTGTCTTTCTCTCTCTCTCTCTCTCTTACCGTGGTGGTGGGCCTCGGCGTGGTGGTAGGGCGTCTCGTACTAGCCTCAGGCTGGCTCTCGGTGATGCAGCACATGCCGCCGTTGGGGCACTTGGCGTCTTCATCGATCTGTTCGCAGAACAGCGCCAAGAGGCTGCCGGTGCACTCGCCCTGGCACTGGTGGCCTGGCTTCTGTCGAGGGGGTGGGGTTACGTGCTGGAATCAAATCAAAACGTAAATTAGCAACAGCACTTATTATATTTTCTATAATCTAGGTACCATAACTACTACGGAAACATAAATATATAGGTACAGAAAGCCACACACATCACACGTATTGTATTATTATTTTCAACTTATAAATAAGCAACCATATTTAACACAATTTATATCTTTCCGTGACAACGGTCAAATAGCCAATTAAAACTGTATTGTAAAAATTTAAGGTGCCTAATAAACCATTAAGATAATGGTCTTATCTAATCTCAATTGGCGAAGTAGCGAAGTCGTACCGAAATGGAGTAGTTGAGTAGGAAAGCGGATTCCGAGCTCCGAAGCAAAAGCTTGTAGTGCAACCGGGACGAAGCGCTACTATATATCAAGCTCTAATGAAATATGTAAAGGCTCCTTACTGAAGTACTAGGCCTTTTCGTCGGCCTCTTGTGTTCATTGGGCACGATCAGGTCGGGCGGAGGCTTGTCCCCGTACCCGTCCTTGGAGACGCAGCACAAGCGGCCTTCCACGCACAGGTTCTTGGAGGTCAGGTACGATATGCAGTACTGGGTGAGGTTCCTCTCCACGCATACTCCCGGGCATGCTATGTTCCCTGGAATATGTTAAAGTGGTATGTTATACCTGCTCTGTCAATTAAGTCATGTTTATTCTTGAGGAACTAAAGCGGAGTTCCTTTGATCTAGTAAGCCACTATTTTTAAAATTGAAAATATTGACAGTTCCATGTTTATACATCTATGAGGTTGCAGTTTTTGTCAAGACAAATGACAGTTTGTTTGAGTTTAGGGCAAAGAGTAGAATTATATACCGGGTTTAGGGCTCGAGATCGTCACAGAAACAAATTACGTATGATATCTAGTAAAACAACACTAATAAATCAAAGTATTTTTTGTAACGCCATTCGTATTTTTAATAAAATTCCAGACGATATTCGAAATGTTGACGACCTTAGTACATTTAAAAATAAATTCCACGAGTTCCTTGTCCAGAAGAGTTACTACTCAATTCAGGAATACTTATCTGATAATAGCTACTGATTAATCAAGTGAAATATAAGTTAATAATAATGTAATAAGTTTAATTAATAATAATAGCCTATAATGTTCTATAATCAATCAATTGTATTGTATGCCTATAAGGCGGAACACAGTGAAACTTACTTTATAATAATTCTTTCGCCTGTATGTACCACCTGTGATTCACAATAAAGATATTATGATCATGATTATGATTTATAACCAATGGGGCTACCATACCCTATGTTGTAAGCGGTATAATGTTGTCTTCATTACTTTCACGACTTTATTTACAGAGTATAATTCAGTCACAGGTATTCAGGTATGGATCCAGCTAAACCTGTGCTTGAACTTTTAAAAGTAACATAAGTTCTCCAAAATTTTACGACCTACTGACCGAACATTGGTAAGCATGGCCGGTATACCATTTTTTTTTTTCAATAAAATAAAAGTAAAAAAACTAAAACCCAACTACGACAAAAAACGTCGCTGAAAAAGTATAAAACAAGCCTTCGTTGTCAATTTATGCAATATTCACTATGTAGAGATAAAATTTCATGTTTGGAAATCCGCAGTCACACGTTGTCAAAGGGTAGTATATTTAACGTGTGACTACGCCTTTCCAAACATGAAATTTTATCTCTACATAGTGAATATTGCATAAATTGACAACGAAGGCTTGTTTTATACTTTTTCAGCGACGTTTTTTGTCGTAGTTGGGTTTTAGTTTTTTTACTTTTATTTTATTTGTACTATTTTGGTGTCCAAGTGCTAGTAATATATATATATATTCAAAATGTACAAGTCAAGCGCTTTCAAATGATACCAAACACGGCATATTTATCATAACTTTATTTTTTTACTCTGTATGTTTTGTCCGCTAGAGGGCGCCACATTAGATTTTGTGAAACTTCATATAGCCTATAACCAGCGGACGATCAAGACGCTTATAATGATATGTCATTTGTCGAATTCTGATAAGTAGTTAAGAAGTTACGTGGAAACAGATGAACATACATACATACATACATACATACATACATACATACATACATACATACATACATACATAGCCTGTCAAAATCATAACCCTCCTTTTGCTTTGCCGTAGTCGGGTAACAAAATGTATAATATTCCATAGAAGTTTTTAAAATGATAGAGTGTTTCCACTTTAGTAATTTCTTTTCCCCGCGCCTCAATTGCGATTTCCCCTTCATTGCTGATTTAATTTACTGATTTGCTTTTTATATTTTAAATTCGAAATAGAAAACCCCATAATGCTCCATGCTCTTGCTCTACAGTTGCGTGTAGTTTTGGCTCCAGTCTTTGGCCCTACGTGTTTCTCGAATTTTCCCTTTCATGGCTTTCCCCTTTTCTTCCCCTTTGGACCCTAATTTCCCCTCAAAAGGGGAAGTTCCCCTCATTGTAGAAACACTGTTGTCAAGTTGATATTTGAATCCTTAGGGTGCGGTCAGACCTCACAAATGCACCGCGAATGTGCAGTACCTATGCGAGCCCGCGAGCTGCGCGCGTGTGTTTTAGGTTCCATGTGGACGCACCCTTTTAAGATGACGGGTAGGGCACTACTACTAACGACGCCAATCGATATTAATTTTTAGCCACTAAACCGGATCTATTTTAAACAATTTCGGGGTTACGGCCTCTCGACAAACACTTATACTATTTATTAAATAACCATGCACACGTTTTTGTACGCGAAAAATTGACTCACGCCAAAAGCGGCCACTTTTGGCGTGAATAAATTTTTCGCGTACGCGTTGGACCCAACATTTGTGCATGGTTATTTATTAAATAGTGTAAGTGTTTGTCGAGAGATAGTAACCCCGAAATTGTTTAAAATAGATCCGGTTTAAAATCGATTGGCGTCGCTAGTATGCGCTAACCGTCGCCTTAATATACCTGTCGCATCCAAACAAACTAGAAACAGCGCGTTAGAAAAGGAGGGGAACTCCGATTCGGTCATAACGTCAGGCCCCTTACTTCATTTGCAATACCCTACACTAGTATCCTAGTGAAGTAAGGGTGTACCTAATAATTACCACTGTCTTTGTACGAGTCGTAGCCGGACGAGGCGGGGGCGGAGGTGGGCTCTTCCTCCTCCTCGTCGTCGTAGCCCTCCGTGGTGGTGTACCGGGTACTCGGCCGCCGCGTCGTGATCAGGGTCTCGTTACCTGGAAACATACAGAATAAAAGTCAGACACCAGTAAATACATCACTACAACCTTCAAGAATAGAGCGTATTCCTTTTAAGGTGACGGGTAGGGCACACTAGCGAAGCCAATATATTTAAATTCTTAGCAACTGAACCAGATATCTTTTTAACAATTGCGAAGCTGCAGCCTCTCGGCAAACACTTATACTATTTGTTTTAAAGTATTATATGTATATATTTGTAATCCCACTGTTGATTCTGATATCCGTAACACAGGTGCTTGAGCTACCTATCTCGGAGTCAGATCAATGTAGGTATGTGATATTGTAAATTATTTATTTATGAATTATTAATTTGTTTAATAGCTATGCACATAAGTTTGGTCTGTTTTTGTACTCTAAGAATTGATTCACGCCATAAGTGGCCACTTTTGACGGTAGGTAATCTCAAATTCTAATGCAAAAGCAGACCAAATAGTTAAATATACGTCACCGAGAGGCTGGAGCTCCTAAATTATCAAAAATGGATCCGATTTACTAGCTAACAATTAAAATCAATCAGCGTCGCTAGTGAGTGGGATATATATACCCTTCATTTTAAGAAAAGAGCGTATTCCTTTATAAAAGGCCGGCAGCGCACTTATGACTCCTCAGGTGTTACAAACAAACAATCATTTATTTGCAAATAAATACGTGTGATACAGATCAGATCTTATACAAAATGGTATCGAGTTTATGTATTCAGCCTGCAAGCAGGCGTGCAAATAGTGTAAGTACTTAATTATGACATATCAACTTAATAGAGTTGATAATATGATGATGTTAGCACAACCAAAACGAAGCTATGAATCAAGTTATAGATACTTATATTGTATATTACACACAAATGGTAGAAACATTCATAGGTAAGTACACTAAATAAAAAAGAAAAATAACAAACAAGAAAAGAAAACTAATTTACAATACGTTTCTGTAAACAAACTTAAGTACCGTATTTAATTCAATCATCATTTTCTATGAACTCTTTAATGCTGTAAAAGCACTTTTGAGTAAGCCATGACGTAAGTGATTTTCTGAAGTGGTTTCCTTCTAGTAATTTTAGTGAAATTGGCAATTTATTATAGAGCAATATGGACATATTATAAATATTTTGTTTGTATATATAGGCAACACAGGGTGGTTGGTGTAATAGATGATTAAATTTATCTCTTAGTTGTCTAGAAGAGACAGGTGACAATAGGCGGCGATGACCGCTTACCATCAGGTGATCCGTCTGCTCGTCAGCCCTATCTCAAAACCGACAACCGAAGTAAACTAATTCTGTAGTCGAGACCACGTCTCGGTAAACGAAGTGCCAGAAAAAGTAACGATTTGCTTAAAATGACTGGAGCTGGATGCGGGTAGCAATCATCGCTCGGAGTGGCGAACATTTGTCCAGCAGTGGACTTCAACCGGCTGATGATGATACTTACTAAGAGGCTCTTCGACGCAGCTCCTCTTGGTAGACTTGGAGCACCCACTTCAGCAGAACCGACCACCGAAGCAAACTACTTAGTTCTAGAGTGGAGACCACGTCTCACAAAGTGTATGACACCCTCAGGCTAGATGAAGTGACGATTTGCGTAAGATGACTGGCAGAGCTGATTGTGGTTAGCCAACGATCACTTCAAGTGGAGAACATATGGAGAGGCCTATGTCCACTTGTCCAGCAGTGTACTGGAACGGGCCTCTTGACTGCCTCGTTGGCGCAGTAGGAAATGCATCGCTCTTTAAAGCGACGGCTGCGCTTGGGGTCCCGGGTTCGATCCCCGGGTCGGACCAAAATTTGTCTCAGGAACAAACTTTAGCCCGACCCGGTTTTATGGTAAGAAATTCTCAGAGTCAGCCCGGAAGGAAGCCGGTCTGGAAGTTGGTGGTCTTGTACCCCCATGCCTCGGAAAGCACATTAAGCCGTTGTTCCTGCGCCCGATCCCTCTCCGGTCATGTCACACTGGTGTACCATCGGAATATGAGGGCAAGGGAATAGAGAGTGCACTTGTGTTTACGCACACACTTGAGCACTATAATATATCCCGCGTAAGTGACTGATCGTTGAGATTAGCCGCCTTAGCCGAAATCGGTTGGAGGATATTACTGCAACAGGCTGATGATACAGTGAACTTACTGAGAGGCTCTTCGACGCAGCACCTCATGGTAGACTTGGGGCACTCCACCTCCTCCAGCACGTTGGAGCACATGAGGGAGGCCAGCGTGTTCATGCACACGCCGGGGCAGTCCTTCGCATCCACCTGCGTGTCCAGGGATTCCAGGAGACCTGGAAAGAGATATTTCGATGAGAAATGGAACAAAAAAAGGAAGAAAAATAGTCCTTTGATAATAAAGAGATCATAATGATAGGTCAGTGGTTAAGAACAAACCTTCCATAAAGGGGGGGACATGATTCGAATCCGAGCAAGGATCTCTGGATTTTTTAAACTAGTTATGTGCATATTTCGAAATTTGCCGTGTGGTCTCCGGCAGAGTAGAATAGGCCACCCTCACTCTTACCGGGGTGTCGTAAAAGGCGACTAAGGTAAAGCTGCTGGCATGATCATCAGCACCCAGTGGAAACCCAGCACAAAATGGAATGTGCCATTTTCGAAAAAAAAACGTCACTGAGTGTGAAAGAGATCAAACCGGCCCTGAGGCAGCTTGAATGCATCTCTGTACATGTGCCGTAGAGAAAGAACGTCGCCCAGCACGTCACCCACTAACGGCTTCGCGCAGTTTTTCAAGTATGGCTTTCCATGAAAAGGCACAGTATGTTTAGGGTGCATGTCTATGCATCTTAACGTGTAGTTCCCGGTTGCACAGATATTATAAACCGGTTGCATCGAAAGCTGTCGCTTTAGAGCCTTGGGTAAGCTTAAACTATGATTCAAGATTTAGGGAGTCTGATAATTACAATGAAGCGACTGCCGTCTGACCTTAACCTTTTAGCAGTATTATACAAAGAGGGAGGCTGTTTACACCTCTCCTCAAACAAACAAAACAAGCACTTAAGCTTAGACTAGTGACAGTATATCTTTAAATGTAGATCACATTTAAGCCTCTGCTCGTCTGCCCTCTATTTGACAAAAAAAGTATTGTATGTAAGAAAACATTTTTTTTCTCAGTAGGGCAACATTATTTATAATTTGAACTCAGCAAACAAACTATGTGTCCAGCAAAAAAAGGCAAGGACCTAGAGTCTGTGGTATGTGATTAAACCAATCATCATCATCATCAGCCTATCGCAGTCCACTGCTGGACGTAGGCCTCTCCAATTGTTCGCCACTGTGACTCACATCTATCCATGCTTCTCGCATCCAGCTCTTGCCAGCCATCCTGCGCAGATCGTCCCCCCACCTAGCCAGAGGGCGCCCTACATTACGTTTGCCAAGACGCGGTCTCCACTCCAGAACTCGTTTACCCCATCGGTTGTCGGTTCTGCGGCTAATATGGCCAGCCCACTGCCACTTAAGCTTGCTAATCCGGTGAGCAATGTCGATAACTTTGGTTCTCTGTATCACCTCATTTCGGATTCGATCTCGGAGAGAGACGCCGAGCATTGCTCGGTCCATAGCCCGCTGAGGGACCCTTTAACTTGTGGACCAGCCGTAAGTGTCCACGTTTCGGCTCCGTTGGTTTTAGATATAGCCTAGTTTCACAACCAATAGAGCCCAAATTAAACGTAAGTACAACTAATTGAGGGCACAAAGCCGCGCTAAACGCGACCCTCCCAATTTGGCGGCCCGGCACGCGCAGCGCCGTTACCGGCCGCATTCCAGGGCCTGCGCGCGCGCACCCTACACGCCGACACATCAATGAATACAACTCTCAATTGAACCACAAAATAGATAGACACAAAACGCTATGGGGTTCATGTTCAAGACTTGTTCAGAAATTTCAAGATCTTTTTTCTACTAGGAACATGAAAACAATAAATCAAGGGTGCATAGGTTTTTTTATGTGATAATGTCCTTCAAACCGATATTTCGGTCATGGCGGCCAATCTTAGAGATCGGCCACCGACGCAGGACATATTATAGTGCACAAGTGTTTGCGCAAACACAAGTGCACTCTCTATTCCCTTACCCTCAAATTTCGATGGGACACCACTGTGACACGACCGAAGAGGGATCAGATTATGTGATACCTAGTTGCCAGACGAGCAGATGCATCGCCTGATGGTAAGCGATTGCCGCCGCCCATAGACACCGGCGACACCGGTCACAAGCGCACTGCCAACCTTTAGCCCTTATCCCTGGATTGGGCCTCTGGTACCCTGACTCACGCTGCGAAACACAGCACAGTGCAGCTGCACGCTGGTTTTATGTGAGGCCGTGGTATCACTCCGGTCAAAACCGTCACTAGTATAAGCTTAATAAATGGTAGTGTTTTTTATTATAAGGAGAGGTGTATCGGGCCTCCCTCTTGGTATTTCTTAGAAAAATAAAATAATATCCTCCAACCGATTACGGCTAAGGTGGCCAATCTCAACGATCAGTAACGTACGCAGGATATATTATAGTGCTCAAGTGTGTGCGCAAACACAAGTGCACTCATAATAAGTATAGTAATAATAATAAGTAATAATAGTACTTATGTGCTAATACACTGTTCTTATGCATGTTTGGATTCAAATCACGGCCCCTCGTGTGGAAAGCGTTCCTATCCACTGAGCTACCATTGCTCCAACTCATATGGAATTTCCTTCAAGTTCACTCATCTTAATCCGCTTCTTATACTGCCTTGCCGGTCAATAAACAAATAACATAATCATTACTTTAACATCCCATAAAAGCCCTCGGTCCCCATTCATGCGTAACTTGTTTACGAACTCCGTAACAGTTGTGATAACGGTTATCATAAACACATAACCGGGCGCGCATTCCGCGTAACATTCTTTCAAACATTTCGACCCAAATTCCGAGAAACGTCGAGTTTTACGGTTGAGGATGTACTCGAAATGTGGACGAGTGAGGTTTTATGAACAGATTTTTTTGGTTTATTCCCGCTGTCCACCCTCTGCTAGTCCAGCCCGAGTGGACAACGAAACGAGTACTTAAAAATAGTCTTTTAGATTTTCGCGTTGCATTATAACTATAATGTACCAATACGGGGATTAACACGATATTTATTATCTGAAACAACACTGTGTACTCACATATTCGCGGACAGTCCGCTCGTGACCACGGCTGCTGTAACGTAGCCGAAACGTCGAGCCAAATATGTGAGGACACAATGTTGTTTCACATAATAAATATCGTGTTAATCCCCGTATTGGTACATCATACTTAAAAATATCCCGTTGTCCACCCCTTCTCGGTTGAAAGAGGACAGAGGGATTTTTTTTAATACCATTTCTGATCCCATTCTTTATCAGCACAGGTAGTACATGTATTGCTCAAGAACCACAATATTTAAATACTAATATAGATTGAGTGATGGTACAGTCACCATCAAAAGTAGCTTACTTTAGTACCATGTCGAAGTAACATTTTTTACGAACCCCTTGTAAAACGGCTTATAATAGTCAGAACAGTTACTTTACCATGGCACTAAAGTGTTAAGCTACTGTTGATGCTGACCATACCTACAGAACAAGTCTGGTTGGACCTTTGAGCTCCTACACAATAGTCCAAACATTCTTGTTTTGTTTACTCTACCACTCTAAAGTTTAAACCGGTGTGGTTAACAATCCGATTTTTTTTATAATATAGGTGGCAGACGAGCCGACGGATCACCTGATGGTAAGCGATTACCGCCGCCCATGGACACCTGCAACACCAGTGGTGTCACAAGTGCGCTGCTTACCTTTTAACCTCCGTTCCCCTGGATCCACAGCGCATGCACTGCTTCACGCCGGTTTTCTGTGAGGACGTGGTATTACTCCGGTCGAGCCGGCCCATTCATGCCTAAGCGTGGCTCTCCCACTGACGGTAACTGACTGAAGTAATACTTGTTTAACGTCTATCTATATTTGTCTAATTTTATTTAGCTAGTTTAAGTTGTTACTGCGGTGCCGTCACGCGCTGTACTGAGTGATATGTCAGTAATGGCAATGACTGAAAATCAGTGGCTTGCTCGTCGAGTACCTAAACAATTCGACGACGACCCGATTGGAACAAGTGCTAGTGAACGCTGCCTCTGATACAAGGGTTTCGGGTTCGATCCCCGCACAGTACAAACATTTGTGTGCATGAACATGTTTGTTTGTATTGGTCTGGGTGTTTGCTATGTATTA
Organism: Marasmia exigua; assembly: GCA_019059595.1. Taxonomy (NCBI): domain Eukaryota; kingdom Metazoa; phylum Arthropoda; class Insecta; order Lepidoptera; family Crambidae; genus Marasmia; species Marasmia exigua. The sequence goes on from CM032482.1 coordinate 19,914,831, forward strand.
AGTATGTATTTACAAAAGAAAAGTATTATAAGTATATGTTTGTAATCCTACTGTTGATTCTGATATCCGTAACACAGGTGCTTGAGCTACCTATCTCGGAGTCAGATCAATGTATGTGATGTTGTGAAATATTTATTTATTATTATTATTATTTTTAATGTTTATTTGTCTCTCATTTCTGAGGGTTTACATTTTCACGCAGGTATTTTACCAAGCGTCAAATGATGTTGTGGGGAATCAGATATGTAATTAAATAAATATGTAATAAACATACGTATATAAATTTTATGACGGTTGTGTTAAATGGTTGTCATTCGAGAGGTTGATAGGAATTTTCGGGTGATACGGCATGTGTTCAATATTGCAACTTTCTGGATGAGATATAATATGTTGTGGTGAATTTTCAAAGTATCCAGGCTTCTTTCAAGGGTTTTAGGTACAATTATTATTATTATTAATTCACTGAGTCATTGCCATTTCGCACCCACTGCTGCACACATGCTCATTATAAGCCCTTCTGGGTTAAACTGCTCTGAATGTGTAATTTTTGATGCGAATAAACGTTTTATCAATCTATCTAACATACATAACATTCTGCATTTCTATCCGTACGAAGCAGAATTGGACGAAAAATTACATTGACTTTGTACTTCTTTTCCCGCCACGCACGACCTTTGGCGTATGCGGCAGGGCCACTAACAAACGCGCCGGCCAATCTAATTGGTCCCTACATTCCTGGCGAGATGGTCCGGAGGTGCCGTTACTCCCGGCCCCGGGCGACCTCACGCCACTGACACAGAATCGGTCGGAACAGAAACAAATGAAAGGAAAACAGACGCCGGCGCAAGCCAGAGGATTCAGCGGTGTTGTATCCAGTGCCGGATTAAAGGTACTGTTACACATGCTTAAAGCATGCTACTTTTGAGCAAATGCTACTTAGTGACATGTGTGGACGGACGTGCTTCTAATAAATATGCTAATTTTGAGCGCATGCTCAATAATGCTCATCGCCGGTCGGTTTTTGATCATGTTACCTGCAATGCGGGTGGAAGGGAGAGCCTAGGGGAGTGCTTTAGCACGTGTGAATAGATTTGCTTATGTTTAAGCATGCTAATAGATGGTTAATGCCGTGTGGTCCCGGCAGAGTAGAATAGGCCACCCTCACTCTTACCGAGGTGTCGTAAAAGGCGACTAAGGTAAAGCTGCTGGCATGATCATCAACATCAGCATCCAGAGGAGGAAAACTCTGCATTTATATCAAAACCCTCGCCAACCCGTCTGCCAAGTGTGGTGAGTATGGCAATTACCCCTTATGTGATTGAGGGAGGCCCGTGCCCCAGCAGTGGGGACTTAAATGGGCTGACGATGATGAATAGATGGTTAATAGCATGATTATTGATAGCAAATGTAGACAAATCAATAAACATGCTCATATTTGGAATGCTTATTAAGCATGCTAAAAACGAACATTTCACCGCCACGCTCCCTTTTTCACCCGCACTACAGGTCGATCGGTGTGCGATTTTGGAGCACGTCCGTGTCCACACATGCTACTAAGTAACACTTGGTCAAAAATAGCATGCGTTAAGCACGAAAATAAGCATGTGTAACAATACCTTAAGTCAACGCGAGGCCTGTAGCAAAATCTATTATGTAGCCCTTAGCAAGAAAGAAAACATTTATTATTAGGTATAGACATCACAACACAGAGCATACACGGAGGTTGTAAATACAACTTGGCACAAACAGAAGGCAAAACTGAAATCAATTTAAAATACGTACAAATAAAAACAAAAAAATATTTTGCCAAATTAATGTGTGTCTTATTTATGACGTCTAATATAACGGCAGCTTGGGGGGTTTAAGGATTGTGTTTCGTTACTTGTACGTGTACGTGTTGTGTTACGTTTTCGTGTTAATTGTAAAATAAGAGTGAACGATAACAGCCTCCCCCGGGGAATTTATCGACATTTAAGAATCAATTAACCAATTAAATTTATCTACGTTTTCAGGCTTGATTTTGAACTGTATTCATAGGTAGTTTATAGTTCTATCTGGAACTTGTCCATTTTTGGAGATAGGTTATTATATTATTATCACGTTTGGTCATTAACTACGCGGGCAACGCCACGGGCGAAAGCTAATGAAGGATAAAAACGTGAAACTCCTACAACTTGGCCCGTTGTCCACACTACCGTTACCCGATGACCTAACGTAGAGAAATCGCCGCCTCCGCGCCGAAAACGAAAGTACCCGCGCGCGCGCACCTACGCGACCGAACGTACCCGAACCCAAGGCTGGACAAGGCACACGATCGCTCATCGCACGATTCTTACCTATGATAATGATGCCTTCCCAGCCGATTCCGGCTGCAGCGACCACTTTATGTATAGACTATTGTCAATTTTGGGAACTAAGGTAATCCTGCCCTCTGGTGCATTCCAGTGACTGGCGTAGCCAATCTTAACCATTATACGTGAGCTTACAGTGGGGACACAAATACAATTAACAGGTAAATCTTACAGACAGCGGCGACGCTTAAGGTGACGGGTATGGCACACTAGCGACGCCACTAGATTTTAATTTTTAGCTACTAAACCGGATCTATTTTAAACAATTTCGGGGTTACAACCTCTGGACAAATACTTATTCTATTTATTGAATAACCATGCACAAATGTTGGGTCCGTTTTTGTACGCGAAAAATGGATTCACGCCAAAAGTGGCTGCTTTTGGTGTGAATAAATTTTTCGCGTGCGCGTTGTCCCAACGTTTTTTCATGGTTAGGTTAGGTTAGGTTTGAAATGTAGCCGCGCGTGAGTCACCGCCGAATGTGCTGTGACAATTAGCATGGTTTCTATTCGCCGCAGGACCATGGGCGAAATTGCTAACTGGTTCAGACTGGCTACACTTCTGTCCTGTGTCGTAAATAGGGCGGTGTCATCGGCGCGGTGCCCAGGCGCAGGCAATAGCAGACTATACTGTCCCACTGCAGGGCAAAGGCGTTAGGCCTTTGCCCTGCAGTGAGACATGTGGGACAACATTTGTCCATGGTTAGTTAGTAAATTGTATAAGTGTTTTTAACCCGAGAGGTTGTAACCCCGAAATTGTTTAAAATAGATCCGGTTTAGTAGCTAATAATTAAAATCGATTGGGGTCGCCCTACCCGTCACCTTAAGGCTTTGAGTATATATACTCAAAGCCTTAAGGGCGTAGAATGGGAGTTCAAAGTTAGTATGAAAAATGGTTTATGTTCGGGCCTCAACGCTATTGTTGTTTCAATAATTTATTGTTCGGGGGTTAGCTAAGCATATTCATCGGTCACTACCGCGGGCAGACGCGTTATTACATTGGGTAGATTACAGAATCGAGCGGCGGCGGCTTTCTCGGTCGACGACCGCGCGAAAGTCGCCGCGGCCCAGCCAGGGTTGCCAGGTGGACTCTTTGTTTCTATCTATCATTGCGCACTCAACTAAAAACGATGGTAGCTCAATGGATACGAACGCGCCTTCCACGCAGGTAGTCGTGATTCGAATCCGAGCATGCACCAATGGTATTTTTCAAATCTATGTGAGTATTTCTACCATTACCATCTGCTCGGCGGTGATGGATAACATCGTGAGAAAACCTGCACGTTTCTGAAACGTGTAACCATGATTCAGTTGGTCTGGTTCCCCTGTTAAAGGGTTGCGAGGGTCAGACGGCAGTCGCTTCATTGTAATTACCAGACCCCCCCATCCAGAATCATGGTCTAAGCGTACCCTGGTCTCCAAAGCGACAGGTTTGGACGCAACCGGAAATTACACGCTAAGATGAAGAAGAGAAGCGATTGCGCACTCAAAGCGGCAGTGGGCTGACCTTCTCTGTTCCACTTCATTGTCAAAAATCAAATGGAACATGTTAAAGGAGATTACGCGTATGGTTTGCGCAGATGGCTAGCTATGACTACTAGTTGTAACCATGATTCTGTAGGTCTGGTTCCTCTGTGTTAGGGTTACGACCTTCATTGCCATCAGACTCACCGAATCCTGGAACATGGTCTAAGCGTGCGCCGGCTCCACAGCGATAACTTTGATGACGCTATTTATTTATTTATTTAGTACAGCCACATGATACATATTATTACAATCACAAGCCACATATTAATAAGGTCACAGTTCTGATATGCATCAAAATAACGGCGTACATAGCGCTTATGAGAAAAACATTTGTTTCGATTCCTTATGTGTCTTAATTAAATTAAATTAGATTAGTAAAAAAAACTTAGTGCTAGGCGTGACAGTAGTGACAGAGCTAAGAGCATCCATCAGGCTAGTGGCCTGATAGATACTCTGTCACCAACGATTTGAATTTAGAAAACACATTGTCAAATATGTCTAAATCAGGAACAGTTTTACTTATGCTATTATATCTGGAACAAACAGGCGCCAAAGGGGACTGACTACCTAGATTGGTTCTGGCAAAAGGAATGGCGAATAACTTGGCAATGCGCTGTCTAGGATACTTGTGCGGGACTGATAGGGATAATCGTGTTAAAAGATCAGCGGAGTATAGAGTATAGACGCTATGATGATGATAATGTAAATATTTTTAAATGGTAGTCTTTGATTATGAATCTGTAATCAGAATTTGGATACGTTTTATTTTTTAATTATTTTGGAGTCAAATATCTTAAAAGTAGAATTTAGATTTATTTTACGATTTATATAAATATTAACGAATTGGTATATGACCAATTTTTGATAGATATTCTAAAATTAAATGCTTACGGTATTATTAATTTATATTATTATGAAATACTTTAATTCAATTCTTATGTGGTTTCCCTTTTTTTGTACAAAAATGAAGTGTCAAATTCACCATATTTATTTATTTCATTAAATTTCATAGTTGAATAATTGAGAAAAAAAGCCTTTCTAGAGTATAGTAATTGAAATATAAATGCTCAAACTTTTCGAATTTGTCAATTGGCAATTAAAAGACCCATTTTAGAGATATTCAACCCACTATGACTCAGAAAACTAGACGCCACATAAAAAATCTGGTAACAAAGTCATTAACAAGGACTGCAATTAAATAAGCATAAGTCTCTATTACAGTTTTTGCGAAAAAAATGGAAAAATTGTAGGCTAATGAATCCATATTTTATTTTGTAACAAAACAATAGAGCGCGTCGATGTCTTCCACAGGCGCGATGCGCCGCGGCAGGTAAAGACACCAACGCGTCAGTTACAAAGCACTTGCCACTTGTATTACATCTCCTCCTGACTGCCTCGTTGGCGCCATGGGTAGTGCGTCGCACTTTAAAGCGACGGCTGTGCTTGGGATCCCGGGTTCGATCTCCGGGTAGTGCCAACAGGTCGAGTTTTTCTGTTAAGAAATTATCAGTTTCAGTCAGCCCGGAGTCTGGAAGCGGTCCTGTCCCCCGTGCTTCGAAAAGCACGTTAAGACGTTGGTCCTGCGCCCGATCCCTTTCCGGTCGTGTCATACTTGTGTCCCATCGGAAAATGAGGGCAAGGGAATAGGGAGTGCACGACACAAGTTTGCGTACACATTTAAGCACTATAATATATATAGTTGCAATTCTTTATTTATTATTTTATTGACATCTAATTTTAATTAATTGATTTTATATAATTTTATTGACATTAGGACTATGTGTATTTCTGTTAAATCTACCTATGTTATACCTTGTATATGATCCGCATGATGGTCGAAATAAATGTTTTAATTCATTCATATATCCTGCGTAAGTGGCTGGTCGTTGAGATTGGCCGCCTTAACCGAAATCAGTTGGAGGATATTTATTTATTTATTTAATATAATTATACGGGATAAACCCTATTACATAATTATACATAATTAACTCTTATTGTATTTATAAACACATATCAATTTTATCTACTAGGGAGTTAACATTAACTGTAAATATACATATATACATAACACTATACATATATTATTACATTTCCTCCTCATCTTAGCAAGTAATTCTCAGTTGCGTCGTAAGCTGTCACTCTAGAGCCCGGCTTATGCCTTTCTTATGTGATAGGTGGCAGACGATGAGACGAATCACCTGGTAAGCAATTGCTGCCGCCCATAGACACCAGTGGTGTCACAATGGGCGGCATCCTTACTCTATGGTCACAATCTATAATAACAATAATAATAATAATTCTCACAACATCTCATACATTGACCTGATTCCGTACTAAGTAGCTTATGCACTTGTGTTACAGATATCAGACAACAGAGGAACACAAATATATACTTAAATACATATATTACACCCAGACACTGAACAAACACAAGTGTTCATCGCACGAATGTTTGTCCAGGGTGAGAATCGAACCCACGACCTTTGGCGTAAGAGGCAGGGTCACTACCAATTGCGCCATCCGGTCAGTCAATCTATGTGTGTCTCTATGAAACTCCGATAAGATTTTTTTTATTTTTTTATTTGATAGACACTCCTATCCAATCGGTATCAAATTAAATCTCTCTTTCTTTAATCGATAACGTTAACATAAGGTGAGACCTTGTAAGGTGATACCTTTGTTTTAATGTTAATACCAATTGAGGAAATTTGACGTTCATTGATTCTGATATCATACCTATCACAAATAGATACTTAAGCTATTTACAATGAGGTTAGGTCATTGTAGGTAATATGTGTTATTTTTCTTTTTTATATAATAGGTGGCAGACCGGGGGAAAGGGGTTGACAGCTTGGCAGCGCACTTGCGACTCCACTAGTGTCTCGAGTGTCCATGAGCGGCGGCAATCGCTTACCATCAGGTGATCCGTCTGCTCGTCTCTCACATAAAAAAAATATTTTCTCGCATGAAATTTATTTGTATTTTTAAATAACCTAAGGTTGTCTGTCTACCTATACTAAATTGAAACAATGTAAAAAGATTTAATCTTGTTTACTGCGAGCAATACTCGTAAGTGTTCGTTAAACATTGTGAGATAAAATCGGTATAAAACGTTTAATTCAGAAGCGGTGCGTGTTGGAGGCGTCGTAAAGATCTGATCGCCGCTTTGTATGTTGTAGATGTGTGTGATACACTAATGGATGGGTTCCTACGTGAGATAAACACTCATTATTGGCCTTTTCATCTATAACAGATGTTTTAAGCAGCATCGCGCGGTGTGGTGACATTAATAATAATCCTCCAACCGATTACGGCTACGGCGGCCAATCTCAACGATCAGCCACGTACGCAGGATATATTATAGTGCTCAAGTGTGTGCGCAAACACAAGTTCACTCTCTATTCCCTTACCCTCATATTCCGATGGGACACGACCAGAGAGGGATTGGGCGCAGGACCAACGGCTTAACGTGCTTTCCGAGGCACGGGGGTACAAGACCGCCAACTTCCAGACTCCGGGCTGCCACTAAGAATTTCTTACCGAAAACTTAGGTACAAATTTTTGACCCGACCCGGGGATCGAACCCGGGACCTCTTGCACAGCCGTCGCTTTAAAGTGCGACCCACTAACCACTGCGCCACCGAGGCAGTCCCATTACATTGGTGACATTACAGCTGCGCTCGTGGGTGTATAGTCTAATGCGGGAGTGAATTTTCCGTCCGCATTTGCGACACGTAAAGCGCTGCTACGATTTGGGTGGCAGGCATGGTGCTTAGCACGTTTTGCCGCAAGTTGATTTAACCAGGCCTTATCATGTTCAACTAGACCTCCGACACGATTCTCCTCCAAGTCAATCGTTCAACAGCGAGCTTCTCCACTCTGCTACCGGGATCTGAAAAGCATGCATGTCGCGCTTGGCGCAGCTACCCAGCATTACCGCACTGTTAAAATAGAAAAGACGTTGGCTGGGGCATGTGCACCGTATGGGTCATGTTCGTTTGAGATATAGCTGATGCTAGAAGACCCATCGGAATTCTCATGCTCCGGTGGAAAGATAAACACTGACACTTTAATTAATAATGACAATAACTGAGACCTTAATGCCGTGTGGTCCCCGGCAGAGTAGAATAGGCCACCCTCACTCTTACCGAGGTGTCGTAAAAGGCGACTAAGGTAAAGCTGCTGGCATGATCATCAGCACCCAGAGAAGGAAAACTCTGCATTCATATCAAAACCCTCGCCAACTCGTCTGCCAAGCGTGGTGAGTAAGGCAATGACCCCTCATGTGATTGAGGGAGGCCCGTGCCCCAGCAGTGGGGACTTAAATGGGCTGACGATGACGATGAGACCTAAACGTAAGTAGGTCCCTGTGGTCCCGGTGTCCCCATGCAAAATGCTGGCAGCATTACCCGCTGGATCGCTATTGAAATTTGCTGGGCGAAGTAGCTGTCATCCTTTGGCTCTCCCGTGACTTCGACTAAACGCTTAGCTAAGTCACGGAAGAATAATGATAATGATGATAATAACAACCGTTTATTTAAAATGTGTTAATGCTACATACCTAATGTGTAATTTTTCATATACTGACACAGTATATTGGCCTCAGCCTGATGGTAAGCAAGAGACGAGCGATTACAACGGAAGCGATGTCAAGGCATCACCTCCGTCGGAACTGCCATACTGGCCGCGAGATGCTTCTTCACGCTTCGTTTGAAGGAATAGGAAGGAGGAAATACATGCGCCCGGTAACGAGTTCCATTTTTTAGTGGTGCGGCAGAAATAGGATAATAATATATCCAACGATTACCTAAGGGTAAGAACACCAAAGAACACCAACGAGACTAGACCGAAGAGGGCTCAAGAGAGTGCACTTGTGTTTGCGCACAATGTGAGCACTTTACTGCGCCTTTTAAAGGCCTAAGCAATATTTTGTGACAAACCGTATTTTCATATACGCAGAACCGAGAGATTTCATACGTTCGTCCATCGAAATCTCTAATTCGACTTCAAAGTCGAGTGTTCAAGAATACGCCCCCTGAAACAAATAGAATATTCTGCGCATCCGGAGATGCTCTGTCGCTATGCGAAGCGCGCATAATTCGTTTTGGGCGCCGCGCGCGGTGCGCGTGCTACGTTTCTCTGCGCAGCCATGCGCTTGTCTACGCGACATTCCGCTAGTATAGGACCGGTGAAGAATGAAATAGTCTGATACAGAATGTCGTCATCATCACTTCAGCTAATAAACCACTGCTGGACATAGGCCTCCCCCAATGATCACCACACAGATCGGTCCTGTACCGTGACCATGTCCAAGGGATTCCCGCGACCTTCACCAAATCGTCCAGTCCCATCGACCGTCTGATCTCCTCGCAATTGCCACTTGAGGCATGCAATTCTTTGGGCTATGTCTTTGACCTTGCTTCTCCTGTGGATCTCATGGTTACAAGGTGTATGGGTAAACATTTTCATCCCGATAACCATCTCTTCTACCAACCTTTTGAGTAACGTGAATAAATTTGAATAGTTTGATAATTTCTAAAAGTCATCAAGCAACTCTTTTAGAAATTATCAAATTATTTAAATATCATCATCATCATCATCAGCCTTTTAAGCCCCCACTGCTGGGGCACGGGCCTCCCTCAATCACATGAGGGGTAATTGCCATACTCACCACGCTTGGCAGACGGGTTGGCGAGGGTTTTGATATAAATGCAGAGTTTTCCTTCTCTGGGTGCTGATGATCATGCCAGCAGCTTTACCTTAGTCGCCTTTTACGACACCTCGGTAAGAGTGAGGGTGGCCTAGCTACTCTGCCGGGCAATTTAAATATACTGTAAATCAAAGTTATATAATAACATTTGCTTACAACATTTCATAGAAAACTGCTCATAAAATAGATGTTTAAAATTACCTAACTCAATAACAGTTACAATTATTTAACTAATTTCTTAGATTAGCCTTGCCAAAATAACACAAAGTCGAGAAAAGCTGACAAAAATATTTTTAGGACGCACTAACTATTCAAATTGAAAATTAAAAATAAACTAAAATGAACCACTTTATTCCTGAATTATTTACATAGAACCTACGAATGGAACCCTCGGTGGAGGATACCAACTCGGACTCGGCCGATTTTTAACAACACGTCACTAATTAATTCCGATCGGCTGTGTGAATGAAGTGAAATGTCGCCGCGCGTGAGTCACCGCCGAATGTGCTGGGACAATTAGCATGCTTTCTATTCGCCGCAGGACCACGGGCGAAATTGCTAACTGGTTCAGACTAGCTACACTTCTGTCCAGTGTCGTAAATATAGCGGTGTCATCGGCTCACCGGTGCCCAGGCGCAAGCATTGCAGGGCAAAGGCCTGACCATAAAATTCTTGTCATCGCTACTGTGGTGGGATTACTTAATCACTATGCTTGCCTAATGCGTGAAACATCGTAAGTGAAGGTACAGGCCCAATTCGGGTGAAGAGGGGTTTAAAGGTTGGCAGCGCACTTGTGACTCCACCGGTGTCGGTGGGCGGCGGCAAACGCTTACCATTAAGGCGAAGGGTAGGGCACACTAGCGACGCCAATCGATTTTAATTTTTAGCTACTAAACCAGACCTATTTTAAACAATTTCGGGGTTACAACCTCTCGGCAAACACTTATACTATTTACTAATTAACCATGGATAAATGGTTTTCATGCGAATAATTGGATCCGTTTCTGTACGCGAAAAATTGAGTCACGCCAACAGTGGCCGCTTTTGGCGTGAATCAATGTCTCGCGTACGCGACCGAACATTTGTGCACGGTAATTTAATAAATTGTATAAAGTGTTTGCCGAGAGGTTGTAACCCCGGAATTCTTTAAAATTGATCCGCTTTAGTAGCTAAACATTAAAATCGATTGGCGTCGCTAGTGTGCCCTACCCGTCACCTTAACGGGGGAACCAGACCAACTGAATCATGGCTACGTTTCAGAATCTATCTGAAACGTGCAGGTTTCTTCACGATGTATTCCCGCCTAGCTAATGTTAGAAATATATTCATATTCATGTATTAAATCATACTGCACTGTTTATTTATTTATTTGATAGAAATGGGGTGAGCCCTGCGTCTCAAAGCCACTGCGACCAGTAGATGATCTATTGTGGCAGCCCCGTAACCTATTACAGCACCTCATGTAGCTCCAGTTCCAGGATAAACCCGAGAATGGAGCTGATGGGGGAGCTATTGATCTCGTCAGCTGAGATCATGTGTGCTCCCAGGTGTCGGCTTCTGCAGCGGTGCAGCGCTATGCTCTCGCCGAGGACGTGGATAATCGTTTCCTCGTCCTCGCGACAGAACCTGCAGATATTAGTATCTGAAAGGCCCATGTTGTGCAGGTGCTTGTTTAATTTGCAGTGCCCTGTGAGGGTCCGAGTGAGTGCCCTAACATGTCCTCTACTCAGTTTTATTATTTCTACAGCTCGTCTCTGATCGAACGCCTGTATCAACGCCTTAGACTGTTCTAGTCGAAGTAGTCTTTTCCAGACTTTTTACTGCACTGTTTGGTAACTTATTAGTATGGCTTAGAGTAGTAGTATTCTAAGATGTATTGTTTATTTATTTATTAGGAAAGCTTACAGCTTGACATACAAACATTTACATAGGTATAGCTTGTCTATTGGGGACCTATATGTAAGCCTTTACAAGCATTCACAACATTATTATAAAAAGTAGACAACATAGAATCATAAGAAGTAAAGTCCTACAATTAGCTATAATCATTATAACCAATTATAAGACATTTTTGTTTTTTAATTTAATTACTTTTATTTTTTTATTCATTTATTGATGTACAAAACAGGTTACAGCCAATAGGAATAACATGCTATATATTTATGACTTAGGAGCTAGATTGAAACCCTTACATATGTACACACTATGCAAAAGTCCTTTCAGCAGACAATATTTTACAGTGACTATAATAAAAAGTAAAAAAAAATAAAAATAATAATAATTATGTTATTGTTGAAATGGATGGCTAAATAAAGTATTTGTATTTTGTAATTGCATCACATATGTACAAAACATGAGATCTTATAGATAAAAAATGAGCAAACATTATGAGCCCTAAACACGCAAATAGGTTTTAAAAATCCAGCGGTGCATGCATGGATGCGAACCACGGCCCCCGGTATGGAGGGCGCGTTCTTATCCACTGAGCTACCATCGCTCAGACTGTAAATAAACCTTGACTGTAAGTGACATAATGCAGGGCAACCACCCAGAAGCAACAAGAGAAAAATGCGCAACCACGAGCTCATGCGCCGACTTATTACAGATTATCCAACTTCCATCAAAGTCAATGGCGCGTAATCTGCGCGCGCAATAGGGTTGCCACTTAGGTAGTACCTACTTACTTACTCATCAAAAGACTGCCTCGGTGGCGCAGTGGCTAGTGGGTCCCACTTTAAAGCAACGGCTGCGCAAGAGGTCCCGTATTCGATCCCCGGGTCGGGGCAAAAATTTGTACCCAAGTTTTAGGTAAGAATTTCTTAGTGGCAGCCCGACGTCTGGAAGTTGGCGGTCTTGTACCCCCGTGCCTCGGAAAGCACGTCAAGCCGTTGGTCCTGCGCCCAATCCCTCTCTGATCGTGTCACAGTAGTGTCTCATCGGAACATGAGGGTAAGGGAATAGAGATTGCACTTGTGTTTGCGCACACACTTGAGCACTATAGCATGCGTACGAGGCTGATCGTTGAGACTTTACGCCGTAGCCGTAATCGGTTTGAGAATATTATTACTTACTCATCATCTTTATTGCGCAGTGGCTAGTGCGTCGCACTTTAAAGCGCTGCGCTTCAAATCCCGGGTTCGATTCCCGGGTCGGGCCAAAATTTGTTCCTAAGGTTTTCTGTCAAGAAATTATCAGTGTCAGTCCGGAGTCTGGAAGTTGAAGGTCTTGTACCCCCGTGCAATTGTGTGAATGTACTCACAAAACCATAAAATATTCGGTTTCTTTCAATGTTTGCTCCTTAGGTTTCTTAGTGAAGAAGGATCTGACCGGTAGAGTCACTCAATTCGAAAGTAGACACTGATCGAATTGTTCTTTCCTGAATACTGTAAAGATAAAAAATAAATAAAAATTCTATAGGATCGACGCACTCCACGAAAATAGCCCCTAACAAATTCACATAAGATAATTAATAATTATTTTTTTTTATCATAGATGACAGACGAGCAGACGTATCACCTGATGACTAAGCGATTGCCGCCGCCCATGGACATCCGCGACACCAGTGGAGTCACAAGAGCGCTGCCAACCTTTAAACACCATTTCCCCCGGATTGGGCCTCCGATACCCTCACTCAGGCAACGAAACACCTAGCACAATGCTGCTTCACGCCGAATTCTGTGAGCACTGCCAGCCCTACCAGTTATGACAAGTGGTAAGATGGGGGGGATATGGGGGGCGGGGGGTGCGCACGCGCACGGGGCGCGGAGAAAGTCCAGACACCGGCCGACGCCGCTATGTAGGTGTGTTACTAGGTGACTTGTGGCCACTTGTCCGAAGATTTACCAACTTCGGCCACTTCGGCTAAGCTGAAAGCTTGCAGCGCTAAAACGTATCCGTAGAAAATATATTTAATTGTTCGGACCACGTGCCTTTAAGGTGACGGGTAGGGCACACTAGCGACGCCAATTGATTAAATGTTAGCAAATATACCGGATATCTTTTTATCTGTTTTGCTGTCCCAAGACTTCATAAAATTGGAAATTCATTTGTAGGATTGAACATTGGAATGTTTAATAAGTTACCTCAAAATATTTCGAAGCTGCAGTCTCTCGAAAAACACTTATACTATTTATTTAATACATAAGTATTATATATATATTATTAGTATTATAGTTATTATTAGTATTATAGTATACAAAAGTTAAGTATAAACTTAACTTTTGGATCTGCTTTTGTACTCGAAATTTGAATTACCGCCAAAAACGGCCACTTATGGCCGAAAGTATATAAGTATGGAGTACGCGAAAAATTGATTCACGCCAAAAGTGGCCGCTTTCAGCGTGAATAAATTTTTCGCGTACAAATGTTGGGTCCGCATTTGTGCATGGTTTTTTAATACATAGTATAAGTGTTTGCCGAGAGGTTGTAACCCCGAAATTGTTTCAAATAGATCCAGTTTAGTAGCTAAAAATTAAAATCGCTTGGTGTCGCTAGTGTGCCTTACCCGTCACCTTAAGCAGAAGAACCAACCTGCTCATTATGGGAACCACTTCCTGCAACGATATTTCCGACCCGGTCCGATATTGAAATCTTCAAGAAACGAGCCTTTACTCGTACCTTCAAGCCTACCTTCATCATCAGCAACCCACACTCGTCCACTGCTGGACATAGGTCTCCCCTAATGCAGGCCACTGCTCCCGATTTTCGGCCAGTCTCATCCAGCCCACACGAGCTAGCCTTCGAATGTCATCATCCCATCTTGTCACAGGGGCTACACTACGCTTACCGAGTCGCGGTCTCCACTCAAGGACTTTACGGCTCCAACGGCTGTCAGTTCTGCGGCTAATATGACCAGCCCACTGCCACTTCAGTTTGCTAATTCGGTGGGCTATGTCGGTGACTCTGGTTCTCTGTCGGATTACATCATTTCTGATGCGGTCCTTCAGAGATACTCCGAGCATAGCCCTTTCCATAGCTCTTTGAGCGACTTTGAACCGGTGGACTAGTCCAGCCGTGAGTGTCCACGTCTCGGCACCGTAAGTCATGACCGGAAGGACGCACTGGTCGAAGACACTCAAGCCTACCTTACCGTACCTTAAATGGTCGGCAGCGCATCTCCACTCCTTCTGGTGTGGCTGATGTCCATGGGCGGCCGTGATCACTTACCATTACCCGCTTGCACGTTTGCCTCCCTTTTTGTGTGTATATTAACAATAAAGAATAATGCGTGAGGTGGCTGTCGGAAAATTGCTAGGTTTGTGCCGTGGCGTGCTCGTGCGCTGATCGCGTGCTGGCGTTAATTGTATGTTTTGTATAAGCCTAGGGCAAAGGCCTCGGCGTTTTAAAAAAAGATATTATTCTATTTACTTATTTCATGCTGTTAGTTACTTTTTTATGTGATAGGTGGCAGACGAGCAAACGGATCAGCTGATGGTAAGCAATTGTTGCCCATGGACACCGGCGATACCAGTGGAGCCACAAATGCGCTGCCAACCTTTAAATGCCCTTTTACCCCGGATTGGGCCTCCGGTAATCTCATTCACGCGAAACATAACACAGTGCTGCTTCACGCCGGTTTTCTGTGAGGTCGTGGTATCACTTCAGTCGAGCCGGCCCAATCATGCCGAAGCCTGGCTCTCCCACTTGGAATACTTGGAATACCACTTGACTGATAAAATGTAGTATATACACATCTATACATCCTCGATGCAAGGGTTCGATCCCCGCACAGTACAAACATTTGTGCATGCATGAACATATCTGTTTGTATTGGTCTGGGCGTTATCTATGTATTATAAGTATGTTTTTACAAAAAGAAATTCTGATATCCATAACACAGGTGCTTGAGCTACCTATCTCGGAATCAGATCAATGTATGTGATGTTGTGAAATATTTATTTATTTATTTATCTATAAATTCCAATAACAACTCATACCTACATTGACCTAATTCCGTACTAAATGTTTTATCACTTGTGTTACGTCTCGCGAGCACGAAATGCGCTATCGGGTGAGACAAATCAAAGTTATTTTTATCCATAAAGCAATCTGGTAAAGATGTGTGCTATCGTACACAATTGTACTATGAAATAGTTATTTATAGTGATGTGTGATCTGCGAGTTACGGCATGCGTGGCGTACCGGCGGACGCAGTATGGGGCAGCTAACGGTGCGGCCCGTTAGGCGCGCGCGTCCACAGCACTTGATTAGATTCGGAACCAAACGCACTTTACTTCTTTACTAAAACACATGATTCTGTAGATGTGAGCTCAGTGGAAGGCCTTCCGAAGGTTGGAACCCGAGCAAGCACGTCTAGATTTTTCAAATGAATGAATGATAACTTTATCTTTGTGTATTGTATCGCATATACGAAGAGAGCGTACCTAATTTATCCTTAGTTTTTTTAGTTTGGTTTTTGTTCATAAGTTAAGTTCTACTATTGAAATGAAATGAAATGAAATGAAAATTGTTTATTCAATTTAGGTCCATACAGAACACTTATGAATGTCAACATGTTTACCACTGGTTCGGAATGTAGTTTTCTGCCAAGAAGACACCAGCAAGAAACTCAGCAGTTACTCTTTTAAAAAAAAATGTTTTACAAAATGTCACCATTAACTTAAAATATAGTACAATTTTTTGTGTTACTAATATGTCCCTAAATTATTGTCATTCAAAAAATCGTCTATTTTATAATAGCCTTTCTTCATTAAACAGTTTTTTATATACAATTTAAACTTATGTGTGGGCAAGTCAATAATAATCTGAGGTAACTTATTAAACATTTTTATGCTCAATCCTATAAATGAACTACCAACCTTATGGAGCCTGATATTTGGAACGGCCAGTCTGTGCTTATTTCTGGTGTTAAGGTTGTGGCAGTCGGACTTCTTCGAGAACAGATGGAGATTCTTATGAACGTACATAAGGCAATCAAGGATGTATTGAGAAGCCACGGTAAGTATGTCGATTTCTTTAAACAAATCTCTAAGGGAGTCGCGCGATCTAAGGCCATAAATGGCGCGGATGGCTCTCTTCTGTAATACGAAAATAGTCTGTATATCAGCAGCTGATCCCCATAGTAATAGACCATATGACATGATGCTATGAAAGTAGCTGAAATAAACCAGCCTCGCCGTTTCAACATCAGTTAGTTGTCTTATCTTTCTAACTGCATATGCAGCAGAACTAAGTCTACCTGCCAGGACATCAATATGGGGACCCCATTGCAGCTTCGAATCTAATGTGATTCCTAGAAATACTGTTGAATTTACGAGCGCAAGATGCTCATTATTAATGGTTATATTTGTATTAACCTGCCTCACATTTGGCATTGTGAATTTAACACATTTAGTCTTTTTGGCATTAAGTAGTAAATTATTAGTTGTAAACCAATATACCACTTGTGAGAGTGCATCGTTTACGTCGTCGAATACTTGCTTAAGCCTATCAACTCTAAAAATTAGAGAAGTGTCATCGGCAAACAATACAGTCTCACATAGGTCTTTTGTAAAGTGAGGAAGGTCATTAATATAAATTTAAAAAAGTAGGGGTCCCAATATGGAGCCCTGCGGCACTCCCATGAGTAGAGGGGCGCCAGTAGAATTTATTCCATTAACACTCACTTTTTGGATTCTACAAGAAAGGTATGATTGCAGTATTGAAAGTGCATTGTCTGAGACACCATAATGCCGTAGCTTCATTATTAAAGTTTCATGGTTAACACAATCAAAGGCTTTTGATAAATCGCAGAAAACACCAACAGCATCTTGCTTATTTTCCCACGCATTGAAGACATGTTTCATTAGTGCCACTCCTGCATCAGTAGTGGATTTCCCTTTAGTAAATCCGTACTGGTTATTATGAAATAAGTTATTTATTTTGAAGTGAGCTGCTAATTGAGTGAATATTATTTTTTCAAAGATCTTACTCACTGCTGGTAATATAGATATTGGTCTAAAATTTGATGGGTCATTTTTGTCCCCTGACTTATGCAGTGGTACAATTTTACTAAATTTCATTAAATTTGGAAAGTGACCCGTATCTACACATTTGTTAAATATAATAGCTAAATGTGGGGCAATAGTAGATATAATAGATTTTAAAATTTCTGTTGAAATACCCCATAGGTCCTCAGTTTTTTTTAACTTAAGGTCCTTAAATGTTTTTATAATTATATGGTCAGTAACATGACTAAAGCAAAAAGTAGCTTGACACTTCTCCACACAATCTTTCAGCAGGGACTCAGCAAGATGTGGACAAGAATTTAATGACTGAGTAGTAGTGATTGCTATATTGGAGAAAAAAGATTCAAATGCGTCCGCTATTTCAGCATCAGCGTAAAGATTTTTATTATTTAGTTTAAGAGAGATCTTGGTATCATATGATTTTGTTTTGCAAGTCTCTTTATTAATTATACCCCAAGTAGCTTTAATTTTATTGCCAGATTTACTTATTTTTTCTTTTAAATAATTTGCTTTAGCAAGTGCACAAACTTTCTTAAATATTTTAGAGTATTTTTTTACATATTCAAGCATTCTAGTGTTACTAGAAGTTGCTTTAATGGAGTATAATTCAAATAATCTTGTTCTACTTCTATAAATTCCCTTTGTAGCCCAGTCACTAAATTTCGTCTTAGTATTGTCTACTTTAAAAGTTTTCTTTGTAAATATAGTATCAGATACAGATTTTATCGCACTGAATACTTGTTCATACAGTTGGTCAATAGTATTATTATCATCAAGTGGTAAAAAGGAAAATTTTTCTTGAATTTTTTCTTTAAAATTTTCCATTCGATTTACAGTAATAGGTCTGTATACAAATGTCAATGAAGCGGGGACATCATGATGTTCAAAGACTACTTCCTGCCCACTGTGGTCGGAATTTATAAAGTTTATTATAGATTTTGTGATTGGTTCAGAATCACAAAAAATATTATCAATGCAAGTAGCTGATGTAGGAGTTACTCTAGTGGGTATTAAAAATAAGCAAATAGTAATAAGTTTTTTTTAATCGAAGGGCAGTGCACCCTTACACAGGTTATTATTATGATTAAAAGGGGACACTGATGTACTATAGTTGAATACTGCTTCGCTGTTATAAGTCAATAAAAATTATTTTATTTAAATTATTTTTTATTTTATTTGGCACATACAAAATAAGGAAACTTTGTCGGTGCTGATCCAAGAGACCAACCCCGACGCTGGTTTTCAGTAACTACCATAACATTATTGCGCATCTGTTCCATATCTATGTAACAGTCGCATGTATAAAATTGAGATTGAGATGCAGGCATGCAGGCAGATTATACAAAACCATACAAAAAAAAAGTGTCTATCACAAGAAAAAAAAGATGCATCAAAGTAAACCACATTTATATGACCCCCTAGATTGATTTTCAAATCTATCGGCGATGAAGAAAGACATAAAAATTAAATAAAAAAATAAAAATACGTTTATTTGCCGTGGTAAGCACATTTTCTGTGACTCACACACTAGGCAAAGCCTGTCCTATGGAAGTTAAAATAAAAGTTACCTAAGTTACAGATTGGCTATTGAGAGCAATCCTGTGCGTTTCAAATAGTTTCTCAAATATATCTCTGAAAAGCTGTTAAAATAATTATTATTTGTATCATGTGTTATTGGTTTGGATCAGTGGTAGCGAACGCTGGCTCTGGTGCAAGGGTTGCGGGTTTAAACCCCACGCAGTACAAACATGTTTGTGCGTGAACCAATAGATCATCTATGTATTATTATATGTATGTATTTACAAAAGAAAAGTATTATATGTATATATTTGTGTTGGGTCTGATATCCGTAACACAGGTGCTTGAGCTACGTATCTCAGAGTCAGATGATGTTGTGAAATATTTATTTATTTATTGGTGGACCTAAATAAACAACCCTCTTACAATTGTAGAGACGATACTGAATATGTAACCAATATCGAGTTGGCCATATCGGAATAATCACACGCGACTGCCGTCTTAACCTTAAAATTCTTCTACAGGGGAACCAGCCTGTCTGTGTGATTAGGTACTAGACTGATCAATTCCTCAAGTTAGTCATCGTCAGCCCATTTAAGTCCCCACTGCTGGGGCAAGAGGGAGACCCGTGGGTCTCCCTCAATCACATGAGGGGTAGTCGCCATACTCACCACGCTTGGCAGACGGGTTGGCGAGGGTTTTGATATAAATGCGGATTTTTCCTTCTCTGGGTGCTGATGATCATGCCAGCAGCTTTACCTTAGTCGCATTTTACGACACCTCGGTAAGAGTGAGGGTGGCCTATTCTACTCTGCCGGGGACCACACGGCCATTCCTCAAGTTAGCCCGAGGTCCAAAGCGAGGACTATGGATGCAACCAGGAATTTCACTCTCTTACTATTGTACCTTCACTTTGAGGGAAAATTAACTATGGCAAGGAGTGGAACACCCTGCCAGCGTCTAATTTTCCCAGTGATTACCACCCCAATGTTTTCAAAACTAGAGTGAATAGGCTACTTTTGAGTGAGCTCGCTCCATCGTAGGTTTCTTCTCAACTCTAAAGTTCAGTGTGAAACCAAGAGCAAACCCATCATAAATAAAAAAAACCAGTACATGTAGATATAATTTTACAATTCTACTTATAACTATAATGTATCAATACGGGGATTAACACGATATTTATTATGTGAAACAACATTGTGTACCCACATATTTGGCTCGACGTTTCGGCTACGTTACAGCAGCCGTGGTCACGAGAGGACTGATAAAAAAAACTAATTCTACTTATATTTAATTTTAGATTAATAAAACTCTTCCATCGATATTTCGACCAAGAACATGACATACAGGACATACTCTCTCTTATTACAAATCACGAAATAAGTAATAGTACCGGAACAAAACTCGTGCCAGCCCTTTTTAACATTGCGTCTTGGAATTGAATGACATGAGCTTTAGTACAGTAATAAGTAATAAGATCGCGATTTGTAATGTTTGTGAAAAGTGTGTACGCCGCACACTAGCGCTCTCTTTATTAAATTCGATGAATCATGGTGGACTGCTTACTTCCGGGCTGACACAAGAAAACCTTTTTTTTATATGATTAGTGGCAGACGAGCAGACAGATCGCCTGGTGGTAAGCGATTGCCGCCGCCCATAGACACCCACGATACCAGTGGAGTCATAAGTGCGCTGCCAACCTTTAATTTAGGGCACACGAAGCGACGCAATCGATTTTAAGTTTTAGCTACTAAACCGGATCTATTTTAAACAATCTCGGGGTTACAATCTCTCGGCAAACACCTATACTATTTATTTAATACCTACTTATACTCGTAGTTAACTGTTTGGTCTGCTTTTGCACTCGAATTTTGGATTACCGCCAAAAGTGGCCGCTTTTGGCGTGAATAATTTTTTCGCGTACAAAAACGGAACCAATATATGTGCATTATATAATAAATAGTACAAGTGTTTGCCGAGAGATTGTAACCGCGAAGATGTTTAATATAGATCTGGTTTAGAACCTAAACATTAAAATCCATTGGCGTCGCTAGTGTGCCGTACCCGTCACCTTAAGCCCCCTTTCCCCCGGATTGAGCCTCTGGTACCCTTACTCACAAAACAAGCTCAGTTAAAATTTAGATCCAACCCGAGAATCTTAACTCAATCCCATAGGATGCTAAGTGCAACCATCTTTTTTAAAAGACCTTCAAGGTATGAACAAAACTAAATCCGTTACAAAATTAGGTTTGTGTATTAAAACTAGAAGAAAAGCAAATGGGCCAACGACCTGGTGTTGGCCTAGAAAGGTCACTGCCAAGGCTTTTTAGGCTAACGACAGGCCTCGATGCGTAATTCCACGTTTGCGGTCTCTGTTGCAACCTCTGCGACAGGGCTGGCAAACCAATGGCACAATCACAAATTGATCACACTAAGTTTATACTGATCTAGCCTTCGATTAATACAATATACTTAGCTGAAGATAGAGCATGTCCCTTCAATTAGACAACTGATGGGCTTGACGCACAACTACATACACGTAAGTACGTGTCTCTCTTGATACATTTGGTTTAAAGTTGAACGATATTGGAAGACAGAGACAACCCAATTTTTTTGTACTACCTACATTCTGTAGCTACGCTCAGCCAAGTTTCAGAGTTGAGTCCTGTCGTCAAAAGAACTTGACTCGTCACAAATGAATATACTTATCGTATGTTTCTATCTCGCTCTGCAAAATGGTGACCAAAACATGAATGAATTTAGAAATATCATAAGAAATTAAGATTTCTTATGAGTGAAATGTGATTCCATGATATTTGTTATTTCTTTTCGAATAATTTGTACAACGCGCAAAAGCGCACGAAGGAATTTTAGCAACCTTAATCCCACTTAAAACAAATAAAGAATATTTTTGTGTGACACGATCGCTTACTAGACTCGCCAATTTGCGACTGCGTGCGAGCAATTAGGCTTGGGCAATGAATATCGATATAAAGGAGCGATAGTTTTTCCCCACGGTGTATCAATTTTCGATATTTATTTTCAGATATCAAAATCGATATATTTTTAAAGCTCTGCTGTCTGTTTATCCGTGACATCATGTTTTTGAATAATTCTTTGCTTCACACACAAACAAACAAAAATTATACAATATGAAAGAAGATAGAGGCCTTTGAGATGTGGTGTTGGAGGAGAATGTTACGCATACCTTGTACCGCAAAAAGAACCAATAGATCAATTCTCGATCAACTGAAGATCAAAACCAGACTGTCGACTATCTGTTATCAAAGATTACTAGGTTACTTTGACCATATCGCCCGAAGACAGTCTGACAACTTAAACAAGTTGGTTGTTGTTGGGAAGGTCAATGGTAAAAGTCGAAGAGACCGTTCACCTTTTTGTTGGTCAGACCAAATAATGGATGTAACCGGCCTCACTTTGCCGATTGCCCTAAGACAAGCCGAGGATATGGAAGAATAAGAATATATTTATTGTCTCTTTAAAAACACATTTTAACATAATAAGTAGAAACAAATATACAAGTATCATGCATGATGAGACAAAGGGAAGGAGCTCAGCTCATGTTGCCACGAGCATGTCACCCCGGGCAACGCTGGTTTTTAGCTACTCGCCTGCCTTCTGAGATGTTGTTTGAAGGCATAAGGTAATAGGACTTGATTGGAAGAATGGAAAGACCTTGTCAAAGCCAACGCCTCGGTAAAGCCATTTCAAAAAAGACACGACCTTCAGCAATGAAAAATACGATGAAGAAGGTACTGAAACGAAGTGAGCGTGGGCCACTATTTCTGTAATAAAGGTTGCTCTGCCCTGCTCGACGCCGTAACCTCTATTTCACGCTTGCCGCGGTAGCTATCAGAGTGGCACATTCATCTGCATAATTTCGGTAATTAAGACGTTTTAATGACCAGATTAATATGTGGGAACTGGAGATCTAGTCATAACTGGGTTAACATAAACAGTTAAACTAAAATACGGTCTACGATAACTTCTGTCAGACAGTTTAATGTTCGCGATTTTAGTTTGAGGTGACGGGTAGGGCACACTAGCGACACCAACCGTTTTAATTTTTAGCTACTAAACCGGATCTATTTTAAACAATTTCGGGGCTACAACCTCTCGACAAACGCTTATACTATTTATTAAATAACCATGCACAAATGTTGGGTCCAACGCGTACGCGAAAAATTGGTTCACGCCAAAAGCGGCCACTTTTGGCGTGAATCAAATTAATTGCAACATTTATGAATTTAATTAATAGTTTAAGTGTTTGTCGAGAAGTTGTAACCCCGAAATTGTTTAAAATAGATTCAGTTTAGTAGCTAAAAATTAAAATCAATTGGCGTCGCTAGTGTGCCTTACTCGTCACCTTAAACTTACTGTTTTTGTTATGGTGACAGTTTTATGAAGTCTCTTTATAGCCTAGCCAAAGTGTAGGCTTTTTATGATCATTGGTGACAGACGTGCAAACGGATCACCTAATGGTAAGCGATTGCCGACGCCTAAGGTAGTGTTGCAGGATAATCGATTATACGTCGATTATTAATCGTTTATGCAAATGGGGCACACCCAGACCAATACAAACAAACATGTTCATGCACACAAATGTTTGTACTGTGCGGGGATCGAACCCGCAACCCTTGGACCAAAGGCAGCGTTCACTACCGCTTCCAAACGGGTCGTGTGTGTCTCCTTTGTTTGAATGCGACGGGTATATTCTCGTTCCTTACGGGACGGCTTTTAAATTAAACCACCTGTATGATATGCTATTAACATATTCTTGTTTTCAGACAGCGTAAAATCGCTTTATGTGAAAGAAAAGGCAAACGGCGTCACAGCTGAATATTGAGTTTCAAAACGTCCAGTGAAATGAAAAGCGAGTGTCGCCAGACGCCACACCGGAGTCGCAAGAAAGTTTCTGCATCTAATGTTACTAACTTGTGCTGGGTGTGTCCGTGTGTCGGTAAACAGAACCTTAACTTTCGATTAACTGAGGAACAAGAACTTGATATCCCTTCCTCATTCATCGCCATCATTTTGTCCGATTTGCGTCCCAAGCTGTCAAAGCCACACCTTTTTTGGGTCTACCCCTTCTGCCGGGACCGGGGGGCGGTGGTGACATAGCCAGACATTTTTTTTTTGTAATAGGTAGGAGACGAACAGACGGATCACCTGATTGCACTCGCCATTCATGTCACAGCCATCTCTCTAGCATAATTTATGTTTTAAATGGCCACTTTTTTTAATCATTGAATCGCCTTCATTGTCGTCGTCGATCATTGATTGGGCTGTGGCTCTGTGCATACTTACGTCTCGGTTTATTGCAAAACCTCATTATTTACAAAAAAATCATTACTTTCAAATCAAAGTTTAATAAAGTTTTGTATTTTTTTATCTGTAACACAAATAGTTTTTTTTTATGACATAGGTGTCAGACGAGCAGACGGATCATCTGATGGTAAGCAATTGCCGCCGCCCATGGACACCCGCGATACCAGTGGAGTCACAAGTGCGCTGCCAACCTTTAAACTCCCGCGGATTGGGCCTCCCTACCTCACGCAGCGAAACACAGCACAATGCTGCTTCACGCCGGTTTTCTGTGAGGCCGTGGTATCACTCCGGTCGAGCCGGCCCATTCATGTCTGTGGCGTCTTTTTAGGAGAGCCGTAGTCTGAGTGTAGAGCCAAGTTACTAACTTCACAAACTCTACACCGTACTGAAAATGTGTGCTCAGTTAAGATTTAAGGTGACGTGTAGGGCACACTAGTGACGCCAATAGATTTTAATTTTTAGCTACTAAACCGGATTTATTTTAAACAATTTCGGGGTTACAACCTCTTGGCAAACACTTATACTATTTATCAAATGTTATATATTTATGAATAAGTTTTATGAATAAGAATAAGTTTCCTTGTTTTGTATTGTGCCAAATAAAATTATGATTAATTCAGTCATTCATAGATCTATATGGATCTAGGTACCTACGGCTACAGATAACGCGCCAATTGAAAGCAGACCTCGCCCGTATTACAGAATAAATACAGGACAGTACTCAGCTTCAATAAAAAAATCGATCTTGGAATAGGTAACCGCGTTCCAAATATAAAAAAAAATAAAATAAAAATAAATATTTCACAACATCACATACATTGATCTGACTTCGAGATAGGTAGCTCAAGCACCTGTGTTACGGATATCAGAATCAACAGTGGGATTACAAATATACCTATACATATAATACTTTTCTTTTGTAAATACATACTTACATTAAATATACAAACTTACATGGGGAAGTTATTTTTTCAGTAAGTATATAGTTTCCCTGCATGATTGATTATGGACTATAACGTCGCGATAGTTCCCGTTTGGTTATAATAATGCAAAAAAACTAACATACAGTCAGACCTCCACCTTTTTTTGAAGTCGTTTACAAATCATATCAACTTAGCACGAACTTGCACAATGACAAAACATTATTTTTTTAAAGTAAATTGTAAGCAAACTAACACGACAAGTCTTAGTTTTTGTCACTAAAGTGAGGTAATTCGTTCGACGCTTCATGTTCGCTCGTGAAAGTATCAAAAACGGTTTTTATTTGTTCGTTCGTTTTGCAGTTTTCCCCGTTTCGTTTTTTGTGACTATTACCTACGCTTGCGCTATCTAGCGTCATCGGATATTTTCGTAATACCTATCTACACCTTAGTCGCCTTTTACGACACCTCGGTAAGAGTAGGGGTGGCCTATTCTACTCTACTGGGACCACACGGCCACTAACCACACGACTAAGGTAAAGCTGCTGGCATGATCATCAGCACCCAGAGAAGGAAAACTCTGCATTTATATCAAAACCCTCGCCAACCCGTCTGCCAAGCGTGGTGAGTATTGTAATTACCCCTCATGTGATTAAGGGAGGCCCGTGCCCCAGCTGTGGGGACTTAAATGGGCTGATCATGATGATGATGATGACCTATCTATAATCATCTTAGCGTGTACAGATCAAGTTAACCCCTGCAGTGGAAAAATAGCACTTGTCCCTTAAACATAAGGACGGTCCAAAGGTCAACAAGGGTAACTCGACGTGACGCCTTGTACCTTATTACCAAATCTGCGGGTTCTGTCGCGAGGGCGAGGAAACCATTATCCAGGTCCTCGGCGAGTGCTTAGCACTTTAGCGCTGCACCACTGCAGAAGCCGGCACCTGGGAGCACACATTATATCGGCAGACGAGATCAAAAGCTGGAGCTGGAGCTACATGACGTGCCACAATAGATCAACTAGATACTGGTCGCAGTGGCAATGTGACGCAAGGCTCACCCCATCTCTTTCAAATAATACCCGACTATTCATGCCAGCAGCTTTACCTTAGTCGCCTTTTACGACACCTCGGTAAGAGTGAGGGTGGCCTATTCTACTCTGCCGGGGACCACACGCCCAGAGAAGGAAAACTCTGCATTTATATCAAAACCCTCGCCAACCCGTCTGCCAAGCGTGGTCAGTATGGCAATTACCCCTCATGTGATTGAGGGAGGGCCGTGCCCCAGCAGTGGGGACTTAAATGGGCTGATGATGATGATGATGATGATGATGACCCGACTATTATTATCTTACTCTATGCGTCTTACTTTCAAAGATAGTAGGTAGGTAAGTATTACATATTTCTTTACTCTACGGTATTATAATAATAATATTTTTTTTTTACATAAATATTTTCACAACATCACATACATTGATCTGACTCCGAGATAGGTAGCTGAAGCACCTGTGTTACGGATATCAGAATCAACAGCGGAATTACAACTATATACATATAATACTTTTCTTTTGTAAATACATACTTATAATACATACAAACACCCAGACCAAT
Source organism: Marasmia exigua (assembly GCA_019059595.1). NCBI lineage: Eukaryota > Metazoa > Arthropoda > Insecta > Lepidoptera > Crambidae > Marasmia > Marasmia exigua. Next base: position 19,941,785 of record CM032482.1, read on the forward strand.
ACAAACAGACATGTTCATGCACACAAATGTTTGTACTGTGCGGGGATCGAACCCGCAACCCTTGGACCAAAGGCAGCGTTCACTACCATTGTTCCAAACGGGTCATCTAAAAGATTTTATGTAAAATTGTATACGTTGACTTTGGCACACGAAATATTCAAATATTAAATTTTCTAATAAAATTTAGTAAATTATTGGACATACCTAGAAATATTTATAGCTTTATCAAAATGTATGACAATAACTATGATTTATATCAAATTTGGCCGCTGCAGCATTTTCAAAAATGAAGTCCTACATGCAGTACCCATGGTTGTAATGGAACGTTAAAAATATTGTCTATGATACGTTTGACTTCGTAGTTCGATCGTGAATTGATCTATTGGTGCTGAGAATAGAGTTTATGTACACCATTCGAACTTTTACAATAGAATCGGAACATTCGTATACGAACTAGCACACGGAAAAAGTTCGAGTAGCCTTTTTTTTTTTTTTTTTTCTTCTCGCTGGGGAATGCCGCCGGCCCGAAGTGCAATGGCCGACGTCGCCGCCTAGTGGCGGCGCCTTATGCATACCCTCCTGCTGGGGAGCAGGAGGGTTATGTCGGGCTCTCCTCTGGCGGGAGCTTCTCCTAACGAGAAGCCGGCCAGAGGCATACCGACTAAACCCCAGCGGTTTTCCCTCATCGCCCTTAAATGGGAAGGCGTCGTGGGCTGTAGGACGAACCTATTACCCATACGGGCGCCACGACCCAAAAGTTCGAGTAGCCTGACAATCGGATCAACAGCTTAACGTGCGTGCCGAGGCACGGGGGGGTACAAGACCGCCAATAGCCAGACTCCGGGCTGACACTGAGAATTTCATAACAGAAAAACTCAGGTACGGCACTCTATGGTATGTAATATTTCATGATTTCAGAAGGGTCACTAATACGTGCGCTTCAAACCTTTTAACCCTTTTTTCTCGAGATTGAACCTACGGTACCCTCACTCACTCGATGAAACACAATGCAGAAGCTCAATTCTCAGGATGTAAGATATCAAATTCAACATTTATATGGAAGAATGTATAGAAATATCTCATTCGACTTTTTTGTAGAGAAAAGGCCCTCAGGCGCTGCTTCATGTGGGTTCTGTGAGTCTGAAATATCATCATGATGATTCAGGATTTGGGGAGTCTGGTAATTACAATTAAGCGACTGCAGTCTGACTGCAATCTTCGCACCTTTTGACAGTGGAAAAACCAACTGAATCAGTTTACACGTTTCAGTAACTATCCGAAACGTACAAGTTTTCTGTTTAAGTCACCGCTGACCGAGCTAATGGTAGATATGAGCACATAGATTTGAAAAAATTACCAGATGTGCATGCTCGGATTCAAACCCACGACCTCGCATACGGAAGGCGCAATCCATTGATCTGCCATCTTTTTTTTGGAAGCATTAGTAGATAAGTCTCCCACCGTCAAAAATTCTGTTATTCCGTTAAGTAGGTATTCATTTTTTTTATATGAAAGGTGGCAGACGAGCAGACGGATCACCTGATGGTAAGCAATTCCGCCTCCCATGGACACCCGCAACACCAGTGGAATCACAAGTGCGCTCCCAACCTTTTCCCCTTCCCCCCATTGGGCCTCCGGTAACCTCACTCACACGGCGAAACACAGCGCAGGCGCTGCTTCACGCCGGTCTTCTGTGAGGCAGTGGCGTTAAGCGTGGCTCTCCCACGTTCATCAGGTGACCGGTAGATTGCCGCCGCACATAGACACCCGTGACACCAGTGGAGTCACAAGTGCGTTGCCAACCTTTAAACTCTTTTTTTTCATGCCTAAGCCCATTCATACCTAAGCGTGGCTCTCCCACATTTAAAAATTCATAGTATGATTCGGGCATGTAAGTATTGATGGACTGTCAGAGCAAGAGGGGGCTTCGTCATATCATAGACGGCCTTGTGCTAAAGTAAGCCAAATATACGCCGACCCCAAAAGGACCGCAAAAGTCCGTTATGTAGGTAAGTATTCATGGTATGATTCGGGCATATAAGTGTTGATGGACTGTCGTCAGCCAAGCCAGGAAAAAACAGAGGTACCACAAATAACTATTTCATCAACATACATTATGGTGCGTAAGTCGAACCCAACAAGCTACTCTTGCTTCGGCTGAACGAAGTAGCAGCCTTTAAACTGTCCCACTGCAGGGCTTAGGCCTCAATCATAGAACTCAAGTTATCGCTACTATGATGGGATTAGGCTGTATCACCATGCTTGCTCCGAAAAATTAGAAACATACTTTTCGCTCAACCCGGGAATCGAACCCAGAACCCTGAGATCACGGCTCGGTACTTAAACCACTAAACTAACAGGGCGTAAGGCTGAACGAGTCTTTAATAAATCCTTTCTTCATTGGTCACAGCGTCTGAGAAGATGATAGTTGCGCAGTGCTAGTAGGATGGTGGGATTCCATATCGACCTTGATGACTGACTGGTGAAGTCCTATTGATAAGGTTGGCAACTCCACCCCCCACCCCTGGTCAATACCAGTCAATACTGTCTTGCGCTAAAGTAAGATGAATATAAGCCGACCCCAAAAGGGTCCTGGTGAAAGTCTCACCAGACAGCAGCGAGCTCGCGAAGGACTCCTCCTGGCCGGCGGCGCCCGCCACCAGCACCAGCACCAGCCACACTGTCATACTGTACCACTGTCAAACTGTCACTGTCACTAATGTCGGCACTGTCACTGCGCGGGATAGCGCATGGCGCGACCGCTCGTCCCGACGCCTGAGTAGCAACTGTCCGAGAAAGAAAGGGGTTTGCTTGCGTGCGCGCACCGGCAAAGATTATGAACGGTAGATGGGCTGTCGCATACACCATGCTTTTTACACGTCTTAAAAACTTTTCGGGGAATTGGGCCATGGAACAAAGGGTCTAATCTCAAAAAAAGAGATCACTATAATCGTGGGAGAGTCACGCTTTGGCATGAGTGGGCCTCCTCGACAGGATTGATACCACGGCCTCACAGAAAACTGGCGTGAAGCAACACTATGCTGTGATTCACTGCGTGAGAGAGGGTACCGGAGGCCCAATCCGGAGGAAATGTGTCTCTCCTGCTGTCGCGGGTGTGTATGGGCGGCGGCAATCGCTTACATCAGATGATCCGTCTGCTCGTCTGACACCTATCACATAAAAAAAAACAAAAAATGCACGCATGCATGAATGAGTGCGTCGTCTGTTTAGCACGCAATGTGGGTATCAGGCGTTACATGCCTATACATATACAATAGATACACAATATACTAATAAATATTACAATATTATATTATGGTAGAGCCACCAAACATCTTATTCTGCAAGTGGTTCAAGAACTCTTCGCCTTAAATAATCAAAGTACGAGTACTCTATAGATACTTAGGTACCAAGTAAATTAATATCTGAGTGTGTTTGGTACTCGAGTTTTTATCCTAGGGTATCATTCCCAGTTGCGACCAAAGCTTTCGGATCGCCATGAGAGATCATTGGATTTGGTGAGTCTGATAATTACAATGAAGCGACTGGCCACCTGAAATTCCTAGTGAAAATAATAGTGGCCTCTGGTCCACTGGTCTGGTTGGTCTGCCAGCACGGAATGGATGGTTAGACGTATAATTTCTAGCCGTGGGAGAGCCACGCTTTGGCATGAATGGGCCAGCTCGACCTGGGTGGTACCACGGCCTCACAGAAAACCGGCGTGAAGCAGCACTGTGCTGTATTTCGTTGCGTGAGTGAGGGTATCGGAGGCCCAATGAGGGGGAAAAAGAGAATTTAAAGGTTAGCAACGCACTTGTGTCACGGGTGTCTATGTGCGGCGGCAATCTACCGGTCACCTGATGAAAGTGGGAGAGCCACGCTTAGGCAAGAATGGGCCGGCTCGACCGGAGTGATACCACTGCCTCACAGAAGACCGGCGTGAAGCAGCGCCTGCATTGTGTTTCGCCGTGTGAGTGAGGTTACCGGAGGCCCAATGGGTGAAGGGGAAAAGGTTGGCAGCGCACTTGTGACTCCACTGGTGACCCAGGTGTCTATGGGCGGCGGCAATCGCTTAATATCAGATGATCCGTCTGCTCGTCTGCCACCTAAGTATCACAAAAAAAAGTTAAAAAGAATGTCGGAAAAACACGTGAATATCGGAAAAACATGTGAATGTCGCAAAAGCAACAGAATATCAGGTAAATAAATGAATGTTGGGAAAAGTGGAATACGAAGTAGCATCAACCAGCCCTTCTGTACTAGCAGAGTCACTGCTCAAATTATCGCCATTTAACGGCAACAGGCGCACGCGCAGAGGTACCACTTTGTTGACTCGGCTACAGATAGCGGAGGAAATTGCCTTTCGTTACGAAAGTAGATGAACGAGTCCTTCATAGTTACTACGGATGTAATCTAGTCTCAACGTACAGACAGCTCCAGATCAAGTTACCCCCTCGCAGTGCACTTGTGTCGGGTAAAAGTTTAACAAGGGACGGGACGACGTGACGCCGTCTGTACTTAGATCGCCTTCCCGATACCGTCTTTATGATAAGTAGGTAGCAGTCGAGCAAATCCTGGTACTGAGCTGACCTTTTCTGTTGTGTGATGATTTCTGAATGGCCAACCACGCATTAGCGACTCCTTTGATTTCGCAGATCAGATAGGCGGTGATCTTACCATGGGGGACCTGCTCGCTTGTTTGCCTCCTCTAGCATAAAAAATGAATTAGTTACTCGTCCATTCAGTTCTACTCCGTTCTATGGAACGGTTTGGCTGCGGGAGTATTTCCCGTCGGCAACAACTTGGAGACCTTCAAGAGAAGAGCGTACTGTTTTTTGAAAAGGCCGGCAACACATTAGCGATCTCTCTGATTTCGCGGATGTTCATGGGCGGCGTTGATTACTTTCCATCAGGTGAGTTTAAAAAAAATCTCTCTCGGAAGGAATTCTTACAATTTTCCTGAATGACGCGGATGAGAAATGGCAATTTTGAGAACTCATGTGTCATCGACACTTTTACTTTTACACAACTCGCTTTACTTTAAATGTGTTTCCTTGATCATCAACGTCTCAGCGTGTCATTCCCGATTGCGTTAAAAGCCGTTGCTTCGAAGCCCGGGGTACCTACTCTTTTAATTTAGACCAACCAATATCTGTTTACAATAATATTTAATACTAATACAGTGGTACTTAAAGGCTAGTTCCGCATACTTAAAGAAAAAGTTTAGTACTTACTTAAAAGTTTAGTTAGTACAATAATTACATTTTTATTAACTACTTCTATACGTAATATAATCTTATCTACTCAAATTATTGTGACCTAACCGACGTAGAAGGTCGGTAACAATTTTATAGAACATTACCTTTGAGTCAAAGTTTATGCCTAAAGAGTGAATTAACTGGTTAACTATTTTACAAAGTCGTAAAACTGTTCTACGCAGGGGTGGGCAAAGAGGTGTAACTAATACTGCTGCGTGAAATTCTAACCGGTAATCGGTTTTGATTTATTTGGATTACTTCTCTTTATCGTTAAAAAAGTCATTTAAATTATAATATCATTTAGAAATTAGATATTGCCTCAATTTTCTTAAGAAAATAGTTAATTGTTTCAAGATTTTTTTATGTTGTTAGGGATTAACAAGGACACGCCAACGGCGCTTACTATTTTTATAAGAGTTGCTTATATTAAATTTAACGTTTAAATTACTGAAATGCTTGTTTTATTTTTCAATTTCTAATAAGAGAAATTGTATTTCACACGTATAGAACATTTTCAAAATCTCACAATCCCGTAGGAGTATCCATACTAATGTAATGTTTGAGGTCGATGACCCCAAATTTCACTACCTAACCGGTCACTGCATATTACTTACAAAAATAACTACATAATTTGTAAAAAATTCAACTGTCTAGTTGTGGTTCTGGAGATAGAAACTTGAGGCAGACAACCTTTGGGTTCGGAACCCTAATAAAAACGACCACAAGTCTATTGATTCGAGCATCTAACAGGCTTGGACATATCGAGGTAGGAGTGAGCGCCCCCTGTCGGCGAAGGAGACGAGCAGCGCGGGCGCCGTTAGCTCCTCGATGAATGATCGGTTTACAGTAACCGAACAGGTTCCCCGGCCCGGCGTAATATACCGTAACCAGTAGGGCTACGTCTACACGCATCACATTAAAGTTAGGTTTTTTTTATGTCATATGTGGCAGAAGAGTAGACGGATCACCTGATGGTAAGCGATTGGCTGGACCGCCCATGGAAACCCGCAATACCAGTGGAGTCACAAGTGCGCTGCCAACCTTTAAACCCCCCTTCGCCCGGATTGGGCCTCCGGTACCCTCACTCGCGCAACGAAACACAGCACAGTGCTGCTTTCACGCCGGTTTTCTGTGAGCCCGTGGTATCACTCCGGTCGAGCCGAAGCATGGCTCTCCCACAGTTAGACGTATTGAGCAAAAAACTGGGCAAACTGCGATTTTTAGAATATAGTATTTATAAAGCGGTAAATCCTATATGCAGCGGCTACACGTTAGGTAATCCGAAAACACGAAACGCATGCGCGATGTAATCGACACCTAGCGCCATCTATTGGTTTACAGTGGAACTAATTTCCCGAAACGAAGTGAGGGCGGGCCACTAGTAACAGATAAAGATAAGATTTAACCGTTCGTGATATTTATAAGAAGGACCGATGGATGGAAGTGACGGGATGAAGAAACTGGGAAAGAAACTTGTGTCGCACAATGAATACCCGCAACACCAGTGGAGTCACAAGTGCGCTGTCAACCTTTAAACTCCCCTTCCGTTCGATTAGGCCTATGATGCACCCATTCGGAAAAACACAGCGCAAACGCTGCTTCACGCCGGTTTTCTGTGAGGTCGGGGTATCACAAGAAAAGTAGCCCACGCTGAGGCGTGGCTCTCCCGTGATAAGGAGAATTCAAAATGTTGGTTCCAAAAATCCGAACTAATTATTCTACGTTATGTGAACACAACTTAAGAAGCAGGAATGCCAAAAATCGTTTACACATCAATTGTGTAGACCGACCTTGTTGCCAACCCTGCGAAGGTGAATGAGGTAAAACGACATCACCCTGTTTATTTTGCATATAACTGTGTTACGACTAGTTCTACTAGAGTAGAGATAAATGGGATTTTGTACGTTTTGGAAGTTGCTATACTGGCTGGATTGCGAGCGTTTTCAAAGAGGAGCGACGACGCAGCGAAAACGTCGCGTCTACGCAGCGTTCACACCGTAGATGCGAAGCGAATTAAAACTTAGTATTATAACTTTTATTTTTTAAATTTTTTTATCACATGAAAAAAATACAATAAAACTTATACAAAAGCTTTTAAAAACCATTAAGGTTTACTCTAACTAAAGCTTAAGAGTTCACAAATAATATTACTTTTTAAAAATAACGAATACTAAATATACAAATAACTAGTGTAGTGTACTTTTATAAAGATTACCACCCAAGACCATTATAATCATCGTCATCAGCCCATTCAAGTCCCCACTGCTGGGGCACAGGCCTCCCTCAATCACATGAGGGGTAATTGCCATACTCACCACGCTTGGCAGACGGGTTGGCGAGGGTTTTGATATAAATGCAGAGTTTTCCTTCTCTGGGTGCTGATGATCATGCTAGCAGCTTTACCTTAGTCGCCTGTTACGACACCTCGGTAAGAGTGAGGGTGGCCTATTCTACTCTGCCGGGGAAAACACGGCCAAGACCATTATAGCAATGAACAATCATCACTACAGTAGCCCAAGGAAGTAATCTTTGAGCTTGTATTTTATATTTTCTGTTGTGATTTCATCCACTTACTTCTGCGGCATATTATTGATAAGTCTAGGCAGTAGGTACTTCACGGTGCGTGCGCGTACGCGTTGTTTGCGCGCGGCTGCCAGAGCCGGTTCTTGCTGCTAGCTCGAGTATATACCGGGTGGTCAATTTGTGTTTTAAAGGATTCATTGAAAAAGTGCTCCTTTAGTAAGGTATATTAAAATTGCACGTGGATCGGTAATGTTCTGCAGTATTTAAAAAGGCCGGACACGTCATTTTGAAATCTAATTTTAGTTTTGTAGGGGATTATAGTTTTAAGTATTTTAATTTGTAGTTTTAGGATCTCGTTCAGATACGACTATAACTCTATGTGCGTGGCCCGGTGGTCGCCTTCTCCTTATAATAATGTCCTCCAAACCAATATTTCGGTCATGGCGGCCAATCTCAGCGATCAGGGATTAGGCGCAGGACCAACATCTTAACGTGCTTTCCGAGGCACGGGGGTACAAGACCCCCAACTTCCAGACTCCAGACTAACACTAAGAATTTCTTAAGGTGACGGGTAGGGCACACTAGCGACGCCAATGCATTTAAATTTTTATTTTCTATACCGAATCTATTTTAAACAATTTCGGGGTTACAATCTCTAGGCAAACACTTATACTATTTATTAAATAACCATGCACAAATGTTAGGTCCAACGCGTACGCGAAAATTTTTTTGCGTACAAAAACGTCACCTTAACAGAAAAACTCAGGTACAAATTTTGGCCCGACCCGGGGATCGAACCCAGGACCCCAAGCGCAACCATCGCTTTAAAGTGCGACCCACTAACCATTGCGCCACCGAGGCAGTCTCGTTATAAAAGGTACAAAAAGCAAACCAATCGCCGGTAACTCACAGCACGCGGAAATTGCAATCTATTTCGGGACCAAATAAATAAGTGCGCGTGCGCCTTTGGCGGTGTTCTGACAGGATGGCTCGCTCCTTTAAATTTTAGGGTTCAATTAGTTAATCTTTGAGCGCAGGAGAAGAAACCACGGTGGCCGGCTCGATCGCAATGACAGAAGATTTATTTATTTAAAAACCATCAGCGTTTACAATAAATATAGGTTCCGTGCAAATTACATAACATAAGGCCAATAACAGGTTTTTCTTGGTTAACTGTAAATACTGTGTTGTTTGTGAATACATTTTAAAAATACTTAATTGTTTAATCACTAATTAGTATATCAGAACAAGCTTATTCTCAGGCAATTCACTGACTCGTAGACGTGTAATATAACGATAGTCGTTGATATACCTAATTATAAATAATAATAATAATCCCTCGACTCATCCACACAAAGTTACTATAGTAATATTGTTTTTGTATTAATATAAATTATTAATAATAATAAATATTTCGCGACATCACATACATTGATATGACTCCGAGATAGGCAGCTCAAGCACCTGTGTTACGGATATCAGAATCAACAGTGGAAATACAAATATATACATATAATACTATGCTTTTGTAAATTCATATTTATAATACATAGAAAATAGAAAATATCCAGACCAATACAAACAAACATGTTCATGCACACAAATGTTTGCATTGTGCGGGAATCGAACCCGCAACCCTTAGACCAGATGCGCAAAAAACCAGCATGAAACACCGCCAGGACTGTGTTTCGACGAAAGTGTAAGTGTACCGATCGGGATCACTTGGACCCTTTTCCATGATTTAGTCATAATGTTTAGACTTGTGTAACTCATTACTAAAACGACTCAGTGATTCGACTCAGCCAAATGATACACTGTTCCGAATCTTTGATGTTCGCTCCGAATGTATCATTCGACTCAACTCGACTCGAGTCCGAGTGAGCCGAATGAGCTAAATGATCCGAGTGAGCCGAATGAGCTAAATGATCCGAGTGAGCCGAATGATCCGAATGAGCTGAATGATCTGTATGAGCGGAATGATCCAAATGAGCTGAATGATCTGTATGAGCGGAATGATCCAAGTTCAGAGCGAAAGAGTAAGCTGTGGGCTGTCCGAGGTGAATAGGTAACCGTATTTCCATGTGTTGCGCGGGGAAAAGAGATAGGTAACATGGCAAAGCAGGAGGAGGTCGATTACTCATTTGTTACAAAATTAATCACGGATCTATCTGAGAGTTGATGTTCCAACTGATTCAATTGAACGAAAACATGATTCAAATGAAGCGTTTCGCTGTTCCGCATCTCTGCACTGATCCAGATGCAATGTTCCAATCTTTTGAAAGTTTTTTACCAGGTCTAATAATGTTAGCGTGTCAAATGGATCTCGAGTCCGAGTGAGCCGAATGATCCGAATGAGCTGAATGATCTGTATGAGCGGAATGATCCAAATGAGCTGAATGATCTGTATGAGCGGAATGATCCGAATTCAGAGCGAAAGAGTAAGCTGTGGGCTGTCCGAGTGTGAATAGGTAACCGTATTTCCATGTATTGCGCGGGGAAAAGGGATAGGTAACATGGCAAAGCAGGAGGAGGTCGATTACTCATTTGTAACAAAATCAATTAATCACTGATCTATCTGAGAGTTGATGTTCCAACTGATTCAATTGAACGAAAACTGATTCAACTGATTCAAATGAAGCGTTTCGCTGTTCCGCATCTCTGCACTGATCCAGATGCAATGTTCCAATCTTTTGAAAGTTTTTTACCAGGTATATTATTGTTGGCGTGTCATTTTTAATCTGGTGCGCTCATTAATCGGTGCGCTACGATCTTGATCCAGGATGTGGTAAGTGTAGTTATTTTAATGAAGCGACTGCCGTTTGACCTTTGCCACCCTTAAATAGATAGGGGAACACTAGGTTGTGATCATCACACACAGCAGAACGTTTGACTGTGGGGGAGCCACGATTCGACATGAATGGGCCGGCTCGACCGGAATGAACCACAATCTCACAGAAAACCGGCGTGAAGCAGTAACGTGCTGTGTTTCGCTGCGTGGATGAGGGTACCGGAGGCCCAATCCGGGGGAAAGCGGGGTTTAAAGGTTGTCAGCGGATTTTTGACTCGACTGGCGGCGGCAATCGCCCACCATCTGGCGATCCGTCTGCTTGTCTGTCACCCGTCACATAAAAAAAATATGTCAGACCCACACAAGAATATCACCTCTCGCTCTTAACCTGTGCGCCGGCGCATCTCGTAAATCACTGCTGCGTGTTCGTCCTTGCCATCCTTGCGCGCATAACGGTAAGAGAGTTAAAATAAAATTAAAATAAACTGGGCAACAATTTCGAAGTTCGATCCTCTCGGAAAGAATATATACTATTTATTTAATACTTATAATTAGATAACGATTTGATCTGTTTTTGCACCCGAAATTTGGATTAACGCCATAAGTGGCCGTTTTGGGTGGTAATACATATTTCGAGTAGGAAGCAGACCAAAAAGTTAATTTTAAGTATTAAATAAATAGTAATAGTTAAGTGTTTTCCGAGAGGCTGCTGGTTCAAAATTGTCAAAAAGATATCCGGGTTAGTTGCTAACAATTTAAATCAATTGGCGTCGCTAGTGTGCCCTACCCGTCACCTTAAAGCAAAGGACATCTGTTCATACAGCCAACGTGACTGAAAGTGTAGTAAAGGTGCTCCCACACCGCATCATCTCAGGGTGCCATTCCAAGTTGCGTCTGAAGATTCAGCAGATACAGTGGAGGGGCCCCCGTTAATGCAACAGCGCAAGTCGACCTCTGGACAAATCGCAGACTCGTCAATTTCGTCGCACCACAATGAGAATATCAGCGCCCAGCATTGGCCTTGGCAAGGTTGTAAAGCTGTGGTACTGGTGAGTTTCATAGTATCACCCGTACTGATGGGACCTGTATTGATAGTAATGAGGCCCGTAGTGAAGGCACCCGTAATGTCGGGGCCTGTCGAGGTGGGGCCCTTAGTGGTGGGGCCCGCAGTAGTAGGGCTCGTAGTGTTGGAACCCTTCATGTTCGGGCCCGTAATGGTGAGGCCCGTATTGTTGGGGCTCATAGTGGTGGGGCCTGTAATAATGAGCCCCTCAGTGGTGGGGCCCTTTATGGTGAAGCCCGTAGTGGTGGGGTCCCTAGTGGTAGGGCTTGTAGTGGTAGAACCCGTCATGGTATGGCCTTTAATGGTGGGGCCCATAATGGTGAGGTCCGTAGCGGTGGGGCCAGTCAGATCAGGCGTTTTAAAGCCCACGATGCTGGGGCCCCTAATTATGAAATCTATTATATTATAGCTCTGTGTGGGAGGATCCGTGGTAAGGCTCACCTCGCCCTGAGGGACTGGTATAGTAAAGGGGGGGTGAGTACAGCAGCGGGAGTCAGCCCCTGGACACGTGGCAGTCTTGTCTATTTCCTCACAGAGCAGTGCGTCGAGAAACCTTACACATTGGCCTCGGCAGGGCTGTAACGTAAATAAATAATACTAATTAACCAACCACACATAAGTACCTTTTTTATGGCGTAGGTGAGAGACCAGCAGACGGATCACCTGATGGTAAGCGATTACCGCGGCCCATGGACCCTCGCAACACCACTGAAGACGCAAGCGAGCTGGAGCGCAGACGCTGGTATCACTCCAGTCGAGCCGGTCCAATCATGCCGAAGCGTTAAATAATAATACTGAAAAGCAGAACATAACGTATTCATCTGTCTAATTAATTATAACACCTTTGTAACTTAAGTATGTTTTCACAAATAAATTATCCATGGGCGGAGGCTGCCCACCATCAGGTGAGCAATCTGCTCGTCTGCCACCTTTCAAAAAAAAATCCAACGACAATCTTACCGAATTGGTGTCATCTCTGATGATGGAGAACCCCGTCGAGTTGGGTTTCGTTGTGGTGCCGACATTTCCCGAAGATTCTGATACAACCCACAGAGGTTTGATGCAGCAGAGGGAGTCGGTCCCCGGACACTTGGCTGACGCGTCGCTTTCTGCACAGAACAGTCCGAAAACAGACCACACACACTGGCCTACGCAGGGCTGTAACATTGGGGTAACATTGTATTTATTTATAAAAATAAAATACATTTTGACAATACATAAGGGGCTATATAATGGGGTATACAGCGTAATGCATTTACAATTACAGTTGCCGACTGCATGCTATAGAAATAAGTTAAGAAGCAACAAAAAGTTTATAAAGAAAATAATATTTAGAAACACATTTTACGTAGTGTGGCTGTTAGGCAGCCAATTATTTTTAAAGTTGCGAATGTCACCCGCGAATAAATCGAGACCTTTTGATCCAGCCAAACTGATGTAGTCTTTAACAAGACGGTTTAATGGAGCATTTTGACCTAGGTTACAATTGCTACTTTGCTGAACAAGAATGTGGAATCTAGATGAGCGAGGAAGTTTAAGTGGTGCTGAGAAGGTGGTGTACAGTGAACATTAATGAATTAGGTACCTACTTACATTAATTTATCAGTCAACATCTGTAATGTTTTCCCCGAGAATACGGTATTTGACTATTTTTTTTTTAATTTCGTAATCAAAAAACCTCTCAATGATAGAAACATCGTTGAAAGAATAACTTGATTCGCATTTAAACTACCTGAGATATCACAACTTTAAAATCACATTATTTTGGGCAAACCCAAAACGCTCCATACAAATGGCTACTGAGATGTGACGTCACAAACAAGTATTTTGTATGCATTTCATTTGAATTTTGTATGGTAGCTATATCAAATGTTTCGTTTATGTCATTGGTTCTATTATAATAGTTGGTGCAAATTGTATGGGTTATTCAATGGTATAATTATTTTTTTAATAATTTCATACTTTTAAAATGGACTTGCCCATGAATCTTAGAATGACCATAAAACCGGCTAGACGTTATATTTTTAACTGAGAAGTTTTGCTATTGGCACATATTTACCTATATTTTGATAGAATATTTATATTTTGTAAAATCTCGAGCTTAGTCAAATACCCTATTACCTTACGCAGCCACAGATTATAAAAAAAGTAAAATTGACTTAGTTGAGAAGTAAAACAAATGACTGGCCATGCTACCACCGCCGGGTCCTGGCAGAAGGGGCAGACCCAAAAAGGTGTGGCTTGACGTCGAAGGGATGACAGGAGTGCCAACAAACTGAATTTATTTTTTCTAGCGATTAATCTCATTTCTACTTATACGGGGTAATGCGCTTGAAACATGATCCAGTTTCAGAAACTATTATGTGAAATTTTTTTTTTACTGCGATGAATACCTACCTATACCTAAATTTGAAATTTTAATGCCTATATAGGGTATGCCTATATACCTGATAAATGAATATGAACGAAAAATAATCTTACCAACTCGTTGTCTTCTGATAGTAGGTCCCTTTGTAGTGGGTCCCTTTGTAGTGGGTCCCTTTGTAGTGGGTCCCTTTGTAGTGGGTCCCTTTGTAGTGGGTCCCTTTGTAGTGGGTCCCTTTGTAGTGGGTCCCTTTGTAGTGGGTCCCTTTGTAGTAGGTCCCTTTGTAGTGGGTCCTTTTGTAGTGGGTCCCGTTGTAGTGGGTCCCTTTGTAGTGGGTCCCTTTGTAGTAGGTCCCTTTGTAGTGGGTCCCTTTGTAGTGGGTCCCTTTGTAGTGGGTCCCTTTGTAGTGGGTCCCTTTGTAGTAGGTCCCTTTGTAGTGGGTCCCTTTGTAGTAGGTCCCTTTGTAGTGGGTCCCTTTGTAGTGGGTCCCTTTGTAGTAGGTCCCTTTGTAGTGGGTCCCTTTGTAGTGGGTCCCTTTGTAGTGGGTCCCTTTGTAGTGGGTCCCTTTGTAGTAGGTCCCTTTGTAGTGGGTCCCTTTGTAGTGGGTCCCTTTGTAGTGGGTCCCTTTGTAGTGGGTCCCTTTGTAGTGGGTCCCTTTGTAGTGGGTCCCTTTGTAGTGGGTCCCTTTGTAGTGGGTCCCTTTGTAGTGGGTCCCTTTGTAGTGGGTCCCTTTGTAGTGGGTCCCTTTGTAGTGGGTCCCTTTGTAGTGGGTCCCTTTGTAGTGGGTCCCTTTGTAGTAGGTCCCTTTGTAGTGGGTCCCTTTGTAGTGGGTCCCTTTGTAGTAGGTCCCTTTGTAGTGGGTCCCTTTGTAGTAGGTCCCTTTGTAGTGGGTCCCTTTGTAGTAGGTCCCTTTGTAGTGGGTCCCTTTGTAGTAGGTCCCTTTGTAGTGGGTCCCTTTGTAGTGGGTCCCTTTGTAGTGGGTCCCTTTGTAGTGGGTCCCTTTGTAGTGGGTCCCTTTGTAGTGGGTCCCTTTGTAGTGGGTCCCTTTGTAGTGGGTCCCTTTGTAGTGGGTCCCTTTGTAGTGGGTCCCTTTGTAGTGGGTCCCTTTGTAGTGGGTCCCTTTGTAGTAGGTCCCTTTGTAGTGGGTCCCTTTGTAGTAGGTCCCTTTGTAGTGGGTCCCTTTGTAGTGGGTCCCTTTGTAGTAGGTCCCTTTGTAGTGGGTCCCTTTGTAGTGGGTCCCTTTGTAGTGGGTCCCTTTGTAGTAGGTCCCTTTGTAGTGGGTCCCTTTGTAGTAGGTCCCTTTGTAGTGGGTCCCTTTGTAGTGGGTCCCTTTGTAGTGGGTCCCTTTGTAGTAGGTCCCTTTGTAGTGGGTCCCTTTGTAGTAGGTCCCTTTGTAGTGGGTCCCTTTGTAGTGGGTCCCTTTGTAGTGGGTCCCTTTGTAGTGGGTCCCTTTGTAGTGGGTCCCTTTGTAGTGGGTCCCTTTGTAGTGGGTCCCTTTGTAGTGGGTCCCTTTGTAGTAGGTCCCTTTGTAGTGGGTCCCTTTGTAGTAGGTCCCTTTGTAGTGGGTCCCTTTGTAGTGGGTCCCTTTGTAGTAGGTCCCTTTGTAGTGGGTCCCTTTGTAGTGGGTCCCTTTGTAGTGGGTCCCTTTGTAGTAGGTCCCTTTGTAGTGGGTCCCTTTGTAGTAGGTCCCTTTGTAGTGGGTCCCTTTGTAGTAGGTCCCTTTGTAGTGGGTCCCTTTGTAGTAGGTCCCTTTGTAGTGGGTCCCTTTGTAGTGGGTCCCTTTGTAGTGGGTCCCTTTGTAGTGGGTCCCTTTGTAGTAGGTCCCTTTGTAGTGGGTCCCTTTGTAGTGGGTCCCTTTGTAGTGGGTCCCTTTGTAGTAGGTCCCTTTGTAGTGGGTCCCTTTGTAGTGGGTCCCTTTGTAGTGGGTCCCTTTGTAGTGGGTCCCTTTGTAGTGGGTCCCTTTGTAGTGGGTCCCTTTGTAGTAGGTCCCTTTGTAGTGGGTCCCTTTGTAGTGGGTCCCTTTGTAGTGGGTCCCTTTGTAGTAGGTCCCTTTGTAGTGGGTCCCTTTGCAGTGGGTCCCTTTGTAGTGGGTCCCTTTGTAGTGGGTCCCTTTGTAGTGGGTCCCTTTGTAGTGGGTCCCTTTGTAGTGGGTCCCTTTGTAGTGGGTCCTTTCGTAGTAGGGTCCGTTTTAGTAGGTGTCGGTGTAGTGGGCCCCGTAGTAAATGTATCTAGGAAGATTGGTCCCACTGTAGCATCTTGATTCACGCCCACTGTATGGATTCCGGTCCATGTTGTGTTGATGGAGATGCCCCCGAAGAGTGTCCATATGTCAATAGACTGATGAAGATGACCTTCACACATGGCGGGCACACCCACCAGTATAAACAGAAGAATCCCTAGCCTCATGGTTGTACTGTAAAAGGTGATTAAAATAAATACGAGTAATGTACAGTCAGCGTCAGATCAAGTTACCCTCTGAAGTGGAAAAATAGCACTTGTGCCCCAGACATAAGGACGGTCCAAAGGTCTACAAGGATAACTCGACGTGACGCCGTGTGTACTTAGTAAAGTATCGGCCTATATATATACTATCCCACTGCAGGGTAAAGGCCTCCATCATAGAAATCAAGTCATCGCTACTATGATGGGGTTAAGGCTTAATCATCACGCTTGCCAAATGATGATTGGTGCTATGTTCGAAAAATTCGGAACATACCTTTTGCTCGACCCGGTAATCGAACCCTGGACCCCGAGGTCACGGCCCGGTACTTAAACCACTAGACCAACAGGGCGTCTGCAGGGGCAATGTTCTTAGTAACACTACCAAATCGAGTTATATGGACCAAGTATTTGTTTTTCAGATTCGCAAGTGTTATACACAATTATTTCATCATCTCAGTGTCTATTCAGAGTAGGGATCGAACCCACGACTCTTGGCGTAAGGCAGGTTCACTACCAAATGCGATAATAAGAAGTATTTATTTAAGGCGACGGGTAGCCCTAACTAGCGACACCTTTCGTTTTTAATTGTTAGCTACTAAACCGGATCTATTTTAAACAATTTCGGTTACAACCTCTCGGCAAACACTTATACTATTTATTAAATAACCATGCACAAATGTTGGGTCCGTTTTTGTACGCGAAAAATTTATTACCGGCAAAAGCGGCCACTTTTAGCCTCAATCAATTCTTCGCGTACAAATGTTGGGTCGGCATTTGTGCATGGTTATTTAATAAATAGTATAAGTTTTTACCGAGAAGTTGTAACCCCGAAATTGTTTAAAATAGATCCGGTTTAGTAGCTATAAATTAGAATCGATTGGTGTCGCTAGTGTGCCCTACCCGTCAACACATTCTAGATTTTTTTGTTTGGTATTTATTGCTTACCTTAAGTGAAAAATCTGGAGAGCAAATTCCTGGTCCTATAAAGCCGGTTGTTAAATACAAACTGAAAGAAGATACGAAACTACTCGCCCGAACATAGTAACGTTGGAGAATCTCTGAACATCAATCAGTATGTACTTATCTGTTGTTAGGAAACCGGTTCAAAGTTTATTCAACTTGCGAATGAGTTTTTGTGACCAAAGACTATATCGAAGTAATTCCAAGTATTGATTACTACGAGAGGCAGCTTATAGTTCGCCGCATAAAATTTCCTGATTTTCATAAGTCTTTTACTACATAGGTAAACATCTGAAAAAAATCGAAGTACAGGTTTAAAATATTGTCAAAGTTCAAGGAGTAATTTGTTGTGTTAGCGTCTGTACTTATAGATATCAAAAAAATCCAGGATACAATAAAACAAAAATCATAATCAGTTTTTTATTAGAAAAAATCAACTTTTCCTTACCACTATTTATTTACACTTAACTTTATTTATTAAACAAAATGTCTGACTTTTTGCATTTAAACCATAATAATTTTTCCTTAAATAAACAATACTTAGCATTAATCAAGGTTTACTAAATTAAGTCGCGTCAGAATGTTCCCCGTTTTCTTATTAGTATTAGCAAATAAACAAGAAATAAAAAGCCGTAAATTTTTTATCGTTTACATCCCGAAAACCTCATAATATGTACAGTTTTACCAATTTTATAAGTTAAGTCTTATTTTCGAAAACTGCGCCAAAATCTCAACCAATCACAACGCTCCATTTACGCGCGCCAAAAATTACAATTTCTTATTGGTTGATACGTCACCGCCACGTTTGGTGCTAGTGCGCTTAAGAGAGAGATAGCATTCCTCTCTGATTTGTTAAATTAATAATAATAATAATTCTCACAACATCTCATACGTTGACCTGATTCCGTACTAAGTAGCTTAAGCACTTGTGTTACAGATATCAGACAACAGAGGAACACAAATATATCGCATCCTTAGTAAAATACCGACCTAACTCAAAATTGTTGATATTTTTATAGCAATTCTTTGCAATTTATTCTTGAGTAGTCTTGAGTAAATAACGCACTTCAAATTGCATCTCGTGTTCATATGTGAGTGCACCTATTTACTTAACTCAAAATTGTTGTTAGATGACCTTTTTGATGATCCCTGGATTTTAGCTGATACTATTTTCACTTAGCATCTATATTACAATTTTGAGTTAGGTCGGTATTTTACTAAGGGTGCGATATACTTAAATACATATATTACACCCAGACACCGAACAAACACAAGTGTTCATCGCACGAATGTTTGTCCAGGGTGGGGATCGAACCCACGACCTTTGGCGTAAGAGGCAGGGTCACTACCAATTGCGTCATCCGGTCAGTCTGATTTGTTATATTTAATCTTAACATAACGCAATAGTCTGTATTTCAACTGCTTTCGCAATCGGATTTAACGTGCTCTTCTGCGTGGGCGAATTTTGCTGATGTAACTTATAAACGTGGGACATCTGTGACGTGAACAAAGTCTAAGTAGCAAGTTAGATCAACAAAATAATCGAAAAAAAATCTGCTGTTCCATACAAAATAGAATATCCACCCAGCAATAATGTATGGGATGTAAAAGATAAAGACGGTGTATACTAAAAGATTTCAGTGTCAAGATTAATCTAGTATTATGATGTACTGATAATATTTTAATGAAAACATCCACAGGAAAGAGATAGATAGGTAGTAGGCTATCGATGTCTATTTCCAAACTATACGCTATACCTAACTCTGGACGCATCGTCTGTCTCCGTCACTCACTTATCCAGGGGCGTAGCTACCGCCGTATCAATTATACGGGGCCCCCGGGCCACGGGCCCCCCAAAGTGTGTAAGAAAAAATATAAAAACCTTCTAATTTATTTTACAGTGTCCTTTATCCAAAGGTTGCCTGGAAGAGATCGCTCATAGTGATAAGGCCGCCTTTGTTGTACACATCCTGTAATATCTAGTTTTTAAGTTTTCATACTTTATTTTGTGTGCAATAAAAGTATATTCATTCATTCATTCATTCATTCATTCATACATACAAATGAAAAAATTCTATAAAGCAATAACTTTTTTTCCCGCCTAAGCGTGCTTCAAAAGATCAAAACTTTTTATTCGTAAAATGGTTAAATTATGTTATGATAAATAAATATTTCTCTTCATATTTTTTTTCCTTTTGTGAAAAATCTTTACCCTAATATAAGGGCCTCCAAATATCTTTTTTTACGGGGCCCTGACAAGGCACGCTACGCCACTGCACTTATCCCTGAGGTATTGGACGGAAACAGACAGATACAAATAACTAATATTGTTACACTTCATAAGTCCTGCGTTGGTTGCTAGTTAATCTCTTACAAAACTATAATATTATGTTTGCACAGTTCAGGATATAAAATCAATGTTCTCATCTTAGGAAGTTTAAATTAAGATTTTTTTTTAATTAAAAGCGATTGCCGCCGCGCCTGGACACCCGCGACACCAGTGGAGTCACAAGCTTCAAACCCCCCTTTCCCCGGGTTGGACTTCAGTTACCCTCACTCACGCAGCGAAATACAGCACAGTGCTGCTTCACGCTGGTTTTCTGTGAGGCCGTGGTATCACTCCAGTCGAGCCTCCATTCATGCCAAAGCGTGGCTCTTCCACGGTCTATTGTCCTGTCGCACTGCAGTACGACGCCATCCCGACAAGGTCATTTATTGGCCAACAGAGCGTTGCCGCTCTATATACATGGTCTCATTTTTAAAACGCGTAAGTACTGTATTCTCAGACATAGGTACATACAATAAGCCTGTTACAATTTATGACATTACAATGTATTGTTTTAGTTGAAAACTAGAGCGATCACAAATTTGACACGGTTTATTGAACAGAAACCTTGGCTTTATTAACAATACCATGTAATCATATTACAAAGGTTTCTTAGAATATACACACTGCTATGTCATATAACTAAGTTGAAAATATACAAGTATCCCAGATATAACCAAATTATATTTACATCTGGTGTTACCACTCGTCAAAAAGTGGTAAAACAATTTGATTATTTCAAAAAACGCGTAAATTAAACCAAAGTTAAAGTATGGATTCTGAAACTTAAAACTAAACTGTCATTATGAAAATAAATTATTTGAATATCAAGTGCAACCAGGTGCATTCATACCGGATAGTTGTTTTTAGAGAAAAATTGCTTTCTAAATATCCACTAGGAACCATAAAATGCAGTTTCTTAACAATCAAATATAAAAAAAAATTAAATAAAAGTTTAATAATAATATTCACCAACCGATTTCGGCCAAGGCGGCCAATCTCAACGATCAGCCACTTAAGCAGGATATATTATAGTGTTCAAGTGTGTGCGCAAACACAAGTGCACTCTCTATTCCCTGGCACTCATATTCCGATGGGACACCAATGTGACACGGCCGGAGAGGGACGGGCGCAGGACCAACGGCTTAACGTGCTTTCCGAGCCGCCAACATCCAGAAGCTGACACTGAGAATTTCTTAGCAGAAAAACTCCGGTACAAATTAATGCTCGACGGCGTCGCTTAATAGTGCCGGCCAGATTTTTTTTTCGGTATTCTAGTATGACTTATCCCCCTGAGTATTTAATACTACGACACTAAAGCTGTAGGATCATTATCCCTGGTTTTATTTGAATTCAAAAATCAACAACTTTGTACATTTTCAGAGAATTATCTAAAAAATCAATTTTTTTTTGCCCGTCACTTTCATATTTGGACCAACTGAAAATCTGAGGATACCCTTTAGTCTGCATCATTATAGACTTTTTAACAAGTTAGATCAACAAAATAAGTTGTTCCATTACTAAATGACACATCTTATTTTACAACAGCTCATTTTCTTTTAGCTTATTTTGTTGATTTAACTTAGTAAAAGGATTTTATCTAACCTTTATAAATTCATACATCTCATACATTTACCTGCTTCCGTAGTACGTATTGTCTGTACTTGTTAATAGACAACAGAGGAATTACAAATATTACTTAAAAACACAACTGTCAAACTCACGAGGCAGCCTCCTGTCGCGTGGGGGGGGGGGGGGGGGGACCTGTTGCCGTACTGTAAAAGGGGGGCTTTACAATCAAAACGAAACGATCAAAATGTAACCTCATCAATCATATGACACTTGGTGACGTTCCAGGCCATCCACACAGAAGTATGACGTCACTCAAGCCCCATGGTCCAAGCTGCTGGTTCAACGCGGACTACTACTTTGGTGGCGGCCAAGTACTGATCGAAAACTTAAAGAACTCACGCGGTAGCCGGCTGTCGCATCGGGCACGTGGAGACGGCAGCCAGTTACCGCTGAGGGGGGCGAGGACGAATTCAACATTAAAACTATTCAATATACACTCTCGTCCGTCCCCGTGACCTCACTAACCACAGGCACTCGCAGAGCCCCCCGGCCGGGCACGACGTCACGGGCGCGACGTCACGGGCGCGACGTCACGGGCGCGACGTCACGGGCGCGACGTCACGGGCGCGACGTCACGGGCGCGACGTCACGGGCGCGACGTCACGGGCGCGACGTCACGGGCGCGACGTCACGGGCGCGACGTCACGGGCGCGACGTCACGGGCGCGACGTCACGGGCGCGACGTCACGGGCGCGACGTCACGGGCGCGACGTCACGGGCGCGACGTCACGGGCGCGACGTCACGGGCGCGACGTCAACGGGCGCGACGTCACGGGCGCGACGTCACGGGCGCGACGTCACGGGCGCGACGTCACGGGCGCGACCGTCACGGGCGCGACGTCCCGGGCGCGACGTCACGGGCGCGACGTCCCGGGCGCGACGTCACGGGCGCGACGTCACGGGCGCGACGTCACGGGCGCGACGTCACGGGCGCGACGTCACGGGCGCGACGTCACGGGCGCGACGTCCCGGGCGCGACGCCACGGGCGCGACGTCACGCGCGTCACTCGAGCTCCATGGCGGCAGTCTTCATGTAGGCGTCTATCTGCTGGTCGAGCGCGGCGCGCGTGCCGGCCATGTACCGGTCGAGCTGCTCGTCGAGCTCCTCTTTGGTCGGGACGGGTTTCTGCTGCTGGGGCCTCAATGCGCCGCCTGGGATTATATGGAAAACATGGTTTGAAATTATCAAGATAAATATGTCCTTTGATAATTATCGAGATAATTATCAAGATAATTATCAGATAATTATCCGATAATTATCAAACAGATATAAGCCTAGTAATCCTTTTTTAACTGATATTACATATCAATATTTTACGTTAGAATCAAGTTATTTAAAAAAATTAGAGACATTTTACAATCAAGGTCAACTTTTTTTTTTATTTTTATAATTTCGTGTATAATAACTTGCAAACCAAAATACGAGCAGTTAATCAACTAATTATATAATACTTTTACAACGATAATACTTGTACTTATTTAATTAAAATAAATTGATGAGTGGAATATCATCTTCATAGACCTCAACTGCATTAACTGGACGGGGGTTTTCTGTATCTGAATAACAAATGGCAAATATTTTCGATTATACTTATCAAGATATTTATCAACCAATATTTATCTTGATAATTATCAAAGATAATTATCAATGATAATTATCACTTCAAACCCTGATGGAAAATACATTTTCTAAACTTTTACTCTTAACTAGACTGGGGGAAAATACACTCCCGGGCAACCATATCGTCTCAGGACCTAATTTTCATACAAACATAACAATTTCAGAGACCCATATCACAGTATCTGTGATTTAGTCATAATTTTACTGTAAATCGATTTCAAATGAGTTTCAAATTTTAATTAATTATCTTTACAAATTATAGAAACGTGCCAATTCTATAAAAAAAAAAGAGGAAATTGTGGTTGATTTTTGCATTCCCATAATATTCGCATGGAGGAAGACAAACTGCCTCCATCCTAATTTTAATAAAATTGGCATGTTTC
This sequence comes from Marasmia exigua, assembly GCA_019059595.1. Taxonomy (NCBI): domain Eukaryota; kingdom Metazoa; phylum Arthropoda; class Insecta; order Lepidoptera; family Crambidae; genus Marasmia; species Marasmia exigua. Next base: position 19,965,146 of record CM032482.1, read on the forward strand.
TGGAGGCTTGTTAAAAGATTAACTAAAGAACATTTTTGACATCGATTTACATTAAAATTATCACTAAAGCACTATACTTTCATATTTATAGGTCCTCTGAAGTTGTTAATTTGGTTGCTCGCGAGTGTAATTACCACTCACTTTTTTACCCTTAGGCAAGACTGTGAGAAAATAGATCCCACCAATTTATACTTTTATCTATCATCCTCATGACACAAAAGCGAAAACCAATGACATTTTTCAACCTTCCATACACAGTTAAGGGTTAACGTTAATTAACGTTACATTACGGACAGTCTTTGAAACATGTAATCATGATTTAGTTGGTCTGATTCCTCTGTTAAAGGGTTGAGAAGGTCAGACGCCAATCGCTTAACTGTAATGAACAGACTCCCCAAATTCTGAATCATGATCAAAGCGTACACTGGGCTCCAAAGTGACAGTTTTTAATGCAGCCGGAAATTTACATGCTAAGATGAATAAGAAGAAAGTTAATGAAGGAGAAGAAAGTTAACTGTGCATGGAAGGTTGAAAAATTTCATTAGTACCCCGGTGTACTTGAGTACACTTGGACCTTGATCCAGGATTATTGGTGAGTCTGATCGTAAACCTACCCACCTACCTCGGAGAGCCATAATCGCCGCAGTTATTCTACTAATATTCGCTTCGAATGTATTATTCGACTCAAATGGATCATATCGCTCAATGATCCGAGTGAGCCGAATGCCGTGTGGTTCCGGCAGAGTAGAATAGGCCACCCTCACTCTTACCGAGGTGTCGTAAAAAGCGACTAAAGCAAAGCTGCTAGCACGATCATCATATCGCTCAATGATACGGATGAGCCGAATGATCCGTGAGCCGAATGAGCTGATTCATGAGAGTAGTGAACCGAATGAACGAAATCAGAGCGAAAGAGTAAGCCGTAGACTGTTTGGGGTGAATCGGTAACTGTCTTTCCATGTACTATGCGGAGGAAAAAGATAGGTATATGACATGGTACAGCAAGTGTGGATCGATTATTCATTCGTAACAAAATCAATTAATCACGGATCTATCTGAGAGCTGATGTTTTAAATGATTCAAATGAAGCGTTTCACTGTTCCGCGTCGTTGCACTGATCCAGATGAAAATGTTCCAATCTTTTGAAAGACACATTTTTGCCAGGTCTAATCTCTTAGTTGTAATGAGGGTGATGAATACCTAATATAATAATGTAATGTTTTTTTTTTTTTTTTATAGAAAGGCCAATCAGGATGACCTCACTCCGCCTGATGGTAAGCGGCCGTGAAATCCAAAAATGAGGCTGATAGGCACAGAAGAGCTAACAAAGTACCCATTGTGACTATGCAATAAATGAAAATGAATATGAATATGAATATGAATATGAATATGAATATGAATATGAATATGAATATGAATATGAATATGAATATGAATATGAATATGAATATGAATATGAATATGAATATGAATATGAATATGAATATGAATATGAATATGAATATGAATATGAATATGAATATGAATATGAATATGAATATGAATATGAATATGAATATGAATTTTCGTTACCTGTTCCCCGGGCACGCGCGCGCACGCCGCGGCCGCGCGGGCGCCCGCGCGTGTGTCCGCAGCGCGCGCAGCGGCACGCGCGTCATGCGGTTGGGCCCCAGCCCGCGTCGCCCGCGCAATCCTCTGTAGAATAAACGCAGATTGCTTTGCATTCGCAGATGCTTTCGATTGCTCCTATTAAAGATTGAATTTGACGATTGTCATGATAGAATGATTATTCTATCGCATCTACAATGAGGAGTGTTCCGAGGAGCTGTTCGGCCTTATTCCAGCTGCAAATTTTCACCATCGTACATCACGCCTGAACTCCAAATTTCACCCACGTCACTTGGATGGATTTTATTCCACCACAATAAATAAATAAATATTTCACAACATCACATAGGTACATTGATCTGACTCCGAGTTAGGTAGCATAAGCACCTGTGTTACCTGATATCAGAATCAACAGTGGGATTACAAATATATACATATAATACTTTGCTTTTGTAATAGCATACTTATAATACATAGCAAACACCCAGACGAATACAAACAAACATGATTCATGCACACAAATGTTTGTACTGTGCGGGGATCGAACCCCCAACCCTTGTATCAGAGGCAGCGTTCACTACCACTGTTCCAATCGGGTCGTCTCTCCGATCGTATTGAATGTGCCGATTAAGGAGGCTCAAAGTCACCCAGAGAGAGAGAGAGAGGGCTATGCTCGGAGTCTCCCTGCGTAATCGTATCAGAAATGATGAGATCCGCAGGAGAACTAAGGTCACAGACATAGCCCAAAGGATTACATGCCTCAAGTAGCAATGGGCAGGGCACATAGCAAGGAGAACAGACGGCCGTTGGGGCGGAAAGGTCCTCGAGTGGAGGCCACGTACAGGTCGCAGCCGTGGCAAGCCCCCCACAAGGTGGACCGACGATCTGGTGAAGATCGCGGGTATCCATTGGATGCGGGCGGCACAGCACCGATCTGTGTGGAGAACATTGGGAGAGGCGTCCAGCAGTGGACGTCTATTGGCTGAAATGATGATGATGATGAATGCGCTTCTCACACCACTTCCTACCGCGCGTTTGTTAAACTATGGAATCAGCTACCAACGATGGTGTTTCCAAACAGATACGACCTGGTGATTTTTAAAAAAAGAGCTTATTCCTCCCTTAAGAGCCGGCAACGAATCTGTAATGCCCCGTGTGACGCAAATGTCCATGGGCGGCGCTAATCACTTACCATCAGTCTGCTCGTTTGTCCGCCATAATGTAAAAAAAAAACTTTAACTCACCGGAATCTGCCGCGAATCGCCCGACCTCCGCCCCCACGTCGCCTGAAGTTCCGCCACGCCTGTGATACGTTCTCGAACGACGCCGATCGACTGTCAAGTAAGGAAACAAAATTATATAGTTCTTCTATTATGGAAATCGCCCAAAACTAGAAAATTTTGTCATTTTTATTGATGACAAAAGCTAGTCGTCCGCGGCTTCGCTCGCTCGTTATAAAGAGACAAAAAGTAGCCTATGTTACTTTCCATCCCTTCAACTATCTCTATTAAAAAAATGACGTTAATTCCGTCGTTCTGTTTTGTCGAAAGACAGACAAGCACACACATTTATACTATTTAATTTTGGAACGTGGGAGAGCCACGCTTCAGCGTGAATGGGCCAGCTCGACCGGAGTGATAGCACGGCCTCACAAAAAACCAGCGTGAAGCAGCACTGTGCTGTGTTTCGCTGCGTGAGTGAGGGTACGGGAGGCTTAATCCGGGGGAAAGGGGGGTTCAAAGGTTGGCAGCGCACTTGTGACTCTACTGGTGTCGCGTGTGGCCATGGGTGGCGGCAATCGCTTACCACCAGGTGATCCGTCTGCTCGTCGGCCACCTATCATATTAAAAATATATATCATATTAGCATGGATGCGCTTGCCTTTGGCTTTACACTGAACACTAGAGTTGAAAAGAAACCTACAATGGAGCGAGCATACCCAGAAACAGCCTATTCACTCTAACTTTAAAATGATTAATGTTTTAATTATCAAGGAAAACATAATAATAATAATTCTCACAACATATCATACGTTGACCTGATTCCGTACTAAATAGCTTAAGCACTTGTGTTACAGATATCAGACAACAGCGGAACACAAATATATACTTAAATACATATATTACACCCAGACACTCAACAAACACAAGTGTTCATCGCACGATGTTTGTCCAGGGTGGGGATTGAACCCACGACCTTTGACGTAAGAGGCATGGTCACTACCAATTCGCCATCCGGTCAGTCAACAGACACAGGAAGGGTGTTCCTTGGCAGTACGCATCACGAAGGAGGAGGAAAAGCGAATTATTGAACTGGTATCTATTTTTTTAAATAAAATATCATTTAATTCAATCAAATTACAGGAGCCCAATTCTTGTGCTCGTGAAATTTTGAAAACATGGCGTATGTCACATGAAATCCATACAAAAAACTATGTTTTAGTATGATATATGTCGAATGATGATAAATGTTGGCCGTGTGGTCCCCGGCAGAGTAGAATAGGCCACCCTCACTCTTACCGAGGTGTCGTAAAAGGCGACTAAGGTAAAGCTGCTGGCATGATCATCAGCACCCAGAGAAGGAAAACTCTGCATTTAGTTCAAAACCCTCGCCAACCCGTCTGCCAAGCGTGGTGAGTATGGCAATTACCCCTCATGTGATTGAGGGAGGCCCGTGCCCCAGCAGTGGGGACTTAAATGGGCTGATGATGATGATGATAAATGTCACGAGCCCGAGAATTGGGCTCCAGGTCATATACAAAATAGGTAATAATAGGAATACAATATTTGACAATTAATGTCATTGTAATAAAAAAATTTAAGGATTGTAAATGTCTAGTTTTTATCTATGCAAATTGAATAAAATGCAAAATGAAAATTAAATTGAAATTAATGCATTACAAAATATAATGCCTAAATAAAAAGCCGAGTAACATATTTTTAGTCCTGTTTGAAGGCGAGACCTAATTTAAGTAATGAAATATCAGTGAGTAAACATATCTATTTTCATCGCGACGGTACCGCAAAAGCATCGCTGGTCACGCCATACAGACACAGCTAAATTAATAACAGTTATGTATGTCGTCTATACAACTTTTCCAAACACTGCGATAGTCAGACAAGTTGCTATTAAAACTTTAGAGTGCGACAAGATGGCCGATAGCAATGACAGGGTACCATAGTAATGTACAACAGTTACAGGCCGCGGCACGTAAGTTGAGCACTGACTGTTCGTTTGTGCATTTGTTTTTACAAGTGCGCAATGTTGTATTTACAGCTCACTTTATACTAAAAATTATTACTGCGCACACAAGGTCACCGCTAGACTTAATTGGAGTGTGTACTGTATTATAAGAGTGAGTAGTTTTTGGGTGTCTTCGTAGGAAGTGTCACTTTGATTTGGTAGCTAGCGCACTTGTGCACTGGGTGGCGGCAATCGCTTAGCAACAGGTAATCCGTCTGCTCGTTTGATACTTAACACAAAAAAACAAAATAGTTTTTGACACATGTTTATGACAAAATACAACGTCAATGTCAGTTTTCGTTCATAACAGTCCCGTTGTAATCCATAATCCCCCCTTTAGAACAGACGTCACACTTATTATCCTGACCAAATACTGGGACAAAGACGTATTAGGTAGTGTGTCACTTTGCCCCACGCAACAAGGTCGAGGGTTTTATTAACATGTATTTGTAGGACCTGTAATAAATGAATTGCCTCATCATTACTTACCTTGGTATTAGATCGTTCACTGATATCAATTTTATTGTGCCTCCACCGCGGCCTTAGAAAATAAGCCGTAATACAGATTTATTATGTTTTTCAAAAGTCAAATTAGCTAATGTAATTGGTGGATGACTTTTAGATTTGATTTTATTGTAATTTTTACTTTAACCATTTTACTATTTGCTTCTCATACTCCAATATAGGAATCTCTTAGGTGTTATTCCCAAAATTATGTCACACATTCAATGGAGGAGGGTCGATGAAGTGTGACATTTTGTGACAAAGGGTGGGAGGGAAGGTTAATTACGTTATTAATACATAGATTGTATTGAACATCTATTCGAAAAACATCATATTCCCTATTATATTAGTACGATTGTAAGGTTAAACCTTACAATCGTAAACCTTACGGCCGCACTCAGAGACGTCATTTAAGCTTATGTTCATTAACTTTAGTATCGTATCAAAATAAGGGTAAATTTTTTCTTAAGCAGCCGACTATGTTAATCAACGACTCTGACTGTGGCAGTTAAAGGTTTGTTGATATTGGTGTTGAATGAAGGGCGTCTATTAACCTCCTATAGCCGATACCATCAGGCGATAAGAATTACATCTATACTGTTTATAACGCTTTTTCGTAATCCAGAAACTCGAAACGCTTACGCGATGTTATCAAAACCTAGCGAAATCATCTATCTATTGGTATAAATTGGAACTTATGTCCCGAAACGAAGTAAGGGCGGACTACTAGTTTATTATAAAGCACTATCGTTGATTAGTAAACAACAAAACCTTGTCGAACTTGGCCCACATTTTACATTATGTTTTTGATGGGTTGTAAAGTTTATTGATTTATTTATTTGAATTCATATAACACGGCAAATACCAATTACATTATTTGAACTAAATTATTTAAGATTACAACTATAACACATTACAATAATAATTATTATAGGTTGATATTGATATAGGTGTTGAAGGCGTCTATAGGCTACAGCAATGGCTATCATCAGGCGAGTTGCATGTTTGTATGCAATCATTATTCAATAAATCAGTCCTGTGATTTTTAAGACTAAAACTATGTGATATATTTAAAGAGGAGTACACTCTTCTCTTGAAAGATTGAAATTCTATTAGACTCAATAAGATGTACAGCTCCTTTAATAAGCAAAAAAGTTTTATAATTTTATTTTGATTCAAGACTATACTATTTTAAGGTTTATATTAAATAGAGATCAGATATTATTGTATTTGTAAATTAAATAAAACTTGAAAATTACCTTTTTTCTACTTGGCAGAATTGACGTTTTTATCAATTACTTATAAATTTCTAATTTTTTTTCTGAAAAATTATCCTACACATATCTAAACGTCCATTAAAGCCCAGTTAATTATGGAGTAGAGGAGATTAATGCTAATTAATAGTTACTTTGCAAATTAAACAAAGGTAGTATGGAAAATACAACTTTATATTGCCATACAAAAGGCAATTTCATAGGTAAAGACCTAATATTTCTGACAATTCACCTGTAAAATGCGTAATTTACTTGTATAATGCAATGCAAATGTTTCTGCCGCATGTCGTGGTTCAAATCCGAGCATCTACCTCTAGAATTTTCAAATCAATGTGCGTTTTTCTACCATTAGCCTAGCAGTGAGGGAAAACATCGTGAGGAAACCTGTACGTTTCGGATAGTTTCTGGAACGTGTTACTATGACTCACTTGGTTTGGTTCCACTGTGAAGGACAGTCACTTCACTGCAATTACCAGTCTCCCTAAATCCTGAAGTATGGTCCAAGCGTACCCCGGGCTCCAGAGCGAAAGCTTAGGACGCCATCAGGAATTACACGCTAAGATGAGGAAAATGAGGGAATGCAATGTATATGTAAAAATCATATAATTCACCTGAGGTTGCCATTAGATTGTCTCCAGGAGACCCTCTGCTTGACGCTGGCCTGGCTGAGGTTGCCGTAGCTGTTGGAGCGCCGGAGGCCTGGCAGGCTGCTCTCGCTGCCGAAGCGGCGCATGCCGCCCAGTCTCTGCCTTAGTGCTTGCTGCAATTATCCCAGATATAAAGTTTAGGCACGTAAGTTTAATGAAAAAACAATGTGGCCTTTATTTAAAATAAGAAGAGGTAGGAAAGAAAATATGTAGGTCAAAAAAAATGTTTATGAGCTTGAATTAAATATATGGGATTTTGGATTTAAAAACAATTATGATTTTTTAATGGTTTTTTGCTTGAATTGGAGAAAAGTCTTTTAGGGTAAGAAAATGAGAACATTTTACAAGGTCCTCTTTCCTCATCAGGTGCTAGTTACACTCCTCACATGTACCCTGTTATGTTATACTTGAAAACATAAATTAATATTTTATTTACACAAGTTGTTTTTCAATGAAAGTGTGTAAATTGTGTGCACAGGTGTTCAGCATTGGCTGAAGGTCATTTACTAGTTTATGGGTCACTAGTATCCCACTACATAAACATTTAATGTTTAGATTACTAGATTTTATAAAAAAAAATATTTTATAGCAAAATTGTAAAACAAAACTAGTAATAAAAAATGCTGAATGAAGTATATTTGCAGTAGCAGTTTTGAAAATCACAAAAGAAGACAAAACCCTCTTAGGTTCGATTCAACCAATCTTAATCCATGGATAAATCTATTGTATCTAATATCAACTCATTTATTCGCTATAAACAGGGTGGTTACATAAAGTAGGTGTAACAGGAAATATTATCATACTTATGCCTATTTAGCCTTATTTTAAGACATGAAAATAGTTAATCATAGAGATTAATAACTTTAGAAATATAAATGTGCATAGAATGACAGCACTCTACCGAATGATTTAATATTTAGTATTGATAAGATTGGTTGAATCTGCCCTAAAAACATTAAGTTTTAAACAGTACATGGTATAAAGGGGTGTAAAATTATGGGACACAAATCATTAAAATCATAGTTCCATTAAATTAAGGCATTTTATTGCATCACATATGGTTGTTACTAATAGTGCTGTTACAGTAAATACTCCATTACCAAGGAAATTTTGCTGGCATTGCAGAGTAGCAGTGCGATCTATCTGTTGGCCACCGCAGGCCGATCAAATTTATTTTTCTTTACTTTATCAAAACATGCACATCATAACAAAAATGTACTTAACCAACAAAACTTCGAAGTGGGATTCTTCTATTTTTTTGTAAACAAAAGATGCCGAATATGTTATTAAAACCTGAGATTAAACCATAATCTAAGATCAGGAATCTTCGAGACACTTACCTTTTTGACTTCCATCTCCAAACGCCGGGCAATCTGATGGACGAAGCTACGATTGTTATTGTTCATATTCTGATTGAAATAGGAGTTGACGCTAGGGCGCCTTCGGGGCCTCGGCACGAAGCGGTCCGGGGCTGCGGCCGTCAGCATCGTGAACCGGTCGTTCAGGCTCACGCTGGTCGCTTGGAGACCATGAACTTTTTCGATCACCATGTTGCTTCAGATTGAAGGTAGTAAAAAATCCTTGTTCAGATTAAGTTCCTAACCTAAATAAACGTGCTCTAGGCACGAAACGCCTTAAAAAAGAACAGTTTCAAATATCAGGAGAGTTTATTTTCAAGAAAAAGCTGACACAAAATTTTAGCAACACGCGCGCGCATCATATTTTTATCTATGGAATTTTTAAACTGTCAAATGTAAACTGTTGTCATTTGGTTTGGTAGTCAAAGAAATGTAAAATATAATAGACGTGCATGCACTCTTATTAAATATTGCAGATTTTTGACTAATTTCGACATTTTAATCCACTTTTTTAGTATTTTTTGTAGTTTTCTTAAGCAATAGAAAAACATAAAGTCAAATTATAAAACCAACGCAATCTAAATAATACAAAAAGGAACGTAATCGACTTCTATGACACTGACATTGACTTGACTCAGCTTACAATTTTTTTGAAAATGTTGCTCAACTTCTACCAATATTTACAGACATTCTAAATACTTTTATGAAGAAATATGACTAAAACATGTAATAATTAAGTGCTCACGTTTACTGGAATTTTTCCTCAATATCCAGTTTAGTGTTTCGGTATGTTTATTCAAAAGTTTTCATGATAAACTTCATACTGAAATAGGTTAGTTACGTGCTTAGTTACGGGGCCTCAGTTGGTTACAGTAGTTCAGCTACTTGGTCCAGCATGAAGTTGGAGGGGTTTATAAGCGCGGGCCGCGAGTGTCGGTGGCTCATTTCGATCCAACCAACAATGTCGGAGGTTGCTAACGGGACACCAGTTGAAGAGTCTTGTTGGTTCGATATGGACGCCTGCTATGAAACCTTTGACAAGGATGGGTAAGTTTCCCATGCACCCATCCATGACCAAGAAAATAAAAAATATTACCATAAATTCGTATTTTGCATTTCATGGCGAAACATATTTTTTTCCTTAATCATGATTACCACTAAGTACATAGCGATGAGCAAAACATTTCATAATTTCCATACAATACAGTTGAAGTTTGGACTTGGTTTTGTTTGATACTTTTTCAACATCAAGAATATTGAGAAGTACTTAATATAATTTGTTATTTAAATGGCTTGAAGAGATTATAGTACATTATATTTGTAAACCGTTTACCAAGTTTTGTTCGTAAACTTTTGTTTCAGTTTATTTCTTTTTGTACTGAAGAACAATTTACTACATATTTTAAATCAATTTAGTTTAATTATCTTTATATTATTTCTTTCTCTATTTCTTTATTTGAATTTTGCTAGAAAATAAATTATGGTGAACCAGTGAATTACAAAGACTACAATATTACAAATAGTTTTTTTCAATTCTATTCCTTTTTGCAAATTTGTGATAACATTAATCTTTTGATTCAATTAGGTATTAAAACTTAATGTTATTAATTTCAGTATAGATTTCAATAAATAAATAAATTGAGAGAACATCACATACATTGAACTGGTCCCAAACTAAGCTTTTAAAATTTTAATATTTAAACAAGTTTTTTTTCTAACAAACAAAAAACCTCTCTTTTTAATACCTTCAGATTTATTTAAATTTTATTATATCCTGCCTTATCAAATCAAATCTTTTATTTACATGAAAATTGGTATAATAAGATGTTACAATAGATGTGTGTATCCGCTAAGTTTGATTTATAGTTTACACAGACGTAATATGTTTTTCTGTGGGTGAATTAAAGGTTGGCAACACACTATTGACTCCACTGGTGTCCATGGGAGGCTGTATTCGCCACCATTACCATCAGGTGATCCGTCTGATCATCTGCCACCTATCATATAATTTTGGGGCAATTGATGTTACACATCATTCACGTAACAACGGTGTGAATGATGCTTTGCTTCCGCGCTGCGTCAGGACCTCGTAACCTTTTTTTGTTACAGAATCCAAATCTATAGTATTTCTGCCCGTCAGCTGGACTGTAAGGGTAAACACTAAAAAAACCAGTAACTTAAAAACATCTTTTTTTAATAAAAAACTTCTGATTGGTTTCAAAGTGACGAGTAACAATAATCTAGTTGGTTAGGTACCCCTGTTCAAGAATTTCGAGGGTCTGACGACAGTCGCGTCATTATCTTACTAGACTTACCAAATAGTAAATCTTGGTCCAAGCATACTGCAGGTCCGAAGCGACGGCTAGACCCTGCCGGCACGAAATATTTAGACCTATAACGCGTACATCGCGTTATAAACGCACACATGCGCGCGTACTGTTATCTCGGCGTGTTTCGGCGCGAATGACAGCGACAGTCGTGCGAGAGAGACACGATACATGCTATTCTATTTACGAACTCTTCAATATCAATGTCTAGAGCCGACTTTTTGTGTTTATATTATTTAGTGCAGTGCCGTAAATAGGGTACCACTGGTGCCCAGGCGCACGGCGTAGACGCTAGCGGGTGCAATAATAGCCAGACCAGGTCAGACTAATTGCTCCTGACAAAACGTGGTAGCTCAAGAACGCGTCTTCCATGCCGGGGGCCCTGGTTCGAATCCGAGCATGTACCGCTGGATTTTTCAAATCTATGTGCGTATTCCTACCATTAGCTTGGCGGTGGGGGAAGTAAGCAAACCTGCACGTTTCGGAGTTTTGAAACTTGTAACCATGATTCAGTTCGTCTGATTCCCCTGTTAGAGGGCTGTGAAGGACATAAGGCAGTCGCCCTAAACCCTGGATCATGGTCTAAGCGTACCCTGGGCTCCAAAGCAAAAGCTTTGAATGCAACCGGGAAATGCACGCTAAGATGAGTAGGAAGTTCTGTCAGCGGCCCCAGTAACGTAGCGTATTGGCGCTCGCGCCCGCAATTTTTTTAAATATTTTTTATTTTAATTAAAATGGCAATTTATCATTTCAGTTTATTATTTTATAATAGCCTTTATTGTTGTCTTTTAACATTGTAAATATTTTACATTAACGGCATCAAATTGGTTTAGGTTTAGGTGTCAACACAAATATTGTAATTACCATATAATTTGAAAAGAGTAACTACTGAGTTTCTTGCTGATTTTTTTTTTATTATGGCTCTACCCGAAGATAATTCGCCAATGTCAAGTAACTTATTGAGAATAAGTAGGTAGTCAATAGTCGAAGTCAGTCAAAGTCACAGTCACTCAATAAAACGCCGGTATTTTACGTTTTATCGACCTACGGATTCAGCGGATATCACTCTAAAAGCAATCGCAGGTTTTAAGACTCTATTTGGTCCAAGCAAGTTGTCACGAGACAACTTAGTCCGAACACAATATTATTAGGATCACTTTGCGGCACTTCACTGCACAAATAAACACCAAATTTGAACACTAAAAACCACTAGACACTAATTTAAAACCTTTGCAATTCAAAGGCCATGCGGCTTGTTCTAGCCCTACCCGCCGAATCCTTCTTGCTGAATTCTTCTCGGTAATAATTGGCATTCCGAATCAGTGGTAGATTACATAATATTTGACATTCATAAATGTTCTGTATGGACTAATTGAATAAAGACAAAAAAAGGCCTCTTCCAGCTCTCTCCATAAGGGCGCGGCGGCAAACTTTAGGGGCGACAAAAAAAGTGTTTCCCGAGGGGACCTTCAAGGCTATTTAAGGCACTGATGTTGTCTACCGGACAACATTTGTCTTCAAGAAAATCTAGGCACACAATGTAACCTGTCATAAAATAGCTATAAAACTAACAAACGAACCAAGACTATCTGTCACTGCAAGTCTGGTTGCATTATTCGCTGCATACGTCTCAGCCTGAGCTGCCTCCTGCAAGGCCGCCGATGCGCTGGAAACTTTAACAATTTTTAAGTCGTCACGACATTTCGCTTCGTTACTGTGTACATGCGAACTAGCTGCATCCAGGATGTTCAAGGTTACCTCGGAGACAGTGCACATATTTTTTCCATGCAGTCATTTAATCGTTCAAAAAAAGTAGAACGTGTTTTTTTTTTATCTGGAACACACACATTTTACCACTTTGTAGTAGTCTCTTGCGCAAAGTATTAAGCTTAGAAAAAAAAATATATTAGAAACCTCAACATCATTTTTAAAGACATATCCAGAAATATCCCACACGTATGCGTTTAATGAAAAAAAAATCAGTTTCAGTTCTAAGTATATGTGGAGGCCCCATAAAAAAAAATCCTATTTTTGTGTAAAAATCGTAAAGCGGTTAACAAAATACATTTACCAAGTTTCAGTAGTACAGTTCTTATAGTTTCGGAAAAATGTGGCTGTGACATACAGACGGACAGACAGACAGACATGAAGAATCTATAAATGTTTTTTGCCATTTGGCTACGGAAGCCTAACAAAAAAGTAGGGATCTTTTTATTTTTATTTTTAATTACCTACTTGCACATTAGGTACTAAAAACCTGCGCTCTGTCTCCGAGGTAACCCTGTATATTTTACTGTGCTATTGAAGCAAGGAAGTGAGCCATGGTTAAAGCATAGTTCGTTTAAAAGATTGAAGGGTCTGCCATATTTTTTAACCAAATAAGATATGTCCTTTATATTAAATGAGGTTTGAAGAAAGTACTTTTCGCACGGTAGGCAGCGGCATGATGCCCTAGCATTGTTGATGTCTATGAACGGTGGTTACCATGACCAAATGCTCGTCTGCCTATTTAGACAATAAAAAAATAGATCGGAACATCGGCACATCTATTCACTTCTCGCTCGCACACTATTTGCGTCCATACTCGCACTCGTGGGTGTGCGAGCGAGAAGTGAATAGATGCGCCGCCATTTCAGATCCCATTCTTTATCCGCACAAGTTGTATGTGAATTTTTTTTTTATGATATAGGTGACAGACGAGCCGACGGATCACCTGATGGTAAGCGATGATGATAAGCGAACGAAGCCCATGGACACCTGCAACACCAGTTAGTAATTAAAATGGCAATTTATCATTTCATATTCTTTTGGAGATGCAAAAATAAGTAACTCTAATCCCTTACTCATTTATTATAGTAATGTTCTTATCGTCTGAGTCACCATTAGCCCCAATTTTCTCAGGGGAAACCATCATGGCCGTCAGCTTTTCATGTAGAGTCCTACATGAACAAGGTATCATGTAGGACTCTAACCCTATCCAATACCCCTGGTGTATCCATCTGAATGCAATCGCAGTCGGATAACCTACAGCCGACATTGGCTCCCATGATTCAAGATTGCAATATCTTAATCCATACCAAACTGGGGCCTCTTACACAATTCTGCGGCCAAAACTATCAGTACAAGTGACAGTGCAAAACTCATTGTCAAAATCCTTTATTTAAATAACTTGAAATGTCCTATCAATCTTCACCAGCGAGCCTTCCGAGCTGTTACTCCACCACCTCATTAATGTAATGTTGAGTAACGCGGTTCCACGAGACACGCGACCAGGGCTGCCAAGTCGACAACACGAAATAGGTGCTAATGCCTGCACGATATTTTCGAATCATTATAGCGTTTGCGTATCGTAAGCAATTTGTTTGACACCTGAAGAACGTCCCCCTCTCGTAGTTAAACATCATTATCTTCTCACTTGGAATTAGTAGGTGACAAAGTATTGTGTGGACACGCTTCGAATTCCTTGAATATTCGTGCTTGCCCCTCTGATACCTACCTATATAAAAAAAAAACTGCCTCGTTGGTGTAGTGGGTAGTGCATCGCACTTTAAAGCGACGACAGCGCTTAGGATCCCGGGTTCGATCCTCGGGTCGGGTCAAAAGCTGTACCTGAGTTTTTCTTTTAAGAAATTCTCAGTGCGAGCCCGGAGTATGGAAATTGGCGGTCTTGTACCCCCGTGCCTCGAAGAGCACGTTAGGCCAGTTATTCCTGCACCCGATCCCTCTCCGGTCGTGTCACTCTGGTGTCCCATCGGATTATGAGGGCAAGGGAATAGAGAGTGCACTTGTGTTTGCGCACACGCTTGAGCACTATAATATATCCTGCGTAAGTGGCTGATCGTTGAGATTGGCCGCCTTAGCCGAAATCGGTTGGAGGATATTTTTATATAAAAAAACCTTGGCTAAACGCAGTACACGTTCGTTTGTCAAAATTCCGATATAATAGCGAGGTTTTGTTCAAAAGTGAATCCCTCAAAAATAATGATTAAGATATGAGGTAAATCAATTCGTACTCGTAACTTTTGATTAGAATGGACACGCCATTCACAGAACACGATTTACCTACGTCACAACCAAACGCTATTACTACCACTAATAGAATCTACAGGAAAGACAAAACTTTTGGCTATATTACCTACGTTAGAATCCATCAAAGACCACTGTACCTAATCATCATTATCATCATATTAGCTTTGTCCCGATTGCGTCCCAAGCTGTGGCTTCGAAGCCCGGGGTCCGCTTATCATCAACCAAATCGAAGACCACTGCGAGTGATATTAAAATTGTGATTGAAAAATTGCAGGTGCTAAATTTCGTTGGAATTATGAAAATAGTGCTAAAGCTAGCTCCAAAAGTGCTAAATAAATCTGCAACATAGCACGCGATGTAATCGTTTTGCCAACACTTGTTCATCAGTAAAGTAAAAATGTCTTTTATTCAATTTAAGTCCATACAGAACATTTATGAATGTCAAATATTATGTAATCTACCGCTGATTCGGAATGTCAATTTCTACCGAGAGGAAGAATCAGCAAGAAACTCAGTAGTTACTCTTTTCAAATACTTGAATTTTCATTCTAATACAAATTATGATAACAGTGACAGTATGATATACAATGCTTATAATCAGTATCGTTTAGATAAATCGTCAAAGTAAAAATATCAAATGAATTATACATTAGAGGACAGGCGAAGAGATCAACATGTCCAGGAATCCTTATCATTTAAATAATCATCTACTTTATAGTAGCCTTTCTGCATTAGGCAGTTTTTTACATGCAACTTAAACTTATGTACCGGTATGAATTGGATTACTTTGCACTATGAATTTTAGAAATTGTGAAATTAAAAGAACATTATTATAATAGCTTGACTGTGAGCTTTTTATGAAACTATACTAAACTCACACAACTAACCCCCCATAGCGTATTTTTCATACAAACGTGCACGCCTCCCGGATTCATTTCGAGCAGACGGATCACCTGATCGTAAGCGATTGCCGCACGTGCGCTGCCAACCTTTAAACCCCCCTTTCCCCCGGATTGGATCTCCGGTACCCTCAATCACGCAGTGAAACACGGCACAGTGCTGCTTCACGCCGGTTTTAAGTGAGGCCGTGGTATCACTCCGGTCGAGCCGGCCCATTTATGCCGAAGCGTAGCTATCCCATGGTCAAAATAAATACAAGTCAAAGTAATACGTTTTTTTTGCATTTATATTTAAATATATTTCACAACATCACATACATTGATCTGACTCCGAGATAGGTAGCTCAAGCACCTGTGTTACGGATATCAGAATCAACAGTGGGATTACAAATATATACATATAATACTTTTCTTTTGTCAATACATACTTATAATACATATAAAACACCCAGACCAATACAAACAGA
The DNA here is from genome assembly GCA_019059595.1 of Marasmia exigua. Classification (NCBI taxonomy): domain Eukaryota; kingdom Metazoa; phylum Arthropoda; class Insecta; order Lepidoptera; family Crambidae; genus Marasmia; species Marasmia exigua. The sequence goes on from CM032482.1 coordinate 19,981,502, forward strand.
GATGTTCATGCACACAAATGTTTGTACTGTACGGGGATCGAACCCGCAACCCTTGGACCAAAGGCAGCCTTCACTACCACTGTTCCAAACGGGTCGTCTCGGGATTTTTTACGTAATATCACGACACCGTATTATTATGCTCATCTCATAATCAATTAACCAAGGAAAAATGACTGAGGGAAATGTAGCTTATGATTAATTGGCGGATTTGGTAGTGACCACGTTTTTGTGGTCCAATGATAAGTAGTCGATTCCCATTGTGTATAAACAAACATTGGTTTGATAAACACTTGCGATGTGATGAAATCTGTGCAGTCAAATTTAAAGTCTGTATAATCGGAAATTTGTATGGAACGCTGCAAACGTTCAGTTCCTTGCTCCGTGTTTTGAAATCGGTTATTCTTTGCTGGATTTGGTCACAAACTCACATAAAACATTACATCCCTAGCCAGATAACAATAATTACCCTTTTTTAGTGCCTTAAACTTATCGTATTCTTATCCGAATACACGAAACGCTTGCGCGATGTAATCGACACCTAGCGCCATCTATTGGGATAAAGTGGAACTAATGTCTCGGAACAAAGTGTCACTAGTCAAAAATAAATATATAAAAATGCATGCATCGTAGATTAAGGTTAATGAGTTGATATTTTTATAGCAATCTTTTGCAATTTATTCTTAAGTAAATAACACACTTAAAAATTTCCTCTCGTGTCCCGCCTGAACACGAGATGAAATTTTTAGTGTGTTATTTAAATGAGTATATTGTTAAAAATATATGTTACATGTTGTTTCCTTGTCCACAGCGATGGCAAGCTAAACTTTGAGGAGTTCCGGCTCATCTGCAAGGCCCTCTTCCGGAACGACAAAGGCCTGATCTACCCGCTGTCCGAGGATCGCGCCAGACACATCTTCCAGGTAACCCGGAGCCTTGGTCCAGGCATGTCCAGGCAATGTTTATTATTATCACATAAAAACTAACTTTTTTATTTTATTCCACGAATCAAAGACGATCCGTCAGGATCGGCGGTAGTGAACACTGCCTCTGGTGCAAGGGTTGCGGGTTCGATCCTTGCACACTGCCAAACATTTGTGCTTATATTGGTATGGGTGTTTTCTTTCTTATAAGTTTGTATTTACAAAAGAAAAGTATTAAATGTATATTTGTAATTCCGCTGTTGTTTCTGATATCCGTAACACAGGTGCTTGAGCTACCTATCTCGGAGTCAGATCAATGTATGTAATGTTTGACCGTGGGAGAGCCACATTTCGGTATGATTCGACCGGAGTGATAGTGGTATCACTCCGGTCGAGCCACGCCGGTGTTCTGTGAGGCCGTGGGGCCTGTGCTGTGTTTCGCTGCGTGAGTGAGGGTACCTGGAGGCCCAAGGTAAAAGGTTGGCAGTGTAATTGTGACTCCACTGATGTTCGTGGGTGTCTATGGGCGGCGGCAATTGCTTACCATCAAGTGGATTCATCACATTCATTGCTTACGATCATAAAAATAGGATTTTTTCAGCTCTTCAAAATTGATGATGCTGTTTGTTCCAGGTATTTGACAAGAACGACGACTGGGTTTGTGGACAAAGACGAGTTCACATTTTGTTGGAACCACTGGATAAAAGTGGTAAGTCACACTGTACAGTAGCCATCTTGTTGTTTTAGAAATCAATTCGCTCTCTCCGTGAAGATCAATTGTCAACAATTTCGTAACAATTAACTGATCCATTGTGGAAAGGTTGTTTTTTCTTTTGAGATTCCACACTATGTTTTAGGGGGTGAAAATGTCCAGAAATATAATGTCCTCGAGAAGTCTGCAAGACAGTTAAAAACGGGATACAAGAGACATAGGATTGGTATTTAGCACCTCCTTATTGTGGAATCAACTTCCCGCAGCGGTATTTCCGAACCGGTAACGACATTGCGATCTTCAAGAAACGAGCCTATACCTTCCTAAAAGGCCGGCAACCAATTCATGAGCGGCGGTGACCACTTACCATCAGGTGACTCGCTTGCTCGTTTGCCTCCCTTTCTCATAAAAAAAAATCTACTAGTTTATCCTGGTATAGTCATGTAATGAGAAGAGATGAAGAACATGTAAGGAAAAGAGTGATAAGTATGAATATACTTAATTGGGTAGAGGAACAGAGTACGGTCGATAAAGAAATGGATGGATTGTGTGAAGATAAACATGATTGAAAAAGTTTTTTAGATTTTCGCGTTGCATTATAACTATAATGTATCAAGACGTGCGCAGCCGTGGTCACGAGCGGAGCGGACTCCGTGACCACGGCTGTGATAACGTAGCCGAAACGTCCAGCCAAATATGTGAGTACATAATGTTGGATCACATAATAAATATCGTGTTAATTCCCGTCTTGATACATTATAGTTATGATTGAAAAAGACTTGTATGAGAACTGAAGAGCTCCGTCTATCATACGCAAGCATAACTATCTTCTCTCACTTGGAATTAAAAGGTGACAAAGTTTTACGTGGACCCACGCTTAGAATTTCTTGAATGTTCATGCTAACCCCTCAAATAATGAAAAAACACGACACAAGAACGAATAAGCGAGAGAATTGGAAAATAAAAAATAAAAGTAAACAAAGGAGGTTTCATGCATCGAGGTTTTAGTCCTTCGACATCAGGTTTAATTCTGTGCACCCTGCCTTTAAAGTTGGTTCATCATCATCAGCCCATTTAAGTCCCCACTGATGGGGCACGGGTCTCCCTCAATCACATGAGGGGTAATTGCCATACTCACCACGCTTGGCAGACGGGTTGGCGAGGGTTTTGATATAAATGCAGAGTTTTCCTTCTCTGGGTGCTGATGATCATGCCAGCAGATTTACCTTAGTCGCCTTTTACGACACCTCGGTAAGAGTGAGGGTGGCCTATTCTACTCTGCCGGGGACCACACGGCGTGAGGTTGTAACGTAAATATTGTTCATCGTCTTAGCGTTTTGTCCCGGTTGCGTCCCAAGCCGTCGCTTCGGAGCCCCGGGTCCGTTTTCCTACTTCGACTCCTCCATTTCTCTCGGTCTTGTGCATCTCTAGTCTGTTTATTAAAACGCATGTCATCCCTTACGATGTCAAGCCACAACTTTTTAGGTCTTACCCCTTCTGGCGGGACCCGGCGGTGACATGGCCTGACATTTATTTTCCACGTAGCTGTCCGGTTTTCGCTGGACATGACGTAGGCGATTCTCCATCAGTTTGTCTGCTATGTCACGGATATGAAGGACTGCCTCGGTGGCGTAGTGGTTAGTGGGTCGCACTTTAAAGCGACGGCTGCGCATGAGGTCCCGGATTCGATCCCCGGGTCAGGACAAAAATTTGTACCTAAGTTTTCGGTAAGAAATTCTTAGTGTCAGCCCGGAGTCTGGAAGTTGGCGGTCTTGTACCCCCGTGCCTCGGAAAGCACGTTAAGCCGTTGGTCCTGCGCCCGATCCCTCTCCGGTCGTGTCACCCTGGTCTCCCATCGGAATATTAGGGAAAGGGAATAGAGAGTGCACTTGTGCTTGCGCACACACTTGAGCACTATAATATATTCTGCGTACGTGGCCGATCGTTGAGATTGGCCGCCGTAGCCGTAATCGGTTTTAGGTTATTATTATGAAGGTTAACCGAAATGTGAATATGATTATAAATTGTTACAGATAGTCCGACCCGTGAGCGCGTTCCTGATCGTGGACGTCCAGAATGACTTTATCACGGGCACCCTCAACATCAGCAAGTGTAACGCGCAGCAGGACGGAAGCGAGGTCAGTGCCTGCACAATATACAGAAAAAACCTTTGAAATCTGTCGCTCGTTACGAGCCCATTTATGGGTCAATGGTGCCGGATTAAAAAAAAAGTCACAAAAAATTTTAATATTGCTAGAAATGATTGTGACATCATTGGCGACGCAACTTTCGACAAGGTTTAAAGGCCTCGAAAAATAGCGTGCATGACGATATTCTACAGATTACACTTTGGAGAATGTGCGAAGGAGCTACATAAAATAGTTCCGCCGGCCCCATAAAATTATGGGTACACTAGGCCAGGCTTTTTCAACCGGTGTGCCGCGATGCTTAATTGCACTTGACAATTAAAAAAGAAAAGTTAGGCACAATAGTTATTAATAAACAATTACATTTTTCTTTGGGTTGGTTATGAGGGTTTCTAATCTAAAGGATATCAATAGGACCCCTACGTCCGTTACACATAAATCAAGGCCTCTAATATACCTACGCCTACAAAATTCTTTGGCCGTGTGGTCCCCGGCAGAGTAGAATAGGACACCCTCACTCTTACCGAGGTGTCGTAAAAGACGACTAAGGTAAAGCTGCTGGCATGATCATCAGCACCCAGAGGCCCGTGCCCCAGCAGTGGGGACTTAAATGGGCTGATAATGATGATGATGACAAAATTCTTTACTGGTGTGCCGTGAAAGTTTACTGAAACTAAAAGGGTTGAAAAAGTCTGCACAGGCGATGACTTGGTTACCATCCCTATATGGTTGAAGTTCCAGCCATCCGTACTAAGCTCTACGCAAACTCCTTTCTGATGCATGGCGCACCTTGATCTCATCTTCACTTAACATCAGATGCGATTGAGGTCAAATGCTTGTCAAAAAAAAACATAAATTTCGTGTGCAAAATAAGCTTGGAAAATCACAAATTCTTTTTTATTTTAAACGTCTTGATATTTTTTTCATTATTGTCTAATTTTGTTATAATTATATAATAAGTTGCAATTGTCTGCAATATGTGTTTTTTCCGCTGTTACTATTCTTTAGATCCTTGGTTCCAAATCGGGGGGGTAATTATCCTCAGCGGAAGTAAATCAGTATTTTAGGGGAGTAACAAAAAACCTTATTATTCTAATCGTAAAATAATTAAAAGCTCATATTATGCCTATTTAAGCTATAATAACAAAAATGATGGGTTATTGTATTGACAATCGGCGGATGCGTGTTGCGTGGCTGTGGTGCGACCAAGCGCGTGTGTTTGGTCGATACGGCATCGACACGCCGCCCGCCTCGAACCACGTGCGTCGGTGACGGCAGCTCAACTCAACCCTCCCGTTGCAGTGATAATGCCACCGTGACAGATTTTATTTATGTCATCAATATATGTATAGATTCTACTATTCCGTGTGGTCCCTGCAGAGTAGAATAGGCCACCCTCACTCTTACTGAGGTGTCGTAAAAGGCGACTAAGGTAAAGCTGCTGGCATGATCATCAGCACCCAGAGAAGGAAAACTCTGCATTTATATCTAAACCCTCGCCAACCCGTCTGCCAAGCGTGGTGAGTATGGCAATTACACCTCATGTGATTGAGGGAGGCCCGTGCCCCAGCAGTGGGGACTTAAATGGGCTGATGATGATGATATGTATAGATACACTTTATTGCATATAATATACAACTTAAGAAGCTTAACAATTACGAAAACTTTAATGTACCATTTCCGCGGTTTTATCGGTTGAAGCGATTTCTACAAGACAACCTTCAGGCAAAGGACATTGATAGACGACGACCCGTTTGGAACAGTGGTAGTGAACGCTGCCTCTGGTGCAAGGTTTGCGGGTTCGATCCCCGCAGAGTGCAAATATTTGTGCGCATGAACATATCTGTTTGTATTGGTCTCGTGTTATCTATGTATTATAAGTATGTATTTACAAAAGAAAAGTAGTATATGTATATATTTGTAATCCCACTGTTGATTTTGATATCCGTAACACAGGTGCTTGAGCTACCTATCTGGGAGTCAGATCATGTAAGTGATGTTGTGAATTTTTTATAAAAAAACAAATTATAGTAGAGGAGAGGTAGTGGTGCAATTATTGAGAAGAGAAATAAAATAGGTCGCATACAAGCAGACGTATCATCTGATGGTAAGCAATTGCATCCGCAACACCAGTGGAGTCACAAGTGCGCTGTGAACCTTTAAACCCTTTTTTTCTTTAACGTTTAACTATACCTGTTAGTCAATAAAGCAGCTAACCATTCACGGATCACGGTCGATTGCTCGGCGCGCCTGCGCTGCTTACGTCACAACTCATCAAGAGTGCATTGTTATCCATGATTCATAATCATTGTGAGCCATGGTTCCACTCCAGGGAATCACCTCTGTGAGAAATCATTAAATTTATTACATACAATAAAAATATCTAACTTTTTTTGCAATTTATTCTTTAAAACTCTTCAACAATCTTCAAATAGGATGACGTTTCACTAAGCCGGCGAATGTTCCCATTCATTCATTTCATTTCATTTATTTCAGTATACTTGTAGCTTACAGAATTATTCCAACACGCACACAAGTTTAGAATCTACATTAAAAAGAAAAAAAAAATACAAATAAATTAAAATTACATACCATTTCGAAGGAAAAATGAATAAACAATAAACATTGATGCATTACGATGAATAAAATAATAATAAACAGCACATTACCAAATCAATAAAATTGTCAAACGATATTCGAAAAGTCAAGTCAATAAAATAATTAAAAAATACAAAAATAATGTCAAAGGAATTAAAGTAATATAGTAATTTATGTAGTCAATCAGATTGTTATCGTTTTGTCAATAATTTGATTAAATAAAGTAATTAAATACATCAAGCCATCAGCAAATAAGTCCATGTCGTCGTGCTGAGTGAGTATGTCGCCTATTAGGCGCAATGCGCGATTCGTTGGCGCATATGCCGCCCGTTCAGTTCGCGTCACTGGCCTCTGCAAGAGACGCGGTCTCCGACGAGCCGCCACTGTCACTCCCCCACTCTGTGTCAGTCTTCTGGGCACCAACAGCTTTACCCTTTCAAGAACCGATTGACAGTCTAGCCTTTGGTGAATTACGGATAGATAGTGTCTTATGGTTGCCATTACCCTTCTGACCTTCAGGGTTTCCAAGTCAACCATACCCAGGACAAATGCAGATGGATATAGGTAAGGGTAATACCCATATCGTTTTTTAAAAAGCCAACGCGCAAATTTACGTTGGATCCTTTCTATGAGATCCATGTATTTTTTTTGGTAAGGCTCCCATACCACTGCTGCGTATTCTAATTTACTGCGTACATATGCATTGTACAAAGTTACAGCTACCCTAACATCGTCAAAGTCTGTAGCGGTCCTCATAACGAATCCTAGAGTCTTATTAGCTGATATACAAATTGTTTTATTCTCACGAACCATTGAACTACCGAAGACCTTACCTACCTACTTACAAAAATGTTTTTAAGTTCTATTTCTCAAAAGAAAATACAGACCAGTCTAAGTTACTCGTTGTGTATGCCAGTAAAGTGCCTAAAGACGAAAGTCTTCAATCAGTGCGTCCTACCCGTCATGACATACGGAGCCGAAACGTGGACACTTACGGTACGGCTGGTCCACAAGTTAAAGGTCGCTCAGCGGGCTATGGAACGAGCAATGCTCGGCGTCTCTCTCCGAGATCGAATCAGAAATGAGGTGATCCGGCAGAGAACCAAAGTATCGACATTGCTCACCGGATTAGCAAGCTTAAGTGGCAGTGGGCTGGCCATATTAGCCGCAGAACCGACAACCGATGGGGTAAACGAGTTCTGGAGTGGAGACCGCGTCTTGGCAAACGTAATGTAGGGCGCCCTCTGGCTAGGTAGGGGGACGATCAGCGCAGGATGGCTGGCAAGAGCTGGATGCGAGGAGCCATGGATAGATCACAGTGGCGAACAATTGGAGAGGCCTACGTCCAGCAGTGGACTGCAATAGGCTGATGATGATGATGATGATGATGCCAGTAAAAGAATGGCTCGACCCTCTATTTGAAGATAAATTGGCCAATGTGAATTGGATAAGTAACTTACCTATAGCAACTGTCACAGTCACAGGAAATCGCCGGTATATTATTGAACAATGGATTCTGCACTCTTAACAGACTCACACGTTTTTAGACTCTTTAGTCCATACAAGTTATGCACATAACAACTCATTTGTCTCACAATAGCTTTCTTAAAAACGATACAATTCAATGATTCCTATACAATATTAATATATGTTTGAGCAATTCTCTGGTGGCAACAAAAACTATGAACAATAATGTCAAATTGATAAACGTCTGGCAAGTTGCCGATTCGACTGTACATTATACAGAGTACAACTTGTTCAATTGGACAATATCGGATTTCAATAACCGAGTTCGCAAAGGTGTGCCGATTCAGCGGATATCTGTCTGTTACCTACCGAACGATAAAATCGTCTATCGCTTGTAATAGAAAAGACATTGTGTTTCTGATTCGTATAGCAATGTATTCGTACATAAAGTTGTTACATGTGTGCACGAAATTCAGTATTTATCTAGGAGCGAGCGATGGTACCTCCATGGATAAAGGTTCGATTCAAATGTATTGCAAGCATAATATGCTTAATTCAACCATATTATGGTTAACATGTGTTATGTAACAGATAAATGTCCGAGGACATGCACCCTGCATACTTATAATACTTAGATTAAATATAATATAAATAAAATATTTCACATCATCACATACATTTATCTGACTTCGAGATTGGTAGCTCAAGCACCTGTGTTACGGATATCAGAACCAACAGCGGAATTACAAATATATATCTATACATATAATACTTTTCTTTTGTAAATCCATACTTATAATACATAGGAGCATAGTTTAGAACTGATTTATGTTAACTTCCTGTTTGTACAACAATAACTGTACTCTGTTATGTGTCATAATAAATTAAAAAAAAAAAACACCCAGAATAATAAATGGATAGATAGATACTCTTTATTGCACAACAAACAAAACTTAAAAGCTAGGTATACAGAGATACAATGTACAATTTAGGCGGTCTTATGGGAGCGATCTCTATCAGACAACCTTCAGGTAAAGGACATTAGATAGAAGAGGGTAGGGTGCTGCAATCCTTTTGATTTTGAACATTGATTAAGTAAATTTATAATACAAACAGGTACTTTTTAAAAGGTCGGCAGCGCACTTGTGAATCCTCTGATGTTGCAGGTGTTCATGGGCGGCGGTAATCGCTTACCATCAGGTGATCCGTCTGCTCGTCTGCCCATAAAAAAAACAGACATGTTCATGCACACTAATGTATGTACTGTGCCCGCACTACCCGACCCGGGGGTCGAACATGCAACCCTAAAAAATGTTACCTAGTTGTTCTTTGGCAACTGGTTGTAAAACTCAGTTGCCAATGTTGCCGGAGGGAAAACAAACAGGCGACTAAACGCGCTTTGGCGACTAAACAGGCTTTCGGAGTACGTGATCGTACCCACTGCTGGGGAGTGGCTTGCTCAACATACGACTCCGCGGGGGACGACCTTACCGGGTGTCCTGGTAGGTCGTACAGCGTCGAAGGGCTGCATTGCGCCAGGCGACCTATTTTTGATTTACTCGTATGACTTAGCGTCGTGACGAGCGCACGATTTCTACTGATTTTCCTTCGACATACGAAATTCCGCATTTTTGAATCATTCGTCTGCAACGAGTGACCCCGCCCACTCGTTGGTCGAGTGACCAAAGAGAATATAATCACTAGTGCGAGTGACTTAAAGCGAGCGGTAGAAGCAACGTCAAAATAGTTGTCAATAGCAACAAGCATAATCAAAATATTATAAATTTCAAAACTTTGATTCGACTGATTTTGACAGGTGACATTCATAGTTTTTTGTGACAAAAAAGCAAAGATATTCAGCCAATAATCTATGGTTTTTTGCGTTCCGTTTGCAATGCGGAAGTCACCTGTTTTTATAAAATTCTGCATGGAAGGGTTAGAATGTCAATTTACCGTATTATATTGGCAACATCGAAATCGAATGATTCAAAAATAGGGAAAATCGGCTTCATGCGACTTAGAAGGCGAATGTGACTTAAGTCGCATGCGACGTTGCTAAGTCATACGAGTGAATCAAAAATAGAGCTCCTGGAAGGGGTGAAGCGGCGAGCGCGATTAGCGGTACGGTCTAGTCCCGGCTGTGGGGTTTCCAACCGCGATTGCGCGGAGATGGACACCCCAGGGGTTTTAGTTAGGGTTTGAGTCCCACACACCACCTTGTTCCCTACATGTAGCAAGGTGACGGCCATGATGGTTTCTCCTGGGAAAATAAACAAGTGAAAGTTTCAATACCGTTAAATAAAGCCTTCAGCCCTGCAATGCCGACTTGGGCCTCATCCAACAGCAGGCACGCGACTGCTAATAGATAATATGCCTCTGCCGCATTCAACCGATGCATGCCTATCTATACCAGGCGAATAGTTTTTCGAGTTTTGACTTACCTAGTCTTGGAATGAAGGTTGAGTTATTTAAAATAACTGAAAGTGTACGCTAAAATAACTTCTTTTAGCTTTCGCTTTTGCTTATGCTACCTTTTTTATGGTATATGTGGCAGACGAGCAGGCGGATCACTTGGTGGTAAGCGATTGTTCCCGCCCATGGACATCCGCAACACCAGTTGAAGTCACAAAGTGCGTTGCCAGCCTTTTAAAAAGGAATTCATATGACGATCCATTTGGATCAGTGGTAGTGAATGCTGCCTCTGGGTTGCGGGTTCGATCCCCGCTCAGTACAAACATTAGTGTGCATGAACATGTCTATTTGCATTGGTCTGGGTGTTTACTACGTATTATAAGTATGTATTTACAAAAGAAAAGTATATTTTACCAACTAACCTTTTTGTACCAACCTTTAAACCCCCTTTCCCCTTGATTGGGCCTCCGGTACCCTCACTCACGCAGCGAAACACAGCGCAATGCTGCTTCACGGCCACGCCACCTGCAATATTATGCATTTATATTGTTATGTATAAGTTTACGGTGGGAGAGCCAGGCTTCGGCATGAATGGGCCGGCTCGACCGGAGTGAATGAATGAATGAAATCTTTATTTGGCACAATACAAAACAAGGAAACTTAATTAGAAACATAACCTTAGACATAAATCATGAACGAAAAGTAGGACAACATTATCTCTGTTTGCGCCAAACAGGTGGCCGCTCGGCATTAGTCGGTGCTGATCCTAGAGACCAACTCCGACGCTAGGAGTGATACCACGGCCTCACAAAATACCGGCGGAGCAGCACTGTGCTTTGTTTCGGTTTCTGAATGAGGGTACTGAAGTCCCAATCCTGGGGAAAGGGCGGTTTAAAGGTTGGCAGCGCACTTGTGACTCCACTGTTGTCGCGGGTGTCCATGGACGCCGACAATCGCTTAAGGTGACGGGGAGGGCACACTAGCGACGCTAATCGATTTTAATTTTTAGCTACTAAACCGGATTTATTTTAAACAATTTCGAGGTTACAACCTCTCGGCAAACACTTATTAATTAACCATGCACAAATGTTGATTCCGTTTTTGTCCGCGGAAAATGTTGGGTCCCCATTTGTACATGGTTATTTAATAAATAGTGTAAGTTTTTGCCGAGAGATTGTAACCCCGAAATTGTTTAAAATAGATCCAGTTTAGTAGCTATAACAATCAAAATCGATTGGCGTCGCTAGTGTGCCCTACCCGTCACTAAAGATCTTAGAATACATAGGAACAGATAGCGAAAGGGACTTTATTTTTATACTATGTACTTTTTTTTTTAATATTGCTGCTACTGTGTTGCCCACGGCGAACACTTATATAACTCTGCCAATGTCGAGCGATTAAAGAGACACGTTTTAATGAGAAATTGACCGGTGTAAGGATATTTTACTCATTCTGATTTTTATTTTTTAATTGAAGGTTACACCACCTAAAACAAAATAATAAAACGTATACAAACAAACAAACACATCTACAGCACAACATTATGAGGGAGATTCGGTTTACTATGTACTTATTGATCAGTCTATTACTACCTTAATCTATGGTAGTGATGGTGATAAAAGGGGTTTAGGACTTTTGGGTCAATTTTATAAAAGATTTCATTCATGGCCGCTATTTTTAAGAAAGGTCAAAATGCCAGATTGTGTACGTATGCATGTGATAGTAATTCACCGTTCGGTCGTTTCCTTGTTTCATGGAAAAATAGTCTTAATGTAGTCATAAATGAATCACCCTAACAACTCCCTAAACATACATTGACACATTGAAAGCGTATAAAATATTGTGTCATACTTTGATTTGCAGAGCCGGTTAGAACAAATATTTACATAAAACCAAGAAAGTGTGCCTAAAAATAAATCTTAAGTATCTACCATTTCTTACAAAAACTCGTAATACAATCGAAGCTTTCGATCACAAATAACGACTGAACAATTGACAATAACGACCTGAAGAATGTACCCGTGCCAGCCCTCAGTGGCTGAGGCCAGGGCCGAAACGGGGCCCCTTAGTAGTCCCCGGGGCCCTATAGTGCACCATGGTAAATGCTGTAATAAGCGTGGACCCCGCAGGGACCCAGCATGTCTAAGACATACATGTGACTATTTTTGCAGACAGTACCTACTGTCTGCAAAGGTAGTTATATGTTGTTCTGTCTCTGCTATCATCGTCAGCCCATTAAAGTCCCCACTGCCGGAGCACGGGCCTCCCTCAATCACATGAGGGGTAATTGCTATACTCACCACGCTTGGCAGACGGGTTGGCGAGGGTTTTGATATAAATGCAGAGTTTTCCTTTTCTGGGTGCTGATGATCATGCCAGCAGCTTTACCTTAGTCGCCTTTTACGACACCTCGGTAATGAGTGAGGGTGGCCTATTCTAGTCTGCCGGGGACCACACGGCTTGTCTCTGCTAACTAACATAGTTTTAGAAGTTGTTTGTTACTAACATACTAACATTTTATATGGGCCATGTGTCTTTAAATAAATGATTTTTATTTTATTTTATTTTAAGAGTCAACTCGAACATTTTAATATATGTACCTATTGTGTATTAATTTGGCAAGTGTATGTTTTTTTATAAGATATGGGGCTGACGACCCATTTGGATCAGTGAATGCTGCCTCTGGTGCAAGGGTTGTGGGTTCGGTCCCCGTTCAGTACAAACATTAGTGTGCATGATGATGTCTGTTTGTATTGGTCTGGGTATTATAAGTATGTATTTACAAAAGAAAAGTATTTTAAGTATATATTTGTAATTCCGCTGTTGGTTCTGATATCCGTAACACAGGTGCTTGAGCTACTTATCTCGGAGTCAGATGAATGTATGTGATGTTGTGAAATATTTATTTGTTTATTTAATACGGTACGAATAATTAAAATCAGTGCATAATCACGTTTACGCGTTCGCGTCATGAAAGCCGGCCTGGCCCACGCCACAGACCGCCCGTGACCGGGTGGCACATTAGCCAACCCACATTCAGTCTTAGCGACTTATAAGAAGCTACACTCCCTCTCGGCCCTATTGCAACTATTATGCCGCCAAAAGAAACGCCGGTCATCAAACACTCAGTTTTTTTTATGTAATAGGTAGGCAGACGAACAGACGGATCACCTTATGGTAAGCAATTGCCGCAGCCCATGGACACCCGCGACACCAGTGGAGTCACAAGTGCACAACCTTTAAACCCCCCTATCCCCGGATTGGGCCTCCAGTACTCTCACTCACGCAGCGAAACACAGCACAGTGCTGCTTCACGTCGGTTTTCTGTGAGGCCGTGGTATCACTCCGGTCGAGCCGGCCCATTCATGCCGAAGCTTGGCTCTCCCACGGTAAACGCTCGGCTCGGTGACGAATGATGGCCCCGAGGTGCGCTTTAGCGCAGCTGCAGCCGTTGGCCGTCGGGTAGCAATATGGGTCACTCCATTACTATCCGCCGTTAACCGGGAGACACTGGTCCCATCCGGTAGCAGCTCCTCTGGACCAAAATGGGCACAGGAGCGTCGAGGTCGCAGCACCTTAGTCCCCCGTGTTGGCCGGGCCCTGCTCAAGGCCCCGGTTCGCCGTAATACGGCCCTGGCTAAAGCGAACGATAGGTAAATGATTTAGAGAGCCTACTGGAACCATCAATTTTGTTCGTGGCAGCTTCTGAAGTTGTGAGGTGATAGCGAAACGTTAACAGCCTTTTAAAAGTACAAAAAGAGTTTAAAGTAATTAAGTTTACGTATGTTCACAGCATGGTTTAGTATGATGGTAATTTAGTTTATAACGACTTTCCGAACGGGAGGTTGTTGGTTCGAATCTGAGCACTCACGAAACTTTGAAAAAGTTCCAGTTTTGTCTAAAGGTTGGAAAACCTGGAATAGATAGACAAACATAGTCTAGGTATTCGATTGAATTTCCATCATCATCATCATTGACTGACCGGATGGCGTATTTGGTAGTGACCCTGCCTCTTACGCCAAAGGTCGTGGGTTCGATCCCCACCCTGGACAAACATTCGTGCGATGAACACTTGTGTTTGTTCGGTGTCTGGGTGTAATATATGTATTTAAGTATATATTTGTGTTCCTCTGTTGTCTGATATCTGTAACACAAGTGCTTAAGCTACTTAGTACGGAATCAGGTCAACGTATGAGATGTTGTGAGAATTATTATATTATATTATCATTTCAAGCCAATAGACGTCCACTGCTGGACATAGGCCTCCCCTATGTTCTCCACACAGATCGGTCCTGTGCCGCCATCCAATGGATTCCCGCAACCTTCACCAGATCGTCGGTCCACCTTGTGGGGGGCCTCCCACGGCTGCGACTTCCTGTACGTGGCCTCCACTCGAGGCCCTTTCCACCCCAACGGCCGTCTGTTCTCCTCGCTATGTGCCCTGCCCATTGCCACTTGAGACATGCAATCCTTTGGGCTATGTCTGTGACCTTGGTTCTCCTGCGGATCTCATCATTTCTGATACGATCACGCAGGGAGACTCCGAGCATTGCCCTCTCCATTGCTCTCTAGGTGACTGAGCCTCCTCAATGGCACATTGTAAGCGGCCACGTTTCGGTTCCGTAACCGTATATTTGTCTCAAGACAAAAGTCTTTAATGCGTATGTGTTGCCAGTGATAACACACGGAATCGATTGAATTTATTCAATCAAAATTGGATTTTTTATATGTGACCTATCAGAAAAAAAAGACCATTTTGGATCTTTGGCAAACGAACGATGGTAGCTCAATGGATAAAAACCCGCTTTCTATACGCGGTTGTGATTCGTATCCGGGCGCCATGCTCTTTTGGATTTTCCAAATCTATGTGCGTATTTCGCAGCGAAACACAGCACTTCTTCACGCCTTTTTCTGTGAGGCCGTGCTATCACTCCGCTCGAGCCGGCCCATTCATGCCGAAGCGTGGCTCTCCCACTGTTACTGGACTTATCAAACTGTTGATGGGATTATTCATTTTCCCGACCCCCTCTGCTGGCAGTGTCGCATGAGGAAAGCTTCATCAATGGACAGACACAGGCTTTTGCTTAATTGATATTAGATCTAACTAAACCTAGGGGCCCCGTGATATCGAAGTCTGGGTCCAAAAAGCATGTTTCGAATTTTTCGTTCTTAGCTCGGGTTTGTGATCACCAATCCGCATTAGGCAAGCGTGGTGATTAAGCCTAATCCCATCATAGGAGCGATGACTTGATTTCTATGATGGAGGCCTTTGTCCTGCAGTGGGACAGTATATGGCTGATACTTTACTTTTCATAGATGGTAGACGAGCAGACGTATCACCTAATGTTGAACGATTGCCGACACCCATGAAGATCCATAACACCTGTGGCAATGAACTTCGATGTAAATACCATACTTGCCGAAATCAGCCTATATACTGTTATAGGCTGATACTTTACTTTTTAACTAAACTAATCGAAAGAATTGGACTTAACAAACAGGTTCAACCCTCAGTGACTGCGGTCACAAACGCCCAAGTCACGAAAACTGGGTAATCGGAAAGTGTTTTAATTTAAGACGCTCCTTCATTTACATCAACTTAAGCATTCGTCAATCAACTTTAGCCACCTAAAGCGTGAACTTACCGTGCAGTGGAATTGGATGAGCTGTCAAAACGCGCGCCAAAAATACTGAGCGGTACCTAATTTGGGAGTGGGGGTGTTTAGCACCCCGCGGCGCCTGGCACAGCTGGTACGGCGGGTGGAACGGGGCCAAGTTTTCGATTGCACTTTGACGGATAAGGGGTGGAAAGTTTTAGGCGTTTTAACACCTTCGCTGATTAGTTTAAAGAGATTGGCACCTGCTAGTTTTACACTATTAAGTGCACACTATCAACACTATTAAGAACGGGCATAACTACAGAAAACAGTCTCCTTCTTACTCGTCTTGGGAGAGCAGGACATAGCAATGGGGTTTTCGCGTGTGAAAAATCCGCTAGATGGCGTACTGTTGGATTGATGTCAAACATGTACCGCATTGGTTGTTTAGTTTGTCAAATTGATATTTTGACAGATCACGTTTAAAAATAACCAATCACATTGTAAATGGACTTCACTCTAATAGTACTCCATCAAGCGGATTTTTCACACGCGAAAAACCTCATTGCTGAAACGCCGCAAGAGTCTGAAAATTGTATAGGTACTTAGGAGCATTTTAATTCTTTTTTTTTATATGTAAGACCCTAATATTGGGTTTTATAAAAATAATGTGGAAAAACAATTATTTTAGTGATTTTAAATTTGTTTTAGACTTTTCACGCGCTCTTTTTGGGGTTTTTTTTGATCGAATAAAGTAAATCCTATCATTTAACGAATTTGCAATTTTCTAGGTAATAACCTCAAGTATAATTGATGTATTTTTCAAGACCGATAGCTGTTAAATTAAAATTCTCTCGACTCGCGTCTGGGTGTGCTGGTAAACATCTAGCTATCATCACCTTGTACTCCTCATAGTATGACCACCAACAACCACTCGCAAGCGATTGTCATTCCATCCCCATCATCTCGATGGATGGCGGTCGAATACTGTGCGTTTCTCGCGGAACTTTCTACCACGTACCTCAGTTCTGTGGAACGGTTTGCCTGCGGCAGTATTTCCCGACGGCTTCGTCTTAGGGACCCTAGAGAAAAGCGTATTCTTTTTTAAAAAGGTCGGCAACACATAAGCGATCTCTTTGATTCGTGATACATGGGCGGCGTAGATTACTTTCCACTCGCTTTGTCCGCCTCTAGCATAAAAAAAAAATTGAGAATGGCCTAATTTGAGAATGGTCTGGCACATTAATTTATTTTTTACTACGAGTATGTCGAAGAACCCGTACAACCCTAAAGGTATGAACATAGAGTGAGGTAATAATACTGGGTATGAAGTTATCTAGAATTGGTAGGTATTATCGGAATCGCAATGCAAATCTTGAATGCTCGCACCACGAACACATTTAGCTGCATTCGATCGAAGTAATGCGATGAGGTCATGACAGTCAGCTGGGGATTCACTCAGATTGCCTCAAGCCGCTATAGACAAATGATCATATTTGTAAAGAGACCGTTCAGGTGAAAGGTACCCTGCACTAGCGACACCAATTGATTTAAATATTTTCCTACTAAACGTATTTTATTCAATTTAATTAATAACTAAAAGCCCTGTTTATTATTACAACTTCGAGAGAAAACCCAATAGAAGAATTCAGATAGGCTGTGCAGCATTTGGTAAACTTCGTCAAGTCTTCTCGTCACACATCCCTCAAAGTCTTAAGTCGAAAGTCTTCGACCAGTGCGTCCTTCCGGTCATGACTTACGGTGCCGAGACGTGGAAACTGACGGCTGGACTAGTCCACCGGTTCAAAGTCGCTCAAAGAGCTATGGAAAGGGCTATGCTCGGAGTATCTCTGAAGGACCGCATCAGAAATGATGTAATCCGACAGAGAACCAGAGTCACCGACATAGCCCACCGAATTAGCAAACTGAAGTGCCAGTGGGCTGGTCATATTAGCCGCAGAACTGACAGCCGTTGGAGCCGTAAAGTCCTTGAGTCGAGACCGCGACTCGGTAAGCGTAGTGTTGGACGCCCTGCGACGAGATGGGATGATGACATTCGAAGGCTGGCTGGTGTGGGCTGGATGAGAGTGGCCGAAAATCGGGAGCAGTGGCGTGCATTAGGGGAGACCTATGTCCAGCAGTGGACGAGTGTGGGTTGCTGATGATGAAACGCCCTGTTGGTCTAGTGGTTTAAGAGCGCCTAATTTAAAGTAGATGCTAGGACCGGATCGGAGTTTCCCTCTCTTTCACACGCGCTGTGTGTCTCGTTTATTTGGACGCGACAAGGTATATTCTCGTTCGTTACGGAACGGCTTCAAAATAAGGCACAAGAGACCACGACCAGGGTCGTGATCTCGGGGTTCTGGGTTCGATTCCCGGGTCGTGCAAAAAGTAATTTTCGAATTTTCGAACATTGCTCTGGTTTGTGATCACCAATCCGCATTAGACAAGCGTGGTGATTAAGCCTAATCCCATCGTAGTAGCGATAACTTGATTTCTATGATGGCAGGCCTTTGCCCTGCAGTGGGACAGTATATAGGCTGATACTTTACTTTAATGGCTAAGATTTATTGAACAAAAGAGGAACACTTAAGAAAATAAGAACAATAAATGAGACCTAAATCTAAACTAAAAGCTACTTAGTCGGATCCATCTTTATGAAAAGCCAACCGTCGGAGACTTGGCTAACCTGTATACTGTTTATTTAATAATTGTGATCTACTTTGGGTCTGAGTTTGAAACTTTGATTAAGATGACGGGTTGGGCATACTAGCGACGCCAATCGATTTTAATTGTTAGCTACTAAACCGGATCTATTTTAAACAATTTCGGGTTACAACCTCTCGGCAAACACTTATACTATTTATTAATTAACCATGCACAAATGTTGGGTCCGTTTTTGTACACGAAACAAAAAATGTTCATACATTTTTTTTAAAAGAATGAAGAAATGCTTAATAACACCGTTTTAGTTAGCAACGGTTTAACAAACATTTATGAATAAGACCCTTTAAAATTAAATTACCATAGTTTTTAATTAAAAGTACTAGGGCGTGTAAAATTAACAGAATATATATTTTTTACTTTATTAAAACTTTATTAATTTTAAATCTAAAACCCGAGTACCAAAAAATGGCACATTGATTTTATTTTATTATTATAATGAATCTGTTTGCTGCAGTAGGTGGCGTACGACCACGGCGCCAGCAGAGACTATTTTCTTGTTTCGTACTTTTTAGAGCGTGTTTTTGGTAGTCGGGTTTTAGTTTTTAAACTATATTTTTATTTTACATATTTTTAGTTATGTAAATAAAATTATCTACATTTTTGAAATGTGCTAAAAACTTCTTCTTTCATTTGATACCCCACCGGTACCGTCAAGCAAAATTTGTTGTTGTGTTTTCTAGTTCCTTACTCTAAGTTCCCTAGAGGGCGCTTTAATCAATTTAACGGGACGTGATGTCGCCAATAACCAGAAGACAATCAAGACGCTTCTAACGACACCTCATTTGTCCAAATATGATAACTAATATCTAATTTTAATTTGGGTAATGTTAATTTTTATTTTATTTTATGTCATTTTGATTTAGATTACTTTTACTTTTATTTTAATTTAAATCTTGTCATTTTTATTTTGTGAAAACCTGCAATATAAATTTATAATATTTTGTTGGTCTGACCCCGGTCCCAAATGTCTTAACATTTTTAGTAAATGTCACCTGACTCCTGCGATACAAGCATCTATGCTTAGTGCAGAAGTCGCCAAATTGTAACACCCTGTAGTATGTGGTTGGCAATAAAGAATTTATTATTATTTTATTTATTAATTAAGAAGTTATGAGAGGACGCCGTGTGGTCCCGGCAGAGTAGAATAGGCCACCCTCACTCTTACCGAGGTGTCGTAAAAGGCGACTAAGGTAAAGCTGCTGGCATGATCATCATCACCCAGAGAAGGAATACTCTGTATTTACATCAAAACCCTCGCCAACCCGTCTGCCAAGCGTGTTGAGTATGGCAATTACCCCTCATGTGATTGAGGGAGGCCCGTGTCCCCAGCAGTGGGGACTTAAATGGGCTGATGATGATAATGATGAGGGAACAGATGAACAACCATACATACATACATACTGGGCAAAATCATAACCCTCCTTTTTGCTTCGCCGTAGTCGGGTAAAAATTACTGGCATACACGGTCCATAGCGATGGCTGAGTAGGTGACTGAAAAACTGACACTCAGATAACAAACTAGGTTCATATATTAGTATGTGAGTGACAAAATTTGTGCGGTTAATCTATTTCCACGAGTCTGAAGCTATTTGGCGTTATTGTCATTTTGATTATGCCTACGAGCGGCAAATTGCTTTGTCATTTAGTTAGATGATTTTGTTCCTACAAACGTTTTACTTATAGCTTTTTATTCCACCTCTTGACATACAACCAAAAGTATAAAAATATTCAATAATCCTGTAATGGGACCTTTGTTTCCTTTGCGGTAAAAAACTTGAATATTCTGAACAAAGAAAAAAATACCTCCTTTTTCACATCACAAAACCGCCCCAAAAAGCCAAACAAAAAGTTCATAACCGTCTATAATGAATTAAAAACCTCAATATCAGCGGAAATGGCTTTTCAACCGTTCAGAAACGGATTAGCCGCCACAGAGCTGTCGATACCCAGCCATAGAGAATAGAGTATTGATGCGGGTAGTTTGTAATCGCGGGCTAAATTATGGGCCTATTGTGGTAACGGATTGGTTTACTTTGAGGTCGCTTAGTACAGGAGGCCAGCGGAAAATATGCTGACCAATTTAATAAATATTATGTGGTACTGAAAACGTAAAGTTTTTTATTAGTGGAAAACATCGTGTTAGTAAATGATAATTTTATTATAAGGTTGTCAGTTACATTTCTTTAAAGCTAAGCAAGGATACAACAGTCGAGTTTGAACTCGACTGCTGTATCTTGAAAGAGTTATAGCTATAGCTTTGAAAGAGTTACTGAAATGATCTATTAAATTTAGGGTGTTTTTCATAAATGTGTAAAAGCTTTGTTAGCTAAAACGGTGTTATAATGCAGTTTGAAACAAACATTTTACATACAAAGTTTTCGAAAAAAGAATTTCAGTTAAAGAAGGTTTAAAAATTTTTTTTTATGTCATAGGTGGCAGACGATCAGACGGGTCGCCTGATGGTAAGCGATTGCCACCGCCCATAGGCACCCGCGACACCAGTGGAGTCACAAATGCGGTACCCTCACTCACGCAGCGAAACACAGCACAGTGCTGCTTCACGCCGGTTTTCTGTGAGGCCGTGGTATCACTCCGGTCGAGCCGGCCCGTTCATGCCGAAGCATGACTCTCCCACGCTCCAAATTCTGAATAATTAAAAAAAATCATGCAGTACTGAAAACGTAAAGTTTTTATTAGTGGCAAACATCATGTTAGTAATACTGTAGTCAGTAAAATTTACTTAAAGCCAAGCAAGGTCGAGATTTGGAATTTGAGCCCTATGACACAGTAGATTTATACCCTAAGCAGTACGGACACTACGAACAAAGCTCGAAATACGCACGCACACAGACGCACGTTTTACACGGCTTCTAAGGTACATGATTCGTAGGAACTAAAATCAGGGTTGGCGATCGCAAAAGCCGCGTACTTCAGTAGCGAACATTCATCACGCCCATGAATTATCGGTTATTGTGAAGTAGGTTTAGGACAAATTTACATATTTGCAGCATATTTGACATTCATATGTTTTGTGTATGGGACTTAACTTAATAAACAATATTTTTCATTTCATTTCGTTTTTTTTATTGTTACTTTCACAATTTTGTTTATAAAATACCTAATATTTAAAAATGTAATATATTTTAAGGGTCTTATTCATAAATGTTTGTTTAACCTTTGTTAACAAAACTGCTCCTAAACACAGTTTTAGCTAACAAAGGTTAATTAGACGTTTATTCATACAGCCACTATGATTTTAATCTTAAGAATATTCAAATAGTGACAACCCCAATGCTCTAATCAAAAGTAGCTAGCTATAAAATGGTTTGACTTAAGCTGAAGTTAAGATAGAGCGTTAAACAAAAATTTATACTTAATTCAAATTTACGAAAATTAAAGGGGCAACCCTGGACTCTCTCAACAAAATGACACAAAATGGCGGAGTGTCGATACTGCTTAAGCGTATATATCTACTGTGCCTATGATGCCTATGGGTAGTGGTGATCACTTACCATCATGCCACCAATCTGTAAAAGCCAATAATACCTACCCTAAAATGGGGTTGGAAACATTAGGAGCATTGGTGTTTACAGTAATGTTTAAAGCTTTAATGGAGTGTTAGATGATGTACTTAATTTAGAGTTAGGTCGACGTGTGAGTAATAGTCTGTTATTTAGTCGCTCGCTCCCGGTCTACGCGGTTTGAGGTCGCGGGGCCGAAGCCGAACACGTTGCGATTTAACGTTCCGATGCACGCAGCGATGACACTCGCTGCGATTGAAATATGGCCGCTTGGAGTGAAAACTCGCGTTCCGTACACCTTTATTGGAACGTGGATTTAGACGGTGTGAATCTAGAACTATATTAACTTTATACGGAACTAGTGGCCCGCCCTCACTTCGTTTAGGAACATTAGTTCCACTTTACAACAATAGATGGCGGTAGGTGTCGATTACATCGCGCAAGCGTTACGTATTTTCGGATTAATTATAAGCGTTGCCACTGTCTTTAGGATTTACCTATTTATAAATATTTTTTGACGAAATTCATGACCGAATATTTATCCCCATCCCTGTCACACACGCTATACGTCTCTTTTGTATACGACTGCTACGCTTCATTGTAGGCCCTCTATTTCTATACGAACTACGCATGGACTATGGACACAAAATTTGGTAAGTAATTTATAACGAAGCTACTGCCTCAGGTGTCGTGAATTTTCATGGCAGGCAGCAAGCGTTTACCATCAGGTGATCCGTGTGCTCGTCTACCATCATCATATCCGCCCACATTCACCCACTGCAGTGCTGCGTATAGATCTCTTGCTTATCACGTCCAGTCGCTTCGGTCCCCTGCAAGGCTCATCGTTTCCCTGCTATACGTCACAATATCGTCGGACCAACGGGCTGGTGGTCTACCCACAGGACGTTATTACCACCTGTCATTTAAACAGACATTATCTTCAATGGATCTTCAGAGAGAGGCCCTCACACAAATATTTGTTATGCTAATTGTATTTGTTTGCCGTAGGTGGTGGAGCCCATCAACCGGCTGCTGGAGACGATTCCCTTCGACTCGGTGTTCTACTCGCTGGACTGGCACCCGCCGGACCACGTGTCCTTCATCGACAACGTGCACATGCGGGAACTGCACCCCTCCAGCCCGGTAAGTGCCGTGTCTGCACGTGCCAAGCGGTGGAGCCAGTCAACCGACTGCTGGAGACGCACTGACAACGTGCCATGCGGGAACTGTACCCCTCCAGCCCGGTAAGTGCCGTGTCTGTACGTGCCAGGTGGTGGAGACTGCTGGAGACGCACTGACAACGTGCCATGCGGGAACTGTACCCCTCCAGCCCGGTAAGTGCCGTGTCTGTACGTGCCAGGTGGTGGAACCAGTCAACCGACTGCTGGAGACGCACTGACAACGTGCCATGCGGGAACTGTACCCCTCCAGCCCGGTAAGTGCCGTGTCTGTACGTGCCAGGTGGTGGAACCAGTCAACCGACTGCTGGAGACGCACTGACAACGTGCCATGCGGGAACTGTACCCCTCCAGCCCGGTAAGTGCCGTGTCTGTACGTGCCAGGTGGTGGAACCAGTCAACCGACTGCTGGAGACGCACTGACAACGTGTCATGCGGGAACTGCACCCCTCCAACCCGGTAAGTGCCGTGTCTGTACGTGCCAGGCGGTGGAGCCAGTCAACCGATTGCTGGAGACGCACTGACAACGTGTCATGCCGGAACTGCACCCCTCCAGCCCGGTTGGTGCCGTGTCTGTACGTGCCAGGTGGAGGAGCCAGTCAACCGACTGCTGGAGACGCACTGACAACGTGTCATGCCGGAACTGCACCCCTCCAGCCCGGTTGGTGCCGTGTCTGTACGTGCCAGGTGGAGGAGCCAGTCAACCGACTGCTGGAGACGCGCTGACAACGTGTCGTGCGGGAACTGCACCCCTCCAGCCCGGTTGGTGCCGTGTCTGTACGTGCCAGGTGGAGGAGCCAGTCAACCGACTGCTGGAGACGCACTGACAACGTGTCATGCGGGAACTGCACCCCTCCAGCCCGGTTGGTGCCGTGTCTGTCACGTGCCAGGTGGTGGAGCCAGTCAACAGACTGCTGGAGACGCACTGATAACGTGTCATGCGGGAACTGCACCCCTCCAGCCCGGTTGGTGCCGTGTCTGTACGTGCCAGGCGGTGGAGCCAGTCAACAGACTGCTGGAGACGCACTGATAACGTGTCATGCGGGAACTGCACCCCTCCAGCCCGGTTGGTGCCGTGTCTGTACGTGCCAGGCGGTGGAGCCAGTCAACAGACTGCTGGAGACGCACTGATAACGTGTCATGCGGTAACTGCACCCCACCAGCCCGGTTGGTGCCGTGTCTGTACGTGCCAGGCGGTGGAGCCAGTCAACAGACTGCTGGAGACGCACTGACAACGTGTCATGCGGGAACTGCACCCCTCCAGCCCGGTAAGTGCCGTGTCTGCACGTGCCAAGCGGTGGAGCCAGTCAACCGACTGCTGGAGACGCACTGACAACGTGCACATGCGGGAACTGCACCCCTCCAGCCCGGTTGGTGCCGTGTCTGCACGTGCCAGGTGGAGGAGCCAGTCAACCGACTGCTGGAGACGCACTGACAACGTGTCGTGCGGGAACTGCACCCCTCCAGCCTGGTAAGTGCCATGTCTGCACGTGCCAGGTGATGGAGCCAGTCCACAGACTGCTGGAGACGTTGGTAGAAATACTTTATGTGCGTATTTCTACCAACGTCTCCATAGCCACCCGGAACGTGGAAGGTGTGGGTTTAAATTTAAGAAATAATTGCACAAAAGTGCTCCAAAATGAAATACACGCATAAATTCAGAGGTGTAATTTTTATTATGTGGTAGGTGACAGACGAGCAGACGGATCATCTGATGGTAAGAGATTGCCGCCGCCCATGGACACCGCAACACTAGTGGAGTCACAAGTGCGCTTCCAACATTTAAACCCCCCTTTCCTCCGGTTTGGGCCTCCGGTACCCTCACTCAAGCAGCGAAACACGGCACAGTGCTGCTTCACGTCGGTTTTCTGTGAGGCCGTGGTATACTCTAGTCGAACCGGCCCATTCATGACGAAGCGTGCCTCTCCCACGGTATATGATCTACCATCGCTCGTAGGATAATAAAAAAAACAGAAGAGCTTCAATTTCGGGTAAAGATGGGCAATGTATGCAATGATAGGTACGTATTTACTAATCTTACTTAAAATCTACCACAATATACAAACAGTGCGGATAAAGAATGGGATCAGAAATGGCGGCGCATCTATTCACTTCTCGCTCGCACACTATTTGCGTCTATACTCGCACTCGTGGGGTGATCCCATTCTTTATCCGCACGGGCTGTACTCGAACAAGAGCTTTCAAGAGCTTTTAAGCAAAACACTTATTATACTGTAGTACCATAAATCAATCGACCAAATAAGCAATCCGTATGTTTAATATCCTAGATTTTATGATCCGATGTCGTATGTTCTTACTAGCAAAATTAGTTGAGTATCAAATTGCAAATCGATACCACTCGAACCCCACACGCACAATCGAAGCTCGATAATTTTTTTCGAGCGACCCGATTCTGCGTGGCTTTAAAATAGAAAGCTGACACATCGATACATAAAGGGTTGCCTATCACGCAAATATGATAGAGGGACTACAATGTTTCAATTTGCGGGACATTGCTTGCGTGACATTATTGAATCTTTCCCTCTTATTCCAAAACATGGCTTAAAATAAGTAGTGGGATTAATACTGGGAATAATTGAAGAACTAGAATAAACAATATTACAAGACTAAGTTTAACTTTATTCCTTATATCAACTATAATACTCAAGTTAAACCATCCGGACCCATAGTTTAAAATGAGTACTAAAAAAATTACCTCAAAATATCAACTATGACAACTTATCCCTGTGACAGTTCATTCCGTTTTACACATAAGTTATTTGTGAGAATGAGGTCAATTTATTTTTTGTGATTAAAAACCAAAAAAGCAATTCCTATGAATATTACTTGGAAACCTTAGTAAGTAAGTATCAGCCTAGAACTGTCTCACTGCAGGCCAAAGGCCTCCATCACAGAAATCAAATCATCGCTACTATGATGGGATTAAGCTTAATCACCACGCTTGCCAAATGCAGATTGGTGATCACAAACCCGAACTATGTTCGAAAAATTCGAAGCATACTTTTCGCTCGACCCGGGAATCGAACCCAGGACCCTGAAATCACGGCCCAGTACTTACACCACTAGACCAACAGGGTGTTACTCAAGGTCAATATTTTAATTTGTTGCTGCTTAAAAACAATTCTAAAATATTTTTAATTCAAACAACAAAACAAGGTCATGTAAAATGAAATGTCACCGAACGAATGATTGAATGATCGATCAATTTTGACACTATCCTGCGGTACTAACTGGTATATGGTTAGTCGAGGATTTGAGATAAAAATTCAAGAACTAACATTATTCCGTAACAATCATTAACTTGCTAGTTTAGGATTAAAGCTGGTATCAGAGTAGTTTTTTGTAATAAGAGGGTTTGTGTCCAAGGCGTACCGTGGGAGACTACGCTTCGGGATAAGCGGGTGGACTCGACCGGAGTGATTCCACGTAAAAACCGGCGTGAAGCAACGCTTGCGCTGTGTTTCGATGAGTGAGTGAGGGCAGGGAAGGCCCATGCGGGGGAAGGGGACCTGACAGATAGGCAGTTCCATTCTTCATCTAAGAGCTTTGTCCCGGATGTGTCCCAAGCCGGTCGCGAGTTTATGACGCGGTCTTTCCGCGTAACTCCACACATCCACCGCAGCATATTCATCTCCGTGATATGCAACTCCTGCTTGTGTCGCCCAAGTTAAACCCAAGTGTTGCTGCCATACAATGAAAGAAATAATAATGAAAGAAGGAAGAAAGAAAGGAAGAAAAACTATTTATTTAGTGACACAAATAAATAACAAAATTACAAAACATTATTATATCTATAAAAATATTAAGGTTAGGTACAGTAAAAGAGATAAAGGCAAAAGAATGTGTCACCAAAAAGGTTTGCACTCAGCATATGATGCCGAAGGGTCGCTTCGACGCTGGTCTTCCGTGCAAGCCTCGTGAGGTAAAGCAACTAGGTACGTTGTATATAGAATATGTGTTGCAGTGGTTTGTTATGTTTTTTACAGCTTAGTTAGGTAGTATGTACTTACTTACAATAAAATCAGAAAAGGTGAACTTGTAGACCTGTCTCTTCAACTTTACCGGCATTTTGTAGTCACAATGACGCCTGTCACCTCTCGCTATTTGGCCCACGCCGCAGCAATAAGTGCCTTGACGTCGTAATCGATGTCTGCGGACGAATGGAGTACTGATCCCAAGATTCCCAGGTACTATTATCTACAATCTATAAAAAACCAGTGATCCGTGAAGGGTTTCTTACGTGTGACGTATCTTATGAATGGTTAGCCACATGACTGGCTTGGGACGCCTCTCTTTTGTGGTCTCTTTGCAAATCGCTGGTGTTTCTGCGTCATCGCGTGACGCCACCGCTGACGCCGAGGGCTGCTTCCCACGCGGCCCTCGCTGCAGGCATTCGATATATTGATATGACAAGGTGGTGTTTAAAAATATAACGTGACCCACGCTGTCTACAAACTGAAATCATTGAGAAATATGTACTACGTTGCTTAGTAATTTTTATTTTTGGTACTGAACTAAATAATTTCAATTTCAAATCTTTTTTTATGTGATAGGTGTGCGAAGGTGGCACAGATAAGAACGCGCCTTACATACGGGGGTTCGTAGTTCGATTCCCAACGTGCACCTTTTTTTATAAGCAGACGAGCTTGCGGCCCATCTGATGGTAAACGGTAACCGCCGCTCATAGACATCAACAATGCCTGCCTATTGTCAATGAAGAACTCTTTTCAAACTTCGCTTAAAAAAAGACTTGTCATAGCAATCAGGGAACACCGCGGCTGAAAGCTCACTCCAGAGTTTGCACGAGCGTGGGAAAAAAAGACCCTAGTAGCAGTTTGATAAGATCGAGAGGCTTGACTCGAAATTTCTAGTAACAAGAATCTCGAAATTTCGATTTCGAGAAACTGCTTTTCGAGAAAGTTCGCTCTAATGGACAGCGCGAGTATAAAAGCGGGTCGTGTTGGCTCGTCGAGTCAGTTCCGAATTGGAAAGCGTAGCGACTTAGTCACCTGCAAATTAGGAGTGAAGAAGCGAATAACCTAAGTATTAGAAAGTGTAGTGTTAATTAAGTGAGATTAGTGTGTAATTGTTTCTCGTCAATAAAATTTATTGTCTTTTTGTGACTTTGGAGTTTACTTGAATCTACGTACCCCGTACCCGCAGCATTATCATACATTTTAGAGCAGTTGGTTATGCTAGGTTACAAACTAAGCTTCCTTAATCCTTGTCGACCTATATCATGGGTGGAGGATAAGAATAAATATGTCAAGTTCCAATTAAAATGTACATTATACAGACTGCCAACCCTCAATACAATAGGGCCAAGTTCAAGTTTAGTTTAAAATGACAGTCAGCAAAAAAGTTTACGACTCACATTGGCGCACAGCAGTAAACTGGTACCTTCGCAGTTTAGTATCGCAACAACAAATAAAATATTATGTCTGTTTTACAAGCGAACTTGGCAAGGGTAATTGCCGAAGTATTTTAAACTGTCACAAGCCACAGGCAGGGCTGGGTTATAACCACAGGTTATTAACTGCATTGATATCGTTTTATTCGTTTCAACTAGATTTCGTTAATCGACTTATGTAATGTCACGAAATGATAATTTAATTTTCCGTGGGGAAACCACGCTTCGCCTTGAATTGGCCGGCTCGAACGAAGTGATAGGTACCACGGACCTCCAGTAAACCGGCGTGAATCAAGAGATTCCGTGAAAGATCCATCCGCCTTCCTTAGCAGGCCTAGATGGGATTCAGGTGTCTTGGCTAATATTTTGTGGATCCTGGCAGCTTGAGCAGTGTCTTTGATTGACCCGCAAAATTTTCGCCAGGATCTTCTTTTTGTTTTCCTGAGCTCCCTGTTGAAGCGTGTTAGCGCCTTCCTGTAAGCATCCCAGTTCTTGTCTTTTTTTGCCATGTTAAATAAGGCATGGGCCTTTTTCCTCAGATGCTCCAGGTTTTTGTTCCACCAAGGCGCGTTCCTGTTGCTCTTAGTGGTCTTAAGAGGACAGTTTTCTAGATACACATTCATTAGGCTCTCACCTAAGTCCTCTGCTGCGGCTTCCACTTGGTCCACAGTTTTAATGTATTTAAAATCTCCAAGGTATAACCCAAGGGAGTTCCTAAAGCCCTCCCAGTCTGTTCCCTTGGGGTCTCGGTACGTGTTAGGTTCTGCTAAGTACCTAACACAACACAGTGCTGCTTCACGCCGGTTTTCTGTGAGGTGGTAACACTCTAGCCGGCCCATTCATGCCGAAGCGTGGCTCTCCCACGGCTTTGGACGCAACCCGGAACTACACGATAAGATGAGGAACTATGATGGTTAAAATCTCTGAAGTTCTGGTGGATGTATGTCATGTACGTTTAACTGTATCAAATGTAATGTTTGCAAATAAATGATTGTTTGGGATTGTCTTTGGGATGGTTTGTCTGACTTGTGTGTACACGTTGCAGGTGTCAGCAGACAAGGCGCAGGCGTACGACACGGTGGTGTTCGCGGGGCCGCCGCCCATGAAGCAGCGGCTGTGGCCCCGGCACTGCGTGCAGGACACCTGGGGCGCCGAGCTGCATAAGGACCTCAAGGTATATTTTTGCTTATTCCCACTGTCCAGAGCAGCAATTAAATAAATTAAATTAGGGACAAGGATATAGATTGATAACTTGTAGGGAGTCAAGAATTGTGCGCGGTGGAGTGCAAGAGTCCCAAGGACACGCAATATCCGCGCACATGTCCCACATTCGGCCATTATAACCGTAGTGTTGGTAAGGCCATGGGTGGTGGAGAGTTGTCCAGAGGAGCATGGAGAGAACGATGACCGAAACCACCATTCGAAACCGGAGACGTAACGACTGGATCTGACATAAGACCAAAGCAAAAGACGTCATGGCTGTCATAGCAAAGAAAAAGTGGATATGAGCGGAACACATTGCAAGGATGGACGAGAGTCGACGAACAAGGCGAGTCCTCGAGTGGAGATCCAGAGCTGACACCACAGGGCGCGGCAAACCACCACAGCGCTTGGCGGACGACATCCGACGACCCGGAGGGCGGAATTGGATGAGTCAGGCACGGGATCGCCAGGAGTGGAGGAAGAGGGAGGAGGCCTTCATCCAAGAGTGGATCTACAAATGGACCATCATGATGATAATACCCGCTGTCCAACCTGGATTGGCGATGATCACTCCCAAGCTATGTTCGAAAAATTCGATATATCCTTTTTGCTCGACCTGAAAATCGAACTCAGAACTCCGAGATCACGGCCAGGTACTTAAACCACTAGACCAACAAGGAGTTCCTAATTAATCGATTGATTTAAATTGAACTATGACATAAATTAACTTAAAAAATAATAAGGTCGCTTACTTCGCCAGATATAAAGTAAAGTAAAGTCTAGGACTGATGTCTTAGATTAAGGTGAAGGGTATACCCCACTAGCGACACCAAATGATTTTAATTGTTAGCTACTAAACCAGATCTATTTTAAACAATTTGGGGGCTTCAGTCTCAATAGTTATAGTTAGCTATTTGATCTGGTTTTAGCCATTTTCGGCGTGAATAATTTTTTTGCGTACAAAAACGGACCCAACATTTGTGCATGGTTATTTAATAAATAATGCAAGTGTTTGCCGAGAGATAGTAACCCCGAAATTGTTTAAAATAGATTCGGTTTAGTAGCTAAAAATTAAAATCGATTGGCGTCGCTAGTGTGCCTTACCCGTCACCTTAAATCAAAATAGCGGGTATCGGCCTAAAAAATGTCCCACTGCAGGGCAAAGGCCTCCATCATATAAATCAAGTAACCACTACTATGAAGGGATTAGGCTTAATCACCACGCTTGTCTAATGCGGATTGGTGATCACAAACCCAAGCTATGTTCGAAAAATTACAAACTTCTTGCTCGACCCCGGAATCGAACCTAGAACCCCGAGATCTCGGCCCGGTTCTTAAACCAACCAGTGCGTTCGCCAGATGACAAAACCTAGAGCCCAATTCTCGTGCTCGTGACATTTTGAAAAACATGGCGGATATCACCTGAAAACCATACAAAAAAACTGTGTTTTGGTGATATATATCGTGTGAAAATAAATATCACGAGCAATTTATTATTTCTATTACTGTTAGTGTACAAATAACCTCGGAACCTATTAGCCTGATTCCGCCATTCGCCAATAATCCGGTCTGGCTAGATTTATTTAGTCTGAGCCCGTAATTTAGCGGTATAATGTATTGATGAGAATGACTATGTAATAGACTGGCGACCTTGTGGAGAATAATTCTATGTCGCAGTTAGGACTTTTATTGACTTTGTGGTCGCCGTGTTTTTGCCGTAACGACCAGGGGCCCACAAATGTATCGGGGAATTTGGATTTTTTTAAACTAATGGATAAAAAATATAATGATCCATACATATGTATGCCAAGAAAATATTTTTTACAGTTATATTTGTGTCCTTGTTCCAAGTTACCTTTCATTATCGTGGAGGGAGGCTTCGGCTGTATCACCATGATATTCCCCAATATGGGCGATGAGGAAGAACCGTGGGGGTTTAGTGGGAATGCCTTAGCCCGGCTTCTCTTTGGGAGAAGCCCCCTGTCAAAGGAGATCCCCACATAACCGGCCGCCCCCCGGTGGTCTGGTATGCATAAGGTAGTCGGCTCATCTCTTGAGCCGGCGGCAAACCAAAAAAAAAAGGTACCTTACAAACAGCTGTCACTTGCACGTGTCGTCATTATGGAATCAGCAGCCACTATTAAAAAAAAATCATGGAATCTGCAAATAGAATGCTTTCAAGGCCCGATTCGAGCAATCTGAATCAGTGAATAAATCTATGGTATAACATTCGATTTGAATGGTAGGTCTCGGATAAAGTTTGATGGAATCGGGCCTCAAAATATTGATTGAAAGTACCTATTCACGATCATATTGAAATAAACAATGGACATTTCATATTTTTAACATGTCCATATTGTTTTTTTATATGAAAATAGACATAAAATGAACAGACCCATATTTTTTCTTTTTTCAAAATTTGGCCATTTTCATGCATAAAATAATTATTAAAATTCTTTATATTCTAAATAGACGTAAGCGCCAAATGACGTCATCGGACGGCTGAATACAGCGATATTCCTTTGCTTATCATTGTTTTAATAAAAAAAAAGGTACTACTGTCAAAGATAAATAATACTAGTGTCAACATTGTCAACGTCACTCATTCATTCAACGTTGACAAGTTGTCTTTTTTTTTACAGTTGCATGTCATGGGTCTGGCATTTCGTAAATTTAAAACTATAATGTGCTAAGCAAAGAAATATTTTACCTTCTGCCGTCCGATGACGTCATCTTACGTTTTTTACTTTTTATTTTTTTTCTCAGTAAATAACAATATAAAAAATTAATAAATATATATTCGCGCAGCGGAAAAGTAAATAAAGAAATGGTATTTTTTGTTTCAGAGCTTAGCAATTTTGAAATGTTGTCCATTGGATTAAACAATTTTATTTATTCATTTTCACAAAAACATAGCCCAATCAGAAATGTTGGTGTCAAGTAAGAAAAAAGGGCGGCAATTTAGGCCACTGGCTCAACTTATATTGTATTATCACATTTCAGATAGTAGAAGGCGCGGTGAAGGTGTACAAAGGCACCAACCCCGAGGTGGACTCTTACTCCGTGTTCTGGGACAACAAGAAGCTCACAGACACCAGCCTGATCTCCCAGCTGCGGTTGCGCGGCGCGACCGACATCTACATCTGCGGGCTTGCTTATGACGTCTGCGTCGGTGAGTGACACTGTTCAGCGTCAGCGTCACACTATCTATTGACAACAAGCTGACACACCAGCCTTATCTCCCAGCTACGGCTACCTAGCTGACACACTCAACCTGATGTCCCAGCTGCGGCTACGCTGTACCACCGACATCTACATAATGTGGGCTTGCCTATGACGTCTGCGTCGGTGAGTGACACTGTTCAGCGTCAGCGTCACACCATCTATTGACAACAAGCTGACACACCAGCCTCATCTCCCAGGTACGGCTACCTAACTGACTCACCAACCTGATGTCCCAGCTGCGACTACGCGATACCACCGACATCTACAAAATGTGGGCTTGCCTATGACGTCTGCATCGGGGACTGACATTGGTCATCGTCAACGTCCCGCTATAGTCTATAGACAAATTGACACACCAGCCTCATCTCTCAACTACGGCTACCTGGCACCACCGATATCTACGTCTGCGTCGGTGAGTGACACTCCTCAGCGTCAGTGTCACACTGTCAGTAGACAAGCTGACACACCTGTCTTATCTCCCAGATGCGGCTACGCGGTGTTACGATATTTACATCTGTGGACTTGCCTACGACGTCTGCGTCGGTGTGTGACACTCCTCAGCGTCAGCGTCAACTGTCTGAAGACAACCAGACAATAAACATAGACATAAATAACGTACTTGACATGATTTTTAAGTTCTTATTGAAGGGATGGAGAGACGTAGAATTACTTTGACGACCCGTTTGGAAAAGTGGTAGTGAACGCTGCTTTTGGTCCAAGGGTTGCGGGTTCGATCCCCGCACAGGACAAATATTTGTGTGCATGAACATGTCTGTTTGTATTGGTCTGGGTGTTTTCTGTGTATTATAAGTATGTATTTACAAAATAAAAGTATTATATGTATATATTTGTAATCCCACTGTTGGTTCTGATATCCGTAACACAGGTGCTTGAGCTACCTATCTCGTAGTCAGATCAATATGATGTGATGTTGTGAAAATATTTATTTTATTAACTTGTGGCATAACGTATTCGCGAGAAGGTGCGGGCGGTCATAATTTGCTCATGAAAGTTGTTGTTCCCAGGAGCGACGATAGCGGACGCGCTGGCGATCGGGTACCGCGCGGTGCTGATCGACGACGCGTCGCGCGGCGTGGACCTGGCCGACATCGAGAGCACCAAGGCCTCCATACTCAACAACAACGGCGTCATCATACAGGCCGAGGAGGTTGGTAACTTTGTTAACGGCTGTAAATAAAGTTCCCTCGAAATTAATAAATTGCTAACCTAACCTAACCTTTACATCAGATAATACTAATTGCTCATCAAAATTATAGTTTGATGAACAATTTGTATTTTTGGTGTGCAAGTACAACCTGTGCGGATAAAGAATGGGATCAGAAATGGCGGCGCATCTATTCACTTCTCGCTGGCACACTGTTTGCGTCTATACTCGCACTCGTGGGGTGCGAGTATAGACGCATATAGTGTGCGAGCGAGAAGTGAATAGATGCGCCGCCATTTCTGATCCCATTCTTTATCCGCACAGGTTGTAGGTAAGTTTTAGAGTGTATGTTTAGTATATTCCCTTTGTAAAACTCAACAACATTGAACGATAAAAAAAAACAATTTTTGGTTATGGAACGAAATATAAACGAAAAATTCTCACATAGATTCTAGATTCTAAACTTTCGCGTTGCATTAGGTATCTTAAAATTCATATATCGGGGCTAAACGCGACGAAAATTAACAAATACATTATAGTACTTACTGGTACCAGTACATTATAGTCGATTTGTGTCGAAAAACAGATTAGACTTGCTTTAGTAGAGTCCTAAATTTTATTTAGGTATTTGATTGCGTTAACCAATTTAGTATTTTATTGTTTTAATTAATTTGGTTACTTACCTACTTGTCTAATTGGTTTCACTTTGCTTACCTCATATTTAGTATTACATGTACTTATGCTCAGTCTATGTACAGCCGGCAAAGTTCCCGGTAGACCACTTTTAGACCTTATTCAAATACTTTAAGGCGACGGGTTGCCCTAACTAGCGACACCATTCGTTTTGAATTGTTAGCTACAAAACCGGATCTATTTTAAACAATGTCGCGGTTACAACCTCTCGGCAAATACTTATACTATTTATTAAATAACCATGCACAAATGTTGGGTCTGTTTTTGTACTCGAAAAATTGATTACCGCCAAAAGCGGCCACTTTTAGCGTGAATCAATTTTTCGCGTACAAATATTGGGTCCGCATTTGTGCATTGTTATTTAATAAATAGTATAAGTGTTTGCCGAGAGGTTTTATCCCTGAAATTGTTTAAAATAGATCCGGTTTACTAGCTAAAAATTAAAATCGATTGGCGTCGCTAGTGTGCCCTACCCGTCACCTTAATGTTAAGTGATTACCGCTGCCCATGGACATCTGCAACACATGAGGCATCACAGAGCGTTGCCGGCTCTTTAGGGATGAATAAGATTTTTTCTTGAAGATCAAGCCGCCCTACCCGTCGCAGCCCGATTGTACATTATGTTTTACTACTGAACTGAACTAAATCATGCCGTAAGTCTTGTAATGTGGGTATCTCCACCGCCAGGTGCTAGCGATGGTGGAGGGGCGCGACAGGCGGCCGGAGCTGGGCTACAAGCTGGCCATGGAGCTCAAGAACGCCATGCACGACGACCAGTGAGCCAGCTGCACCGCGCCCTCCACGCCCGCAGCCAATCCGGATCACCAGCTTTATGTAGGATGAAGATGAAGCATTCGAGTGAGAGACGACCTACTTCGATCAACGTGGATTTATACGATCGATAGATTGCTCAAGTTACGATTTTTAGGCCCGATTCGATCAATCTTTATCCGTGTATATAAAGATGAATCTATGGTATAACGTCAGATTTGTATAGAATGACAGCACTATACCATAGATTTAGTATCGGATTAACATTAGTCGAATCAAACCTAAGTCAATCAAATGGAAATTGTTACATTTGTTTCGCTAAACACCATCCGTAATCGTCAATTTAATCACCGACCAATTGACGTTTTGGTGAAAAAGCTTTTATCTAGGTATTCCTTTGCTTCAAAAGTATCTTTTCTTTTATATTATTTTTTAAACTGTGACCTCTCTGGAATTAATATCGAATTCCACACATATAACATGTCAAGAAACGTCAGTTATCCTACCATAGACAACTTGCCGAAACCATATGATTTAACATATTTTTAATGTAATTGTTTTGCGTAGTGTGCATGTTATGGTCTGGCCCATTCACAACCATATCACTCCTATCTTTTTTCATACATGGTTACGGTAATAGGACACAGTAATAATAATAAGATGCATATTCTGCTTTATACACGTATAATTATCTAAGTCTTATTGACATCACAATAAAGGTTACTTTTCTTTAATTCTATCACCGTACCCATTTTACATGGAAAATAATACCAATCAAATCGTACCATATCAACTGTCGCTCTCACTCAGTAATGTGTTAATAAAAGTCGGTAAGAAACATTTATGTTGTAAGGAACACATTTATTTTATTTTATTTATTTATTTCTTGCACCATATATATACAATATACAAGTTACATAAATATCAAACATAACTATCGTAATACATGGACCCTGTAATGTAAGGGTATGGCAAGAGTTAAGTATTAGTTACAATACATTTTATGACAGATTGTTACAACTACTTACTATCTATCATTTAGATTTATTTGCTATCCGCAAGTGACGCACAGTGTGTTAAAGACCCTCATTTTGTCTCATCATGATTTTATGGCAGAAAATAATAGTTATTATTATTACAAACATCAGAAAAAACTCCTAAATTGATATGACTTATACATTGTCTGAAAAAAAAATTCAAAGTTTGCCTATAACAGGACCCGGAAGTACACTAAAGTTAAAAAAATAAAAACTGTACTTTTTATTGCAATTTTGATTATTTCAGTTAAATATACATACAATACTTCATATTTTGATTAGTTTTTGTAAAGTTACTGTGATCCTATCAAGAAATATAAATTTATTTTTCATTTTCCGTTTTATTTTTTTGTGCCACTATAACGCTGTATTAGAACGAGATTCTTATACTACACGATAGCTTAAACAAGCCCCTATCAGCAGTATTTATTTCACAATCTAATAATGCGTTTTTTCAGAAAATATAAAAGATTTTTTTTTTATATCAAATGTGACAATTTGATATCCGGATATCAATAATATCGCGCGCTATCTCAAGGAACAATTTAACTTCATGTAATAGATTATATGATTCCATTTTTCATCAATAAAACACCAACCATAAAAAAAATATTAATCATCATTACTTAAGATTAATTTGTCATTCTCAGCAATATCCGGGACTGAATAATCAACAGGGTCAGGTCCTGCTGAGGCAATGTGGCATCATGAGTCTGGCACGGCTCCAGGATGCCTCACCCTCGGTCCCTCTATGCTACATATATTGACGTGGGGTTTTTGCATTTGCTTTGCGAGGGTGGACTCCTTTTCATGTCACATGTAGCTTTTCATCAAAACGTACGTAAGAAATTAAAAAAGTACTAAAAACAGATATCGACCAGAAGTGACAACCCTATGTACAAAAAATCCGGATATAATTTATATTACTTGTAACTTCTGAATAACGCGGTATTAGATTGTGAAATAAATAGTGCTGATAGGGGCTTGTTTAAGCTATCGTGTAGTATAAGAATCTCGTTCTAATACGGCGTTATAGTGGCACAATTAAAATAAAAAAAAAAAAAATTATATTTCTTGATAGGATCACAGAAACTTTACAAAAACTTGTCAAAATGTGAAGTATTGTATGTATATTTAATTATAATAATCAAAATTGCAATAACAAGTTTAGTTTTTTTTAAAACTTTAATGTACTTCCGGGTCCTGTTATAGGCAAACTTTGATTTTTTTTTTTCAGACAATGTATAAGTCATATTAATTTCGGAGTTTTTTTCTGATGTTTGTAATAATAATAACTATTATTTTCTGCAATAAAATCATGATGAGACAAAAGTAGGGTCTTTAACACACTGTGCAACGTTAGCTAGCGCGATTGGTTGTCTATACTCCCATTTGTGCTAGAGTCGCGTCACGAAAACAGTCCTACGGTAAAACACGGAACTAAAATTTTAGACTCTGTGTCTATGAACATAAAGCTCAAATTTGAATGTTGATGGCGGTTAAAGAGCGATTTTCGCGGGACTGGTTTGGACTCTACTTCCGCAATTTTGTTTTTATTTTATATCCTCACCAGTATGTCCTTTTATTTTTATTTCTGTTCTCACCAGTGTTATCCTAGTCACAAATACTAAAAAATACTGTTAAATTCCATCGGAAAGATAGGCATTATGTGATAGTGTACTTTGGGAGTTATTTCTTAAATTCATAGCTTTTATTGAAAGTAAAAAATATGAACCTTTGAACCAATGTACAAATTTTAATTAGGATTTTTAAATTATGGGAAGCTTTACAAAATGTAATCTAATATCAGTCAGTTTGGAACGTATCTAAGAAGAAGGTTCTTAAGTCAGTCTGGGTGTACGGAGTACTTAATATTAATTAACGCCAGTTACTTAAATAATTCCTTTAGAAGTAATCTCACTTTTTTCATGACATTTTTAGTTTTGCCTAACTAGCATTTAACTAATTTAAGTGTTTTTGTCCACTTTTTGTTTAACTTATTTATTTATTTTAGTTGTTTATTTAAGTTTAGACAGAGTTCTTAAAATTATATTTTGATATTAGAAGATACTATCTTTGTCAATCAAGATGTACTTACATTAAAAGGTAAATGGTAAAGCAAAATGTACCGTTTTAATGAAGAACGATGACATAGTCAGCAATAACGAACTCTAAAATTAAATATCTACGCGATGTTATTTTGAATCCAAATCAATAAATTTTCAATTATATTAAACTATATTTAACTGAATATTCCCAAAAAAGAATATTTTCTTAGAGATTTTCATTGATCTAAATAAAGCATTTGTCTCTATACGTCATGAACTGTTGTCAACGTTATAGCAGATTTATGAGATACATAGGTATCATCACTCTCAGTATCATAGGGACAGCTCATGATATTTTCTCTCTCACATACGACATCAACTAGTCAACGTTTTTGACACAGTTGCAAAATGGTATCTCATGGCGTGCCCCAAGGTTCCATTGTCGGGCCCCGTTTGTTTCTCGACCATATTGATCAACAATATGTGTGGAACAGCTGACTTTAGTCGATTTCGTAGTTCCTGATTATGCCTACATGTAAAAAGAATCCTGTGTTAGTTCAGGTATATTGTTTCAGCTTGTTATACGGTATTGATACCTCTTACCAAACACATTGAAAAAAAAAAAATATTTTTATCTTATTTGAATAGACATCATAACAATGTTGTAAATCTATTACTATTTTTATTTGGGTTAACTTATCTACCCTGTATTCATATATAGGGTTAAACTTATTTTTAAGAGTTGTGAGCACAAATATGCACTAGGTTATTTAGAGCACCTGTAATAATAATAATATTAATATAGACATTCCTATTCGTTATAAGTTGATAAATCAATGTATGATAAAATTATATTACACATTTAGTATGTGAACTAAATTATGTAGGTACTTCTGTTATTTATGATAAATTTTACAACCAAACGATGTTTGGTTAACCTTAAATCCTTTGGATGTTCTTAACGGTCACAAACAGGGTGTCAGAAAAATACTGGCGATAGTTAATTATAACATATTAGGTAACCCGATTAGTGTAATTTTTCAATTTAAGTTAACTTCATTATTTAAAAAAAACTGTCGTATTAGTATGTAGAACAGTATTTTTTGGACACTCTGGAAAGTTACCATACTAATAAATTGTGAGCCACGAAAAATATGGTAATTTGTTTTAAGATTATTTATTTTAAAAAAGCAAATATGAAGACTCCATGCTTATTAAAAAACGCTTTGTGTTTCAACAAATAAATAAGCTTCAAATTAGGTAAGTCAAATTACTCCCCGCTACTGTGCAAAAATAGCACTTGTCTTAGACATAAGGGTCAAAAGTCCAACAAGTGTGACACACAGGGTGTTTATACACTGTACAAAGTAAAGGTTGTGCAATTAAACTAATAACAAGCAAAATCCTGTACTGTTCCATGGGTCGACTCTGAAAATATTTTTATTCACACTTAAGCACAACAACAGATCACATAGTTATTTGTTAAGCACTGGAAATACATAACTTTTAATATTTAATCAGTCTCCGATTCACTGTTAAACATCACTCAGTTTCAGAGTCCACTTTTGGAAGAAATAAAAAAGTCTATATATTGCTATTATTTACTGATGTTTTTGTGTAAAGAAAATGTAAATTATTATTGTTTGAAATCAATATGAAAATGTTCCTTGAGAGTAA
The DNA here is from genome assembly GCA_019059595.1 of Marasmia exigua. Classification (NCBI taxonomy): domain Eukaryota; kingdom Metazoa; phylum Arthropoda; class Insecta; order Lepidoptera; family Crambidae; genus Marasmia; species Marasmia exigua. Next base: position 20,022,031 of record CM032482.1, read on the forward strand.
ATAGAGGACACTTTCAGTAGACAGATCTCGTTTGTAAGAACCATAGACAAGGAACGGACAATTTAATTACATATGTATCTTTTGATACCTATGTCATAAAGGTACTGTGATTTTAGTTACCTATGTGGAATAAACTGACAATTGCCAATTTTATGTACCATACATTTTGACCGTTTTTCGATGCAAAATGTCAAAATGTATGATCACTTGACATTTTCATCTGTCAGTTTAGCCCACATAATAAAAAATCGAGAATAAAAACAAATGAACAACTTCTTATAAAACTTGATCAGAGTTATTCTGGAACTAAACTTGTGCTGGCCCTTTTTAACATTAAGTGTTGGAACGAGACGGCACGGCACGAGCTTTAGTACAATAATAACTTTAGATTGCGTTTCGTAATATGGTGGAGTAAGTGATTGGAGTATCTTCTTAGTTCGTGGTTAGGTGTAAGGCAGTCCGTTCTTTTTGTTACGTAAGGGCGTATCAATGAGACAACGGTTGACTGTAGACTGATTTATTATTCGTCCACCGTCGGGACGCGATATCGATACATGACACTTTTCCCTCTTAAAACAGTACTAAATAGTCTAATCACAAATAATAATTAACTTAAAATAAAGTCTTAACAGAAAGTCTAAGAAAGAACATTTCAATGCTAGCTAGGTAAGTGTGACAATAAAGTAGTAGGTATTATAGTTTATGTTTGCGATGGTAGATAGGTACCTACCCAAGCTGCGTTGTGCGATACTGGTACAATACCTACTACTCAAACATCTACATTAATTGAGGTACATTTCCAACATTTCGTTTTATTAGAACTAACTACTTATAGAAACTACTTATATTAAGAAATAGTTAATACTTACAAATAATAAACATTATGAATTTATTTTCCGCTTTGTCTAGCCCAGCTTGGAATAAGACGGCAGTTGTGAGAACGTAATATTATAGTTTAGTAGTTTTAAGTTTTTCGCGGCAACGTATAGCAGCTTGCCTGCTCGGTCTACCAATACGTCCCCGACCAGTGGGAGATGGCTGCGCCGGTGACCTTGAACGCTCTTCGCTTGCACCTGCACCTTCCTCCGCACTATTAAAGGACTCGTCCTGGACATCGTCCCCAGAGTTATCAGCAGAATAAGTCGAGCTAGTCTTATTGACTGACCCATCCACTACTTGACTAAGTGAGTAACGTGATGTCCTCTTAAGTATTTGGTCAATGTGTCGCTTATGTACCTGACCCTCCGCTGTTGCTACCTTATAAGAAACTGGGCCAACTCTCTCACGTACTATGCCCTCTGTCCATTTTTGACCCGACTTTGAGTAGTTACGCATCAAAATTGGATCATTTTGCTGAGCCACTCGCAACGATGTACTGCTATTCCGCTGTTCTTCAGACAGCTGACGCGCGCGTACTCGCTCTGCGGCGTCAGGTCGCAATAGGTCCAGTCGACCGCGCAGGCGCCTGCCGAGCAGAGCGACCGCCGGTTCGCGTCCCGTTGTACTCTGTTCGGTATTTCTATACATAAATAAAAATTGACTTAACGCTTTATTTATGTCTTGTCTTTCTAATTCTGCCTTTTTTAATACTCCTTTTATCAAGCGCACTGCATTTTCCGCTGCACCGTTGCTTGCAGGGTGATACGGTGGCACAAGTGTGTGCTTTATACCGTTGCTTTCTAAATATTGAGCAAAGGCAGCTGATGTAAATGGTGGTCCATTGTCACTGACTATGCGTTTTGGTAAACCAAAACGAGAGAAGTGACGTCTTAGACAATCACAAACAATAGTTGCTGAAGTGGAGGCGATCCTCTCTGCTTCAATCCATTTGGAATGCGCATCGATAATAATAATATAATAAATATTATTGTATGGACCAAGAAAATCTATATGCAATCGACACCACGGCTCCGCCGGCCATGGCCACGAGTGCAGCGGGGCGGCGGGGGGCGCCGCGCGCAGCGCCTGGCATGGCACACACTCGCGCGCAACCTGTTCGATGTCTTGATCAATGTGTTCCCACCAAACGTAATTACGCGCGATTTGTTTCATTTTGACTACACCGGGATGCCCCTCGTGAATTTCTTCCATAATACAGTTCCGTAAAGAATTCGGTACCACGATACGATAACCCCATATTATGCAACCTTGATCGATGTGCAGATTGTCTTTCTTATTAAGGTAGTTTTTTTCAATATTAGTATATTCGTATTTATTTGGCCACCCATACATGATAAATCCATAGATTTTGCTCAAAAGTGGGTCCTTTGCCGTTTCAGATTTAATATCCTTAAAACTAATCGGAAAACTACCTTGTGCGTAATGTAAATAGCTACCTTCTTCGTTTTCACCTCGACGTCGTTTACTCGTCGTCTGTAGGGGAAGACGGGAAAGAGCGTCAGCAAAACAATTTTTTGCTGATTTAACGAATTCCACTTCAAAATCATAAGCCGCCAACTTGACTGCATACCTTTGAAGTCTGCTTGCGGCTGTCACTGGAAGACCTTTATTGTTACCAAAAATGTAACTTAACGGTCGGTGATCGCTCCTTAAGACAAAATGTCTCCCATAAAGGTATTGGTGATGTTTGGACACACCGAAAACGATAGCAAGTGCCTCTTTATCTATTTGAGAGTAGTTAGACTCGGCCTGGTTGAGTGTTCGAGACGCGCAGCAGAGTGGCAGCTCTGTGCCGTCCGCGAGCCGCTGGGTAAGCACGGAACCCAAACCATACGCGCTACTGTCTACTGACAAAATCAATTCCAAGTTGGGATCGTAGTGAGCGAGCACTGGAGAACTACTTAGCACCTTCTTTATTTTATTAAAAGACGCGTCACATTCTGCCGTCCACTTCCATTCCACATTCTTTTTTAATAAATCGTACATTGGTTTTAAAATGTCGCTCATGTTGATACAAAACTTAGAATAGAAATTTACTAAGCCCATAAAGCTTTTTAACTGAGTAATATTAGCTGGTGAGGGCGCTGCTACAATGGCTTCGATTTTTTTTTCGTCTGTGTGTAACCCGTACTTGTCAATTGTGTATCCTAGGTAAGTGACACTTTTTTTGAAAAATTGACATTTCTTGAAATTAATCCTCAAACCATTTTCATCAAGCCGTTGTAGCACCGCCCTTAAGTTGGCTAAATGAGATGTCCTACATTTTCCTGTAACACAAATATCATCAGCGAATACGGCAACCCCCGGCAAGCCACTGAGTGTCTCTTCCATAATTTTTTGGAAATTTTCGGGTATGCACTTGATACCGAACGGAACGCGTCTATAAATAAAAGTACCAACGTGTGTTGTGATGGCTGTTAAGGCCTGTGAACCTTCCTCTAATAAACACTGTTGGAAAGCATTGGAGAGGTCTAGTTTAGAGTATTCTTCTCCCCCCCCTAAAGCGGCGAATAGTTCCTCGATTCGCGGCATAGGGTAATGATAGTCTTTTAGAAGCGGATTTATTGTGACTTTATAATCTCCACACAATCTTATATTACCATTAGTCTTAATAACGGGCACTATAGGTGTGCCATAGTCGGATCGCTCCACTTTGTATATCACGCCCTCGCGCTGCAGCCGTTCGAGCTCTCTCTCGACTGGTTGCCGTAACGCTAATGGTATCGGTCGTGCTTTCACAAAAACAGGTGAATCCTCTTTGAGGTGAAGCTTAAACTTTGACTTAAATGTTCCTAAACCTTCAGCAAATACTTTCGGGAATTCCTTACGCAACGAGGCCGCCATCGAATCTTCCTCGATTATGCTATGACATTCTACAATGCCTAACTTTAAATGTTTGATCCATGTTCGGCCCATTAGCGGCGGGCCGCCGTTTTCTATGACAAATAAATTTAATTTTATGTATTTATGGGCATAGCCCACGTTAACTACAATAAAACCGAGAGTTTCGATGACGTCTCCAGTATACGACTTTAACATAATTTGTTTACGTTCAATAGGAATTTGCGAAAAGTTTCTATCATAGTAATCTTTAGAAATTACCGAAAGTTTGCTTCCGGTATCAATCTCAAAGTCACATAAAATATTTTCCACCTTTAATTTCACAAGGAAAGGCCCATCACCATCATTACTAACTACTATATTATAAAAGTTACAACCTTCGTCATCAGAGTCCGATCCATTAATAAAGAATTGACTTTTCGTTGACTTCTTTGCGCCACTTTTGTTATCACTTTTATCACATACCGATTTTAAATGGCCCCGTTGACCACATGCATCACAGTTGTAGTATTTAAAACGACACTTTCCCACCGAATGGCCCACTTTACCGCATCGTGAGCAGGCGCGGTTCGGCCGGGGCGCCCTGGAGCCCCCGGCGCCCGCGCCGAGCCGGTGCAAGCCGTCGCCGCTGCCCGCCGCGCTCGCGATCGCGCCCGGGGCGCACGCCGTGGCCGCGTGCCGCTCCGCCGCCTCCAGCGCTTGAGCAAGCTCCACAGCTCGCTTGTAGTCCACATCTTTCTCCGCGAAGATCCTCGATCTCATATCTTCATTGTACAACCCCGACACGTATTGGTCTCGCAAATTTTCTTCCAACTTATCGCCGAAGTTACATGTTTTCGCTAAATGTTTTAACGCTTGTAGGTATTCGCGAACACTTTCGCCTTGACGCTGCGTTCTTTGTCGAAAGACATGCCTTTCAGCAATTTCTGATCGATCTGGTTCCAGATGTTCTTTTACCAATTTAGTCAGATCCGCGAATGATTTTGATTCTGGAGTTGCCGGGGAACACAAGTCACACATCAATTCGTAGCACTCCGCGCCTACGACCGTCACCAACGTGGCGACTTCCAACGTTGCGTCGATGTCGTTCAACGCTATGAATTGTTTTACTCTTCTCACATACGCGTTCCAATTGTTATTTGCGAAATTATACGGTTCAATGTGTCCGATAGGCATTTTTGTTAATGTTGTGCACACGCGTGGTTCTTAATAACAGCCAAGTCGCCAGTGTTACGTAAGGGCGTATCAATGAGACAACGGTTGACTGTAGACTGATTTATTATTCGTCCACCGTCGGGACGCGATATCGATACATGACACTTTTGTCTACCGTTAGAGCCCTACTTTAGTCGGCGTTGGAGTTCTTCAATAGATGTGATAGATAGCAAGATGTTCCTTATTTTTGTGATGGTGCACCAACCTAAATAAATATTTAAATTTTTCACATGGACTTTTATTTCAGTTTTTGCCTTTCCACTGCCTATAATAGACCCCTTGTAGGAATCGGTTATCGTAGATTTTAAGGATTTTCAAGGTGATAATACAATCCAATAAATAACACAAATAATTATAAACACCATGTATTAAAAGGCCATATTCTTAAAATCTATCAAACAAAATATTGAGCAATTACACAACCTATGACAACAATGAAGAACAAATATCGATTTTTTTGTGACAATAAATTAAATAAATAATGCCTATTAGTTCTGGCGCGAGTTGAGTGCAGAACTCAGAAATATAATGCTGTCCTGTGACCTAACTTGAAATAATGATCGAGCATAGAATTATAACAAGACTGAAACCTAGTCTGCGCTCACCATTTGAAGCAACTCAAAGGACCGCTCCGTAGTCATTAATGTCAATGCCTGTCAAACATCTCAACGTCTCGTGAAAATTAATTTACTATGACGATTTGTGCGGTAAAATTCAATACTCAATTATTTATTGCATTCCACAGTGTGTAAGAGGTGTTACAAAAAAATATGATCACCATGGGCCCTATAGGGCACAACAATAATGGAGAGGAGGAAATCATGAATTTGATTTGATAAATTATTGAAAAATATTGTTAAATATCATCTATATTTTAATGTTTAAATGTTAATGTAATATAATGCCGTGTGATAAATAATATGTAGTTATTTATATTAAAATATATATTTCAAATAATTTTTATTTATATTTGATTATAGATTATTTTTCAGATATTTATTTTTTAATGGTATAATAGCATTTTCCAGGTAGTATTTGAGATCATTTATAAAGTGCTTTTCCTCTGTGATATTTTTTATCGAGTCTGGGAGCTTATTATATATTTTTATAGACATTACTAACGGACTAGAGGAGTGATGTTTCATGGTGGAGTTTGGTAAATTTAATTTATTTCTGTAACGCAATTTTCGGCATATAATATTTTCAGCAAATTTTGTCACAATTATTCGGAAAAGCATAATAAGTGTAATTACATCACTATTCACAGGTAAGCGGACCTAAATGAAGGGGCCTGGTGTCGTGTAATTACAGGTTCTTTTTGAAACCTATTTCAGGCACCAGTCTCACAAATACGGGTTGCATCTAAAATTAGCAACTAATTCCTAGCTCTTAAGACCTATTTGTGACGAGAAATAAATGATTTTAATATTTTTTTTTAATACCAGCGCCACGGGGTCTAATAGAGAAAGAAAGTAATTTATCTTCAATCCGCATTAGGCAAGCGTGGCGATCAAGCCTAATCCCATCATAGTAGCGCTGACTTGATTTCGAATATTTGGTGTCAAATAGCACAGCACGTTATAGAGGCGCGGCGTGGGGGGATATGCTCCCGCTCCTTGCCTCAGGCCCCGACTGCATCCAACTCGCGCGCTATCTGTACCTACCTAACATAACCATTTCCAAACTCAAAACAGGTTCATAGCACGCATAAAACATAAATAAAACGTAAACATAAACCATATAATTATGTAAGTAGTACCTATCTATTTGGATAAAATTAGTTTTGTAAGTATTTCTAATTCCTACCGACCTTTTCAATCGGAAAATATCCACGTCAATGGTTATCGAACCCACGACCTTTAGCGCATGAGGCAGGGTCAATGACAAATGGGCCATCGGGCCCACCAACCTATTGCTTTAGCGATGTCCATAATACTAGATGCAAAAATAAAACATTGTCTTTGGAGTAAAGTTATTGTGGAAAGTGTGACATAATTACAGACCAATAAGAGAATAAACAAGACATAATAGAATAATCAGTGATGTTACACAACCACAATTTATTACATTAATAAAAACAATCTCGCCGTTAAAATCGGTTAAAATTAATCAATAAATTATTGTAAAATCCCAAATAATAAATAATAAATCCCAAATAAATTATCTAATAATATATCACATGTTTCTATTACTAATATGTATAATTAATTTATCAGAACTACTGCATAGTTATAATTGATTTCATACCTAAACTCTTAGATTAAATAAAAATAGTGGAAGATACAGCACGTCCTTCCAATACACATAACTGAAAACTGTCCTACTTGTTTTGACATAAGCTTGAGGGAGTCATCAAACGTGCTACGCGTTATTTATGCGGTCCACACGGTAGAAACGAGTCACCTATCTTCCGCTATTTTGATTTAATGTACCTAGGCCTAAAACATAAATACACTCTTGCAAAAAAAACGGACGGTTTTGATTTTTTCTTTTCTGAAAACAATATGGTACAATAAAGGATTTAAGTCTTCTTAATATATTATTACTGGCCGGTCGTAAATGTGTCGTGATGTCAAAAATGTAAATTCGAAATTAAAATTTTTGACTGATCTTATTTTAAAAAGAATACTCACCAAATTTTTTGTACAATTTCTGGCGGGAATCAACGAAAGTTGCTGGTGACTTTGAATACGTTTTAGGCTATTTCTGTTAGTTTCGTTGAATTAGCTGCTTCGATAGACATTTAAAATTATGGTTTTTAATGCTTAGTGGTCTGGATGATGGCAGATGAAATTGTAAGAGCCAGCTATATTATTGCGCTGCTTGAAGAGGGCTGTAGCCAATGTTTTGTGGCTCAAAGGCTAAATGTAAGTCATTCAACAGTCCAAAGAACCTGACAGCGCTATCAAGAGACGGGTTCCTTGAATAGAAGGCCTGGATCTGGAAGAAAGTCATCCACTGAACTAAGAGATGATCGTTTTCTGGTCAGTAAAGCTTTGAGAGATCGCAAATCTTCGTAGGTCGACCTCAATAACAACCTCGAAGACGTAAGAAATGTGCAAATTAGTCTATGGACGGTCCGGAGGAGGCTTGTCGCTGCTAACTAACACAGTCGTCGCCCCGCGGTCCTAAATTACTCCGTGAGCACCATGTTGCCAAACTTCACTTTGCTCAAAATTGTGTATTTTAAATTTTAAAAAAATATAATAAAGGGAGGCAAACGAACAAGCGAGTTACCCATGGACATCAGCCACACCATACGGAGTAGAGATGCGTTGCCGGCCTTTTAGAAAGCTATAGACTCGTTTCATCATGTATCATGGACTCAAGAGGATTGGGATTAGGGTATTGTTCTCGAAGGCATAAATTCGATTTTTATGGATGATAACGCTCGCGCCCAACGATCAGGCGATGTAGGCGCTTACATGATGGAGGTCGGAATCCGTCGTTAGGATTGAGCAGCCCGAAGTCCCGACCTCAATCCTTTTTCACAAAACCTTGGTGATTAATTTACAAAACCATAAAGGTATCACTACCTAAAATCACCGAACAACGTATAAATAACTACAAAATTGAGTATTTGCTTTGGTGCCCGTTTTTTTTTGCAAAGGAGTATAGGAGTGATAAAAATATTTAAGTATATGTTTTTTTAACTAGGTGGTGACGATAATCATACAAACATGATCACAGATAATAAGGCCACGCAAGTTACCATAAAGTATTTAACATTTTAATATGTAAAAGACGTTAGTAAGTATACTTTCAATACTTCTCTACTTTCTTTACCCCTTTCAGGTAAAGAAACTCGCCGTCGTAGATTATTCTAAGATCCTTGATTCGATAAACATATACTTTATAACTTAACCCATACTATCAATTACCGTTTAATCGGACAATGGTAAAATAGTTCCCACCAGATTTTGAACCTTATGTCATGGCATAAGAGCTCATCATCGTCATTGACTCATGTCCGATAAAGGGCTAAGTCATCAATCATTAATTAATATTTAGTAGGCAAAAAAAATATGACATGCATGTTGGACCTAAGTTTTAGAACTTAGTTAATCGCCTTGAACTTCTATTTTATGAATACCTTCCTATACATATACCTACTGAAGCATTAAAAATATCTATCTACAATCTTACAACCTTAACACAATGTGATTTTCACTCAGCTACTTTTTGTGACATTAAAATTTTATAAATTAGTAGGTTATTATCACTTCTATGCAATATCACAAGGTGTAACGAAAAATTTCAGTGCAAGGCTACTTTTACACTTTGTCAAAGGTGACTAACAGGAGACCTACAATGAAACCATCCCGTAACGAGCGAGAATAATACTTGTCGCATCCAAACAAAAGAAAGAGGTCTGCGGAGGGTAGCAAAGGTTTTGAATTAGTAATAAGTGGTTTTTAGTGTACAAATTTGGTATTGCTTTGTACAGTGAGATGACGCGATGTTTTTTTTTAACACTGCTATTGTGTGTCGAGTGAGTTGTCACGTGTTTGGACCTGCCTGCTGCCTGAAAACCTGCGATTTCGTCAAGAGAAGTCTCAGCAGACTCCGTTCCGTAGGTCGATAAAACGCTAAATATCTCCGTTTTATTGAGTGACTGACACTGACTGACTTCGACTTGACTTGACTACGCACTATGTCAAAATATCACTTGAATTTTTTTCCTGATGAGTTGTCGCGCTTAATAACGCCTAAAATCTAAAACATGATAATGGCAGCAGTAATTCTCAGTCGAAAACTGGATTGCCGCAAATAAAATTAGAAGAAGAAGAAACAAAAGATACGCACAGCGTGTGTGATAAATAATAACGGGAATAAAGATTCAGTTGAATTCCGTCTCCTTGTAGGCCCTCTGTTCATTTCCTGTAAGCATTCGCTAATGTAGACTTAGACAGCCCTATCACAGGCCCTAGGCCTACTTAAGCCACTGTGATACTAGAGTACACTTCCCTGCCAAGTTTCTCCGCAATAAAGTCGAGGATCGCGAAGACCAGCTCGCGCCGGCTGGCGGTACAGGACATAAGGATCCGGAAGGCGTGCGAGTAGTCCACAGGGTCCAGCCTCCTCAGGAAGTTGAACACGATGTACAGAAGCTCTTTTAGCTTGTCTTTTACTGTTTCCCAGATTTCTCTAAGTGACACTAATTCTGGAAAAGACAAATTGGAGTTTTAAAATTAGATAGAAAAAAAATCGGTAATAAACTTTTAAGTTAAACGGTTTTATATTATGTGCGCTGAAAGCTAGAAAATAATGATAACAATTAGGTATTTTGAACTTCTAGTTCAGAAATATTATAGTACTAGGCAGAATAGCTTTATGTAATTTTCTATGGCAAAGCATATCTTTATACTTTGGTAGATTATGAGCTCGGTGTTCGCTGGTGAAGCCGCAACGGCTGGTTATTGATTGTCAAAATCTCCAGTTACAATTATACGTTTCTGTCATGCACATCTGCATCAAATTATACCATCTATAGCAAATGAGGCTGTTAAAGAAAATAGACTCACTAGCGACACCAAACCCAGTGGCGCCACCTATCCCAGCCCCCAACGCGGCGCCCATCCTGCCGCCCGCGTAGCCACCGATGAACCCTCCAGCCACTGCCAGTGCCCCCGTCATTATCACTGTGTCTCGGTCCCAGTGTACTCGGATGTCGAATTCATCAACTGAAATATAGGGAAGACTGAGTATCTAAATTTTCATCAATATTGTGTATGTGCTCTAAAGAGCGTAATGTTCTCTTAGAAATAGAAAAAAATTATCCCAGTATAACCAGACTATTAAGGTGACAGGTAGGGCACACTAGTGACGCCAATCGATTTTTATTTTTAGTTACTAAACTGGATCTATTTTAAGCAACTTCGGGATTACAACCTCTCGACAAACACTTATACTATTTATTAAATAACCAAGCAAAAATGTTGGGTCCATTTTTGTACATGAAATTGAATTTTTAATTTTAATAAATTTTATTACATTTTTGTTCCGGAGATGATGTCCATTGTCTCACTCCTCGATGCAATGGTATAGGACTTGTTTGCTGATTCTGTACTTGGACGGACATAGTTGCGGCGTTATAGAGATATCTCATCACCTGGATATATCGTCAATTAACTTGGCATCTCTGCAGGGACTCCAGAACAAACCAGATTTCAACCGAGTCAAAGGCCTTCTCATAATCTACAAATGCTAGATACAGGGGCTGATTATACTCTTCTGTCTTCTTTATAATCCACCTCAATGTGTAGATGTGATCTATGGTGCCGTATCCGCTCCGAAACCCAGCCTGTTCCGATGGTTGGAATTCGTCGAGTCGCCGCGCAAGACGGTTTCGTGATCCCGAAAATGAGGACTCTAGGGCCACATTAACACGCCATTTCACCGAAGACTTGCCGGAAGTCAGCATTGGCGAAATCGAGATTGCTCTTGGACAGCTGAAAAATGGAAAAGCCCTGGAGAGGATGGCGTTACAACAGAGTTGTTGAAAGCTGGAGGATTACCCGTACTGAACTCCAAAAGCTCTTTAACGATGTCATCTTCGAAGGGAGAACTCCGGAGGCGTGGAGTAAGAGTGTGGTCATCCTGTTCTTCAAAAAAGGGGTCAAAACCCTCTTGAAGAACTATCAACCCATTTCTGTTTTCAAGAGTGATCACGAACCGTCTTGCGCGGAGACTCGACGAAAGTACCAATGTTAGTAGTTAGATGTTAAAATGTTCAATAAACTTACCAATTTGTAGGAGTATTCGCTTCATCCATCCAGGATCAAACCCAATATCAGCCGCTACGTACTGCTCAACCGCCAAAGACATTTTATCGTTTTATGTAAACTCCTATATCACTCAACTGTTACAAATCTTCAATGCTACTGATTTTAAAAATGTAAATAAATTATAAAATAAATCGCGTGTTGCGTCTGTTGCAATGACTGAAACGTCTGTTGTCATGACATGCAGTGTTGCCAGTGGCCGATAGTAAAAAGTTACACGAGACGGATCAAAAAGTAACGTTTTGTCAGAAAAAGTAACATTGCCCTTTTTTTGGAAACTGGCAAAATACATTATAATGGCATTTTATTTAAATGATTAAAATAAAAATACGTTCCTTGACTCTTTTATTAAGAGTAAAAAAACACGTAAGGGGGATAAAAGATTGAAAAATATACACGAGTGAATGAATAAGTAAATTTGACAAACAATCGTATTGGTTGGTCAGTCCACCAGGGTCAGTCTGTCCAGCAACGCCATGTTGTCTTCTATCAAGCGTACCAACATGACTTAAAATTATTTCTATACGTGCGTTCCGATACACGATTTTGTTCGCAATTCCCAAAAGTAACATTGAGTGTGGTGTAACATAGAAGTAACATTGGAGGGCTAAAAGTAACGTAAAATGTTACAAAAGTAACATTCTGGCAACGCTGATGACATGATTGATGTCAAGCAAGTCAATCCGCGCTGTTTTTTTTTTTTGGCTAAACGTCAACAAACTAGGGAGGAGGGCAATGTGTTCAGATGTGTTACGTTACATATGTTGTGTTACATTTTACTTGAAAATTACCTGGTTTGAATAAATTGGCAGATGGCGATGACCCTGTTTACTATACTCTATGATGATGACGTGATAATTTCACACAATATCACATCAATACAATGATCTTAAACCAAGGTTTGCTTCCTTCGATCATATATTTTGCTTCCCTTATTTGAAACTTTGAGTTCAGTTAGTTGAGCGGGGATCGAAACCGCAACTTTTGTTCTAGATCTATACACAATATAGCATTAAGTCAAATACTGGTCGTCTACAACGAACCTGACGTTACAACCGAAAAACTCCGACTCGGTCCGAATCGGAGTTTCCCTCCCTGTCACGTCACGATACACTGGAGACAAAGGAGAAGACACGCGCTGTGTCTCCTTTGTTTGGATGCCACCTTCGATACGAGAAGCTACATCGGTATATAATAAGCATTATTGGTAGCACTCTTTTTATTGTAGATTTCTTTATGTATCGTTTTTTTAAATTGATTTGACTTTTTCTTTGATTCATCTTTTCTTACTCTACCTACATTTCTAAACTTATTATATAACCCTACCCTAGTAGACCTAGCAACAATATAGCTGCGTGCGAGGTATGAAAAGTTGTTAATTCTCTAGGTAAATACAGCCCCCAACAGAATGATCTTAGTGTTCAGACCTACCAAAAAGATCAGGAGCCCAATTCTGGGGATTTCGATATGAAAAAAACATAGCGGATATCACCCGAAAACCATACAAAAAACTATGTTTTGGTGACATATGTCGTATGAAAATAAATATCACGAGCACGAGAATTGGGCTCCTGAGCATTAGACGAAAGGCAACTTTATATCAAGACACAGACCAAGGTTCATTCTAATATTTGTTCGAGAATAAATTAAAGTTACACCATAAGGTATTGTGTTCAAAGTAAGTGGTCATATGATCAAATATTTTTGGTAGGTTTGAACGCTGAGATCTTTTTAATGGTGACTGTTGTCTACTTCAGTCCACCAACCAACAAGCGAGCGACAAGGCGACCGTAGGGTATTTTTATATTAGGAAACGTAAAGCGATGTGCTAGGTAGAATCCGCCTAGGGTTGCTAACTTTTTTACAAGAAATAAAGTTACTACATTCAGGTCTATGAAGATTATCAAACAGTATTTTATAAAAACAAACAGTATTTTATATATTTATTGTTTTGAATACATATTTTAAGAGTTTCTCTAGTGAGAAGTTCTAAAAATATGTATGTTGTAGCAATACTTAGTAATATAACACATAATAATGTGTCTGCATTTTGATGCTGAAAACACAATTAAATATACTTTATTTTTGTTCAACAGTTAAAAGTATAATTGAGTGAAAAACAGTATAATATCTACTGTTTAAAACAGTATAGTTGGCGACCCTAAATCCGCCATTATAATGTCCGTTCCTCGATGTGGATGATGGTTAAGAGTGTAGGCCCTCTTAAAGAAACAGAATTCACGATCGAATTTTCACCCCATCAAACACGTTGCGAGTCTCTTATAATTCGAATGTGACAGATTTCTCTCACTACCCTAAGTCAGAACCAATTGCCGAAAAAAAATTATTACATTTGAGGGAGCGCAATTGTATAACAAAATACCTTCAGAAATAATAAATGTAAACTCACTTAGTGCATTCAAAATACAACTCGCAAAACACATTTTGGAATGTTACATAGTACTTATTCATGTTTTTAAGAAGGCACTAGGTGAGTATTAACCAAACGGTAAAGCGTTTGAACGATTTATTTGCTTTTAACTATGTGTGTAAATTAAGTGGACTGTGGTTTTGGCGAAACGAAAAACGAAAACAAAAAATGGTTGTTTGCTCTGCTAGACCGGGATTCGTAATCTTGTGCACTACTTACATGGAATCCCTCGAGCTTGTGGAACGGGTTCACACTAAAAGGTTTAAACCTAGCATAGCTGGGACTAATGTTATCTTTACCCAAAGTGGAACACTGCTCGTAGGCTGCCAGAAGACGATGCGGTGGTTGCAGGCACAAATTATTTATGCAAATTTACAAAGAAATTATTGAAAATATACGAAAAATGAGAGCGACGAAAAATTGTGTGTGCTGTAGCGCGAATTCGAAAAAGAAGAGGAAGTTTCTACTTTTTTAACCGCCAAAAAGCGTTTTGAAACTTCCCAAAAAAATGTAGACTATATTCTACCAGTGTGGCAAGCGAAAAATTAATAAATTTTCAATTTGGTCAAAAAAATATATTATATTTATTTTATTTTAAATTTAATTTAAGTGAATGCTGAACAAACTATTTACTGATATTTGTCATTATATTCTCATGCAAGTGACTATAACTTGTTTTTTATGAGAATAAATTTCTTTAACCAGATTCTCATTCGTTACGGGACGGTTTCGTTGTAGGCCCTTTAGGCTTGAAGCTCGATTAACAATGTATTCCTTCGATTATTTGGGGTACATCACTAAACAACGTGTGCGGATAAAGAATGGGATCAGAAATGGCGGCGCATTTATTCACTTCTCGCTCGCACACTATTTGCGTCTATACTTGCACCCCACGAGTGCGAGTATAGACGCAAATATGTGTGCGAGTGAGAAGTGAATAGATGCGCCGCCATTTCTGATCCCATTCTTTATCCGCACGGTTTGTACTTCAATTCATTTATTAGAAGAGTAAAATTTTAATAAGTTTATAAATAGTTAAAAGAGAAAGTAAATCGTGAAATTATCTTTTTTGTCTTTATTGAAATAAATGAATACAAACATAATTTTAAAAAGTTAAGAAATTGTGCTTTTTAACATAGAAAGATTGATAAATTCAATGACCGTTGTTACAAGGTTACGATTCGAATTTTGTTGAAGTGTCAAATGTGACCTTTTATTTTGGCCCAACTATAGGCGTCCAATGGACAACATTTCAAATTTTTAACATGTCCATATTGTTTTTTTATATGAAAGTAGACATAAAATTAACAGACCCATATTTTTTCTTTTTTCAAAATTTGTCCATTTTCATGCATAAAATAATTATTGAAATTCTTTTTATTCTAAATAGACGTAAGCGCCAAATGACGTCATCGGACGGCTGAATACAGCGATATTTCTTTGCTTATCATTGTTTTAATAAAAAAAAGGTACTACTGTCAAAGGTAAATAATACTAGTGTCAACATTGTCAACGTCATTCATACATTCAACGTTGACAAGTTGTCTTTTTTTTTGACAGTTACATGTCATGAGTTTGGCATTACGTAAATTTAAAACTATAATGTGCTAAGCAAAGAAATATTTTACATTCTGCCGTCCGATGACGTCATCTTACGTTTTTTAGTTTTTAATTTTTTTCTCAGTAAATAAGCAATATAAAAAATGAATAAATATATATTCGAGCAGCGGAAAAGTAAACAAAGAATTGGTATTTTTTGTTTCAGAGCTTAGCAATTTTGAAATGTTGTCCATTGGGTCGCTAATTTAACCAGATGGCTAGGACATAAGCATTTTATTTAGAGCACACTATGATGCGGGGGCGACGCGCGTCGCATTTTTGCGCGGCGGATATTAGAAATGCGATGCGATGGAGTATTGCAGCAAAACAAGAAAATTCAAATTTCAAATCCCTTGTGCCTATACAAAATAAAACATAAATGTGAATGTTGGAGGCGAAATAAATGCAGGATATCGAGGGAAATTTTGTTTTAGTACCCTGTATTTAAAATCCGTCAATGCGGCCCATCCTGGCCGATGCGGTCGGCTATAGGGCGCTCTCTGGCCCTACCTAATACCTAAAAATCGCAGGGTGCGAGGTCTGGGTTACATGGCGAGTGACCCAGTAATTCTACGTCTGACGTCGCCAAATACTCGAGTGTTTACTTGGCGGTGTGCGGCGAGGCGTTGTCGTGGTGAAGGAGGATCCTACTGCGAAGTCATTTTTTCCGAACTTTTTCCAAGACAAGTGGCAAACAGTTATTAGTGTACCACTCTGCGGTAACTGTTTTTCGATCCTCTAACTAAACAAACTGTTGCGATATGACCTGTCCTTCCGAAGAACGAGGCGACCATCTTCTTTCCCACGCTGCGACCTCTCTTCACTTTAGTTGGCAACTCCTCAAATGGAAACACCCATTCAGCAGATTGTCTTTTAGTTTCAGGATCATAACAATAAATCCAGCTTTCGTCAACTGTTAGTATGTCAAACACAGCATTTGAGTCACCTCCGTTAAATCTTTGAACCATTTCGCGGCACCAATCAAGACGACGGAGTTTTTGGGCCTCTCTCAAATTATGAGGTATCCACCGGGCAAAAAGCTTCCTGGCCCCTAAATGTTCATGAATGATTTTGTGTACTTGACTCGTACCAATGCCTAAGCCTAAACTTGTCCGAATCTGCTGATAGGTCACTCTTTTGTCGGCCTCTATCATACGTCGCACAACACTAATATTATCTTCGGTATGTAGTCGCCGTACATGGCCGTCCCTCACGCAAATCATCGGTGAGATTAGTGCGACCACGTTTAAACTCATTAAACCAGGAGCCCAATTCTCGTGCTCATGATATTTTGAAAACATGGCGGATATCACCTGAAAACCATACACAAAAACTATGTTTATAGCACGAGAATCGGACACCAATTCTCGTGCTCGTGACATTTATTTTTATACGACATATATCACTAAAACATAGTTTTTTGTATGGTTTTCAGGAGCCCAATTCTCGTGCTTGTGTTATTTTGAGAACATGGCGGATATCACCCGAAAACCATACAAAATAACTAGGTTTTAGTGATATATGCCGTATGAAAATAAATGTCACGAGCACGAGAATTGGGGTCCAGTTGTAAACAGTGGCACAAAATGGAGCTTCATCGTGAAAGGCCAATCAAAGTCTATCATAACTTTCTTGTTGACTTATTTGTCAAAGAAAATCCTTGCACGGTAATTTTCTCGCGTTAAATTCATGCTCACTTGTTAATGATTATTTTCAATTTGCCGCAAAATCGGAAAAAAAAGAGAATCGAATTAAATGCATAGACAATAATATTGGAGAAGAGTTCCATTTTCAAAATTTAAACTTTTTTTAATCATTGTCTTATAAAACTTTCAGTGTGCGTATTGTGCAGAGTATGCCATGTTTATTTTAGTAAAATTAAACAGTTGTATGTGTCCTAGTTACCACAATGTGGTAACATCAAATGTCAAAAGAGTGTGTGCATAATATGCCGTATCTGCTTCTTTTTGGCTTAATTTAAGCTTTAAGGTGAAAATAGAGTTCATTGGTAAAAAAAGGCCAAATTTATTTTTAACGCATCTTGAATTTATTTTCTTACTTCTATCTGTATTTCAAAAACAAGAATCCAATTCAATTCTAATAAAAGTCATCATAACAAAACATAATTTAAAACGTTATTATCACGATCCTTAACCTAGGTACATAATATCAAAATAAAAACTAGGTATTCTTCATAGTCACAAAATTATTTATAAAATACACATCATTTACATACCTAACTATTATATCAGGACAAAGAGTTTTATATATTTGAAGTTCATTAGTTAAATAATAAGAAATTCTTTATCAGCATTTCTTTACCTACTTAAATAAGTTATGTATTTATTAAAAGAGCATTATTTTTTGTCTGCCCAGCCTTGGATTGCACATCTATATCTTATCAAAATAACATCGGGCATTAATTTATCAGCTATTATCTATTGTACAAAAATATACCTATTTTAAAACTAAATAAGATTATGTTAGTAGCTTAGATTAAATCAAATAGTCATTTTGGTTTAATCTAAGGTTAGTAGCAATAATTTGTCAATATTATAAACCTATGCTATACCTACTTACACACGGATATTATGATGAGTAGACTCATTTACGTGGTAGGTAGGTATTTCATATTTCGGTTGGAATAAAGCGTAAATTCATGAATAATTATAATAATTCAGAAAACATCGTATTAACATAAAATAGGTAACTAATAAAAAATATATCAACTAGGTATATAGAGAAACCAATCTAAGATATTTTAATTCGTCCCCTTTTTGTCGTTGAATAGAAGTGATGCTTTTAACGATTTATTTACTGGGCTAGTCATGCATTTATAGTTCATTTAAAGTAAACCGTAGATAGATAAATACCATGACCAGCATGATATTTTACCCACCACATGTTTAGCTAGGGTTGCTACGCACCGCACGGTCTAAACTTTGGCACCTTTATTTTTTCCCTTATCTTTGTAGGAATCCAACCTTAAAGCATTTATTAACTTACAGATACGTTGGGTTACTACAATCTGTCAAATTTCTTCACCCGATTCTCACCTTAAAAATTAAGTTGATAATCGAAGAATAAAAATTGACAGGTTGCAGTCACCGAACGTGTGACTGTCCGTACTAAAAACGTGATAATTAAATCACATACCCTGACATATTGGACACGACTCTCCCTTATCTACAGGACCCTGTTGAGTAAACAATGATGACATATACATAGGAAAGTGCGTGAACCGTACGGCCTGATGTAGCTCCTGCCAACAGGCCTCTAAATGTAGGAGCCAATTTCTGTATAAAACCTCAGGCAGCCGACAGACTGGACAGGATCTTCTTCCCCAGAAGCCCGGATGCAGTATCTATGATTACATTAGCAAGCATGGTGGTTTGGCCGCTGTTCTGGGCTAGGAACATGGCCGCCCGCTTGTAGTCGTCCAGCCCCATGCCCGCCAGGTAGTCGTACACGATGTCGAAGAGTTCTGACAGTTTCGCTTTGATTTCTTCCCAGATGTCGCGCATCGAGATGGCTGAAACAAAAAAAAAATCGTAAGTGCGTTATAATCATCATCAAGAACAGAATATTACCAACTCGATGGTGTAGTGGCTATTTTTGTCGTCCAAGCCCGGCAGGTCCTGGTGGCTTAATTTAAAGCCGTCCCGTAACGAACGAGAATATACCTGTCGCATCCAAACAAAAGAGGCACACAGCGCGTGTGAAAGAGAGGATAACCCCGATTCGGTCGTAACGAGTGCTTTAAATTAGGCCCTCTGGTTACGATTTCTGATCGAATCATTTTATAAAACGCACTACATAGTTCCTTATTCTAATGTAGGTACGTTCCTTATTCTAATGTACTAGGTACGCTTATTCTATTTGCTTTAGGTGTGCTGTGCTGAGCTGCCCGAACTAAGAAAAACCTTAAGATATTTTCGGCTGCGAAGTGCTGCAGGAATTGAACTCACGATCAGTAAGTCATAGGTGATCGTTGCTTTTGGCTTTAACTTAGGTACCTACTTTTCATTGATTCCAGCCCAAAGCACAACCGACTATTGAAAATCTAAATGTAATCTGCCTTTCGCTTAAGTAGTCGTAGTCTATATATTCTTACTAACTGCCACACGAGTCGTTGATTAACTTAGTTGGCTACTTAAGAAAAAATATTGACCCTTATTTTGATACGCATAAAGACTACCGATACTAAAGTTAATGAACATTAGCTTAAATGACGTCTCTGAGTGCGGCTTTTTTATTAATGGATGACCAAAATATCAAAACGACTTTAGTAAAATACGGTTATAATATAAAGTATAATTGACTTACCAACAATCCCGATACCACAGGCTCCTCCAATCGCACCGCCAACCGCGGCTCCTACTTTCCCGCCAAAATGCCGTCCTATGAGTCCCCCGGCGAGTGCCAACCCTGCGGTAACCGCCATGGCGCCCTTCGCGCGCTCATCCGACATCACCACGCGGAAGTCGAAGCTGTCGCTGATGGTGAGGATCACCTGCTCTAGCGCCGACGGATCGAAAGGCAGCGCGTAGGAATTAGATCTACGCATGCACGTCATCTCGAAGTCACACTCTCCGTCCGAACAATCAAAGGAACTCATGATTGATATAACTTGTTTTGGCGGCGGTCGACCGGCTACTATTTCGATGAAAAAAGGATGCAACAAGGATATTTTAAACGATGTTGAAAGGGAAACTCCCGACCTTCGTACTGAGGTAAAATAATGCGAATGCGATTGCGCGATTAGTAAATAAAATTGAAGGTATTTTTAGAACATTGACAACAATCCACACCGTTGTCTGTCTATGGTTTAAAAATACCTTTCGTGTAATACCGACATGTTTATCATTTATTGTAACTTATTCATTATAAATAAACTCCAAAAAATACTGGCTCAGTGACGACATGTAGTAAGGTAATAAGTATTAAGTAATAATTTATTATTTAAAATTGTTGTTCAAATAATTTGTGTATTTTCATATTATTTATAATAATAATAATTTGTGTATATTCTTCGATCGAAGTCGAAGATGACTTCAAAAAAAAAAGAAAGTCGGTTTAAAAAGTGAGGTTATATTATTATATTGGCGTTTGTTTGTTTATAAAGATTTTCTATGCTGCTGGTGGTGTTAATTCAAGAAGTTCTTTTGTTTTTTTTATTTGTTGTTATAGTTGTGTTATTGGTTCACATTTACAACAAGAATGAGTCACCACAATTTCAATCGGTCCCAGAACCTCAGCCACCGGATAGCCGAAGAAGCTCAGCTCCAGGCCGAAGAGAAATGGATTATAGAGGCTTTGAGCAAGATTAAAGCTCAGCGAAATTGTTTACAGGTTTATTTATTTTATGTTCATTAATTTAATAACCTTATTCAGCAAATTTGGTTAGAAAATCTTATTTTTAAGTCTGAAAAAAATTAAATCAATTTTAACTTTGTTTCTTTTCTTTTGAAAAAAAAAACATTGATTCGAAAATTGAATTTATATGGCGTGAACTGATGGCCAAATTGTAAACCAAGATTGGTACTTATGACAATACTTCAAAAAGAAGGAATGATCTTGATCTCAATTTAATGATTATAATATGATAATAAACTGAACTGTGGCTTTTTTCATTTAAGTATTGATTGTTCGCATCTGATGTTAAGTGAATGATGTCAACTGAAATAGAACATAGGTACTTGTGTGTTAGAAAACCCCCTTGAGAAATGAAACATGTTTTGGTTTGGAAGGCTGATAAAATTACTGATACATTGGACTTGATGATGATACAATGTTTGGAAATATTTACTCCCATCTGATGTATCTACATGCAAAAGCTTCTAGAATACTCAAAGTTTTGATCATAGTAGGAACTAGTACCTATGTGAAATTTTTTAACCCACCATTAGAGAACCAAAAACATACCTCTTTCAGATTGAAAGGCTTCAATTGGAAAGTATGAAGAACCAGCTTAAGAATTCAACAAGTAGAAACATTGCGGAGGCAGCTAAGGAAGTCAAGTCAACAAAAGCACAAACAACATTCTCAATAAGCATGGCGGTACCGAAGCCTCCGTCAGCTCAACCTGTTGCAATGGTGCTCACTACACCCAACAGAAAGCTGTTGGAGGCTGAAGCAGTTTGCAATATGGAGACACTGCAACTCAGCGTTTCAAATTCCATGTTACGTAAGTGAAAATAATCTCCAACATTATTTATTTAATTTTGTGCAGTTTATTGTATTGGAGGGTATACTGAAGCCAGCCCTGTGAAGACTTTTGGCACAACAACCCACTTGAATTTCCTCTTGACCATCAACATAAAATGAATTGAAAGGTGGACTTTTTAAGGTTCTCTATCCTTCCATTGTATATGATGGGTCAGCTGGCTATAGAAGCCAGCCCTCCTCCACCCAGAAGTGTATTCGCAGGAACCTTACAGGTCCCAACAGGCGATCTCGCCATTCCGATTATTTGTTCATGCTGGATAGCCAATGTAGCCACAGCATCTCATTCCATTGCATCATCATCAATTCAACATCATCAATATTTGAAAAGAGTAACTACTGAGTTTCTTGCTGGTGTCTTCTTAGTATAAATCGACATTCCGAACCAGCGGTAGATACTATGTACCTATTT
Organism: Marasmia exigua; assembly: GCA_019059595.1. NCBI lineage: Eukaryota > Metazoa > Arthropoda > Insecta > Lepidoptera > Crambidae > Marasmia > Marasmia exigua. The sequence goes on from CM032482.1 coordinate 20,044,439, forward strand.
TGTCATTCATAAGTGTCTGGACCTAAATTTAATAAAGAATTTATTATCTTCATCTTTATTGTGTGTGAATTGACTACTATGACCTTATAGTAGGTTAATCTATTTGCATTATTTTCAGAACCAACCAACCCCCACCAGTACAACATGGAAGAGTATGAGGAGGAGGAAGACACGGGAGACGACATCCTGCTGGACATGAACATGTTTATGAACTGTAACCAGGAATAACCTCTGCTTCGAATCACTTGTTGATTGAATATTATAAAAAGATCTAGTCTTTTATTGTTGCCAAGTGGTTTTATATACAAGGCAAGTGTATGACTTCTTTTATTTTATGACTAGTGTCTCAACATTAAGCAAGTTAAGAGAAAGGAATTGTATTACGTAAGCATAATTTTGCTTATAATGATAAAAGACTGAACAGGTTTCAAATATCAAAATGGCCAACAGATTTGGCGTAGGCTTCTAAGTAATCGTGCTACATCTTAGACCATATTATCACTTATAACCTGTGCGGATAAAGAATGGGATCAGAAATGGCGGCGCATCTATTCACTTCTCGCTCGCACACTATTTGCGTCTATACTCGCACTCGTGGGTACTGACTGCAAAAAAAATTCTGCGTTCCCTTCCCTGTCGCATCAGTCAGGTTTCGCAATTTTGTGAGCTAGACGCGTTCTCAGTTTTTCCGTGGTTTTGAACCTTTCGTTATTTTGTCATTTGTTATTGTTTGTTGTTATAGTTTATTGTTAATTTGTATGTTAAATAATTGTTTTGTTAGTTATTTATTGAGTATAGGTCACTACCTATGCCCTTTTTGACTCCAAAATAATAAAACCTATGAAACATACTCGTACATAAATAGTATTTTAATTAATAACATTTATTTGTTTATTAAAAAAAAAAACAAAACAGTTTCAACGGTAAAGATATTTTATACCATTTTTCAGTTATAAGTTTTCAAACCGTTGATGCTGACGGTACCGGCTCTACGCGCCGCCATTTCTAATCCCATTCTTTATCCGCACGGATAGTACCATCAGGTGAAATATGGTCAAACACTTACCTATCTACAGTAAAAAAAAGGATATAGGGGCCATTCAAGTATTCGGAAAACGAGAGACAAAGGGGGTTTATTTTTCGTTGATTTTTGGCTATTTTCGCTGACACGCGAGTGGAGTTCAAAATGCAAAAAAAAATAATGATTATGTAATACTTAAATTAATGAATGAGAGAGGCTTCTGTGATAAATGTGAAAGCCACATGGGAAGGTATAAAGAGAGAAATAGGTTAGCAGTGAAAAGATTTCCTGGACTAATCTTGTAGCTAATTTTTGAATTACCATTTGTATTGTGTATTAACTATGGTATAATCAATGGATTTATCTTTCATAAAATTATATTTGTGTTTTATAAACTTTCCGATCTGAATGTATCAATACAATGAAATAAAAAAATTAAATCTAATTTTTTTTTAAATATACATACATACATACCTAAACATTTTTATTAATATGTAACATCAAAAATATTTTGATTGGCGAGGCAAAGATTCTCACTAGCACATCTGGTGTCAATTTTTACCCGACTACGGCGGAGCAAAAAGGAGGGTTACTGATTTTGACCTGTATGTATGTATTTGGAAGCTGTTTATGAACGACAAATTAAAAGTTTTTTATAAAACTTTACGGAATAGTGGTTAATATTCTCTTTATTTTTGGGATAAATGTGGTTCGGTCACAATAATGATATCAAAAATAGATAAAGTTTCGGCAGAATATATAATATTTAATATATTAAGCATTGCGTTCTGGTGAAGAAATAATATTTAGTGATCAGAAGAGTTCAATTTGATGTAAATAATATTTTGTTTTTTTTATTGGCTAGTTATTGTTTATTTCGAAATATTTCATTCTAGGCTAGTTAAAGAGTATAGAATTTTATGTAATTATGACACGATTTTCGATAAAAAAACAAAAGTAGTGTGTAGGTACTTAATAATTCATTTATTGTATTAGAATTTTATTTACTGTTCGGAAAATAGTTTGTAGCCTGAAAATGATGATAACAAAGTCATAGTCATAGTAAATTGGCTTGATTAATTCTTAAAGCAGTCTTCAATATAAATGTGTAACTTCATAATTTTGTCTTTTTCGAACTTATTCCCGAAGCTGCGTACGTATAACGATTGAGGAACGCAACAATACTTCGTATTTCTGCTATATTAGCAGCCGGTTTTATTATTTAAACGTGAACATGAATAAATCAAAACTTTTATCCAAACGTTACTTCAAAATATAGAGAAGTGTCGTTCTAAGAGAGCTTCCAACTATCGCCGCTAGGGGGCGCGCATAATCTTTGCTTCGCCAATTGGAATAAGTACGGATTTTTGACAGATTGTGTAACGTAATGTGTGGCTGTCTGTACATATTATATTAATAAAACAGTTATTTATATTAACAAAGAATTTAATAAAGTTTGTCTTACATTTAGATTTATAATAAACCATTCATGTAGTATTTTATATACAAGTGTACCATACAACAGTCAAAGAAAATATTCCTGTCCTTTTTATTTAAAACAAAAGAGCTACATTTTACAATGGCACGGTATGCAATCTGCGAAGACCTAATTTAATACATACTATCCCTCTTAATCATGAAATAGCTAGTTTCTCAAAAGGATTATAATCTTTAGGCGGGAAATGATTAAGTAATGAAATCTATCAATCCTGCAGCAAGTTTAGCTAAAAAAACAGTGAATGGATGTGTTTTTGATAATAAAGAACATTCGGACATTATTTCTTTAAATGTTCATTTGCGCAAGGGTGGCAAAAGCCATACTTTAATCGCTTAAATTACCAAGCCTGCCAAATCATGGATCACGGTCCAAACGTATAAGGAAACTGTATAGGCGCTAGACGAAAGTTGGCTATATCCTAATAGACCAACATTTCTGTTTCACTCGGTTTCATCAGGTAAAGAAAATGTACCTGCAGTTGGAAACATTGCATTTTTATGAATAAGAGGGTTTTCACTTTAGGCACTGTGATTCGTTACATGTCCTAACAGACGTATATATTTGAATTATACACCACACTCATCTCCCAATTTATACAATATTTTGAATACAAATGAGAATACACATGCCATCAAATCCATATAAATCCTCAATTTGAACTCTATGTGTTAATAAATAAAAATGAAAACTGTTTAAGGAAGTTAAGGGCTGGCGTCTATGTTTGTACGTAGAATATCAAATATTTGGTTTCAGAAATTTTCACACACCTGGACAGATTGATTTGCTAGCATAATAATAGCAAACACTTGTATGAAACTCATTTCATACAAGTGTTTGCTATTTCGTGAAACATCCTTTATTACTGTTTTATAGTTATTCTTATCAAGGAGATTCATGACTTTACAGAGCACTCCGACTAAGAACTAAAACCTCTTATCTTACAATAGCGGTCTATGTGAGATATAATTTGATTCTTCCCTGTCGATATTTTAATAAACAATACATATTCTTTGCATATTGTAATTCACTTTGCCAGGCAAGCCTGCATTGAATATTAAAAAAATGTTTTTTAATATTCAATTCATGTAGATTAAAAGTCGAAAAATTATTTATTTTTCGATTTGAGCTGTAATGTAAATCACATGCGTTTCCAACAGCCCAGAAAATTAATAATCTTCGTTTACTTACTCTTCCATCTTTACAAATGTACAATTCCAAAAAAAGTACAAATAGAAATAATAACGAACACAGAAATGAAAAATAATAATTAATTATAAAGTAAAAAATATAACTTTTTACAATTTCTAAAATGAAACGAAATAAAGTTTTCTCCGAAATAACACACCATCCAGAGAAATGACAGAAAAGACATTTTTTGGAAGTGAGACAGTGGTTTCCAATGTTATAATTTGTATAGAAATGCGACTACCAAATACAGAAACATCTTTATATTAATATGGAAAATACAAAGTATCACTATAAGGACAATTAAAAACTACTCATATTAACAAGCCTTACTACCTCAGCACAGCCGTAGGTACCTCCACATAATAATAATCAAATTTTTAAACCGATTTTGTGTACTCACCGACCACTTTGGTAGATCAAGACAACAAATATTTGGGAACCACTGGCATAGAGATAGATAACTTGGAAAGATGAAAATATATAGCATGTACATATTTTCATGTATTCTTTTTTGTTCTATAGCAACTGTTTGTAAGTGGCTACATTTCCTACCCACTAAGATAGGTTCCTTAATTTTGAGGGTCCCGTAACCACCACTAATACTGATATAGTCTGCCAAATAATGGATAAATAAAAGATAATTTTACAATCTAGTCTCGTCAATATGCACCATTTACACTGGAAGTACACTCTAAGTAGAGCCAAACTAATAAGCCACATTTGACGTTTCTAAATTGTTGCTTCATAGAGAGGTGACCTACAAAAAAACTTCGATTAAAGTGAATAATCGATATGTACTTCAAACAAATGTGAATCGAATACTATCATAATGGAAAATAAGTTATTAGTACTTATACGTGGATCAAAACTATTGATAAGAAAGAGGAAAGTAAGTAGGTAGGCGCCGATCCTTGAAATCGATCCGCGGCCAATTTATTTCATTTTCTTCGAAATCAAAGCGCTTATATTGTGTCCATATTTTTTTTTTCTTTAACAAAGTTATTTATGTATTATATATTTTAAACAAGAGAATATTACGTTTTATATTAATCAGAATGTGCCTTTTCATTTATGGATTAATACTCCTACACGATTAACATTGTATTCGTTCGATTATTTGAGGTACATCACTAGAGTTTTAAAAGAAAATAGGTTGCCAGATCCAACATTGTACCAACGTTCAATTCTCTAGAAAAAGTAAATTTTATAAATAGTTTAACAGAGAAAGGAAATCGTGAAATTATCTTTTTTGTCTTTATTGAAATTAATAATTGCAAACATAGTTTTAAAAAGTTAAGATATTGTGCTTTTATAACATAGAAAAATTGATAAATACAATGACCGTTGTTACAAGGTTACGTTGTCGAATTTTGTTGAAGTGTCAAATGTGGGCTTTTATTTTGGCCCAACTATAGTGGCATAAGAAGTTAACTAAAATTGATTTAACGAATATGCATACATACTATGTGACCCCTCTCTAAATGGATCACATAGAGCATGTCCCTTTCTCCGAGCCACACGGGTTCAGAGGCTTTGTAAAAATATTCTACAATCTTTGTTGCTAACTGTACACCATGAGAAATCTCAGGAAACGCATTCATAACCAAACCACATACTTACTATACCGTGAACATTGATTACAAGTACTACTAAAATTTGACAGTGAAAACATGAAGGTCTATAAATAAATAATTATAAATAATGTTTATATTATAAATATGCTGGCGGAAAATATATATGTACAATCATACTTCATTAACAATTTCAAATTATTATTTGTATAACTTGACAAAACGCGCCAACTTTAGGTATCTACTAAGCGAAAACAACAGATTTTCATCTTAAAATAAACTAAATTATCGATTATGGTGTATCAATAATCACAACAAATTAAGTTATAAGCCATACAACGTTGGTTAATACATAGATGTGACGCTTTATTGGATAAAATCTTCCATCAACACTATAGAACTAGACATGTGATGTGCCTATCATAATATCCACTACCCTGGAGGACAGTTAGCCTTCTCATATTATGAAACTAGTGATCCAGCCTCACTTCATTTCTGGACCTAATTTTGTAATTAGTTTGCTAATAGATGGCGCTGGGTGTCGATTACATCGCGCAAACGTTTTGTTTTTTACATATGAGGAGGCCTGGCTGGACAAGATAGCTACCAAACGCGCTAAACGTCATTTCAACCCCAGTGGCAGCAGCGCTCGGCTTACATGCGGACGCAAAATCCACACTCGCATCGGACTGTACGAGTACTGTTACAAGCGCAGCTGCTATGTCATATCCCGTGATGCTACTTAAACCATCTGTCAGAGATGTAAAGGCCTGTGCATTGTGGTTGTCTATAGAAATTATATTTTTATAACTCACAAAATAACTTAGCAAAAGTCTGCCTATAGCAGTTAACTTTGACCAGATTTTCAAATCTACAATGTTGATTGAAGGACCAAATATAAAATTACACTGCCTTATATTTTTAATGTAATAAAATTTACAATAACGAACAATTTATTAGCCTTAACGAACGAACTCTGCGTTTTATTGAAACTAATATATCCGAACGTCACATCGGATAAGAAGTCCTATTTTAATCCAATTGGAGGTAAAAACCAGTATTATTTTAATTTGTGGGATTAACGTTTATCTAGCAACATTGTTCGTCCGTCTTTGAGACAAAGGGAACTGAACTTGAGGTCATATGGACCAGAGTTGTAATTTTAATATTTAAAACTGATTCGATCTTCGCTACTGCAGCTTAAGTTTCAGCATCTACTTTAGTTAAAAGGAGGTTAAATAGGCGTTTTCATAGACAAAGAAGTTCGGACCTATATTTTCTTAAAATTGACTTAAGAAAATGTAAAAGTAATTATGTAAACAATATACTTGTAGTTTTCCTAAATAATGATGCATTCACAAGTAGTTCAGAGTTGGTTGACCATCAGCTTTATTTACTTAAGACCTTTTATCAAGAAAATTCAATTGAGGACCTTCCACAACAGCTGATAGCTCCTTAGCATCGCTTGGACCACTTTCTAAGTCCATGGTGCCTAAAAGTACCTTTTTTAGCGCCGGAGGTACATATATATCCGCATTCTTCACATAACAGAAAACACAGTCAGTACACATAAGGTAATAACAGTAAAAACTTGGAGAACGGCACAAAATATGTACATAGTTATGTATTTAAAAGTCCACACGATCAGTACATTAGTACACGCTGTCAGTACAGTCCACAAACTTCGAGATCGCGTGAGTCTATCCAGTCCTGTATTGCGACACTTTTAGGCTAGATTGCTTAGTCAGGGGAGCTTAGCACTCACGGCAGGGTCACTGACATGATCAATATTCGTAATTAATTTATTTGTATAGTCAGTACAGTACAGTCCACAAACTCAGAAAATGCGTTCATTGTATTACAATTCTGAAAAGTGACGTGTTTGTTACATCAGTGCAGGTAGTAGAGCTTCAGTACATCAGTACACGCCGTCAGTACAGTCCACAAACTGTCGCTTGATACAGTCAGGGCTTGTCACTCACCATTTGATCAGCACATCACCTTACAACAGCGTAACTTTTACAACATTGAAAGTATACGCCGTTAGTAGAGGCGACAAACTTTAAGATCGCGTGCGTTTACCCAGTCCTGTACACACACTACACTAGGCTAGATCGCTGGATACAGTCTCGCAGAGGAGTTACTTAGCACTCACGCGGGCGGAGCGTGGGCATCACGCCAGGCGCGACGGCCCACACGACGTGTAGAACAGGATGTAGGCCGCGCTGGACTTCACTTCGCTCGAGGGTATCTCCGTTACGACGTGGTCGTCGTATTTGTACCATCTGTGGATGAGGACAAAATTGGTTTGTATAAGCGGTCCCGAAAACCAAGCCACCTTTTACACGGCTGAAATGGACCGTGGAAGAGCCACGCTTCGGCATGAATGGACTGGCCCAACCGGTGCGAAGCAGCGCCTGCGCTGTTTCGGAGGTATCGGAGGTTTAATCTGGGGAAGGGGTTTAAAGGTTGGCAGCACACTTGTGACTCTACTGGTGTTGCCATCCATGAGCGGCGGCAATCGCTTACCATCAAGTGATCCGCTATTTCGTCTGCCATCTAATTATAGCGTGTAATTCCCAGTTGCATCCAAAGCTACGGCTTCGGAGCCCGGGGTACGCTTGGGTATGATTCAGGAATCTGGAAGTCTGGTAATAACAATGAAGCGATTGTCGTCTGACCTTCGCAACTCTTAGACAGGGGAACCAGATCAACTGGATCACAGTTACACATTCAGAATTATTATCTCAAATATTGTAGGTATCACCAAATCAAGAACCATGGTCCTAGCGTACCCCAGGCATCAGAGCGACAGCGTTGGACGCAGCTGGGAATCACACGTTAAGAAAAGGATTGTAGGTTTTCTCTTTTTTATGTGATAGGTGGCAAACGAGTAGACGGATCATCAGATGGTAAGCGAATGCCGCTGCCAATGGACAACCCGCGATACCAGTGGAACCTTTAAACACCTTTCTCTCGGATTGGTCTCCGGTACCCTCACTCACGCAGCGAAACAGTACAGGCGCTGCTGCACGCCGGAACTCACAATCGGAAGGTAGCCACAATTTTGGGAAGCATTCCAAGGCGTGCATGTTTTCTCTCCTGTTTTCCTCGCCGCCGTGCTAATGGTTAGCTAACTAACTTAGGTTTCTCTTTATTCTCAAAATTCGTAGTCAGCCCATTTTGTGACCAGGAGAGAAGGTAACTTCGAGATAATAGTGTTGACGAGTTCCGGACTTCATAGATAATCTGTCTGAATAATAGCACTAGCAGCCGTCATCATCATCATCATCAGCCTATCGCAGTCCACTGCTGGACGTAGGCCTCTCCAATTGTTCGCCACTGTGATCTATCCATGGCTTCTCGCATCCAGCTCTTGCCAGCCATCCTGCGCAGATCGTCCCCCCACCTAGCCAGAGGGCGCCCTACATTACGTTTGCCAAGACGCGGTCTCCACTCCAGAACCCGTTTACCCCATCGGTTGTCGGTTCTGCGGCTAATATGGCCAGCCCACCATATTAATTCTTGATTTTGATTGAAAACTGAACCAATTCACTGTGATATGCTTGTGGTAATGGGCTTGTTTTCTTCAATTGTGATATCACCTTTGGGGACTCGGTGATGAGGATGAAAATGGAGCTATCTATAAAAACACAAGGTAACTTACAGTTATGTAACCCTGTAGCCGCCGATAGGGTTACTTCGTGAGCTCCTTCTTCTTCCTATATAAGCGGGGGAAATAATGTTTGAGGATGCGGTGCTGTATATTTTCTTTTTGTGACGGCGACGTTCAAGTCGACACACGTCCCGTAAACTACTTTGGTTTTTTATAGATAGCCAAAGAGGATGAATGTGGCGCGAACAACCTTGTTGATAATCATCTCAGGCCTTCCAAATCTTAGCTCAAGTACGTTTAAAACTTCGCTGGGTGAGGCACATCCCATCAGAAGAGAAGATACTTCTTCTTTGGCTTCACCCGGCAGACATTTTCTTAGGCGCCACATGTTTTCGGTATGACTGTACTTACATAACTCCGCGGATTCTATGTAGGCATTTCTAAATGGACAACATTTCATATTTTTAACATGTCCATATTGTTTTTTTATATGAAAATAGACATAAAATGAACAGACCCCTATTTTTTCTTTTTTCAAAATTTGTCCATTTTCATGCATAAAATAATTATTGAAATTATTTTTATTCTAAATAGACGTAAGCGCCAAATGACGTCATCGGACGGCTGAATACAGCGATATTCCTTTGCTTATCATTGTTTTAATAAAAAAAAGTACTACTGTCAAAGGTAAATAATACTAGTGTCAACATTGTCAACGTCCATTCATACATTCAACGTTGACAAGTTGTCTTTTTTTTGACAGTTACATGTCATGGGTTTGGCATTTCGTAAATTTAAAACTATAATGTGCTAAGCAAAGAAATATTTTACATTCTGCCGTCCGATGACGTCATCTTACGTTTTTTAGTTTTTAATTTTTTTCTCAGTAAATAAGCAATATAAAAAATGAATGAATATATATTCGAGCAGCGGAAAAGTAAACAAAGAATTGGTATTTTTTGTTTCAGAGCTTAGCAATTTTGAAATGTTGTCCATTGCAGCCATTCCAGAGGGTCTCCACAGTAGATTGGGAGATCTTTTGATGTACATTGACGTGGTGACACTCACTTGCCGTAGACGCTGCTCTTGCAGTAGGCGGTGTAGTGGCCGCCCTCCATGGAGCCGTAGTGGTTGGAGACGGCGTAGAGGTTGTAGAGCGGGTTGCTGGGGCAGTGCAGCGAGAACTGCCGCATGTCCAGCTCCTCCAGCGGGAACTCGATGTACGTCTGCTTCTTTCTGTACGCGTTCACCATGTACTCCTGGAAAGGATCAATTATATTACCTATATTATTTCTTCACAACATCACATACATCTCGTCTGCCACCTATCACATAAAAAAATAGGTTAGCGTTTGTTATTATCTAAATATGGGCCGTGTGGTCCCCGGCAGAGTAGAATAGGCCACCCTCACTCTTACCGAGGTGTCGTAAAAGGCGACTAAGGTAAAGCTGCTGGCATGATCATCAGCACCCAGAGAAGGAAAACTCTGCATTCAAAACCCTCGCCAACCCGTCTGCCAAGCGTGGTGAGTATGGCAATTACCCCTCAAGTGATTGAGGGAGGCCAGTGCCCCAGCAGTGGGGACTTAAATGGGCTGATGATGATGATGATGATTATCTATATACTTATATAAAAGGAGACACTGAGTGACTAAGGTATTAAGTGATTAAATGAATAGAAATGCACTCACAGCCCAAACTACTGACCCTAGAAACTTGAAATTTGGAAAGGGCGTTCCTTTATAGTGAAAGTGAGCACTAAGAACGGATTTTTGAAAATTCAACCCTGTAATAAATCTGCTTACGTAATACTTGAACGTCCCCATTACATTGGTGAACTAAGATCGATTAAGTCGCGATACCTGAAATGGAGCAAACATATCGGTGGAACTGAACAGTTCCGCGAACACGTTAACGGAACTGGTTCCGGAGGCAAGTTAACCGTTCCACGTGGAATCCAGTTGCGGACACGTTTTGCGCATCCGTGCAGTGCCGCGCTGCGGAGCTCACCTTGGGGTCGACGTAGAAGCGCTTGAAGTGTATGACGAGCACGGGCGGCAGGCGGCTGATGTCCAGCTTCTTGACGGCGTCGCGCTTGTCCTTGCAGCCCGGGCAGTTCCAGCCCGGGATCGTTTCGCCGTTCAGGTACAGCTTCAGGCAGTCCTGCGACCAACGTGCGACATCCTTACTAATATTATAAAGGCGAAAGTTTGTTTGGATGGATGTATGGATGTTTGTTCCTCTTTCACGCAAAAACTACTAAACGGATTTTAACGAAACTTTACAGTAATGTAGCTTATAGATCAGAATAACACATAGGCTATAATTTATAAAGATATTGTGTGAACGCAGACGAAGTCGCGGGCAAAAGCTAGTATTATATTGTTTTAAACTTTCAAGGTACAGCGCGATTAGCGGTGCGGTCTAGTCCCGGCTGCGGGGTTTCCGACCGCGATTGCGCGAAGATGGACACCCCAGGCACAGTGGATGTATACGCTAAAGCAGTATTGAATACTCCGCCATTTTGTGTGATTTTGTTGAGAGAGTCCAGGGTTGCCCCTTTAATTTTCGTAAAAACTATTTTTAGATTTTGTTCGCCAGAAAACCGTCTTCACAATTGTTTTGACGCATTAATATTTGTTAATAAAATTTACAAAAACGGCACTGAAATTTATCTTATAGATCTAAATATTACTTTTTAATTTGCATCGATAATATCGATTCGAATCTTATCTTATACACGATAGATATCTAATTAGTCTGTCGTCGTTTGTTCTTTAAGGCACTTCACTAAGTCGGCGGTACCTGTCAAGAAAGTATGATATTTGTGTTGTATATTTTTTCGAGAAAAGAAAGCGATAATTCATGGGCGTAAGACATTTTTACTGAAGTACGCGGCGTTGCTTGGTTTGATGATGACACAACATTGTATGAAAGTTTGGCGATTAAAAAGAGTAACTGGCGAGTTTCTTGCCGGATCTTCTCGACCAGAAACAACTTTCCGAGCCGGTGGTAGAATCGCATTATGTTTATTTATTTCTTTAGTATATTTTGTGTATCAACATATATATGTATTAACATGTAAATTATACATAAGTACTTATAAATAGTTTTAAGTCATTCAAATGTATGACGATTTTTAAGTGCTGTGTACAAGCCTATGCAAATAAAGAATTATTTGACTTGACTTGACTTTGTGATCGCCAACCCTGATTTTAGTTCCTGCGAATGTACTCCGATGGGACCTTAGATTCCGTGTAAAACTTGCATCTGTGTGCGTGCGTATTTCGAGCTTTGTTCGTAGTGTCCATACTGCTTAGCGTATATATCTACTGTGCCCCAGGGGTTTTAGTTAGGTTTTGAGTTCCACACACCACCTTGCTCCCTACATGTCGCAAGGTGACGGCTATGACGGTTCCCCCAAGGAAAAAAGAAATGAAAAAAAAAAGAACTCTACTTCTATCGTGGGAGAGCCACGTTTCGGCATGTATGGGCCGGTTCGACCGGAGTGATACCACGGCTTCACATAAAACCGGCGTGAAGCAGCACTGTGAATGATTGAATGAATGAATGAATGAATGAATGAATATACTTTTATTGCACTCAAAGTGTAGTAAGAAAACTTAATACTGTGCTGTGTTTCTCTGCGTGAGTGAGGGCACCCGAGGCGCACGTGTGATGCGACCGTGACTCACGCTCAGGCTGCACCGGTTGGCGTTGGCGGGCAGCTCCAGCGACAGGTTGGAGAAGGACTCGTAGGTGACGCTCTGCTTGCCGCACACCGTGCAGCGGACGGTGCTCTTGATCTGCCCGTAGAACAGCCGCAGGATGAGGCTCTCCTTCGACTTGGTGTACTCGTGCCACGCCTTCTCGGACGGGGGTAGGCTGTCCTGGAAGGAGCAATCGAAATGTTAATAAGTTCACCGTAATAAGGATAGATGCCTTTTGGTGCATTGAAAACGCCGACGAGTCTTCCGGTCCGATTCGATATACAACCTGTGCGGATAAAGAATGGGATCAGAAATGGCGGCGCATCTATTTACTTCTATTCACGAGTGCGAGTATAGACGCAATTTAACGTGTTCGCGGAACTGTTCAGTCCCACCGATATGTTTGTTCCATTTCAGGTCTATACCTCCGCACACTATTTGCGTCTATAACTCGCACACAAAAAAAAAAAAACGAGTGCGGAGTATAGACGCAATAAGTGTGTGCGAGCGAGAAGTAAAACTGATGTGTAAGGTGATCACCGACGCCCATGGACACCAGCCACAGCAGAATGGAGTGGAGGATGCGTTACCGGTCCTTTAGAGAATAGGCTCGTTTTTTGAAAATCTCAATGTCGTACCGATTCGGAAATTACAGGCTGCGGGAATTCCTTTTTAAAAGGTCGGTTGCCGGCCAAGCCTTGTTCTTTGTACCTAAATTGTAATGGTTGTTGTTGAAACGAATAAACATTTTTTTTTTCAAATCCTTATTTATTTTTTCGTATTCAGTTCCATTCAGCCAGTTCGAATTTTAAATAAAAATGGTAACTTAGGCTTCATCGTCATCGTCGTCGGTCAGCCCATTTAAGTCCCCACTGCTGGGGCACGGGCCTCCCCTCAATCACATGAGGGGGTAATTGCCATACCCTCACCACGACTTAGGCAGACGGGTTGGCGAGGGTTTTGATATAAATGCAGAGTTTTTCCTTCTCTGGGTGCTGATGAATCATGCCGAGCAGCTTTAACCTAGTCCGCATTTTACGACACATCGGTTAACGAGTGAGGGTGGCCTATTCTACTCTTATGAAGCTGAGTTTAGCCACAACACGGCTTAAACCTCAGCTTCATAAAGTAATAATAGTGTCAGCTCCTTGGTTTTATTGTTACATACGTAATGTTCTAAATTTTTTAAATAACACGACAGATGTGAGTTTTAATACTAAGGATTTTCAGTCAATTTTGATGGCCTGTGTTTTGTTAATACAGAAATACCGAATCTCGAGATTTTCAAAATAATCTTCGATTTCAAGGCATGTTTCAGAAAAACAGTTCATAAATAAAAATTGGCTCTAATTTGGGGGGAAGGCAATTGCTCCCCATTTGCTCTCTTTCCCCCCTAGAAATTACCTATTTATAGATGATTTTTTTGGGTATAGCAATCTTTTGAAATTTATTCTTAAGTAAATAATGCACTTAAAATTTTTTCGACAGTCTTCGGGTGGGACTCGAACTCAATAATCGTCGGCTCACGGCGAAGTAAAAAGCACTTACAAAATTCGTCGAAATACCAAGGTCCTCCGGTAGCTTAGTCGGTAAAGCAGTTGACCGGTTAGCAAAAGATCGTGGGTTCGAGTGCCACCCACCTGAAGACTGTCGAAAATATTTTAAGTGAATTATTTACCTAATTAACTATTTATTTGGGTATCTCGACAAATGCTGAGAGGAAACCTTTTTAGTGTTACTCATAGTCAATAATATACTTAATTATAAACTTTTACCTTGTAATAGCTTGTAAGTTACTTTATTATATTTTATGTTTCATCATCAGCAACCCACACTCGTCCACTGCTGGACATAGGTCTCCCCTAATGCACGCCACTGCTCCCGATTTTCGGCCACTCTCATCCAGCCCACACCAGCCAGCCTTCGAATGTCATCATCCCATCTTGTCGCAGGGCGTCCTACACTACGCTTACCGAGTCGCGGTCTCCACTCAAGGACTTTACGGCTCCAACGGCTGTCAGTTCTGCGGCTAATATGACCAGCCCACTGCCACTTCAGTTTGCTAATTCGGTGGGCTATGTCGGTGACTCTGGTTCTCTGTCGGATTACATCATTTCTGATGCGGTCCTTCAGAGATACTCCGATATTTTATGTTTATGGATATAAATTTATTTAGCCGTCATACATATTTCTGCATCGCCTAATGGTTGACTGGTAGAGAATGCTGTATAGCATTAAGTCCGCCAATTGTACTCTATTTTCTTGTGCAATATAGAAGAAATAAATATTTTTATTGTAACCGTGTCATATTTTGTAACACTGAATAAAACCTTTTATTTATTTATTTTATTTATTTACCTTTCTTAACAAAAACAACACTTGAAACGCGTCCATTCATAAACACAGTCATAAAAACGTTTTGTTTACAACTCGGCGACCGCCCGCTGCGATGACGTAATCGACCGGAAATCTCGACGGGTTTTTTTTGCATACGCCGCTCTTCTTGAACGGATAATGTAAGGTTACTTTGTTACCTTGTGCGGGGGCACGTTGATGGTGAACTGCAGGTCGAGGTGCAGCCAGTCCATGAGGATGGTGAGGAACTCGTGCGAGTCCTGCTGCTCGCAGCCGCGGAACGCGCGCTGGTGCTTGCCCACCTCGTTCTGTTAACGAAACATACACCACTTTGTTATAAATTGCGATTTAATTTATTACCGTACCAAAAGCTCATGCCATCCCTTTCCAACACGCGATGTTGAAAGGGGCTAACACGAATTTTCTTCCGGCACTATCCTTAGTTCGCGATTTGTAATAAAGGGGAAGGCGTTTTAACTAATGGAGGTTATCGCGTGTGAAATATCCGCTAGATGGCGTACTTTAGGCCTGAGGTCCATCTACAAGGTGATTGGGTATACATACATAAAGTGTGACATTGGCTTAGTGTAATAAATGTAGTGTTTTTTTTAATGAGATGTAGCAGACAAGCAAACGGATCACCTGATGATAAGCAATGGACAACATTTCATATTTTTAACATGTCCATATTGTTTTTTTATATGAAAATAGACATAAAATGAACAGACCCATATTTTTTCTTTTTTCAAAATTTGGCCATTTTCATGCATAAAATAATTATTGAAATTCTTTATATTCTAAAGAGACGTAAGCGCTAAATGACGTCATCGGACGGCTGAATACAGCGATATTCCTTTGCTTATCATTGTTTTAATAAAAAAAAGGTACTACTGTCAAAGGTAAATAATACTAGTGTCAACATTGTCAACGTCATTCATACATTCAACGTTGACAAGTTGTCTTTTTTTTTGACAGTTACATGTCATGGGTTTGGCATTTCGTAAATTTAAAACTATAATGTGCTAAGCAAAGAAATATTTTACATTCTGCCGTCCGATGACGTCATCTTACGTTTTTTAGTTTTTAATTTTTTTCTCAGTAAATAAGCAATATAAAAAATGAATAAATATATATTCAAGCAGCGGAAAAGTAAACAAAGAATTGGTATTTTTTGTTTCAGAGCTTAGCAATTTTGAAATGTTGTCCATTCCGCCGCCCATGGATACCCGCAACACCAGTGGAGTCACAAGGGCGCTACCAACATTTCCCCTTCACCCCATTGGGCCTCCGGTAACCTCACTCACACGGCGAAACACAGCGCAGGCGCTGCTTCACGCCGGTCTTCTGTGAGGCAGTGGTATCACTCCGGTCGAGCCGGCCCATTCATGCCTTAGCGTGGCTCTCCCACAAATGTGTATACAAAACCTAATCATGACCAAAGACTCGAAAGAGTCTAGTCATTAAACTGAAGTTCTTGCAGATCAGTGTCGATGACGTCTTTCCAGCTATACCTAGGTCATACAACTGGCCGTCGATCCGGTCGGCCCTGGTATGCTTTCTTCATGAAATTTTATGGCAAGCAGTAGTGCAGAATCGACCAAGTGGCGTTCTCTTGTTTCAGAGGCCAAGACTCGGTTCAGGTCGATGAGCCAGCGGAGTAAGTAATTTAATTTATTTATTTATTTCTTGCACCATATATATACAATATACAAGTTACATAAATATCATACATAACTATCGCAATACATGGACCCTGTAATGTAAGGGTATGGCAAGAGTTTAGTATTAGTTACAATACATTTTATGACAGATTACTACAACTACTTACTATCTATTATTAATACAATTATTTTATTTATCCTAATACCTAGAAGTGCTAATTTTACATCGAATAATTAAATTTAGACATGTTTTGTATTTATATAATGCTAATCTTTTTGTCATTGAAAAGTAAGTAAGTAAATAGGCAAGTAAGTTACCCGCAGGTCCTTGGTGGCGATGAACCGGTACTGGCCGGACCACAGGGCGCGCACCACCGCCGCCAGCTCTTCCGCTATCGCGCCCCGCGTGCTGTGCGACCTGTAAACATAATTTATCAATACCGATTAACACTACTCACTACAACCTGTGCGGATAATGAATGGGATCAGAAATGGCGGCGCATCTATTCACTTCTCGCTCGCACACCCACGAGTGCGAGTATAGACGCAAATAGTGTGCAAGTATAGACGCAAATAGTGTGCGAGCGAGAAGTGAATAGATGCCGCCATTTCTGATCCCATTTTTATCCGCACAGGTTGTACCTTATCCGCCATTTCTGATCCCTTATCCGCACAGGTTGTACCTTATAATTAGTTAAGCTGATGGCCGCAGAGGCAGCTAATCCTTGATTGGCTCACGAACCTTTAAACGTGACTTGTTGTGCAACTTTCTTTGGCTTGTTGGGCTGATTGGCTAGTCAGCACTAATTGAAATATTTAGGGCTTTATTAGGCGCCGCCATTTCTGATCCCATTCTTTATCCGCACAGGTTGTACATAGTATTATAACATCTGCAGCTGCGCATCGAGTCCGAGCGGGCGCGTGACGTAATGTAAGCGGCGCGGGAGCAGGTACTCGTAGGTCGGACGAATGGACAACATTTCATATTTTTAACATGTCCATATTGTTTTTTTATATGAAAATAGACATAAAATGAACAGACCCTTATTTTTTCTTTTTTAAAAATTTTGCCATTTTCATACATAAAATAATTATTGAAATTCTTCATATTCTAAATAGACGTACGCGCCAAATGACGTCATCGGACGGCTGAATACAGCTATATTCCTTTGCTTATCATTGCTTTAATAAAAAAAAGTACTACTGTCAAAGGTAAAGAATACTAGTGTCAACATTGTCAACGTCATTCATTCATTCAACGTTGACAAGTTGTCTTCTTTTTTTGATAGTTTCATCTCATGGGTTTGACATTTCGTAAATTTAAAACTATAATGTGCCAAGCAAAGAAATATTTTACATTCTGCCGTCCGATGACGTCATCTTACGTTTTTTAGTTTTTAATTTTTTTCTCAGTAAATAAGCAATATGAAATATAAATAAATATATATTCGAGAAGCGGGAAAGTAAATGAAGAATTGGTATTTTTTGTTTCATAGCTCAGCAATTTTGAAATCTTGTCCATTACTACCTACCAATTAGTCCTTGTCAGAGCAGCTGCCGCACTTTTTGGCCCAAAATTAGTCTTTGGCGGGGATCGTCCTGCTTATTGGGCCCGATTTAGTCAAGCGCAGGACTAATTAATAGGGACGACCCGTTTGGAACAATGGTAGTGAACGCTGCCCATGGTCCAAGGGTTGCGGGATCGATCCCCGCACAGTACAAACATTTGTGTGCATGAACATGTCTGTTTGTATTGGTCTGGGTGTTTGTATGTATTATAAGTATGTATTTACAAAAGAAAAGTATTATATGTATATATTTGTCATTCCGCTGTTGATTCTGATATCCGTAACACAGGTGCTTGAGCTACCTATCTCGGAGTCAGATCAATGTATGTGATGTTGTGAAATATTTATTTATTTAATTTAGACCACTTATTAATAGTACAGGTTACCTATTGACGTGCTCCAGGTACTGTCCGTTGCAGAAGTACGTGACGAGGATGGCGGTGTTGTTGAGGCACTGGATGATCGAGTTCATATAGCACGTGTTGCCCAGGTTCTTGAGCCCGGTGAGACCTCGCCCCTACAAGTACACACACGATTTGTTAACATATTGTTACGTTGGATACTTGTCCAGGATGTCACTGGAGAGACGAAATGGATTTTGGCTGGATTCGACCAATCTTTATCCGTGGATAAATATATGATATAACGTCAGATTTGTATAGAATGACAGCGATATACCATAGATTTATTATCGGAATAAGGTTGGTCGAATCGGCCCTTAGACGGAAGTTCGTAATAAACACTTTGAACTTATAGCTTAATCTTAAATAAAGTCGACCTTCCTATGGTCCGCGGAACGCGGGGAGGTGGAGTGCGCTTGACCAATTGAAAAAGTTTATTTTCTCTTTGGGCCAATTAGCGGGAGCCGGAGTGTGCTTGATCAATCGACAGCTATAACCTGTGCGACTGCGCGAGCTCTAAAGAGAACTTTTTCGTTCGGTCAAGCATCGCGAACGGACTAAGGGAAGGTCGACTTGGTAGCAGTTAAGCTTTGTCTTTAGCAATAGGGACTATCGCATGAAAAATCCACTAGATGGCATACTGTCGGACGGAGATCTAACTTCAACAACATGAGCTGTCTTGTTAATTAAATTGACATTTTGATATAACACGTTAAAAATTCACCAATCACTATGTAGAATGAACCTCAGTCCTATAGTACGCCATCTAGTGGCTAGTCCCCATTAGGGTAGTCAGATATTGCACCAAAATAATTTATAGAAGGTAGTGTCATATAATTGATCTGGAGAGAAGGCATAAGAAGTACAATGTGACAAGACTGATTGATCAATTTCATATTGAGGAGTAATGATTATGAATCAAGCCAATATATCAATAACAATGATAATTGTACTTTTTGAGTGTAGAGTAAAAAATTACGACAAAGTCAAGTATCATGGGCTTATTCCCGCTGCCCGCACCCTGCTTGTCCACCCCGGGTGGACATCGACACGAGCATTTAAACCAATTCCCGTTGTCTACCCCTTCCCAGTACAAATAGAGGGTGGATAACGGGATTTTTTTATAAGTTATTATTTATTTTGGTATACAAAATATATTACAATCTTATATGAGTAAATTATTCTTAGATAAATATTTTTAGTGATTATTAATGAGTACCTACTTACTGTTATGTTTTAACTTTCTAGTCTGAAAAACAGGTTCGCCTAGTTCAGGCATTTTTATTTATTTCTGACCTTATTGTAATAGGATTACATATGTATTATTTGTGTAAAATTACTATCGGAATAAATTGAATTGAATTCTTTACACGTTTGTGTCGATATCCACCCGGGGTGGACATCGACACTAATGTTTCATGCCAGGTGAGTTAATAACTTAAAACGCTATCGATCAACTGAGACAGACACATTTTGAACGAAATATACAAATAATAACCGTAACTCGATAAGCAATAAATTGTCTGGCAGTCTGCGAAAAAGTATTAAACCAATAAGCGAAATGGCGTCAGACACAAGTACCTATACGATTCAACGTTGTTTTGGTGCAAAGATCTGTGTATGTTAGTTTACATAGTGCGACTCTAGGAGCCAAATTCTCGTGTTTGTGATATTTATCAAAAAATCGATATACATCGCCAACATTTTTCGATGGTGTCCATTCGACATCCGCCATGTTTTGTTCATATAGAAAATCCTGAGAATTGGGCTTCAGAGAAATCGGAAAAAAAGTATACAAGATATCCATCCTAATTTAGAAAGCATGGGAGACCGTGGTCAGTCGGTAACCAAATCGTTAAGTTTGAGCATACAAGAAGTACCGTTTGCGTCATCTATTTATTTAAAAAAATCTAATTTAGGTCAATACATGAACCAATCTTTATATAACGCTTTACCCTCGACTCGTATGAAATGACAGTGTTATACCAGAGATTTATTCTTGGATAAAAATTGGTCTAATCTAAAAGTTTCAAATAAGTACATGAATTATGACACATTGCATGCAACTTGGAGCATGGTCATCGACGGAAAGCCTGTTTCACTCAAACAAACTTATGTTCCAACTCCAACTCACCCCGATCTCCCCTACTTTGTTCGTGTATAGAATTACCTTATAATTAGTTAAGCTGATGTCCGCAGAGGCAGCTAATCCTTGATTAGCTCACGAACCTTTAAACGTGACATGTTGTGCAACTTTCTTTGGCTTGTTGGGCTGATTGGCTAGTCAGCACTAATTGAAATATTTAGGGCTTTATTCAAAAATGTTCAATAAACCTTTGTTAGCTAATACAGTGTTTAGAGAAATTATGACGTTTTAAACAAAAAAAAAAGAATGAAGGCTGCTGTATTTAGTTTTTTTACTTATACATAACGTATCTGTGAACAAGTCCGTAACGCAGGTGTTTGAGGTACCCATCTCGGAGTCAGATCAATGTATGTGATGTTGTGAAATATCTATTTTCTTTTATTTATATTCCTTTAACCACGTATTTTACTAACTATTCTGAACAACATTTGTTTTAAGACTTTTCGAAATACATTGAATTTTTTTTCGACTCCCCATACAAAAGACTAAGTCACGTGACCGATCTTTGTATAAAAAGTTGATTATTTTAAATGCGAATTTCCAAAAGTCATAGAACAAATATTGTTTAGAATGGTTGGTAAAAATCGTTGTTAAAGGGATGTAAATTTTCACAGATACGCCCTGTATGTATGTACTGTGTGACTTTTCTATTAAAACCAACTAGAACCTTACCTCTAAACGTGCACGATTAGCGAATTACCACAGCAGGACCGAATGAAATGGCGAATTTTGAGGTCGGCGGGCACGACCCACTTTGGATCGCTGAGCCAGAATGTAGTAAGTAATGCTTGACCGTAAATCGCTTACCCTTCGGAACAGCCAGACGATGTGGTTCTGCGAGTACTTGAGCCTGACTTTGACCTTCAGCACCATGTTAGCTGTGTCCAGGGGGATACATCTCTGCTCGTATCGGAGAATCTTGCCTTATTCTATGACACCGTTAAGAAAGTTGTTGACTTTGGAAGCACTTTTCTTGATGACTGTATCTCCGAGTTTGTGTTTAATTGTAGTTTAAAAGTTTTTATTGACTTTTAAAGCACTTTTCTTGATGACTATATCTCGGCGATTATTTAATTGACACCGTTTAAAAAAATCTTATTGGCTTTGAAAACACTTTTCTAGATGACTGTTCTCAGCGTTTGTGTTTATTTGACACCGTTAAAAAGTTCTTATTGAGTTTTAAAGCACTCTTCTTGATGATGTGTATAGATAAAACGATATTAATTGTATATTATTTGTATTGACAGTATCAATGTTCTTCTTTCTGTGTTCTCACTACTTGTCAGAAGGACTATTGCAGATGTCTGTATATTTTCGTTTGTTTATGTTTTTATATGATGCTTTTATCATGTGAACGAACTTGTTACCTTTTGTTCATTGTTGTTTTTTTTAATTTAAGCAATTACCTGAGTTTTATCACTTATCTTTTATTCATGTATCCGATATTTTGATTGGATATTCGTCGTCAATACACGATGTCAGTCAGGTAAGTGTGATAAGGAAAACTTTCAAATTTACAATCTTTTGTTTTATTCTTTTGTTTTCCATATATATTTACTTAATCAAGAACTTCCTTTTCTTTCTTGATAATTTTCGAAATTAACTTCCAATTCGATCCGTGTTTTTTCTTAAATTTTAATTTCATTTAAAATGATACTTTTCTTGTGTATTTGGATAATGGAAAAACCAATACTAGCATCATTATCAAATATAGGAGAAACACCATCGATATAATAGTTGCTAAAGACTGCAGCATTTGTATTTCAAATTTCAAATTGTTTTATTCAACTTATCGCCTTTTTTGGCTAGTTGGTATCACAACTTGGGTTTCTACGTACCCTTAGTACGTATCATATTTTATAAATAGACAGTCAACTAAAATGTTTTATCTATCCATCTTATTTACGTTTTAAAGACAATTTTCTTTACTGCACTTTTATTTTATTAGCAATATTCCATTTCATAAGTCTTTACCTTCTCAGAAAAATCTGCCAACTGAAAACTGTTTCCTTACACAATTTCAGCCAAACTTCTTTGTTACCAAAACACGACTTGAACTTTAAGTTAACGATTATTTGTAAGTTCACTTATTTAAAGTATTTTTTCCAAACTAGTATTTTCCACATTGACGAAAACTTACACTCATGAGCTTTGACAGTAATTTTCGCGAAATTGTTTACAACTATAATTTACACTACGGATTTTTCCTCTAGATTTCGTGTTTATGTCGCGGCGCGGGCGACGTGCTCTCGTAGGCATAGTTGGAGGGCAACTGGCCGTTTCTGTGTCCGAAGGTAAGGGCTGGGGGTGGGGTGCTAGGGCGACCCTCTGTCAGGGGGGTGTTTGGACACGGGGTGTCAATGTCAAATGTAAAACATATACCTACCTGTTTGTTTAGATTTCGCTCGCAGACGTTTATTTGGCGAATTGTACTTTTAATCTATTGGATTTAGTGCCGATTGAACCAATCTTGCTGCGCTATCATTCTCAACAAATTTGACGATATACCATAGATTTATGAATAGATAAAGATTGGTCTAATGGGGCCTTAATTGATTTACTAATAAATCTTAATACACGGCTGTGATACTTGGACACAGACTTTAAAAGGAGATACAAAGAGAAATTTTGGAGCAAGTACTGGATTGTACCTATCAAGAAGGGGTTGACTCTTTCATATTTTTTGCGTACTTAGGCGATCATTGAAATTGGTTGCCATAGCTTACATATGGGTGGGAAGACTTTTGACGTTACACTTGGCTCTCTTGTAGTTTCTTCGTCGTCACCCTACGTGCGTGTCGTACGCCATTAGCGGAGGAAACAGCTGGTTGTAGGCGCTGCTCCGACGCCTTCACCTCGAGCGAGGGTAATTCTCACCTCGAGGTGACCGAACACCTTGATTTTCAAATCAAAATGTTTTTAATCCACAACGGGGGAACACTTAGAACTGGTGGTAGTTGTGGAAAATTAAGCCAGACATTTATTGTCCAACACAAGATGGAACTGTACATAGGAACGTAGGCGTCGTTCAAATTCAATTCGCGGAGAGCTTCGCCATTCCTCGGACATCTCGCTATCTCTGTCGCGCCATCTGCGATCCTTACGTGTGAGAAGAAAACGCTTTCTTTATGACATTGTGTAACTAGACAATACAAGATGTGTCTTATATGTGACATAGATAAATACTTCCTTAATCCGAGTAACAGCAATGAAAACTCGTCGTCAGCCCATTTAAGTCCCCACTGCTGTGCCCCAGCAGTGGGGACTTAAATGGCTTTCAACCATATGCCTGAGAAGGTGTCTCGAGTTCTTCGGACACGTCGCCAGAAAAAGGGGGGACAATCTGGAGAAAATGCTTCTGACAGGCAAAGTTAGCGGGAATAGACCGAGAGGAAGAAGCCCAACGCGACGGTCAGACGAGATCATCATCATCATCATCAGCCCATTTAAGTCCCCACTGCTGGGGCACGGGCCTCCCTCAATCACATGAGGGGTAATTGCCATACTCACCACGCTTGGCAGACGGGTTGGCGAGGGTTTAGATGTAAATGCAGAGTTTTCCTTCTCTGGGTGCTGATGACCATGCCAGCAGCTTTACCTTAGTCGCCTTTTACGACACTTCGGTAAGAGTGAGGATGGCCTGTTCTACTCTGCCGGGGACCACACGGCTAATGAAAGTGGAGATATCCTCAAATTGCAAATTATTTTGGTATTACGTTTGTATGGGAAATACGTGATTCGCCGGACCCTTAACGCGTTAACGTGAACAGAACGTTACGACCAAATCGTTTCATACGTGCTGTGTTTTTGTTTAGATGAGACAGGTATATTATCGTTCGTGACGGGACGATTAAATGCACAGATTTTAATAAAATCTATAGACGACAAGCCACAAGACGAAAGTTTAGCAACTACTATTTCTTTCACACCACAAAGAAATGGAACTCGACGCATGTTTTTCCTCTGTGCCACTGTAAAAAAATTCAACTTTTTTCCTTAAAATATATACAATACACACACAAGTGATTCAATAATAGTAAGTAATATGTATAGCGTTCGGTACTAGATGTCACAAGTAACCGAGATGTCAGACAACGACGCCCTATTAACCGATGATGGGATTTAACGTGACGGGTTGGGCGCACTAGCGACGACAATCGATTTTAATTTTTAGCTACTGAACCGGATCTAATTTAAACAATTTCGGGGTTAAATCTCTCGGCAAACACTTATGCTATTTATTAAATAACCATGCACAAATGTCGGCGAGCGGCGGGAATCGCTTACCATCACATAAAAAATACGTGTTGTGGTATGTTGTTACGCACACAATTACTTGTATTTCATTTTGTAAGTTAGCTCAAAGCAAATGAAATAACCTTGAGTGTCAAGTGAAAACTCTCGGCATGTAAGCAGTTATTCGTGCAGATCGATGGCGGCTAAATATAGTGGCATTTGAACACTAACTCATACCCGACGCCATCGGCCAGTTAGGACTGCTCGGGCACGCCCTACGGAGCCACTGGAGGTCGCGGGATAACTGCCTTCAACCGCAAAATAGAGCCGAGCTAGCAGTAGAACTATGGACAAATACTGTTGTGACTTGTACAGCGCCCTCTTATCAATGTCAATGGCAGCGCACCTGTGACTCTTTTGACGTGGCAGGTGTCCATGGTCGGCGGAAATCGCTTACCATCAGGTGATACTCGTCTGCCCCCTATATTAAGATTAGTATATAAGAGTTTTGTATCTAACATTAAGAGCTGTGGATTTTTGTATCAAATAAAAATAAAATAAATAAATATCATGCCTTCTAATCTTGCTCGGTCTTTATGTATTGGATATTTTTGTATCTGTCAATTTTGTTTTTGTTTTCTTCTTTATTGCATATCAATATTTATAGTTCTTCTAACGCAAAGGCGTCATTCAAGATCCAGCCTGAAAACCAGCGCTGCAGCAACTTAGATGCTCAGTACAGTTTTTATTCTTTAGGGTTCCGTAGCCAAATGGAAAAAAACGGAACCCTTAGAGATTCGTCATGTCTGTCCGTTTGTCACAGCCACTTTTTTCCGAAACTATAAGAACTATACTATTGAAACTAGGTAAATAGATGTATTTTATTAACCGCATTCCGATTTTTACACAAAAATTGGGAAAAATAAAAAAAATGGGGGGTCTCCATACTTGAAACTAAAACTCAATATTTTTTTCATCAAACCTATACGTGTGGTGTATCTATGGATCATCATCATCAGCCCATTTAAGTCCCCACTGCTGGGGCACGGGCCTCCCTCAATCACATGAGGGGTGATTGCCATACTCACCACGCTTGGCAGACGGGTTGGCGAGGGTTTAGATATAAATGCAGAGTTTTCCTTCTCTGGGTGCTGATGATCATGCCAGCAGCTTTACCTTAGTCGCCTTTTACGACTCCTCGGTAAGAGTGAGGGTGGCCTATTCTACTCTGCCGGGAACCACACGGCTATCTATGGATAGGTCTTTAAAAATGATGTTGAGGTTTTTAACATAATTTTTTTCTAAACAATACTTTTCGCAAGAGACACTCTCAAAGGGGTAAATTGTGTTTCAAATCCATTTTTTTTATTTCAGTTCAGTTCACTCTTCATCCTCTAGCTCGTCGTTAAGGCCTGTTACATACTATAACAAGACAAAAATAAAAATCTATTTATACACCCGTGCGTCACTAACGCGAAATAATTGGACGCGTATCCGTCGAGACCTCAGTGACGTCAGAAATGCTTTTATATTCTCACATTTATACTGCTGAAAATAGATTGTACACATTATGTAAATAGTTTAAATCGCTACAAAACGATTTTACCTAGTTCTTTTTTTATGAAAAAAGAGCGAAACGAGCATATATATATCCTCCAACCGATTACGGCTACGGCGACTAATCTCAACGATCAGCCACTTACGCAGGATATTATATTATAGTGTTCAAGTGTGTACGCAAAGACAAGTTTATTCCCTTACCCAATATTCCAATGGGACACCAGTGTGACTCGATCGGAGAGGGATTGGGCGCCGGACCAACGGCTTAACGTGCTTTCCGAGGCATGACCACCGACTTCCAGACTCCGGGCTGACGCTGATTGCTTACCGAAACCTTAGGTACAATTTTTTGGCCAGACCCGGGACAGGATAGAACCCGGGGCCTCTTACGCAGCCGTCGCTTTAAAGTGCGACCCACAAACCACTGCGCTATCGTCAAAATAATCACCTGATGGATAGCAAACACCGCCTATGAATAGTAACATCCATACCAAAAGGTATGCATTGAAGAATGTTCTCCGAAAACCGGACAACTATGTAGGAAACAATGTTTGTCCATGCCACCACCGATGGGTTCCGGCAGGAAGGCGCAGAACTAGAAGGTGTCGTAAAGGACGACAATTTTGCCAATAAACTGACCATTATGGATTTAATAACACCGTGCGAAGATTTAATAACACCAGTCGAAGGAAAGTATCGGGACAAACCGCTAAGATGATGATGATGGCCTTTTATGATGTAGGATCATCTCTTGAACATTTCTGCTCGGTATCAGCTGGATGCTTTGGACTCAACAGAGCACCGTGTGAAGAGATTCATCGGTGATGACGTACTCTCAGAGGTTGGATTACAGAGCCTTGACCACCGCAGACGTGTGGCAAGCCTCTCAGTCTTCTACTGTATTCATTTCGGGGGGTGTGCGGAGGTTCTGCATAATTGGATTCCCCTTAGCCCATTCCTCCACCAGACGACAAGACGCAGCGAGGGATTTTATCCATACGTTGTTGACTAACCTCTTATACGCAAAAAGCGATTCGTTTCAACGTTCATAATGCGGACAGCTAAGGATTGGAACTCCTTGCCAAGGTCTGTTTTTCGGGACCACTACAATCTGGACATCTTCAAGGCAAGAGTGAAAAGGCATCTTCTAGGCGAACGGGTTTCAATCTAGATATCATTGTCACTTTCCATCAGGTGAGATTGTGGTCAAGCGTTGGCCTATAGCTCATAAAAAAATCATGGTCGGACATACGATGTGGGAAGATGATTCCACAATAAGGAAGTGCGTGGCAGGAAATGCCTGGTACCATTTACACTACTGTCATTCAGTTTTTATCTGAATAAAGTTGTTAAAAAATGTCATGTATTTTTTTTATAGTGACCCAGTATACAGACAGAACAGACGCCTAGACGGCCCGTTTAGAATAGTGGTAGTGAACGCTGCCTGTGGTCCAAGGTTTGCGGGTTCGGTCCCCGCACTGTACAAACATTTGTGTGCATGAACATGTATGTTGTATTGGTCTGGGTGTTTTCTATGTATTATAAATAAGTATGATTCACAAAGAAAAACTATTAGATGTACATTTGTAATCCCACAGTTGATTCTGATATCCGTAACACAGGTGCTTGAGCTACTTATCTCGGAGTCAGATCAATATATGTGATGTTATATAATATTTATTTAGTATATTGGCTCGCCTTAGCCTGATTAGCAAAAGGAGAGCCCAGGTTGCAATTGTAAAGGAAGCGATGAAATGGTATCTTCCGTTGGGTTGGCACGGACATATTGGCTCGCGAGATGCTTCGTTAGAAGGAATTCATATTGTTGGACGTTGGAAATAAGAGTTCTTTTTCTTTATGGTACGGCAGAAATAATATCTGCCAAACTTTTTAGTCCGTGAGGGAATGTTTTTCACGGTAAAACAGTAAGTATAGTGGGAGTATGGTTATAAGGTGATGAAAAGCATAGTACTTAGTTCCATTTCATAGATATAAAAAGTACTATTTGTTCGACGCCTTTGAACACATACGTATGTAAATTCAAGGAGATATTCTACTACATACATTTGCAGTTTTTAGGTAGGAGCAAATTTTCATCTCATAAAAAGAGACTTGTTAAATTATTCGTAAGCCCATTCATAAAGAAGTGCAGAGACGGTTTCTCATAAATAACTAAATTCGAAGTCGAAGGTCAGAATCACCTGACCTCAGTGAGACCCAAATGTTTTAAAAAAAATGAATCAATTTATTTTGCCTAAGTTTGAACTGATATACAGGGTGTATCCGTTTATATCCCTTTAACCACGTCTTCTGACCACCATTCTTATACATAACATCTATTTCTTCTGACGCGGGCAGGACTATTGCGGAAGTGTCCTTTGTTGTCTCCTCACGCGGCCGATTTGTGCACCGACTCTTATTAGACAACGAAAAAGAACATCTCAAAAGTAACATCGAAAGACAATGCAATCCGTTTCGTGATCAACGTTTTCAACGTTTCATAATAATTAGTGTTAAAATGACAAACGCAGTAAGTATTGCTCAGTTTTAAATGTTCACCTGTTTCATAAATAAAAAAACGCATGTTTTTAACGTGTAAATTTCTACGTATTTAGGAAATACGTCGATATTTGGCAAAAAATCAATTTTCAATATTCTATGTCGAGTGTTTTCCTAATGGGCGGCGATGATTGCTTTCCATCAGGTGACTCGCTTGCTCGTTTGTCGCCTCTAGCATAAAAAAAAGTGTTTTGCTTTGTGATGATCGACAAATGTATTCTTTGATAACCTCGCGGTTCACGTGTGTCAACACAGGTGCAAACTGATGACGCATAGCGATTTCGTCATACCGCGTATGGAAGAACGTCTCGCGATGGCACTTTGCGTCATCCAGTAAACAGCTTTATACGGCTGCAATCTACTACGTACACAACTTTATTAAAACAATAAATACGCGTCTGTATGTGTAAGTTTTATGTAGTACAGTTAGTAATTGTGTACTAATGTAGTATATTCGTAGAGTCCGCGCCAGGAAAGAAATCCCGCAACAAAACAAGGATTTTTTTTATATTTCTTGTGCCTACAGTAATAAAGCTCTCTCTCTCTCTCCCGCACACGCACAAGCACAAGCTCACGCATACGCACATGCACACACGCACATACACACGGCGCCTGAAGCGCGACAATATTTTTTTTTGTATAGGTGGCAGACGAGCAGACGGTTCACCTGATGGTTAGTGATTGCCGCCGCCCATGGACACCCGCGACACCAGTGGAGTCACAAGTGCGCTGCCAACCTTCAAACACCCCCTTCCCCAGATTGGGTCTCCGGTACCCTCACTCACGCAGCGAAACAGCACTGTGCTGCTTCACGCCGGTTTTCTGTGAGGCCGTGGTATCGCTCCGGTCGAGCCAGCCCAATCATGCCAAAGCACGGCTCTACCACGGTTATCACGGGACTTCTGTGGTGGCGCGGACTATATTGATGCTACGAAGCTATCAACGGCTACGATTGCCGTCTACGATTTGCTACGACTGCTACGTAGGATTTCGTAGCAGAGATTGGAGTTCCTTCCCTATAGTATCTCACTTCTTTAAAGTTTTCTAGGTTTTTTAAGTAATCGTGGGCGACCGCAGTAAATCTCTTACCATTACCTGAACTCTTGGTTTGGAAATGGTCGAAGAATTTATATACCTGGGCTCAGTCATCACAAACAACGGATCATGTACCCCTGATATTAGACGACAAATCGGCATGGCGAAGAGTGCTATATCGCAATTGAGGGTTTTCGCGTGTCCGATGTTCGCGTACGCCATCAAGCATCACCGCATTGGTTGTTTAGTTTGGCAAATTGACATTTTGACAGATCACGTTTAAAAACGACCAATCACATTGCATATGGACCTCACTCCTATAGTACTCCATCTAGCGGATTTTTCACACGCAAAAACCCTCATTACAAAAAATCTGGACCGATGGAAGCATATCACGTAAAAACCAAGAAAAAACGAATAACCACGCTAGTTTTCTCCATCGTCCCATATGGCTCGGAGACATGGACCCTAAAAAAGGTTGGCCGTCTACGCATTGAGGCATTCGAGAGGTGGTGCTGGCGTAAAATGCTTGGGATCCACTGGACAGAGCACCGGACCTCCTATTCTTGCTGAAATTGAGTAACCGATGAGGCTTTCAACCATATGCCTGAGAAGGTGTCTCGAGTTTTTCCGACACGTCGCCAGAAAAGGGGGCACAATCTGGACAAAATGCTTCTGACAGGCAAAGTTAGCGAGAAAAGACCGAGAGGAAGAAGTCCAACGCGACGGTCAGACCAGATCATCATCATCATCATCATCATCATCATCAGCCCATTTAAGTCTCCACTGCTGGGGCACGGGCCTCCCTCAATCACATGAGGGGTAATTGCCATACTCACCACGCTTGGCAGACGGGTTGGCGAGGGTTTTGATATAAATGCAGAGCTTTTCTTCTCTGGTTGCTGATGATCATGCCAGCAGCTTTACCTTAGTCGCCTTTAACGACAATTCGGTAAGAGTGAGGGTGGCCTATTCTACTCTGCCGGACCAGACCAGATAAGTACCAAGCTAAACACCTCAGTGTGCGATGCCATTCACGCCGCTGAAGACAGGTCAAGCTGGCGAAAGAAAATCCTGGAAAGAGTGCTACGTCGGGGTCACGACCCTCAGCATTGAGGTCATCGACACTAGGAGGACGAGCTTCTTTGAAGCGCATTTTAATAACTCGATCAACATGAGCCTTATACTTCTTATTCTAATATATCCTGGCATGCTCCGTCAATCAAAACACTATGGTAAGAGAGCTATTCATTGGTTGAAATTCCGTGTTAAGTGTTCTCCCGCCTCCCGGCCTTATCGCGTAGCTTGATCATATAATTTAGTACGGTTACCTACTTAGTAGAACACTGGTCAATTTTCGAGTACGATTCGAGTAACGAGGGTTCCGTACAAAGTGGTAGATAATATGACCGTGGGAAAGCGACGCTTTGGCATGAATGGGCCGGCTCGACCAGAGTACCACGGCCTCACAGAAAACCGGCGTGAAGCAGCAATGCACTGTGTTTCGCTGTGTGAAGGTACCGGAGGCCCAATCCGGGTGGGTTTAAAGGTTTGCAGCGCACTTGCGACTCCACTGGTGTCGCGGGTGTCCATGGGCGGTGGAAATCGCTTATCATAAGTTGTCAATCATCAGGTCATCAGGTCAAAATTCTCATTTTTTTTATGTGGCACATGAGCAGGATGTCTGCTCTGTGCCACATAAAAAGATGGGAATTTTACGTTCATCACTGGAATCAAATACCTACCTAAGAAACAGGAAAGTGACCAACTTGACATATCATTTTATAATAAATTAACTAAAAACATACGTTTGTAAAAAGGGCGAACACTTCTAAACGCAGAAGGCGTAAAGGGTGCCTTTAAGCCTTCTGCGTTTAGAAGTGTTCGCCAAGTAGAAGAATTCTTGTCAAAAAGGGTCTTGTGATCCGACATGGAAATGCAGTGAAAGTGGCAAGGGCTTCTGTTACGGTGCGGAACCCTAAAAGCACCTAAACGGGTTTTTATTAAAGGCGGCGGTCGGACTCGTGCGAAGGGCCGATCGATCCGTCTCCTCACGGTCATTGCCGGCTTGCTAAACTTCGTTCCCATCGCACGCTAGCTTTTCTAGCAATTTTCCATAATGGTTCGTTTTCTTTTTGGAATGTTTACAGTTTTATTCCAATGCTATATTACATCGTAAGGAAATAATCGATTTTTCACAACTATGTGCATATTTTTACTATCAGCTCGGCGGTGACGGAAAACATCGTGAGGAAACCTGCACGTTTCGGATAGGTAGTTTCTGAAACGGGTATGTTGCCATAGGGTTCTTGACTTTTACACCTGAGGCTTTTAATTACTAACAGCGGAACAAAAATCGTTAGGCTACATCACTAAGCGATATGTGCACAACTCTAGTAACATCACTTAAACGCGCTGTCAGATTCTTACTATTAGAAACGCGCTTACATTTTCCATAATGGTTCGTTTACTTTTTGGAATGTTTAGTTTTATTTCAATGCTATATTACATCGTAAGGAAATAATCTATTTTTCACAACTATGTGCATATTTCTACTATCAGCTCGGCGGTGATGGAAACCATCCTGCACGTTTCGGATAGGTAGTTTCTGAAACGGGTATGCGTATTTGCCATAGAGTTCTTGACTTTTACACCTGAGGCTTTTAATTAATTACCATATAATAAATACCTTACAGTCTAACATACATACATACAAAATTAAAATACACATTTTTTTTATAATTTACTGCGTGCGGCGCGTAGAGTCAGCTGGTAGCCGTCCCCGAAACTTCCGAAACACGACTCCCTGCGACCCAACATTTGTGCATGGTTATTTAATAAATAGTATAAGTGTTTGCCGAGTGATTATAACCCCGAAATTGTCTAAAATAGATCCAGTTTAGTAGCTAAAAATTAAAATCGATTGGCGTCGCTAGTGTGCCCTACCCGTCACCTTAACAGCTGTTTTGTATACACTCGTAACAGGAAGCCAAATGTTGATGGGATTAGCACGCGGCACGGCATACGACAGCTCACATGACAGGACTTTATTTCAGCACTTGTGATTTTGGCACAGCTATGAGTAATATCGATCGGTGTTCAAGTTTTTTGCTTTCCTTCTCCGCCCCAAATAAATTTAGACTGGCCCGATGGCGCATCTGATCGTGATCTTGCCATACAGTAAGCACGTTGCCTTATGTCACCCTTTATTAAAATAACCTTTAATTCAATTATTATTCCGTAATATACACGAAGACTTTTAATCGGTGATCAGGACCTACTGATTCCGAATAGGTGGATGATGGCCATTGCTATAGTAATAGTAGTTACATGTTTTCTTTTTGTTTAGGTTTTATTTTAAATTTTATTAAATATCTAAATTTAATTGGAATGTATGGTCTTCCTACATTTTTATGAAGTGTAGAAAGCTATTTTAATTTTCTTTAATTTGTTTTATTTGACGTTGTCTGCCAATAACATGAAAAACTTTAAATCTCTAATGAGGTTTGTTATCATCACTGTACCTGTACTTATGAAGAGGTTTTATTTGTAACAAGGAGGAGTAGGATGACCATATTCATAGTTATTAACTTAAAGTCCCAGACAAGAAAAAAAAATGGAACGCTGACATGTAACTACTATTACTATAGCAATGGCCATCATCCACCTAGTCGGAATCAGTAGGTCCTGATCACCGATTAAAAGTCTTCGTGTATAAACTTCAATAAATATAAATAAGGGATTAATGTAAAAATTCAACTAAAACACTTATATTTTATCTTTTTTTTATCTTGATTGAAAACACCGTCCGAAATGGTTCTACGTCACTATTATTGTAAACAACAAAACGTCAAACGCCAGTATCAGTTTATTCGTGGTCTTGTTTCAATGTTATGACAGTCATGACAGTCACACGTATTGCTTACAATAGCAGTGATGTCACGGCAAAGATAAATTAATAGACCATCATGGCTTTTATGGGTGTCGCTATACAGCCAAATATAATTCAAAATATATTAGGAAAGGTGCTTCAAACAATTTCATTTTTTAATGGTGTAATATAATCGTAATGAATCGTTCTATCAAATACTTAATAAAAATAGTGGCAACTAGCCTATACAACGAGACCCACACCTCGTGATCGTGAGTTTGATTCTCACTCTAGACAAACATTAATTGTCATGCCTTCTGAATCAGATGTTCGAACGTGGTGGATGTTCTTCCTACTGAACAACCGAACGCAACCAACGCTACCGATATTAAGTCAACGAAAGTTGTAAGTGCTTAATTCGCCAGGAGCTGACGATAGGTATTATAGCGATGGTGAACTCTTTCGTATTCGTATTAACACTTTTTAATTATTTAAAAAAAAGAAGTTGTTTCAATTTTTTAAGAGTGACGGTTGTCAATGTTATGGCCAACAGAGCTGATGCTGGGTCACTCTTGAAGTTTAGCTCGGTGAGAATTGAGGGTACAACCAGTCCGACCTCCGCAGGATGCACTCTCGGAGGAGTCGCGTGCGCGTTACAACTCTTACGACTGCCTATTAGTGTTATAGCCGTTTGATTACAATTACCTTGGAATAAACGTATATCGATATATGAGTTATTGACTTGAAATAAATGATAAATAAATAAATATCTATCTTCTTATTGAGCCACCTTAGCACTACAGTATATACCTACAATATCCAAACGAAATATTCTTACAAATATTTTACCACCAGTAAAGTTGAAACTGGTAAATTAATATTTCATTTTTGTTCAAGCAATTCTTCGCAATTTATTCTTAAATAAATAACGCTCCAAAAAAAGTTTGCATCCTATATTGGCCCGATTGGGAATCCCCGGGACCGAGTGTTGAACGAACAAAAATACGGGTCGATATTTTCCATTGAAACAGGGATCTCTCTCCCTCTATCTAGTCGGTCCTTCATTACTGAGAATCGTTGTCACTGGAACTCATCAACCAAACAAACTTTCTCCAACACCAACCACCGATCACCAACACGATTGTCTGACCTAATAGGAGGAGCTATATCCCTACCAAAGTTCTACGACGAGGTGATGGCAACTTCCAATCGGAATCAATGGAGTAAACAGGGATAAATGGGTAAACAGGAATAAAATGGTCCCGGTTCTCAGACTTCATAAAATCGGTAATTCATTTGTTGGCTTAAGTATTAAGATATTTAATAAGATACCACAAAATGTCATTAACCTATCACTGGATAAGTTTAAGTCTCATATCAAAACCTGCCTAATGAAGAAAGGTTACTATAGTGTACAAGACTATTTAAATGATAAGGATTCTTGGTCATGTTAATTGATTAATCTTTTTAGTTGTTATTCATAGTAGTCTATTAACTCTCATAATTGTATTTTTTTCTCTTCTCAATTGAAACTCTGTAACATCATCAATATTTGAAAAGAGTAACTACTGAGTTTCTTGCTGGTGTCTTCTCAGTAGAAATCGACATTCCGAACCAGCGGTACCTGTTTTGACATTCATAAGTGTTCTGTGTGGACCTAAATTGAAAAAGAAAATTTTTTATCTTTTTTTTTTTATTTAAATATGACCACGATAATTCAATCTAACGGTTACCCGTGTTCGGAACGTGCCGGCCACGGGTCTTGGCAGGCATGTGACTGTGTGTAATCGGCTTAATTTTCGGAGCTCTTCGCCGTGTGTCCCCATCACGCGGCGTGCGATTAATGCCTAAGCTTATGAGCATTATGTGTTAACTATAATTAATTAATGACTGACGCTCCATAATTAGAAAGTAATTTTCAGAGGTTCAGCATATTTGAATGCTCGATCGATCTAGGAGACTTTTTCAGTGCTAGAGTTAATTTTAACACAACAGTTTTTTTGTGCTGAAATTAGGCTCAACTTACGGAGATATAAGTAGTCATAAACTTAAAAAGCTCCAGCTTTTATTAAGGACTTTTTCCATTCAAAGACTTCAGCGTTTTAAAGGACTTTTGTGGGCTTGAGACCAGAAGGTATGGCTCAGAGACCTGGCGAGACGCTAGCTGACTGACCAAGGTCATCTACAAGCCTTTTAATAGGCACAAGCTCTTTGAAGTCTTTCGAAACCCGTAGGCGTGGCTCAGGGAATTTCCGAGTCAAATAGGCTCGAGTCTATAAGTTTAGTGACCTTGCTGAATTCAAAAGGGACTGACCCAATAGATGGCTCTCGGTATCTCAAACTCAAAAGTGTTTATTGCTTTCATGAATGTTACAATACAGGCGGTATATAAATATTCCAATACATCATGTTACCCTCTTGGGCATAGCTCAAATAAAATGTATACATTTATATGGTGTGTACACCTTTAGGTAAGAACATTAGTTAAGGTGCAATGGACAGTTAAGTAGTAACATTATTAGTATTAGTAGTGTCCCTTTTTATTTTTCAAGTTAATTTTACTATGACATTATCATATTAGAAAACACATATCTTTAGTGTTAATTATTTCTGTAAAGTCATTACCATTATTCAGTTTTTATTATTCACATAGTAAATTAGGAATTATTATTATGCCGACAAAATTTCGGCAACGCACATGTGACTCCTTTGGTGTTGCAGTTGTCCAAAGATTTTTTTGGCAGATTATTTTTTATTATTTTTATAAATGTATCTGGTATTTTTTCCATTCTTATATGATTAGGTAGGTTATTGTGTATTTTTTATGTAGTTACATATGGACTAGTCTACCTGTGTGAAGGCTTAGGCGGCTGTTAGGTAGATTATCATCATCGTCGTCAGCCCATTTAAGTCCCCACTGCTGGGGCACGGGCCTCCCTCAATCACGTGAGGGATTGTTAGGGATACTCACCACGCTTGGCAGACGGGTTGGCGAGGGTTTTGATATAAATGCAGAGTTTTCCTTCTCTGAGTGCTGGTAGATTATACTAGTTTTTATTGTTTGCGCGTGAGTCATATAATGTAGAACAAAATGAAGCGTCAAAAATATTAAGATTCCTTTTTATGAATTCGTATTGATTAAATCGAGCAAGTATGTACTTGGTTTACCTATTTATAAATAGTATAATTTACCGTTTCAAAAATTCGCTCACAAAATCCAATTAGTAATATCAATATTGTGAGATGTTTGCCGATCAAACACGGGTGCATAATGAATACCCAGCGCGGCCCACATAGCTGCGGGCACGTTGCCGGGCGCGGATTACGTTGTAGGGCTTCGCCCTTGGCGGCGATGCGCCACGCATTCCTCTGTGACGATGCACCCAGACGCATCTAGACGGCGACATTTAGATTTTCACTTTCGATTGTGACATTTCGTTGTTTTGCTATTATGAGAACGATAAAAAACAATAAAAAACGAAAAATAAGCTCCACTGACCACGGTCTTCAATATCCTATCCATTTTTATAGACACGCATGTCATCTTTTACGACTTCAAGCCAAGTTTTTTGGGTCATCAAAACTATGTTTTGTGGGTTCATAATGGACAGCACGACAAAAAAATATGACCCATATTTTTTAGTTATCATAGAATGTGTGTTTTTATAAAAATATTATTTTTTAAGTTATAAATGAATATGCCCGAAGTGACGTAGTCCTGAGGCCCAACGTATTGTGATGTCGGTGCTATGTCCAATAAAAAAAAATGGGTGACTTTAAGTTACTTACTGTCACTGTCATTATTTTGTCTTGTCATTTTATGATCAAAGATTTTACTTATTTTTAAATCAACGTGAGCAAATGCGTTATTAATTTGTCATGCCGAGTGATGACGTCACAGAAATATTTTTACAATTTACTTTTTTTCTCCATAAATATCTATTTAAAAATTCTGAAATTATTTTTATTAAATTTCTATGAGTCTAATGGTCTAATCTAGAAATCTTGGGCGGTTTCTATCCAGACCAAATCAAGATCGACAAAACCGGCCAAGTGCGAGTCGGGCTCGCGCACAAAGGGTTCCGTAGCAGCAAAGTCCAAAATTACAGTTAAATCAACCTATCTCAAAAACTATAAGAGATACTTTGATCAAACCAAAAATCGTTGAAAGAGTTAATTAGCATGCATCACCTCTATTTTTTTTAGAATTTTATACCCCGTAGTTATAAAAATAGAGGGGGGGGGACATACTTTTTACGACTTTGAGAGCTGATATCTCAAAAACCGTTCACTTTAAGAAAAATGTTTTTTAGAAAACTTTATATCATTTTAAAAGACCTTTCCATTGATACCCCACACGGGTATGTACATCGAAAAAAAAAAATTCATCCCTCAGTTACATGTATGGGGGGCCCCACCCCCAATTCTTTTTTTTACTATTTAGTGTCATATTTTTGTAGCGGTTCATACAACACATATTCCCATCAAATTTCATCACTGTAGTACTTA
This sequence comes from Marasmia exigua, assembly GCA_019059595.1. NCBI lineage: Eukaryota > Metazoa > Arthropoda > Insecta > Lepidoptera > Crambidae > Marasmia > Marasmia exigua. The sequence continues at coordinate 20,082,944 of CM032482.1, forward strand.
TAGTTTCCGAGTAAATCGGCTGTGACAGACGGACAGACGGACAGACGGACATGACGAAACTATAAGGGTTCCGTTTTTGCCATTTTGGCTACGGAACCCTAAAAATGGCATAAACTGAAGGAGGCCTACACCCTAGAGAGAGGTTGAAAATGGCTTACGAAGAAAAAAAGTATTTATCATTTCAGAAAATGTTTTTTTGTCATATTGTCCATTATTGACATGATTCTGAACGTATAACCATGGTCCACTTGTTATAGTTCCCGCTTTAATGTTACTCGGATTAAGGTCCAAGTTGGGGTATACTAAGTCCACATAGCGTTAGGCGGAAGCTTTTTAGATCATTAAAATTAACGATATTCAGAATTGGTGATGTCAGTAAATCATATTTTGTTGTTTTATTAGTATCTGAAATGTTTCTATTCAATATGTTTGAATCAATAATTTAGGAATACTTCATGTTTTCAATCAATCGTTATTTCCGTCCGCCCGATAGAAGCAAGAGGAGTGCCCAGATAGATTTGAAAAATCCGAGTAACTCGGCCGAGTACTCGGTTTGAGGAACTTTGTACCGACTCGGTACTCGGTAAGTCGATAAAAGTAGTACTCGGCGCATCATAACTAAATATGATTAAAACACTAACCTTTCTATGTAGCGAGTCTTGTCCTCCTCGTACAGACGACTCTTGAAGCTAATTAAAAATATGTAATATAACCTTACCTCAGATCCGGCTCGAAGGACCAAAAATAAGTTAGACGGTATCTGTATACTTTAACCAAATAACGTTCCTTTTCTTGCCTGTAGCCATGTCTCACTTATGCGGGTATGACTATAGGGGACGTGCAGTATTCATAGGTGGCACCACTTTGTATTGACTCAAGGTCAAGCACCACCATCTATGTGGATTAACAGCACTTTGACTACTAAGTTCAAATGTATGACACCAGTTGGCACCACCATCAATGCGCATGTCCCCTATAGTGCTCGTTCCAAAGGTGAGCGCAGTGATCCGAAATATCAGTTTATTTATTACACCTGGTATCCACGGAAAACCAGCGTGAGGTGTTCGTGGAAGCCCTTTTAGTGCTTAATTTGTTTAAATTGTGTCATAAAAGTGTTCTTACCTTGTTTTTTTATTGTGTTATATGTTTAGTTACCTGTATTAAGCACTGAATAAATCATTTTAATTCAAAGATAAAGTACAAGGTACTCACCACATGCCCCCAAACCGGCTGGAAGTCTCGCTGGTAGAGGTCGCTGGAGGGCGCCACCTTGGAAGGCTTCGTGCTGCGGTCGAACACTGGCACCGGCTGCTCCTCGTCGTCTGATGGGATCTACACGAAAATGCAAGCAAAGGTTATATACCGTAGTGTTGTATCAAGCAAGATATCGAAGAACTCGGCTACTCAATTTCGAATATTAAATTTGGGCTATTGCATATAAAATTGTATTGTATTCTATTTTTATTCAACATTTCATCTTATTTAATTTAATTAAATAATTTTATCATATTTAAAGTAATTGAAATATATTAATTTAATTAAAACATATTTATATTGTACTTTTCTTTTTTGTTTTAATTTGATGTGTTATTTAATAATAAAGTAGTGATTTATAATTTAATGTTGCTTGTTATAATTAGTTGTTGACATGCTGTTTACACATAGTTTTGGATTTACAGTCTACCATGACTGCATAGTTACTATGTATTATCTTTATTTTTTATCTACTGTAACTCTGTTGTGTGAAACTTATAAAAATAAATAAAAAATTAAAAAAATCCGCTAGAGGGCATTCTGTTGTTGAACAGCTGTAACAGCTGTTCAACAGTAGTGTTGCCGGATAATCGATTGCACGTCGATTATTAATCGATTATGAAAATGTGGTCCGAATAATCTAATAATCGATTGTACTATCGATTGTATCGATACTATCGATTAAATCGATTTACATTTTTGGTCGATTAAGTTGATACTGCAATTAAGCCGATACTATCGATTATAATCGATTAAATCTGCAGTTATTTCCAGATATAATCGGTATTCATACAGAATATGTCTAAGAAGGCATAATATAAATAAGTGATTGAAAATCGATTATATCGACTAAAAATGAAAATAGATTTCATCGATAGTATAATCGATTATTAGATTATTTAGGGCGAAAATAATCGATTATGGATTATTTGGCAACACTAACAGGTAGGTAACGGTTGACTCAGTTGACTTGGTTCCCCGGTGTAAGGGTTGCGAAGGTCAGACAGCAGTCGCTCCATTGTAATAACAAGCCATACCGAATCCTGGATCATGGTCCAAGCGTACCCCGGGCTCCGCAGCGACACAACTGGGGATCACACGCTAAGATGAGTATTAATGGCAGTCATATTCACCTTGGGGATGTTGGGCGAAGAGTGCGAGCGGTTGAGGCCGGCGGCACCAGGGCTGTCGCCCGGAGACACCATGTACGTGTCGCCGTCCTCGTCCTGAGTCACAAAAACATGATTGAGAAGTGTTTATTCTCACCATTGTTATACAACCATTTCTTATAATAATTTATGTAAACAACATTCTTATGGTACAAAAAAAATTAACGTAGGTAGTTTACAAAAGTTAACAAACTATATGTTAACGGCACAGTAAAGAAAACTATGGCGGAAAAATATCCACTTACCCCAAAACCCACCACTCTGAGGCCTATAAACAACCAAACCCCTACCTACACTAAATTCATCCTACTAATAATGCATGACTGCCTAAATTTAAGCTATTGTAATTTTATTTCATTTAATTTTGTCGCGGAGGATATGTTAAAATTTTGTGACCCTTAAAAGAGAATAAGCACAAAAAATGCACGGAACCAGTGTCCGTGGAATTCAATGTATTAAAAAAAAACTATGACGGACCAATGACTGAATTTCAGGTTATTTATCCTCTACCCTGTAATGTAGTGTAATAAAAACGTAATGTGGACTCCGTTTCCGCACTTAGGCTCTCCGTTATATGTAGAGTGTTTAGTGGGAAAAAAGCGGTCGTTAGTGTCACAGATGACTGAAAATGAACACATTAGATTGTCGTTTTCTGACAAAAACTCAGATAAATTGCTTAAAGCTAAATTAAAAACAATTAATTTCCGAAATTTAAATGATGATTTCAAAAATCTATAAACTGTTGACCAAAGAACTCTCTGACAATGCGTGTCAGGTTCAAACATTTATATTTCGATATGACCACAAAATACCACAATATTTGGTGTATGAGGTAGATTTAGGGCAAATTCGATCAACTTAATAATTATACGAGGATAACTATCCGCAGGATAATTTACTTTATTACTTCATTTTCATAATAAACTCAATTGTATTCTTCCAAAACTGGTATAGCTATACTTTGTTTAACGAGTGAATGAAGGAATAGCATTATAAATCGCCAAAAAACAATATGTATTTTTTGTGAGACATTACGATATACCACCTTGATATTTTTGTTAGGTAGTGTTATACAGGTAATGTCAAAAGTCAATAACAGCTGTGGCAATGACGTCGCCATTTTGAATTACCTAGGGGATATTACTAATTCTGTCTAATATTTGGCGGTTTAACGATTTACCATTGAAATTAAGTTTTAACAGTTGGATGAGATGTTGATAGAACGGTTTTTTAATTTACACTGCATTTAAATAAATAAATATTTCACAACATCATATACATTGCTCTGACTCTGAGATAGGGAGCTCAAGCACCTGTGTTACAGATGTCAGAATCAACAGTGGGATTACAAATATATACATATAATACTTTTTTTTTGTAAATATATAGGTACTTATAATACATAGAAAACACCCTAACCAATATAAACAGACATGTTCATGCACACAAATGTCTGTGCGGGGATCGAACCCGAAACCCTTTGACCAAAGGCAGCGTTCACTACCACTGTTCCGAACGGGTCGTCTAACTATAGACCTAAAGAGAATTTTCTGTGACACCAATGGACAACATTTCAAATTTTTAACATGTCCATATTGTTTTTTTATATGAAAGTAGACATAAAATGAACAGACCCATATTTTTTCTTTTTTCAAAATTTGTCCATTTTCATGCATAAAATAATTATTGAAATTCTTTATATTCTAAATAGACGTAAGCGCCAAATGACGTCATCGGACGGCTGAATACAGCGATATTCCTTTGCATATCATTGTTTTAATAAAAAAAAGCTACTACTGTCAAAGGTAAACAATACTAGTGTCAACATTGTCAACGTCATTCATACATTCAACGTTGACAAGTTGTCTTTTTTTTGACAGTTATATGTCATGGGTTTGGCATTTCGTAAATTTAAAACTATAATGTGCTAAGTAAAGAAATATTTTACATTCTGCCGTCCGATGACGTCATTTTACGTTTTTTAGTTTTTAATTTTTTTCTCAGTAAATAAGCAATATAAAAAATGAATAAATATATATTCGAGCAGCGGAAAAGTAAACAAAGAATTGGTATTTTTTGTTTCAGAGCTTAGCAATTTTGAAATGTTGTCCATTGCAGTCATTTTAATCAAGCTATATTTTATAGGTAGTAGTGTTGCTGGATAATCGATTGTACGTCGATTATTAATCGATTATGAAAATGTGGCCCAAATAATCGGTCGTCAAATTTAATTGCGCTATACCATAGATTTATTGTTGGACAAAGATTGGTCGAATCCACCCTCAGTAGTAAACGTGGTACACGTGATAGTGATTAGAAATAGATAGTTGTACCAACCTTGTCCTGGTCGGGCTTGCGCTTCTCGCGCGCCTCGGCGAGCTTGCGCTTGCGCTCCAGCTCCAGCAGCTCGCGGCGGCGGTCGAGCTGCTCGCGCTGCGACTCCACGGCCGCGATGCGCGCGCGCTTGGCCGCCAGCTCGCGCGCACTAGCCGCCTGCTCCACGAGCAGCCGTTCCGCTAACAATCAAATACGCTATTTCACCGAGCTCGAGAATTTACGTAACATAAATATTTTTTTTTTTTTTTTTTTTTTAACATCTCATACGTTGACCGATTCCGTACTAAGTCGCTTAAGCCTTGTGTTACAGATATCAGACAACAGAGGAACACAAATATATACTTAAATCATATATTACATCCCAGGACACTGACCAAACACGAAGTGTTGCATAGCACGAATGTTTTGTCAGGGGGGGATCGAACCCACGACCTTGGCGTAAGACCAGGTCACTAACCAATTGCGCCATCCGGTCAGTCGACATAATATCGACGTACATAAATATGGGAGAGCCACGCTTTAGGCATGAATGGCCGCTCGACCGGTGTGATACCGCTGCCTCACAGAAAGACCGGCGTGAAGCAGCGCCTGCGCTGTGTTTTCGCCGTGTGAGTGAGGTTACCGGGAGGTGACTCCCCCCCCCCCACCCCCCCCACTTTTTGGGTGGTGATGCGGGTGTCCATGGGCGGCGGAATGGACAACATTTCAAATTTTTAACATGTCCATATTGTTTTTTTATATGAAAATAGACATAAAATGAACAGACCCATATTTTTTCTTTTTTCAAAATTTGTCCATTTTCATGCATAAAATAATTATTGAAATTCTTTATATTCTAAATAGACGTAAGCGCCAAATGACGTCATCGGACGGCTGAATACAGCGATATTCCTTTGCTTATCATTGTTTTAATAAAAAAAAGGTACTACTGTCAAAGGTAAACAATACTAGTGTCAACATTGTCAACGTCATTCATACATTCAACGTTGACAAGTTGTCTTTTTTTTGACAGTTATATGTCATGGGTTTGGCATTTCGTAAATTTAAAACTATAATGTGCTAAGTAAAGAAATATTTTACATTCTGCCGTCCGATGACGTCATTTTACGTTTTTTAGTTTTTAATTTTTTTCTCAGTAAATAAGCAATATAAAAGATTAATAAATATATATTCGCGCAGCGGAAAAGTAAATAAAGAAATGGTATTTTTTGTTTCAGAGCTTAGCAATTTTGAAATGTTGTCCATTGCAGTCATTTTAATCAAGCTATATTTTATAGGTAGTAGTGTTGCTGGATAATCGATTGTACGTCGATTATTAATCGATTATGAAAATGTGGCCCAAATAATCGGTCGTCAAATTTAATTGCGCTATACCATAGATTTATTGTTGGACAAAGATTGGTCGAATCCACCCTCAGTAGTAAACCTGGTACACGTGATAGTGATTAGAAATAGATAGTTGTACCAACCTTGTCCTGGTCGGGCTTGCGCTTCTCGCGCGCCTCGGCGAGCTTGCGCTTGCGCTCCAGCTCCAGCAGCTCGCGGCGGCGGTCGAGCTGCTCGCGCTGCGACTCCACGGCCGCGATGCGCGCGCGCTTGGCCGCCAGCTCGCGCGCACTAGCCGCCTGCTCCACGAGCAGCCGTTCCGCTAACAATCAAATACGCTATTTCACCGAGCTCGAGAATTTACGTAACATAAATATTTTTTTTTTTTTTTTTTTTTTTTTTTTTAACATCTCATACGTTGACCTGATTCCGTACTAAGTAGCTTAAGCACTTGTGTTACAGATATCAGACAACAGAGGAACACAAATATATACTTAAATACATATATTACACCCAGACACTGAACAAACACAAGTGTTCATAGCACGAATGTTTGTCCAGGGTGGGGATCGAACCCACGACCTTTGGCGTAAGACGCAGGGTCACTACCAATTGCGCCATCCGGTCAGTCGACATAATATCGACGTAACATAAATATGGGAGAGCCACGCTTAGGCATGAATGGGCCGGCTCGACCGGTGTGATACCGCTGCCTCACAGAAGACCGGCGTGAAGCAGCGCCTGCGCTGTGTTTCGCCGTGTGAGTGAGGTTACCGAAGGTGACTCCACTGGTGATGCGGGTGTCCATGGGCGGCGGAATGGACAACATTTCATATTTTTAACATGTCCATATTGTTTTTTTATATGAAAATAGACATAAAATGAACAGACCCATATTTTTTCTTTTTTCAAAATTTGTCCATTTTCATGCATAAAATAATTATTGAAATTCTTTATATTTTAAATAGACGTAAGCGCCAAATGACGTCATCGGACGGCTGAATACAGCGATATTCCTTTGCTTATCATTGTTTTAATAAAAAAAAGGTACTACTGTCAAAGGTAAACAATACTAGTGTCAACATTGTCAACGTCATTCATTCATTCAACGTTGACAAGTTGTCTTTTTTTTGACAGTTGCATGTCATGGGTTTGGCATTTCGTAAATTTAAAACTATAATGTGCTAAGCAAAGAAATATTTTACATTCTGCCGTCCGATGACGTCATCTTACGTTTTTTAGTTTTTAATTTTTTTCTCAGTAAATAAGCAATATAAAAGATTAATAAATATATATTCGCGCAGCGGAAAAGTAAATAAAGAAATGGTATTTTTTGTTTCAGAGCTTAGCAATTTTGAAATGTTGTCCATTAAATACGCTATTTGACCGAGCTCAAAATCCAAAAAACAAAATATATAAGAAGACCACCGTTAACTTGGTTAGGTACACTGTTTTTTTATGTGGTCTGCTCTCTGGTCATATCATCATCATCATCATCATCATCAGCCCATTTAAGTCCCCACTGCTGGGGCACGGGCCTCCCTCAATCACATGAGGGGTAATTGCCATACTCACCACGCTTGGCAGACGGGTTGGCGAGGGTTTTGATATAAATGCAGAGTTTTCCTTCTCTGGGTGCTGATGATCATGCCAGCAGCTTTACCTTAGTCGCCTTTTACGACACCTCGGTAAGAGTGAGGGTCTGGTCTCTGGTCATATATACCTATCTATAAGAAATATTTTTATTGATTTTTGTTATAAATTATCTATGTATATATTATGATTGGGTATGTATGTATTGTTTATTATTATTTATGTAATGTAATAATATTAATATATAAAATAATGTATAATTCTGCCATTCTCAATTTCATTTGTTAAACTACTTTGCACTGCCTTCCCTTATTATTACGAATACGATATTTCTTTCCTCTACCCAAAGGTTGTCTGGAAAAAATCGCTACAAGCGATAAGACCGCCTTATTGTACTGTCTGTTGCTGTTGTATCATGCTTGTATTTTGTTTTTGTGCAATAAAGAATATCTATCTATCTATCTAACTTGACTCCCCCTCCTCCCACTTCAAGCCCTGCCTCCCCGCAAGAGGCCCGCACGGCTGAAGGAGCAAACTCCTCGCCGGGCCAGCTCCACAACACCCAGACCCGGGAGGGTCTGTGAGAAGATGCCCGGGTAAAGAGCCTAGGCTCGAGGCCCGCACTCTCGCCCCACGGCGAGAAAGACCTCGACGACGACGACCGAGCTCGAGATTTTACGTAACATAAATATGGGAGAGCCACGCTTAGGCATGAATGGGGGGGCTCGACCGGTGTGGTACCACTGCCTCACAGAAGACCGTCGTGAAGCAGCGCCTGCGCTGTGTTTCGCCGTGTGATTGAGGTTACCGGAGGCCCAATGGGAAGGGGAAAACGTTGGCAGCGCACTTGTGACTCCACTGGTGTTGCGGGGGTCCATGGGCGGCGGAATTGCTTACCATCAGGTGATCCGTCTGCTCGTCTGCCACTTCTCATATATATTTTTTTTTATCAAAATATAGGTAAATATGTGCCAATAGCAAAAATTCTCAATTAAAAATATAACGTCTAACCGGTTTTATGGTCATTCTAAGATTCATGGGCAAGTCCATTTTAAAAGTATGAAATTATTATACCATTGAATAACCCATACAATTTGCACCAAATATTATAATAGAACCATTGACATAAACGAAACATTTGATATAGCTACCATACAACATTCAAATGAAATGCATTCAAAATACTTGTTTGTGACGTCACATCTCAGTAGCCATTTGTATGGAGCGTTCTGGGTTTGCCCAAAATAATGTGATTTTAAAGTTGTGATATCTCAGGTAGTTTAAATGATCTTTCAACGATGTTTCTATTATTGAGTAGTCTTTTGATTACAAAAAAAAAGTCAAATACCGTATTCTCCATTCTTGTCACCATTGTCCTTTTTGCATGACCCAAAGGTTGACTGGTTGAGAATGCCTCTGGGCATTTAGTTCGCCTATTATATCGTTTTGTGCAATAAAGTTTTAAATAAATAAATAAAATAATATAGATACAGCTATACCACGTTTATAAGCAATGATCGGAGTAAGGAGAGCTATTTAGGTTCATTGACCGCAAACATATATATTAATATGGACATGCCCCAGAGTTCTGACTATGATCCCGAGATTACTTACTTACTTTTTAGCTATAACTTATTAGGATAAATACTGTCCCACTGCAGAGCAAAGGCCTCCATCATAGAAATCAAGTCATCGCTACTATGATGGGATTAAGCTTAATCACCACGCTTGCCAAATGCGGATTGGTGATCACAAAACCGAGCCATGTTCGAAAAATTCAAAACATACATTTGCTCGACCCGGGAATCGAACCCATGACCCCAAGATCATGGCCCGGTACTGAAACCATTAGACCGACTGAGCGGAGCGGAGCGGAGGGCGATCCCGGGATTAAAACAAATAGATTTATAATTTAGAGTTACATATTTAACGCATTTTAATCACGAAAGAGCTTATCCATAAACGTTCGATATCACCATATATATTTACTTACAGTATGTTCCTTTCTATCTAACGTACGTATCTTGAATTTCGAAAGAACAAATAGAACGTTTTTTAATTAACATGGTATCACAAAGCGTTTATAAATAAGTTCGGAAGGCTGATGTTAATCCTCGTATGTATAAACGAAAATAACTGTTAATAGTATAAAGTATATCTTTAATCCCGGGATTCCAGGCATGTCCATATTATTTGAAAAAATCGCAAGTACCTAAAATAGCTCTACCTACTCCGAACATTTATAAGATTCAACATTTTTATTTTTTTAAATTTTATTTTATCAATTCAAAGAAACAAACAGCTTTTATATTCTTTAAAATCGTTTTGAACAAATTGCGTCTACGCAGAAAAGCGATTTTTAACACGCGAAAACCCTCATTGTCAGTTAACGAATAAATCAGCCATTGAAGTTGAAGTTGGACCTTGGTTCACAGGCAGGCCATCTAGCGGATTTCACACGAAGTGTCAATTTATACTTTTGAGCTCGAGACAAAGAGTCTCGATGCTTTAAAATAATTCGAGCCCTCCAGAGAACTTGAATCTTCACAAGAGTTAGTATTGAAACCAGGCGCAGAAATAGATTAGTTTCAGATTAGCTGAATGGATTCGAGGACTCTCGAGCTCTACCTCTGAAAAATATTCGAGGCATTGTATGTCATAAAACGAGGAAAGCCGAGAAGTATTTTGTGCGAAAACATACCCTGAGCCTCGACTTCTTCCCCGCCAGCGTGTTCGGCGGCAGAAGCGATAGTTTCGGCGAGTTTCTCTGCCTCATCCCGATCTCGACGCTGATACTCTTCTAGCTGCTCGCGGAGGCTTTGGTTCTCTTGTTCCTGTAACCAGATGATGATATTTAAAATCTGTCTGCGACTTAGAGCTTCATGACAAGTCTCTTCGATATGTTTAATTAATGTGTACTGATATCAGCATGGGTCTTTTTCCAGCAATTTTGAAGGTCTTTGAGACTTACATTCGAGTTTCGAATAATTTTTGCAAGACTCGAGCCTGTAGTCTCAGGAGCCATGAGTATATTTTTAGTCTTGTTAGTCCTTTGGGTCTTATCATTCTTTTGAGTATTGACAGTCCTTTGAGTCTTGTCAGTCTATTGAGTCTTGTCATCACTCTCGGTCTTGTTAGTCTATTGAGTCTTGTTATTTCTTTGATTCTTGTCAGTCTATTGAGTCTTGACAGTCTTTTAAGTCTTGTTAATTGGCCCTTGGGCCCTGTCAGTACTTTGGGTCGTGTTAGGTTAAACTCTGCAACTCACTATGTCGTACTGCTTGTTCTCGAGCTGCATGAGCTGCGAGATAATCTGCTCCCGCAGCTTGTACATGGCGCTCGTCTCTCTGTCTTATCAGTCTTTCAAGTCATGTCAGTCTATTGAGTCTTTATAGTCTTTTGAGTCCTGTCATTCTATTGAATCTTTCGAGTTTTGTCGGTCTATTGAGTCTTGTCAGCCCCTTTAATCTTACTAATCTTTTGAGTCTCTTCAGGCATTTGAGTATTGTCAGCCCTCTGGGTCTTGTTAGTCCTTTCGAGTCTTGTCTGCCCCTTTAATCTTACTAACCTTTTGAGTTTCATCAGGCCTTTGAGTATTGTCAGGCCTATGGGTCTTGTCAGTCCTTTCGAGTCTTGTCAGTCCTTTGAGTCTTGTCAGCGCCTTTGATCTTACTAATCTTTTGAGTCTCATCAGGCCTTTGAGTATTGTCAATCCTTTGGGTCTTGTTAGTCCTTTGAGTCTTGTCAGTCCTTTGGGTGTTGGTAGACACAATTAAACTCTGCAACTCACCATGTCATACTGCTTGTTCTCGAGCTGCATGAGCTGCGAGATGATCTCCTGCTCCCGCAGCTTGTACATGGCGCGAAGCTCGTCTCTCTGTTCCAGCTCGCGCTGGTCGTGGATCTTCTCCCAGTCCTGGAATAGGGGTATTTATGTAGTGAACTTGTACAATCTCAATAGATCTTAAAATGTAAAGGCAAGTAGGTACAGGCCGCCTCAAATAAGTCTAGCGGTGGCCTTGAGTGCGCAGAAATATTCTTTAGTATAAAGTGAGCTATTTTACAAGTGTGGAAACTAACGGCCAGCGCTACACTTACGTGCCGCGGCCTGTACATGTACCCTGTTATGATGTGGCAATACCAACTATATAGCACGCATGATACCCTTTTTTTGGCTTTTCAGGGCCAAAACAATGTTATTTTTACCCGACTACGGCAAAGCAAAAGGAGGGTTATGATTTTGCCAGGCTATGTATGTATGTATGTATGTTCATATGTTTCCACGTAACTTCTAAACTAGTTATCATATTTGAACAAATGAGGTGTCGTTAGAAGCGTCTTGGTTGTCTTCTGGTTATAGGCAACATGACGTCACGTTAAATTGACTACAGCGACTACCCTCTAGGGGACTTAGAGTAAGGAACTAAAAAAAAAATTGCTTGACGGTACCGTGTGGGGTATCAAATGAAAGAGCTTTTTTAGCACATTTCAAATATGTAATTATATTTACATAACTAAAAATATGGTAAATAAAAATAAAGTTTAAAAACTAATAGGTACCCGACTACCAAAAAAGACGATCTAAAAAGTACAAAACAAGAAAATTGTCTTTGCTGAAATGATTATGCCGTATCGCCGTGGTCGTATGCCACCTACTGTAGCAAAACAGATTCATTATAATAATAAAACAAAATCAATGTTGCTACTAAACAGGATCTATTTTAAACAATGTCGGGGTGACAACTTCTCGGCAAACACTTATACTCCAACGAATACGCAAAAAATATATTCTTTTTTTTTATGATATAGGTGGCAGACGATTCACGCCAAAAGCGGCCACTTTTGGCATGAATAATTTTTTCGCGTACAAAAACGGACCCAACATTTGTGCATGGTTATTTAATAAATAGTATAAGTGTTTGCCGAGAGGTTGTAACCCCGAAATTGTTTAAAATAGATCCGGTTTAGTAGCTAAAAATTAAAATCGATTGGCGTCGCTAGAGTGCCCTACCCGTCACCTTAAGTGAGCCGTCTGCTTGTTTGTTCACCATAATGTAACGAATAATGATCATCAGCACCCAGAGATGGAAAACTCAGCATTTATATCCAAACCCTCGCCAAACCGTCTGCCAAGCGTGGTGAGTATTGCAATTACCCCTCATGTGATTGAAGGAGGCCCGTGCCCCAGCAGTGGGGACATAAATGGGCTGACGATGAATGTAAAGAATTATAATTAGAATACTCACTTGCTCAGCTTCGATCCTCTGCATCTCGAGAGTGAGCGAGGTGTCGGCGATGCGCTCCTGCTGGTCCAGGATCAGCTGCATGTTGCGCGAGCGCTCCGCGTATATCTGCATGGCTGCGGCCTGCAAGTCCAAAACTACATATCAGACAACGTCATGATTACCCGTTTGGATCAGTAGGTAGTGAATGCTGCATCTGGTGCAATGCTGCGGGTTCGATCCCCGCACAGTACAAACATTCAAAGATAAAGTAAAAAAAATCTTTATTCAATGGACAACATTTCAAAATTGCTAAGCTCTGAAACAAAAAATACCAATTCTTTATTTACTTTTCCGCTGCTCGAATATATATTTATTCATTTTTTATATTTCTTATTTACTGAGAAAAAAATTAAAAACTAAAAAACGTAAGATGACGTCATCGGACGGCAGAATGTAAAATATTTCTTTGCTTAGCACATTATAGTTTTAAATTTACGAAATGCCAAACCCATGACATGCAACTGTCAAAAAAAAGACAACTTGTCAACGTTGAATGTATGAATGAAGTTGACAATGTTGACACTAGTATTATTTACCTTTGACAGTAGTACCTTTTTTTTATTAAAACAATGATAAGCAAAGGAATATCGCTGTATTCAGCCGTCCGATGACGTCATTTGGCACTTACGTCTATTTAGAATATAAAGAATTTCAATAATAATTTTATGCATGAAAATGGACAAATTTTGAAAAAAGAAAAAATATGGGTCTGTTAATTTTATGTTTATTTTCATATAAAAAAACAATATGGACATGTTAAAAATATGAAATGTTGTCCATTCACACAGAACACTTATGAATGTCAAAATAGGTACATAATATCTACCGCTGGTTCGGAATGTCGATTTCTACTGAGAAGACACAAGCAAGAAACTCAGTAGTTACTCTTTTCAAATATTGATGATGTTACAGAGTTTCAATTGAGAAGAGAAAAAAAATACAATTATGAAAGTTAATAGACTACTATGAATAACAACTCAAAAGATTAATCAATTAACATGACCATTTGTGTTGATGAACGCGTCTGTTTGTATTGGTCTGGTTTGTTTTTATGTATTATAAGAATGTATTTACAAAAGAAAAGTTCTGATAAGTACCCGTAACACAGGTGCTTAGCTACATATCTCGAAGTCAGATAAATGTATGTAATAAATAAATAAATAAATATTTTACAACATCACATACATTGATCTGACTCCGAGATAGGTAGCTCAAGCACCTGTGTTACGGACATCAGAATCAACAGTGGGATTACAAATATATACATATAATACTTTTCTTTTGTATATACATACTTATAATATATAGATGCATGTATATGTGATGTTGTGAAAATATTTATTAATTTTAAAATATGCCTAGATTTATTTTATACCTCTTACAATAATTACTGTTCTTAAAAAAGGGTTATTTAGTAGACAAAAAATTATGGATCTTACTGCCGCCTATTATTATTCGAAGTTCTGGGGAGCGTTCGTTGCCGAAGTGGTCACTTCGACCAAATTTGATCTATTGTGACCTCCGCTCCCACTTACAGATCGTCTCCGAGGCCCACGGTTTGCATAAACCGTATAATGGCCTTGGGAGCGATAGCCTTAACATCCTCCGGGCAGATATGGTAACTGCCCAGGGTGCGGCTTCTTGGGTGCCCGAGGGCATCGCATTGACAGTGGACGTGCATCAGTGTTTCGTCCTCTGCTTACTGCCGCACTCAGAGACGCCAATTTAGCTAAATGTTCATTAACTTAATTATAGATACTGTTTATGCGTACTTATTAAATTAAGTCTCAATATATTTTCTTAAGTAACCATTAAAGTTAACTTGACGTCTCTGAGTGCGGCAGTTAGGGCCGATTCGACCAAACTTATTCCAATACTAAATCTATAGTATAGCAATGTCATTATATATAAATCTGACGTTATATCATAGATTTATCCATGGATAAAGATTAGTCGAATCGAGCTTAATTCATAAATGTTTGTTAAACCTTCGTTAACTAAAACGATGTTATTAAAGCAGTTTAAATTTTTTTTCAAAAATATTGAATGATTTTTTTTCGTGGCAACGTCGAAACTGCTCTGTAACATCGTTTAAGCTAACAAATACACGTTTATGAATAAAGCCCTAAGGCTTCCACATTCGCGAAGGACTCGCGACAGCCAGTCCGTCAGCCAGTGGCTGTCACGTCTTATTTCTTTTTTTTTATGAATTTTATGAAGGGTTCACTCTCGGACGGACTCCTCCATATATGTTTTATTCCATGTAGACAATTGCGTGGAATAACCCTAAGTTAAAAGTGGCCACTATAAACTCAAATGGCTGCGCCACTGGGCCGTAAAGGCTCTCTTAGTTTCCTGCAAGGCTCTGAATCCACTTGAAAAGAAATTAGTCACGTTGTCTATGCTATCATCTTTCAGAAAGATGTCCAGAATCACGGATGAATGTATGAAAGACATCATCTCATTCGTTCGTTTAATGATAGAAGAGCTTGTCACCATTCACTCAGAAAAAAAAATGGCAGTGTTATGTCAAGAAGAAAAAAATATTACTACCACTTGCATGCTTGCACTGCAGCACAGCGGCACACGCAGTCCAGCAGCCCAATTCTCGTGCTCGTGATATTTATTTAAAAAAAAAAACACAAAAACCTATGTTTAAGTGATATGTCGTATGGACATATCACTTAAACATAGGTTTTTTTGTGTGGTTTTCAGGTGATATCCGCCATGTTTTCAAAATATCATCACCATCATCATCATCATTTCAGCCAATGGACGTCCACTGCTGGACATAGGCCTCCCCCAATGTTCTCCACACAGATCGGTCCTGTGCCTCCCGCATCCAAAATATCACGCATTCAAAATATCAAAATATCACGAGCACGAGAATTGGGTTCCTGGATTTACCGCCTTAGACTGCGGCCTAGTCTAAATTACTATTTTTCTAAGGGATGTATATGAGGCAACAAAAGTGAATTCTACTGCGTATGTCGTGATATTTTAATATTAAATGGTGTAACAAGTAGCTCGTATTTTATTCTTATTGTTAAATTTCTTGTTATAAAAAAACTTTCTAGGTTATTGCTAATCATTCGTTCATTGAACGAACGAACTGCTTTATGACAAATAAGTCATTCAAATCTGTCAAAATCAATGCTGATTCCGTTCAGTCATTCTAAAAATGGTCTAGTGGAGCACTATGGGACATTCGTGTCTGATAAGTAGTATCTTCTACTTAGTTTATGATTTCCTGTTACGTACCTTGCTGGCGCGGTCCACGACGGGCTCCATGGGCTTGGCGGCGCGCGGGGGCGCGGGCGTGGGGCTGAGTTCCGACCACGCGGGGTACTCGATGTCCCCTGCCATACAGTAACATTACCTTATCGTCACTGAGCTACATACACAAAGGCTTAACAACCTAAAAACAAAACTTAATCCAAATTTTATTAAATGTGGATTAAGTTTTTGGCCTAAGGGCCATCCCTAAATGGAGGCTATCGCGTGTGAAAAGCCGTGTGGTCCCCAGCAGAGTAGAATAGGCCACCCTCACTCTTACCGAGGTGTCGTAAAAGGCGACTAAGGTAAAGTTGCTGGCATGATCATCAGCACCCAGAGAAGGAAAACTCTGCAGTTATATCAAAACCCTCGCCAACCCGTCTGCCAAGCGTGGTGAGTATGGCAATTACCCCTCATGTGATTGAGGGAGGCCCGTGCCCCAGCAGTGGGGACTTAAATGGGCTGATGATGATGATGATGCGTGTGAAAAATCCTTTAGATGGCGTACAATAGAACTGAGGTCTATATACAACGTGATTGTTTATTTTTAAACGTGATCAGTCAAAATGTCAATTTGATAAACTAAACAACCAATGCTGTTGATGTTGGACCTCAGTCCAACAGTACGCCATATAGTGGATATTTCACACGCGATAGGCCCCATTATGTCAACACAATTTCATTTTTTTTTTAACTTTCCCCTACTTTTCAGAACTGGTCACATTCGTGAGACTTCCTCCTTCTTAGTGTGACGTCACCGCGTTTAGAACCCCTCCTAACCTCTCCATAACACAATGTCATGTCAACTTCGTTATCTCCCTTAAAGTGACGGCTAGGGCACACTAGCGACGCCAATCGATTTTAATTTTAAACTACTAAACCGGATCTATTTTTAACAATTTCGGGGCTACAACCTCTCAGCAAACACTTATACTATTTATTAAATAACGAATAATATACTATACTAGCTACTGTTCGATTAGTATATGGGCACTTAAATAGCAATGAAAGATATTTAATATTACCAAATTCTAAATCGCGTTTACAATGTCCCTTCGAAACTGGGGAGGAGAAAGAGAAAATATAGCTATGTGAGAACAATGAGGGTTTTCGCGTCCGCCAGATGGCGTACTGTTGGACTGAGGTCCAACGTCAACCGCATTGGTTGTTTAGATTGTCAGATTGTCATTTTAACAGATCACGATTAAAAATAACCAATCACATTAAATATGGACCACACTCATATATTACTCCATCTAGCGGATTTTTCACACGCTAAAACCCTCATTGGTATTATAGGACTTACACACGCGAGATAGGATTTTTTTCGCGCTAGAATAGTTGTCTATTTTTAGTGGTTTTTATCACATTCAGGCCCGATTTGACCAATCGTTGTCCGTGGATAAATCTATCGTCATCAAGACCGCTTTTACTATCCCCAATAGCTGAAGTATAAAAACTATTCGTCGGTCCAAGAAACAAGTAAAAATGATTTCAGCGCCGATGGAGACGAAAGGGTCGCGGGTTCGAATCCCGCACCAACACAAATGTTTGTATCATCAGAAACAGACATTTGTGCTGGGTCTGGGTTTTTGTGGTACCTTCGTTGTTTCTGGTTTCCATAGTACAAGGGAAATCCTTAGTTTAGGACCAGGACAATGTATATGATGTTGTTTTAATTTAATTTAATCAAATGTTGTATCTTTTTTTCATGTCAGGTGGCAGACGAGCATAACACCTGATGGTATGCAATTGCCGCCGCCCATGGACATCTGCGACACCAATGGAGTCACAAGTGCGCTGCCAACCTTTGAACACCCCCTTTCTAACGTATTGGGCCTCCGGGCCCCCCACTTACGCAACAAAACACAGCACAGTGCTGCTTCACGCCGGTTTTCTGTGAGGCCGTGGTATCACTCCGTTCGAGCGGGCCCATTCATGCGGAAGCGTGGCTCTCCTACGATACTTACCAAGCATGTCATCCATAAAGTCGTCCTGGCGCGGGGGCACGGCCTGCGGGTTAGTGGTGAAGGCGGGATACTTGAGCAGCCAGTCCTCGTAGCCCCCCTTCAGGGCCAGGGGGGGCCGGGCATACTGCACTTTCACGTCCCACTGGAATCAAACATCGTTGATTAACTGTTGACAGATCTTTAGTGGAAGTTGGGTAAGTCTCTAATGGGACATCCGTTAAGAAGGATTATTATTAAAGAAGGTGATTATTAGGACATATCTGTTTGTATTGCTCTGGGCGTTATCTATATATTATAAGTATGTATTTACAAAAGAAAAGTATTATATGTATATATTTGTAATCCCACTGTTGATTCTGATATCCGTAACGCAGGTACTTGAGCTACCTATCTCGGAGTCAGATCAATGTATGTGATGTTGTGAAATATTTATTTATTATTAGACCCCATGGAAGTCCCTCAACAGGTTGCATATCCTGGTCGGCTGCTGCAGGGACCACCTGAGTAAATGGAGGAACACGGACGCATTCACCCACGCCGCCCTTTGGACCATGGAACAAGTAAGGACTTGCCCTCTCTGACAACTGCAATTATGGCGACCAGTTGGAGGAGTTTTCCGGCAGTCAATCCCAAGAGGCAAAATCTTATTTTCACTGAATGATCATAATAAATTAAGTAGAATAGTCTTCTGAAGGTGCGATCTTCTCAGGGAACTTCCAACTCTACCAAGAGATGGCACTGGGTGTATAATGCATCTCTAAAGCGTTCGACGTTTTCGGTTCCTAAAGCCCAGCGACCAGCACTATTATACAGACAAACACAAACTATGCACCAATAGATGACTGACCTTGAGTAAGATAGTCTTCAGCAGGTGCAACGTCTTCCCGGGGATGACGGCGGCGCTGGACCAGTCCAGCATCACGATCAGCTCCATGGTGGCGCGCTCGGCCCACACCGGCCGCGAAAGTGGAGGGAGGTTCTGCTCTAACACGTTTGCTGATTGCCTGGATACCAGACGATAATAGTCCAATTTAAGAAATACTGCGCCGATCCCACATAACTTGAGAACAGGGCAGTGGGATGATAAAAAGAGATTTATTAAAATTCATCTGGTGTAAATGTTTATGTCGAACTGGATATTTCCAGGGTTGCGAAGCTCAGGCGACAGTCCTTTACCAGTCTTTTTATGTGATAGGATAGCAGACGAGAACGAGACTGTCTAAGGGTTGTTTCATTGTAATTGTCACTTCCCAAATCCTGCATTGTGGTCCAAGCGTACTCCAGGCTTCGAAGCTGCAGCTTTGAACGCAACTGAGAATTACACGCTAAGATGAGGAGTATAGCAGACGAGAAGGCGGATCACCTCGTGACGTATCCGTGAAACAGTGCAGTCACAAGTGCTTAGTCACCTTTCAACTCCACTTTCCCAGTGATTGGACCTATCATCCACACTCACTCGGCACAATCACAGTGCAGGAGCTTTGCACGCCGACGACACTAATGAAAACATTCTCATACCCTGGCGAAATACACTCCTCAGGCACACTGATGCAAGCCGGATAGTTTATGTGTGACTCAATGTAGTCCTTGCCCGGCCTTGCGTCCAGGATCATCACCTTCAGCTTGCCACTCTTGAGGATCGTGTACAGCTGCTCGCTCTTGATCGTTACTTCGTCAAGACCTGGAAGATTTGAAGAGGTAGATTAGGACTAACATACTCAAGTTTGATGGAAATATCGGTGCAGAAACTCTCGCATACGCAACAGTCTGCGGTTTGTCTCCTGTATCATTGTGATACAGCAGACAAACCACAGAACTGTCGCCTGCACTGGTAAGGCCACGTTCAACGGAAACTGGATAACTAAATAGGCAGGCAACAAATGTCGCCTACCATCGTTCGGTCTCGACTGGTAGAAGGGGTAGACCCAAAAAGATTTGGCTTGACTTGGTAAGGGTATATAATTGACTGTCTTTATTTTTTTTATACCTACACAAACTAATTACATTTACATTACACCTAATTTTCATTACTGTGTTCCTTCGTTTTTATGTTACTTGGAGACTTATGTTATTAATATTGTTTTTTCTTTGAATCTATTGTGACCATGTTCTTTGTTTTGTCTTTCTTCCTTTTGTATGTATGTGTGCACGTACGTCGCCCAAGGCTCCGCCTGAACACCAGCGCTGCAGCGGCTTCGGCCACTGTAAGCTGGCTACAGAATTTGTTCTATTTATGTATTTATGTCACCTAAGTTTAAATTTGTATTCTGTGGCCAATAAAGAAATCTTTATCATATAAAATATAAAATTCACAAGTGATAATTATTTCAAAATATCGAAATAGTTCAGCATTGGGTGGTGCTAATGGATTCATACCTGTAAATAATAGCTGTAATGCATTTGTACTTGATTAATTTTGTTTTAAACTTTCATGGTCACTAACATAAGAATAGTTATTTACGGGATTGCTACCATGTCGTACCTTATTTTTGAGTATCCGATATTTCGGCGCTGTTGCAAGCGCCATGGTCACGGAGTAACTGAAGATTCTGCGGGTAAGATGTTATTGGCAGACATATCGGTCTACCCTCCTTCTTAGTCTTTTACTGCGTTCACCTCCGGTACCACTGTTTCCTAACTCACTATTTATTCGCACCTGTTCTCGACACACAACACTCACAGTATCTGCCCGCGAAACGACACTTTGTTTAGTTTTACGGTTCCTACACTTACAAATCACTGGATTCCAGACATTTGACAATTTAAACCCATCCTCACGATTGAAATTTTTGAATTTCCGGATTTCAATCGCTTCCCTGACCAGTCTCGGTATGTAGTGGCGTTCTGTCGAAATTATCTGAGGGTTATAAAACTCAATCCAGTGATTTGGACCCGATTCCAACAAATGTTCTGCAATTGCTGATTTCTGCTTGTCATTGTTTTTGACCGCTTTTAAGTGTTCTTTTAGTCGGCATGATATGGTGCGTTTAGTTTGGCCAATGTATGAACTACCACAGCTACAGTCAATTTTATAGACACCAGGCTTTTCGAGCGGAAAGCTGTCTTTGGGCGATCGCAGGTATTGTGCCACTTTTTTAAGAGGAGTGAAGACAGTTTTTATAGAGTATTTATTTAGCACGTTGGAGATCTTGTCTGTCACACCTTTAATGTAGGGCAAAAATTTGTTGGAACATTGTTTTGAACATTTGTTGGAATCGGGTCCAAATCACTGGATTGAGTTTTATAACCCTCAGATAATTTCGACAGAACGCCACTACATACCGAGACTGGTCAGGGAAGCGATTGAAATCCGGAAATTCAAAAATTTCAATCGTGAGGATGGGTTTAAATTGTCAAATGTCTGGAATCCAGTGATTTGTAAGTGTAGGAACCGTAAAACTAAACAAAGTGTCGTTTCGCGGGCAGATACTGTGAGTGTTGTGTGTCGAGAACAGGTGCGAATAAATAGTGAGTTAGGAAACAGTGGTACCGGAGGTGAACGCAGTAAAAGACTAAGAAGGAGGGTAGACCGATATGTCTGCCAATAACATCTTACCCGCAGAATCTTCAGTTACTCCGTGACCATGGCGCTTGCAACAGCGCCGAAATATCGGATACTCAAAAATAAGGTACGACATGGTAGCAATCCCGTAAATAACTATTCTAATTGATTAATTTTGTCGTATTTAGTCCCACTTACATGAATTGGTTTTCTAATGTAATGGTAGGCAAAAGCATTACATCCTAGAACTCATGGTCACTTTCAATCAGGTGAGATTGTGGTCATGTGTTGGCCTGTAATTCATAAAAAAGTAATAGAAAGAATCTTACTTGGCAATCCCAACGGTTGTGGTGGTTCAATGACTGTGACAGCTTCAATGGCTTTCTTCCTGTTATCCTCAATTTTCTGTTTGATTAACTCATTCTCCTTAATATCATTCAGTCTTTTCGCTTTTTGTTCTTTTGCATACCTGGAAATTTCATTCATATAATTATGAGAGCTCGAACAAAGAACACAATTGGAAAATATAACAGATAAAAAGTCTATGAACTGTGGAAATAAAATTACAGGCGTGACCGAAACCTCAAGCACAGTTACTAAACAAAAACAAGAAGACATGAAAGAAAAATCTAAAATATGCTTAATCACAAGTGACAAGACTCTGAAGATATGGTCCAACATAAGTGGAATGAATGTCTGTAATAACTTTCAACTAATACACTTCGTCACAAATAATGTTGGTATAGATATTCTATTAGAAAATTTAGAAATTAAATTAAAGGAATATACTGAGAGCGACTATTGCATAGTTATGATAGGAGAGACAGATTTCAACAAGTCACAAGATCTTGTAGCACTGGTGAATCGCCTAAGGGCAAAGTTAGAAAAAGTTTCGAATACCAACATAGTCGTAACTACACCGACGTATATCTGCGGTAAGCCACTTCACAACTACAGAGTTGAATCATTCAACAATATACTTTCTCAGGATATGACTAGCAGAAACTATGGTACCTTGATCGATTCAAATAGGAACTTGACCTTGGACATGTTTGCTTACAGTACGGGCAAGATAAATAAATATGGAGCTCAAAATATTCTTAAAACAACTTTTGACCTTATCTCAATCTTACAGAAGAATTATAAAATGGACAATCACGACGAGAAACATAAAAATCAGTTTTTTCTTTTATAATTATATCAACATATTTCACCAGAATATATCAGGACTTATAAATAAAAGCGATGAACTTATCCTGCACCTAAATGAGCTTCAAAAGCAGGAAAAAGCCGTTGATATACTATGTGTAACAGAACATAATATGACTCCGGATGTGGAAGAATTTTTGACCATACCAAACTATACATTGGCAACCAGCTTTTCACGAGGAAAAAAACGAGGAGGAGCATGCATTTTAGTAAGAAATGGTCTACAATATAAAGTTTTGGAAGAAATAAAAAAACTATCTTCGGAGTGTAGTACAGAATGCTGTGCTATAGAAATAGAAAAACATAATTTGATAATAGTATGTATGTATAGAGTCCCTAATGTAAATATATCTAGTCTTGACATTTTCTATGAAACTCTAGAACAAATATTAAATATTGTGTGTGATAATAATAAAACCAAAAAAGTAGTTATTTGCGGAGATTTTAATATAGATACCTTAAAAAACAATGAAAAAAGCCGTGATTTCAGTTACCTATTATTAAGTCGCAATTTATCACTTCAATTTAAAGAGGTGACAAGAATAAGTAGTGGAACATGTCTGGACAATTTCGCTCATAACATTAAGGGATCAAAGGGTGAAGTCATTGATACAGCACTTTCAGACCACACTGGTCAATTACTGAAATGTCCCGTGAAGAAGTCATGTGCTCTAGAAACATGGTACATAGAACGTCGTGACCTTAGTGAGGATAACCTAAATTTATTCAAAAGTCAATTAGAAACCTTAACTTTTAGTGAGACTTTAAGCTCTGATGATCCAAACTTAGCATATGACTGTTTCACTGATATTTTTAAATGTATCTATGATCTCTGTTTTCCGTATAAAGTTATTAAAAAAAGGTTAAATATTAAACATAGATGGATCTCAAAAGGTATAAAGACTTGTTGTAAGAAAAAACGAGAACTTCTTTGGCAATATAGGTGTAAAAAGAATCAAGAGACCAAAACTGCATATAAAAAATATTCTAAAACACTTAGAAAAATAATTAAATTAACACAACGATCACAAAATGATTATATCATAAGGACATCTAATAATAAATCTAAAGCTACGTGGGAAGTAATAAAAAACTCTAGAACTAGAATGCCAAAAGAACCTATCAATAGAATAAAAATAGGTAATACATACATTACTGACCCCATAAACATTGCTAATGCTTTTAACGACTTTTTTATTGACAACATTACCGACAGTAATAATATAAACTTTATTAATAATTCTATTGACATTGAAAATAACACTCACTCAATTTTTTTAAGCCCTACCACACCTGACCAAGTACTTAATATAATAAAGTCATTGAAAAACACAAATAGTGTTGGATATGATGACATATGCACCAAAGCCATAAAATTTGTTGGTAACTTAATCGCAACACCGTTAAGTCACATAATAAACTTGAGTTTTTCTACTGGCAAATATCCAAGTAAACTGAAACCTGCAGTTGTCAAACCACTTTTTAAAAAAGGGGACAAAGAATTGACGCAAAATTATCGCCCAATAGCCTTACTGCCAGTATTTTCAAAAATCTTCGAAAAAGTAATTCATATTAGACTGTACGATTTTCTAGAAAAACATAAAATTTTAATAAATGAACAAAAAGGGTTTCGGAAGAACACTACAATTAATACAGCCATATACGAACTTGTGAAAAGAGCCATTAGCAATCTTGATAAGAGAATACCATCATGCGCTATTTATATGGACATGACAAAAGCTTTTGATCACGTAAATCATGAGATATTAATAGAAAAACTAAGTCGCTACGGCATACGAGGAAATGCTTTAAGTCTAATAACATCCTACCTGCAGGAAAGACATCAATCTACTGAACTGACTCAAATTTGTTTGTCAGGTAAAAAAGAAATAAAATTTAAGTCTCAAGAACGACAGATTAAATGTGGGGTGCCACAAGGTAGTACACTAGGACCCCTTCTGTTCATCATTTATATCAACGATATAGTCAAATCGATTATACATCCAATGATACTGTTTGCTGACGATAGTACTATTTTTGTCGAGTGCAAGGATGGTAATTACCCAAATTATGCAAAAAATATTAACAATAGTATAAAGGATGTTATTCAATGGTTAGAAAGAAACAAATTAAAGATCAATTTGGAAAAGACGAATATAATGCACTTTACGCAAAAAAAAGTTATCCCTTGCTTAAAAATTGATTACGACGGTTGTAGTATACAGAGAACTCATAATACTAAGTTTCTTGGTATCTACTTAGATAGCAATATGTCATGGGAGTCTCATTCTACTGAAGTTTGTAAAAAAATGTACAAATTCTCATTTGCTCTTTATAAATTGGCTAAAACATCGAACCATGCTACAGTGTTAACAGCTTATCACGGTTTTGTAGCTTCTACTCTTCGGTATGGCCTAATTTTCTGGGGCAACTCGACCTACAGAGACGTACTACTAAGGGCCCAAAAGCGATGTGTTAGAGCTATGTGTGGTCTAAAACCTATAGAAACATGTAAGCCTCATTTCAAGTCGCTTAGATTATTAACCCTGCCGTGCATGTACATATTTGAGCTATGTATATTCGTTAAATCTAATCCAAATCTGTTCAAAAAACAAGATCAAGTGCCTAATCTTCGCCCTAGACCAACTAAAATTGAAAAAAATATCTGTGCTACCGCTCTAATGCGCAAAAATGTTACTGAAATGGCTTCGAAAGTGTACAATAAACTCCCTGAATATATTAAACAATTTAATCTGTATAAATTTAGAAATGTGCTATCCCGAATTCTTATAGAAAAATGTTATTATAGTGTTAACGAATACTTTGATGATACTGCATTTGAATTGTAATTTTTTTTTTCTCTCTCTTTTTTAATGTATTTAATCACCATAATATTTTAATTCTATTACCATATTAATTTGTAATGTTTTTTGTACTAACACTAACTAATTAATATCTATGTTTTTAAATGTTTACCTATTATTTTCATCTAATAATATTGTGTATGATGACAAGTTTTATTATTATTATAATTCTTTTTTCGCATCTAATGATTTCGTATGCCATTGTAGGCGCATCATGGAGTTACCACATACATTACCTCTGTCAACTTTGTACCACCTGTGATGACGAATAAATGAATTTGTATTTGTATTTGTATATTTGTATGAGACCACAGTAAATACATAAATATCAACAGAGACAACACTACTAAACTAAACAATTACTGCTGTCAAGGGGCTACTATTCTGTGAATATCTGTTAGATAAATTTTAAATTCTAATTTATAATTTTACATTATGTTATAAAACATTATACGCCGTGTGGTCCCGGCAGAGTAGAATAGGCCACCCTCGCTCTTACCGAGGTGTCGTAAAAGGCGACTAAGGTAAAGCTGCTGGCATGATCATCAGCACGCAGAGAAGGAAAACTCATTTACATCAAAACCCTCGCCAACCCGTCTGCCAAGCGTGGTGAGTATGGCAATTACCCCTCATGTGATTGAGGGAGGCCCGTGCCCCAGCAGTGGGGACTTAAATGGACTGATGATTATAAAACATTGATATGACTGAACCAATTTATTAATTTAATATTATGACATGTAATTTATTTCAAATGTGATTCTTTATTCATAATTTTGCATGCTTAATGGCTGAATGTGAAGGAGCAATGTATATCTTTAAGATCAATGTTATTACCTACTCATATTATGCAATAAACACCTGATTGATTGACTGACCACAAATACACAGGATGCCACGGTATGCAATATTTGGCCTGAGTTGATAATTTAGGTCATCAAAACCTTATCAGATAGCACATAAGTATAAAAAAGATTTTAGTTGTCTAGTAATTAATAAAAAATTGAAAATTAAATCCAGTGAAATCTGTATCCAGAATAGATGGAAAAATGTGAGGCAGGGTCCGTATGAAATAAATATTAGAATTCTGAGTTTTAATTTCCAATTCAAAGACTCCTTCATGAGGGATTGCTTTTGTATGATAATATGGTTAGTCATTATGTTAAAGACATTATGATAAAGAATCTCTCCTTTCTTATGCACATGTTAAGAGTAATTTTATCCAAAAGATAAAACTCAATTATTAATCAAGATAAAACACAACAGGAACATTTCAATTAGTAGGTATTGAAGTATAAATTATTTTCAGTACTTTAAACTCAAGAATTGTTCATTGATTTCTTGGACAAATCCAACTGATCTGATCAGCAAAAGGACTACCAAAATATCAAAAAATAATTTGATAAATAATCCTTTCAGCTGTTCTGCCACTTCCCCTAAACCAGTGAGAGTGAACTGTTAGAGCTGTTTAAGTGTAGATTTAAGGTAAGTTGTATAAAAATAAAGGTTTGCCATTTGTACTTTTACTAAACTTTGCAAAGTTTATGCTTAGTAAATAAATAAACATCAGACAACAACAATAGGTAGACAGTAACACATTATGCGTGCTATAGTCTTCCAAATATCATCAATTGAAATTGAACTAAAACATGTTGACTTGAATTTCTTAACAAATTTGTTCCAACTTAACTTTGCCAATGTCGAGTGATTGAAGAGACACATTCATCCTTGAAATAACACACTGTTAAAGTTGGGTTTCAATTAAAACAAACTCTTTGCTTGCTAATAGTAGTCTTACCTATCTATCAAACTATTTTTCAACTTCTCCGCTGCATCAATTGCCTTGTTCGGATTCTTTGTGCCCAACATGTTGCTGAAGTATGCCTTATCCTTCTGGTATTCCTTATCTTTGCTGATGAACGCGATTACTCGCAAGTACTTCATGTAGTAGATGTAAGAATACTCCTCATCACCCTTCTCGCGGGCCTCTTCTGCGCTCTCAAACAGTTTCTGAGCAGTTTTGCATAACCTAAAATAAAGACAAAATTGAGCATTTCCTAGCACTGTTTTTGGAAAAATATTGTTACTTACCTCGGTAAAACTACTTACAGAGTAGCTTTTTTGGATTTTAAATCAGGTACGTTGTATAATTTATCCAAATCCTCTATACACTTTCCAAGGTGAAGTTGCATCCTGCGAGTTTCCGTCATCTTGAATTTTATTCAACCAGAAACTTATACGAAGACAATAACACAGATTTAAAATCCTGCAGACCACTGGACACTACATTTGATACGATTATCAACGAGATTACTCAAAATATTTGCTGGAAACAAAAAAATCACAACTATGAAAACGTCATGTTTTTTTCACAGATGACAGGGAGACAGATAATATTTACAAACAAAAATGATTGATCAATCGATTGAACAATATACAATAATTTTCTAACGAAACAGCTACATATAGGTAACTGTTATTTTGTATATAAATCAAATGACGTAAATAATTCAATAGTGTTCATAATATCCTAATTCTGCTATGTAATAGTTATTGATTTTATTAAACATTTACAAGAATTTGCTTAAACTTTATTATCTGTGGCATCACAGTTGTCAAATGTACAGTTTTACTTGAAGTTGTGGGAACGATATTTTGATAAGACTCAATGTCTGCTTTATTTCATTGCCATAAAGCCTATATTTGAACACGCTTATTTGACAGTTTTCCGCGCAACTTGCGTGGTTACTAATGTTCCAAATAACGCATAGGCGCAAGTTTTCATGCGCAGTGAATTCCTCATTTTCCTGGTCGATCGCAGTTTTCCACTTAGTTTTTCAGCTGATCACGCTTTCTGCAGCCGCATCGCAGACTGTCCGCGCCGTGGGTCATGTGCGAAACTGTCGCAGCGTTGTGAAATCGCTGAGTGATTGTGTTGTGTAGTTTGTTAGCTAGTGCCAGTGATAATGTTTTCAGGGCTCACGAATCAGGTCAGCTCGTGGATGGGGGCCGCGAAGGGAGAGCCTCAGGACGAGGAAGTTCCAACCCCCACGAAGGATGCGTCAGGGGAGGCCGCGGCGGAGGGCGAAAAACAAAGGTCCTTATTCTTTTGTTTACATTTTTTCTACGTTTCTGACGACGAAATTTTTGCAATTTTTAGAGATATGATGCAATTTTTTAAATCATAAGACTCTTTAGATACTTTCGAGAAGCTTCTAAGCACAGAATTTTAGTATTCATCAGGAGTTAAAAGCCTAATTGGTGAAACATATGTTGAGTATGATTTGACTAGAAGTATTTCCTGAGCAGTTATTGATCCAACATGTGCTGAGGTATTCCGTACGGCGGAATGTCTATACCCACTGCGCTATGCATTATTGAGCAGCTACAGTTCATGCATATTCATAATGAGAATGAATATGAATTCATAACTAATTAATCAAATGTTTGACAAGATAGCCATTTAACTAGAATAGCTTTTAAACTAAAATTTTTACATGAACTTGCTGCCTTGAAAATCATCCAAATATTCTTTTTTTCTGTAACTTTAGTTTGATGATATTCTTAGTTAATTGTAGATATTTTCAGATAGAAAAAATATGTAAGAGTTTTTGGATTGAGTAAAATCGTGATTTTAGGTTGTTTTTAAAACTAACTAGAATTAATCTAGAACAGTTAGTTTTTCTTATCAGAAATATTTTTTATTAATCCTATAACTTGTAAAAAATATAATGAAAAAATACAACTTGTTAATTTTTTTTTATTTGAAAAATATATTGATTTCAATCCCTTTTATTGAAGTCTGAAAAGAATATAAGGAAAAACATCTTTACATAATTTTATCTTATTATTTTTGTTTCTTAATAAAATCATAAAAGATTTTGTTTGAACATTGTTACAGCCCAACAAAAGGTGGCAGCAAACTGGATATGATCACCAATGTAAAGTCACAGGTGACAGGTTGGCTCGGCTCCGGAATTCCAATTCCCGGGCTAAGGAAAAACGAAGCCGCCCCCGCGGAAGCGGATCCTGCACCGGTAGAGCCTGTAGAGCCAGTTGAACCCAAGCCAGAGGGGAAGGATGATGATGATAACTCTAGGTATAATAGGTACGAGGGGTTGGCGGATGCGATGAGTTTGCAGTTTTTTTCATCACGCTTGGCAAGTGGTGTGTCGTTTCTTGGTTTGGGGCTAGGAAGTTTTTGGAAAAATATATTTTTAGAAAATAAAAAGACAAATTTACTTACAGAACTAAACTAATAAGTGGTAAATTATTTTATATTTTAAAGCATTAAAGTTATGGCTGCACACAATATTAGCATATTTGTAATGCTCCACCCATTTTAATATATACACAAAGTCTGGTCCAAAATTATTTGAGTTCTATAAAAAAAATTGTAAAGTTTGAAACTAATGGGTAAACATTTTTTCTTGATAAAAAGTTGTACATTTAATTATGGCTAATTAAATAACTAACAATATTGATGGTGATATTAATGATTATAATATCTATCACTATGAATCATCACAGCATAGCAGCCATAACACAAAAAAAAGAACCATTACCAACAAAATTAGCCAGATAATAATAAAATCCTCAATATTAGGTTATTTTACAAAATCCCACAACTTACTTAATTGACCGAAATCAAGAAATGACTCACCTTTTCCTAAAATTGCAAAGATAAGCAGTGCTTTGATTAAATCTAAACTCTAATCTTTTCCTAATAAAAAACTATATTTATTTCAATATAAAAATATGCTTTAAACATTTCAAGTTAATATAGCACTACTAATTTGAATATCAGTAGTTAAAAGTGATGCTTTTTAAATATTCTATTTGTTACTTCACATAATTTATTTCATCAGCTTTCATGGCACTTGAGCACATAAACTTTTGAACCTTCATGGATTTTCAGCGCTGCTTCACATATTCAGGCGTTATTTTTATGGTTGAGGGGCGTGTTAAGATGGAAGTCTGAAAGAGATAACTGTAAAAAATACTTTTGGGCCTTGACTTGAACTAGGTACCAAATTTCTTTAAAGATAATTTGATACCTTACTTTTGCTTTTTAGGATTTTATGACTCAAAAATATTAAACTAGGAAAAATATATCTGTAATCTATACATATATGTGTTGTATTTTTCTGGGTGATAATACGATTTTGAATAGTAGTTTAGTTTTCAACTATTATAGCACAGACTACAGTACTGTATGTAAAACAGTTTTTTCTAAATGTACTCATAATTACAAATTGTATGTAGGTTTATTATTTGAGATAATTTGACTACCTACATCCATCGTTTAGATGGCTGCCAGACCTCA
Organism: Marasmia exigua; assembly: GCA_019059595.1. Lineage (NCBI taxonomy): Eukaryota > Metazoa > Arthropoda > Insecta > Lepidoptera > Crambidae > Marasmia > Marasmia exigua. The sequence continues at coordinate 20,114,052 of CM032482.1, forward strand.
ATATGCGATTCTTAAGAAACTTTCTGCCTCGTTCGACAAAACTATGGAATGCACTATCACCAAGAAAAGAACATATTCCTTTTATAAGGCCGATGATGGAGAACATATGACAAGGTGTATAGGCGGCGGTAATCAAGAGATCCCATCAATGAGCCTTCTATCAAAAAAAAAAAGGACTCAACTATTTTCTTCTCTAAATCTTGCTTCTATGTGAAAAGAATGAATCGTTTTCTGTTTTTTCATTTTATTTTCTTTAAAAGAAATAAAGAGATAGTTGTCATCACCAATTTCTTTCTACGAATGGTCTAACTGTAATGCGTGCGTGTTTCGTATCGATTGCATCGCGCAATTAACTATTTTGAATGCATGCACAAGCTGTCCTTAAAAGATGATCTACGTATGTGCTTCAATAGCGATGATGCTTCGGAATGGTTTCACACTACCGCTAACTTCGTCTTTTGTGTCTCAACATCAGGTGAAATCGACAGGCAATGACTTGTGCTACAGTAAAAAGTGTTTTTAATATCCACACAGCTGAGGCCATACAACTGTGTGGCCTCCCTCACTCAACTTATCGAATAACTATCGAACTCTTGCCATTGAAAAAATCTAGATGAAAATTTCATTGGTGCAATTCATAATACTTCTCAAAATAGCTTCTAAAGGGATTTTGCATGCTAGAATGATTTCTTTTACCATCAAATCAGATTTTAAATTTTTATTTTGGATCAGACAGAATCTAAATCCATACTCTAAGCACATGCGATTGTGAACTCATTTACTCTGCTCAAACCCCATTTTTTATTTATCATTGTTGTGCATTTTGTTTTTATTATCTACTACTTATTCTTATAGTAAATCCAGTCACATCTATTGTTATGGCCAATTTCGTTTTTGTAATTTGACCATTTTTGTATTCTTCCTGCACTTCCATAATGTTATATAGGCATCTTTGGAATTATCTTGCAACTATGTATACTTATTTTATGCTGTCGAACCTAAAATAATAAAGGGAACATGGAAACGTAAAATAAGCAGGGATAAGTAATTTATAGTCATTAAAAATAATTGTAACTGCTTATGGTTGATTATTTAGTGGACTACTTTTCTGCCTTTTTACTACGTATGTACTCTTTGTCTGTACACACATCAAAGTATACAAAACTGTCAAATTTTCTTCAGTCGATTCTCACCTTAATGTCAAACACGTTTGGTTTAATATCAATTGAGGAATTTGACATATTAGAGAATCCTGATGTGTGGTTGTCTGTTCATAAAACGTACAAATACAAACGTTTCTTAAAGAAAACGCTATTCATAAATAGATTTGGCTGGATGGTTACGTTTTAATGTTTTAGATAAGGCCGTATGGCGCAGTTAGTTAAAACGAGTATTAGCTTACAGTTTTGCGATTTAACGATAGATAAAGTAACATTCCCATAAGCAATGGACACGTATTTGATTTCATTGTAAGTTTTTGACTTTTAAAATAAATAAAACAAAAACATTTACTCATTCATTGTAAACACCATAAAAACATGGTTTATTCCTTTGCATATAGTAATGCGTAAGACGATAGATAACTTTTTTCTCATAAGTCTCATAACAGTGGTTCCATTATATTTTGTATAGGTAGAAGTTGGTCATGGTTAGAATATACATACACTGGAATCGGAGAACCTTTTGAGCAAGCATACATAGAGTAACCAGTGGCGGTCAATAAACGTGACCATTATTTAATAGCGGCTATGTCAAACCACTGCCAAGGATCGCAGTCGCTAGTGACTATAATACGGGTCAGCCATAAATTAAATAAAAGGGGCTTAATTTGTGACACGAAATTTGAACTATTTTTTCATGAAAATGGAATATTTCCAACTTGCTTTCATTGTCGGTTCGAAATTGTTTTTCCCTCCCATTAAACTTTTTTCTTCCTTTAAATTCTTGTATCGATTTTTATCCAACATAGCTAAGAAAAAGCCTCCCTTTTCATCTTTCAAACAAAAAAAAAACAAAATCGGTTCATTTATTCGGGAGCTACGACGGTATACTCAGACATACAGACACGTGAAACTCATAACACCCCGACGATTTTGCGTCGGGGGTTAAAAAGCAAAATATTGGACGTCGACCAGATCGGATTGGATCGTGGTTTAAAGACAAATTTATATTCCTGGACCGCTAAATTGTATATTTCTTTTGGCGGGACTGAAATAGGTATAATATTTTTAATGACTGTTTGCTTGGTCAAAAGGTTTTTAAGTCGATATTTTTAATGCTAATTTCGGTCCATTTTTCTAATAGTGTATTTTAACCATTTTTATCAGTCAATTTGCCACAATAACAAAATAGTATAAGCCTTTAATACTTCTTCACAGTTGTCGAGTGCAGATGAACGATCTTCCATCTCCATCTCTTGTACTATTCCGTCACTCGTCTGCACCCGGCCAGTGTGGGGAGGGAGTAGTGGTGAATGTCCAAAATGTATTGTAATGTTCTGTTGTGCCACAGCGCCACCGGCGGCGCTGACAGCAGGCCGGCGTCCACTGGGGGAACCCCCACGGAGGAGCAGCCGGCAGGCGTTGGAAATGGTAAGTAGAAATAAATCAAATACAATAATACACACGTACACACATACATTTTAGTTATATTTTCCTATTGTTGTTCCATAAAGTTTCTTATTATTATTATTATTTCTTCTCTTTGTTACCAAAGTCGTTACTTTTATATGTAAAATAAACCGAAGCTACAAGATTTTAGTTCGTAAGATTTGTTAAACTGTAGTCACTTACTAGATACCTCGATACAGGCCTGTGAGCCTAGTGAAGTATCTATAGTCACTGAGAAATTGTATGCTTTATTATATCAATAAATTTATTCTTATTCTTAAATGTTCATTAGCAGCTGAACTGAATTATAGGAATGAATTGTCGTCCGGTCCGATTCGACTTTTAGGACGTTGCTACACCGGCGGATTGCGAGCGTTTTCAACAGCAGCGAACACGTCGCGTCGTCGCCGCTCCGCTTTGAAAACGCCCGCAATCCGCTAATGTGGCATGTCCCTTAAGAAAAGACCGTATTCCTATGTGAAAGTCTGTATGTGTTGTGGGTGTCCGTAGGCTGCGGTAATCATTTACCCCTTGAGAATAGACTAAACATTTAATCATTAACCTCACGGAAAACCGGCGTGAAGCAGTGCATGCGCCGTGTCTCGCTGCGCGAGTGAGGAGGCCCAATCCAGGGGAAGGGGGGTTAAAAGTTAAGCAGCGCGCTTGTGACACCACTGGTGTTGCAGGTGTCCATGGGCGGCGGTAATCGCTTACCATCAGGTGATCCGTCTCGGCTCGTCCTCCACCTATAACATAAAAAAAAATCACAATTATTGTAATTTTATTTAGATTAAATTTCGTTTCATTAAATTTAGAGGAAGTATGTTAAGCTATGACTTTTTTGTAGTTGGCTATTTATTTTGTTTTTTTTTTTGTTTTTATAGCTATGACATCTTTTGTTTTTTTTTTGTAGTTGGCTATTTATTTTGGTTTTATTTTTTGTTGTTTTATTCGCAATTTCAGGTCAACAGAACAGAAAGTTGTTCTCCGTAGATGCTATCGAGGTACCTGATATGCAAGAATGTTAGTATTTTGTGATTTTTTGTTTTTATTTTATTTACTAACATTTTTTACTGCTATTTTTTGACGATCGCTTTATAACTAACCATTATTATGACTTTTCTGATTTAAAAATAACAGCTTGTTACTATGTGTGTGTATCTTTTAATTTTTAATGGGCCGGCTCGACCGGAGTGATATCACGGCCTCATAGAAAACCGGCGCGAAGCAGTACTGTGCTGTGTTTCGCTGCGTTAGTGTACCGGAGGCCTAATTCAGAGGAAAGGGGGGTTTAAAGTTTGGCAGCGCACTTGTGACTCCACTGGTGTCGCAGGTGTCCATGGGCGGCGGCAATCGTGATTACCATCAGGTGATCCGTCTGCTCGTCTGCCACCTATCTAATAATTTTAATGGTACCACGGCGTTGGCCCTTATTGGACTTTGGACCGTCCTAATGTCTGAAGTGCCTGTCTGAGATTACTGCCTGGGTGGTAAACTAGCTAGCAGGTCCTGAGTTCGGGTCCTGGTCGGGCTTAAATATTGTACCTGAGTTATGTGTAATAAATTCCAATGTTAGCCTGGAGTAATTTAGTATAAGTACGTTAAGTAAGTACTTGATTCTGCTCCTATTCCCTCTTCAGTCGTGTTACACTGGAGTCCTATTAAATAATAATAATAATAATTCTTTCAACATCTCATACGTTGACCTGATTCCTGACTAAGTAGCTTAATCACTTGTATTACAGATATCAGACAACAGAGAAACACAAATATATACTTAAATACTTAAGTTAAACCACCCGGACTCCTAGTTTAAAATTAGTACTAAAATAATAACCTCAAAATATCGATTCAGTAACCATGACAACTTATCCCTGTGACAGTTCATTCCGTTTTGCAACAAAGTTATTTCTGAGAAAGTAGTTAATTTATTTTTTTGGATTTAATCCCAAAAATATAAGCCAGGAAAGGCTTGCATATTACTTGGAAACCTTACTCAGGTCAATATTTTAATTTATTGTTGCTTAAAAACAATTATAAAATATTTTTACTTCAGACTACAAAATAAGGTTATGTAAAATGAAATGTCACTAAACGACTGATTGAATGATTCGATCAATTTTGACACTATCCTGCGGTACCAAGTGGTCTATGGTTAGACGAGGATTTGTAATAAAAATTTAAGAATTTACATTATTCCGTAATAATCATGAGCTTGCTAGTTTAGGATTAAAACCGGTATCAGAGCAGTTTTTTGTAATTAGAGGGCTTGCGTTTTTAGCTTATCATTTAACTAACCAATTGGCTAAAAACTAAAGTTGACGCCATGTAATGTTCTCGTAAGGATAAGAACGTGAGCCTGCCGATTGGGGTCGTAGGTTCGATTCGAATCATCAACAAGTAGGTACACATGTCTCCTTCCCTCCCTGGCGAAGAAGAGAGCACTGTTGGGCGTTTAATCCGTAGGCCTCCGGCTTCATTGGAGGAGAGCCCGACAATCCGTCTAAGGGTCTACCTAGTGTTTACTCAATCAGAACCCACTCTTTCTCTTTTCTTGTGAAATATTGTTTGTTGGTGAAACAACTTCTTTTATTTCAAAAACACGTTTCGCCCCCTGGTAGACAGGTAGACGTAAGGCGCCTCCAAAAGGCGGCGACCTCGGCCCATAACGTTCCGGGCCGGCGGCATTCCCCAAACGAAAAAAAAAGATTCGAAACGTGACCATTATTTAATAGCGGCTATGTCAAACCACTACCAAGGATCGCAGTCGCTAGTGACTGTAATACGGGTCAGCCATACATTAAATAAAAGGGGCAAAATTTTTGTGACACGAAATTTTAACTATTATAGATTTTCCCTCAGTCCGTATCCGGATGACGTCTTACCAAGCGATACCTAGGTCGGCAAAGTGGGCGTCGGCCCAAACTAAGCAGCTGGTGAAGAATTCATACAAAGGCCGACGCATGACGCATCTGATGATAAAGATATTTAGTAAAAAGATTTTAACAAGATGCAGTCCATAAATGCCATGATAGTTCAGTGAATGAGAACGCGCCTCCCCTGTATGTATGGAAGTATTTCGGTTTCGAATCAAACCATAAACCTCTGGATTTTTCAAATCTATGTGCGTATTTCTACAATGAGCTGGGCGATGAGGGAACATATCGCGAGGAAGCCTGCACGTATCGGGTAGTTTCTAAAACGTGTAATCATGATTCAGTTGGTTTGGTTCCTCTGTTTAAGGGTTGCGAAGGTCAGACGGCAGTCGCGTCATTGTAATTACCACTCCAAATCCTGAATCACGGTCTAAAGCTCCGGGCTCCAAAGCGACAGCCGTGGTCGCAAGGGAGAAAGATAAGAAGTATAGTCAATACAAGTTATAAACTGTTGGTTTTCGTAGTCGTAAGCTACCGAAAATTGGACTAAATGACTAAATTGAGATGAAAAATGGCCTCCAGCTGTACCAATTAGAGGCTAAAATCTCGAAACTTTTCACTAACAACCCTAAAATAAACTCAGGCCGGCGGAGTGGGGCCGAAAGTTTGCTTAACGACGATTCGAAGGTTGGCGGCAGGTGGCGCTGTGACGTAGCCGCCAGTTTATTTAAGGTTAGAACGACCCTTTGGATCCCCGAGAGAGGAATAAACTTATAAATAATAATGTCCTTCTAACCGATATTTCGGGAGGACAATCTCGGCGATAAGCCACGTTCACATGACATATATTGACTACAGTGCACAATTGTGTGCGCAGAACAAGTGCAGTCTCATTCCTTTATATAAGGGTATATAGTATAGGTCCAAAATCCGGCACCTCAAGTGCAGACTGTTACATTGCGACCAACTAGCTACTATCACAGAATAAATATAGGACACTTTACGCCACGAGGCTGTCTTGTCACGACTGAAGAGGTATCAGGCGCAGAAATAACGTTTAACGTGCTTTCCAAGGCACGGGGGTACCGCCAACTTCCAGACTTCGGACTGACACTGAATTTCTTAACAGAGAACTCAGGTACAAAGAAGGGTAAAATGTCCTATTGTTCCTCCACTGGTATTGCGGGTGTCCATGGGCGGTGGCAATCGTTTACCGTTAGATGATTTGTCTGTTCATCTGCCACCTATCAAATAAAAAAAAACAGTCTTTAAGATTGTATTTACCATAGACTATAGCATTCAGTTCTATAACCTTTTGTGCAATAAATACAAATACATTTAAGACATGATGTACATATAAATACAAATATTTAAGACATGATGTACATATAAGAAAGATAACAGTAGGTAAAGTATGTATACAATTTAAGCGAATGGAGGTGGCTTGTGTATATGGACATCAGCTACACCAGAAAGTGTGGTACATGAATTTGCGCACTGGAGATGAGAACATCTCCAGTGCGGCCAGGGCGCTGGCTTGGCGCCAAGTCCCTCGGCAAATTCATGTACCACACTTTCTGTTGTAGCTGATGTCCTTGAGCTGCGGTGGTCACTTATCACGAGATGACTCACTTGCTCGTTTGCCTCCCTTCTAAAAAATCATTAAAAGTCAATACTTCGATGTTCTTATCTCCAGTGACGACCAAGGCTGTGGCCGGAGCCAAGTCCCTCTGCTACTTCCTGTACTATACTTTCTGGTGTAGCTAATGTCTATGAGCTGCGGAAGTCACTTACCAAGAGATGACACACTTGCTCGTTTGCTTACCTCCCGAAAAACAATTATTAAAAAGTCAATCCTTTTATTTGATGACGTTGTTCTCATCTCCACTGACGACCAAGGCTGTGGCCGGAGCCAAATCCCTCTGCTTCTTCCTGTACTATACTTTCTGGTGTAGGTGATGTCTATAGGCTGCGGTGATGATCACTTACCAAGAAATGACACCCTTGCTCGTTTGCTTCCCTCCCGAAAAACAATGATTAAAAAGTCAACCCCTTTATTTGATGACGTTGTTCTCATCTCCACTGACGACCAAGGCAGTGGCCGGAGCCAAGTTCCTCTTCTTCTTCCTGTACTATACTTTCTGGTGTAGGTGATGTCTATAGGCTGCGGTGATGATCACTTACCAAGAAATGACACCCTTGCTCGTTTGCTTCCCTCCCGAAAAACAATGATTAAAAAGTCAACCCCTTCATTTGATGACGTTGTTCTCATCTCCAGTGACGACCAAGGCTGTGGCCGGAGCCAAGTCCCTCTGCTACTTCCTGTACTATACTTTCTGGTGTAGATGATGTCTATAGGCTGCGGTGATCACTTACCAAGAGATGTCACCCTTGCTCGTTGTCTTCCCTCCCGAAAAACTATTATTAAAAAGTCAATCCCTTTATTTGATGACGTTGTTCTCATCTTCAATGACGACCAAAGCTGTGGCCGGCGCCAAGTTCCTCTGCTTCTTCCTGTACTATACTTTCTGGTGTAGCTGATGTCTATGAGCTGCGATAGTCACTTACCAAGAAATGACACCCTTGCTCGTTTGCTTCCCTCCCGAAAAACAATGATTAAAAAGTCAACCCCTTTATTTGATGACGTTGTTCTCATCTCCAGTGACGACCAAGGCTGTAGCCGGAGCAAAGTCCCTCTGCTTCTTCCTGTACTATACTTTCTGGTGTAGGTGATGTCTATAGGCTGCGGTGATCACTTACCAAGAGATGACACCCTTGCTCGTTTTCTTCCCTCCCGAAAAACAATTATTAAAAAGTCAATCCCTTTATTTTATGACGTTGTTCTCATCTCCAGTGATGACCAAGGCTGTAGCCGGAGCCAAATCCCTCTGCTTCTTCCTGTACTATACTTTCTGGTGTAGGTGATGTCTATAGGCTGCGGTGATGATCACTTACCAAGAAATGACACCCTTGCTCGTTTGCTTCCCTCCCGAAAAACAATGATTAAGAAGTCAATCCCTTTATTTGATGACGTTGTTCTCCTCTCCACTGACGACCAAGGCAGTGGCCGGAGCCAAGTTCCTCTGCTACTTCCTGTACTATACTTTCTGGTATAGGTGATGTCTATAGGCTGCGGTGATCACTTACCAAGAGATGTCACCCTTGCTCGTTGTCTTCCCTCCCGAAAAACTATTATTAAAAAGTCAATCCCTTTATTTGATGACGTTGTTCTCATCTTCAATGACGACCAAAGCTGTGGTCGGCGCCAAGTCCCTCTGCTTCTTCCTGTACTATACTTTCTGGTGTAGCTGATGTCTATGAGCTGCGGAAGTCACTTACCAAGAGATGACACACTTGCTCGTTTGATTCCCTCCCGAAAAACAGTTATTAAAAAGTCAATCCTTTTATTTGATGACGTTGTTCTCATCTCCAGTGACGACCAAGGCTGTAGCCGGAGCCAAGTCCCTCTGCTTCTTCCTGTACTATACTTTCTGGTGTAGGTGATGTCTATAGGCTGCGGTGATCACTTCCCAAGAGATGTCACCCTTGCTCGTTTTCTTCCCTCCCGAAAAACAATTATTAAAAAGTCAATCCCTTTATTTTATGACGTTGTTCTCATCTCCAGTGATGACCAAGGCTGTAGCCGGAGCCAAATCCCTCTGCTTCTTCCTGTACTATACTTTCTGGTGTAGGTGATGTCTATAGGCTGCGGTGATGATCACTTACCAAGAAATGACACCCTTGCTCGTTTGCTTCCCTCCCGAAAAACAATGATTAAGAAGTCAATCCCTTTATTTGATGACGTTGTTCTCCTCTCCACTGACGACCAAGGCAGTGGCCGGAGCCAAGTTCCTCTGCTACTTCCTGTACTATACTTTCTGGTATAGGTGATGTCTATAGGCTGCGGTGATCACTTACCAAGAGATGTCACCCTTGCTCGTTGTCTTCCCTCCCGAAAAACTATTATTAAAAAGTCAATCCCTTTATTTGATGACGTTGTTCTCATCTTCAATGACGACCAAAGCTGTGGTCGGCGCCAAGTCCCTCTGCTTCTTCCTGTACTATACTTTCTGGTGTAGCTGATGTCTATGAGCTGCGGAAGTCACTTACCAAGAGATGACACACTTGCTCGTTTGATTCCCTCCCGAAAAACAGTTATTAAAAAGTCAATCCTTTTATTTGATGACGTTGTTCTCATCTCCAGTGACGACCAAGGCTGTAGCCGGAGCCAAGTCCCTCTGCTTCTTCCTGTACTATACTTTCTGGTGTAGGTGATGTCTATAGGCTGCGGTGATCACTTCCCAAGAGATGTCACCCTTGCTCGTTTTCTTCCCTCCCGAAAAACAATTATTAAAAAGTCAATCCTTTTATTTGATGACGTTGTTCTCATCTCCAGTGACGACCAAGGCTGTAGTCGGAGCCAAGTCCCTCTGCTACTTCCTGTACTATACTTTCTGGTGTAGCTGGTGTCTATGAGCTGCGGTAGTCACTTACCAAGAGATGACACACTTGCTCGTTTGCTTACCTCCCGAAAAACAATTATTAAAAAGTCAATCCCTTTATTTGATGACGTTGTTCTCATCTCCAGTGACGACCAAGGCTGTAGCCGGAGCCAAGTCCTTCTGCTTCTTCCTGTACTATACTTTCTGGTGTAGCTAATGTCTATGAGCTGCGGAAGTCACTTACCAAGAGATGACACACTTGCTCGTTCGCTTACCTCCCGAAAAACAATTATTAAAAAGTCAATCCTTTTATTTGATGACGTTGTTCTCATCACCAGTGACAACCAAGGCGGTGGCCGGCGCCAAGTCCCTCGGCAACTTCCTGTACTCGGCTGTGAACAAGGCCGGTGCGAAGGTCAGCGAGGCCAGCGCCAAGATCAAGGAGACCGTCGAGAAGAACGTGAGTACTAGAATATTGTTCTGAGTTGGATTTTTTAGTATGTACCGAATTGGAGTTTTTAATACCAAGTTAATCGTTTTAGTACTGTGTAGGATTTTTTAGTACCGGGTTGGACTTTTTAGTACAAGTGGTTCGTTTTAGTACTGTGTTAGATTTTTAAGTACCGAGTTGATTTTTTTAGTGCTGTGTGTATTTATTATTCGGCTCTTCAAGGAGAAATGTGATATAAAAGTGGGTAAACAAACACATAATGCTGAAGAAGAAAGAAATAAGCCTGAGAAATGAAATTATCGGACATTTAGAAATGATTTAATGAATAAATGGATTCTTTAGTTAGTACTCAATTGTACTTTGGGTCTTAATAACACTTTTGAGGAGTTATTGTTTGTATTTCTTTAAGGACCTTTTAACGATGAGTTTTTTTACTGTATTCAAATCATCATTAGGTAATCAAAAGAAAGGAATGAATATTTTTTATCTATCGGAAAGTAGCGACATCTACATTAGGTCGCTACCCAGCTTATAATCCGACGTCGGCGTGTTCCTGTTTTTGTTGGGGGTTTTTTTTTACAACCTATTCTACTAACATTGCGAAAATATCAGCTACTATCTTCTATATATATTGAAAAGAATTATAAGTCGCTGGCTGGTCTCACATCACTTTTAGAGTAAATTGTCAATGGAAAGGGCCTCTACGTGTTGGGTTCGGCTCCACGCACGCCTCCCAAAAATCCGGGACATAATGGGCTATGGGAACAAATTTTTAAGTATGGTTTTGATATTTTTTTCCAATGCCTTTTACTATTTTAAGTAACTAATTTAAACATTTTTGTAAAATAGTAGGTACTTATTTTTTAATTAATTTTCAAGCATTTTGAATGTGAAGCGTATTTGTGACGTCATAAATACGCTTAGTGTTCCCATATGTCATTTTCCCCAATTCACGGGAAATATTTCGTAAGAAAAAATAACATACTTCTAAAAATGCCTTTTGATCGGGGAAATTTTAAATCACTATCTGGTAACATAACGGTAAAGTCTTAGTTTTGGTGTCAAACTAGCGCCATCTGTTACTTGGTCCGGGTGAATAAGTCACTGAGACATTGTTGTCACCACGAAGTTATACTAAATGTAATCTTCTGAATACAACACAACTAGCGCCATCTGTTACTTGGTCTGGGTGAATAAGTCACTGAGACACTGTTGTCACCTTCTGAATACAACCTGTCTGAATAGCTACCGTATCTAGGGTCAAATGAAGGTCAACGCTATTTTATTGAAAATATCCTTGATCTAGTAGTTTTAAATTTAAAAAATATTAAAATATGTTATAAAATACAAATGCCTCGAAACGGTTTTCGGATTGGAACCTGTTTAATTTTTTTTCCCATACCCCATTGCCCGAAGTTATGGATCTAACGACAAACATAATAAGAATAATAGAGAGTGGTCTGTATTGATGTATGTAATGATTTGCCAAAAAAACACTTGACACATTATGTTTTCCCGAAAGCCAAGGAGTGGAACGCCCTGCCAGCGTCTGTTTTCCCCAGTGAATACAACCCCAATAGTTTCAAAGCTAGAGTGAATACGCTACTTTTGGGCAAGCTCGCTGCGTCGTAGGTTTCCTCTCAACTCGAAAGTTCAGTGTGAAGCCAAGAGCAAACCCATCATCAATAAAAAAAAGTCGAAAAAGCTCAAGAATAAAATCATTTTGCTCCAGATTTTCTTTTAAACCAGCTCTAACACCTCTGAATCCTTCGCAATGTTTTATACACGATGATTTATTCATGAATCCGACGTCGCAGCACAAAGTAATAGAAAGTGCTGGGGGATAATCCCGTTTCGTAACCCGGATCTTCAGGCAGCCAATCAAAACGCTCCCAGGCGGACGCTAGGTTTGTGAAGTTGGCACTAGCCGAATTTGAGAGCTGGAGGTTGCTAGTTTCTTTCTAGTGCTGCAATATTTTTTTATGTGCTACATACTTACTTCTACGCCACAGAGGCTGTCATGTCACGACTGAAGAGGTATCAGGCGCAGAAATAAAGATTTAACATGCTTTCCAAGGCACGGGGGTATCGCCAACTTCCAGGCTTCGGACTGAGACTGAATTTCTCAACAGAAAAACTCAGGTACAAAGAAGGGGAAAATGTGCAGTTGGATGTAGCTAGTTTCTTTCTAGTGTTGCGATATTTTTTATGTGTACAAAGCGTAAAACTTAGTGGACGAACAAGTACGCTGTACCTACGCCGCGTAAAACTAAAATACGACGTAACGGCTTGTTTGGATCAGTGGTTGTGAACGGTGCCACTAGTGCAAGGCTTGTGGATTCGATCCCCGCACAGTACAAACATTCGTGTACATGAGCATGTCTGTTTGTAATGGTCTGGGTGCTTTCTATGTACCTATTATAAGTATGTATTTACAAATGAATTAAATGTATATTTTTGTAATTCCGCTATTGGTTCTGATATCCGTAACACATGTGCTTGAGCTACTTATCTCGGAGTCAGATGAATGTATGTGATGTTGTGAAATATTTATTTATTTATTCAATACGGAACGAATAATTAAAATCAGTGACTAATCACGTTTACGCGTTTGCGTCACGAAAGCCGGCCTGCTTGTATGTGATGTTATGAAATATTTATTTATTATTGAAACTATGTCCCAAACTGAACAGACAGCCCCTAGTCTTTTATCAAAACTGGTTACTTTTACTTGAAATACTGCTCGTTTGTCCGCAATAATCCTACAAAAACGATTTCTTACAAAAATATTCTGAGCTCTTTCGCTCTATGATTTAGGTACAGTCACGTGCACTAACAAGTATTTTTTTTTTTTATTATTTGATAGAAATGGGGTGAGCCCTGCGTCTCATAGCCACTGCGACCAATAGATGATCTATTGTGGCAGCCCCGTAACCTATTACAGCACCTCATGCAGCCCCAGTTCCAGGATAAACCCGAGAATGGAGCTGATGGGGGAGCTCTTGATCTCGTCAGCCGAGATCATGTGTGCTCCCAGGTGCCGGCTTCTGCAGCGGTGCAGCGCCATGCACTCGCCGAGGACGTGGATAATCGTTTCCTCGTCCTCGCGACAGAACCTGCAGATTTTGGTATCTGTAAGGCCCATGTTGTGCAGGTGCTTGTTTAATTTGCAGTGCCCTGTGAGGGTCCGAGTGAGTGCCCTAACATGGCCTCTACTCAGTTTTGTTATCTCTACAGCTCGTCTCTGATCGAACGCCTGTATCAACGCCTTAGACTGTTCTAGTCGAGGTAGTCTTTTCCAATATTCAGTGCTTTGCTTATGCTCCCACTCTTTTAACTCGAACCTGACCATGCAGGCTGGAACGCCACTTATTGGTTCCGGTCCGAGTAGTGGGCTCTCTGCCCCGGCCTTTGCTAGCACGTCAGCGACCTCGTTGCCTCTGATATTACAGTGTCCCGGTACCCAAATCAGATTTACGATGTTGGCATTGCCAAGCTGGTTTAGGAGCAGGACACACTCGCTAGTGAGTTTGGAGTCAAGTTCACAGGATGTTAACGCCTTGAGGGCAGCTTGACTATCTGAGAAGATGAATATCTTCTTATTCTGGAGATTCATTTGTAGACTCTCTTGGACACAGCCAATTATTGCGAAGACTTCCGCTTGGTACACCGTGGTATAGCGACCCAGGTTGGCGAATTTGCGTATTCCGCAGCGATCATTACAAAATCCCGCCCCGGATATGCCCTGCTTCCTGGAGCCATCCGTATACCAAACGATGTCATTCTGCTTAACATTTCCGGGAGTTCCAGCCTCCCAGTCTTGTCTACTCGGTAACAAGACTGTAAACCGCTTATCGAAGCGGTGTTCACGGACCATGGAGTCAGAGGGCATATCCATGACCGGACTTTTCATTAGTTCGTTGTAGAGGTTTCTCATGACCCTAGATTGCCATCTCGTCCTCCCTCTGATTTTCGCTCTCGTGATAGCCATCCTCGCTTCCATCTGCACGTGAATGTGCAGAGGTGGAATGTTCAGGAGGGCATCCAGTGCTGCAGAGGGAGAGGACGAAAGCGCGCCGGTGGCTATAAGGCAGGCTGTTCTTTGAACTTTGCTGAGGTTCTCTACGCAGTTAAGTTGGTGCGTCTTCTTATACCACACACAGCAGCCATAAGTGACGATCGGCCTCACTATGGTTTTATAAATCCAGAGTGCGGCCATGGGCCGTAGCCCCCATTTTAGCCCCACCAACCTACTGCTTGCCCCCATCGCAATTTTTGCCTTTCTAGTGATGTAGTCGAGATGCTTGTTCCATGTTAGTTTTTGGTCTAAAAAGACTCCGAGATATTTGACCTCGTTGGACAAGCATAGCTTCGTACCAAGAAGTGTTGGGGCGTGGAGCGCTTCTAGTTTCCTTCTTTTGGTAAACGGGATTAAGACCGTCTTACGTGCATTGACTGTTAGCACGTGTCTCGTGCACCAGTTTTCTACTATTCGTAGGGCCCTTTGCATAAGATTGGAAATGGTGCTAGGGCATTTTCCTATGACCATTATTACTATGTCATCTGCGTAACCCTGAGTCAGAAATCTGGCTTCATTGAGCTCGCAGATGAGACTGTCAACAACCAATGACCATTGAAGGGGTGATAGGACTCCGCCCTGTGGACATCCTCTGGTCACTCTATAATGAAGGGTTTTGTTCATCAACGTTGTTGTTGCAGTCCGATTTTGTAGCATGGATCCCATCCATCTGGTGGTGGTGTCGTCGATTCCACGATTCACCATGCTACGTGTTATAACATCGAAGTTGGTGTTGTCAAACGCCCCTTCGATATCGAGAAAGGCACAGAGTGCAATTTCTTTGTCTTCTATGGCTTTCTCAATTCTGTCCACCAGGTCAATAAGTGCCGTTTCCGTGGACTTGCCTGTTTGGTAGGCATGTTGTCTTGCACTCAGGGGTTTTTCAACGAGGTATGTTGCCCTGATGTGACTGTTCAACACCTTTTCCATCGTTTTTAATAGGAATGAGGTGAGACTTATCGGTCTGTAGGACTTGGGCTGCGATTTGTCTTTGTCCCCTCCCTTGGGAATGTAAGTGACCTTCGCCCGAGTCCACGCTGATGGCAGATAACTCCAAGCAAAGCTTGCACGGTATAGTTTTATCAGCGTAGAGATGATGATATCTTCGCCCCGCTGCAACAAAGCCGGGAAGATACCATCGACCCCACCAGATTTATAAGGCTTATACTAACAAGTATACCTACAACCTTAATATGAACCTTTAAAATTTTAAATATGAACCTTATTGTCCCGCCTTAAGTGTCGAGGTATTTATATTTCATTGCAGGCGAACGTACAGTATCGCTTCGCATCACTGTTAGCTCACGGACCCGCGAAGTAGCAAAATACACTATTTTCCATTTTACTCGTCCCGCTCGCGGCCAAAGTAGTCTGGAGTGTTTGCCTTCACGGCGGGGGTTATAGATTTTGCCACAGATATACTCCAGTATTGGTTTGTGTGTTGTAGGGAAATGTTGGCGACGAGTCTGGCATTTTATAAACTATAGAGAGTCGTTCAATTGGGTAGATAGATATTCTTTGTTGCACAATACAATGTTTCTTGTGGTATTCAATACTTTATTTGTGTTTCAGAGTTTTCTTTAAGTAGGTGTCTGTTTTATTTTATGACTAGCGGTCGTCCGCAGTTTCGCTCACGTGGAATTCGGTTTGCCACATAGTAGCCAATGCCACTCTTCATCCCTTCATCTATGTCCACATACACATACATACACTTTTCAATTTTTAATAATATTATGGTTGTCGTTTTGATGACTTTAGTGTATGACTGATAGACTGTATTCTCCTGGGAATATTCTTCTTTCTTTTGGATAAAAATTCTTAAAAATACAAAAATTGTGAAATGGTATCGCCAACTACCACCATTGTCATCAACCCCACGTTGGGCGCCAATATTAGTACTCTCAAAATCAATATCAAAAAATCTTTATTAGCATAGGCTTGTACATAGCACTTTGACAAACTTATGTATAATTTACATGTGAATTCAATATATCGCACCCCCCGATCTAAAGGGGGTCAAATAAAAAAATAAGATTTTTTAGTTATACTCACCATCGAATTCCTTGTCTCACTACCCATCGACCAACAAAATAGATTTAAAATAAATATTTTTAAGTTGACTGTTTAGATCTGGGTGTATACATAAAATATACTAAAAAAGAACATAATGCAATTCTACCACGGCTCGGAAAGTCACTATCCAAATAGTATCTCAAATCCACCTACATGTTGACCGCCAAGTAGGTACTAAGATTTATAATTAGACTTTCTCCATCTTATTATAAAACGCGATCTAAATCTGTTACCGTACTAAATCAAAACTAACACGCAAGGAGCTGGAACGAGTTTAGTTCCGGAACATTTCTTAGATTGTTTTATAATAAGTATGCTCTAGTCAGGGAGGCCTTAGATATTTCAAAACGGAATGCCCTCAAAGATTTTCGGCAGTTATTCTCGAAAATAGTCACTTTAAAATCCACCCAACTCAAGGAAAACAAACCCTTCGTGATCCAACACGCCTTTGGCGATCCGAATATCGACTGGGCTTTGTTTACTGAAGTGGATAGGGAGCAAAATCGCTTATAAGTTTCCAGGGATTCGTGGGCAAATAAAACCAGCTTTTGTTTGTCCTGTGTGTAGGTAGAAGCTGTAGAAGTATGGATTTGTCAATAGGAACCTTATCGTGTTGAATATCAGATGTTACCTATGATGGTTTAGTGTAGTGTGTTAGAGTTTTGTACCAGTAGTAAGAATGCGTATCTCTGCCTCTGGGGCGGTAGAGGACGATAACCTGCACGTCTTTAACTGTCAGAACACAACGATGCTTAGATGACTCAGCGACAGATTATGATGTTATAGACTGTTTATAGTGGGGGGTTTAAAGGTTGGCAGCGCACTTGTGACTCCACGGGTGTCCATGGGCGGCGGCAATCGCTTACTATCAGGTGATCCGTCTTCTAGTCTGCAACCAATTACATAAAAAAGAAAAGTTTTTGTGGCTGTGACAGATGATAATATGTACGTCAAATAAAGCTTATGAAATCTGTTTCAATTTTCTCTTAATATGAGTAGACGGGAGTGTAGCCGAAATCCGGCCACAGTTTAGAAATGTAAGTAAAGAAACAGAATAAAGACACATAGAAATATCTTACAAATACAAGGGAAGATAGTAAGTAGGCAGTAGAAGGTCTGGTAGAAGAAGAATTTCTTGTGACTACGTGAATGATACGGAAAAAGTACTAGATCGCTCTTCCATGCGGCGTTGTCCAGATTGCAAATAATGATTGCCAACCTTCGAAAGACGACGGCATCTTAAGAAAAAATAGAAATACCTTCTTTTTTCACAATATAATAGTCCTTAGTGGAAACCAGGAGTGGTTTCTCATCTATTAAGAGCCATTTTTACACATCGACTATGGGATAATTTGTACATCCTCTATCCTTTGCAATCTTACTCACGAATGAATCATCTCAGAATCAGTATCTCTCTTTGAAGTGTCAAGCTTCGAGTAAGCATTACCTAGAAGACACAATATTCTAGTGAGTCCCATGTATTGTCTGTTTTATGGATGTCTTGGATAATCGGCTTTTTGATATTATGTTCATCCTCATTGCAATTCCAGTGTTTCCTTAACAGGAGGACAGGGCTAAGGACAAAGGACATCGAATGCGGATTATCGCGTGTGAAAAATCCGCTAGATGGCGTATTTAGGACTGCGGTCTATTTACAATTCGGTTTTTTCTTAACATGATAAGTCGAAATAACAATTTGACGAACGAAAAAACCAATGCTGTTGAATTTGGACCTCAATCCAACAGCGAGCCATTTTACCCGCAACATATGCCATTGGTGTACTGTCATCCATTGTACTGTGGGAAGGCGAGGCAAAATATTCAGGCGACGTTGGATTATGCGTTCCCATATCGCAAATCAACGCGAAAGCCTCTATAAATATCTATTTGAGCTCATGTTGCTCGCTTTTTGCGCTCCCCTCGATTTCTATGGGGGCGCCATTTTTCACAGGAGGGCCCGGTTTAAATAATATTTGAAGGTGTGCGTTATTCACGTGCTTGTATTAGAGTTTAGAGCTGTTTCGATTGGGAACAAACGTTTTATATCGCATATTCATGATCCGGCTTGAGCGATGGTAGATCAGTGGTTCAAAACGCGCCTTCCATACGTGGATTAGTGGTACGAATCCGAGCATGCACTTCTGGATTTTTCAAATCTATGTGCATATTAATACCATTAGCTCGGCGGTGAGAAAAAACAAAGTAAGGAAACCTGCACGTTCTGAAACGTGTAACAATGATTCAGTTGGTCTTGCTCCCCTAGTTCCCCTAGTCGCTTTATTGTACTTACGAGATTACCCAAATCCTGAATCATGGTACAATCGCACCCCGGGCTCCAGAGCGACAGCTTTGGATGCAACGATAAGATGAGAATATGAGGATTCATGATCTGGCTCGAAGGACCAATGTTTTTTTTATAACACGTTACGTCGCTACAGTTAACTTCTGGGTAAGCTCGCTCTATCGTAAGTTTCCACTCAACTCTAAGAGCTCAGTGTGAAGCCAAGTGCAAGCACACCGTCAATAAAAAAGCTCCAATTTGTCATGTACCTATGTACTAATATAATTGTATATCTGCCACATAGTCCACACATCTTTCAATATATATTATACATACGTGTATATACTAATAGCTATTTATTTTCTTATGTATAAGTGTATACACTCACTCGCAACCAGGTCCCACCAGAATACCAGCGCTTCCTCGGCACCGCAGATAGCGCCGTAGCAGCAAATGCTGAGGTCGGGACCTGATTGACCACACACAAACACACCATCTCTTCTTGTATCGAGAGCATTATACTGATAAAAACAAACATTTTCCCCCAAGGAACATAGGGTCTTATCTCACCTTCCCAAACCAAAGTAGATAGATTGATAGATAGATAATTAATATATTGCATCAAAGGACAAATTTTAAACATCGAAATAAAAATACCTTGTAAAATAAGGAGTGTGGAACCCTTTCCTAAATTTTCTGCATGTGTGCCGCAGCAGTGCAAGTGGGCCAAAGCTCAGTGGAGTTTCTGTTCAAAGACTCAGTCAAAGAGCAAAACACAGATTTTCAGCTTAAGCCCTGAGAGTACACGTAGCGCACCATAAATACCGAGTCATGTCATTGGAAGTAGGTACAATAATGGCTAGTTATTATCATCTTAATATCATAATTATGTCTAATTAAATTAAAAATTGATGATGCCTTATTCAATTGAATTTTAATATTATCATACATTTTAGAATTGTGATTGTTTTTACATACATTATCGATTGAAATATATAAATTTATAACAGATATTGGTTCTGAATTAAACTAAATGATTTATTTATATAATTAATATTAAATAAACTATTTGACTGGCATAATTAAAGATAATTTAAAGTAATCAGCTTTTTGGTGCACATTGTATAGGGAGGCTTTTTTTTTTTGAGATTAGACCGTAAGTTCCTTAGGGAAAAATGCCCTCGATAAGGGAGTAAGACGGTAAAAAAGCACGGGTGTCGAAAAGTAGTATCTTGTTAATTTTTGTTTTCAAACTCTATAACTTACCGTTACAAAAAGAACTTCAAGAACAACGCCTAGTGCGTCTCCTGGGAGGAAGTTTCAAAGGACTCAAAATAATGTATTGGTTAATTTTACGCCATGAGTGAAGTTTGTTCCAGCTCACTTTGAAAGAACTGAAATATTGATAGGTGTATCAAAGAGGGTTTAAAACTTATACTTGAGGATTGAAACTTTTATGGTAACGGAACGGAAATGTTCAGGAATAAATAACTTCGTCATACTAGAAGATATGGGTCTAATTCATAAATGTTTGTTAAACCTTTGTTCATTAAAACGGTGCTAGAAATAAAAAAAAACACTACATACAATAATAAATAAATAATAAAAAAAAAACATCATAATGAAAAAAAAAAATTTAGACATAGAATAGCATTAAGACTGTCTTAGAAATTTAAGGAACTTTTAGGCACAAACACAAAATTTAGTTACGCGGAGCACTGTATTTAACACAATAAAAACTAGCACAAAAAAGGCGCAGACCAAGAGTCTAGCGGAAAAATTTTTCATTTAAAAAAAAAACGGTGCTAGAAAGCAGTTTTTATTCTCTTTCCGAAAATTTTGTATGCGTTTGTGTTTTGCAAACGTATAAACTGCTCTATAACTCCATTTTAGCTAATAAAGATTTATTGAACGTTTATGAATAATGCCCATTTTTTGGTAAACGTTTTTTTGAAATGTCAGGATTAGATGCTGAAATGTCCTTTGAAATTGTATTGTATACCTACAGGGTAAATTTGGCGCTGGATGGAAACTACCTTAAATCCTTAAGTTACAACGTTTTACTTAAAGGAATTATTCCTTTATTATACAAAAAAAACTGCATTCAACAACATTAACTTGGTAAAAATTCCTTCATTTTGATTATTAAAATATAAAATAGAGTTAAAAACATTCAAGTACGTGTTTTTTTTTTAATTTCGATAATTTTACTTTTTAATTTGAAAAAGAATAATTTTAAAATCTGCTTATTCTAAAACGACTTAAGTACCATTATGGGACGAACAGTTGTAATTTCTTTGCTTCTTGTAGTGCCAAAAAAAAATTCAATATTCAGCTCCAGTCAGTCAACTGTCAATCAAATCCAAACGCGCCACCTGAAAAGTTGGAACAAAAATTTTAGATTCCTTATATCTATAAACATAAAGCTCAAATTTAAATGCCGATGGCGACGTAAGCGCGGTTTTTATGAGGCTTCTTTCGTAGCGGCAAAATGTCATCTGCTGTCTGTTATTATTTTTTTGGCGTAGGTGCTAACGTTCAGAAATAAATTAAAATATAAAAAAGTATAAAATTCGTTTTTTGATGTGTGGTAAATTTGAGAGTAATAAATACCGAGAGAAGTATAAATCATGTTCAGAAAGCCTAAAAACATGAATAGAGATCTAATTTTTATATCATTTTTTGATGTAAAGTTGTCAATTCAAAATATATTGTGTTTTTTTTTAAAAAGTAATGGATGTTTTCTTTAAGGAAAACATCATTACTTATCGTATTTTAGGTAGTTACCCTCCGAGGCCAAATGTTTTTGCCGCCATGTACGGTTAGCATCAACAGTAGCTTAACATATTAGTACCATGTCGAAGTAACATTTTGTACAGTCAACTCCAAAAATATGTATACACTTTAGGACGTTGTCACAATATATAATATAAGTAGACCTCTACTTTCTTATAGGTAAGATTTTTGGAGTTGATTGTACATACCCCTTAGGAATTGACTAAAGTAGGCAGAACAGTGACATTGACATGGTACTACAGTGTTAAGCTGCTTTTGATGCTGACCGTACTATTCTAAGGACCTACATAATCACATTTTCATAAGAAGAAAAAAAAAATGGGTTTCAAGGTCTGGAGTAAACAATAAAACTAGAAAAATACAAGCCAGTGAAGCTTCACTGGCTTGTATTTTTCTAGTTAGGTATGTAGCTAGCTAGGTATGTACCTAGCTAGGTATGTCATAAAATATAAGTATCACTTAACGTAGAGAGCCTCAGCGGGCTAATGGCTAGTGTTGTGACATGTTAGACCGGTTAATCCCGGTTAGTTACGGTTCATCTGTGCTGTGTTACGCTGCGTAAGTGAGGGTACCGGAGGCCCAATCCGGGGGAAGGGAGGGTTTAAAGGTTGCAGCGCACTTGTGACTCCACTGGCGTAGCGGGTGTCCATGGGGGGCGGCAATCGCTTACCATCAGGTGAAGCGTCTGCTCGTCTGCTCGTCTGCCACCTATCAAACAAAAAAAACAAAACCCGCTCGGCCGGACCGATACCACGGCCTCACAGAAAACCGGCGCGAAGCAGCATTGTGCTGTGTTTCGCTGCGTGAGTGAAGGTACCAGCGGCAATCGCTTACCATCAGGTGTCTGTTCGTCTGCCACCTATGACATTAATAAAATTCGGTTGAGCGTTGATATCGCTATTGTTAGACAGCTGCAAGGAAGCCATTAATATGCATGGAAGCATTTTTAAATTTTAATTGCAATTTTTTATACAAACTTACCTAGTTTTAAGGCTTACTAAATTTTCACTTTTTTTTCGGTTTTACTGCTATGGTAATTATTTAAAAGGTCGATATCAGAAAGGTTGAATTTTTAATTAAAATGTTCAAATATGCTAGTTCACAAAATACACTGGACAGCCAATAAACCGAAACGGTTTATGGGCTGTCCAGTGTATTTTGTGAACTGTGAACATAGACAAAATATATTTTCCGTGGCAGAGCCATTCGGCATGAATAGGCTGGCTCGACCGGAATGATACGACCGGTTTCACTGAAAATCGGCGTGGAGCAGTGCTTGCGCTGTGTTTCGGTGAGTAGATGAGGGTACTGGAGGCCCAATCCGGGGAGATAGAGAGTTCAAAGTTTGGCAGCGCACTTGTAACTCCGCTGGTGTTGGGGTGTCTATGGGTGGCGGCAGTAGCTTACCATTAGATGATCCGTTTGCAGCCTATTACGAAAGAAAAAAGCTTTTACCTAATCCTGTAATAAAAATATCAGTATTGGTCCAGCACTAGCCTTGTCCGGCCCCCACTGAGCCACGCCGCTAATGAACCTATGGCTCTCCGCCATTAGCTGCGGTAGAGGGCGCTTGGGAGCTGAGATTATGGAATACGCGATTATAAACCTTATGGGTAACATCTATCATAATATGCTGAATGGAGTGACAACCGTGCTGCAAACGTTTGAATCCCCTTTCCCCCGGATCGGACGCCCGGTACGCTCACTCAGCGAAACACAGCATATACCCCTTTTTTGTGCAGCCGTGGTATCACTCCGGTCGAGCCGGGCCCATTCATGTTGAAACTTGGCACCACCGGTCAAAATTGCCACAAATTCCAACCAGCGAATTGCAGTTAAACCTTATTTTCTAAGCTCACGAGCGTCTGACGCTCTCCCGGATATAGAGGGGTTTAGTATCTACTGAATTATGCAAGATAATGGAAGTAGAGGGCTGAGCAAACGTTCCCGGAGATCCGAGGGTACTCCCACCATACCTAGATGCACTGGTTCCTTTTTGGCAAATAACTTTATAAGTAAAACATTCCGATGTTTTACTTATAAAGTTATTTGCCAAAAAGGCCAGAATCGCAAAGACTCGCGTCAGGCGATAGAGTATTTCATTCATTAATTTTGCATGAAATTCGACACCGACTCCCACCATACCGCCTGTCAACAAACTCTTCGATATCAATGTCGACTGTTGAACAGGTTTCCTTGGTCCCCTTTCCTACTTCGTCCCCTCCACTTCGCACGGTCTTGTACATCCCTAGTGGTCAGTTTATTAGCACGCATGTCATTCTTTTTTTAGATCTACCCATTCTGTGTGGTGGTGCTATGGCCTGTCACTTCTTTCCCCCGTATCTTGCGCAGGGCGTGATCGTACCAACGTAGGCGATTCTCCAGCAGTTTTTGACGTGACATTCCACTTTACGGCTGGCATTTTATCTTTGATTCTTCATCTTTTGATCCCAATTTATATCCTTAATATTAAAAAAGGAACCTGTACAATGTAAATTACAGTTTCCTTGAGTTCTTTAATGAATTTTTCGAGTAAGTACACAAAATTTGGATGTATTTTCCCTTACATTTCCTTTCGTAAAGCACTTTTTCTTTGGTATTTAGAAAAAAATATGTAATAATCTTTTCCATAGCACTAAACGGGCTTTGCTTGCGAGAGGAATGCGAATTAAGAGATAGCAGTGTAATTCTAAATATATACATATTTATCGATGAAAAATATCGATATCTTTAATAAGTACCACACTCTTTTGTAGCTTTTCCATTAAATCAAGGTGCGTGATTGAATTTCTAAAAAGTATCGTAGATTGCTTCGTTCTATTTTTACTTTGAAAGGGTTTCGGCCCCACCCTACAATCTACTAAAACGTTTACAAATTTTAAATTAAACATACCATTATATCGCCATCCTTCGCTTACTGTATATCTATGTAGATCGTTTTGTTAGCTGAATTGCACCTTAAAACTGAAGTGGTAAGATTGTTTTTAACTTTCTTTGGGAATAGATCTATTTTGGTCCATACTGTTCAAGAAAAGGCAATGTGCACCTAATAACCGTAGCGTGAAGGTCGTTTATGAAAGTATTCTTTAGGATAGGTATATAAGTTTTCAAGAAAAGCCAAAGTGTACCCTAAAGCTATAGCAATAAAAGTGGTTTCGTAAGTTTTCAGCGGCGTTTGTATAGCCCTCGACACAAAGGGTTGCCGAATATTGCTAAAGCGGCACTTTTCGCCGGATTTTTATGGAGAAACTTCTCTAATGAAAGACTGAAGACCGAATGCGATTAGGTCGACTTTTTAAGAGATTTTCGTTGAAACTTTATTACTTTTAATGTAGGTACTTTTTTAACGAGTTTGGTGAGATTATTTAATTTACAAAAATGATTTTTGGTAGATTTAAGAAAAAGCCACGAGTATCCTTTTTGGCCTGTAATAAAATTAATATATCACACTGATAATCTAGTCTTAGACTTAGTTATTCCCTGTACCATGAGTAATAGATAACGATTGCTGGGATCGTCTCCCAGTATACCCAGACTCAAGTCAACGTAGAAAAAAAATTGTCTCACTTGGAATTCGAAAGGGCCTTAAGTATTTTTGCCCGTAATTTTTTTTTCTAACTTAGGCAGGCACTCTTGGATATTGGCAATATTCAAGCACGGAAATGTAGGCATGCATAGATATCGCTGGTTTTAAAATAGTAGAGCAATTTTCTAAAGAGGATAGGTATATGCCCTATGTACAGTCGGGGAAACTGGCGCTTAACCACCTGAAGAAATAAAAATAAAGTGGTTAAGGGATCATTCGTGATGGTCTAGTGGTTTAAGTACCGGTCTGTGATCTCGGGGTCCTGGGTTCGATTCCCGGGTTGAGCAAAAAATAGGTATGTTTCGAATTTTTCTAACATTGCTCGGGTTTGTGATCACCAATCCGGATTAGACAAGCGTGGTGATTAAGCCTCATCCTATCAAAGTAGCGATAATCTTATTTCCATGATGGAGGCCTTTGCCATGCAGTGGGACAGTATATAGGCTGATACTATAAGCGCCGTTTCCCCGTACCTGCTTGAAGATAGAGGTACGCTATAAAATATGTATAACATAGACATATGTTTTTTATTCCCTGACACAAAATAAAAAGGGGATGTGTGAATGTCTACGGTATCGCGTTTAATTCGATGTAAGAACCCGAACTACCCTCTAAAATATTACATCAACAGTTTACCGATACCGCCGCTAGGTGGCGGCAGGTGACACTAATGGACTTCCTGATTGTATCGAATCGTAACTGAGCGCTTCCGGTCACCGGACAGCAATATCCGGCCCGCTGTCGTTTCGGGAATGGAGCAATCAGAGAGTTCTAAGAGGTTGTAATAAATATTTATGGACAGTTATTTGATCAGCTACGAAATATAATATCTTTTGGTTTTTGACAACCTTCTTTTAACCCCGACACAAAATTAAAAATGATTATAATCTTCTCACCGAGCGGTGGTAGCCCAGTGGATAAGAACGCGCCTTGCATTTCATCATCATCATCATCATCGTCAGCCCATTTAAGTCCCCACGGCTGGGGCACGGGCCTCCCTCAATCAGATGAGGGGTAATTGCCATATTCACCACTCTTGGCAGACGGGTTGGTCAGGGTTTAGATATAAATGCAGATTTTCCTTCTCTGGGCGCTGATGATCATGCCAGCAGCTTTACCTTAGTCGCCTTTTACGACACCTCGGTAAGAGTGAGGGTGGCCTATTCTACTCTGCCGGGACCACACGGCAACGGCCTTGCATTTACAAGGTTGGAATCCGAGCATGCGCATGCGCCCTTGGATTTTTCACATCTATATGTCCATTTTTCTACCATTAGCTCTATTGCCGGTCAGCGGGGCGTAGGTTATTGAAACAACGAGAATTTCTAATATTCCAAGTATATTTACTGGATTTCATACTTGTACGTGAAAAGAAAACGTTCTAACAAAGACAGAAACTTGACACTTTTAGTGTTGTCTAACATTATAATACAATGAGGTCTTATTAAAATTTGAATATTGGCAAGATAGATTTAACGAATCTTCAAGATTTAAGGGTCGTCACTTCGCAAGTATATAGCCGGTGATCCCACGTCGTCCATGGTTTTTCAAAAGAAAAACAATAGAAAAGTCCATTGTATCTACCATCAGTCGCTTGCGAATTGGACATGCCTGCACTCCGGTCTTTTTAAATAAGATACACGTTAAAGACTCGTCACTCTGCGAATGTGGCCTAGAGGAGGGTACACCGGAACACATTTTCTTCAACTGTCGGAAATACCCAACTTCGTTGTATGACATCCTTCCCTCGAAAATTCCTCGCCCCATCAACTTCCCTTTCCTTCTTTCCCTTTCCTCCTCACGTTATATTGAATATTTATGTAACTATATCAAATTGTATAATATAAGATTATAGTAACAGTTTCTATGAATCTCCCAATTAACAAAGTTTGTGTTGTCTAAATGTGTATGTCAGTGTACGTTCTGTTTGTTTTAGGTGATGTTTAATAATAACCCATACTCAATCATCTGAAGAGAACCAGCTCATTTCTCAACTAATTTTCTGAGGAACGTGTCTCTTTAATCACTTGACATTGGCAGAGTTGTCTCGTAAGAGCAACAGCAAGTCATAAAAAAAAAAAATCCTCCACCATCAACAAGCTCGGCGGTAGGGTGGTAAACCTTCGTCTCGGATAGTTTCTCAAAATTGTGGATACGTACAATATTTGAGATATTGATTATAAGCACCTTTGGATTTATATGTCCATATTTGCCCTGAACTGCTGTCTGAAACATTAATATTAAGTAAATATTAATGTCCCAATAAGGTTGCCGCGAGCATCTCGGTATAACTTATTCGGCTTGAGGAGCTCCAAATCAAATGTTGGTAATTTTTCCCCCTTAAACAGATTAATTCGCCAGTATAACATACAATCTAAAAATACTGATGTCGATATAAGTTGTGGTTCTGTAGTTAAATTTAAAAAACTAGTTCTCCCCAAAAGGTGTCAAAAACACCTCTCTTTGTAGTGAAATAGATTTTAGTAATATTTAATTCATTCTTCAACACTACCTACTGTTACTGTTGTCAATATTGTATGCCGTTGTCACCTATAAGTAAGATTTCGTTTAGATTGATTTATAAATTTTCTGGTGTTATTATTGTACCTATCATGTACTGATGTAAATTTTGTTGGTGATCTTATAAATAAATAATAATAATTTCTACTATTAGCTCGGCGGTAAAACGGTAAACCTGCTCGTCTCCGATAATTTCTCAAAATTGTGGATACACACAATATTTCAGATATTGATTCTGAACGTGTAACCATGACCCAGGTAATCTAGTTCCCCTGTCCCCTGGTTGCGAAGGTCAGACGGCAGTCGCTTCAATGTAATTCCCAGACTTCCGACTTTGACTGACCGGATGGCGCAATTGGTAGTGACCCTGCCTCTTACGCCGAAGGTCGTGGGTTCGATCCCCACCCTGGACAAACATTCGTGCGATGAACACTTGTGTTTTGTTCAGTGTCTGGGTGTAATATATGTGTATTTAAGTATATATTTGTGTTCCTCTGTTGTCTGATATCTGTGACACAAGTGCTTAAGCTACTTAGTACGGAATCAGGTCAACGTATGAGATGTTGTGAGAATTATTATTATTATTACTTCCTGAATCCTAGATCGTAGTACAAGCTTACCCTAGGCTCCGAAGCTTTGGACGAAACTAGGGGATTACACGCTAAGATGAGTTTAATCCTCCCACCGAACAAACAACAGTAATTTCAGCTAAAATAAAAACACCAGAACTTCCTCCTAAATCGGATTATTTTTCCAGCGTTTAGAGGATACAATTTTGAACAAAACGCAACCCTTTCCGGGGTCAGATTCACTGCCACCCATTCAGGTTGTGCCTTAATTTGGGCGCCCAATCGCTTATCACACAAAGGACGGCGAGGTGAGGGGTTTTCTCTCTGGGGTCCCCTCGTTTTCTGGTCTATTCTTTCGTGTAAGTACGGTGCTTTATTTGGGCGAAATATTTTGCTCAGTGACCATAAAGTGTCAGTTGGAAATGTTTATGAGCTCTTTTACGGATCACCTCCTCCATCAGTTTTTATTGATTGTAACATATTTCACATTTAAGTAAAATAAAAAACGAAATTAAGACAACTATAATTAATTAAGACGGGATGTATTGTGTAAGACAACATTATGTACTCACATATTTTGCTCGACGTTTCGAATACGTTACAGCAGCCTCCTCCTCCACCAATCGTCATTATCATACCAGGATAGTACGTGAAGTGATTGAGATCAAGAAGTATAAGACTTTCATTCGGGAGGATGGATTTAAAATGTTATCGACATGGAATCCTGTAATTATCAAGTGCAAACTCCATGCTAGGCCGTTGCTAACGCAAACAAACCGATACTGTTAGTGTAGTGTGTCCGAGTAGCTTCACTGACAATTCATCCAGCATTGGCGAATTAATATCGGAAATTTGAGGGTGTCCGAAGATTCACAGCCCGGCCCCAGCAGACGACGCCGTGCACCGCCAGTTCGCTTGTGACCACGACTGCTGTAACGTAGTCGAAACGTCGAGCAAATATAAGTACATAATGTTGTCTCACATAATAAATTTCGCGTCTGAATTAATTATAGTTATAATGTAACGCGAAAATCTAAAAAACGAAATAAGGGCATTCAAAATTGCTAAAAAGTTAGCAATATTTTTATGGCCAATAAAACTTTTTCTAAATCTTGTTAAAGATGATTGTGACATGAATGTCGTGGGCAAAATTTCGTTCGATTTTATTTTATTGGATGCTATTGGTGGTAGTTACTATGGTTTTGGCGACGATTGCGCATCCAGTTGCAGTGCAGACTGATCCCGCATTCATCGATTTCTTGTCCAGTAGCCATGGGTCGATATAGTTACTTAGTTATAGGTGCATAATAACTGTATTCGCGCGCTAGGAGAAGTTGTTTTGATTTGTAAGCTGTAATAATTTTATATTTAAACTGTAGATACCCACCCCACACTCCTATTTATTCATTATAATAATTTAATAGTATGTATCTCATTATTATTTGATATCTTCTTCTTAGTAGATATATTTAGACACAAATGTAAGTATTATATACCCACATTACACGCATACACGTTAGTACACAAAATACACTAGACAAGCGTCCGTGGTCCTCACTCAGCTGGTCTCACTGAAAACCAGCGTCATGGCCTTTGTCTGGGCTGTGACATAAGCTGAGTGAGGGCCATTTATACTAGACGTCATCATAACACACCATAATATTCACTTGGAACTGTCTGGCACATGATTGAATATATTTTTGTTTTGTTTTCCTTTTGTTTTTATTTATATGTATTTATAATTGTTTTATGTTTTATTTTCTGTATGCGCCAAATTGTGTTCTGTATACAACTGCTATATGTTCTGTGTTGTAATGTCTATAATAATAAATGTTTTTTTTTCGTTCAAAATAAGCGTGAAAAATTGCAAATCCTTATTTATTTAAGATATCTTGCTCAATTTTTCATTTATTGCCTTAATTTCGTTACAATCACAAAACTGGTGGCGGCGGCACTGATTCGTAAAAGGGCTCTTAAGTTGAGAGTCGGGATTAGCTGCGAGTATCGAGAAGTGCGCTGATAACGTTTTCCCATTATCCCCTAATTGGGCCTCCCTCGCTTTCAAAGTCAAAAAATGGTAGACTCAAATGTGGTCACTTCGCCCAAATCGGCTGTGTTTGGACACGCCTAGGTCCCAGATAAAGCGGGTTCATGTCAACTGTTGGGGGTGGATTTGAGGGGACAGGAGGGGTCCAACAGGGTCGCGATGGGATGTGTCCCGACGAATGAAATATCGCTTCCGATTCATTGCGTTTTATTCATTGCCGGTGTTAATTGGATTTTCACTTGCTTAGCTAAATGCGATTAATTTAGTACTATAATGGAATTGGTTTTCATATTGGATATTAAGCTAATAGATAGCTAGTACTGAATATGTACTCATATTTCAATGTGTTTGAATCGCGCTATCTTTGCCATTGGAAATAGGATGTATGTCTTTGCCTCCCTTTCTCATAAAAAACTAACACTTAACCGGTTTCAGGTCATAATACTTGGCCAAGTATCTTAGCTCCATTAATATTACATGAGTTTCAAGAATCCTTTTAGGTACAATGTTTAGAGATAAATTAAAAATACGGTTTCTCGTAAATTTATTTTTGTGTGATAGGTGGCAGACGAGCAGACGGATCACTTACCATCAAGCGATTGCCGTCCCCCATGAACAACTGCGATACCAGTGGAGACACAAGTGCGCTGCCAACCTTTAACTTTTGCCCGGATTGGGCCTTCGTTACCCTCACTCACGCAGCGAAACACAGCACAGTGCTGCTTCTGGTCGAGCCGGCCAATTCATGCAGAAGCGTGCTTTTCCCAAGGTCACGCTAATAAAATTGTAATATAAAAAATCAATGAAAATATCTTTTCTTTTTCGAAGAATAAAAAAAGATATGTCGAGGCCCGAACTATTCACTTAGCACTTAGTAATTTCATCACATCACAAATTTGTTCATTGAACGTATTTGTGATCTATTATTTTTATTAAATTAATGGCAGACGAGCAAACGTATCACCTGATGTCGCATTTGAGATCAGTTTAAGTCATTTGACTTAAATTTTAAAATAGAAAAAAATATCATCATATTACTCATCAGGTGTTCAGAAGCGATGGTCATTAACAATGATCACTTTTAAATCTTCGTTGGCTATAATCAGAAGAAACAACTCGGCTGCAGCTCATAACGGGAGAGTTTAATTCCCGTCCTATTTCAAACGCTCCTAATGTGGAAGCTTTGCCTTATCCCGTTCGAGCTCCAGTGAGCTTCAAACTCATTTCCTGTCTCTCTCTTTTGTACAGGTGTACCGGGAATAATGGACCGGATTGAAAGGGATGGATGAGTTTCTGTATTTGATAGGTCATTTGGACATCTCGTTTAGTTTAATGAGGGTATCGACTGTTTTTATTGAATGTTGAGAGTGTATGAAGAGAGGGGGTTATGAGTTACGGAGGTTTGTAAATAAAGATGTTTATGTAAAAAATAACTCTATTACATATATAATACATGCCGTATTTCAGTATTTTCATCCCATACTTAAGTGTAGCATTAAAATACTGAAATCCTTTCATCCCTATGAGACGGGACCCTGAATTCAACATTCGGTCGACCATTAGGTCCATCCTCCTCAATTGTACCTAATGCATATTCATCTGAACATAAGAGACAGGGTTTTATTTCTTAATTTACATATGAAATAAGCTTAGGAGGGGTTCAAATACCTCTTCTGAAATTTGAAAGTTATCGTGGGTGTTCCACGCTTCGGCATGAATAGGCCGGCTTGACCGGAGTGATACGTCACCACCGCGGCTTCACAGATAACCGGCTTCTCTTCTGTGTTTTTCCGATTGAGTGAGGATACAGGAGGCTCAATTCGGGAGGAAAATGGAAATGATAGGCAGCGCACTTCTGACTACACTCTGGTGTTGCGGGTGTCTATGGGCGGCGGCAATCTTTTAAATCACCTATCACATGAAAAACAAGTTTTTTTTACTAACCTCTAAATTATGCTGGTTAGAAAAAAACACGATCTAAAAAGTACGAAACAAGAAAATTGTCTGTGCTGAAATGATTATGCCGTATCGCCGGTGGTCGTATGCCACATTGATTTTATTTGATTATTAATAATGAATCTGTTTTGCTACAGTAGGTGGCATACGATCACGGCGATACGGCATAATCATTTCAGCAGAGACAATTTTCTTGTTTCGTACTTTTTAGAGCGTGTTTTTTTGGTTATGTAAATAAAATTACATATTTGAAATGTGCTAAAAGAGCTCTTTCATTTGATACCCTACACGGAACCGTCAAGCATTGTTTTTTTTTTAGTTCCTTATTCTAAGTCCCCTAGAGGGCGCTGCAATCATTTCATTTCGTGACGTGATGTTGCCTATAACCAGAAGACAACCAATACGCTTCTAACGACATCTCATTTGTACAAATATGATAACTAGTTTAGAAGTTATGAGGGAACAGATGAACAACCATACATACATACATACTTACATACATACAGGTCAAAATCATAACCCTCCTTCTTGCTTCGCCGTAGTTGGGTAAAAACAACCTTTCATCGACTCGAGTCATTAGGGTTACCCACCCTTTTCCTTTATTTAACTACTTTGTTAACTTTGAGCTATAAATCACTGAAATAATATTGTTCTTGTCTTCAATAAGCCAAAGGAATTCCATTCCTTTGGGTTATGTATGACGTGACGTGAAAATAAAATGGCGAACAGGTTTTATATCGTCATTTACAATCTGTGCGGATAAAGAATGGGATCAGAAATGGCGGCGCATCTATTCACTTCTCGCTCGCACACCCACGAATATAGACGCAAATAGTGTGCGAGTGAGAAGTGAATAGATGCGCCGCCATTGCTGATCCCATTCTTTATCCGCACAGGATGTATGTAATTTTGAGCTCAATAT
Organism: Marasmia exigua; assembly: GCA_019059595.1. Lineage (NCBI taxonomy): Eukaryota > Metazoa > Arthropoda > Insecta > Lepidoptera > Crambidae > Marasmia > Marasmia exigua. The sequence goes on from CM032482.1 coordinate 20,147,258, forward strand.
TACAATGCCGGTTACCTGTGCTTGTAATTAGGAATATTTCATTATAAACTAAATAAAGGGATCGTAAAGAGGCGCTGTTAAACAAAACCCTTTACGGAGTCTGTGGTAGGACCATAGACTTAGAATAGCCGCCCTGCTAGGACACGTGAATGAGAATATGAAAGGTCATTTGTCATTTTGCTATTTTTTTCTCCCCGAAAATGTTGTCGTGACTTTTTCCTCATAGATTTTGAGGATTCGGTGTTCTGTCTGAAAGCTAGCATGTCCGTTAAAAATATCATCAAGTTTACTCTGTACCCAATTATTCATCAAATTGATTCCATATTACTCTTTTCAAATTAAGCATTTACATAAACATAAGCATTGGCGTTTACTGCTAAAGAAGTTGCAATTACTACGCAAGATTTAAAAAATAGGATTTATGATACGAATTATTGGCTGCAATAGTTTGATACTACATGTTTGAAGTTAATAAATCTAGTGATTAATTTATTTGCTATTTCTAACTCAAGGATTAAGTTTTGGTTTTATGGTCAGTCAAATGTTGGTGTCAGGCACACCATCATTTGCCCAAAGTTGTCTACCAAAAAAGCTTAAGACTTTGCTCAAGTTTGGCGACGAGGCGCGGCGGCGTCGGTCTCCGCGCGGAACGGGATCGATCGCGACTCACCACAGTCACTTGCGTAACAAACCTACATGGCAATATTGGCGCCACGTTGGGTACAGTGGTAGCATTGCATCGTAATCTGTTGCACACTGTGCAGATCTTTGTGAGAGTATGGCGGTGTTTTCCTGAAATCGATAGTGAGTCTCTTGCGTTGCCAACTTACAAGGACCAATTTACTGATTACAATCTATAAGAGTGTTGCTGATTTGTTGCTTCTGTTACTATTTTGTATATACTGTAGCAAAACTTGAGCAGCGTTTTCATCAAAACGTGGGAAGCTTTTATTGATATGCGAAGAACCTGTGATGGAACGCAACTGAATATAACACTTTCAGTGATAATATTAAGTATCCACGAATGATTTGTGCTGTTATTGAATTATGTATATTTATTCGAAGGTCAAAAGACCATTCTCACGATCCTATTTGCATGATCAAAACCTTGATATTTAATTCATCATCATCATCATCATCAGCCCATTTAAGTCCCCACTGCTGGGGCACGGGCCTTCCTCAATCACATGAGGGGTAATTGCCATACTCACCACGCTTGGCAGACGGGTTGGCGAGGGTTTTGATATAAATGCAGAGTTTTCCTTCTCTGGGTGCTGATGATCATGCCAGCAGCTTTACCTTAGTCGCCTTTTAGGACACCTCGGTAAGAGTGAGGGTGGCCTATTCTACTCTGCCGGGGACCACACGGCCACATATATTCACGGATATTTAATTATTTAAGACAATCTCTTTCCTAAAGGATACGCTAAAGGAAGCAACTGCATACAAAGTTTATTAGAATGCGTAATGTCAACGTAAAGTTTATCTCTCAGAGGTAAATTAAACTAGCCGTTCTTGATGAGCCTAATTCTCTAATTACTGAGGTCTCTACCTGCTTACAAGTATTCATAATGGACGTAGGTTCTTCATAATGAGTTCTTTTTGAATTCTTCAATTTAATTCACTGAAGCGAAAGTACAAGTATTTTGCTCGTTTTTGTCTAGTGAGCAAAAAGCAATCTCTTTTTATGCTAAAGTTTCCCATCAAAACTTTTACCAAGACGTAAACCCATGAATGCCTGTTGAATTTATTTCAAACCATTTTAGGTGCACTTCTCCTAGAGCCAAATGTGTATTCCAAGTACGTGCCGCATCAGCGTCGAGTGGAACAATTGTTCATGGCGCACACTCGACCCAGTTCGGTTGGATCCATACCGCGGGTTTTGGAATATACTCGTTTATGTAGTGGAGAGAGGAAATGAAACATTTTGGAATCAATTTTAATTCTCGTTGAAATGAAATTATGCCCTCTGTGTATATCATTTTACCATGCCAGTTTACATGTTTACTCAGATGTCGTTGTACGTTTTATTAAATGTGATGTTCTCTATCATCTAAATCACATTTGACTCAGTTCGTTAGATACATACTACGGGTATTTGGCGAATGCTTGTAGATGGTTTTGGAGAGTACAATTGACAATCTTTCCAGCAAATCGTGCTTCTCATTTTTATGAGAAGCACGATTTGCTTCGAAATAACATGCCTGTTTGTATTTATGCCTCAGTTGTCTTTTTGTACCAGTGATGGTCTCGGTCAGAATCGATCTATTGTATTCCATATCGTGTGCTTAACATCGTTCGGATGGATTCATACTGCGGGGTTTGCCATTTACTCAATGAGGAGCGCAAATGGCTATTCTAAATGATCGGCTTTTTTTGTTTCTTGTCCGGCTAAATTACTTGGTGTGTGCTAGGTTTAGTGTAGCATTTTAGTTTTTTAACACCTGTCAACTCTATATTATTATGATCATTTTGCAGCTGCCTTAATACAAGATGTTACCCTGTTATATGAGGTCCGTATCGATCCTGCCACCCCGGTCCGTGCTCAGACGAGACGGCGCCGGAAGACTAGGGACGGTACGATAATGTCTTTGTCAACTATATGACCCATCATCATCAAATTTCCCTTCAGATTTCCCGTTGCGTCCAAAGCCACTTCACTTCACTTCGGTTGTAGCCCGGGGTCCGCTTTCGTGCTTTGCCATTTCAACTTTGCATGGTCTTCAGCATCCATAGTGGTGAAACTATTGGTATACATGTTATATCCTAAGATGTTAGCCAAGCCTTCTTTGGTCAACAGGGTTGTTTGATTATTGCTTTTAGACTACTATTGATTGGATCATACGCCCGAGACTTTATGGTTAATTTATTTTTCTTTTAGCTTTGTAACATGTGATTGGATCGGTTCTTCTAATCTAATGGCTCGTACGTTTGTCTTAAGCTGTCGAGTTGCGTGATTGAATAAAATTTTCGTGATTTAACCCTAAATCTCTATGCTTGCATGTAACTGTAAACCCTTTGACCCTCATCATTACGTTGAGATACGATAATCCAAGGGATTTCTTGTAGTCACCAATAAGATAAAATTTGAGGGAGCGAAGCGATTTGCCTCCACGTTCATAATGCGGACAGCTAAGGAATGGAGCTCCTTGCCAAGGTCTGTTTTTCCGGACCACTACAATCTGGACATCTTTAAGGCAAGAGTGAACAGGCATCTTCTAGGCGAACGCGTTACATCCTAGACCTCATCGTCACTTTCCATCAGGTGAGATTGTGGTCAAGCGTTAGCCTACAGTTCATAGTAAAAAAAAAAATATAATTTGTAAATCTTATTAACTTCAACTACCGACTTTAATCTTGGTTCTACTATATTATTAGACACATTACTTTGATGAAATAAAAAAATATATGTATAGTTCTCGCAATGACCATTTGAGACAAGCAAATAGTCAATGGTGTTATAAGAATGTTATAATAATATAATATTTGACATGCTCTTCAATACTATTTTATTTAATGTGTCAAAGTTTAATAAATAATTGTCAGATTAAAAAAAACAAATTATTGTTAGTTGAAGAGATCAAATACAAAGAAATTAAAAGTAGTTGACATTCTAAGTTCTATTAAAAGGAAATAGGCGACAAAAGCTGTAACTTTCCTTTTAAATTACAGGAAATAAAACTTTCCACTTACACACAGGTAAAAGCCCTTACTAAAGTGTACAAAGTTAGTGCTAACATTTTTAAACCAGATATTAAAATACTGTTGAAAGAAGTATATTGCCTTTGACTTAGTCTGGTATAAAACCTTACATGACCAGTTTCATTTGACACGTGCCATCTATCTAACTTAAGAAGTGTCACAGGGCCGTTAGTGTTTTTTTACAATTTTCTATAGAATATTTGAATTAATTTATATGAAAATTAGCCTTGTCGCTCAAGATAGCCTTACTGCATTAGCGCTAAAGAGAAGAGTCGTTACCCTGTTACGTCATCCTGGTATCGATCCTACCGCCATCTCTCGACGACCCCAGCTGGAAGTATTTGCAGACAGAATGTTGAGAATAATTTAGGAGTAGTGGGAATAATTCGGGTATTGCTAAGTTCTGTAACTTAGCAACAGCTTGAGCAACAGATGACTGTAGAGATATAGGGCACTTTAGGGATCCCTCTAATATTCTAGGCTCTACTTATATGTGTACCTTCGTGGTGTTATTCTAGCTTCTTGTGTGTGATGTGGACTCTATATATTCTATAAAGGTACTTACTGGCGTGTGATGGGAGGCCTATCTATCAGGAGATTTATTTTAATAACATAACCACCGTTTCCAAGGTTATAGTGCAGCTTTATTTATTATTCACTCACTGTTCATCATATTATACTTTTCAAGGTCCCAGCGTTAATTACAATATTGTAATCATTCTTCACATTTATTTGTAGCTAAACAATATTGGTGTGAAGCATGTTCTTTATAATTATTATGTATCCACGTATGGGCACCGCGTGCTTCGTCCATTTATTTATAGGGACATTTTAAATGCACTTGTATAAAACACACTACTACTTTCGTGATTATAGACGCGAAGTGTTGTGATGTTTATGTGTTTTTAATAATATTTATATTTATTACGGTCATAATAGACACGTAATATTGTATAAAACATTAAATACTCATAGCAACTCTATCACCCGGCCTTTTCTTGCATAGAGATAAAACAGTAAGTCCTTTAGTGCCATCATACTAAAAACAAAACGGAAACGGATCCAGTGCGCCTCAGGGATGTCATACGTTAAAAATAGTTAATGTTCCGTAGGATTCGAATAATGACTGTGTAACTTAACAGCATAGGACTTTTTTAGATCAGAACGCTTCTCTCTTGCGTGTCGTGGTCCGAATAATATTATTCCTCTTGATTTTTCTATCTACTCTAATCTATCTACCTCAGCGGGTGAGGGTGCCGCATCATGAGAAAACCTGCTCGTTTCGAATAGTTTCGGGAATGTATAACCATGATTCCGTTGGTCTGGTTCCCCTGTAAAAGGGTTGCGAAGGTCAGACGGCAGTCGCTTCATTGTAATTACAAGATTCCTCAAATCCTGAATCATGGTCTAATCAAACCCCAAAACTACAGCTTTGTATGGTCCTATTCGGACCAGATATCACTGCGATCAGTTTTATCTGTCGTGATCGCCGCTGTGCTACATATCAGTCCCAAACCCAAACCCTGCACATTTTAAAAAGTAACTTACTTGTTTGGGACTGATGTCCCTAGCTTCATTGGGGGTTAGTCAGCGTTACTAAAAAGTCAAGTAGACATGTTACGTGGCTTACATTGTACAGGCCGCAAATAAGTCCGGTGAACTTGACTGCTCAGAAATAATTTTTCGTATTAGGTGAGCTATTTTACAAGTGTGCTTATTAACGGCGAGGCGCTACACTGTGCCGCAGCCTCTACGTTAGATGTAGTTGGTTGGATGCGGCACGTACCCACTAGAGAGTAGAGTACAGTGTATTGATATTAAAGAATTCTTAAACATACGCGTTAGCCAGTATATCCTATTGTGTCTCTCTTGCACACGTTATTTATAGTCTGTCTCTGTCTCACGCTGAAACCACGCTTAGATCATTGTGTAATGTATGCTGTGCGTAATCGTCGGCCAGCGCCATCTATTGGCGCGGTTTGAAACTAATTTCCTAAAACTAAATGAGGGCCACTAGCGTAGATATTAAACTCCAGAGACTAAAGACCAAAGCTGTAATAACTCTTTGCGACGGGCGTAATGGACATGTCATTTCCACTGTTACATAATGTAGAGAAATTCCATTTCACACTCCGTGCAGATAATAAAATGAGTAGTTATGGAAACGGATGTTTGCTTATGAATACATTTCTCTATGGTACGTAGGGCTGCCAAATTGAATTAATTCATCTCATACATTGACCTCAAGGTACTGTTTGTTACACATGCTTATTTTCGTGCTTTAAGCACGCTACTTTTGAGCAAGTGCTACTTAGTAGCATGTGTGGACGGACGTGCTACAAATAAGCAGAGGTACTAGTTTTAAGCATGCTCAAAATCGCACGCCGGTCGATTTTTAAGCATGCTACCTGCAGTGCGGGTAGAAGGGGGAGAGTGGCGGAATGCCGAGAGATTGTAACCCCGAAATTGTTTAAAATAGATCCTGTTTAGTAGCTAAAAATTAAAATCGATTGGCATCGCTAGTGTGCCCTACCCGTCACCTTAAAAAGCATGCTACAAATGAGCATGTGTATCAGTACATTTATTCCGTACTAAGTACCTTTTTTTTTATTTGATAGAAATGGGGTGAGCCCTGCGTCTCATATCCACTGCGACCAGTAGATGATCTATTGTGGCAGCCCCGTAACCTATTACAGCACCTCATGTAGCTCCAGTTCCAGGATAAACCCGAGAATGGAGCTGATGGGGGAGCACTAAGTACCTTAAGCATGTGTAACAGATATTAGACTCAAATGCGAATAACTTGAGGGACTTTTTTCAAAAGCACTACCTTCCACTGACTGACATAACAGATCGGGACTCATGTTGTCGCAGGCATTTTCTTTTTTTTTTCAGGTAATAGGTGGCAGACGAGCAGACGCGTCACTTGATGGTAAGCGATTGCCGCCGCCCTTGGGCACCTGCTACACCAGTGCGCTGCCAACCTTTTTGCCTCCACCTTTGAACTTTGGTGGTGAATTTCTGAGCAGAAAAACGTAACAATTCGGTAACCCTAGTAATGTACGGTCAGCGTCAAAAGTAGCTCAACACTTTAGTACTATGTCAAAGTTACTGTTCTGCCTATTACTGTCAGTTTCTAAGTGGTACGTAAAAAGTGTTACTTTGATATGGTACTAAAGTGTTAAGCTAATTTTGATGATGACCGTACTAAACGAACTTTGTTATGTATGAGAGATTCGGAGGAGTTGTATTTGTGCCTAGACTGCCTCGTGGCGCAATGGTTAGTGGGTCGCACTTTAAAGCGACGATTGCGCTTTGGGTCCCGGGTCGTGCCAAAATTTGTACCTGAGTTTTTCTGTTAAGAAAATCTCAGTGTAAGCCCGGAGTCTGGAAGTTGGCGGTCTTGTACCCCCGTGCCTCGGAAAGCATGTTAAGCCGTTGGTCCTGCGCCTAATCCCTCTTCGGTCGTGTCACACTAGTGTCCCATCGAAATAATAGGGTACGGGAATAGAGAGTGCGCAAATACTTGTGCACTTTAATATGTCCTGCGTCGATGGCTGATCGCTGAGATTGGCCGCCATGATCGAAATATCAGTTTGAAGGACATTATTTGTGTCTAAGTTTTCGGTAAGAAATTCTTAGTGTTGGAGGTCTTGTACCCCCGTGCCTCGGAAAGCACATTAAGCCGTCGGTCCGATCCCTCTCCGGTCGTGTTACACTGATGTCCCATCGTATTATGAGGATAAGGAAATGGAGAGTGCACTTGTGTTTGCGCACACACATGAGCACTATAATATATCATGCGTTTGTAGCTGATCGTTAGGATTGACCTCCGTAACCGTAATCTGTTGGAGGATATTGTTATTACTTACTTACAGAGCTTACTCTATATTACCCTCTCCCCGCTCTATTGTTGCGCTGCACCGGATGCGACATACATACCCACACGCGACGCACGTACCCACATGCGACAAACGTACCCGCACGCTACACACGCATCCACGCGCTACATATAAACGACGCCACGGCACCATGTATTTCCTGCGCCATTTTCTATTTCTCCGTGTTAAATCTACTGTGGGCGCTCGCTCTGTCGCTCTGACGCGTTGTTTGTTTGTACTCTGTTAGACGGTGGGTATGTTTAGGTACCTAGGTATGTTTGTAGGATTCCGTGCCTAAAGGGTAAAAATAGGGACTTTATAAATTTAGATTTTTTTTTATTTTAATGCTAGAGCCCACTATCGAGCAAGCGGATCAGCTGAAGGAAAGCTATCAACGCCGCCATTGAACATCCGCGAAATCAGACTTTGCTGTTTGTCTGTGTCTCCAGGCTGCATCTCAAGAACCCTATACATGAGATTTTAAGGCGACGGGTAGGGAACACTAGCGACGTCCAATCGATTTTTTCATGGTTATTTAATAAATTTGTATTTGTATAAGTGTTTGCCGAGAGGTTGTAACCTCGAAATTGTTTAAAATAGATCTGCTTTAGTAGCTAAAAATTAAAATCGATTGGCGTCTCTAGTGCTGCCCTACCGTCACCTTAAACTTTCGCGTTAGCATTATATAAAAAAAATAATGTACACGGGACAAAACGCGATTATTTGTATATGTAAGTAGCACATACTCGGTAATAGCATGCCGATGATAATTTAAACCCGTCTTCATTCGTTTTAATTATCATTGGCGTGGAATCCAGTGATTGACAAGATGTAAACCTCGCAATTTGCCGCTTCAAATTACTTCCAACCCGGATTTTCGAAGACTGAGTTTATTTGGTTAATTACTGTCCGGGGGTTGATCTTCGCCTGGATAACATAAAACAAAGACATTTGGCTCTTGCTTGAGAATAGTTGTAGCTCATATGAGGTAGTGGCGTTATTGTGTTATTAAAGCGCAGTATTATAGGCATTGTAACGTTCGGTACTAGATGCCAGAAGTAACCGAGATGTCAGACAGCGCCGCCCTATCAACCGCTGATGGGATTTAATAACAAGACGTGTATAGCTGCCGAATGCGTTTATTGCACTGATTTTAATTCATTGATTTTACATAAAGCTGCAAAAGTAGGTTGGCTGTACATCGGAATCATCAAAATACACGTCATACAATAAAATGTTCGAGTTGACTCGTACATATTGCCAACCACAAAAAATGAATAATTAAGAAAAATATGTATAAATGTCAAAAAGTATAAACTGTAAAAGTATAAGTAAAAAATGTAAATGTCCAAGTATAACAATATAAAACATAATAATTAAATATGTCTATGGTTTGGGTAAATTTTTAAATTGAATTGTTCTTGTAAATGTAGGCGATGTGGCCCTATCTACACTTAGCACAGAACCACTAATGTCACGACCGATCGGAGCCGTTGTACCCGATGGCATTATTTCACTGTCGCGCACTGCACTAACACTGGGCACTGCCGCTGATGCTCTGCATGTGCTCCAGCTCGAGGATGACCGGGCGCTCTCTCTGAGCGGCGCCGGCCTGCCCGCGTGCGCTTGCGCACCTGCTCCTTAACTTGTAGCCGATGTATACTCCGACGATTATGATCAGCATCGCCAGTACACCATAAATAGCAGAATAGTGTATCGTACTGGTGTCTTGCAGTTGCTGAAGGTCTTGAGATTTCAGCACTTCTATTCTCTTATTTATTTTGTCAAATAACTGATCATGACTTTCCAAGTTCTCCAGCACGCTGTCATTCATGGAGGTGTTGAGCATGTTGTTAAGAGGTGAGGTATACTTATGTATAGCAGGTATGTCTATATTCTTCTGTAAGTAAATCTCGTTGGTAAAATCATGTTCAGCGTGTATCGTAAATGTGTCACTCTTTACGACACAACCTTGACCGATGTCAATGACTCCGTTTCCCTGTAGGTACTTAGTCTCGAGTCCAGCTGGGCACAAAATGCGAACTAAGCATGCTCGGCAACATGAGTATAGCCACGCGCCCGACGACTGCAACTTGATCCATCTGTCGGAACAATGCCTTATCTCTGCCCGACATAATGTTTGTTTATAATTATTTTTAAACAGTCTTAACTCACACAACGATTGATCGAAATGGACGTTATAGATTGGATGGTTCTCATAACATAACAATTGATTATTTCTAAACCTTATGCATGAATTAATATCCTTGTCATTAATAGGCATGATCATATCCCTATTTATATTAAAGGCGATGTAAGGCGTAGAAGGTACATTATATACTGTTGTGTCATCTTTTGTCCATGGAAGAGATATAATTTTATTAAGGTCAAATTGGTCATGGCTTAGTAAGGGAATTTTGATCTCCATTATTAGGTATTGTTTGGTCACTTTAACATGCACTTGCAGAAGTTGGTATAGATCTCTAATATTGTCAGTAGGTATCATCAATTCTCCCTGTAGCTGACCTGAAATGACGTTCAGCTGATTCTGGAGTTGACTCGGCGATAATAAGTGTATGTCAAGCTGTCCGTGATAGATGTTGGTTATGGTGCCGATTAGCGTTTCCTGAATCCGCCTCAGATTGCTAACAACCACGTCAGTGGACAATGCTGTTGTGAGAATGTAGAACATCTTTACGTGATTAGCGTTGGCTAATTTCACTTCGTTGATCTCTTCTTAAGGTAACTATTGATGTATGTAAAATGATGATTCATAATTGCTTCATTGCGTTTCAAGATGTTGTTTTCCGCTTCTATTATCGACATTTGATTTTTTAACATTTTGAATAAATGACCTTCTGTGTTTCTCACTGCCTCAATGTCCTTCTGGTATTGCTCTGCGAACTTATCGTCGAGTACTCCAAACAAGGAATTAGCGATGTTCCCTATCGCATTCACTAACCCTCGTCTTACCCTATTTGTCATAGTTATTGTACTAGTCTGTAGTAAGTCATTGTAATGAGTCATTTCATCAAGTTCGTGGTCAAATTGTGTTATTAACGGTGTAAATTTTGTGTCATCCCCACAGATAGTCCTTAAATGTTCTAAGTAGTTGGAAATGTCAGTTATGCTTTGCCAGTAATTTGTCATATTATAGTAAACTATCATTTTCCACTGATCCTGGATCACTCTCATATCTGCAACCTTGTCAAAATATAACGTAGTGCTACTTCCTATGGAGGTAACATTACTTAGTTGCTGCATTGATGGCGGGATAAAAGTCATAAGTAACAAAAGTGCTGTTAGTAACAAGTTAGGTCGCTTCCTAGCCCTTCTACTACGAGTCTGTACGTGAGAAGTCAGGGTGTCCTCTTTAATGTCAGTCTTAGTCAAGTCTTGTCCTTGACCTCCACCGTCCACTTCTTGATGTACAGCAAGTGGCGTTAATTTAACGATTGGGCGTTTTATCATACCATTTTTGGTTTTTAATGTCACTACCCGAACCCGTCCATCTTTGCCAGGGTGCACATCGACAACTTTTGCCAGTGCCCACTTTGACGGCGGCATGTTCTCCTCATTGATCAATACAATGTCACTAATTTGTAAATTAGGCTGATCTCGCTGCCACTTAGAGCGTTTTTGTAGGTGTTGCAAATATTCACCTGACCATTTTTTCCAAAATGATTTATGCATTTTTTCAACCATTTGCCAACGTGTATGAATATTCACAGGTTCTTCCGGACTTGACAGTGGCGTTGCTAGTAACGGTCCACCTACCAAGAAATGTCCAGGTGTTATGATGTCATCATCTATGTTCTCAGATAGTGCATACAACGGCCTAGAATTAAGGCATGCCTCTATCTGAGTCAGCAATGTGTAAAATTCGTCAAACGTCAGTTTTTGATCTCCAATCACTCGCTTGAGATGGTGTTTGACGCTTTTTACCATGGCTTCCCATAAACCCCCAGCAGATGGCCATCCTGGCGCGTTAAAGTGCCATGTGACGCCCATGCTGCTTATGTCACTTAAGCACTCTGTGTTTATCACCTTCAGTGCTTCTCTGTACTCTTTTGTTAGGACTTTGGCTGCTCCAACAAAATTGGTGCCATTGTCAGAATACATGTGGGTTGGTACCCCTCTGCGTGCACACATACGCTTAAATGCGGCAAGAAATGCTGGCGCACTTAGATCTGAGACCAGTTCTAAGTGAACAGCTTTTGTAGAAAAACAAACAAAGACGGCTATGTAACCCTTAAGGGTCTTTACACCTCTTCCTTTGTTTGCTTTTACATCAACAAACCCTGTGAAGTCGACACCGGTATGGGTAAAGGGTTTTGACGGTGTCACTCTTGCCTCAGGTAAGTTAGCCATTTGTTGGTATTGGCCCTGTGTTCTAAAGCGTTGACACTTTGTACACTGCCGTATTTGCTTTTTACTGCCCTGGTACCGCCAATGATCCAGTACAAATCACGGCAATGCGCCAGTGTAAGGGTGGCGCCACCATGCAGTGTCGCTTTGTGTGACTCATTAATTACAAGTCGTGTCAAGTGCGAGTCGTGAGGTAACAACATTGGATGTTTTGTGTCGAATGCCAACTTTGAATGTTGTAACCTACCCCCTACTCTTAAAATGCTATTTTCATCCAAAAATGGGCTGAGTGTTACGATGGTACTTTTGGATTTAAGGTTTTGTTTTGCCTTAAGTCGAGCCATATCGTCACCAAAATGCTGCGCTTGCACTGCCCGTACTATCAGCTGGAGCGCTGCTCGCATTTCATTCGCCGTGAGGTGCTCACTTATCAATGTGTCGGCATTATGTCGCGTGCGCGCGATGAAACGTAATACCCAACATATGATTCTTACGGCGTGTGTCAGTGAACTGTGTTTGTTTATAATATCAAGTACAAACATTGATGTCGGCACTTGAACAGTAAGCGCTTGTTTACTTTTTGTTTCTATGGTGGGAGATTCATAAGTTTTCTCCTCTGGTGTTATGTCATCTTTTAGCCATGCTGGGCCTTCCCACCACAAGGAATGGTCGATGAGCTGGGAAGGCGTCATTCCTCTCGTAGCACAGTCTGCGGCATTATCTGCGGACTTTGTGTGCCTCCAGCTGGAAGCTGGCAGTATGGCAGTGATTTCTCTCACACGATTGGCGACAAAAGTCTTCCAACGAGAGATGTCACCTTGTAACCTATATGTATGATCCAAAAGCGTGGATGTATCGCTGGACCACTTATGTAGATTAATACCAGCCCCTTGTAGCATGTCAATCAGCTGTTGCTGTGTTTGTCTGGCAAGGTCGAGTTGGTTATGGCCTGACAGTAGATCGTCGACATACACGTTAGTCAGCAGAACTTTTGCTGCTAACGGGTACTTCTCGGCCTCGTCCTTTGCCAGTTGTTTCATAGTGCGTAAAGCTAGAAACGGTGCTGCCTTCGTTCCATATGTCAAAGTACACAGCTGATACTCTTCAATGGGGTTCTGAACCTGATCTCTCCAGACGATCTTTTGGAGATGTTGATCATTTTCATTAACCAGTATCATTCGGTACATTTTTTCACAGTCTGCTGAATAAACGTAGCGAAATGTGCGCCAGTTTATGAGCAAACCTTGAATGTCACATTGCAATTTAGGTCCACACTCCATCAAATCATTCAAGCTAAAGCCTGATTGAGTTTTAGATGAAGCATTGAAGACCACCCGGAACTTCCGCAGCGTGGGATCTGGACTGTGAATGTCATGATGTGGTAAAAAGCAGCTTGGCTCTTTTTTAGTTACGCATTTTTTCATATGGCCTAACGATACATACTCCTGCATAAAAGATTTGTAACTATCACCTAATTGCTCATTTTTTAACAGCCTGGTCTCTAGGTGCCTAAATTGAGCAATTGATTTAGGTTTGGAAGCGCCTAAGCGTTCCTCGAACCTGTCTGTCATGGGAAGGCGCACTTCGTATCGCCCGTCCTGTCGCCTCGTGGTAGTAGACTCGTAGAAGTCCTCGCACCACTGTTCACGTTCTGTCAAATTAGTCTCATTGTCAATCACTTCCTCTATCTCCCAGAATCTCGACATATCTTCCGTATTGTTGATCACCACATTACAGTTGAAAGTGGAAGATACGTGACCAGATAGTATCCAGCCCAATTTAGTTTGCTGGGCGATAGGCTGATTAGGTTTACCCCGTAATAATCCACTCATTAATATTTCTGAGTAAACTTTAACGTCCAGTAAAATGTCAATTTGTTTTGATACGTGATACTCCGGGTCGGCTAATTGAATACTTTGCAAATAAGTATAATAATCAGCCTTTGGTAATGATACATTAGGTAAATTATTTACGACTTTAGACATGATAAGCGCCTCTGTGCTGAAATCGTAATTATTGTAAATAGATTTGCATTCCAGAGTCACTTTTCCCTTGCCTTTTTTAGCCGCAATCCCTACTCCACTGACGGAAGCGTTTACATGTTGGCTCCGCAGTCCCAGCCGCTGCACAGCGTTCTCCGTGACCAAGGTTATTTGCGACCCCTGGTCGAGCAGAGCATTCAGCTTGACATAGGACCCATCGGCAGCCTTTACCCCGACCTGTACCGTTGTCAACAACATTTCTTCATTTTCACTGTCAACGTGATTAGCGTTGTTTTGCTGTGACCCTGCGGGGCGAGATGATGAAATGTTGGAGTTTGATGTCGTAGGCTTTTTGCAAATCGCGTCGTGCAGCAATGTGTTATGTGCAGCGTTGCAGTTTTTGCATCGATTTACGGATTTACAAATACCTAATTCATGTACGTGCAGGCAGTTATTGCAAATGTTGAATTTCGCAATCGTGTCTAATTTGGCATCCGGTGACATATTTGCAAACTTCCTGCACTGATACAATGCATGATCGATATTACACAATGGACATTTAATTACTTTAAAATTAGTATGATATGCCCTTGTAGATGTAAGTTTTTTAGCATAAGAATATGATTTGTCAAATTTGTCACTGTCATTTTTTTCATTCTTGTTAGTCATACTCTGTTTATGTGTCATTGTACTATGTGGCGTCTTGGTTATAGGCTCTAAAGCTGTAAATTTCCCCTCTAAAAATGTCAATAATTCGGCTAAGTCAGCTAATTCTCTTGGCTTTTTCCTCGACTCAAAGTAATCGCGATAGGTCTCTCCATCTAACTTCTTGCATATTAAATGTACTAGAAGTGGACCCCACGTATATGTGTCGACTCCAAGATTCTCTATAGCATGGATACATTCCTTGCTAATGTCATGTAGCTTTCTGATCTCAAATGCCGTTTGCTTTTGAATGACGGGTTGATTCAAGAACACTTCGATCTGTTTCGTGAAAAGCAGCTGTTTATTATTATACCGCTGGCAAAGAATGTCCCAAGCGATGTCATAGTTGTCAGTCGATACATGAAGATGTTGAATGAGGCGCTCAGCTTCCCCCTTCACCTTACTTTTCAGATGCTGCATCTTTTGAGACTTACTGATGGTGTTGTTAAAGTGAATGGCTTCCTTAAAAAGATCGTAAAAAGTAGGCCATTGCGTGTAAATTCCTGTAAATATAGGAATTTCCATCTTAGGTGTGGACTCCTTGAGGTGAGCAGTAGACGACAACTTTTGATTTAATTGTCTCTTAATATTTCTATATCTGATGTCATGTTCGTTATACTCCTCCTCATAACCAGCATCTGCCTCCTCTAACAAATTATCAATCTGCCAGTGTAACTTGTCAATGGTATCCCATCGTGTCTGAATCGCCCTTAACTCATCCTCCAACTCCCATTTTTCCTCTATTTCATCCAAAACACAGTAATTAATTTGCCTACTAAATGCCTTAAAATTAGTCTTTTGCTGACTCATAAGTTTTTTCAGCATCGACGTGGACTCGGATTGCTCCCGTGTCGACGTGGACGCCTTAATGTCAATAGATGAGACTTTATGTTCAAAGTTGGCAACCATCTCTCGTGTTGCTTTGTAATAGTCCCATACCTGCTGATACATGTTTTTCATAAAGTACTCATGTGATTCGTCCTCAAAATTCAAAAGGCGTTCGTGGTTGCCCTTGAACTCCTTCCAATAGGCATCCAATTTCTCCAACCTCTTGGCGATGTAATCCGCCGTCTTTCTATTACTTGAGTCCTTTTTAAAATTGGTGTTAATTTGCTCAAGAAGAGCGATAAGTTCCTGCTGTTTAACTATTATAGCCTCCATCGTACTAAATGATCAGTTATCCTTAGGTATAATAATATGGAACAGTCTTACTTGGTCTGCTGCTGTCAATACGGTTGCTGAAACCGTGGCGATGCTGATACCTTGGCGCTGCTGTTGACGCTGTTACCAGATAGCCCGTAGCTCGCCTCGTCTAGTCGTACCGCTTGGCGACTGATGACGTGGTCCACCGTATGATGATGTCACTGTGATCTGGCGTGTCTCGCAAGCGACTGCGAAACCTCACTACGATCTTGTTAAGATGTCACGATGAAGAATTGGATGAATTCTCCAATAAATGTCAAATGCACTGTAAAAGCACACGTGTCACTGGTATACTTTACTGGGTCACGTACACGAGTTAGTTTCGTAACGCAAAGTTCAGCAAAGTATTCTACCGCGAAAGGTCCCGAGTTTAGAGCTCCCGACGCGATAGATCAAACTCTCGAAGGACCAATGTAACGTTCGGTACTAGATGCCAGAAGTAACCGAGATGTCAGACAGCGCCGCCCTATCAACCGCTGATGGGATTTAATAACAAGACGTGTATAGCTGCCGAATGCGTTTATTGCACTGATTTTAATTCATTGATTTTACATAAAGCTGCAAAAGTAGGTTGGCTGTACATCGGAATCATCAAAATACACGTCATACAATAAAATGTTCGAGTTGACTCGTACAGGCATCAAAATATCAGATAGACTGCGTAACTCTGATGCTCCAAGACTGGAATCGCAGATGTCGGTCCTACAACCTAGTCTGTGTTTCGGTCGAAAAGCTGCAAGAGTGAAAAGGGATTGAAGGAATCGTCACTCAGTGGTGTCCGATCGATGGACGGCGACTACGGGACAGGCCAGAAAAAGATGGCGAGACCATAGATAGATAGATATTCTTTATTGCACAAAAATAAAATACAAGCATGATACAACAGCAACAGACAGTACAATAAGGCGGTCTTATCGCTTGTAGCGATTTCTTCCAGACAACCTTTGGGTAGAGGAAAGAGATATCGTATTCGTAATAATAAGGGAAGGCAGTGCAAAGTAGTTTAACAAATGAAATTGAGAATGGCAGAATTATGCATTATTTTATATATTAATATTATTACATTACATAAATAATAATAAACAATACATACATACCAAATAATAATATATAAATAGATAATTTATAACAAAAATTTAATAAAAATATTTCTTATAGATAGGTATAAATGACCAGAGAGCAGACCACATAAAAAGGAAGAAGAGACAAGGAAAAAACAGTGTACCTATTTATAGAGATAGGAAGTGTGTTTTGACACGGGACTTGAATATAGGAAGGGATTGTGATTTCCTGATTGGAAGGGGTAAGGAGTTCCAGAGACGAATGGATTGAACAGTAAAGGATTGTGAATAGGATTCTGAGGAATGAGGAGGGAAGCTAAGATGGAGTTTGCGGCATGACCGCATTTCTCGACCGTCGGCAGGTTGCAAGAATTGGAATCGCTCTTTGAGATAAGCTGGAGCCAGAGGATTAAATAAGATGGTATATAACAGAGAGAGGACATGAAGGTCGCGACGCCGACGAATGGGGAGCCAGTTAAGCTGTGCACGGAACTCAGAGACATGGTCATATTTGCGTAGGCCAAAAATGATGCGGATGCAGAAGTTTTGAAGGCGCTCAAGCTTATCGAGAAGTTTTTCACTGAGGTCAAGGTAACAGCAATCTGCGTAATCCAGAATAGGTAAAAGTAAAGCCTGTACAAGAGCAACTTTGGTAGGTATCGGCAAGAAATTTCGCAGTCTATTTATTGCGCCCGCTGAAGCAAACATTTTTCTACTGACCTCTCCCACTTGCGCATCCCAGGATAAACAATCGTCCATAAATACACCCAAGTTCTTAACTTTCCTGCTATAGGAGATATGGACTCCGTCAAAAGTGACAGCTGGCAGAGACCCCCAGTCAATCCTTGCAATCAACCTCGGGCCACCAACTATCATCACCTGTGTTTTGGCAGGGTTGACCTTGAGGCCGAACGAGCTGCTCCATTCCGAAATGCGGTGCAAGTCCGCATTTAGGATCTGTACAACGTCTGTAAGGTTATCAAGACTACCCTGCGAATAAAGTTGAAGGTCGTCTGCATAGAGATGGTAGGATGAAGTAAGATTATGAGTTATGTTATTAATGAAAATTGCAAAGAGGAGAGGAGACAAGACGCCACCCTGCGGTACACCGGTGCTAATATCACACCATTCAGAGATAACATCATCAGCACGGATTCGTTGCCGGCGTCCAAACAAATAACTATGAAACCAGTCAATTACTGTTGGAGATATGTTAATAGAACGCAACACGCCAAGCAGGATGTCAAAATCCACGGTGTTGAAAGCATTACTAAAGTCCAACAAAGCTAGTACTGTGAGATGTTTGCTGTCCCTACCATGGCGTATGTCATCAGTAATTTTGACGAGAGCAGTAACCGTACTATGACCTGGGCGGAAACCGGATTGGAGCGGGTTGAAGAGTTGATTTTCAGAGAGGAAACGGCTGAGCTGTTGATGAATAACTCTCTCGAGGACTTTGGATAGGAATGGTAAAATGGATATAGGTCGGTAATCGGAGAGAGAAGATGGCTTGGATTTCTTAGGAAGTGGCATGACCTGAGCATCTTTCCAGGCAGTAGGAAAAGTACTGGTGGACAAGGAGTGGTTAAGAATGTGAGTAATGACGGGGGTGAGGATGTCAAGGAGGGGTAAGATCATGTTACGGCTAATGCTATCGCTGCCGACAGCGTTAGATGCAATGGACAATATGTTCTTCTTAACATCACAATCAGGTAACTGACTAAAGACGAACGGAGAGTAGTCCGGAAATGGAAGAGATGACAGGTGATTTAAAGTGTTAGTTTTTACAGCACTATCAATGGCCGCAGACGAAGAGAAATGCTTGTTTAAAAGATTAATATTAATATCTTTTGGGAAAGAATCACTACGCGATCTTCCAATTCCGATTGACTTAAGAAATTTCCAGACCTTTGCTGGATTTCCATTTTCGACTGATTTGTGGATGTGGCGTCGTTGAGCGTCCCTACACAACCTATTGCAGCGGTTCCTTAGCAACTTGTATTTTTCTTTTTTCTTATCGGACGGGTCCATTTTGTAGCGGGATTTCGCAGCGTTTTTTTTATCCATAAGCGATTTGAGGTCCTCAGTAAGCCAAGGCGCAGGAGCGTGCTTGATTTTAACAGGGCGAACTGGAGCGTGCTTATCAAAAAGAGCAATGGTAAGTGAATTAAACGCACCAACCTTATCATCGACACTAGCAGCATCATAGACTGGGGACCAGTCGATGCTGTCAGCATCATGACGTAGTTCACTTATGTTCATGCCACCAAAGTTGCGTTGTAGGACAATTTTCGCCTTAGATCTAGGAGGACGGATTTTGTATGACAAATACAATAAATCATGATAAGAAAAGGCATCGGCAGGACATTGACCATGCTTAGCCACATGGTCGGTGGAAGATACAATAGTAAGATCTAGTAAAGAGGGCGTGCAGTTAGGAAAAAAGTGAGTGGCGTTAAGAGGAAGAATGTTCAAGTTGTTCGAGTCTATGACTGATCTAAGGCGATGGGAACGAGAATCATTTTTTAAAAGACATGTGTTAAAGTCTCCCATCAGCAAAGTGTGACTGTAAAGTGGAGTCAGATCCTCTAACAGTTTCTCAAGAGTGGAAAAATAATCCACTCGCAGAGAAGGACTGTAGAAGACTCCGAGAAGAAGTTTAGTATGGGAAAGTTCTAGTTCGATGAAGAGATGTTGAGCGATATCCGAGGACGAGGACGGGGGTGAAACATTAACGATTGAACAGGGAATGTGGGTACGTACATAGATTGCTATTCCGCCGCCGGCTCGGTTAATGCGATCATTTCTAAGGAGTTGAAAACCGGGGAGTAAGTAGGAGGTAGATGGAAGACATGCGTTCAGCCAGGTTTCTGAGACAAGAATGGCGTGAATGTTTCGGTTGTCAAACGCTGTCAACATGTCTGGGAAATGGGCGGGGATACTCTGGGCATTAATATGCACGATATTAAAATTTTTGGGAACATCGGAGAAGGTAGCTTCGAGGGTATCGGAGAGCGGCATGGGAGTAGAGTGGAAGCTATCTTCTGTGGATGAGGAAAAGGAGAGGAAATGATCGCTCTGGTCACTTGTACTTTTAGGCGAATCCATATTTCTTAAATATTACCTAAAATAAATTCTAAATATTATGTATAAAATATATATAGATATATGAATAAGTATTATAATATAGACTTAAATATATATTACTTAATAAGATCGTTCCTCCACCTGCCAGCAGTATGCAAGAATAGGTCATAAAAACATTTAAAAAGGAATATTAAAAACGAAATAGAAATAAAAACAACAACAAATTAAAACAACAAAATCGGCACATCACAAAAAAAAAGACAAAAAGTTTGGAACTATGTGAAACGAAACGCACGCAATCGGGTTAGGATCAAGGAACTTATATAAGTTCCTTAGGATAGTACATATTTAAGAAAAAACAAAGTCTATGGCATCAACTGACAGCTGTCAGTTTGACATCATAAGATAAGATTGAAGTTTGTTTTGATAGTATGGAAGGAAAAAAAATATTTTGGCAATAAATATTAAACAATTTGTGGGTAATATAAAGAATATAGTACAAGAGTTCAAATTATAGAAGGTAAAAAGAAGCCAGGGAGAAAAGTCAATAAGGAAGTTATTATATACAAGAATATCCTAACCCGATTTTGTTACCACCAAAAATATACTATTTTCGGTTGCGCCTCGATCTGCCTCCACTAGCCACATCCTGCGCAGAACCTGTAGTCGCAGCCTGGGTGCCGGTGAGCGGGCCGCAGATCCTATTCAGCTCGCCGAGGGAGGTTATTCTGTGCTGCTTGCCATCCGGTGCTGCGACGATAATAACTCCGCTCCGTGTCCAGCATTTGGAGATCCCTAGTCGTTTACGCGCTTCCAGGAACGCGCTATGTCGGCCTCTTGTGAGAAACTCCGAGACGGTTACTCCGGTGCCCTTCAAAGTGGTCTTGGCATACCACACCCGATCCCGATCCTCAACCCGGCAGAACTGGACAAGAAGCGGTCTTGGCTTGTCTTTTGATGATCGGCCCAGCCGCTGGCACCGAGATAAAACATCCCTTGAGAGCGGCAGCTTCATGCGAGACACCGTCTGGAGGAAAACATTCCCTGTGTCTTCAGCCGTGGTTTCTGGAACACCATGTACAAGCAGAATCTTGCGTCTCCCTGCCATCTCCAGCCTGTCGCATTCACGCGCGAGTATTTCCACTTGCTTTTGAAGGCTCTCTATAGTGGATACCACAAACCTTCGGAATGCAGTGAAGTCCGTATGCAGCGTAGCAACAGTGGGTCCAGAAGATCCCGTCGCCACTGCCTGCTCCAAGCTGGCCTGGAACTCCGTCATACGTGCTGCACACATCTCCTTTACTTCCATGAGCGATTGTTGTAGGGATTCCATTTTGTGTACTCCAGTTAGAGACGTGTTGTGACGTAACGTGATGTTAGATGTAATAAAAGTGATGTCAACTGTGTTATTATTATAGGAATTGCTTGGCAGGTAAGTACGGAACGTAATTACATTAATTTATATTATTTAAACTTGTTTTATTTATTATAAAACCAACTTGAAATAGAGCAGCAAAAATTTGCGTGTTTGCCGTTTCACGCCTACCCGCGAAAAAAAAGACCATTTTTACAAGTATGTCCAAGATTGGCAAGTAGTAGATAGGGATCAATGGAAGAACTTGGGGGAGGCCTTTGCCCAGCAGTGGGACGCTTAAGGCGTATATATAAAAAATACATAGTAGGAGCGGTGGTACCTATGAATATGTGTCTTCTACACAGGAGTTCACTGTTCCTAATTCGAGCCCTTTAATCTAAATTTTTTTTATGTTGAACGTGTACAAAGTACTGAAGTGTGAAAGTACTAGAAAGAAAGAAAGAAAGAAAATACATTTAATGGCCACAAACAATATACAATAATACAGAATGACATACAACAGCGGAAACATTGGATGGTGGATATTACATTTTATAAGGAATAAGTGAAGGGAGTGGCCAATCAGGTCCCAGCCTCAGCATTTGCTGCTACGGCATTATCTGCGATGCCGCAGCAGCGCTGGTATTCTGGTGGGACCTGGTTGCGAGTGAGTTAGGTAGGATCTAAAAGAAGGAATACAATATTTAATGCAGGTGGGAATAGACATTATACACGTATATTACATATTAAAAGAAGTGTACAATGTGGCAGATATATATTGAAATACATAAATAAATATTAATACAGAAAGTCAACATTCTAGACCGAGACACAACAGGTACAATACAAAGCATACAACAAAAAGAACACAACAAACACAATAAAATTTCTGGGTGTGATGTACAAGTGCGACACAGTGGCGCCACTACCGAGACATCAAAATGCGGCATCATCCCATACTTCACGGGATTTACGTTAGTTCCTCAAAAATCCGTTGCCACGACTTTCTTGACGCAGTGTACTGCACATCATCACACAACATGACTTTGTACCAAGGCCAATAAATAATTAAAAAAAGTGACATTTGTGACGCTTGTCTATGCTACAAAAACAAAATATAATGTCATATTAAATCTTTTTGCAGCCGACTGTACTTCGTATCTTCCCAATCATTAGGCAAATCGTAAGGATCGTTACACAAAGGTGATTCCTGTTATTTTGTTTTATCCCCCCTTGTAATTAGGTACGAATGTTTGCTCGTCTCTTCGAGTTCCTTCCATCTCGTTAAATTAAATTCACTCCGCGTCTCTTTTTAGTGGCGACGGTTAGTTTTTGATGATATCGATGGATAAAATAAAATCTGAGGACACACGCGCTATTTTTTTAATATCGACCATTGCCAATTTTTGACTGTATCGACGTTATATCACGATTTTGCGGCTGAGGGGGTGAATTTGCATCACGTAACTTATTGCCAGCGTATGTATTTCCTCCTTCCTACAATGTGGATGTGGAAGTGTTCCTAGTTTTACCGCCCTGCTAAAGCAGAAACGTTTGCGGTAGCTAGGGCATGTGCACATGATGGAACTTTCTCGTCTACAAAAGAGGGGTCGGAAGACCTATGCTGCGCTTCAAAGATTGCGCTAAGCGGGACATGGCTGCGTTTAACATCGACCATCAAAGCTGGGAGAAGCTTGCTGTGGACAGGGACGAATGGCGAAAGCGTGTGTTCGATGGGCGTAAAACACACGATGATGCCTGGTTATCTGGTCTCGCCTACAAATCGCAAAAACGACACCTAAGCATGCATCAGCCAGTCTTCAATACCACCTTCTCTTGTAGAGCGTGCGGTAAATTATGCCGCTCCCGTATCGGCTTATATAGCCATGAAAAGTCTTGCCTCAGACACTGATTAAATCGTCTGTCACAGACGTATGAGGCCAATGATGACAATGTAAATGGACAACGGAAGTGATGCTTTAACATAGCATCCGTTGAAATTACAACAAGGGCTCTCCCTTTGGTTACCATCAGGTTAAGGAAGCTAATATACTGCGTCACTATAAAAAAAAAACCTTTCTTAGTGCTCCCCTACGTTCTGAAAGGAACTCCTGTGCAAAAATGCAAGTATCTAATCCTTAGAGGCCTTGAGTTGATAGATCAGTAGAACGCCCTGATGGTCTATTAGGTTAAGTACCGGGCCGTGATCTCGGGGTCCTGGGTTCAATTCCCGGGTCGAGCGAAAAGTATGTTTCGAATTTTTCGACCACTCGGGTTTGTGATCACCAATCCGCAATTGGCAAGCGTGGTGATTAAGCCTAATCCCATCATAGTAGCGATAACTTGATTTCTATGATGGAGGCCTTTGCCCTGCAGTGGGACAGTTTATAGGCTGATACTACTTGAGTTGATAGATCAGTAAGTCAGCTTTCGCTTGTATATATTTAGAAAGTGTTTTGTGTGACTTTTGATCATAGATATTACAGTACTCATACTGGGTGTGCGCATACATGGGTTTTAGTGGTGTAAACCGTAAATTCTGTCGTTGTTGGTTATTCCCATCTCTAGTCAACAGGATTATAATATTTTTTAATATTCATTCGGTCGTTTTTTTGTTTTAAGACTACTTTCCCGTTGTAACATTTTGTTTGTTAGCTTAACTTTTTAGACATTTTTCACACAAAGCAGGTCGTAATGGGGGCAATAAATTATTCCGTTTGTTTGGAAGGAAACGGAAAAGGAAAGTTTTTATTTGAAATTTTGTTTTTTCAAGGTTTAAACTACATTTGCTGTTGTGAAAGTTTCTACATGAGTCGTAGTAACAGAATTATAAATGTTCTAGTGACCCGTGGGGACCGTTGCTCTCTTCTTCTTCCGTGACTTAGCTAAGCGTTTAGTCGATAGTCACGGGAGACCCAAAGTCTGGCAGCTACTTCGCCCAGAATCAATCAATCAATCGAGATGCAGTAAGGTAATGCTGCCAGCGTTTTGGGGACACTACCAAAAGGACCCGTTTTAACGTTTATTTGTAGACTTCAACTTAAGTTTAAATTAGTTGTTTTTTCTATAAAGTTATAAGATATTTTTCGTACAAAATTCTGATCTATAGCAGGGAATTTCCTTCATTACTTTGCTCGAGTTTAGCGATTCCTCAGAAACAATTTCACGCACAATCTCATCATGTCTCGCTTGTCAATATAATCATGCTACGCAGGGAATTATGTCAAAGCCGCGACGCGACTATCTCATTGGCGTAACGCAAGGAGGTTCCCTTGTTCCACATGTTTTAGTGATCTGTTTTCATAAGGTTTTCGTCTGCAAAATCCTGTGCGGAGCTATTTGTGGAATGGCTTGAAAATGTGCCAAGAAACGAGTGATTGGTTATATAATATGCATCATTATTATTACAATAGACATGATTGTAACACCTATTAAACCACCTGGCCCGTGGATCTCAACTCAGGATCAATTATCCTGGCGCCACAACATTAGGAGAGCCGACCCTGGATAAAATGGGAAAGGGCAGAGATAAAGAAGAAGAATAACTATGGTATGAAAATACAATAAGACTCGTAGCGTTTATGCCTTAGATATTTTTCCGGATATTATATTTATGGCATAAATATTGGTCGAATCGGGCCTAAGGAGATTTGGATCAAGGTTGAATTTTAATTTCTGGAGATTAGCCTCACGCTTACCATCAGGTGATCCGTCTGCTCATCTGGCATCTATCACATAAAAATATGGATTTTCTAACGTGATCTTGAAGAAATCAATTACCAATTTTCCTTTCTTTTTCTTTTATCGTTTTGGTTAAGCCTTTTTTATGCTAGAGCCGACAAGCGAACAAGGGTTGTCACCTGATAAGTATAGGTACGGATAATCTATCCACTTCTCGCTCGCACACTATTTGCGTCTATACTCGCACTCGTGGGGTGCGAGTATAGACGCAAATAGTGTGCGAGCGAGAAGTAAATAGATGCGCCGCCATTTCTGATCCCATTCTTTATCCGCACAGGTTATAAATTATTACCGCCGCGCATGAACGTCTGCGAAATGCACCACAGAGGTCACTGATCCTTCATTTGCGATGATGATTTGCGACAAGATCAGTTAACTGTTACAAAAAGGCCAACACTGCCACAAAATATCACAAATCTTTTTAGTTCGGTTTTATATAGTAAGAACTCTTCACGAAAATAAAGGCAGAACCCTTCAAGTAAGCACAGTGCGTAGCAATAGAGCTTTTCACTTAAGGCGCTACATCGGCGTAACTAGCTCCGAAAAAAATTGATTGTGGGGGTTATGAACGACTTCTTAAAAAAGTACCTCTTCAAAGAAAGGAATTAAGAGTATTATCAGTTTTTTGTGACAATCTTGTGGAATAATTCAATTTATTCGTAATCCCATATGCTCTGAGCTGACACCAAGGAACCCTTAATGAAAAAGCTCAGGTATATACGCATACAGGTAATAATATATCCGGCTCAAAATAGACAGACACAGAACGTATGTGGGAGAGACACGATACAATATACTGCCTAGCGCGTAGGTCAACGTAATTTTAGATATCAGATCATTTCTCCCTACAAGTAATAGCTGGCCACTTTTTGCAACTACGGAGATTATTGATACTTGACGCGTGTAAAAAATATTATTATGCGTCTCAAGAGTTGTACATTCTTTCCTTTAAGTATTTAAATAACTTTTTGAAAAAATCTCTCATAATCTCCATGATCATTAGGCGTCGCTACTTTCGTCGGTATAGGGCCTTAAGTTGACGGGTAGGGCACACTAGCGACGCCAATCGATTTTAATTTTCAGCTACTAAACCGGATCTGTTTTATTCTCTCAGCAAATATCTATACTATTTATTTAATTCTTATAGTTAACTGTTTGGTCTGCTTTTGCACTCGAAATTTGGATTACCGCCATAAGTAACAGCTTTTGGCGTGAATCATTTTTAGCGCACAAAAACGAACCCAACATTTGTGCATGGTTATTTAATAAATAGTGTAAGTGTTTTTCGAGAGATTGTAATCCCGAAATTGTTTCAAAGAGATTCGGTTTAGTAGCTAAAAATTAAAATGTGCCCTACCCGTCACCTTAAGTAATTCGGCTTTGCTCTTTAGACAAACTTGCAATGACATTCAAGTAAACCTAACTTCAGCCGTTGCTTGCCTACTAAGTAGTTTTTTCACTTCCCGTCTAATTTGTAAAAGTTCGGAGCTCACGGAGGCGAAAGCGCCCACTCATCAGTTTAGCGGGGGCGCCGACGTAAATACAGACGCTCGCGGACTTTGTTTGCTCGCTCCGCTTCGCTCACTTCGCTTCGCTCACTGATATATCGAATTACGTACACCCAGGGCCGTCTTCGGCCGAGCACTTTGTTACTGTTCTTGTTATACATTATTTAGTCAGGCGGTGTTTCCTGATCACTATGATTATGTTCTTTTTTAAACGAATTTTGAAAAGAGTTCTTCCATTCTAGGCAGCGGCATGACTGTGCCCTGGCATTGTTGATGTCCATATGTCCAAGTCCATAAGCAGCCATATTATCCAAAAAGAAAATCTTAACAGTGGGAGAGCCACGCTTCGGCATGAATGGGCCGGCTCGACCGGAGTAATACCACATGCGCTGTGTTTCGCTGCGGTTCAATCCAGGGGAAGGGGGTTTAAAAAAAAGTCCTATAAGTAACAGCTGATTCTTGAAAACGTCCAAATCGTAGTGATCGGGTCATTTTGTTGTTTGAAAGTAGGACGCACTAATAAGACACAATCCTCACCTCACGTCTTTGAAAATCAGGACTGTGCCTTGATGAATCGAGCTTACAACTATTTTCGGTACACCAACAACATAAAGAACAGAAATTCTAGGTAACTCTGATCTGATAAAATCTAATTTCGCGCATGTACATGGGCGGCGTTGATTACTTTCCATCAGGTGAATCGCTTGCTTGTTCAGGTAAATGCGAATGGCCTTCGCGTCGCCGTGATCTTTTTGTTTAAATTGTGCACTCGAGTATATAAGACTTAAGACGGCCCTGCCTCTAAACCTTGATTCCGGAGAAATTGGTAATTTCGCGAAGGAGGGGGAGGGGTGTTTTGCAAGCTTGGATGTGCTCCGCTATCTATTTGGCTTTGGAACTATTATGAATAAGGTTACGAGACTTATGAAGGCGATTAACACAGGCTGTAAAGTCTAATTTATGTGGAACGGCTGTTAAGCAATGTAGAATATGGAAAGGGTCTTAAGCAATATGAAAAGCTGTGAGACTATACAGCGCTGACGAGAAATTGGTCTCAAAATTTTCTTATGCTGTAAGAATAGGAAAACGTGTTAGGAGGTCATGCATGCCAAAGACCATGTGAAAAAGAGGAGATGAAACAGGAGAGCGAACTTATGTCTCCGAAGCGATAGCTCTGGTAAACTCAACAAAGGGAATACAAAAAAATGGACACGTGTACATAGAAAGAAAGAAAGAAAGAAAATACATTTATTGGCCATAAACAACATACAAATAATACAGAATGACAACATATGAATAGATGCAAAGTATAGGTAGTTGCTATACTCGTACAAAAGCGGAAAAATTTAATGGTGGATATACATGTAAGGAATAAGTGAAGGGTCTGGCCAATCAGGTCCCAACCTCAGCATTTGCTGCTACGCCATTATCTGCGATGCCGCAACAGCTGCAGCAGCTGGTACTCGGGTGGAACCTGGTTGCGAGTTCGAAAGTTTGTGATGATGTCTAATAATAAACCTAATATTTTTTGTGATGATATCTAAAATTATTCAAGAAAACTAACCTGATAAATTTATAATTAATCACTTAATGCAACTTGAAGAAAATCTGTATTTTTTTCATCATTTTTGCGTTTGTTTTAACAATTTCAAATATATTTTTTCCGTCAGCAAAATGGGGTGTAGTTTCCCTGATTTTTATATGTGCGCTTTATGAAGACTCACACTGTATTAGTCCATATTCAATGAAAATTCCTCATTTAGTAAATCAGTTTTCATTTACAAAACTGCAAACTCCAAATCTGAAATATGTTATTAAATAACACCACGTTGGGCGCCAATCTGAAAAATAAGGGTAGTTCTTATTTCATCAGTTCCCGTTGTAATTTCTCAGCTCGTTTCCTGTGGGAATCACCCCGATTTATTAAATAACGCTCTGGAGAGTTGAATGAGTAAAACGTGCTTACAATACCGTTTTTATCTACGGCCCAAGTGGAATCTTTTGTAAATGACCATCGATTGTCTTCTACAAGTATTTTTTTTTAAATATAAAGCCGGATCCAAGTAAGTGTATTCAAATGTAGAATGTATGCAGTCTAAGTAAGTCAATTCAAATCATTAAAGTTTATTATAGCCGTGTTTTTATATAAATAAATAACCATGGGGAGTTACGCTTCGGCATGTATGGGCCGGCTCGAACGGACTGATACTTCGCTGAGTGAGTGTAGGTACCGGAGGCGCGATCCGGGGGAAATGGGGGTGTAAAGGTTGGCAGCGCACTTGTGACTCCACTGGTGTCGCGGGTGTCTATAGGCGGCGGCAATCGCTTACCTTCAGGCGATGCGTCTGCTCGACTGCCACCTATCACAGAGAAAAATCCACTTAAAATTAAAAAGGAGTAGATCTTGGAATCCGTATTTTAATACTAACTAGCGACTTGCCTGGCTGCTCACGGGAACAATATTAGTATGTATGTACAACGTAAACATGGGGATGTAAACAATAAAAAATGACGGTGTATGTAATTTTAAATTGTTTTATACTGAAGATTTTTTTTATAGTGGCACTGTATATTGGCTCTCCTCAGCCTGATGGTCATCGTCAGCCCATTTAAGTCCCCACTGCTGGGGCACGGGCCTCCCTCAATCACATGAGGGGTAATTGCCATACTCACCACGCTTGGCAGACGGGTTGGCGAGGGTTTTGATATAAATGCAGAGTTTTCCTTCTCTGGGTGCTGATGATCATGCCAGCAGCTTTACCTTAGTCGCCTTTTACGACACCTCGGTAAGAGTGAGGGTGGCCTATTCTACTCTGCCAGGGACCACACGGCATCAGCCTAATGGTAAGCAATAGAAAAGCCTACGTTGCAATTACAACATAAGCGATAAATGAGGAATCACAAGGCATCACCTCCTTTGGAGTGTTGGGTGCTGCCATACTTCTTCACGCTTCGTTTGAAGGAATCCATATTGTAGGAAGGATATGTTTCCTTACAATAAAGAAAATAAAATAAAAAAATAAAAATGTATATCCATACATGCGTCGGCAACGATTTCTATTTCTTGATGGTGCGGCAAAAATAGAAACTGCCATTTTTTTTAGTCCGTGATGGATTGTTTTCCACTGTGAAGCGGTACAGCGTTGGTTCTGTGACGGAAAAGGGCAGGTGGGATGAGGGAGAAAAGCTCTTCAGAACATTCACCATGATATAGACGGTAAAAGACGCTAAGCGACCCGATGTCTCTACGTAGTAAATTGTTGAATAAGCAATCCACAATCACTAAGGATTCGTCTAATTCCACTTTGATTTTTTTAGAAATAACATAAGCTACGATGCCACATAGATAGATACAGCCTTAAGGTGACGGGTAGGGCACACTAGCGACGCCAATCGAATTTAATTTTTAGCTACTAAACCGGATCTATTTTAAACAATTTCTGGGTTACAACCTCTCGGCAAACACTTATACTATTTATTAAATAACTGTGGCCGATTTTGGTGTGAATCAATTTTTCGCGTACGCGTTGGACCCAATATTTTTGCATGGTTATTTAATAAATAGTATAAGTGTTTGGCGAGAGGTTGTAATCCCGAAATTGGTTAAATTAGATCCGGTTTAGTAGCTAAAAACTTAAATTCGATTGGCGTCGCTAGTGTGCCATACCCGTCACCTTAAACAACTCAATTGATATTTTGTAGGGGCCTAAAGGCTTATAACCGATTGCATCCCACATTCGACGGTAACTGCTTTTAATGGGATCACAGGGCAAATGCCGTCTGATTTATATGGGCCCGAAAAACGCGGTCGGGGCGTTTTCCTTAATAACGTTCACGAATCACGAACCGTTAAATAGTCAGTCCCGAATGACGTACGTTAGAAAATGACAGTCGTGAAGTCCGGTGTGTTTGGTGTTTACATGTGGGTTCTTTTGTGTATCTTTCGCATTCCTACTGTTAAAAGATTCTTCTCATCTTGTCCGATTTTCGTCTGCCCTTCGTAACATAAGAACCCAGACCAAGAGAATCGTGGTTCTCGTTCAGCACCAATATTTTTTTTCTGCAGTGTCAGCTGATCTTTTAGACTTGTAACTCTTATGGTAGGTGATCTCGGCCGCCTATGACCGCTCAATGGTAATTCTTTTACTCCTACCGATCAATTGCTAGCTTTTTCTAAAGATTGTCATTTCTTAAAGTCGTGCCAGTTTCGTGATACTATTGTCGGAAGATGACTTCTTGCTTGGATTTAATGTACAAAGAAATTTCACTCTTGTATACTGGAATATACCATTATATTTATGAGGATGTCCGCTTAGTTAGAGTTCAACTTCAAAAAGAAAAGACATCACAGCTGGGACCACGAGGCATAAGCCACCTGATTTACAAGTCCTCAAAAACGCCATCGAGGCGTTTCCTACAATAATGTTCACGAAACACGCCATCCAGTCCTACCTACCCTACGTGGGAACTAAGTGTTATTAAAAGACTTATCTGATTACAACATGATCTATATGTATACTATTTATCAAGACGTAGATCTTACAGACAGCGGCAACGCTTATAGGTTTTTTTTTTATGATATACCTAGGTGGCTGACGAGCTGACGGATCACCTGATGGTAAGCGATTACCGCCGCCCATGGACACCTGCAACACCAATAGTGTCACAAGTACGCTGCTTACCTTTTAACCCCCCTTCCCCTGGATTGGGCCTCCGGTACCCTCACTCACGCAGCGAAACACAACGCATGCACTGCTTCACGCCGGTTTTCTGTGAGGACGTGGTATTCCTTCGGTCGAGCCGGCCCATTCATGCCGAATCGTGGCTCTCCCACTGTTAATCCAACTGTACTGTTTAGGTAATCCGAAAACACTAAACGCTTGCGCGATGTGATCGACACCTTTTTTTTTTAGGCGCCATCTATTTGTATAAAGTAGAACTAATGTTCCGAAACGAAGTGAGGGCGGGCCACTGGTAATAAGAAATGTTTCTTCAGTAAACGCATTGGACAGACCTAATAAAATTTTCATTTGGTACTTCAAAGTTTAAACACAATTTGTACCCGTTACTTAAAATAGGGTTGTCATTATCCCTCTCGAGTTGCGCATTCCAGGGCTGAAAAACGTTGCAAAGAAGTTCTTACATTACATTTTCCAGTTCAACCATTCAACTTACGTCATATTTTCCTGTTGCCAAACTAGTGATTCAACTAGCTGAATTTTGGGCGACTCGACGAGCCATTAAAGTGTTCTTGGAATACTGTCAAAAACAGAGACTTTACTTTAAGTACCTCGGTAAATAAAAAACGTCCGACGTTAACATTCGTGTTGTGAATGTAATACTGGATGCTCAATAATTTACTGCATTACAACATTGGTGGTAAATAACATTATTCAGACACAATTTTGGACCTTGTTGGGCATAGCAAGTTACATGAGATGATGACGGTTTTTAATATGTGTTTTTTCAGTCAGTTTGCGTGGTGTTGTAAATATATTTGTGGTATCTTAATTATTTCCAATTATATATTACATGTGCGCACGAGTAGCTTAACTTTTTACTTTCATCATCATCATCATCATCAGCCCATTTAAGTCCCCACTGCTGGGGCACGGGCCTCCCTCAATCACATGAGAGGTAATTGCCATACTCACTACGCTTGGCAGACGGGTTGGCGAGGGTTTTGATATAAATGCAGAGTTTTCCTTCTCTGGGTGCTGATGATCATGCCAGCAGCTTTACCTTAGTCGCCTTTTACGACACCTCGGTAAGAGTGAGGGTGGCCTATTCTACTCTGCCGGGGATCACACGCGACTTTTTACTTTGGTATCAAATAAATCTTGTTTGTCATTAATACTGGTCTAATTCTAATTCTGGTAAATTCCTTCATCTTAGCGAGTAATTCCCCTTTGTGTCCAAAGCTCTCGCTTCGGAGCCAAGGTACTCTTAGAACATGATTATGATGATTCTGGATTAGTGGAGTCTGGTAATTACAATTTGTCTCGTGGCTATGTTGTCAAAATAAATAGTTGTATAGTACGACAGCATATTGACGGATCGCCGGAAACATAACGGTATTCTCAGAAAAAGGTCGCAGCACAAACGAACTGTGGTTTTACTTATTTAAGTGCCTCATAAACCATTTTAGTGTTTCGCTCCAAGCAAATCGCCGTAGGAAATTTGGAATCTGAGGTGTCCCTGATTGCCCCAATTGCCCTAAAAATATAGCCTAAATCTCACTGAAGAAATTGCCGCCTACGCCTTCAGATTTCGTTAGCTGAATCTTTTTCTGGGGCAGATTTTGTGATCGGATTAGAAAAGTTAAATGGGTTTGAGCTTGAAGGCGTTATTTCAGTAATGCATGCTGACGTTTCAGAGAGGGTAGGTATTAAATCTCCGCCGGTTCAGGGTGAGTGGGACCCAATTAATTACTCTGTTCTCCTGTACTATTTTTATACTATTATCGACGGTGAGTTTTCTTTTGTGCTATATTTGGCTGTATAAATGGTATCATAGACTATAGACAGAGTAGCACGAATATCTTGATGTGTGGCGGTCTTCCACCGTGTGCTTTGCCCGATATTTCCCACGCACACGGCATTGAAATCTTCAAGCAATGAGCCTACACCTTCCTAAAAGGCCGGCAACGCATCCCCGCTCTTTCTGGTGTGGCTGTTGCCCATGAAATCACTTACCATCATGTGACACTTGCTTGTTTACAAAAAAACTATATTTCTACTTGTTAACATATTGGGCTCGTTCTGAATATTTTCCCGTTTACTTTGTGTACCTATTATCTTCTTACCAGAAATATCTACGTGTAAGTCATTATCCCCGCTTCCCGTCATTGGTCGCCTGTGATAAGTTCACGATCAATATTCAAACAGTAACCTCTCAAAATGTCTTCGCGGATCCTTGACTGATATAATCAAATAATCAAAAAGTCGAAATGTGCCCGGGAGCTGAACGGCCCTATTGCCGTTTCGGGGCAAAGTGGACGTAACTACGTTTATTGCTGCGACAAAGTTCCTTTGCGGTAATTGGACAAGTTATTTTGGGACCTTTTCTTTGAGACCCGCTCGAGGTATGTCGCCATACCTCGAGCGAATTTCGGGTATTGATTCAGTGGGATGTGACGTGTTTCTCAGATTAGGTCTGGAAGGTTGAAG
Source organism: Marasmia exigua (assembly GCA_019059595.1). NCBI lineage: Eukaryota > Metazoa > Arthropoda > Insecta > Lepidoptera > Crambidae > Marasmia > Marasmia exigua. The sequence goes on from CM032482.1 coordinate 20,181,019, forward strand.
GATATATTTAGTAGCGATCCCTTTACTGACAAATATTTAGATAAAGGTCGACATTTAGAGCTTGCGAGTCTTGCGACTGACATATTCGATAGTCTATATTCTAACAGATTTCAACGTAACGTTTGTACAGAATGTACATAAAATGAGAGCGATGTATAAGAATGCGCCGTCCAGTCGTGGTTGGAATCCATGCACCTCAGGATTTTTCAAGTCTATGTTCATATTTTTACCATTAGCTCGGTGGTGAGGGAAAACACCGCAAGGAAACCTGCACGTCTCGGATAGTTCCTCAAAATCGTGGATACTAACAATATTTGATATAATGATTCTGAACGTGTAACAGTGATCTAGTTGTTGTGATTATTCTCTAAGGGTTGCGAAGGTCAGACGGCAGTCGTTTCATTGTAATTACGAGACTTCCCAAGAGTTGGTAGGAGCGTACCCCGGACTCCAGTGACAGTTTTGGACGCAACTGGGAATTACATGCTAAGATGAGGTACCTAAAATAAGTTTAGTCTGTTATTGTATACATTTTCATATTTCACATGCGAGTTATTATCAGTATAAAACTTCCTTCAGATCAGAACAGCCATAATCAGTTACTGTAGATACCATAGACTTACCGCCCTACACACTATACTACACTAAAATCGATGATACGTCTTCACCTTCAAATGATATAGCGATACAATTTCCCTGAGTGAGTCGAACAAATCGACGGGTTTTTCTTACGGCAAAGCACCCTAAAAACAACGAGAAAGGTAAAAGAAATTCGGCTGATACCAAAATAGTTCCCTCATAATAAGGTAGCCTCCTCAGTCTCGGATCTCGATTGAATGCGAGATCCAATTACGGAGGAGCTCTTCCGTAAGGGCTTCGAAGGTACAATGGGACACAGCGTAAATATGCCAGTAGCAGGAGATCCTCGGACGAATATATTTTTGGTCCAAAAATGAAAGTGCCGCCTAGAAAAAAAATATGTTGTATTATGTTAATACTTGTCTCCCTTATTTTCAAATGTCCCATTATGTTTAATATGCTATAAAAAAAATGGGGGCCAAGTCCTACAAATTACAGCAAAAAATGCTTCTGGCTGGGCACTTGGACTTATTAATTGTGATATATTTAGTACATATAAATGAAAAATCTTTTCGTTAGGTACCGGATAAAAGTATTTGTGATTATGGGACTGTATCCTCCTCATTGCTATAGCCTATGATGATTGTCAATAATATGAAATTTTGGATGACCATGGGACTGGTCTGACTTTAGTTGCTGGAATGAGGCGTAAGAGTGAATAGGCTTAAGGTACCACGCCTTGATACATTTCCATTGGTGTTGTGAGAGTTCTTTATACATAAGTATTTAAAAATAGTTTTAAATTACTTAAATGTATGACGATTTGTAGGTAAGTGCTGTATACAAGCCTATGCAAATAAAGATTTTTTTTTATTTTGATAGAGAGAGCCGCTGATATATTTTACACTGTGACCACACTTATCTGCTATCTCTGCTAAAGCACTATTTATGGCGTATCTTAATAGCATGTATGCTGCTCTAAGATTTTTATGGAGATAAAGGTCTTTTGAATTTAAACAGGCTGTGGTTTGAACATGTGTCCTTGAAACTGGGCTTATCTTAGTTCTAAAAGTATATGGGGAGGGGGGGGGGGGAGATATCAAAGCATCACTTTGTGTAATGTAAGACTAAGGTATATGGAAGATGCTTACTTAGTAAAAGTACACGGTTCAACATCTGTAGTACTTTAGTCAACGTCAAGGCTTATCGAAAAGGCGGATCACATGCGCTAATCAACTACCAGCGCCATCTTTTGGTACTGGTCTCAGTTAAGGTGACGGGTAGGGCACACTAGCGACGCCAATTGATTTAAATTGTTAGCAACTAAGCCGGATGTCTTTTTAACAATTTCGAAAGGAATTCTCGGAAAACACGTATACTATTTATTTAATACTTAACTTTTTTGAATTGCCGCCATAAACAGACACTTATGGTTTTAATCCAAATTTCGAAAACAGATCAAAAAGTAGTGCTAAAAAATTAAATAACTAATGTAAATGACTCCCGTCCGAAATTGTTTAAAATAGATCCGATTAAGTAACAATTTAAATCGATTGGTCTCGCTAGTTAGTCCACCCGTCGCCTTAAGTCCCAAAACGAATTGAGGGTGGGCCATTCGTAATAGTTAAATAAAGTAAAGCCGCCATCTTATATTAAAGGTAAATTCTATTTTATTATTGATGCTCGTTCACAATCACTGTCTCAACTTTACAACCTGCGGGTGACACCACCCAAAAGCCCAAATATAGTTTAATATTCCTAAGTTGAATTTCCATCACAAAGTCTCATCTTTCCGAAACATGTTCCACAAACTACACTTTATCACCCTTTCCGTAGTAACATGAATTTCTCTCATACAACTCGTATCAGACTATGAATTTCCATTCACAATACTTGGATTCTGAAACTATTTGCATATAAATGTTGTACAGAGAGAATCTCAAAGTCCGCCTTTGTGTCGTTACTCGTTGGAACTTTGTTGCTCTGGGACTTAGGGTTGAGTTTGGTAGATTGTCACCTTTTTTTTTTACTGAAATGTACATTTTGTCGTTTGTTTTCGCTAGGTTTCAAAACTAGGTTTTAGTTTTATATTGGCCTTCAGATCAGCTAAGATGGATTTTTGTAAACATGATCGGCGATCGTTACTGTACATATGTTTGCCTGTTTAGGTATGTTATTAGCAATTTAGACTAACAACTAGATGAAACAACTCTAAAACAAGATTTCCGTATAGAGTTGATGGATCATGATTTAGCATTCATACGGACCCAGCGGTAAGCTAGATTTTTAAGCCTTTTCCAAAAAAATTCTGTCTGTGATGTCCCCATAGGTTATTATTTTAGTTAATTTTGTCAAATGTTACTTGGGTGAATATATAACTTCCATCTACCCATTCCATCTTCCACCAACACCTGTCCACTAAGCTTATTTGTTAGAAAACACAACTTTTAAACATAGAGTCGTGGATACAAGCCCCACGTTGGGCGCCACAGTTTGAAACTGCTGAATCTTAGTTAAGAAGACGCTTTTCAACAAAAGTGCTCACAGAAGTACCGCATCTTATGCTACCATGACTTCTCCCTGTTCCCATAATCGTAAAACGTAACATCTTAGTAGTGGTTACGGGCACCACTTTGGGCGCCAAAGTTTTAAAATGTATCATAGTTAAAAATAAGCTTTTCTGCAACAGTATCGTTTCTTATCTGCCAGTATGTCTCCCTCTTCTCATAACCGTCAAAGGTAACAGCTGATTACGTGTTTTTTTTATTGTTTCAGGTAAGTACCAAAATGCTTGAACACCCGGATTAAGTTTCTACGAAGAGGTAAGTTTATTTTACTTAAAGTTTGGAAAGGCAACGTAATGGAATATTTAGATAAACGTGATGGGTCGAAAATTGCTGATTTTCTACTTACATAATACTTAAACGGAAATATAACTTTTCATCAATATCAAAATCTATAAACCATAAGTCTTCTCTCAAACTCTTCCGACAGGCTTACGAATGACGATATTTACCCTAAGTGCGAAGTTTTCTTTTTTTTACGGAATTTCATACCATAATTGGATGCTACGTTTTAGGCGTGGTTTGTGATGGATGATGGTTAAAGTAACGAATATGGATTGATCTCTTTCACATATAAGTATCTAATACATTACTTTTTCAATACCACACTTAAGTGCTAGTAAAAAATATATTTAAGAGTTGTTGTTAATAGTTTCATTATTGGATAGTTAATTGAATCGAGTATTTAAATTATCTCTGAAATAACTCTGTTCAAGATCATGATAAAGAAAACAAGCCATGACCAACTTTGTGAAAAAATCTGTTTTATTTTAATGCGAATTTTCAAAAATGTAAACGTTTACCCATACACTCTAATATATGTAGATTACTAAATTTTGTCGAGGCACTGACTATATTAACGCTTTGAGAATACCGACTAATTGCGACGTGTTCTGCCTCGATACGGGGATTTTAGGGTCGTTTGGCCCCAAGGGCACAGAGGGATATAATTGTCAGCATAATGAAGTGTTGAAGACAATATTGAGCTGTAAACCTTTAGATGATCGGGGGATATTGCTACCAATTCAAATAGCAATTTGGATACCAAAGGGACCATTCACATTGTATGTTTAATTTCAAAGTGATTTCATAATAAAAAAGGACTTTTACTCTAGCAAGATTAAAATTTACAGTGGACACTTTTTTAAAATCTCGTTAAAAATGAATGAATGCGTGCATATACTTTTATTGCACTCAAAATAAACTATTTTAACGAAGTATGATGATTGTGACATGAATCTTCATCATCATCTTTCAGCCAATAAACGTCCACTGTCGGACATAGGCCTCCCCGATGATCTTCACACAGATCGGTCCTGTGCCGCCCGCAACATAGGGTTTCCCGCGACTTTCACCAGCCCGTCGATCCACATTGTGGGGTGCCTGCCACGGCTGCGACTTCCTGTATGTAGCCTCCACTCGAGGACCATTCCGCCACAACGGCAGTCTGGTCTCCTGGCTATGTGCCCTGCCCATGGCCACTTGAGGCATGCAATACCTTGGGCTATGTCTGTGACCTTAGTCCTTCTGTGGATCTTATTATTTCTGATACGGAGACTCCGAACATAGCCCTCGGGTAAAATCAAAAGGATTGCACCACCCTCCCCTCTTCTATCTAATGTCCTTTACCTAAAGGTTGTCTGGTAGAGATCGCTCCCAGCGATAAGACCGCCTAAATTGTACATTGTATCTCTGTATACCTAGCTTTTAAGTTTTGTATGTTGTGCAATAAAGAGTATCTATCTATCTATCTATCAATCTATATAGCGGGAGCATGGCGGGTGCTTACCATGAGGTGATTAGTCTTCTCATAAAAAGAGTGAAACAAAGGTTTCTTTACCGACTGGATTGACTTCAAAATGTGAAAGGCATTGGCAAAGACGGACAGACACACGGCATAGTGAAATCTGTCAAATTTGTTAATTCGATTTTTACCTTAATACCCGCAATACCATTGGAGTCACAAGTCCATCAGGTGTGCGGTCTGCTCGTTTGTCCGCTATAATGTAAAAATAATGATGTGTAGCCGTCTATACGATCTTGGTTTGTCGTATATCCCAAGTTGACGTATGAACTTTGCTTTCTTGATGAGGGTCGTATTGACTATCGGATACGAACCGTCTTCCCGCCATGATCTTTTCGTTCTTAGCAATCAATCAATCTCAACGTATACCCTTGAGAGTACATATATTCATACATACAACATTTTATACATTGACCTGTTTCCGTGATCAGTAAATAAATTTTTGCGTTTTTTTTATGCGATCACTGTTGAATAAGTGCATTTTGTAATAATTTACAACATAGTATTGGGCGCTGACTGTTATAAAATGTTATTTGGAGTGTAAAAAGTGTTAAAAATATAATTTTACACTATTTCATCGTCATCCCATTTAAGTCCCCACTGCTGGGGCACGGGCCTCCCTCAATCACATGAGGGGTAATTGCCATACTCACCACGCTTGGCAGACGGGTTGGCGAGGGTTTAGATATAAATGCAGAGTTTTCCTTCTCTGGGTGCTGATGGTCATGCCAGCAGCTTTACCTTAGTCGCCTTTTACGACACCTCGGTAAGAGTGAGGGTGGCCTATTCTACTCTGCCGGGGACCACACAGCAACACTATTTAGTTCGTGGTTTTTGAGGGCGGGTTTTTTTTCCTAGATTTTTTTTATTCAATCGTCTCCTTAACTGATTCTCAAAGGTGGCCGTACTACACAGCCGTTTAGTATTGGCCGTTTTCCACTAGATGGCGCTAGCACTGGTTAGCCGACTGATGCCTATATTTCAGTATATATAAGTTACTCTATGCTTACGACCATTGGCATATGTCGAACTACTGGGTATATTAACACAGTGCCACTTCGTTACGCAATTTGTTTTTCATTGTCGACTTTGTGGGTTTTGGTTAATAATTTCATTACAGGGCACGCTAAGCCCTCGAACCCGGGATCACTTTAATGGTCGGTCATTACCAAACCACAAAGGTAGGTTTGAAAACTCCACAATTTAAGGGCCACCAAGGTCGTAGAAAAATAGGGGTTTGGTAGGTCTACGCACTGAAATGTTAGCCTGTCTAAATCACCCTCTATTTAAAATGAAAAAAAAATTAAAAATAAATTATTTATTTATTACAACAACAACCACAGTATTAGGTACATTATACATATAGACATTTAATAGTCACAGTTATCTAATAGTTATAGTTATCCAACCTATTAGAAAAGGCGATCCAAAGTTAATACTGTACGAATGCTAATGCTTTAATGCTAATAATTTCTCTAGGATGTTCCAATATATTTTTTTTGTGTTTATTTATTCTTCTACTTGACTAATTAAAAAAAACGTATTTTTCTTATGAAAGTGAAGGTTATTGAAGGATCAAACATTTATGAACGGAAGGAATAGTTCAAACTATATCGATGAGTTCAAACTACACATACGAGGATGTTTGTAGTTTGAACTCATCTATTATTTTTTGATAATTTGTTTGTCTCAAAGTTTTCCGCCCTAGGTATTTTTTAGAAACGGAGAAAGTTCTCATTATAGTTCAAGCACATAAAGAAAATTAAAACTCCCTACAAATATTTAAAAAGTCCAAAGAAAAGACGAAACTGTAGATTGTACTTTTTATTAAAATGTTGTCGCGTTGTTGGGTTCGAGTCCCATCCAAATGACATGCCGAGAAACTTTTTAAGTGAATTATTTATTTTAAGAAAAGTTGCAAAGAAATCGCTAAAATAATAATAAAACGAATTAAACTCTTATTTCTGGCCTATTTTACTGAACTCTGGTTGAATCACAAAGGGTTTCCTCGTTTATAAATTAGTATTCTCATTGGCCGCTTGATGAAGGCAGATCAAAAGATCTAGTCAAATGAAATTCGGGGAGTAAAAGATCAGCTTTTTATTGGGTTTAATTTGTAATTCATATACTTTACATATTAATAATTTACAGTAAAGAAATTATGAAATCGTAGGGCGTCAAATTTTATTTTCATAAACTAAAAATCAGTACAAAAATAATATATAAATGGTATACCTTGAACACTATAATCGTATAAGCGTTGTCGTTGTCTATAAGATTAACATTTTTATAAGTAGTATTAATTAAAAAGGTGCATTCGCAAAGCATGCAGACACCTTGCTTTCTGTTCCAATGGATTTTCCCATAGGAATCCCTATACGCACCGCTGAAAAAGATTTAACATGGTTTCTCTTAGAAATAGATGACTCCTGCTGAGTATGTGTTTCCTCCAAAAACTGATCACAGGGAAAATTAAATGTAGCAACCTTCTTCAGCGTGTGTGTCTCTCTGTGCCGTATCGTTACCCAAGAACTAAAATTAAAAAAATATTGCACCTGCTCCTAAAATTAATCTTGGCCTTCAGCAGTTGGCGTTAAGCAGAATTCAGACCGATTACAACTTACTCTGTGACAATATACAAGATTTTAGCATATTTAACGATACTTACGCCAAATTCAAAGGGAAGATTTTGCACTTCATAAAATCAGAGGCCGTGTGGTCCCGGCAGAGTAGAATAGGCCACCCTCACTCTTACCGAGGTGTCGTAAAAGGCGACTAAGGTAAAGCTGCTGGCATGATCATCAGCACCCAGAGAAGGAAAACTCTGCATTTATATCAAAACCCTCGCCAACCCGTCTGCCAAGCGTGGTGAGTATGGCAATTACCCCTCATATGATTGAGGGAGGCCCGTGCCCCAGCAGTGGGGACTTCAATGGGCTGATGATGATGAAAATCAGAGGCACTTTAGTTTAACTGAATCTAAAAAAAGAAATGTAATTTCAATTAAATACTTTATTGGCCACAGAACACAAATCAGACATGAGTGACATAAAAACAAGTATGACAAATTCTGTAGTCAACAAGGCCCAACCTCAGCATTTGCTGCTGTGACGGAAGCCGCTGTCGCGCTGGTTTTCAGGCGGAGCCTTGGGCGACGTACGTGCACACATACATAACATACAATAGGAAGAAATGTAAAAGAAGAAGAAAATTTATTTTCAATCAAATTATTTATGATTTACGTTAATGGTAAGTAGCTGAGTATTTTATGTGTTGAAGTACAACTGACTGTTGCAAAAAACATTTTTTTAAAATGCAAAATTGGCAAAAAAAATATGTCGGTGTAACCCAAAAGATCTCAAAAATGAAAAAAAAATACTCGAAAACTACAAAAAATCGCGGAACATACATGGGGTATTTCCAGGTACCCACAGATGTAAGGAATCCAAAAAAAAATTTCGGACGTCACCTTTTGGACCACCGTGTATATAGCGAACAGATCATGCATGTATTGTTGGTGCGTCATACCCACTTTTTGTGCTTATAGTCAAACAAAATGTCTCTTTTGTTCTATGCTGTCCTCGTCCTTACTGTGGCCTTCATTAAGAAATCTTAGCACGGGCTGAGGCTAAAAAGTCCCTGGTAATTTACTTAAGCTTTTACGATGAACTCGCCCGTTTATACAGAGGATCCTTTTTGAGAGAATATAATGTTGACTCCTACAGCGCTTGTGACTTAATCATGATGCATATTGTAATAAAACTTCACACTCCGTTTTTAAACAATTTATTTAGTACTTCAATATTCACATCTATATCGATCGGGTCGCACTTTAAAGCGACGGCTGCGCAAGAGCGTTGGATCCCCGGGTTGGGCCAAAAATTCGTACCTAAGTTTTCGGTAAGAAATTCTTAGTGGCAGCCCGGGGTCTGAAAGTTGGCGGTCTTGTTAAGCCGTTGGTCCTGAGCACGATCCCTCTCCGGTCGTGTCACAGTAGTGTCCCATCGGAATATGAGGGTAAGGGAATAGAGAGTGCACTTGTGTTTGCCTGCGTACGTGACTGATCGTTGAAATTGACCGCCGTAGCCGTAATCGGTTGGATTATTTTATTATCATACCATATATACCATTTATAAAAAGGAAAGTTCACCAGAAAAAGAAGGCTTATAGGTAGGTAAACCGAAATGTCTTGTTTGACCGTAATTTGGTCTCACAGAAAACAGGCGTGTAGCAGAGTATGTGCTATGTTTCGCTGTGTGCGTACCGGAAAGGGAGGGTTGAAAGGCTGGCAGCGCACTTATGAATTAACTGGTTTTGGGTCTCCATGGACTGCGGCAATCGCTTACCATCAGGACATCCGTATGCTAGCCTACCACCTATCACGTAAAAAACGTGCGCAATTTAATCACACCCAATCTATTTTGGGTAGAGTTAGCAAATAATAATAATAATTCTCACAATATTTCATACGTTGACCTGATTCCGTACTAGGTAGCGTAAGCACTTGTGTTACAGATATCAGACAACAGAGGAACACAAACAAATACTCAAATACATATATTATACCCAGACACTGAACAAACACAAGTGTTCATCGCACGAATGTTTGTCCAGGGCGGGGATCGAACCCCCGACCTTTGGCGTAATAGAAAATAGCGCTATACATAAGACAAGGTCCCTATGGGCCTTTGCCATGGCCGGATAACGGTCATTGCCAAAGTGATGCAATGCAATGCCGATGACTTAACACTTCGATGCCCAAAAGTACGTTTTGATTTAATCCCTCGATTTCCAACGATTTATTCAAGCTTCTTATCACAGAACAGAGGCAGACCGAATAAAATTTATCCACATATAAATATGTATTGAGTAGACGTCAGAATCCATTTCTCCATGTTATCGTTTGCCGTGGCATTCTGATAAATTTGGCAGTCCCTAAACAGGTTTTCGAACTAAGTTCATGCAAAGATACTCCATATAGGGTTTCAAAGATCAGAACAGCAGTGTGAATTATGCTTTGCGTGTGACTAAAGCACTCTATCTCCTGACATGTCTGAAAAATTGCGTGAACGATGACGTCATGTATGGCACCAAGAACGCTCACCGTGTGGCAAAATATAAATCACCACATCTCAAAAAGACAATCAACATGGCGAAAAGAAAAATTAAAAACGCTACTAGAAAAACTACTAGTACGATAAATCGTAGCCAGTTAAACCACAATCGATAAAGGCTTGATTTGACTCGTATACAGCTGTATAATAATAATAAATGAAACTGCTTTGTCGCTGTCCATGCCATCTCCTGAAAAGTATAAGAAAAGCAACACTACAAATACTACATCAATGTATTCAGTTTGTCTTTACTTCGTAGTGCTCTCGTTGCCTTACTTACACTCTGAATCAACTTAAGTTCTGAATGAACGGGCTTTTACAACGAAGTTTTAATTTAAACTTCTATTTTCACCTACATCAAAGTAGGTCTTTCGGTACCTATCAATGGTTATCATCCGTAAACCCACCGATAAACTCGTGACGCATCATTCCATTACCATTCACACAGAAAAGGACGCCGCGCACAAAGACGCGCCATAACCTTTGACGTATTTTGACGTAACAAGCTGACAAATCAGAGGGGCCGCCGTCGCGCGCCGCCATCGAATTAAAATTAAATCGCGCGCTGTGATTGGACGGCGAGCGGGGGTGGGCGGTGCGCGGCGCGCGGGCCGATCAATACGAGGTTTTACGTAACGGGCGCGGAGGACGGAGTTCTGCGCCAGTGTTTCCATTTTAGTATTACCTACCCTAGATATTTGTGTAAATTGTTTACCTACACCCATTCGTCGTCATCCTGTTGTAGTCCACTGCTGGTTATGGCCTCTCCAAAAGTTCTTAGCTCGATCCGCGGCTACTCGCACCCAACTCCTATCAGCCGTCTTGCGCAGACCTTACGTAGTCCACTTCACCTAAAGAGCTGGCACGAAATTTTCAAATGATTTGTAGCGTTTGCGTATCGTAAGCTATTTGTATGAAAAATATAATAAAAATATTAAAAAGGCTAGACACAGTCCCTCCACCAGCCCATGGTCCTTCCTACCGTCTCGGCATACGGACCGAATCTTGGGAGACGCTCACCAGGTACTTGCTAAGGGCTCTTTCCCCGGTGCGATTCTTCACTCCCTACAAAATCTGTGTCTGTGTCCCATCTCAATGTCACTTCTCCCCAAATGGGGCGTGAAACACCACAACACAAGCGACTCGCGCTCGGGCAGTTCCACATCAATCAATCTCCTTCCTAATATTAAGCCTTTTATGTGCAAACGCACGCAACCGTCGAAAACCTTCTGCAGAGTTGACCATCTCTTGATGGTATACTGGTCCTATCTCGTTTCTGTTCCAGTCGTTCAGCATCTGTTGCCGCTCTTCTTCATACAGCTGACATTCCCACAGCACATGGTCCCGAGTTTCATCAGCTTCTCCACAGGGACATACAGGTGACTCACAGAGAGTCATCGCGTGCAGTCTGCTGTTAAAACTCCCATGTCCTGTAAATATTTGTGACACAGCGTAGTCTGGTTCCACCCAACCGGCCGATAATCTCATTTCTACGTCTGGGAAAAACTGCGACAACTCTCTTCCTTTGTCGCTGGTCGACCAGCGCTCCTGCCATTGGGCAACAACATCTCCGAATATTCTACGTTTAAGTGCCGTCTGCTCCTTGTCTGTGGCTTCCTTTGGGCACTCCTGGGCGAATCGTCCCACACTAACGACTTCTAAGTCGGCCGGCAACACCGCAGCTAGCACGGGCAGTGCTGATGTGCTAACAGACCTATAAGCCTTCGTGAGCAGAATCATTGCAGGCCGCTGGGTGCGCAGCAAAGCTCGCTTCACCACGAAGATGCTTGCCCGGTGCCACCAAACTGCCGCAGCGTAAGTAAGACTTGCAACATAGGTCCCTGAATACAGGACCTTAAGTGCTTTGTACCGCACGCCCCAGGTCGATGAAGATATTCTCGACATCTTCCCGAAGCAGTTACTAGCCCGCTGGCCGATAAAGTTCGCATGCTGCAAGAAGGAGCACCCTTGGTCAATCACCACCCCAAGTAACTTTGCCATGCTCACGTGCGCGATCGATTTATTGTCCATACGTATCGTTGGGGGGCGCTTGAATTTGCCTTTCAAGGTAAGCGTCTGCGACTTAGCGGCTGAGAAAGTCAGACGGTTCCGATGCCCCCATTCGGAGACCGCCTGGAGCATATATTGTGCATCTCGCTCTATTTTAGCTCTGGTTGGTGCTTCGATCGCGATCGTGATATCATCCGCATAGGCTGTCATGCTGACGCCCTCGGGCATCGGTAACCTAAGGATGTCATCGAGCAGAAGATTCCATAAAGTAGGCCCTAACACCGAACCTTGGGGCAGCCCATTGTAGACCTCTTCCACACCACCTGTCGACCCATGAATAAACCCACTCGCCGGTCTGTGAAGTAACTCACTAAGATTTTGTAAATATTTGGTGGACATCCACCTTGTTTCACTTTGAGCAGGACCATGGGCCACCAGGCGTTGTCGAAGGCCCCTGAAATATCCAAGAATATAAGCTGGCAATAGTTTTTGGAGGTATTCGTAACTCGGTCCATAATTGCGTTAATCGCCGTAACCGTCGACTTTCCACACCTAAAACCATGCTGACTTGGTGAGATATTCCGGTGCAGACAAGGAGCGCAGGTGATAATGAGACGTTCCAGTATCTTTCCCAAAATGGGCAACAACGTTACCGGTCTATACGCTTTTGGGTCTGTCAGGGGTTTGTCGTTGCCTTTTGGCAAAACCACTAGTCTTCCGGTCTTCCATATGGCTGGGAACACACCTTCTCTTATGCACGCGGAAAACATATACAGCATTTCCTCTCTACTCGCTCTCCATGCTCGCTTTATGATCCGTGGCGTCATTCCATCCATTCCCGGTGCCGTGTTTGGTAGATCTTTGACTATTCGCGCCAGTGCCTCCCGGTTGGGTGGATCTGAGTCTCGTCCAGTCGGGGCACACGCAGCAGCTATTCGGACCTGCCGGTGGTACGCATCATCCTTCTCCAGGTCGTCATCAGGACACAGCGCGCGCAGGAGCCCAGACATGGTCTCCTCTCCAGTTTCTGCATGTCCTTCCATGAGCTTCATTCCGTGCATCACGTTGGGTGGGGGGCGAACTCTGCCAGAGGCAGCTCGATAAGCCATCCCCCACGGCTCGTTGTTGCCGGATTCGGCCACTTTGCGGTAAAAGGTGATCTCCGCGCTCCTCATTGCCTCTTTGTAGTGATTTCTCACAACATTGAGCTCATTCTTCAAATGAGTTTCCTGCTCACCTCCTCTCTTCCGCGACTTCTGCCAGTTCCTACGCGCGCTGTACACTTCCTTCCTGAGTTTGTCCAGTGCAGGTGTCCACCACTCGTACCCACCGGTGTCCGCTTTTTTGCGATTGCCCAGACATTCGCTTGCCGTTCGTGTCAGTATGTCTGTGTACTCATTACAGATGTCCTCAGCTGGTCTCCTGAGTTGCAGACGTCCCACTCGGTAGTGCAAAGCTGAGCAAAAGTTCGCCCAGTTCACGCCTCGGTCTCTGTAAGATGGCTGCATCTGACCCTGACCAGCAACTTCCACCCGCGATCGCACCGCTGTGTCGCCTACTCTAAATGTAATCAGCTGATGATCGCTCAAGCTTGCTCCTTCTCTTACAGTCCACTCTGACACAGTGATTCCTCTTGTAGTGAGTGTCAGGTCCACATTTGAGTATCCGTTGGGGCCGTGAAATGTTGGGGGTTGACCTTCCTTGTTATGGAGTAAAAGAGCTCGTCCCAGGATAAATCCTTCCATCTGATTTCTCCTGTACTCGGTGTCAGGTCCTCTCCCAACGTATTGCCGTTCCTCACAGTGCCAGAGTGGCGAGTGTGCATTGCTGTCCATGCCTATCAATATGTGCTTCCCTGCCAGCTGATCCATCACGTGGGACAGGTGTTCCAAGTGTCGGGAGATGTCGTGGCTGTACTGGCAATATACCGATACCACGTAGAAGCTCCGACCCTTATCTCCGGTATCAACTATTAAAAAGGCTAATTATTGTTATTTCGCTAGCAAGGTAGTGTAATGTTTCAACTGAGTTTATGACCAAATCCAGCAAATAATTACCGATTTCAATACGCGGAGCAAGAAACTGCGACGTTTGTAGCTTTCCATACAAGTTTTAAGAAATTTGTATGAAACACATTTTTGGCGTCCCTTTCCTGCTCCGCGTTTTTAAATTGATTATTCTTTGCTGGATTTGGTCAGTAATTCAATCAAAACATTACATTATCTATTTAATTAAAACATGACACTTTTTTTTTCTTTAGATTTTAGGGCCTAAGACTTACGCCTTAACAACGTGGCCCGCCTGCAATGATTGATATTTTCCTATAGGAATAAGACGTTTTCCCGAGTTAACTACAAATTTAATAATGGTGATAAACATTTTGAAATCGTTAACGTAGTTTTTGAGCTATATATATTTGTACTCAGAATGTCAAAACAGTCATTTTTGCAATATGCTTAGATTGAGCGTGGGGCTAGCGCTCGTCTACGCTGCCGTATCCAATACATTTTGACGTTTGGTTTCGTGGCTATGTAACGTGATGTGCTTTGTACTGGGTACTACCGTGTTGCTCCGTAATCGAAGCGTAGGCAAAATACGTTAACGTTTCGAATTTGAATGTTCGTGCTAGCTTCTCAGGCCTGAGGGCGTCCTACACCCTCGTTTAACCCAACTGCAACAGTCTATTCAAAATGTTCTTGAACATATATCTATAATTTTAATTTTAATTGTACTAAAAAGGAAGAGAGCGCACATAAATTGATGAACCGTAGAATAAATAAATAGCGTTTGTTATTATCATTTTACGCCCCAGATCCTCCGTCTGTCCAGAAAATTCCCTTAAGCTGGGGAAAATCATAAAAAGTGGTAACACTCTTGTTGCTTACAGTTTGTACAGTCAGGAAAAAATACGATTGCGCGATATTGATCCTTTAATACTGGAGTGAAGACATAAAATCAAGTAAACGAGTCTTCGTGTGTATTAACTGTAATGATAATGTCCTAGGAGATCCAACTAAAGCTGATCTTAACAATTAGGTAAATAATTTGTTTTGTGGACGTTTGAATACAGCGTAATTATTTTTTATAATAGTCAGTGGCCACAATAGTTGATATTTTTTGCAATATTGCCAGCTCATGGCGAATCAAGCACTTACAAATTACACTAGTCAACAAAATTTTAATTTTTTTCCGTAACAAATAACACAGGTCCATAATTTTACTAAATTGCACTCTCTGTTTTGTATTGCAAAACGGCTGTACCATATTATCGTCTTAAGGTTAGAATTGTATTACGGGATTTCTACCATGTCACGGAGTTACTCCGTGACCATAATAGTGCCGAAATATCGGAAACTCAAAAATAAGGTACATGGTAAAAATCCCGTAAATAACTATTCTAATGTTAGTGACCATGAAAGTTTTAAAAGAATATATCGTCTTAACGTGCTTTGCATTCGTCTCTTCATCTTAGCGTGTAATTCCCGGTTGCGTCCAAAGCTGTCGCTTTGGAGCCCAGGGTACGCTTAGACCAGGATTCAGGATTGGGGGGGGTCTGGTAATTACAATGAAGCGACTGCCGTCTGACCTTTGCAACCCTTTAACAGGAGAACCAGACCAACTGAATCATGGTTACACGTTTCAGAAACTTTTTCCGATACGTGCAGGTTACCTCACGATGTTTTCCCTCACCGCCGAGCAGATGGTAATGGTAGAAATACGCACATAGATTTGAAAAAAAAAGCATTGGTGCATGCTCGGATTCGAACCTCGACCACCTGCGTGGAAGGCGCGTTCGTATACATTGAGCTACCATCGCTTGCATTCGTCTGTTCAATACAGTATACCACAAAGTCCCATATCAAATACGACTGTCCTTCTTTGGCATGTCATCGCTCAAAAACCGTCGCACGGTCTCAGATTTGTTGTTTCTGCATAAAGTGCTTAATAATAAAATCTCTTGTCCCGACCTGCTAGCTTCTATCAGCCTGACTGTTCCTCGTCGATGTCCTCGAAGGCCCTTAACTAAAACGTTCACCTTACCTCCCTATAGAACCAACCTCGGTCTCCATCATCCCTTGGCTAGGGTTTGCAATACCTACAACGGCTTAAACGAGAAATTGGCGGATTTGGATATCTTTAATACATCTGAAAACGTTTTCAAAAAATCTATATCGAAACTGCTTGGTCCCATAATAACTTAATAAGAAAAAAAAATTCCCTATGTATAATAATAATTCTGTAAAATTAATTAATTATTTACTCTTAAAATTTCAATTTCCCCTATGTTGCTAACTTTTCTATAAGAATGTTGTGAATACTTGTAAAGGCTTACATATATATCCCTAATTGTTAAGTGCTACTATGTAAACGTTTGTATGTAAAGCTGTAAGTATTCCTAATAAATAAATAAATAAATAAACAGTATTCGTGTACAAAGCCGTCGTTAGCCTAGGATGGTACCTGTTTTGTAATATTCTCAGATTGTAAGGATTCTATTGCCCATTTGTATGTTACTGCTGCCAGCATTATGTTCTCGTATATGAGCTATAGAACTTTAATAGACCGTTAACACATACTACCTACGTCGATTGTTGTAAATTGCCATGTGCGGTCTGCAGTTTTTCTTGTGCCAAGCTATATAAAGTTCTGGATTGTCGTTTTAAATTAGAAGAAGACATGCCGCTTTATATCTTAACTAGTTGCTCGCACTCACTTCATTTCGGACCATTATAGTGTAGAGTTTCCCTGCGTGGTCGTATCAGAAATGATTAGATCCGCAGGAGAACTAAGGTCACAGACATAGCCCAAAGGACCGCATGCCTCAAGTGGCCATGGGCAGGGCACATAGCCAGGAGACCAGACGGCCGTTGTGGCGGAATGGTCCTCGAGTGGAGACCACGTACAGGAAGTCGCAGCCGTGGCAGGCCTCCTACAAGGTGGACCGACGATCTGGTGAAAATCGCGGGAATCCATTGGATGCGGGTGGCACAGGACCGATCTGTGTGGAGAACATTGGGGGATACCTATGTCCAGCAGTGGACGTCTCTTGGCTATTGGCTGAAATGATAGTGTAAACATAGCATGTAGCAAGTGAGCTATGGTAGCTAGTGTATCATAGTATATCATAGTGGACAAGAACGTCCGCCTCCTGAACTGGAGTTTCTGAATGGACAATACGACAAATAATACATTATAAGAAAGGAAAAAAGATGACCCGTATTTTTTATCATTAAATGTGTGTTTTGGTACAATATTTATTTTTTAAATCATTAATTAATATGCCGGAAGTGACGTAATCCTGAGGCTCAATGTAATGCGATGTCGGTGCTATATGTCCAATAAAAAAAGTTATAATTTACTTACTGTCAAATGTCAATGTTTTTTTTCTTGATGCTTGACGTTTGGTTTCTTGGATTACCTTTTTTTTTTAATCAACGCGAACAGAAGCCTTAATAATGCTTTTGTTGGTCGTTCCGAGTGATGATGTCACCATGAGGATTTTTACATTCAATTGTTTTTCTCCTTAAATATCTGTTAAAAATTCTTAAATTATCTATTCTAGAAATAGTATTCTTAATTTAGGAATTTCTTTTTTTGTCGCATTGTCTCTTTTTATTTTTTATTTTTTCTAGCTCGAGATACTAAGGAAACTTGCATGTTTCAGGTAGTTTCTCAAAATGATTTTGAATATGTAACCATGAACTAGTGTCAGTCAGGTTAGTCGGCAGTTGCTTCTTTCTAATTACCAGACCTCGCAAGTCCTGGATCAAGCTACGAGCATTAACCTGGGTTCCGAAGCGATGTCAACACACAAGGCGAGAAACCTACTACCTACTGGTGAAAATGTTCCTATCTTAAGTATCTCCAGCACTTGTCACTTAAACACCCCCTGATAATCTTAAAATCCTTCCGTGATCCTATTCATCCTTAAACTCTCAACTAATTATAAAACTTTATAGTACTGTGAAGGACTTGAGTGGAACTATCCATAGAAGTTTCCACCGAACGCTGAAACTTAGCGCCGAGAACAAAGTTTATTGGCTATATCTGGATAAGCATCCTTCATCTAAAACTTTTACGCTTTGAAGCAGAAGAAATTTCGTTTGAATTCCACCAGAAGCACTATTATATGATTTAAGAAGGTAGTTTCGTTCGAGTTCTTGATCTTTTTTTTAGCAATTATTAGAAGTAATGTGCCATTGTCATCAATCAATTAATCAATCACTATCCACTGATGAACGCAAGCTTTCCCCAAGGACCGCGAACCATCACGGAGCCCAATTCTCGGGCTCGTGACATTTCTTTTCATACGACATATATCACAAAAACATTTTTTGTATGGTTTTCCGGTGATATCCGCCATGTTTTTTTCATATCGAAATCCCGAGAATTGGGCTCACGGTCCTGCGCGATTTGCGACTTACTTATATCCATCCATCTTCCTGTTGGTCGTTATAAAGTTTTCTATAACTGTCCTACTGCAGGGCAAATGCCTCCATCACAGAAATCAAGTTATCACTACTATTATGCTAATCAAGTTATCGCTATTTTTATTATAATGATTACCTTATTTATAAACTAGCATTCCGTTTTCACGTGCTGATTCGAGAATAAAATAAACCTTCATAAAATATTAGAGATTAAAATCATTAAGAATTACACGACGATTGATGATGATGAGTTTTTGTCAGTCAGCACTACAACTCGTTCATTAACTTACGTATTCCATACGTCTAAACTACAATAAAATATACAGTAATATTATATTGTAATCAAGAATTAAATCAAGTTTAATAGGTTTAATAATAGAAACCCTTTGTGTTAACTTGATTAAAATTGTCATCCACATAAACTGTTGTAAACCAATTTGAGCTTTATAACAAAGGCGCGGTTAATATGGCGTAGCGACTATGTATTAATTTCATCCAATCTTCTAACCATTTGGCATAGGCTGAAACAATTTAACTTGAATGTTCACTAACGTAGACCCGTAGTCTAATATTTATCATGCAACGCTTATTGTGTGAACGCACACAGGTCGTCTAGTGCTGTGGGTTCTTAGGGACTTCAGGGACCAATTTTATAGGGCACATCGACCCTTTAGGATCTTTTATACCCACCTTGTTTTCTACTGTCCTCCTCACGAGAGATGCCCGTTATCACCATCACTATATCATTCAGGCATCATTTAGTTAAGTCGCCTTACTCTCGCGAGTAAATTGCAGGCATCTAAAAATACTTTTATGATTGGCTCGTATGTGTTCTGTTAATGCCTTTAGTATTCTTGCCTTGACTATTAGCTCCAAGTAGATGTTTTCTGTAGGTCTGGTCTTTTAGTCGGAGTTGGTGAATTCGTTCAAGGGGAGAAATTTCGAGACCAAAAATGATTATGTTAGGCCAATACTGATTAGTGATTAACTGCCTAGAAAGGAATGTTACTCGACCGCTTGGTAACACCTCATTCGTATTAAATTAGAAAATAACTCATATCAATCGTGTTCCCTAATGTGAACAGTTATCTCTATTATCCATACAACTTGTATTGTGTGAAAACACAGGCTGTGCAATGTTAGCAATTTCCTCGTAATCCCCATGGCGCGTGGAGGCATTTCATAGACCGCAATTTTAATAGCAAACATTGTACGTGTGTGTACACTGTACAGTAAGGTAAAATATTGACATAGCAATAATGGACAACATTTCAAAATTGCTAAGCTCTGAAACAAAAAATACCAATTCTTTGTTTACTTTTCCGCTGCTCGAATATATATTTATTCATTTTTTACATTGCTTATTTACTGAGAAAAAAATTAAAAACTAAAAAACGTAAGATGACGTCATCGGACGGCAGAATGTAAAATATTTCTTTGCTTAGCACGTTATAGTTTTAAATTTACGTAATGCCAAACTCATGACATGTAACTGTCAAAAAAAAAGACAACTTGTCAACGTTGAATGTATGAATGACATTGACAATGTTGACACTAGTATTATTTACCTTTGACAGTAGTACCTTTTTTTTATTAAAACAATGATAAGCAAAGGAATATCGCTGATTCAGCCGTCCGATGACGTCATTTGGCGCTTACGTCTATTTAGAATAAAAAGAATTTCAATAATTATTTTATGCATGAAAATGGACAAATTTTGAAAAAAGAAAAAATATGGGTCTGTTCATTTTATGTCTACTTTCATATAAAAAAACAATATGGACATGTTAAAAATTTGAAATGTTGTCCATTGGTGTTCGATTTGTCACTCAGAGAGCAATGGAAAGGTCTATGTTCGCAGTCTCCTTGCGTGATCGTATCAGAAATGATGAGATCCGCAGGAGAGCTAAGGTCACAGACAAAGCAAAAAGGATTGCATGCTTTAAGTGGCAATGGGCAGCGAGGAGGAGGATTATAGCGAGGAGAAACAGGCAGCCTTTGGGGCGGAAAGGTCCTCGAGTGGAGATGATCCACAGGAAGTCGCAGCCGTGGCAGACCCCCCACAAGGTGGACCGACGATCTGGTGAAGGACGCGGGAATCCATTAGAAGCGTGCGGCACAGGGCCAATCTTTGTAAAGAATATTTGGAGGAGGCCTATGTCCAGCAGTGGACGTCTATTGGCTGAAATGATGATGATGATGATGTTCGCTCTGGTCGACAAAATTCTGGTGCAGGTGAAAGTTTGACGATGGATCTCATCTGTAAGGGGTCATTTACATGGAGGACTTCGATTCTATATGATTTTTGTACCTTTTCCATTCTTTTGAAGTCTTACTCGCGAAAGATTTTGCTCATCAATATCACTACATATATGTCTGATACGAACCTATGTTCTTCCGTTTAGTAAACACACGTTCCTATTCACTGACATCCCGTCGCTATTTACAAGTTTTGTAAACGTACTATTTTTCCACCAGTATTCTAACTTTCATCCTCTGCTACAAAAATTGTGAATGTAGTGTCTTCTCGGATTTTCCTGGAGGAAGGAAGGACGAAGTGTGACGTCAAAGATGTTCCGTTTCGCATTTTGTCAGAATAACGCCTACATTTCTCACGTCTCGACCAAACATATGACCTCTTGGAGTATTGGACATCTCATCCAAGTTAAGAGGTCAAGGGTATGTGTATACATCCAAATTGTGACTTGTATGGTTGGTAAAAAATAAAATACTGTTTATACACCTTTTTTATACCTACTGTGGACTCTTTTCATATAATCAAATATGTAGGTTCCTTTAAGCCCGATTCGACCAAACTTTATCTGTGGATAAATCTATGGTATAAACGCCAGATTTGTATAGAATAATAATAATAATTCTCACAACATCTCATACATTGACCTGATTCCGTACTAAGTAGCTTAAGAACTCGGTTGTTGGATATCAGACAACAGAGGAGCATTTATTTGAAAGAAATGGGGTGAGCCTTGCGTCTCATAGCCACTGCGACCAGTAGAAGATCTATTGTGGCAGCCCCAGAACTTGTTACAGCACCTCATGTAGCTCCAGCTTCAGGATAAACCCGAGAATGGAGCTGATGGGGGAGCTTTTGATTATAAAGATAACAGAGGAACACAAAGATATACTTAAATACATATATTACCCCCAGAAACTGAACCAACACACGATGTTTGTCCCGGGTGGGGATCGGACCCACGACCTTTGGCGTATGAGGCAGGGTAGTGGGTATGTCTTTGACATGGTGACATGGTGACGTGGTTATGAAGCAATTGGTAGTGACCAATTGCGCCATCCGGTCAGTCAATGACAGCGCAAAGACAGACATGTCAAAATGACAGCGCTATGCCATAGATTTGGTATCGGAATAAGGTTGGTCGAATCGGCCTTTAATGGGATACAAAAACAGTTATTACCATTTACACCCCGTTTATTCCTAAAAAAAAAATCTAACCGTTATAGATTAGCTCCCAAGGTTATAAAGGATTATTCCCAGATTCCTTTCATCCCAAATATATCCGTCGTAAAATCTTTCACTCATCTCATTCAAAAATATAGCCAGTCGGCATTTGTATAGAAATCGGTCAGCCTTGAGGGTCGGGGTGAGGATTTATTTATTTATTTATTTATTTATTCATTCAAATACCTGCCAGGATATATTTTTATTTATTTAGAAGAAGAAGAAGAATTGACAGATTACAAACATATGAGCAATTACCCCCTTATTACTTAGGATAGTCCGGGAACAAAACCCGTGCTAGCTTGTTTTAACATTGTGTTAGAACGGGATGACTTGCACTTTAGTACGGTAATAACTTTAAAACGTGATTTGTAATAAGGTGGTTTAGTTTAGGTGGTAAAAATCGGTCTAGAGTTTATTCATTAGAAGTACCCAAATAACAAATACCTATTTCTTTTCAATTGTATTAAGTTTCTGTAATGCCTAGTTTTTTTAAGTTGTGTTTTTTTGTGTAATAAAGTATATCTATCTATTTATTAAGTCTTCTTCATCTTATGAATTAATGAATTTTTATTTGCATAAATATGGTACAGTAGGTCTTATGATTTAAAAGAGATCTTAGCTTACAAATAGTTCCCGGTTGCGTCCAAAGCTGTCGCAGGTTTTATAGAGAATAAATAAATAAATAATAAATGTTTCACAACATCAAATACATTGATCTGACTCCGAGATAGGTAGCTCAAGCACCTGTGTTACGGATATCAGAATCAACAGCGGAATTACAAATATATACATATAATACTTTTCTTTTGTAAATACATACTTATAATACATACAAACACCCAGACCAATACAAACAGACATGTTCATGCACACAAATGTTTGTACTGTGCGGGGATCGAACCCGCAACCCTTGTACCAAAAGCAGCGTTCACTACCATTGTTTCAAACGGGCCGTCAAAATCGTCAAATAATTACAATCTTAATAATAATGTTATGTAGATATAAGTAAATGATTTATAGTTCCTAAAACATTCTAATAATAACCCGACACGTAAACAGATTGCCTTATCCATTAGCGTACATTATTATATTTATTTTATTTACATTATGTCCTTAATGTATCGATATATTTCGCTCAAAAAGTCTCCTTTTCTCGCTAAATCATCTGCCCATTTCCCAAATATGATTCATTGATTGCTTCGTTCATCCCCAATCCGCGATCAATCAAACCAATGTGGCATTTATTACAATATCGATAAGGACTTATTTAGGGTTCAGTACCCAAAGGGTCACGACCCTTGCTTGTCATCGTTGGTCAATCCCATACATAATAACATTATGTAGTACTGTGTTTCGCTGCGTGAGTGATCGCACCACAGGCCCAACCCGGGGAAAGGGAAGTTTAAAGGTTGGCAGTGCACTTGTGACTCCACTGCAGTTGCGATTGTCCATGGGCGGTGGGAATGGCTTAATCAGGCGATCCGTCTGCTCGTCTGTCAGTTATCACGTAAAAATAAAACCCATAGTAGTACTAGTACTCTCCGAAGTGCAAACTTCGTCTATGCGTGATAAAATACGTCTAAGTGTGATTCAGACTACAGGTAGTCTACCTGTAGAAAGGCATCTCGGAGGTCCGCCAGGGAGATAAAGTCTGACTTCATCGCTGTTACTTTGCGTAATGTTTGGGTCCACGTTTGGAACTGAAGTATGTGGGCAGGCGGTTCGAAGTTCGTTATTCCAGTGACACACATTGCTTGCGCGATGCAAAAGTGCATAGTGCCATCTATCGGAACAACGACGAACACAATGCTTGTTTGCTTTACACACTAGTATATGTTCGCTCCGAATATATAATTTGACTCAAATGGATCTCGACTGATACGGATGAGCCGAATGATCCGAGTGAACCGAATGATCCGAATGACCGGTACGATCCGAGTGAGCTGATTGATCCGAATGAGCTGAATGATTCTAATGATCCGAATGAACGGAATGATGTTCTAAATAATTCAAAAGAAGCGTTTCTAGTTGCAAGTGACTAGCTGCTACAAGTACCAGACTAGAATAACTATTTCTTTCTACTTTACCGCCACTAAGATGACCTTCCCATGCTCCGCGGGGCGCAAGACGCGGGGGAGGGAGTATACTTGACCAATAAAAAAAGTGTATTTTCTCTTTGGGCCAATCAGCGGGGGGCAGAGTGTGCTTGATCAATTCTCTTTAGAGCTCGCGCAGTCACACGGTTATAGGTTCATTCTTATTGGTCTGTGAGTCGGTCGACTTGATTGATTGACCCAAAAAAATATAAACATTATGGATTAGTACGAACGCCCTCCGCGCCCCCGCGGTCGTCCGATGATTCGTGGAAACGAATCATAGGAAGGTCGACTTTGTGGCGAAAGAGCTATAATTATTTTACTGAATATTGATTTTAATGTAGTAAAAAATCCTTTTGTATTATTAGATGTCTTACCCGAAGCATCCGCTCTAAATAGAAATAGAATAATGACACTCGGACCCTCACAGGACACTGCAAATTAAACAAGCACCTGCACAACATGGGCCTTACAGATACCAAAATCTGCAGGATCTGTCGCGAGGACGAGGAAACGATTATCCACGTCCTCGGCGAGTGCATAGCGCTGCACCGCTGCAGAAGCCGGCACCTGGGAGCACACATGATCTCAGCTGACGAGATCAAGAGCTCCCCCATCATCTCCATTCTCGGGTTTATCCTGGAACTGGAGAGACTAGCAGTGGCTATGAGACGCAGGGCTCACCCCATTTCTATCAAATAATGACAGTCCGGCCTTATAACGAAATATTAAAATCTCTACTGATTGTTTGCCAAAACTTCAAGAAGTCTATTAAATCCGTCGTGATTTTAAAACTTCATTGTAGGTACTAAAATGGGCTGTAAATCGCTCAAGATGGTTTTGATAGTTCAAAACTTAGTTTATTTATAGCCTGAATTTTATAAGCTAGTCTATTTTAATAGGCTTTAGTCTGATAAATGTTATTTATTTTCTATGCTGTAATAGTGTTGTGTTATTACTATTTGTAAAAGCTACGTACTTATAAACTAAATGGGGCAAGCAGGTTCCCTGATGGTAAGCATTACCGCCTTCTATGTACTTCTGAGAATACAAATGGCTTTCTGATGCGTTGCCAACCTTTTAGAACAAAGTACGCTCGCCTTTTGACGACCCGTTTGGATCAGTGGTAGTGAAGGCTGCCTCTGGTGTAAGAGTTGTGGGTTTGATCCCCGCACAGTACAAACATTTGTGTGCATGAACATGCCTATTTGTATTGTTCTGGGTGTTTTCTATGTATTATAAGTATGTATTTACAATAGAAAAGTTTCAAATGCATATATATGTAATTCCGCTGTTGGTTCTGATATCCGTAACACAGGGTGCTTGAGCTACCTATCTCGGAGTGGCATCATACATGTGATGTTGTGAAATAAGGTTGTTTTAAGGCCCCAGTATGTTATTATACCATGAAGGCCCCATAACTTGTGACTGCTGCAGTCAGACCTTTCCACAAAACTAATGTACTTACGTGGTAAAAAAATCCGAGAGAATCCTGCACTATTGAAACGCCATCCATCTAGCGAGGCAGTTAGTTACTTCTGTTTACAGATTTGACATTTATTGAGTCTTATTGCATTAGAAATAAGAACAGCGAGCTTTTAATAATGTGAAGCACTTATTTTGCTAACTGTATCACAAATATTAAAACGTGTAATTCAATAAAAAGCGGAAGATCCTTGCTCATGCAAGAGATAAGTAAATATTGAACACAAACCTTTCAAAGCCTTAAAGGCGACGCGCTACCTTCTGCAGCTCATTTGAATGCGTCGCTTCGCTCAATTATCCGCTCGCTCAGCTCTCGAGCGACTCGCATTACTGCATAGAAATGCTGACTTGACTTAATGCTTGAGCGACAGTCTGAGTGCTCTTATAGATTGATATTGCAGTCGATCGCAAGAAAAGTTATTTTCAATTTCACGATGTTTTCGTTGGGATTGTCGTACAAATATGCACATCATCATTCATCATTATTTTCTTTTTTAATTAGAATACCCCGACATTTGGCAAAAATCTCACCTGATGGTAAGTGATGATGTGACCGAAGATGGATCATATCTGTCTAGTAACAGCCTATTCACTCTTTTCTTGAATAAGTTCAGATTATAGCGTTAAGGTGACGGGTAGAGCACACTAGCGACGCAAACCGGATCTATTTTAAACAATTCCGGAGTTACAACCTCTCGACAAACACTTATACTATTTATTAAATAACAATGCACAAATGTTGGGTCCGTTTTTGTACGCGAAAAATTGATTCACGCCAAAAGCGGCCACTTTTGGCGGTAATCTAAAATTCGAGTGCAAAAGCAGAACAAACAGTTAACTATAAGTATTAAATGAATAGTATAGGTGTTTGCCGAGAGGTTGTAACCCCGTAATTGTTTAAAAAAGATCCGGTTTAGTAGCTAAGAATAAAAATCGATTAACGTCGCTAGTGTGCCCTACCCGTCTCCTTAAGGGAACACGTCTTCCGGCAGAGAGTTCCATTCCTTAGCTTGTTTTTCCCGGTTGCATCCTAAGATGTCTCGGTCTTTCTTCGGAGCCCGACATTCTTTTGACTTGTTATTGACTTTTCGAGCTCGGTATTAATAAAATAAATAAATATTTCACAACATCACATACATTGATCTGACTCCGAGTTAGGTAGCTCAAGCACCTATGTTACGGACATCAGAATCAACAGTGGGATTACAAATATATACATATAATACTTTTCTTTTGTAAATACATACGTATAATACATAGCAAACTCCCAGACCAATACAAACAAACATGTTCATGCACACAAATGTTTGTACTGTGCGGGGATCGAACCCGCAACCCTTGTATCAGAGGCAGCGTTCACTACCACTGTTCCAATCGGGTCGTCGGGTATTATGTTCGTAAGGCTAGCTAGAATACTTCTTATTACATCTTCTACTTTAACAAGTCACGTGACCGAATTTGTATCCAAAGTTGATTTTTTTTTCAAATTTCAACAAAATAATGTTGTTCAGAATGGTTGGTAAAAGAGGTCGTGGGATGAAAATGTTTACTGATACACCCTGTATAAACGTTAAGAGTGGTAAGTCAGGCTAGTCAGAAAGAAATTCGTTTTTCGTTGTTAATTAGCCCTAAACCTAACACCGCCTCAAGTTACGACCGTCTCCCAAAAACTAATTTTGACATGATCGCCTTCGAGTATTTCAGCGTCGATTCAGCCGGATCGATACTTCTAACAATGTAACTGAAAACGAGACCTCGTTTGCTAATTAATTGCCATTGTAGCGGAATGATTTGCATATAAGGTCACTGAAAGCACTGAAACAGACCGTACAAAGGAGCGAAATAGGGCGGGTTGTGCAATGCACACGGAGACATACGTGCTAAGTAGACGCGTGAGAAGCAGATACTAAATTACCAGTAGATGGGAGAGCCATGCATCTACATGAAGTGACACCATGGCCTCACAGAAAATAGGCGTGAAGCAGGGCTTGCGCTGTGTCGAGTGAAGGTATCGAAACCGGCGGAAGACGAGCTTAAAGTTTGGCAGCGCACTTGTGATCACCTAATGGTAAGTGATTACCGCCGACCTTGGACACCTGAGTCGAGTTACATGTCTTAGTCTAAGCTTGGTCTACCTTGCCGAAAATGATACCAGTCAATTCAGAAATATTACGAGGACCGTAGACCGTCACTACTAGTGTTATATTCCTGGAGTACCGGAAACACGGAACTAAAATGTTAGAGTCCTTGTGTCTGTGGATATAGATGGCGACTGCGATGCAGTTATCACGGGATTTCTTTGGTGGCGCGGAATAGCGTTGCAGAACTATCGATAGTTTGACTATCGATAGTTAACCTCGAAAAATATTCACAATATCGATAGTACTATCGATAGTATCGATATTATCGATAGTATCGATATTATCGATAGTATCGATATTATCGATAGTATCGATAGTATCGATAGCCAATAGTATGCAATACTATTGATGGGCACCAATATTTTAAATACTTTCGATACTATCGAATTTAGATACTATCAATCGTAGCGATAGTATCGATAGTTTTAAATCAATACTATCGATGGTATCAATACTATTGGTACTATTGATGCTATTTGTTTGAAAAACTATCGATAGTAATTATACTATTGATAGTATTGTAATATCGATATTTGGCGAAATTGCAATAGTATTAATGTTAGATTAGAATTTTATTAGTTAAATTCTTGTGTACTAATAATGTTAGATATAATTTGATTACTTAATTACGTGAGCTGAGCAAGAACTAATTAAAAATAGTACACTGTGATTTTGTTTGAAATTATGGCAGAAAACAAGCTCCAAGTTAAGTCGTTATCATAAATCATAAGGAGTTTTCGTGTAGCTTGTAACAAACATTAGTAGTTGTTACTCCGATTACATTTAATAAAATTTAGACCTAGATTCCCTTAATGCGTCTGCTCATATATTATCTTTCGATGTTATTCTATGTGACGAGAAAAAAAAAGAAAAATTAGTAGGGGAAACAGCAATAGATGAAAACATTCATGTCCTATCGATATTATTACTATTTTTCAAGGTTACAATAGTATCGATAGACTATCGATATTTTATACTATTGGTTGCAACACTAGCGCGAACTCTACGGACCCATTGTCATCGAATTTTAGTGATGTAAGTACTTGGTGCATACGTCACTGGTTAAAATCTTTTACATTCTTGACATCTTGCTGGATGGCGACTTTATTCCCAAGAATCCTTCTTCGTTACCAGTTCATCGTATCACAATAGACGTATTTGCCTCTGATGCAATTTCCCTCCCCGCCGTCTATTTTTACGTTAATGCGCATTAAAGCTACAAAGTGTTATAAGCGTGCTACTAAAGGCCAAAGGTTAAAGGTAGTTTATTATTTTACGATCCTTTGGGATTGCTAATCAGCTTTATATTAACACTCTTTTATTTTATCCTTATTTGTGAATACGAAAACCAGTCTTGGGATGTATGTTTTCATGTATGTGCGCTGATATTTAGTTTAGATCTTGAGTGACTGGCGAAAGCAATTTTGATTGTGACAGATGACAAAAAATGTAAAAAATAATCAAAGATAACTAAAAGAAAATACAAAAAGAACTTATTGTTTTGTTATTGTTATATGATTCAAAGGACATCCTCTTTTTTTGGTCCAAGTGGCGGCCAGATTTTTCCCCTGTCCCTCTGACTTCCCATGAGTATATGTTACTATAGCATCAAAGCTGTCGGTTTTGGAGTTTAAAAATCATTATTTTCATTAATTATTTCAGTATGTAAATCAACTAACAAAATATTTTTTTTCCTATGCCTTTCTTTTTATGCTAGAAGCGGACAAACGAGCAAGCGTGTCACCTGATGGAAAGTAATCAACGCCGCCCATGAACATCCGCGAAATCAGAGCCAGAGACATTTGAACATCACTAGGAAAATTCCTAACAGAAAATAGCAAAAATTCTTTCTGTCTTCTAATATCTTGCTTTTCTTGTTACAGGTGAGTACAAATGAGGTTATTCGAGTAATTATCTACGTAAAGTAAGTTTTTGATATATTTTCAGACTTTCCATCATGCATCATTCACATTTGAGACTTAAAAAGGTTTCGGAGTTAATATTAGGTTGTATGGCGATTTTCTTAGAAGTTGTATTTTCCATACTGACTTTTTTATAATGTGTAAGTTATAACTATTAATGCTACTACTCCATAATTAACTGTGCATTAATGGACAACGTTTAGGAACGTGTACTTCAGGAAAAAAAAAATAGTAAGTTATTATTGTTAAAAACGTCAATTCTGCCAAGTAAAGAAGGGTCATTTTCAAAAACAAAAATATTTTACATCACGAATACAATAATATCTGATCTCTATTAAATATAAACCTTAAAATATGTCTTAAATCAAAATAAAATTAGAGTATGGTGACTTTTTGTTTATTAAAAGAGTTTATACATCTTATTGTGTCTATAAAATCCATGGCTTCTCGCATCCAGCTCTTGCCAGCCATCCTGCGCAGATCGTCCCCCCACCTAGCCAGAGGGCGCCCTACATTACGTTTGCCAAGACGCGGTCCCCACTCTAGAACTCGTTTACCCCATCGGTTGTCGGTTCTGCGGATAATATCCAGTGCCAGCCCACTGCCACTTAAGCTTGCTAATTCGGTGAGCAATGTCGATGACTTTGGTTCTCTGCCGGATCACCTCATTTCGTAGTCGATCTCGGAGGGAGACGCCGAGCATTGCTCGTTCCATAGCCTGCTGAGCGACCTTTAACTTGTGGACCAGCCGTACCGTAAGTGTCCACGTTTCGCCTCCGTATGTCATGACGGGTAGGACGCACTGATGAATTCAAGTTGATATTATCTTTTAATTCAGTGTATATAGGTAAACAGCGTTCAAATTCTAAATGATAAATGCCTGTTTAACAATAACCGGACTGTTATTGGTTGCATCACTTATCGTGGTACATGGTTACATAGTACAATAAATAAAAAAAAATGACTAACTTAACTGTAATAATAATTATGTAACCAAATAGGCCCCCGCTCAGCTATTGCCGTGACACGACAATTAAGTGCGCCACGACGCTGGTTATTTTTTTTGGTTTGGTTGCGTTCTAAGATCTCACTCTGGCGCCCGGGGTACGCTTAGACCATGATTCAGGATTTGGGAGTCTGGTATTTACAATTATGCGACTGCCGTCTGATCTTCGCAACCAGGGGACCAACTGAATCATGGTTACACGTTCAGAAACTATCCGAACCGTGTAGGTTTCCGCAGGTGTTTTTTCCCTCACCGCCGAGCTAATGGTAGAAATACGCACACAGATTTGGAAAATCCAGAGGTGCTTGCTTCTGCTTTCACAAAAAATCTGATTCTACATGAGAGTCCTTTGTGTAACAATTGATTTCCGTGCGCCACTGACGTCACTGTCCCCATTACTCCAGCAATCGATATTGGAGTGGGTTAGAATAAATCATAACTGCCGGTCCCCGGATATGAGCACTGCTCCGGAATGTGATGTGAGTGCAGGATATGAAAATCCACTGTTTGTGGAGCCGAGGAAAAGAGCGCTTTAGCTATATCTGAATAGTGAATAAAGTTGATTGCCTCGGTAGCGGAATGGCTGGAGAAAATATCTTCTCGGAGGCACAAGACACGATGCAACGAACAAAATGCTGATGGAGATATGGAGATGAATTAAAACACCTTTTATGTGTATGCTACTCACTGGCCAGAGGCAGAATGTGTCTTCTAGGTGACGCTTATCCAAAACCAGAAGATTACCAGCACTTCAATCCGTGAGACATCGTGACACTTATGAGAAAATCGTACGAGGTTAGGAGAGCAAAGGATATGATGAGGTACAAAATATCCTATAGGATCAATCATCATCATCAGCCTGTTGTAGTCCACTGTTACACATAGGCCTCTCTTAATGATCGCCACTCCGATCGATCTTTGGCTACTCACATCCAGCTCCAGCCAGCCACCCTGCGTAGATCGTCACTCCATCTGGCCAGAGAGCGCCCTACACTACGTATACCGAGACGTGGTCTCCAGCTCCACTCTAGAACTCGTTTAGGTACTCCATCGATTCTTAGTTCTGCGGCTAATATGGCCAGCGTGCTTCAGTTTGCTCCATTTTTTTTATGTGATAGGTGGCAGACGAGCAGACGGATCGGACGGATGCTAAGCGATTGCCGCCGCCAATGGATACCCGTGACGCCAACGGAGTTACAAGTGCGCTGCCAACCTTTAACCCCCTTTTCCTCCGCATTCTGCCTCCGGTACCGTCAATCGCGCAGCGAAGCACAGCACAGTGCTACTTCATGCCGGTTTTTTGTGAGGCCATGGTATCACTCCGGTCGAGCTGGCCCATTCATGCCGAAGCGTGGATCTCCCACGGGTAAGGTTACACTCTGACCAGCCAAGTTCTTCAAGGAAACATATCAGCGCGCCTTGACGTTGCCGAAGTTTTCGTGGAGACTACCCGGGATTCTCAGGTAGTGTGCACCGTAGGTGGCCACTCCTTTGCACATGGGCGACTGTTCCGTCCTTCTCCATGCATGCTCTGCATAGAGGGCTGACTGTAACACCTAGATTTAATAGACCACGAGCTTACACCCGATAGTATTGTAACACCTATTCAATCAAGTACGAGCTTACCCGATAGTATTGTGATATTAATTCTACAACAATGTTCCGCCATCCGTGTGGTCCCCGGCAGAGTAAAATAGGCCACCCTCACTCTTACCGAGGTGTCGTAAAAGGCGACTAAGGTAAAGCTGCTGGCATGATCATTAGCACCCAGAGAAGGAAAACTCTGCATTTCAAAACCCTCGCCAACCCGTCTGCCAAGCGTGGTGAGTATGGCAACTACCCCTCATGTGATTGAGGGAGGCCCGTGCCCCAGCAGTGGGGACTTAAATGGACTGGTGATGTTCCGCCATCGGAGCAATGGTAGTTCAATGGTAGTAGAACGCGCCTTCCATACGAGGGTCCGGGTTCGAATCCGAGCAGGCACCTCTGGATTTTTCAAATATATATGCGTATTTTAACCATTTGCTCGGCAGTGAGGGAAACGTTTCGGATAGTTTCTGAAATGTGTAACCATGATTCAGTTGGTCTGGTTCCCCTGTTAAGGGTTACGAAGGTCAGACGGCTGTTGCTTCATTGTAATTACCATACTCGCGAAATCAAGAAGTATGGTCCCAGCGTACCCCAGGCTCCAGAGCGACAGCTTTGGACGCAACTGGGAATTACACGCTACGACGAGGAATGTTCCGACATCAGATGAGAACAAAGGAAATTCATTACGATATCTATCGACCACATCCCGAGACAGATCTACAATGGGACAGGGACAAAATGAGACGATTCGAAGGTCATATTCCCGATCGATGTGGCCTCGCCGACGGGATCGGTCATGTTAGTGATGCCACTCGATGACTCGACTCGTTTTACAAGTTAACTCGAATACCACTTATTTAAGAGTTAGCGGCGAGAGAAAACATCGTAAGAAACAGACTATTCCGCTTAAAAGGCCTAGTGTACCTTGTAACTCCACTGATGTTGCGTCTTGATGTTAGCTTATGATTAGGTATCCGTGTGCTCGACTGCACATTACACAGAAAACGTGCACGCACGTTTTTCAACCCATTATTGTTAAGACAATTCATCGTCAGCCCATTTATGTCCCCACTGCTGGGGCACGGGCCTCCCTCAATCACATGAGAGGTAATTGCCATACTCACCACGCTTGGCAGACGGGTTGGCGAGGGTTTTGATATAAATGCAGAGTTTTCCTTCTCTGGGTGCTGATGATCATGCCAGCAGCTTTACCTTAGTCGCCTTTTACGACACCTCGGTAAGAGTGAGGGTGGCCTATTCTACTCTGCCGGGGACCACACGGCCACGGGGTTAAGACAATTATTCTTTATTAATATTAATACATTCGTAGGATGCACTTGGTCTGTTCCCCTGTACAAATACGTTTAATTGTAATATTTTTACTTAGCATAATCTTCCTTCAATAAAACCAAGGATACCTTCCAATTTATCCAATGAAATTAAAAAATGAATTAAATTTAATGTTCTTGTCCCATACAACGATCTATAGTACTTTACTGGTAATCCATTACATTATTACATATTTTTCAAAAAAAAATTATAATTTATGTAACCGGGACGAATAGATGCGCCTCTGGATGTACAGGTATTTTCACTCGCATACATTTCATCCGCCATCACACGAGTGAAGTTAGTGGCATCACATCACTAGTTCGACCCTCGTTCGCTCCTCGTTGTATTTTAAGGGTCAGGTTTATCCAGTGCGCGATATTTGTCAAATGGTGTGTCATATTGGCGAGATCTCTATCGGCTTTCTTTTATAAGGGTTCCCGTACTTTACTTATTGGTCGTAACGAGCCTTGGAGATAATCTGGGAGAGATATCTTGAATATTGATTAAATTTACTTTGAGTGAATCAACTTTTATTTTAGAAGTTAGGGCTGGTTTTGATTAAAGCTTACGCGAGACTTAGCGACGTCTTTTTGCCAGTTTGGGTTAAGATCTGCTTGAGCGACAGTATTTGGTTGCGAAGGTCAGACGGCTGGCGCTTCATTGAAATTACTAGACTCCCCAAATCCTAGTTCATGGTTTAAGGTGACATTAGCGCCGCCAAGTTTTATATTGATTGAGGCGAATAGGAGACGATATTTTTATAAAGCGAACAACAAATAATTTAAGGAAAGCATTAATAATTTTTTGAAAGGTACCCCGGGTTCCGAAGCTACATCTTTGATCGCAACCGGAAATTACTCGCATCTCTCTTTAAATGTGACAAGGACGGCCCTGGGCCACCAAAAATGTTTCTTTTTATCATGTGGTTCTACTGGTAGTGGATTTTGAATATAATAATAATAATAAATATTTCACAACATCACATACATTAATCTGACTCCGAGATAGGTAGCTCAAGCACCTGTGTTACGGATATCAGAACCAACAGCGGTACTATAAATATACAGCGTGTGTATTTTATACGGGCGAATAATTAATCCAGCTATAATATCTGATCCTACGAATCGTATAAGATAATCATTTCATTAAATTTTGTGGTTAATTAGGTGTAATGATTTTTCTAAAGTGCAACCCAGCAGCAATGTATGCCGTCCAACTTTGTTTGACATGACAAGTGACATGAGTGTCATGACACTCGTATGACGTTTAGATACTTATGTCTACGTTAATTGATGTTATTAACGTTAACTACCAGTGGATGCAATACATTGCGTGCTCAATTATTTTGTATGAAAAAAAAAGTACCTTAATTTCCTAAAGAAATGTATGTAAACAGGTTCCCTAGGTCCGATAGTAATCGCCATTAAAATATTCGCCCGTATCAAATAAACACGCTGTATACATATAATACTTTTCTTTTGTAAATACATACGTATAATACATAGAAACACCCAGACCAATACAAACAATGCTTAGACAGGAGAAGCTTTTGTATTGTTCTCGGTCGTTGTAAGACAATTTGATAACTTCGTTGGACACCTGCTAATCCACGGAACATTATAAAACAGTAATTCGAAACTGTTATAAAGGAGAGATCGCCCGAAGCAACCGCAAAGTTGACTCTAAAATGATCCTATAAACATTTTGTTACGGCAAAGTATAAACACGAAAAGAATTACTAAAGTTTTGTCGTAAACATTTCAACTTTGTATTAAGATTGTCGGTGTTTTATATTCGTCAGGCTGTTATTTCTCACGTTTTAAATATACGGTATTTTTGGGGTTGTTACTTGTTCTTGTATAAGGACTTATTTTTTTGGAGGTGGAATGACCTGTGATATCAAATATCAGATAAAATCAACTGACATCGGCCCGATCGACTATTTGCTTACTCTATTATGCTCCAAAGTAAACAGTTTCAGCATTTATTTTTTATGTGATAGGTGGCAGACAAGCAGACGGATCACCTAATGATAAGCGACTGCCGCCGCCCATGGACGCTGCCAACCTTTAATCCCCCCTTTCCTCCGGATTGGGTCTCCGGTACCCTGACTCACGCAGCGAAACACACCACAGTGCTGCTTCACGCTGATTTTCTGTGAGGCCGTGGTATCACTCCGGTCGAGCCGGCCCATTCATGCCGAAGAGTGGCGCACCCACGGTTTTTTATGGGTACCTATTGGAAAAACTTGCAAAAAATATCATTACAAAAAATATCGGTACCAAAACAGTCCATCTCCTTTACCTTTACTTGTCAATTATAGGATTGGGTAATTGTAAATCAATTTGCCCATCAAACTTTAAAAATAATGTAAAGAACCCTTTAATTTTCTACTTCATTTTATAACTTTGCCAATTTTGGTAAACTATTAAATATTATATTTATAATATTAATTCTTAAATTGCATGCTCACAGTTTGTTAATTAACCTAAGTTAATTTAAGTTGAATATTGTCCTATAAGTGAAATGTAAATTTCTTTGAGACAATAAATATTCTTTAAACCGATTACCATGTTCGGCCACTCAATTCTCATCTCCATATAATTGATCTTTGTAGGCCTCTGACTGATCACGTTTGTATGAAATTAGAGTCATGGCGGCCCCATGTATTTCGTTTGCAGCTCGGTGTATTTTTACCTTATTATTTAATCGCACGAATGTAAAAGGCAGAATTGCCGAAAACATGCCGAAAGCAAACTAATTCCAGACAGCATGCAGGGGTTATTTCCGTGATGATAACACTCCGAGGGTAGAGGAAGCCTCGCTTACCCTAATAAGAGGTCAACGAACTCCCCTCCCAGGAGATTTAGGGTAGTGTTGTTAGTACACCGGTCGAATATTGGGACAGGATAGTGAAAATCAAAATTATTTGTCGCAGCACTTTTTTACATAGCCTTTTTGCAACATTAACTACATTTATTCGATGTAATAGTATTTAGCAATTTCTTTGCAATTTTTCTTAGGTAAACAATGCCCTCAATATCCCATCTGAATGATGAGTCGAGGATTTTTTTAAGTGCATTATTTACGAAATTTTACGAATTACATTTATTGCACTGCTGGGCATAGACCTCCCCATTGCTCTTTATTAAATTTATGATTTTAGGGCGTCTGAACACTTATGAATGTCAAAATGTTTACTACTGGTCCAAATTAGAAAGAAATATGGATGTCAAAATGTTTACCGCTGGTCCAGAGTAGATGAAGTTTGCATTAAAGTACATGAGACGGTCAGACTACCAAATGAGCTATCGGGCCATTCTTGGCAATAACTGTGTCTTTTTCTTCGTCCCAATCAAGCGGGAGATTTGACTAAGTGGTCTTACATTGGTCGTTGCATCGTTCGCATGAGGTGCAGAACTCACGCTACAAGGCCGTCACGGGTGGAACAAGGAGGTCCTCATCCGGGCTAACGATCGACGTATGGAAGAATGAAAATGGCCCTTAAGTCTCAATAACTTCGTCAAATCGGGACGTCCCACAAAAATTGGGGCAGCGCTACTTGGAGGATAGAATAATGATCTGACCATGTACACCCACTCGCCACCCTGCTGGGGTTTATCTACAAATCCGAAACCTTACTTCCGTATCCTCTGTGCTAACTAATACCACAAATTACTCGTATTAGGGAGCTACTAAATGGATCCGAAAGTGCGTTTGTTGGTTAAACTATTATTTATTAACATAGAGTACTCAAAGAATTTTGATGAACGAAATTATGCTTTTATTTATATCCATCCAATCGGAGAACTAAGGTCACTGACATAGCCCAAATGATTTCTTGCCTCATGTGGCAATGGGTAGAGCACATTGCGAGGAGAACAGACGGCCGTTGGGGTGGAAAGGCCCTCGAGTGGAGGCCAAGTACAAGAAGTCACAGCCTCCCTTCTCCACAAGAATGGCCCTGTGCCACCCGCATTCAAGGGATTCCCGCTACCTTCACCAGATCGACGGTCGATCTTGTGAGGAGCCTGTTACGGCTACGCCTACCTGTACGTGGCCTCCACTCGAGGACCTTTACTCCCAAACGGCCTTCTGTTCTCCTCGCTATGTACCCTGCCCATTGCCACTTGAGGCATACAAATCTCTAGGTGTTCGGAACGAACACTTTTATTTTGCAATACTTTTATGATGTTAGGTACGCGCGGTAATGAGGTCAAACAGCCTACGCGTCGTACTAACTTTAAACTTACAAATTAGTGCATATTTCGCCGTTGGTACAATCGGGCGCACTCATCAACATAACATTTCATCTAACATTAACATTAGTTTTAACTCATAACATTTAAGAACATTTGTGGAACTTTTAATACATTTTATTTACATAATCAACTCTATCATTTAAATCAAATAACCATCCCGAAGCTCAGGCACCAACACTAGGCTTTTATCATTTCTGATACGATCACGCAAGAAGTTTTCCAGCTAGCTCTATCCGTGACTCTGAGCCTTCTTAAGGGATCTATTGTAAGCGGCCACGTTTCGGTTCCGTATGTTATTTATTATCACTGGCGTACTAAAGACTTTCGTCTTGAGACTACGCTTACGCCTTTATAACATACCTATATTTCATCGTGATTCCCAAAGGCTGTATACGGCATTTTATTTAGTTCCCTACTTCCTTTCAGTCAAAATGATTCCCTTAAGCCATTTCGGTGCGTCATAAATTTACTTCTGTTACCTACAGACTAATGTTTTCTTATGGCCTCGCAATACGGTTTATTGTTGCGTGTTTAAGGTTTACTCGTGGGTTCGCAAATATGTTTATTCAGTATACTTTACTATACTATATTATGTTTTATACTGGTGACTTGCTTGCTCATTTGACGCCTATAGCATAAAAAAAAACCGGCCAAGTGCGAGTCGGACTCGCCCATGAAGGGTCCCGTAGCAGCAAGTAAGATATATGGAAGGTATATCTAGTCCAAACCAATTTTCGTTGTTAGTTTTCATGATTATGTACATCATATATTTTTTTAGTTTTATAATTCATTTATTATAGAAGTTAGGGGGGGGGCACAATTTACCACTTTGGGAGCGTCTCTTGCACAAAGTATTGTGTTTAGAAAAAAAATGATGTTTAAAACCTCAACATCATTTTTAAAGACCTATCCATAGATACCCCACACGTATAGGTTTGACGAAAAAAAAAAATTAGTTTCAGTTTCAAGTATGGAGACCCCCCAATTTTTTAATTTTTTCCAATTTTTTGTAAAAATCGTAATGCGGTTAGCAAAATACATCTATTTACCAAGTTTCAATAGTTATAGTTCTTATAGTTTCTGAGAAAAGGGGCTGTGACATACGGACGGACGGACAGACGGACAGTTTCATGATGCAGCGTTTTTGGGATCAGCCCTGTAGATGAGATAATGATTGGAACTGTTTTGAAGATGTTTACTCGCCATTGAGTTTTAAGTTCAATGGCGAGGTCTGTGTACCCAGCTTTTCAGTGTGTATTGATGTGAAGTTGTGTGTGTTGGGTACATCAATATATAGTTCATTATGAGAAATTTAATGGTATTATACTGACATGCTATTACATAGAATTAAATCTATTTAAATCGAGTGAAATTAGCCGTTACACATATGTTTTGGCAAATTTCAAAATAATGACTTTTTATCAAATCGTTGCATCTACGTATATTTCAAATATTTAATTTTGATAATTTTAGTGCAATTTTTATGTACAAATACTAAAATCATCATGTAAAAAATTTGCCAAGTCAGGACGAAGCTGCTTATACTGCGATTTAGAGAGTTCACGCTTTGAGATTTCGTTCCTTTTTATTATGTAGAGGAATAAGCAGTTTCATCAAGACTTAACTAGTATTTTACAGGATGTTTTTGGTGGGATTTCACTTTTTGTTGCAGAAAGCAATTTTTTTGTTATGTTTCCTAGTTATAGTCAAAAACTATTTCAGTAGCTCAGTGGTTCTGAACGCTTCGAACGGTTCGAATTTTAAAATTTATGAGCGTATTTCTACATCGCGATCGCGGCGGTGAGGGAAAACATCGTGAGAAAACCTGCACGTTTCGGTTAGTTTCTGAAACGTGTAACTGTGATTCAGTTGGTCTGGTTCCACTGTGTTAGTGTCCTAACGATTGGGGGATGTTAATATAAATAAAAGCGGACTGTAAATTTATAGGTGCTGTAATTCTGCCGGTTTAGTTACAAATATATAGTAAGACGCGGAGGGCTAGTATGTACGGTGGGGGTCCCGGGCAGAGTGATGCTTCGTCGCGGGGGTCATCTGCGGCGGCCGCCGTGACGTCACCGGTTTACTGCCTCCCGCACCGCTCCTCTCGCGCGTACGACGATGATGTCCCAACACCTGGGGGCCTATTTTGAAGTTAACTTTGAGACTCAATCAAACGTATTTGACGACGTTTCCTAATTTGAAGTGAACATTGCGTCGGTTGAACTCAACCGAAACTCTTTTGACACATCTCGTCCCAAACCCTAATTTGAAGGTACAAGTCGTGTCTTGCGTCCTTATGTCAAAATTCACGATAGCTAGATAGGTGTTTTTGTTCGGTTGAATGGATTTATGGTGTATTAAAAAGGATCTTTATGTCTTTGTAAACAAGGTCCAATGTCTGATATACCAATAAAAATTAGGTTTTTCTTAGATTAAATCAAAATAGTGGAGTTTCTTGGTAAAAAATGTAAAAATTGCTATACCTATATAAAGATGATTATGAATACATAGAGTACTTTTTATGTAGGTATGAATCTTAATACCTAGGTAATTTATTTTCGTTTAAACATGTAAGTAAATTTACAATAGGTAGGTACCTACTTAGTTACTTATTTACCTACTGAAAAAATTTGTAGATTTACTTATGCCAGTGAGTTTATTACTATATGTATGTAATAGTACTATGATTTATGCAGATTTAAGTATAAGCACCTGCTAAGTACCTACCTAGTGGTGTAGGCTTCTTATAATAGGTAACTACATTCACTAGGTATGTAATTAATCTGCACAGATTAATTTTTCTACGACTGCATTGTATTCTTCAAACTGAATCTTTAATTAGCAGTTCAAAAGTTTGAAACTTTTGATGGTTTAATGAGGGATTAATTTTGACTCAATTAAGAACTTATTAACCTACTTACCAAAGTTTTACTACAATACTAAGTTAAATACCTTTTGAGTGGGTTTTTACCATTTGCTATTACTAGCCACAATGATTACAAAAGGCAATACTTTTGCATAGGTACAGTCAACTCCAAAAATATGTATACATTTTAGGACCTTGTCACAATACTTACCTATAAGAAAGTAGAGGTTTACTTTCTTATATTATATATTGTGACAACGTCCTAAAGTGTATACATATTTTTGGTTTTTTTTTATATAAGAGGTGGCAGACGAGCAGACGGATCACCTGATGGTAAGCAATTCCGCCGCCCATGGACACCCGTAACACCAGTGGAGTCACAAGTGCGCTGCCAACCTTTTCCCCTTCCTCCCCATTGGGCCTCCGGTAACCTCACTCACACGGCGAAACACAGCGCAGGCGCTGCTTCACGCCGGTCTTCTGTGAGGCAGTGGTATCACTCCGGTCGAGCCGGCCCATTCGTGCTTAAGCGTGGCTCTCCCACATTTGACTGTACATTGTCTATATTACAAGTATAAGTAACTAGGTAATAAGTTTTCTCTTTCATTAAAAAGTGGGTATACCTACTTACCCGCCACACTTACCTATTTGTTAGGTACATAACTAAGTATTTAAGTACTTACCTACTTATATATTTAAAAAAATTGAATATCCATTAAAAGTCACACATTGCATAAGTTTAACTGGTTTAATACATTTGCTCTACTATAGTTAGTGACCAATTGTTAAATAGGTATGGAAAGGTAGCTGTAAGTATGTCCCATATACTGCAGAATAAATAAATATTTCACAACATCTCATACATTGATCTGACTTTAAGATAGGTAGCTCATGCACCTGTGTAATTGATATCAGAACCAACAGCAGGATTACAAATATTTACATAAGTACTTATTACATAGAAAACACCCATACCATGAGTTGTGATGTATTCAGTCCGGAGCCTTCGTAGCTGGCAAATAAATAAATAAATATTTCACAACATTACATACATTGATCCAACTCCGAGATAGGTAACACAAGCATCTGTGTTAAAGATATCAGAATCAATACAGTGGGATTACAAATATTTACATAAGTACTTATTACATTGAAAACACACATACCATGAGTTGTGATTTATTCAGTCCGGAGCCTTCGTAGCTGGCAAATAAATAAATAAATATTTCACAACATTACATACATTGATTCGACTCCGAGATAGGTATCTGTAACACAGATATCAGAATCAATACAGTGGGATTACAAATATATACATATAATACTTGTTTTTGTTAATGTGTTTTCAATGTATTAATAATACATAGAAAACGCCCAGACCTAATCAAATAGTCATGTTCATACACACAATGTTTGTACTGTGCGGGGATCGAACCTGCAACCCTTAGATCTAAGGCATCATATACTACTATTGTTCCAATGCCGTATTAACACTCACTGCAAATAACATACATTCAAATGTAAAGTGAAAGTTCAAGTGGGCAGGATTTGAGGAAAATGAAAATAAAAACAACATATACATAATTGAATCATTTATTAAAATAAGTAATAAAAGATAAAATAAATGTTATCCTATTGTAAGGAGAAACTATGTATACTTTTTATGTTGTATTTCGTTTCTGTGCAATAAAGGATGTCTATCTATTTATCTTCATACGTCTCATATAAATAACAAGGCCTATGTACACATATTGTGATACTAGTATTGATTAAAAACCATTAATTATATATTAATATAATATTTTATCACACTAATAAATAATACACAGAAATGATTAGTTCCACAATGTGTAAAATATGCACATAACATTACTCGGATAAGTTTTTGAAACATGTAACCATTATCCATTTGGTGTGGTTCCCCCGTCGCAAAGGTCATACGGCAGTCTCTTCGTTTTAATTGCCAGACTCGCCAAATAATCGATCATGGTTCACGGGTACACTGGGCTCCAAAGTCATGATTTTGGACCACCAACCAGTGGTAATAACACTGCAAGGCTCACAGTTTTCTCCACATGTTTCAAACAATTATATTATCTTTATTTGAATGTACTATCAGTAAGGAAATTAGTTATAGCACAGATATTATAGATTCAATCAAATAACTTTTTGTTAATTTGATTACCTCCGGTGAGATGTTCACTTTGTTCAGCTCATTCTCCAATACTGATTCTAACCCAGTTTCATACTGTTACGGTTTCGGCCAATGGAGAAGTTTGATGTTTTATAAACTGAAATAAAGTATGAGAAATACTTTATTACAAACTATTAAATTATACAAATGATGTTTGAAAGTTTTTATTTCAAGTAAGATAAGATAAGAAATGATTTATTCAACACTTAACATGGACAAGTTAGACGGCACACCTGATGGAAAGTGATCACCGCCGCCCATGGACATCTGCAACACCTGAGGTATCACATATGCGTTGCCGGCTCTTAAGAAAGGAGTACACCCTTTTCTTGAAGGTCACCAAGTCGTATCTGTTCGGAAACACCACGGATGACAGCTGGTTCCACAGTTTACTGTGCGTTTACTTAAAGTGTAAATTGGAATAGTTATCAATAAGGTTTAAGCAACATGTAAATTTACAAGATCTACATTTTATGTAACCATCTTATTTATTGGCAAATAAAGTATTTTGTATAAACTTATTTAGGTTGGATTATGGAACTAACCTAACCTATACTTGATTTTACTTGAGAAACTAGAATCTTTGGATAACAATAGTACTTATATAGGATAAGATGACGCACTATTTTACTTAAACAAATGATTTGAATTATAATATTAATAGATTACTTACTTACCTATTAGGTTACGAGACGTAAGCGTCTCGTCTGATTTAATATTTGTCTACGGTTTTGGTCTTTAAACAAAATTAATATAATCAGTTCACTAATATACGCTTTCAAACCTAATTTTACAATATTTAAAATTGTAGCAAGATCATTTTTTTCTTGGTCTGTGATGA
This sequence comes from Marasmia exigua, assembly GCA_019059595.1. NCBI lineage: Eukaryota > Metazoa > Arthropoda > Insecta > Lepidoptera > Crambidae > Marasmia > Marasmia exigua. Next base: position 20,224,737 of record CM032482.1, read on the forward strand.
TTTATTTATCGTATCAACCAACAATCATTTGCAAGTTTTTTTTTAATGTTTCATTTCACGGCTATGGTGCAGAAAAAAAGAAAGCTGTCAGGTTTTAAAAATGTTTCAACATTTTAATGTTTTTATTATGTACAATCTTTCTTTTAAACACGTGTAACAACAGTCCTTTAATTTAAAAAAGTCAAATATTTTTTATTTTTTAACAATTTTATTGTAAATTATAAAAAAAAGTCAATTCAATTGGTTTAATTCGATGCATCCCTTTTGGCGACACTATCATAGAGTCACGAGAATCTATGGTCGGCTCCGTACGACAATATCCCATTCAATGAAATTTCGCAATACCAAACTTAACTTCAATTGATTGACTGTTGGCTCGATCGAACGATCGTACGTGGTAATTTGAAATTAGACCCCGTGTATAGGGTTCATTGTAATTACCAGACTCATCAAATCCAGTATCAAGGTCTAAGCATACCCAGGCTCCAGAGCGACTGCTTTGGACGCAAGGAATCACATGCTAAGATGAGATAGAGAATAAGATTTAAATCCTAATTTTTAACCGACAAAAAAAGGAGGTTCTCAATTCGACATGTGTATATATATATATTTTGTTTGTTCGCCGATTACTTTGCCATTTATGTACCGATTTAGATGATTATTTTTTAGTTGGAAAGTAGATAGTCCCGGATTGGTACCATGATCAGGATATCAGGGTGATGGGAACCTGAAAAATTGAAAAGAACTCTGAAAAAAGGAGATACTAAAATGCTTGAAAAAAAATCGTTTTTTTCGCAGATTTTTTTTTCTTCTAAGACTTAATATGCTTCATAGTTCAGTTGCAACGCTTGGATATTTATTCAAGTTAGGTCCGTGATGGGCGTTAAAAGTTATAACCATTAAATTAACATTTTACAAAGAAACTTATATTTTTAGCTAAGTTAACAATCAATTGAGAAAGAATGTTGAAGTTATTTTTAGCTAAGTTGTTATTTTCAACAAATTCGTTATTTTTAACATTTTTTATTTTAACGATGTTGTTATTTAAAAAAAAAAGTTATTTTGTACACAGTTTACATTTTATCATTTGTTATTTTCAACGAATTGGTTATTTTTAACAAAGTTATTATTTTTAACCAACTTGTTTTTTTCAACGAATTGGTTATTTTTAGCATAGGTATATGTTTCCCTTATATAAAACTCTCCCACACAATTGTTCATTTGAGGACTAAGGTATTCCTGCCCTCTGGTATGCTTTCCAGTGACGGCGTCACCAATCATAGCGCTGAACGTGCGCCCATAGAGGGAACACGTTAGCACACCACAATTGTAGTTATACAGGATGGCTGAATGTGGGCGCGCCTTAAGGTCATCTCGTCTTTTGTCCAAGTTTGCCCTCGTCAGTTCTTCAAACTTTTGCACCTTTTGATGGACGAGGTGCCTCCACTCAGGTCGTTGCGCTGCCTGTTTTTCCCATTGAGCGGGCTCTATACCGCATCTTTAACATGAGATTTGGTGGTTAAAAGGAAAAGTCCTTAAATAGGGGCATGAAATTACGTTGAAATTAGGCTATAGAGAACCGGGTCTGTTTCAAGGAACCGGGATTAACGGTTCTATTTTTTTTTATAACAGCTACTACTCTCTCAACCCCGATCATTTTGATCAGAGGCTTCTTATATTTTCTGTTGTCTTTATTTCCAAATGTTAATTCTAATGATGCAGGGGAGTAGTGATTTTGTCGCCATGTTTGCTCCGGCGCGTGGACCCAGAGCAAATTATGTCCGTTGTACATTTTTTCTATTTCTATTATTTACATATGATATGTAATTTTAGTGAGCCAAATTTATTCTAAATTATACTAAAAAGCATTTTTTACATTTTGGACGCACTAGGGGTATATCCGTTGATTTCTACATGTTATATACGTAGTGCCTATTTGTTTTTATGAACTATTTTTCTACATATATTAACACAGCACAGTGCTGCTTCTCGCCAGTTTTATAACTCTGGTCGAGCCGGCCCATTCATGCCGAAACTTGACCTAATTTTCGTGGAGATAGTTGAAGAGATGGAGATTAACATAGGCTATTTTGGGTTCTTCCTAACGCGAGCGATTGCCTCTAATCTCTTTTTTTTATGTGATAGGTGGCAGACGAGCAAACGGATTACCTGATTGTATGGTAGGCGATTGCCACCGCCCATAGACACCCGCGCCACCAGTGGAGTCACAAGTGCGCTGTCAACCTTTAAACCCCTGGATTGGGCCTCCGGTACCCTCACTCACGCAGCGAAACAGCACAGTGCATCTCGCAGATGTTCATGCTAATAATTTACCATCAGGCGACCCTCTTGATCGTATTTTTAAAATCAAACAACATCACTTACAAGGTTAGTAGCTAAATTAAGTTGTCTAAATACAGGGTGTATCTGTGAACATTTACATCCCTTTAACCACGTGTTCCACTAACCATTATGATCAACATTTGTCCTATCAATTTTGGAAATTCGCATGAAAAAATTTCAACTTTTCATACAAAGACGGTCACTTGACTTGGTCATTTTGTACGGGAAGTCGTGAATTTCGAAAAGTCGTTGAACAAATGTTGTTCAGGATGGTTGGTAGAACACGTGGTTAAAGGGATGTAAATGTTCACAGATACACCCTGTATATAACAGTCTCGACAAGTATGTGATGTTGTTCTGATATTTCAACGGTAGTGATACAATCGTTTATTTAGACTTATAGTATAAGTTTTAATGTTTATGGTTTTTATATGGCGTGAATAAATTTTTCGCGTACAAAAATGGACCCAAAATTTGTGCATGGTTATTTAATAAATAGTAAAAGTATTTGCCGAGAGGTTATAACCCCGAAACTGTTAAAAATCGATCCGGTTTAGTAGTTAAAAATTTAAATCGATTGGCGTCGCTAGTGTGGCTTACCCGGCACCTTAATATAAGAATTGTTACAGTGCTTAGAAGTTATTTTCGAAAGAGTCAAATTGACATACGTGAATCCGAAATACGTTAAGAATGCGTCACTGTAGGTACATCACGAGATACGGCAGGAAGAGCCCTTACTACCTCAATGTAGTGGGCACAACCCATCACACCTGGACTAACAATGTTACGGTTGTTAACACGTTTTAATTTACTTCCATTTTTATTCCTTTCTTAACGACCCGTTGGTCTAATGATTTAAGTACCTTGCCATGATCTCCGGGTGCTGCGTTCGATTCCTGGGGTCGAGCAAAGGTTTGTTTTAATTTTCGAACATAGCTCGGGTTTGTGATGATCGCCAATCCGCATTTGGCAAGCGTAGTGATTAAGCCTAATCCCATCGTAGTAGGTGATAGGTGGCAGCTATCACCTAATGGTAAGCGATTGCTGCCGTCCGCCGCCACCGACACCAGTGGAGTCACAAGCGCGCTACAAACCCTTAAAAACCCGCCTTCCCCCCGTATTGGGCCTCCGGTACCCTCAATCACGTAGCGCAACACAGCACAGTGCTGCTTCACGCTATTGATTAGTGATTTCCATGATGGAGGCCTTTGCCCTGCAGTGGGACTGTAGGCTGATTTTCACTTACTCTACCTTTTTTGCCATAAAAAATTGTTGCCACTGAATAGCTATATAACTTTGTAATCGCTTTCTGTCCCTTAAGGACAGGAAGGAATTTACGAGCGCAAGATGCTTATTATTTGTGGTTATATTTGTATTAACCTGCCTCACATTTGGCATGAAGAATTTAACACCGAGTGTTTTTGGCATAAAGTAGTACATTTTTTCTTGTAAACCAATAAACCACTTGATAGAGTGCATCGTTTACGTCGTCGAATACTTGTTTAATCCTATCAACTCAAAAATCAGAGAAGTGTCATCGGCAAACAATACAGTCTCACATAGGTATTTTGTTAACTGAGGGAGATCATTAATATAAATGAAAAAAGCAGAAGTCCCAATATGGAGCCCTGGGGCACTACCATGAGTAGAGACGTGCCAGTAGAATTTATTCCATTACACTCACTTTTTGGATTCTATAAGAAAGGTATGATAGCAGCATTGAAAGTGCATTCATGCATTGAAAGCGTCATGACCTTTTCAGGGTTATGACATAGGCTGAGTGGGGACCATTTATGTTGGAGGTCATAACACACAATATATATGCACTGCACGTATTATTTTGTTTTTCCTTTGCTTTGTTTTTTTTTCTGTATCTGTTTATTTTTGTTTGTTTGTTCTTTTGTAACTGATGTTGTACTCGTATAAAGTGTTGTGATGTCCAAAAAATAAATTTTCCTTTCTTTCTTTCTTTCATTGTCTGACACACCATTTTATTATTAAAGTTTCATGGTTGATACAGTCAAAAGCTTTTGATAAATCGCAGAAAACACCAACAGCATCTTGCTTATTTTCCCACGCATTGAAACCACTGCTACATCAGTAGTGGATTTCTCTTTAGTGAATTCGTACTGGTTATTATGACATAAGTTATTTATTGTGAAGTCTGGAAGTTGGCGGTCTTGTACCCCCGTGCCTCGGAAAGCATGTTAAGCCGTTGGTCCTGCGCCTAATCCCTCTTCGGTCATTCGCTCAATAGAGAATGCACTTGTGTCTGCGCAAATACTTGTGCACTATAATATGTCCTGCGTCGATGGCTGATCGCTGAGATTGGAAGCCATGACCGAAATATCGGTTTGGAGGACATTATTATTATTATTTTGAAGTGAGCTTGCTAATTGAGTGAATGTTTGGGTCATTTTATCCCCTGAAATATGCAGTAGTACAATTTTACCATATTTCAGTAAATTTGGAAAGTGACCTGTATCTATACATTTGTTAAATATAAAAGCTAAACTTGGGCAATAGATGATATAATTTTTTTTAAGATTTCTGTTGAAATACCACATATGTCCTCCGGTTTTTTTTCCTTAAATGATTTTTATAATTATATGGTCAGTAACATGACTAATGCAAAAAGTAGCTAGACACTTCTCCACGCATTCTTATACCAGGAACTCGGCGAGATGTGGACAAAATTTAATGACTGAAAGAAAGAAAGATTTTTTTTTATTATTTTGGACATCACAACACTACATATGAGTACAAAATTAGTTACAAAAGAACAAACAAACATGACTGAGTAGTAGTGACTTATATATTGGTGAAAATAAAATTCATATGCGTCTGCTATTTCAGCATCAGCGTAAAGATTTTAATTATGTATTTTAAAAGAGATCTTGGTATCCTATGATTTTGTTTTGCAAGTCTTTTTATTAATTGTATTGCCAGATTTACTTATTTTTTCTTTTGAATAATTTGCTTTAGCAAGTGCACAAACTTTATTAAATATTTAAGAGAATTTTTTTACATATTCAAGCATTCTAGTGTTCCTAGAAGTTGCTTTAATGGAGCATATAGTAAATTTTTCTGTTCCAATCACCCGTGAGTTACCTATACTATATGTCTACAAAATCACGGTAATAATAACTAGCTCAAATATGGGGGATTTTCCTGGTAGTAAACCGACCAGTTGTGGCTAATTTAGCTTATGATATTTTTTATCAAATCATAACATCTATGTATTTAAAAAATGAAATAAATGGTATTATAAAGCCATTTTCACCCTAACAATGGATAGAATTGGCTCTGCCCAAACGATCGACGCGCGTTTAGTTACTCGTACACTGAACATGTACACAATGAGTATCGGGATACTGCTTATACTAATATTTATAGGAAAATGTTACGTAAGTGCTCTTAATTTACAATAACATTTACACCGTTATTTTTTATCGATTACATGCCGAAAACCTTATAATAGCTATCGTGAATAAAGTCCTTTTACAATGTTAAATCAACAAAATATGCCTATATAATTTTTTTTTTTTCCGCATATTTTGTTGATTTAACATGCTAAATAGACTTTATTCAAGATAGCTATTATGAGGTTTTCGGGATGTAAACAATAAAAAAATAATGGTGTATACATTAATAATAAAGACGAGTTCAAGAGGCGAACGTACTCTTTTTTCCTTGAGGATCACTTGACGGCAAGCGATTGCCTCTGATCGCGCAGATGATCATTGTCATAATTAGCCATCAGGTGACCCGCTTGAGCGTTTGCGGCCTCTAGCATTAAAAAAATCATCTATTTGTACGCTATTTAGTTTTTGTTTTCAAAATAGTGGCCATGTATGAAATCTCAAAGACAAATTAAGTATCTACATATTGATTTTAGTAAAACATCTTATGCAACTTAAAACTGAAAACTTCGTCATATCAAAAAGGTTTTTTGGATTGGATATTTTAATTATGTAATATGTCGATTTTTGAAGCTAACTAGCATACGTTTTATATTTTTTATGTCATAGGTGGCAGACGAGCTGACGGATCACCTGATGGTAAGCGATTGCCGCCGCCCATGGACACCCGCAACACCAGTGGAGGTCCCAAGTGCCTAAAATTAGTTCACATTTATTTATTTATATTTTTATTTTATTAAGGCCACAATACAGGTAACAGTTGAGAAAGTTATTTGGCAAACTTATGAGATAAAATAATAATAATAATAATTCTTTTTATTGGCAAAAATTATAAACATTTTAAGTAAATTCAGTGACTTGTGCACTAGGCTTGCAGGCCTGTGTCGCACAAGTGAGCTAATGTTGAGTGAGCTAATTAAACCGAGTTACAATTTGCTTAATGCTCCAGTTCTTTAACTGCCAAATGTGATACATAACAAATTTAAAATCTATAATATCAAAAATCTGTAAAAGATAACTTAATGTCTACAACGAGGGGAAAAATATAAAAAATATGAAATAAAACTGAAAAATAACAATCGGATAAAATAAACAAAACTAGGTACGGTCAGCATCAAAAAAAGCTTAACACTTTAGTACCATGTCAAAGTAACTGTTCTGCATATTATAGTCAGTTTTCAAGGGACTTGTAAAAATGTTACTTCGACATGGTACCAAAGTGTTAAGCTACTTTTGATGCCGACCGTACATGAAAACATAATATAATCGAAAAGTTGTTGTAATGAGCGCGTGAGGTGCCGGAAGGGCTTTAAGTTATACATACATAATGTAGGTTATATATCATAGTTATAGGCACATCAATAACTGCAATATCCAGAGGTTCCAGAGGAATTTCCTCGCGCGAACGCTCCGGCTATGGAATGAGCTGCCATCAGAGGTTTTCCCGGGGGAACACAGCATGAGGTTCTTCAAAAAAGGAGTGTTAAGATTTTAAGGGGTCGGCAGCGCGTATGCAGGTCCACTGGAGTTGCAAATGTCCATAGGCTGCGGTAATCGCTTACCATCAGGCGAGCCGGAAGCTTGTTTGCCACTGACCTAGTATAAAAAAAAATAAGATGGGTTACAACTATGTACAGCGTTTGTGTAATTTAATGAAATATAGTTTCATCAATGTCGACAAGTACCTATGCGATGTTGTCTGATTAGTCGACGGTAGCAATCAACAATATCGTTACTGACTAGTTGTTATTTTTCACTTATGATATTGGTAATTCATTTATTTACGCTTATACTTTACTATTAAGGAGATAATAAATAAATTCATAATCTTTAGTTAATAAAATATCAATAATAGTTATTATTACAGGGCTTAGAAGTTATTTTCGAGAGGGCGAATTTGACATACGTGAATCCGAAGTACGTTAAGAATGCGTCACTGTACATCAAGAGATATGGCAGGAAGAGCCCTTACTACCTTAATGTAGTGGGCACAACCCTCCACACCTGGACTAACAATATTACGGTTAACACAATTTAATTTTATTCTTTTTATTTTATTTTTCTTTGCGTAGTGAGGTTTATTTGTCTTTTATTTAATTCTCATCCATTTTAGTCTTGTTTAACTGCTCTTTTATATTCTGTTTTTGCCTGCGGAGGGTTTATGAGTGTTTTACTTTTACTAATGGGAAATACAGACTTTTAGTGAAGTAGTGAGAGGTCCATAGATAGTGTAACCAGGACATCTGGGTTGTGGTTATACGTTCAGAACTAAGTCGGTATGTACGAATAAATTTTTTCTTTATTTTTTCCTCCTCAGTTAAACTTGATTTTCTACGAGTACCTACACAACGTACTCGTTGTGTAGGTACTCGTAGAAAATCAAGTTCGTAGATCTTTCGTAGAGATGCATATGAAGGCGTGCAACTTGTTAAATGCGGATCCTTATGTTGGAAAAATGATTCAGGCGCAGGGGATCTTCTGTCCAATACCGCCGGTAAGTTCAGAATTGCATAATATTATAGTGATAGAAGATTCGGCAGGTAGGGCTTAAACAAGCCGCGTGGGCTGATGCAATTCAAAGGTTTTAAATGAGTGTCCAGTGATTTTGAGTGTACAAATTTGGTGTTTATTTGTACAGTGAAATGCCGCAATGTGATCCTAATAATAAGGATCGCTTTTAACACTGCTATTGTGTTTCGAGTGAGTTGTCTCGTGACAACTTGCTTGGACCTAATAGAGTCTTAAAACCCCCGATCGCTTTTAGAGTGATATCCGCTGAATCCGTAGGTCGATAAAACGTTAAACACCGGCGTTTTATTGAGTGACTGTGGCCGACGAAATTTGTAAGCTTGACAGTTCAACAGCTCAAGTCAAACAAATTTTAGTCGGCTCAGTAACGCGTTCAATGGTCCAATTGGTAGAACATTCACCCACCCCGCCTGAACACGAGATGAAATTTTTAAGTGTGTTATTTATCTTAGTCATGATTGAAATCTTATATTTAACATTATTATATCTATCTTTCAGAAAGAACACAAGCTTCTGAACATGACGATTCCTGCGGAAAATTTCCCGAGTGTTTTCCCACTCCAGAAGTGTAAAGTCGAAGGAGACATATCGATAACTGATACAGGAGAAACCGTAGGTAAAGGCTATGTTAATGCTAGTTTTAAAAACAAACAAAAGAAGAAGCCTCGATAAGATAAAGAGGACATGCAAACAAAAAATAGTTGAAGAGCTCCTTTTCGTTCATGTCTGTCACCATATCATTCACACTAAACCTTATTTTATAATTAATGTTCAAAAATATAATAATAAGCATTTCCGGCCAAAGTGTAAAAAATGTTTAGCAAAACTAACAGCTTATTTTATTCTTAAGTAAATAACACACTTAAAAATTTCATCTCGTGTTCAGGCGGGACGGGTATTCTAAATATACCTTCAATATTGATGAGATTATCGACAGCTCATGTCGAATCAAACACTTACAAATTTCGTCGCCTTAGTAACGCGTTCGGTGGTCTAATTGCGTTCAAAAACGGACCTAACATTTGTGCATGGTTATTTAATAATTAGTATAAGTGTTTGCCGAGAGGTTGTAACCCCGAATTTGTTTAAAATAGATCCGGTTTAGTACCTAAAAATTAAAATCGCCAGTGTGCCCTACCCGTCACCTTAAGAATAAATTGCAAAATATTGCTATAAAAAAATATCAACTATAGCTTATTTTATTAGTGGGCATACATAAAAGTATGTATATAATTAACATACAGTTCATCACTCACATTACGGTACGGTACCTACTGCCTTATTTTAGTGAGTCACTCCAGTTAAGGTGACGCATAGCCGCGAACGTAAGTAGCGGCCAGTATATTTATATTTGTCGGATAAACAATCAGAGGGGCGTGGGGGATGGCAAATGAGAATCACAAGTCCAATCAGCAAGATATTTAATCTAAGTCTAGTAGTCTAGAAATACTTTAATTCCACAATAATCACAACCGCAGGTAGATCGAAACGCGTTGACAGTTCCTAGGCGAATAGGGCGCACAGCTCGGTGGTCGTAGTTAGACTGCCGTCCGCTTGCGCGCAAGCCATAGACTCCGTCGAAGCGCATCGCAATCACTAGATGGCGCTTGCGTATCGATCATTCATTAGATACCGTTCACTCAGTATCCGACACGGCCATCCTGCGGGACACACGTCCTCGTGTGTAGTTGTTTAATCTGGAACAAGAGATACATTCGCACAGTATCGTGTTGCTCGGCTTTTCCTGACCTTAATATTACACCTACGCTCGTCACAAGGGATTATTCAATAATAGACACACTCTACGTAGGAAAATGTAACTTTATTATTAAAGCTATTCTCCTCTTTTGATTCAGTGCAATGTAACAACGTTCAAGACAGCAAAAGCAACGTAACGTTTTAATTTAAGATAACACAGAGATAATACATTGTCTCATAACAATAATCTATTAATCAGAATGATAATTTTATAACAATGAGCAATTATAACATGGTACTCCCATGTACAACATAGAAAAGAAATCATCAAGTTCTGCATAGAGTCCGGTTGTACGTACAATTGCAATTTTACACACATTCAAATAATGAGAAAGATTGCATTTCAACTTTGTCCAACATGGTCTCTTACAACCAACACATGGTCCCCTTGGACCAATACAACACATGTGGTCTCTTTCACCCACTTTATTCACGCGCATCTCTCTATGCCACGTTACCGAACCCTCAGGTTCTACGGCTTCCCAAGGAAACCCGACACCCACCAGAGTTACCCGCGTACCGCGTACTCACGGACTACATAGAGCAGACACCGATTTCTCTCAAGCTACGGCTACGAGTAACCTCTGGTGCGATCAACACAAAACAGCACAAAAGTCAATGCAATCTGAACTCTACACCGAAACAAAATTTACGAACTCACGGACTCTACATCATCATGATCGATTTCTTTAATGATTTCGTCATTATCAGGGAGCTTTCTCAGTCTATCATGCGCGTATTTGTAAGTGCGCCTAGAATTCAACGCCTGTAGGGTATACCGATCTCCCTCTAACACTTTTATCACCTTAAATGGGCCGCGGTATTTCGGATCAAGCTTTGTTTGATTTCTCTCCTCATTTTCGATCAAACAAAAATCTCCTTCTGAAAATTTATTGAGCTTAGCCTTTGTTTTATCAAATCGAGCCTTATCCTCCTGAGCACACTTAACTATGTTACTAGACGCCGTTTCCCTAACTGTAGGCAAATCGATCACGGAATCTGGGTCGTCATCGTATGCCATTAATGATAGAGGACGCGCTACCTTTCCTATCATAAGCTCTAAGGGCGAAGCCTTTGTCGTTCTGTTAACCGTGCAGTTGAGAGCCAGTTGAATTTCTCCTAAAGAGTCCTGCCATGATTTGTCTAGAGACGTCTCTACAGCTGTTAGCATAGACTTTAAGACGCTCATAACTCGCTCTACTTGGCCATTGGCGCGAGATGAGCCTGTTGCTATGAGGTGCAAGTTAATATTAGTGCTTTCGCAAAATTCCCTAAACTCCCTACTCGCGAAGCATCGACCTTGATCTGCGATTAACCGATTTGGAGCACCGAATAGAGCCACACTTTCTTTAACGGCTTTAATACTACTCTTGGTATCAATGTTTGTTGTATGGTATAGCAGGACGTATTTAGTGAAGGCGTCTATCAAAACAAACACGTACTCTTTCAAATCATTCTTGCCGCTTAGCTTGCCTGTAGCGTCTATGTGCACTGTGTGCCACGGGGATGTTGCCTTCGGTATGGGGTGGAGCTCAGCTTGGACTTTCCCTGAATGGGACTTGGCTACTTTGCAAGTTACACAATTACTAACGAACTTCTTTACATACTTAGCCATTCCCTCAAACCAATAATGGTCGTAGAGTTTTTCAAGGGTCTTTTCCCAACCCAAGTGAATAATCGACTCATGCACGTTATTTACTACTGACCATTTAAGAGCTCGCGGTACAATCGGAAGACATTTAGTTCTGCCATTTCGTTGTATTTTACGATAGAGCACGCCGGATCGCACCTCATACGTTTGAGCAGCATCCCTGTCTAACTGAGAATTATTAAGGCTCTCTACAATCCTTTTGATTTCTTCGTCGCGTTGTTGCTCAGCAAGAAGCCAATTAGACGAAAGTTCTGTTAAGTTGACGAGCTTTTGCTCAATTTTAGTTTCAATATCTCTTAGTTTCTCGCTCGGCAAATTACGAGAAAAGAAGTCAACATGCGTCATATCTCTACCAGCTTTGTAAATTACGTCAAAATCAAAAGACTGTAGGTAAGCCCACCAACGGTGTACTCGTGGCGTCAAGTCAATCTTCTTGCTAGAGCTCTTCAATGAATTACAGTCCGTTACCACTGTAAATTTTCTACCGTGCAAGTACTGACGGAAGTGCTTGATAGCGTTGACGACGGCGAGCGTCTCAAGCTCGTAGGAATGATAACGCGATTCAGCAGCTGAAGTACGCTTACTGAAGTATCCTACGACGCGTTGTTTATTATCGATTGGTTGAAGCAACATAGCGCCATAGCCATCAGCACTTGCATCAGTATGCAACTCTACAGGATAGCGCGGATCGTAAATTATTAAAACCGGTTCGCTTGTCAGGATAGAGATTATTTCTTGACGAATACGTTCGTGGCTAGGCGTCCAAACAAATTGGACCTTTTCAGATGTAAGCCTATAAAGCGGACCCATAATACGCGAGAACTTGGGTACGAATTGACGAAAGTAATTCGCGAGGCCGATAAATTGTCTAAGCTGTGCGACCGTTTTTGGGGGTGGTAAAGCTGTAAGAGCTTCAACTTTGTTACCGCTTGGTTTAATTTCACCCGCTTGAACTTCATAGCCCAGAAACTGCAGCTTAGTTTTCATAAAGGAGCATTTTTTTAGGTTTAATGAAAATCCTGCCTTAGTAAGAGTTTCGAGAACTGTACGTAAACGCTCCAACCCTTGGTCTACCGTTTCCGAAAGAATCAAAATATCATCAGCATACACCACAACATAGGAATGAGCAATGTCGCCTAGTGCCGTGATTATAGCTCTCTGAAATACGGACATGGCATTGCGAAGGCCAAATGGGCATTGAAAGATATTCGTACTGGCCATCTGGGGTAATAAAGGCCGTACGTTCAATCGACTCTTGGGACTTAATAGGAATTAAATGAAATCCGCTTGCACAGTCAAGCTTAGTAAAATATTTTGCGCCATGTAGACGAGCTATTTGATCAGCGATCACCGGTAGCGGATATCGGTCTGGAACGGTGTTGAGGTTAAGCTCTCGATAGTCTATACACATTCGTGCGGAACCGTCCTGTTTCCTAGTTAAGAGTGCGGGACTAGCGAAAGGAGAACAACTGGGTCTTATTATGTTAGCACGCAACAATTCACTCACTTTTTCACGCATGGTCTCGCGCTCCTGCGGGCTAAGTCGATAAGGACGCCTCTGTACCGTTTTGTTAGGATCAACAAGCTTAATCTCAAGTTCGCCCGTCGTTACACGCGTTTTTGGCATACCAATAATAAAAAAATCAGAAAAATCATTTAAAACCTTTAAAAGGTCAGATTTCTGTTCTGTGGGTATATCCGTGTCAATATTTTCAAAATTATTTGCAACTGGAGAAGAACTCGATACGCCAAAACTGTTTACAGTCAAATCCTTAGTAATGGAAAACTTTGAGGCGGAAATATTCACAACAAACCCTTGATTCAAAATTTCGCGCCCTAACATTATATCACTTCGCATGTAAACATCAGGCAGTACATGCATGACCAGTTCTAAATTATAACCATCAATATCAACATTGCATAATATCTGCTGGGTGCTGAATATGCTCGATTGGCCAATACCAGTTAAAGAAACTGTTTTTTGAATGCGCTTACCAATAAACTTAGCAGCAAAACTTTCTTTTATAAGCGAGCACTCAGCACCCGAGTCAAAGTGAAAATCAAAACACGCACCTTGATTATGAAGTGTTCCTTTTCGGTGGGTCGACGACACATACGTCCACTCGCCACCCGGTTGACGGCGCGCCGCTCCCGCCGCCGCCAGCCGCTCCTGCTCCACCGCCGCTGTTTGCGCCAGCGCTGCCCGAGCCGCTGCCTGCGCCCGCGCCGCCGCCGCTCGGGCACCGGTTTGCGACGTGGCCCGCTGCACCACACTTATAGCAAATGATGACCTTGCCGACCGACGTTGGTTGAGGTCCTTTCTTCTTGATAGTCGTCAATGTTTGGGGAACTTGCGGTTTAATTTTCATGTCAAGTTTCTTCGATCGACACTCAATTTGCTTGTGACCTAGTTTTCCGCAGTGAAAACATTTCAAGTTGGGGGTAGTAATAAACTTTGTACGTTTGTTTTCGACTGTGCTATTTTTAGCTTCATTTGATGGATCTGCTTTTCGTTTTAGGTATGAGAATGCTTGTAATTCTTGTTGTAATTGCTGTCGGTCTGTAATCTCCTTAGTAAAAGCGAGATGTTGCAAGCGGGAATCAAATCGTGACACATGCGCAAGCACTATCGACACTGCGATTTCTTCTGTCGAAGATTCCTTCCACTTATTTGTAAGCGAAGTTATAAGGCGACTAGCATATGCAGCTAAGGTTTCTTCGTCCTTTGGCTTGTCATTATTTAAGTTTATCACAGTCGCAGCCGTAGTCTCGACATTTACAAAACGGGCGGTAAAAATCAACTTGAACTGCTCCCACGTCATACCTTGGTAAGAAACTTGAGACAGCCATGATGAAGCCGTTCCTTTGAGCGCCCTACTTATTGCAACAATTAGGGGGCCTCCTTCAGGCGGTTTTTCTCCAAAGCACATGTCCACGGTATTACACCACGAACGAGGGTCACTTTCTCGCTTCTCTGGGTCGAAATTCAGGAAGGTACACTTTGGTGTTCGCACTCGTAGACGGCGTTTTCAAAGCTTCGATCAGCGCCATCATATTCCGGTTTTGAATTTCGAACAGTAACCGAATGTCATTATTTTCCTCCTCGTTTGCCATTTTCGAATCCCACTTCTGATGTCGGATAAACAATCAGAGGGGCGTGGGGGATGGCAAATGAGAATCACAAGTCCAATCAGCAAGATATTTAATCTAAGTCTAGTAGTCTAGAAATACTTTAATTCCACAATAATCACAACCGCAGGTAGATCGAAACGCGTTGACAGTTCCTAGGCGAATAGGGCGCACAGCTCGGTGGTCGTAGTTAGACTGCCGTCCGCTTGCGCGCAAGCCATAGACTCCGTCGAAGCGCATCGCAATCACTAGATGGCGCTTGCGTATCGATCATTCATTAGATACCGTTCACTCAGTATCCGACATATTCATTGTGGCGTTTATGAGACATTTTTTTTTAAGTTTTCTGAATGTGATAGGTGGCAGACGTGCAGACGGATCACCTGATGGTAAGCGATTGCCACCGCCGATGGACACCCGCGACACCAGTGGTGTTACAAGTGCGCTGATAACCTTTAATTTTTAGGCGAGTTTGCTCGCTGTTGATTTTTTTGCGAGGCCTATATGCGTTGATAGAATAGTCTCAGTTACACGTACTGTGATGTAGTTAGTCTGGTTCCCCTGGTTCCCCTACACAGGCTTAAGGGTTGTGAAAGTTGTAGTTTAATTTATGTGTTAGGTGGAAGATGAGCAAATCACCTGATGGTAAGCGATTGCCACCGCCCATGGACACCCGCGACACCAGTGGAGTCACAAGTGCGCTACAAACCTTTCACCGTTGCAATTCTTAAAAAAATGTCATAATTGCCACTATTAATACAAATCTATAGGCGGCGCTAGTTTCGTCGACGCGTCACCTTAACAGAGTACACACTGATTTCGCACTCACACTAACATACACCCACTTAACAAAAGGAGGAGGTTCTGTTCGACCATATATTCTTTTTTTTATACATGTTCACCGATTTTTTCGCAAAAGCAAATTTAATTAAATTTAAAAAAGAAAAAAAGAGTCAAAATATGCAAAAGAGTCTATATAATGGTCTTTCGAGCCAGAGGGAAGTGCCCAGATACAATACCAGCTATAAAGCTATATGATACACAGCTCAAAAGAGTGGAGCAGTTCAAGTATCTCGGGCATGTGGTGACCTCTGGCCTGAGGGATGATGCAGACCTAGAAAGAGAGCGAAGGGCGCTGTCTGTTAGGGCTAATATGATAGCCCGCAGGTTTGCTAGGTGTTCGAGGGGCGTCAAAGTGACTTTATTTAGAGCATTTTGTACGTCCTTCTACACCTGCAGCCTGTGGCTGGCCTTTACCCGGAAACAGTACAGCGCACTTCGTGTACAGTACAATAATGCGTTTAGGGTGCTGATGGGGCTGCCTAGGCACTGTAGCGCGTCGGGGATGTTCGCCGAGTCGCGGGTGGATTGTTTCTACACAACCATGCGGAAGCGGTGCACATCCCTGGTGCGCAGGGTTCGGGGCAGCTGCAACACCATCCTAAACATGTTTGCGAATAGGTTTGATTGTCAGTACTTGAACCATTGTTCTATGGTTCATGTACTGACAAACAAGCAGTTAAGTTTAAAATAATAATTTAATTTTAATAATGTTTTTTAATTCTGAACTTTGATTATTTTTATATATTATGTTATTATTTGATTTAATTGATTTGATTTTATTTATGTAATGTAATGTTATTAATACTAACATAGAATTAAGTAAACATTGTTACTAACCATCGTGGATCTATGTTATCTGAAATAAATGAATTGAAATTGAAATTAATTTTAACTATAATTTACATATTTTATTAAGATTATATTTAACGGTTTATATTAAATTATTGTAGTTGTGATGCAAAAACAATACTTGAAAAAATTACCCGCGTGTTTCTTTGCGTAATTGCCGTTGTTATCAATATACCTTGTTTAATATTAAAAAAAAAAATTGGC